>CM062818.1:1646433661-1648833661 GCA_031772625.1 Pinus tabuliformis | reverse complement strand
TGCACAATAACTTATGTAAGCATCTGCAGTAGCTAACCAAGGCCTTCCCAAAATGAGAGGATATCCAGTAAGCTTTGCCTTTGGTTGCAGAACCAGGAAGTCTGCAGGGTATTCCCACGAGTCAATAGAGACCAAGAAATCCTCCACAATCCCTTCGGGAGTCATGGTGGAGCGATCTGCTAGTTGCAGTACTGTCGAGGTCTTCCTCAAGGAACCCTGAAGATTGAGTTTGAGCATGGTATCCCTGGTCATCACATTAATGGCAGCCCCCAGATCAATCAAGGTGTGAGGTATGATGGTGCCATTGATGTGGACATCTACTACAGGACTTCCAGGATCTAGGTACTTTGGGCAGATGACTTGTCCTAACATAAGGTCAGACAGTTGTCCTATGACATTGATGGTTGAAGCATCTTTCTTCCGCCTGCCTGGGTGTTTGAAACACTTTTCCTTAACCAGTTTGTTGTATATTGGCACATCCTTGATGGCTTGGAGAAGTGGTATTTTCACACACAACTGCTTGAGCTCACCCAAAAGCTCATCCTCCTCTGGGTTGGGTTGTGTGGTGGCTGTTAGTCTCTCAGGAAAGGGTGGAATAGCCTTTGGTTCACTTTCCTATTTATCTTCCTCATCCTCAGGGGGAGGAGGTTGGCGATCTGGAAGAGTCTTTCCAGATCGAAGATTGATCTCCTGGATCTCCACAGCATAGGTAGGGCATGAGGTTTATCCAGTGTATACCTGCTGAGCCTGTCTGTTGTTGGGGTTCGGGTTCGGTTGAGCAGGCATTTGAGGTTGCCTTGGAGGAGCAGGAGGTAAAGGCTGAGGTTGAACTGGTGGTGGAGGCAAAATGGCAGGAGGAGTGTTGTATTGGGGCCTCCACCCCGACTGAGGTGCATTCCACTGAGGCTGTGGCTGGGCATGTGAATGATATGAATGAGAAGTAGGTTGAGTAGGGTACTGAGGTGGATAAGACCATGGAGGAGGCATGGACCAGGAAGGATGAGCAGGGGGACCCCAGGAAGGCATAGGAGTCGATTGGTTGGGGCTGTAATAAGATTGAGGTGCCCCTTGCATTCCCTGCTGATAAGGTCTAGATCCTTGTGGCCTCCTTTGGTTGAGGTAATAGAGAGGTTCAATGGGAGCTTCTGTCCCTTGGTACATGGCTTTAAACCCAGGTAAGGTTGGACACTGATTTGTGGGATGGTCCTCCTCACAAACGAAACACACTTCAACCGAATGCAATGGGCATTCGTTCTTAGGGTGTCTCCTTGTGCACCTAGGGCAGAAGACAGCCAAGGCTCTCTCAGCTTCTTCTTTCTTCTGCTGGATCCTGAATGTGTCCAGCTGCATGGCAATGGTCTCTCTCACCTCACTCTTGAGATCTTTTAATTGATTTGCAAGCTCATGTTTGGAGAAAGGGACACTAGTTGAGAGGAGGTTTCCTCTACCTCGTTTCTGAGCTGCCCTGGAGTGGTTTCTAAACACAGTCTTGATGTCCTCATAAGGCAGTTGGTAAATGTCCCCCCCAGCTAACATGTGAAGAGTATCTAAGAGGTCTTCAGGGACTCCTCGGAGCAGGACCAACTTGAGGGATTCAGGGTCAAGTGTGCACCTGGCCCGCTTATAGCTAAGTTGGAACCTCTCCTCATAATCCTCTAGGGACTCATCATTTCCCATGGTCATCCGAAATATTTCTCCCTTGGTTTCCTTGGACCTACAGTAATCCCTGTACTTGGTATTGAAATCTTGCTGCATCTGAGCCCAAGTGGTGATACTATTCCCAGGTAATCCCATGAACCAGCGCAATGTTGCATCCTTAAGAGTTGAAGGGAAGAGTTTCAGCTTTTGCTCATCTTCAGTATAGTCATAGGTTCTACAAAGGACAACAAACTCAAACAGGAAGGTATCAGGATCTTTAGTAGTCAGTCCATGGAAGTGAGGTAAGGCGGAGGGGCTAATGTTCTTCATTTTCATCTCTCCATTGATCTCTCGGATGGGGAAGACACCTTCTATTCTCTCATCTTCTCTTCTATTGTTAGCCATAGCTTCAGATGGAGTGGTCTCTAACTCTTCTTCTTCTATAGGATCTTTGTCTATCTCAGGATGTTCACCTATAGGTTCTTCTGGGTCACTGTCACCAAAGAAGAGAGAAGGGTGATTCAGTGATGTGGTGGGGGTGTTGGGTAGGAATTTTCTTGATTTATCTCGGTTTCTACGAGGCATGAAATGGAAAAGACTTTCTTTTTCTTTTGATTGCTTTTGCTTTTTTTCTTTGGTACCTGCAAAACTGAAACAGATTGATCTACAACTAACTATAAAAGATGCAGAATTAAACTGAAAGCAGGAAAGAACTAATCTACTTTTCTCAAATGAAATTGCAGGAATGGAAACACTAGTCTACGCTTGCAGAAATGAAATGCTAACCTATGAAAGCAGGAAATGCTAATCTATGAAAGTAGGAAATGCTAATCTATGAAAGCAAGAAATGCTAATCTATGAAAGCAAGAAATGCTAATCTATGAAAGTAGGAAATGTCTATGCTACTTTTGCAGAATGGAAATGAAATAAACTACTTAGCAGAAGGCAAGAGTAAGAAAATAGAAGAAAAGCAACAATTACTAATACTCTGATGCTTCCCCGGCAACGACGCCAAAAATATGGTGGGCTCCAGTATTGTAGCAATAATGCTACAACTCCTGGGGCTTCCTATCTCTAATTTTATCAACCCGATAGTTCGTACAAACTTGGAAGCGACGGTGTTGTATGCACAAGTACTAGCTCTTGTTGCAGCTGTCACTTGGTCAGCTGGCACAAGTCCACTAGGGCTCAAGACAACTTCTATATGCTCTCAGAAGAAGCTTGCTAAATGATGGACGAAGGCTATCTCAAAGGAAATTAATCTACTTTGCAAAAATGAACTGAAAGCCAACCAAAACATGGAAACCCTAGTAAACCCTAATCTGACTAGCTTAACCTCTATGATGCAATGGTGGGAGTGCAAGTGTCTGGAAATGATGCCATTACTTCTAATGATGTGAAATGCATCAACTTAAACTACTTCTATTGAAAAGAACATGTTTTTGTATTTTTTCTTAAATAGTTGGAGTGATGATGATTTTGTTTCTTATTAGGGTTTGGTTGTGCAGAGGTGGTGCGAAGGGAAGAAAAGCTTGGGAAAGGTCAGGGGGGCTAGGAGAGGTCCCAGGGGATCCTTAGCATCAGTCCACAGAAGTCCACAACGTTCGGATGCTCGACAACCAAGTTTGCAGGCTTCTACAGGATGTCTGCAGGGGATCCTACAGGAAACTCAGGAATTCTACAGGAAGTCTGCTAACTTCTACAGGATGCTCTACCATGGGAGTTTTAGGTGATGGTGAAGTGATGGAGTGGTATGGGTGGATAGGTAAGGTGGAGATGGAGCTGTGATGGCTCAGGGACAAAGAAATAAGATGGAGAAAGAGTGCATGAAGTTGGTTGGTGGATAGAAGGATGGAAACAACGAAAGGTCAAGAATATGGAGCTACGTGGACAATGGAAGAGTTGGAAAGTAAACGAGCTGAGCAGAGGTCGATTAGGTGGCTTTAGGTGTGGTTTAGAAGAAGAAGAAGGAAGTGGAATGATACTGAGCAGTGTAAATAAAACAAATTGCTTATGTCTTGCACCAAAAACGAGAATCCATTAACTTATGCTACATGTGCTATTAAACCTATGAACAGCAATGTAAACCGTGAAAAGAAGTCATGCGTGGAGTTAAAATGAAGAAGTATGGTTCAAGATCAAAGTGCGTGGATGGATCTACAATTAAAATGACTGTGTTGCAGCTTGCATGGAAGTAAAAGACTGCGTTCTTTTTGGTGGTTGGTATAGACTGCACCCCAATCCCTAAACAGAGATGGCAGTGAAGGCACTAACAACCTTTTTCTTGGAGCTCCAGTGAATTACAAACCTCCTATTCTGATCTAAGCAACTGAAAGCGTTTTAATCATAAGCTAATCCTACTCAATTCTCATTAACGAAATCAAATCAGCAGACTGTGTTCTTGAAATGCATATCAAACAAAGAAACAAAGTGCTGGAAAGAAAGGAAAATAACATTACAAGAAGAGGAGGTCTATTGCTCTCAGGTTGGGCCCTAACCTGAGAGCTATAGCTCCCTTAAAAGCTCAGAATTAGATCCAAATCTGCTTGCCTTTATTCATAATCAAAAGTCTAATGTCATGCCAAAACTGGCTTACAAAACAAACAAACACCGAGCTGTAACTCGTGCTCAGAGATTACAATAGTAATTCAAAAGGTCAAAAAGCTCCTAACAAAGGCTACGACCTTCATATTTATACACAATGAAGATCAAGCTGGCTTCCTCCATTCGTGGAGCTTGGTTGTCCAACTGAAAGTCAAACTGCTGTAAAACTGCTGATCCTGTAGAACGTGTTGGCTGCCTTTAAGCTCGGTGGGGAGAGATGTTGGAGCTCGGAGTTAAGGTGAAAATCACGAGGGAAGTTATTTAAGACTGTAGACAACCTCCCTATAAACCTGCAATGCCACCTTTGCTGTCTCCTTGTCTCCTTCTGCGTGGTCTTTTGCTCTCTTTAATGCCAAAAACCTGAAATCATCATGTATTAGCCACATAGATATAATGCCTGCCCTTCTTCCTACAAACAACACGAATATACTAAGAAATGAATGCATAAGTGATAAAAGATGAATGGTTGAGCAAGGTAAGTAGTCCAATATGAGCCCAAATTGTACCAAAAATTGGGGCTCATCACTTGAAACCCACAATTTTGTCCTCAAGAAAATTGGAGATAATCAAAGGAGAGAGCCAAAAAGGGTGATTAACGTTCATCCATAGTTACCAGACTATGATAATTTGGTTGACATGTTTGAGGCGATAAATGAATTGAAGTTATTTTGAATGAAAAATATACCAGTTTTCCATAAAATGTAACAACATTTGAAGAAATAGTTAATGTGATGCGCTCAGCCTAAATGAACATATGTATACACATCATGCTTCATAACTCTGTTTCAGACCTGTAAAAGAATGAACCAGCTTTGAGACTGGATCTTGATCATAACATAAGACTCGACTTTGATACAATGTACAAGCAGTCTGGATCCATAGTTTGAATACTGTAGTTTGAATATTGTTGTTACTTATTAACTTTTTATCTAAGTTTTGCATGAAGCTAGTGGGTATTTTTATGTTCATGGTATAGTTAATTCATCCATATATATAGACAAATTTCTATTCAACAAAGAAATATTTTTAATATTAAAAATGTGTTTTTAATCATTTACACATATCAAAACAAATTTACACTCAATAAAGAAATATTTTTAACTTAAAAAATATGTTTTTAAAGACATTGTGGTCCACCATGACTAATCATAATTTTTATTGAAAAAGAACAAAGTGAAGAAAATGCAAAGGGGAGTCCATGGGAGAAGTGAAAGAGTGCATGACTTGCATGACCCCTCTTCCATTTCTTTGTGTTTTTTGGCATTTCCTTATTACAAATAATAACAAAATTTTAACGTAATAACATCCACAACTTCTTACTTTTATCATGGTAATGTCCCTTAATAATAAATAATAAATAATATAATATAATACTACAATACAAGAAAATAAATAATAAAAAATAAATAGTAATAGTAAATAAATAACAAATAACAATAGTAAAGCTAAATAAATATAAAAAGAAATAAAACAAAAAAGCAGTGAAAATCAGTAAAGCTATCAAAAAGTAAAAACAAAAGTAATAAAACAAGAAAGCAATAAAGTTGCATGTAGAGTGTGCATGTAGTTCCCCTTCCAATGTTTACTCTATTTAATAGATGGCGAGGGAGATGAGAAGCATTCCATCATTCCAAGATTCTATCATTCATTCTCTTGGGAGAATAGTGTTCTAAGACAGAGGAGTGATTGAGGGCTCAGGGGTGACCAGTTGTAGCAACCAGTGGTAGCAAGACCTTGCGCAATTGAGCCTACGGTTGGGTGGAGTGTCATCCCCAAAACCTTGTTGCAGTTAGCAGACTTCAACCGAATTCAACCGAAATCACAGGTACAGGTAAGTGTTCTACTCATAGTTTTGAATTTTTATGTTAATTAGATGATATTTGCATGTTGAATATAAATTACTTGATTAATTACATGTTTATTTTGGGTTGTTACATATGGTATCAGAGGCAAGTTCAACGCTTAGGGCCTATGGGCATCTTAAAATAATAATAATAATAATAATAATAATAATTTTGTTTTGTTGGGATTTTTAACTCGACTTGTTTTGAAAGTTATAGGATCGTTACTTCTGGGAGGCCGCATGTCTTTTTTTTGTTCTACAAACCCTCACTATATACGTAATTTTTTTTATTCAGTGCATACTGGCTGCATAGTTATATTTTGATGGTGTTCATTTTTAAAGTCATTCCTATGAGTAATTTCCACGGAAAATCTTATCATGTACATATATAGTAACGAAGTGCTTATGGTTTAATTTACTGTTTTGAAAGAATTCCCAACCAATATGAGTTTATTTATTTTGGCGTGAATATTGGAATTCTCTTTTGGGTTGTCTTTCTTGTAGGTAAGGCTCTCGCTCGTGGAAACTTGCAGAGTTATTGCAAAAAGAAAAGGGTTTTATTGGCAAGACACTTTCAGAAGTTTTTGTTTTGGACTTTTCTTTCTGTTTTTGATTTATTGTGTCTTACAAACTGCTAAATTTGCGCATGGATTAATGATGACAACGAGAATCCCTCACAGTGTTTCAAGTTCCGTGTTCTAAATACGCAAATTTACCAGCTCACTGTTTATTTTTCCTTGAAAATGCAAATATGATGGCCAGGTTTAAATAAAATTATGAATTTGTTCCTTGAAGCACTATGCGTTGTGGAGTTTGAAGTACAATTTGCACCATACAAATGTCAGGCCAAGAGCTAATGTCTCTCTGCAAACTATCAACGCTCTGTCTGTGCTATCCAACTTCTTCAATTCCTCCTCAAAATCCTTGTTCTGCTGATCTAAGCGATTCAGCTCTGCTAATTTATGATTTATTCCACTTAAGTCTGGAGTTCCAGGCGCTGGTCTCGGCTCTAGCCTTTTCTTATCCGGGCTCCTTTTGGCTGTGCCCTGCATCTTTACTGGCTGTTTATTCCAATTTTCTTAATCCAAAGACGACCCAATTATTTATAATCAAATTTTTTGGGAATTGTTGGGGATTCTCAAGTGGAGCCCATGGAGGCGTGCGCTGATGATCGCATTCCAACTTACCTACTAATATGTTATCATTGACTGTTTAAATTTGTCCATTGTCCATCAAATGGCTCGGAATGAAGAAATTGAACCCATTCTGATCCATCAGATTTTGTGCAGTCCCTCCTCTTATTTACTCGAGAGTGAAGAATTATGCGCAGATATCGATGGTGATGATTGAAGAAATGTCAATGTCAAGAACAGCTAAAGCTGACTTTGCCGGTCCTTTGAGCCGGTCTTGTTGCGACCGTGACAAAAATTAAAATGGCACGGCTAATAGATTTGGGGTTGCTCTAAATCGACATCGTTACCGTGACTTCGATAAGGTATATCACTGTACTTTTACAACTTTGCCACGGTGAAGGTTAGCAATTTCCATCGAGTTCGGGATGAAATTTCCAACGATGGTCAACATTGCAGCCGAAAAGTATGGGATCACCGCTTCTAATTCAAAGAATCTGAGCCGTTGCCTTTCATCTATTACAACATTTTGGGATACATATCTTGGATAGATTGGTGATTGGGCTGTTTCATTCAAAAATTAGGTATTGTCTGGCTTAGATCCTGCAAGTGCTTCTATTTTGTCTTCTCCCGGTTTCACACTCTCCACTGACGGTATGGTCCACAATTTTTAAAGCAATATATATCAACATGTTTGCATCCTTGATTTTATACAAAAATTTAATAAACATAAAAAAGAATGCCTGTGAAAAATAAGCTCTAATATTGCTATAGAATATACAAATCACTCAGAAGCTCTTCCAAAGTAACATACACGAGTACTCTGAAAAATAGGTTATAGAAAGAAAGTGTAAATAATGATTTAAGGTAACGTACTAACAAAGAAGAGGCAAAGGAAACAACGAATAACTTTTTGCAATAATGCAAAACACAAGAGATAACTTCATGGTCTTACAAGCAGGGACTTGTATGTAATGTTTGAAATATCCAAAAGTAAAATTCATAAACAGAAAAGAAAGAGATTAACCTTTCATGCAGACCGATATATGAATGCACTTATAGCAATTAAAGTTCATGAATCTCTTTTCCCTTCTGTCAATTTTCCTTCTTAAAAAAAAAAAAAAACCTTTTCAAAAGTTGTTCATCGGATTTGATCCAAAGACTTATTTGTATGTGTTAATTTTTTTCCACGTTCACAAAAAATCTGGAATTTAAATGCAGGTTGATCTCTTTACTCCGTCATTATGATTGTTTTATTGCAGATCACACTCTTTAACGACTTAATGGTAAATTATCTGCTATCAATTCATTAGCTTTTGCAGATCACACTCTTTCATTGCTTATTTTACTAATAAATTTTCAAATTAACAAAAACTTAGTACGACTTTTTGGTGGAAAAAGATTTGGAATTTAGGTTTGTGTAATCTCTTTGTGTAGCATCCAGGTTACAGCCATTTGCAGATAAATATGATCCACAAGGTTACCTCAAATGAAGTGCATATTTGTTCAAGTCCAAGCACCAAAAGAAGCTCCTTCTCTCATCAAGAATTCAAAGCGCTAAAATCATTATAGCTAAAATGTATTGTAGCCAATAGGTTTGTTTAAAGTTTCCTAGTATTGTTTTGATCTTTATGTTATAATTAATGAATGTAAAACCCGGTAGCTATTAAAGCATTGTTAAAGGTTTGATATGGTGTTGCCTTCGCGGGTGCACTTGCAGGCGGCCATCTTATCAATAAAATGATTTTATTTTGTGTTTTGGGGAGGGATAACCTTCTCAGTCACCCGATCTGGTTTTGGGTCAGATGGCGGCGTCTCTTCTTGTTTATGGTGTGTTTCTGTTGGAATATCTCTTTGATTGTTTGATTTATTAAAGCCCCTTAGAGTAATCATTTAATGGTCATAAGAATCCCAAGATGCATTCAATAAATTTGTTTAAAAATTTATTTTGTTAAAGGCAGTCCATATAATTTTTCTTCTAACATAAGTTATGATTGCTTAAACAGATGTTCAAAATATTTCACTCTACAACACAGAATTTCAATTTATGTTAAACTTTTGATTCTTTTGTGAGAATTCTCTTGACACAAATGGTTTTATATCACTTCTCATGGCAACGAAGATTAAAAATGACGAGTTCTATGGAAAATTTGGACTTGGCATGATTCTGTGCTGGCATTATTCGTGTGTCATTACATTCTAGCAATTGCTGGTTATCATGTGTTCAAACCTGATCTAGCTTTGAAAACCTTTTCCAGACGTGTCATTATAATAGTGATGATAAAAATCTGTATTCAAGTTTTAACTATTTAGATGCTAGGATCTAGGAGATAAAGAACACTATAATAAGCAAATCAATTAGAAGCTATAGCATATAAAGCGAAACAACATATTATTGATTTAAGTTGTTTATCAACTGTTAATATCTAAATGCAACAGTCAATTGCTGATTCAAGATAAGTGATCTGCACTCATGATTACAAACAATTGGGTGGATGGAGAGTAGCCATAGTTTGACTCACTTTTTTTTCCCAAAGCAAAACCTCGTGGGTAAACCTGGACACTTCCCCACATTGTGCAAGTAATACCCAGTGTCAACCTGTTAAGCGAATTTCGATGGATTTTCAACTCTGACTCAAATCACGCATAATCTAAGGCAATAGCGGATGATGCTGCAAGCTAGGAATCTGATATTTTTTGTCACACATTAACCTCTTTTTCATTTCTAGATCACATGATAACTCTGATAAGCCATTAATTTTTGCTAACATCAAGGCTAATACATTCTTCCTGATGATACTTCAAATCAATTAACATTTATAAATCTAGAACGATCTCTGTTTTAAACCAATTGTTGCATTTTCTTGTCAAGATCTTCCATTTTCATATGCCTGCAGATTTCAGGGTCTCAATTCCTAAATTCCTTTTTATGATGCAAATGGATATAAACAGTGGTAATTAATTTGTTGACGCCAATTCTTTTGGGGAAGGGTATGTAAATTTAAATCAATTCCTGATGACATTTGTATGATGATAATACAGTTTAATATTTGCATCACTTCTCCGATCAAGGCAAATGTTTAAATGGTTCAACAAATTTCAGTCCTACGCACATTTCATCTGACTAATCTATGGAACACTGGTATACTTTATTTTTTGGCAACACTAGTGGATCTCTAGATCGATTGATTACTAATAAATTCATATGTGAATGATCTCTTAACACAAAAGTGACATTTACATTTCAATGCATGGGTTCCATGAGCATATATGATATACTTCACTGAACCATGTTCCACGACACATTAATCGCATGCAATGATCTTTCTATATATCTTTCTGATAAATTAAAATAGTTGTAGTCCTCTTACATAGGTTCCACTAAAGACAACACACTTTTGTTATGGTTAAAGTGGTATCATGAACTAAACATATGAATGAATGAGACCTTTACTTTTAAACTTTGGGTACCTTCATGAAATACACATGTAAAATATTCTAATAAATTTGATTTTGCATTGCAATTTCCATTCAGATTACATGTATGTGCTCATTTACTACATTTGCATCAACATTCTTAATCCTATCATTTGTATATTAAACATCGTTACCATTGAAGTCTCCTTCATTCTTGAATGAATCAGTTGGGTTTTGCAGTATATATAAACCACAGGATGGTATATTTTAGTCTCAGTGGCAAATCATACAGATTTGGATTGGGAGCATCTAAATCATGTTTTATTGTTTAAACTTATGATACATCTAAATCGTACAGTATGATTTCAATTTAGTTTAATTAACTGTTATGATGTTGAGTATAATGTTACATGAGGTTTTGTGATTCAAGGTTAATTGCATATAGTGGATAAACTTGTCTAAGGAGAAATGGAAAGGAGAAACTTGCAAATTTTCTAATGATGATAACTAATGATAGCTCATGTGATTATGGCCAACTTGGATCAAATGCTTAAGGTGGTTGAGAGGAAGTGTCACAAAAAGGGTAAGAAATCAATAAGAAGAGGCAACCTATTTTAGAACATAATGGAAGAATTTGGTATAATCATAACTTGAGGTATCACTATAGGGTATATCTAAGGATGACACGCATAAAGAAGAAAATATTGGCAATCAATTAATGAAGTTGAATAATCATGGTAATAATGAAGGTCAGTTTGAAGGAACCTGGAAGGTATGATGACATAGATAGATAAGTTGTGTGCATGACAACATCTATAATAGTTTTTCCCTCTAATGGGAGAGCCACATTGTAAAGTTTTCCATAGGTGACTAACTATATGCATGAATTATGGATAACAAGATGTATGATCAGGCAATTTTATTAGGTTGATGTCTTAAAATAGGAAATGATAATTGGAGTACATTTGGTAGCCATCTTAATGAATTTATTTATAGGGTATTACCCAAGTTGGGGAATAGTAACAACATTTCCAAAGTGTATAAATGCTATGCTTTTAAGAAAGGAGTAAAAGAAACCACGATGACTAGAGGTGAGAAATTAAAATCAATTAATAAAATAGAATGAAGTGAAGAAGTTTCCATTTTTTAAGCTAGTAGACATGGAATATTAAGAAATTAAGACTAGGAGAAAAATATATATAAGAATATCTGGTAGGAGGAAATGAAGGGATGTTCTATCAAGAAGAAAGTTCTTTAATGGTATTGATGAGTGGACCGAGAAACCTGATTGGTAATGATCATAGTGATGATCTACATAGTTTAAAAGTATGAAGATATGAAGTTGAGAATTTTCATAATGACCAGTAAAAAAAATAAAATAATAGTTGAAGTATAGGAAAGAATGTTGCTAGAAATTTTATAAGGATACCTTGAGAAGGATTGTGTACATATTGAAAAAAGAAGTGAGAGTCAATTGATAGAGGTTGTACTTGATTGATTTGCAGTCATTGTTTCATGAGTAGGACTTCACATAGAGAAACTTATCAAGTTTTGTTCCCATAACGTTAAAAGAGGTTGTTTCCATAGAACACCACACATTTAAATTTTTCATGGACAATGATGATAGTAGTGTTTCCAACTGTTTCAAAATCTAAAATAAAGATACTATTTAATGAGAAAGAATCTCTTGTCCAACTTGAAGAAGGGTGAATTTACAATAAAGCAATCAAATGGTATTGAGATAGGAACGTGACGAGATAAGAAAATATTTTTTGTGGATGAAAATGATAATTGTTAAGTGATGTATGTATAGGTCAACATGGATCAACAAACCCTCATGCAAGTAAATTAAGCATAATAAAAAATTAAATCATGATGACCTAGTGTTTGCATATAGCTATATTAGAATCGGTAAGCCAAAGGGTAAATGGATGTAAAACCAAGGGATTTTAATTTTGAGATAGATGATTTAAATAATGATTGTATAACTAGTAATATCTTAAACAATGAATTTCACCAGAATTTCCTTGGAGAAGGAAGAATATATGACGAGAGATTAAGACTCAAGATGATGAGGCTCGTGTGAAATTTAACGATGTACTTAGATGATTATACCGATGGTGTAAATGATCAACTTCCTAGTTGAAAGAAGTGGAATTTTTTATTGAAAAGTAATTGACAACTTGATGAAAACACGACACTAATAAGATAGGTAAGATAACCTAGATCCTAGGGATACGTTGAATAATCTTATTTCGTAGTTGGTATTCAATGTTTGTATAAGTAAATGAAATTGATTTTTCTAATGAATCATGATAAGAATTCTTATAGAGTATTATTATATATTTGATAAGTATTGATATGTTTCTCATATTGACGATGTTTCATGATATGATGGTAGGAGGATAATGATGTACATGTGGTTCTTATAGTGATAATGTATCCTTATGATGATAGTGATATGCATAGGTATTATGATGTTATGTCAAGGTATATTGACATATTCATTTACTACATGATGATAGGTATTTAATGTTGAATACTCATGATGGATATGATATGCATAACGTGGCATAGGAATTATGATGCTATAATATGAGGTTATTGACATGTGGTTTATTTATTATGTGAAGTCATGATATATCTTTGATGCAATATGTTCATGTTATAACCTATGATGGTATTTCATGAGGTGAAGCATGTAATAGTTGCATACAAATTTATGACATGCATGAGCACGTAGTTCACAATGATGAATGTTCTCATAATGACATGAAAGACTTGGCATGTGGATTATTTTCTATGACACTATGATGGTATAGCTAATGCATTGTTGCATGTTGAGGTGTGATGATTGACAGGACTCCACAATGGGTTGTGAGGGCCGGTTTATTTAATGATCTCGTGTGAGCCCATATGCACGAAGGAGAATAAGTAACACCATATGGGCTGGGGACAAACTCAATCAACACTACATATGCCAGTGATTCCTTTGTCTTGTGTAGCTCTTGATGGATAGCTCTTGAAGGGCTATGGGACCATCTTGAGGAAGCCAAGTGCCTGATGTTCTAGGCTAGGCGCCTTTATTGGATTGGGATGCCAAAGTCTGGTGGGGGTGTAAGAACTTCGATGCCCGGGGCTGTGCGCCTTAGTAGTTGTGGAGGGAGTGGGCTAGCCTTGCGAGATGCCTAGAGTCATTGAGTACCGTATCGGATGCCTCCCTTGGGGCAGATGAGGTCTGAGTCAGGTGCGAGCCTTGGGGCCAGTGTTGGACTAGGATACAGATCAGGTCAGGCTTATGCCTGGTGCCGAAAGTGGGAAAAAAGATAGAGATTCCCTGGGATTTCCCGGGTGTTGTGAAACTTTAGATGCCTGCTGGTTATACTAGTTCAGCAGAGGGTGTCGGCAGCATGAAGTAATAAATAACAAAAATAATAAATAATAATAATAATAATAATAATAATTCAACTTAACCATGGAAAATTTTAAGAACCACCCTAAATTTATATGTATAATAAATGGGCTAATCCCCATGATACATGGGAAAAATGGGAGGCGATTTTATCAATAATATAATATGTATATATAATTTTTTTGGCGAATCTCTCACTAGATTATATTATCTTGTACAGTGATGGAGAATCTTTCATTGAATTATAAAATCTTGTAAGATCTTGGCAAATATTTTACTGAATAATAAAACATTGTGAAGTCTTGGCAAATTTTTTGTTAAAGTATGAAACCATATATGATAATAAGAAAACATATTCATTAAACTGTAATATACTAACATACATGTTTGGAAAAAGAAACATAATTTTCTCTTCCTACAAACAATGTTCCAAGTTTCAGTGGTCGTGTTTGTCAAGGTTCTTACAATACACTCTTTCATATCCTTTTATTAGTTTTGATAATATTCCACAACAAAGTTCTTGTAGGTGTTGATATTGACAACGAGTTCTGTCATGGTAGGAGAGATTAATCTTTTCTCTACAATTTTGTCAAGCTACCACTTTTTTCAAGTTATCAAATCTCTTTTTTATTCCATAGACTCCAACTAGGAGATAAAAAAAAACACATCAAGTTTGTTTGCCCCAACACACCAACAAGTAGCAAGCCCCAACTATATTATATAAGAAAGTATTAGGTATCCCAAGGGCTTGAAGGGGATCTAATTGAAAGAAGTGACCATTGTGAGAATCCTTCAATCAATATATGAATATATAAATGTAGATTTATTATTATTTTAATTGGAAATCTTCAATTAAATAATAAAATTTAATTACGTCTCTCCCAATATAAATTGCTTATTAGCATAATTCACTACCCTCATAGGTCTCGCATTTTTTAAGAGCACTGTAACATGTAGATTAATTTCCTTTTTGGTGAACAATCTCCACCTTTTAGGAAAATATGGTGCAGTGGCTCCAACCCCTACAGATCATTAGGACAAACTAAGAATAGCATAGAAGATGAAAGGTTGTACAAACCAACTTATTTTTCAAACAACTAATCCAACATCAGTACCTAAACTTTTTCATGAAGATATCATATTGAAAATGTTTGAAAAATGGTGAGAAATCTTCTGTGAGGGTGATGCGGAAAGAGTGATAAGGTTTCATTGTTTTGAATTTTTTTTGTTAAATGAGAAAAAGTTAAAAACCACTATTAATGGAGATATTGGTATTTTTTACTAAATTTTATGAAGTGACTAAATGTAGCTTTAACCATTCACCTTAAGATGTTTTTACAATATAATTTCCTAAGTCTATTTAATATCTTCATTATCATAAAACCAACCTATATCCATCTTAACTCCATATCTACCACTCTTAGGGGGATGAAATCTATTTATCCGTTTGAGCACTTGGTAGACCCAGAATTAAGATGATAGAATTTCCCCTTTAAATAGTCTATGCTCACATGAGTACCATGGTATTACCATGGGTCAATACCATGGGTTATCATAAAACTGGAGCTTAAAAATTACTATTAGTAATTTATAAAAATTAATAATTGATTTTTATTTTATTTTTTTATTTTAACCAAGTTAAAATGTTTAACATACATTAAATTACAACATCCATTTTTACTCTTGATCCACCAAGCCCCGAGAGGGATCAAATATTTTTTCACTCTATGCTAGTTTGCATATCACGATATTTGATACCTCTCAGGGCTTAGTAGATCCAAAGTAAAGATGGATCTATGCTAGTTTAATTCCCCCATTTAAATAGGCTACATTCCACGTGAATACCATGGGTCAATACCATGTGCCATTTTTATTTTTATTAATACTAATATTAGAGTTAATAATGTTTTTTTGCATGGTATTAATAATAATCTAGCCCATGGTATTTGGCCCATAGTATTTTGCCCATAGTTTTCACCTAAATATAAAGCATTTTTTTAGTGTTAGTAAATATAAGGTGACTTATGGAGTAAATATAAAAAAATGTTTTATTTTTTACCATACCTCTTGTTTATTTATATTTTTATTAATTTACCATACCTTTTTTACAAATATGGTATTTGGCCCATAGGATTCACTTAAATAAAACCTCTTTTTTGAGCTTTCATAAATAGAAAGAGGGTTATGGACTAAATATAAAAAGAGGTTTTATTTATTTACCATATGTCTAGTTTATTTATATTTTTATTTATTTACCATACCTTTTGAATAAGTATAAAAAGAGGTTTTATTTACTTACCATACCTCCACTTTATTTATATTTTTATTTGTTTACACCCTTGCATGTATATAAAGTGGCTTATGGAGTAAATATAAAAAATATTTTATTTATTTACCATACCTCTCATTTATTTATATTTTTATTAATTTACCATACCTTTTTTATAAACATGGTATTTGGCCCATAGGATTCACTTAAATAAAACCTATTCTTGAAAATTAGGGCGAATAGAAGGTTGTAACTCCTAATTTCAAGGGCTAAATCTACCTTTTTTACCCTCTCCCTTAAAATAAGGTGGGCTATTTGAGATGATTTGTAAAAATGTACTATGATACAAAATATTCGCCCACTAAAAACTTAAAACCCCTTAATTCCCCCAAAGGGCGAACATTCGCCCCTAAAATTTTCCATGAACTTAACTTCAGGACGAAGTTACTTAAAGTAGGGAAGTATGTAATGTCCCTTAATAATAAATAATAATAATAATAATAATAATAATAAAAAATAATAAATAATATAATATTAAAATACAAGAAAATAAATAATAAACAATAAATAAAAAAAATAGTAATAGTAAATAAATAATAAATAATAATAAAATAATAAATAACAATACTAAATCTAAATATATATAAAAAGAAATAAAACAAGAAAGCAGTAAAAATCAGTAAAGCCACCAAAAAGTAAAAGCAAAAGAAATAAAACAAGAAAGCAATAAAATTGCATGTAGACACATGGAGTGTGTGCATGTGGTTCCCCTTCCAATGTTTGCTCTATTTAATAGATGGTGAGGAAGATGAGAGGCATTCCATCATTCCAAGATTCTATCATTCATTCTCTTGGGAGAATAGTGTTCTAAGACAAAGGATTCACTGGCAGTAGTACGTTGATTGAGGGCTCGGGGGTGGCCAGTTGTAGCAAGACCTTGCGCAATTGAGCCTATGGTTGGGTGGAGAGTCATCCCCAAAACCTTGTTGCAGTTAGCAGACTTCAACCGAAATCACAGGTATAAGTAAGTGTTCTACTCATAGTTTTGAACTTTTATGTTAATTAGATGATAATTGCATGTTGAATATAAATTACTTGATTAATTACATATTTATTTTGGGTTGTTACAATCATGAAGATCAATAATTTCATGGTTGACCCTTTTTGGTGGGTGAACACGCATAAAATCTTGTGCAAACTAGAACACGGCATGCTGCCAATTAACCAACAAATTTAATACACTTGGCATAAGAAAGGCCTTCATGTACATGCACAAGAGCTTGAGGTTTTCTTTGCAATTGGTGTGGTTCATTGCAAAGGCCATGTTGTTTCTTCTCACACCCATGCATAATTACACTTTGGTGGTTCTAGGTGAACCTTCAAAATTGGTGGTGGCACCAAGAAACAAGTTGAATGATTATATTCATAATTGCTCTATGGTATGTGGATTTACTTCGACTTGAAATCTTCATTCCTTCTTTTGTTTTTGTTTTCATATATCTTCCTAGTTCATACTCTGTGAGGTATTGGGATTTCTATAGTTCGATTCCTTCTGTGTTTGGTTTAGCATTGCTATGTTTGGTGAATGGTGGCCCATTTTTGTCTTGGTCACATGTTATCTTACACTTACCTTATCTACCTTCTTTCTTCCCATCTTGTGAACTCCTTGGTTTTGCCCCGATCCTCCTCGAACATTGTCCTCTCCGTCTAGTTTTCCTTTGTGTCAATTTGATGGTGACCGCTTCTTTCTCTTTTTAGTTTGTTGTCTTTCCATTTCCCTACTCCCCATTTGCAGTTTCTTCTTAAGATCTTCCTTGTAATCCCCCTTGCCTCTCTATTCCTTAATAATGCCACAAAGCAATCCCACTCTTCTTTTTCATAACCCATGACAAATATGAAAAGAGACTCATCTTCCTCTAGTCGCAAGGGGCATCAAAAGTCTATACAACCACTTAGGACTAGAACTTTAAGGGATTTCTGAAAGATCTATTGCATTTTTTGGGGGGACATTGCCCCCTCAATTCGCAAGGAATTTCACAATACTGAGCACGAAGCTCATGTGGAAAGTCATATCTTGTCTAGTGTAGAAGTAGAGGAAAGTTTGGGTTGTTGAATCCCTGATATAGGGAACAACCACACTAAGCAAACTGGATACCATCAAACTATTGATTTGTGCTAGCAAATCAAAACATTTATGTGAAAATTCTTAGTAAAATGATTAGAAACACGACAAGAAGTCCTTGAAGAGGTGCAACTCCAACTCAAGAACTTGAACTCTAAGGCCTCTATAATGGAAAATAAACTAGCTAACATGAATCTCTCTAGTTCTTAGGAGAACACAAAGGCCCCAGAAACTATAGAGGCAGATTCTCCTTCTAGCCAAATGCTTATATTATCAAATTTTGTTTATATTTGATGGGACCATTATAGTGCTTTCTAGCTATAAATTAAATTTTTATAGTCCATCTCTAGACTTTAATAGACTATTAAAATTGTACTATTGCATTAGTAATTTTGGATTGATTTTATGGACCAAAGTCACTTATCTGTGCTACTAGTCTGGTTTCCCTAGTGGTACACTAGTAGACACAAATTAACAATGCAATATTTGTGTAGCTTAAAAAACAATTGAGGATTATAAGAGGCACTTGACGTTGGTATTCGAGGCACTGATAAAGAATTGGTTGTTCTTGAAGAAGTCGAAGTGCATGTTTTCCCAATCTGAGATTTCGTTCCTTAGACACTTGATAGGCCAAGGATGCATACAGATGGATCTGGAAAAAGTTTATGTGATAGAGGATTGGGAGGAACCAAAAAATGCCCATGATGTGAGAGTTTTCTTAGGGATGGTGAACTACCAACAAAGGTTTGTAGAGGGTTTTTCCAAGATAATTGCACCGCTGACAAACTTGTTAAAGAAAGACAAGTGATGGAATTGGACTGAAAGATGTCATGACGTCTTTGAAGAATTAAAGAAAAGGATGGTTACAACATTGATACTTAAGTTACCTGACTATGAGCGACCGTTTGAAGTGCACACGGATGCTTATGATTTTGCGATTGGGGGATTGTTCATGCAATATGGACATCTAGTGGAATATGAGAGTTGAAAATTGCAGGAAAGAGAGCGACAATATCTAGTTCATGAGAAGGAGATGATTACGATCATCCACTGTTTACAGGTATGGTGAGATTATTTGATTGAGAAGCCATTTGTTGTCAAGACTGACAACGTTACAACGAGTTACTTTGCATCTCAACCGAAGTAATGAGCAAAGAAAGCTCATTGGCAAGAATTCTTGGCAGAATTTAACATGATGATTGAGTATAGGCCGTTGAGACTCAATGTTGTAGAAAATGCCCTCAGCAGGAAGGCACAATTGGTTGCGATTGGGGAGGAAGAAGACCGTATTGAATCAAGTGAGAGTCAAGTTTGTATGAGTGAGAAGTTGCAGAGTAGACTTCGTGCAAGTTCAAAGACAGATACTCAAGCGAAAAGTATCATGAAGTAGGTAAAGGAAGGAAAGACAAGAAAGTTCTTTATGCAAGATGGACTCTTATTCTATGGTGTATGTCTCTACATTCTGAAGTCATTAGGACTTAGGGGAAACCTCTTGAAGGGGTGCCACGATTCTCTTTGGTTTGGCCACCCAAGGCAGTGTCGCACTTTGGCATTGTCGAAGAGTGGATACTTTTGGGAAAATATGAGAGAGGATGTAGAGGAGTATGTGAAAACTTGCATCATTTGTTAGGAAGACAAATCAGACACCAGAAGATAGTGAGGGTTGTTGCAACCTTTTCCAATTGCAGAGAGACCTTGGATGAGTGTTTCGATGGACTTCATTACTCAGTTGCCACAGGTATAGTGGTATAATGAGATCATGGTCCTTGTTGATCATTTTTCCAAGCATGTCATCTTCATTCCAACGCAGATATGGCGTGGAGTAGAGAAGACAACTGATTTGTTCTTCAAAAATGTTGTGAAGTATTGGTGAATGTTGTTGAGTATTGGCTTACAGAGATACGAGGTTCACAGTTAATTTTTGGACCATGTTGTTCAAGTTGATCGGGACGGAGTTTTTGCATAGTTCGAGTTATAATCCGCAAACATATGGGAAACCGAACACATTAACTCGTTGTTGGAGGACTACTTGAGGCACTATGTGAGGGATGATTAGAAAAATTGGCATGAGTTGTTGGATAAAGCTTAGATCAGCTACAATTTGCAGAAGAGTTCAACGGCAAGGTATAGTCTGTTTGAGTTGGTTAATGGACATATGCATGTCACATTGCACACAATGTTACCATGAGGATATGTGAAGAGTCCACATGTGAAGAGATTCTTGCCAACATGGGAAAATTCCTTGGAGTTGGCACAAGTGTATTTGATAGATGCAACAAACATAATGAAGAGATGGGCATATAAGGATAAGTGAGACACACACTTTGAAGTTGAAGATATGGTTTTTCTAAGGATGACAAAAGATTAGTTTCCACCACCAAAGGGGCGATGAAGTCTTTAATAATGAAGTTTGAAGGTTCGTTCAGAGTGAAATGAAGGAATAGAGAGGTCCTATGTTCCATGTGAATCAACTAAAGAAAGGCATACTTGATGCAAATGATCCTGAGAGAGCAATGCAACCGAGAGGTCCAGCCTTGATCGTAGACCGATCAGATTTAGTTTTGGAGAGGATTTTGGACCTCAAGGCTATTGGAGTCAGGAACCACATGAAGAGAGAGTGCTTTGTGCTATGGAAGAATACAATGGAGGAAAGTGGTTGGGAAACTAAGGATTCATTGTGGAGATGGAAGAATGGGATTGCTAAGTTTGAGGCAGATTTATCTTGGATAGGAGGATTGTGGAGGACGCCAATGACTCGAGGTGGGGAGGATATTAGGACCATAAGTTGGCATCGTTGCCCTAAGGAGAGTCAAGCACCCAATCGTGCACCCTTGAGACCCTTTGATGAGTTGACGCTGCGTGGGCTCAAGTTGCACCAAGGCCATGGGCATGGAATACGGGCATGTTACGTGGATGGGTGAGTGCACAACTCAGGTGGAGGGCCAGTTGGAGAAGCAATACGGTCGGCTCATCAATCATTTCATTGACACTACTCAGCGATCCCCACACCCATGGGCGCGCCTGCATTAAGGTGGGGCACTCGGGCACTGTGTGGGGGAATTTGTTGTCATACACGACAAGGTGGTGGGCATGCAACCACAAATCTAATTTGAAATTTATGCTCGATAAATTGCGAGGGTGTCGACCCATGGCTAGGGCACCCCAACGATGAGGCAAGTTAGACATAAATATATTCTAAGGCATGGAGCTAAAGCATCATCGTAAGGAATATCGCAAGACAATTTCATAGGGCGAAGGTTTGGAATATCACAGAGTGTTCTAAGGTAGTGAGTGGGAAATAAACAAAAGATAGGAGTGCGCACGGGCATGCAGCTGCCCAGGGTGGGCAAGGTAGTCTGCGATTTCTGTTGAGATTTTTGTGTTGGGAAAGTCAAGGGAAACCCTCGTTCGAGCTGTAAAGAACTGTTGTACTCTAAAATTATAAATGGAGTGCTGCTACCCTCTTGGACCAACCTCCCATTTGATGTACAAAAACCAATATAATAAAAATATGTTCATTTCTTGATATTTTGTTGGTTAATGTTGATATCACATTATTATATGATTTATGTTCAAGCTAATGTTTTCCGCACATAACACCTAGCATATAATAAAGAAGAAGTTGTAACTAAGTTAAAGAAGAGTGTAGCCGTAGTCCAAAAGCTAAGTAATCGTTAATTGTTTATAACACAGTGATGAACCTTTTCAGTGTCGCAAGCCCATGGTGGTGCAATCATCGTAAGGTAACATATAATAAAGAAGAAGTTGCAACTAAGTTAAAGAAGAGTGTAGGCGTAGTCCAAAATCTAAGTAATCGTTAATTGTTTATAACACAGTGATGAACCTTTTTGGTGTTGCAAGCCCATGGTGGTGCAATCATCGCAAGGTAACATATAATAAAGAAGAAGTTGTAACTAAGTTTAAAAAGAGTGTAGGCATAGTCCAAAAGCTAAGTAATCGTTAATTGTTTATAACATAGTGATGGACCTTTTCGGTGTCGCATGCCCATGGTGGTACAATCATCGTAAAGTCGTGGAAATACCAACAAAGGAGTAAATCCACTCTATCTCATATGCTAATGGAATACCACACTCTATTTATTTAAATATATTAAGTGTTAGTCAAGGTTAACATTGATGTCAATATGACATTAGTTGTGATGGAAAATTCTTATGACTAGTGATGTTGCCCTAAGATGCCCATTGATCATAATAATGAAAGTTCTTATGAAGATGCCATATCAAGAAGATGACATATGATGACATGCTTGGAGATCATATGATGAGATGGAGGACCATATGGATTGAATATAGCATAAGAATTGAATATATATATAGACATAATAGAAACAATGGGACCAAGGAGTAGTCCCAAGGAGTAAGAGGAGGAAAGCCATTGGAAGTCAAGAGCAGGAGCAACAAGCCAAGATCCAAGAGAAGCAGTCCATCAAAAGCCATCGGAAGCCATCAAAGCCATCAAAGAGAAGCCATTAGAAGACAAAGGAAAGCATATGCAAGCCAAGGAGGAGCAGATCCAAAGAAAAGACTGCATATGCCCAAGAGAAAGAGCTAAAGGGAAGAAACAATGATATCAGAGGAGAAAAGAGAAACATATTGGTGAAATGTCCAGAACCACATCGGAGAAATCATATCGGCACTTTTTATGTGTCACTACTCAGAAACCCCAATCTCTGATCTCCAAATTCGACTCCAGACTCCAATTAGCGATGTGGACCTCTGATATCCAAACTGCGATATGGACCTACAACTGTTGATATGTGGACCCAATTAGTTTATCATAACATCTATAATTTAAAATCGTATCCGCCCTTTATCAAGGCTTTTGGAATGGGACCTCCGATAAGATTTGCTGATCTCCAATTGCGATATGCCTTGCGAACCCGATTGACTTTATTATAACGACTTTAATATAATATTGCATCCGTGCATCGCAACTTTCATATCGCAAGTTTTGAAGCCATGTCACATTGAAACCTCCGATTGCGATATGATTGCAGACCCGATTGCTCTATCATAAAACATTTAGTATAATATCGCATCAATCAAAGGCCAGAGTATGTTGCGGACCCAATTGATTTATCAAAACGTGTTTATTGAAATATCGCATCTGTTGTGTCAGAGGTCAGAGAAAATAGGGGTGATATATGTTATAAGAATATCGACGACGTTGATATCGAAACTTTGGCATGTGCACAACTTAAAAAATCTTTGATATTCATGTGGTTGCGATATACATGAGTAAAGTGATGATGTGGCATGTGGGACCTCCCGACATCTATTATAATGTGGTTTCCGGTCAATGAAACTATGTCATATTTGGTCTACTATTATCAAAAGACCCCTTCCGACAGCTATTGAATATATTGTCAAAGTGCCACCTCATGCACAAGTCAACCTCTCCTCTAATAAACGTGTCTTTTCGTTTATTGGAAAAACTCATATAAATACAAGTCAAATACATCACTTCAAGTAATTAAATCGGTCATCCATCACAAAGAGGAAGATACAATTCACAACTCATGAACTTGGAAGAGCAAAGGAAAGAAAGCTTAAGGCCGAGAAGGAGGAGCGAATTTTGATTAGGTTAAACTTGATGAATTAATATTTGGAAGGCTCGAACTTGTGATCAATTAATCTGTAGAAGAAGTGCAGACAACGACCTGAAAAATAATCTTGTGGAGGTTCATTTTGTAGCTCGGTTAAGTTCTATACCGTTGTCTCAGATTTGTGAAAAGATTAATTCTCGGACCTGTCTAACCTTAGATTTGTATGACCTCGGACCAGTGTTACTTCTCTCATCATTTGAAGGGAACTAAACACGTAATCAACATTGAAGTATTTGTGAGGTAAGCATATTGAAAACCTCTGAAGCAATCACTCTTGAAGCAGTTACCTCGGCATTGTGAACAGAGGCTCGAAACAGAGAATTGTTTGGTGCAAACATTAAGGATTAATGCATCCTATTGTAGATATCTTGTTTAAAAGCTTTAGCAGATATTGGAGACATCATTGGAGACCATGATGCATTGTTCAAATCATCATGAAGTAACTTTGCAAATCGTATTTGGGTATCATGAAGAGTTGTGGAGATTCCTTCATGTGAAGACAAGGTTTTCATTGATGAAGTGACGTGGAGATTAAGTGGAGGCATTGCTGAAGATTGATAGGGCTCGTTGAAGGAGACATTGGGAGTTGTGAACTATTACTAAACCTATCTTGACAAATTGAAGCATGAGGTTGGAGCCTCATAGAGACAGGGTTGGTGCCTCAGTATTTCCAACATTAAGTTTGTATATATTTATTAATTATGTGATGTGAAATAAGAATCATTATTATTTAAATTTATTTTAAAACAATATTTAAATTACGATATTTATTTAGGAAAAAAATATTTATAATTTTATGATAACCACCCTAAATCCATCTTAATTCCATATGTGCCAAGTGTCAAGAGCACCAAAGGAAATATAAAAAAAACCACAATTCCACAACAATTACCAATAATTCATAGGTGTTGTAATTAATTATCATTAGCACAGAAGGAAATATACAAAAAACCACAATTCCACAACAATTAACAATAATAAATATATAAAAAATTGTACCAAAAAAATTTTAGTAGTTCCACAACAATTAACAATAATTCATAGGTGTTGTAATTAATTATCATTAGCACCGAAGGAAATATACAAAAAACCACAATTCCACAACAATTAACAATAATAAATATAAAAAAATTGTACCAAAAAAACTTTAGTAATTCCACAACAACTAAGAATAATTCATAGGTGTTATAATTAATTATCATTAGCACCAAAGGAAATATACAAAAAGACCACAATTCCACAACAATTAACATTAATAAATACAAAAAAATTGTAGCTAAAAAACTTTATTGTTGAATGCTTATGCACTCATTCTTTACTTCTTAGCAAGAACAAAATTACAATAAATTCTAGTTCTCTTCTCATTTACAATTCCATCAAAATAATTTTATGTAGCTACTCTCTTTTCGTGTGCTTGGATTTGCACTTGTTGAGAGCAATTAGAAGGCAAGTGTTCTTGTCTCTTCAACTCCATATCTTCATCACTCTTCCTCTCCCTTTCATTTTTTTTATGTAGCTACTCTCTATTGGCGTGCTTGGGTTTGCACTTGTTGAAAGCAATTAGAAGGCAAGTGTTCTTGTCTCTTCAACTCCATATCTTCATCACTCTTCCTCTCCCTTTCATCTGTTGTTGGCATCATTCTAATTAGAGTTCCTTCTAGTTGTCTTTTTCATATTGCTTAAAATGGAAGAGCAACACTTTAGAGCTGAGTGGAGTGGGGACTTTACAACATCAACTCATCCTCCTACCTAGTCATCAACCTTCATAGTCATAAACTTCGCTTCCATAACCAAAACCTCTAATTTTACCAAGTGCTTTTACAATAGTTTGAATAATTAACCATTCAAAGTTTCGTATAAATAAATAAATAAAATAATAATAATATTTATAATATCTTTTTTAGAAACTAAAAAAACCATTATAAGATTGATGATAGCTTTCCTAATAACTCGATGTGAATGCTCCTTAAACTGTTCGGTGGGCTCAGTGAATTTCCACGGGTTTTAGGGCTTTACAGAATAGGTCACACGACAAGCAATTTCAATCTCATTTGCGTACCCCAACCCCATAGTGATGGTGATGATGGCGCCTACGAGGAGGGCAATGGTTTCTCAACGCTCCTTCGGCACCTTGAATGCGAGTGGCGACCGCACATTAAAAAAATCAGCCAGACCAACAGACTTACGGAGGCAGTGGAGACCTTCAGCCATCGGCTTTCAGCTAAATCTAATCCCACCATCAACACCTGCAATCTTTCCATTTTTTTATTTGATTGTCAGAATCTCTCAGAATCAAAATCTTTTGGATCTGATCGGTCACATCCTCCGTCCAGTTAGCCAGGCATCCTCTACTTGGCATGTTAATGCAATGAAGGTGGCCAGTGGGCAACTTGAATTTCAAACCAGACACAAAGGTTGGAGGAATGCCGGCCGGAAAATTTTCTGGGGAACGAAATTTGAGCAATTCCTCCACCTAGTTAGACTACTCCAAGAGGAATAAGTGGATTATTAGTTTCATAATCAAACCTGCAATATCTTATTAGGGGTTGTTGTTGGACTATGACCACTCTCAATTTTAGCATCATTGTATATAAAAACTTTTAAACTATTATGCAGTACTTTTGGTACAAATTTGGAATGGATTTTGAGGAAAAGAGGAGATTATATCTATATATATAGATATTAAAAAAATTTATATCAATAGATTTTTGAGAATAAATTTATAAATAAATTTATTGATTATTTTGTTGGTCTTTTCCAAAAAAGATTATCATTACTTCGTTAATTAATCTACAAAACATTGAATGGTTAATGACTCAAATTAAAGTAAAGTACTCCGTAAATTAGAAGTTTTGGTTATGGAAGTGAAGTGTGTGACTAGATGGGTTGTTGATAAACTTGTTAGGGTTGAGTATTTCAATAAATAGTGTGATATTCCATTAGCATTTGAGATAGAGTGGATTTATTCTTTTATTCGACATTGATCATAGCATTGTAAATAAAAGAAGATGAACAAAGATATTTATTATTGCTAATGAATTGGTATTATGAGAAGCTTAATCTCAATTTGACAATGAATTTTAGTTGGTACTAAGAAAGTGGAAAAGCATTGTTATAAGGTATAGCAAGAAGTAAAAAACCCAAAATTGTGGGGACTTCTTATGAAGAACATGACAGAG
Organism: Pinus tabuliformis; assembly: GCA_031772625.1. NCBI lineage: Eukaryota > Viridiplantae > Streptophyta > Pinopsida > Pinales > Pinaceae > Pinus > Pinus tabuliformis. Next base: position 1,648,806,421 of record CM062818.1, on the reverse strand, counting down.
AAGATTTGTAAGTCAAGATTACATGGCTAGGTCAGAGAGTTGTTGCATTGACTAAAATGGTAACACTATTTTTGGTCATGAAGGATAACGACACCCAATGAAGATTGAACATGAAGAAGAAAATGCTAGCCTAGAAGACTCCAAAGGCAAGAAGCTTAGAGACTCAACTAATAGCAACTATGTTCCTTCATCTTTCAATATTACATCATAGGTTGAAGGAAAACTTGAAATACCAACTTATTATAGTCAAGTTAATGATGAAAACTTCAATTGCTCGGTGCAGTGATGTGTGGTTTAACGGTAAGTCAAACGGGCGAAGCTCGGGAGACCAAAGTTCAAATCTCATGGAGTACAGTGACCTGTTGTGGTGGCGGCTAGAGGGGCGGACCCCCCCTGACCGCTGGGTCTGCTCTTGCTAAAATCATAGGATCTTAGCATACCCGACTTGCAGGTGGTTGGTTATGCTCTTGGTGTTATAGTGGCAGCAATGAGGTTTGATCCTGGGTCTCCCGTGGATTAAACTTGATAGTTACCGATTCACCATGTGGTTAAAAAAAAAAGAAAACTTCAATTGCTCGTGAAAACAATTGGAAGTTTATTTTGGCCATTATAAAAAAAATTAAAATAAATAAATAAATATTATTAGTTTGGAAATTTCTATACATGTTTTACTAGCTATGTAGATGCATTGTGGCTAGGTGAGAATTTCATGGTTACAAAATTGGAGGATTTCAAGAAAATATTGAAGTCAATCCTATCTCATATTCTATGAAGATGAACAACTCCTAAAACAAAAATCTTTCGAAAAGATAAAGGATAAGTGTACAAAAATGCATGACCAAATTTTGGAACTAGGTCATTAGGTTGGGTATCTTTTTGGAAGAGCCTAGGGTAGTGGTGAAGTAAATTGGAGGATTATTCATCCACGTCTAAAGGAAAATACAACCTTTCAGTGTGAAAAGCATAAGTGAAACAAGAAACAAAGCTCTCTACATTTATTTGAATTTCAAAAAAGAGACAATAGTAAAAGGGTGAACAAGATACCAACAAGACCAAAGGCAAAATATTGTAGTGATAAGCCAATAGGGAAAATATTTTGACATGCATTGTAAACACCATAATGTGGAGGGAATATGGATGAGAAGTGTCAAAAACTTCATCCATAACTAGTACATTCAAAATGGTACAAATCCAATGGGAAAAACAAAAGTATAAAAAAAAACTTCAATGTGGATGAAATTAAAGCAAGTGGACACATAATATACTAATCTAAATCAAAGCTCAAATGAAGGACCAAAAGATAAATGGTTTGTTTGACAATAGTTCTCAATATAATTTGATTTCTAAATCCTTTGTACATGATTTTGGTATACAAACTTATGATCTAGTAAACAACCATGTTTATTGGGTTGGATGCTTAGATAAATCAACCATGAGAATCATCAAGAGATGTGAAATTAGATTTGTCATTCATGTTGATTATGCCATTGAATTAGAATCTGTTGTTATGTCACTAGACGCATCCGAAATGATATTTGGTAGCCCTTACTTTTGGGACAATGATGTAACTTTCTACAAGAGATAGAACAAACATTTCTTTATTAAGGTGGTAAGGTCTACTTTATCTAAGACCACAAATGAAGAGGAATAATATCTCCATTAACAATGAAATAGGGGCAAGCAAACATATTTATGGAGACAAACAAGAAGCAAACGTCCCCAATATATGATGGAGTAATAGGCTTGGGGAGATAAGTGGGGGCCTTGTGCTTCCATATCCTTTGTGGATAAGATTTTGGGGACCAAAATTCTCCCAATGGGAAGGTGTAATTTGAAACAAATTTGCAACAAAAACCAAATGGATAATGCGATAAATCAAGGCAAAGCACTTGGTAAAAGAAGAAGTTCGCTATAGGTGAAGCAACAGAGTTATCAACTTTACGTGGAGAGTTCTCATTTTTTTAGAAGTGGTGTGTAATGGTCGTTTCTACACCCATTTTAAAAAGTGGTGTTAATCGTAATACTCTTTTTTTGAGAAATAATATTTTAATATTTTGAATTTTTTAACTATAAATTATTTACTTATTTTTTTAAATTTTGTTTTAATCCATTTTTTAATTTTTAAAAATATTTTTATTTTTATTTTTTTTTAATTCTAGTTTTTTTTTCTTGCTTTTTCATTTTTTTAAGATGTCATGGAAAAGATAAAAACATAAAAAACATAAAAAGGGCCGTTTAAACAATAATAAAAATAGTATATATGGGTTTTCTTCTCAAAGACTTAGTTTTTCATCAAATTATATGTTATTCGTTTAGTTAACATACCATATATTTTAAATACAATGCAATATATCCTTTCTTAACATTATATTTAATTCATTTTATAATCTACTATTGTAATTAAATAATACCAATTTTAGATATTTAGCCATGATTGTACATTTTGCTACCCTCCTTGATACCATTGGTCTCCCTCAAATATTTGCTACAAGTTGAACTAGGCCTCCAAAATATGTATTGAGAAACAATAATCAACAACCTGTGAATTTTGAATGAATTCACCAAAGGGAGAGAAGGGTTCTCACCCACTCTCACTGCATCACCCGAGGGTTTCTGTCCTGGGGCTACAACTGAAGTTGGGAACTCCCGGTTCTCCAAAACTCTTCACAAGAAACAAATACTCAACTCCAAGATGTCTCCAAATGATCTCATCCTCCTCTTTTATTGATATTATGGATAAATATCCAAGCATCTAGAAGCTTCTTATTTTATTATTATTCTAGAAGCTCCTCCATTGAATTTATCTTAAGTGACTTTTAGTTTATCTTAAGTGACTTTCAATTTTATTTTATTTCACTTAAGTCACTTTTGGCCTTTTTCCTCCCACTATTTATTTTTCTTTAATTAAATGACTAATTAAAACCATTTTTAATCAAGGAAAATGGTAAATCTCCCACCATACTTTCTCTGGCCTCTAGAAAGCCCTTCTCAGCATCCCATCCTATAGATATTCCCATTCTGGTTCCAACGAGATATTACACTAAGGTATTTCATTAAATAGTTCTCCTGGAATGCCACCTCAAGTGAAATTTACTAAGTCAGGCTCAATAATAATCGTGTTTTCCGAAAATTGTCAGAATGCTACGAAAGGAAAGGCATGTTGTGCAGATGATAGAATATGCTAAGCGAATGTCATCAAATCCCATAAAAAAAATTCTCAAAACTCCCCTGAAACCCCTAATGACATAAACTTGCTCTCATAACCTGGCCATCTTGTGCCCTATAAATCCACCTTGGTTGTACTATAGAGGAAAATAAAAATAAGGACATGACAAATTCTCCCACCCCAAGATTGCTTGCCCTCAAGCAACCTATATATGTCCACTACAGAGACGTGTAAATTGATACCAGGATGCCAAATTAACCATTGTACCATGACGTGCCTCCAAGCTAACCAATGATGAATGGGTCCCTCAATACCCAAATCCCAAATAAATCGTTGAGTAAATCTGAAATCAATGGATCCACCTAGATCCCAAAACCACCATAACCAGTCATCCTCGTCCACCCCCCATGCCTTTATTTTTGCTTTGTCTCTAACCATAGATGCTACTCCACTTGTAGAATACCAACTCATCGCCTCTATCTAGTCTAATCCTTGGTATAAACCAAGGTCAATCCCACTATGCTATGTTGTGTTGGAATGCTAATGAGTTGATGGCATACATCCCTCTGCCAAATGAAACATGTAATATCCCTCACATCTAAGGGCTCACGCTGCACTATGTCCCTGAATAAAAATATAGCTCCATCAATAGGATACCAACTCATGATCTCTCACCATTCCCTCTCGTGGGAATGATTGAACACATGGGTTCCTGCTCGTGAAACAAGTCTACTATGATGATGTTGGTCCATGCTCAATTCATGTTGCTATACCTAGCCAATCAACAAGCTCTATCCAAGAAACCCTGACCCTCTCTCTATAATGGAGAAGAGTGGATAATATGTGTTGTAAGCCATGCCTAGGTACTCTTGGAGAGGGCTGCTATAAAACTCCCAAGTGTACCCCTCTTGTTTCCTCTTTGGGACCCTCAGCCACCCCTCAACATTAAACAACTTATATGTTGACTCAACACACACCCTTATAAGCTCCTCAACTTCACTGTTCTATTACAAGATGGTGCCTCAGACTATTTGGATCTTTTGCTTCAACGCCATAAGATCTATCCTGAAATGCTCAATCTTCTCCCAATGACTACTAACTGAAAGTGCAATGATTTTTTTGGCTTCTTGTGCACCTGTCTGCTCCTCATCAATTGTTGGTCCAAAAGATGGTTGTTCATCCTCCTCTATCATTGGCCCAACATGAACCTCCCACTCGCTCTCCACAAAAGACTCATCATGCATACTGTGTATAACATCCTCCTTAGTTAACTCATGCTCCACCATATGTTGCTCATGTTGAGTCGCCATTGGTTACTCATCACCCTGAATATATCCCATAGGGTCCACTGACTGCTCACTATACACACCAGAATATAAATTTGGCCTACTGTTAACAACCCCACATAAATGCTCATGCTACTCAGAGGCATCCTTGTATGAACCCATGTACTTATCCAAAGAAGAATTCTCATCCTGAAAGTCAAAAGGAATCTCCTCCTGATCTACCCCTATCATCCCCTTAATGCCAGCCATGCATGAGTGGTCAGGTCCCCAAGGTTCCTTGTAAATGAAGCAAAGACCCTTCCTCCTCAGCTCATTCTTGTTGCATGGTTGGTCACCAAAAATCCACTGCAACTCCTCCTAAGTCAACCATCTCCTGAATAGCCCGATCTTCTGCTCAACCAACCTTTCGGCTAGTTCATAAGCAGCAGATGAAACCAATTGTTCCTCCCTCCAAATGGCCAACAATCTAGACTGTAACTCCCTGCAAATGGCATCATGTCCTCCCATGCATGAAGACAAAATGCACTGCATGTGTGTTATGACCGTGTCAGGATGATGTTTCTTAATGTTGAAGAAGCATTGAAACACTTGCAGGATCGAATCGTCACACTCCATATCAAACATGAGGTCATAAGATCTAACCAAGGCCATGCCTTCTAGAATCTCTCACCTCTTCCCAAAGGTAGAGCCCTCACTGTTATCTAAATCCTGAAAGGTCTCCACTATCAGTCTGAAAACTCTCCTCATAACATCATCATTGTAAGGAGGTATAGGTGTAGTTAGTCTCATGATGTTACTGAGACAAGATTCAACTGGAAGTCAGACCCCTTCATAAGGTTCCTCCAAGAACTTGTGTTGTATGAGAGTAAGCATAGTTGGTTTTAGAGCCCAAATCAATTTCTTCCCTTCTAATTGGTTCACTTCAAAAAGGAGTGCATCCAATTCATCTAGTTTGAAAATGACTTTCCCTGTGACCCTCATGTGTTTTAAATTTGTCCTAAGTGCAAAGTTTTTGTGTCCTATTTCTGGCCCCTTCTACACATCCTTGAGTTGCTCTTGTTGAAGAAGGGCATGAACCCCTCTTGAGAATGGTTTGTTGTTTTGCTTGGGTTTTTGGTCCAATGTTGCATCTTTTGTATTATTCAATCTTTTCAATTTATTCGAGAATTCTGTGTACTTCTCCACAGCTTAATGATGACCATTACATCAAGGAATACACAATAGTGACTAATTGATGCAATACGTAGACCTCTCACATCAAGGCATATTCATCCCTCATAAGTCACACTCAACAATTACATAAAGGTATAAATATAATATGAACACCTCATTTAGATTCACCATACTCTCTCACTAACTCAACAAATATTAAAAAAATCTTTGAGAAATTTTAATAAACAAATAACAAGCTGTATTTTTGTCAAAAACTTTGCAAATAAAGTGGAAACACTTGTGACATAGTTAAGCATGAGAGGCAAATGCTTGAAAAAATTATAATGTTCAAATGAATTCAATACCACACTGCATGCATTCAAAAATTAGGTGAAATGAAGTAGACACAAGTGTGGGAAATGGCCCAAACAGGTAGCACGCACTGCCCATAAAATATTGTTGTTATTACTGAAGAAGAAATGAAGTTTCTACCCTCAAAAACCGCTCAAAAAATTATGAAAATTTAACCTAAAGCTCCTCACACCAAAACCATAAAAACCCAGAAATGGTTTGGCTTAACTCCAAGCCAAGATCAAACCCACCAAGTTCTGTGAATTACCAATAAAATGAATTGATGAAGGAAAGTTGATTTACAGCGTGAATAATGCCCGAAAATTTCTAAAATTTTAACCACGAACTCCTCTCATAAAACCCAGAAAACCTAGAAAAATCTTTGGCAGATTTTAGCTGCTCTAGAGTTTCTTAGTCCCAACAATATTTAAAATTTTCTTTGATGCATTTTGTCAAATAATTTATGAACAGACATTTCTTCAAACACTTTGCAAGCAAGATTATAAACTTCAAGAGAAATATTAATATGATAAAAAATAATACAAGCAATATGTCAAATCAAGCACCTTGATATTCTCTTCAATATTACACAACAACTAGTGGTTGCTCAACACATAAAATTATGAGCTCAACAATAAATAAATAAGCTCAACCTTTGTAATGATAATCCCAGCCTCCTCCTGGTTATAATTAATTCAACCTTCAAGAATTGATGATTAAACTCAACCCTAATAAATAAATTAGCTCCTGCAAATACACTAGGCTCTGGAAATAAATGTGTCTCCAATAGATAAATCTAGCTCTCACAATTCAATTAGGCTCCAATAAATTCAACTACTACAAAATAACCTGACCCAAAAAGAGAAATTTGGCACTACAAGATAAACTCAGCATGATAAAATAGTTTCGGACCATCAAGATAAATTAAGCACAACAAAATAATTTTGTAACAACATAATAATCTCAATCGAGAAAGATAAATTTAGCTCAACAAGTTATTTTTGGCCTAGCAAAATAACTTCAACCCAACAAAATAATTTCAGCACAGTGAAATAAATTTTCCCCAGCGATATCATTAATTTCAGCCCTACAAACCAATATTACTCCATCCAATATGTTTTCTTTGGCACTTTGAGAAATCACCTGAAACAATTATTCTCCAACAAAAAGATTAAGAAATTTAACCCACAAACTTTGCTCCTTTATTCTATAGGAACAACACAAACAACTTTGATGTTAACCCACAACAGACCAAAATCATGCTTTGATACCACTGCAATATTCCAAATATAAATTTAGCAACATATTGCTTCAAAAAATTTAGCCATCACCTCCATAAAAAAATTGAACAAATAAACCAAAAAAAATTCACGACAAAACAAGGAATGCTTTGATACCACTGTAGTGTTCCAAATGTAATTTTTGTAGAAAATTGCTTTAGAAATTGAAGACATTAATTTCTCAAACCATTTGCACAAATTGAGTCACTTTAACGACAAAAACTGAACATAAAAAATGCAATTGAAGAATAGGCAAGAATACACATGCAACAAAACTTAACCTTATTTTATTAATATATAAATATGTTGATACAATAACTGGAATCGCTGAGAGAATGGCCTCCCACAAATATTTGTTACAAGCTGAAACTAGGCTTCCAAAATTTGTACTGAGAATCAATAAGCAACCACCTATGAATTTTGAATGAATTCACCAAGGGGAGAGAAGTTTTCTCACCCACTCTCACTGCATCACCTAAGGGTTTCAGTCATGGGGATACAACTGAAGTTGGGAACTCCCGGAACCTCTCCACAAGAATCAAATACTCAACTCCAAGATGTCTCCAAATGATCTCCTTCTCTTTTATATATATGATGGATAGATCTCCATGTATCTAGAAGCATCTTATTATACTATATTATTATTATTTTAGAAGCTCTACCATTAAATTTATCTTAAGTGGCTTTTAGTTTTATTTTATTTCACCTAGGTCACTTCTGACCTTTTTTCCTCCAATTAATTATTTTTCCTTAATTAAATGACTAATTAAAGCCATTTTTAATCAGGGAAAATGGTAAATCTCCCACCATATTCTCTCTGGCCACCATAAGTCACTTCTCAGCATCTCATCTCGTAGATATTCTCATTTCAGTTCCAACAATCTATTACATTGAGGTATTCCATCAAATATTTCTCCCGCAATGCCACCTCAAGCAAAATTAATTAAGTTAACCTCAATAATAACCCTGTTTTCCAAAAGTTGTCAGAATGCAATGGGACAAAAGACAAGTTGTGAAGATGATATAACATGCCAAGCAAATGCCATCGAATCTCGTAAAAACTCCCCCAGAACCCATGCTAACATAAATATGCTCCCATGACCTAACCATCCCGTAACTTGGAAATCCACTGTGGTTGTTCTATAGAGGAAAATAAAAATGGGGACATGACACTATCATTGGCACAACTTCATTGGTCTTGGCAAGAAAACAAGACAAATGACCCAAACTAGGACTTGTGTAATCATAAGTTGTTGTGGCTTTATCACCTTATTCACAAAATAATGGATTTACCATCATTTTGTTCTTGTCATCTTCATTTGCAAAGGTGTCAAACTCCAAATCATAGTTATGTACTTGGATCAACGCTAGCCTTATTTTAGGGTTGGATCGCCCCTTAAAATTATCATTGGAATCTTCATCAACCGGAACAACCAAAGAAATATCATTATAGGATGATTTTCAGAATGACCAACAAATGCTGCCCTGAGTCTAGAATGCTAACTAGAATCTTCTTTCACCCATATTTTCTCAGAACGATCAAGAGACATGACGAACTCCATCTTTAATAGAGCACATGTGTCATTTTCAACGATAGTCTTGTCTTCATTTTCATCACCATTAAAGTCCTTTTCAGATGGCTTGCCAATAGAGCTTGGGACAAATATCCCCCATTCCAAGCAAAAGTATTCATTTGAATGTGGATCATCATTTTCATGCCCAAGCCCATCATTTATGCATAAGCCAAGCCCCATGACTGCATTCAACCTATCATCGTCTACAATGTCAATTTCCTCATAAATAGCTTCACAATCATCATCAAAGCTTGGTGGTTCCTTGAAAAACAACAAATATGGTTTGCCCCTTTTTTGTTCTAAATATAAATCCATGTTCAAGTGTGAATCAAGGCATTATTGTGTTGTTTTGTTGAATCTTCGGTATACTCTTAAATGATACTAGCAATGTTGTCTTCCTCCAATTTCGTGCTTCTCTGTTCATCATATACTTCATTACGATTAATATTTAAGGTTGTGCAATGCCCATTTTCTTCAAAATATCCTTCTCTAGGCTCCTCACAGTGCTTCAAATCTGCATTACCAAACAAATGTCCCTTTCCAATTTATGGGTTGCCTCCTCCATCTATGATAGCAACAACCTCCTCAAATTCTAGCCTCAAAGCTCCCTTTACAACAATAGTACCTTCTTCATGATTTATAGTATCATCCCCTTGAATGATGTCAAGAGAACTCTCTTCCATTGATGCTTCTTCTTCATCCAAATTGCTACCATTTCCTTTAAAAATACCATGAAGGCCTTCGTGTTGTAGGGATGCCAACAAGTTTTCATGTGTGTCTTCAACACTTTGTGATCTATGTCCACAAAACCTAATGTAGCTCTTCATCAAAATATTGAGAGAAGTTATAGTCTTTGAACTACAAGTATGTTTGAACCAATCACAATTCTCTTGTTTAAAGGAAAGTATAAACAATCCCATTATGGCATCCTCATGCGTTTGATTGGATTTTGACATATTCTTCATAAATACCAAGACATGTGGGATAGAAGCAAAAGGGTCCCCTTCAAAATTAGGAAGTTCCTCATAAAGTTTTGGAGGACTATTTGGGTAGCTTAGGATATTCTCAATATCCAACACGGGATACAACACATGTAAGTCTATATAAAACTTTAACTAAGAAAATTCAAATTTGCAATTTCATACCTTTACACAATGAAGTCACTAAGGTGAGGTTTGTGTTCTTTCAATGAAGTTGGCTAGATGGAAATATATTCAACCTCAAACTTCATCCAATGTCACCTATTCCGAGTAATGAAGTTAGTCCCTGGCACTAACACCAAAAAGTTACAACAAAATCTCACACTTCTAGATATAAACTCCAAAGTCTCCAATGTGAGACCTACCATTAGGATATTCCGACACATAGGAAATAGTTAAGTATAACTTGGTCTAGTGTAGATTTAGGTAAAGTGTGTTTCCTTACTATGTACTTTTGTAACTTACAATCTGACAATCACGATATGTTCTAGACATTAAGTGACCTGACAGTCTCTTCGGTATTACCAACACTTGATCCGAGGCTTAACACCCGATTGGTCTATGATCTCTATTTAAATATCATGGAGGGTCATTTGTAGGGTGACCATTCATGAGAGAAGCTTATGTAAATTTTCTTTCTTTTATTAATAAATTGCCTGAAGTGGCCACGTTGGCTCAGGCCGTGGACTATTTCCCTCTTTGAGGGTTTTAACGACATCAACAATACTAGTGTATTGATTTGTGATATGTTTGTGAGCAGTGTCCATTGGTGTTCTATCCAAGGAACTTACCCTGTAAATTCCTACACCTACTCCACCACAAAGGGGGTGATTGTCACCTCACGAACCCTCTTCTTACTTCTAGCTAACTTTCATCTAATTCAAGGGGGGTTCTCCCTATAGATCCTAAAGATCCAATGGCCTAGTCACACCAAGTCAGCATCTTTCCAAAGCTTCTCCTTCTTACTCCACCAATCAAATGATCTAATCAATTAAGGTTTATGTGGAAGATATGATTACTAGGTTTCTTAGAGTAATCAGGGTTAGAGCTCAAAGGGGAATGTCCTTAAACACCATAATTGCAAGATTTCTCAAGAGAATGGAACCCCATAAAAATGGTTTTTATTATTATTTACAAAAAGGTATAAAGTAATGAAGAATGAAGGATCAGTGCCATTGCCTATCAATGAATTTATGGGCATATGGATTTAACCAAGGAGAAAGCTTATCGTCGAAGGCTTGATTGGAGCGAGTTAAGAAAGTGAAAACCTTTCAATTAAAACCCTACCTATTTTCAATCAATTGTAGTTTAAGGTCGAGGAATGCTATAGTAAGTTTCTTTGATGGATGCCTAATGCAAAATTTTTCATAAGGAGATGTTAGATATATGTGCAAGTTGATGTTGTTACTAATAAAGAGAGAGAAAGATTAAGGTGAAGCTTATCTGCTATAAAAGATTCAATACATCAAGGCATGACAATAAAAGTGCACAAAATCATCATAGAATCACTTCATTAATTCGAGAAAAAGTTCCCTCAAATCATAATATCTTCCGGGAGACAATGTACTCAACTTGAAATATCCACAACCAAATTTTACAAGAGAAAATAGCAAAAAAAATTAGTCTGGCTATGGGATTTCTCCCCTAAAACTCTATGCCAAAATGAGAAGTGCACCTCTATTTATAGAGAAGGTGCTAAACTTCCTTCACAATAAAATATTATTCTTTACGCTAAAATCCCCTAAGTTATCCCATAGAAGGGAAAAAGGCCCCCTTCAACAATTAATTATCCTAAAATAATACAAAATGATCTTTTAATGCCCAATGTACAAAGTCTAGGGGCACAAAGCCCTCAAAAGATTACCTATCTCTGAAAATGAGGGAAAAAAATGGGTTGTGATTCAACATCCAACCTCCAAAGGCCCTTCATTGTACAATAATCTTTCAATCGGTTTTCAAAACAATGATAAAACCCTCCAAAGTGGGCCGACAAGCCCATAAGGGTATGACCTTCCCAAACAATGTGGTCCAATGTGCTCAAGAATGCTCCAAAAGATACCATCAATATTAATCCACATCCTCATCTTGAATAGAGTTCTCCCCAAGTCATGGAAGCTAACTTTCCAAGTGAATTCATATCACAACAACTTAGAATTGTGATAAAACTTCCCATCATAAGCCAACCATCTCATTATGCTCCATGGATTCCTTTCAAGCTAGAGAAATCCTCAAAAGAGGAAATTCAGCCTTCCAAATTTACCAATAATGGTGTGACATTTCAAAGCACAGCCACAAAACTTTCAAAGATCCCTCCCAAAGATAGGCAAGTGGGCCACAAATCTGCATGATCAGACCCCAAGCCTCGGATGGGTTTGCTCTGTCTTCAAATGTACTTCCAAGTAAACGCTGCCCCAAATTTATGATCAAGACCATCCAACCCGGCTGTAGAGTGAATAAATGGAAAGGTGGGGTGAGAGGCAAAAGGCTATAGGTTCGAAGAAAGGTTACAGCTGATATGATATTCTCAAGGCTCTTGGCTTCTAGCCTATTTCCAATTCTATAGATCCATTAATACACCCCCTACAGGGGCCTCAGGGCATGGACACTCTGACATCTATTTAATTTTCAGGAAAACACTTTCTAGTTAATAGTGATGAAGATATGCATGATGTGATCATCCATCTTGTTGTTTGTATTGATGCCCATTGAAACGAGCGGCATGTGTATCATGGCATGTCGGGTAGCATAAACTATCCATTCCCCATACCATCTGATATTAATTGCCACCAAATTTTGAATTGTATAACGACGTTCAAGATTGGAATTTTGAATGTCAGAACCCGCGCTGCCATATTTTGTTGAACTTGAAAGAAGCTTTGGTCGGGTATAGTTTCTTTGCTCAGCATGAGCTCCCAGACTAGTTCGGTGCTGATTGCGATTGCCGTGGTTCTAACCATCGTTGCCTCTGCCGGTAAGAAAACTCATTTTAGAATTTGTTTTGTAAAGGCTTTAGCTTTAATTTCTTCGATTATCATTGTCTCTGCAGCCGAGGACCAGACAAGAAAATGCATTTTATCGTTTGGTTCGTCCAGGGTTTAAGCTTTAATTTTTTCAATTATCGTTGCCTCAGCGGCTGAGAACCAGACAAGAAAATGCATTTTATCGTTTGGTTCACGAAGCGTTTAAGCTATTAATTTTTTCAATTATTGTTGCCTCTGCAGCTGAGAACTAGACAAGAAATGCATTTATCGTTTGGTTTGTCAGGGGTTTTAGCTTTAATTTCTTCGACTATAGTGCCTCTGTAGCTGAGAACCAGACAAGAAAATGCATTTTATATTTTGGTTCGTCGGGGATTTTCACTTTAATTTCTCTGATTATTGTTGCCACTGCAGCTGATAAAATGCATTTTCTTGTCTTGTTCGTCCGGGGTTGGCACTGTCGGTATCAACTATGGTCGCAAAGCAGATAATCTTCCCTCGGCTTCCAAGGTAGTGCAAGGTAGTGCAGCTGATCAGGAGCCAAGGCATCAACAAGTTGAAGCTCTACGACGCAAACCCTGCAGCTCTACATGCATTCAGTGGTACCGACATTAAAATCACCATTGATTCCAATTTTATATTTTCTTCTTTCACAATGTTATATTGATTTTCTTTTATTTTCTTTTAGTATTCTTTAAGCAACTTAATTTCACATAACATTCCACTCATCATCCATAAATCCTTCACACTGTTTATTAATTTTCTTTTAATATTCTTTGAGCAACTTAATTTCATATACTTTCAAGTACTTAACTCGGCATAGCTGATTGTTCAAATGGATGATTTTATTCGGTTTTCTCAGTTGGATGAAGCACCATGCGATTCTGCCTTTCAATAAATTTGATAATCCAATCATAAATTTTAGATATGAAATTTCAATCTATTAACATATATATATAATTTAGCAAATATTTTGAATTGAATTTGATTGGCTAATTTCCGACCAATAATCCTTAAAATAAAGAAAGAGTCTTTACTTATTATCTTTTTCTCAGGTTCCATCCACATTCAGACCATCACTTAGATATCTCTGTTTTCCCCTTTTAATCATATCTGGTTTCATTGTGAGTTTTCCATTTAGTTGATTTTATTGAAGGTAAGTATTAAATTAAATATGTTTTTATTGAAGTAAAATTTTAAAATTAATTATTTTATAATTTGAAGTGTTTGATGTCTAAATTTGGGTGGTTAATATAATTATTACATGAGTTTGATTGTAAAACATGATTAATGAGTATGTATATTTAATTTATTTTACATTATCATTATATTGAATATTTTTGACACTTTATTTTATATAACTTTGATATTTTTCCAGTGTAGTTATTGTTTGTTTTTGAGAGAGTTTATATTATTTTTATTTTTTGGTTGTTTAAATTTGTTTTCTCAAGTAGATAGTGTAGTAGTGAAGGAGGGTACATGCCTGTTGGAAGGGAATCCTTGTAGCATAAGTGTGCCGTGTGTGAGATATTTCCCTATGATAGATTTCTGACACTTAGGATCATTACAGATGGAGTGTGGGGAATTGATTCCTTTCACACAATTATGACATATTATGGTATATTCCTTTTATATAGTTATGAAACAATGATGATACATTCCTTTCATGGAAAAATATGTAAAAGCTATGTTAAGCATGGGTTGGGCACTCCGCTAGGCGAGGTTTTGTGGGATGTGCAGGGGCATTTTTAAATTTTTTGTCCCCCAAGATTGCACTACCAAATGCCAAGTCCATAGGAACAATTAATGCAATTTTTTTGACACCTAGGAGGTTTCACACTACACAAAAAAACAACTCTTCTCTCAAATTTGGCTTCTTGTTTTCTAACTCAATAAAGGCTTCTTGTATATAAATTCAATGAGGCAAGTATCCTCAAATAGTCATTAAGTCCACTAAAACAACAAAATCACAATTTAAAGTAATGATGGTTGAATCTCAATCATGACCAATGGATTGGGAGGGGCTTGAAATGATAGTGAAGAAATAAAATAAGGTATCTTAATTTGGATAAATCCAAAATGGTCTAGTACATTAGTCTACATATTAATATTAGTTAGGGAATCTAGATATCAAAAGGAAATCTAGATATCGATGGTCTAGTACAATAGTCTACTTATTTCATAGATGACTATAGCAAAATGCATCAAACCAAAAGCTTCATCCAACACAGTCAATGTTGATCCTCCCGATATTTAGGATTGCTTTCTTGAAGAATAAAACCCCTTGTTACACAGTAATTTGTCACCATTTGTCACCGTCCCTGTTACCCCTCTCCCGCACTTTGGAGGACTCATTTCGGGACCTGTGAGAAGTGACATAACTTGAAAACACTTGCATTATGTTCCCCTAAGTATGGACTTCATATGCCCTGAAGACATCTCCTGCAGAATATCCTTAAAAAGTTCCCTTTTTCCATTAGCGCGGATCCACAATGTATTACTCGCGCCAATGGGGGAAATCCTCCAAAGAGGGCGCGCCAGTTGGCGCTCTGTCTCAGAGCTATACTCATGCCAACCGAGTTTGGGAAAGATTTTTAACAAACGCACGCGCGAAGGTTTTTTCCTTTTGACTCATGAAGCTTTTTAAGGATAATGCCAATCCCATGGATGTCGTGATTAATATTATCTCCCTTTCCTCTATCCATAATAGCTTTTTGAGGATAAACCCAATCCCATAGATGGTGTGATTGATCTTATCTCCTTCTCCTCCATCTATAAAAGCTTGTTTTGTTGCCTTTGACAAGCTAGTTCGAGCATAGGGAGAATTATACTTTCAGAAGTCTAAGAGATTGCTGTAAGAGTCTTCTTTGCATTCATAATCAAAGAGAGAGAGGCTTGTTCCCAATCCCGACAAGCTTTGCAAGGCATATGTAGCTGATCACCCAGCCAAAGGAGGATTTGACATCAAAACTATGGTCGTATTCTTCTTTGTTGTTTATCAATAATAGATGACTATCATTATGGTTCCACTCTTGTTGTTCATTGTAATGATGTTTGAGTTATATCTTTTCTGACCGATATATAATTGCATCTATTGGATTTTATGCTTGTATTTGTGTCATTCTTTGCATGTACAGGTGTCCATTCATGGAGATCATGAGGATCGTGACTGGCCGGAGCAAAGGAACGGGAGTGTCAACTCTTCCACAACACTAGCATTGGAATCCAAGTAGGCTCTCATCATTTACCTTTAATTTGTAATTAGGAACCTGCGTGTTAGCATTGTTTGATTGTTGCTAGACCCATTTTGGGCTAGTGGGGATCGCCTCTGTCCGCAGAGGGGATTTACCTCGCCAACAATTTGGCGACTCCACTGGGGATACTATTTGTTGTTTGATTTGTAAACTTTGGACGGAGCCTGAAGTACGGCCAGATAGCCTTCGAAACGCTATTGTGTTGCATTAGCGAAGTAGATCAACGCCACTTCAGTCAATCTCCGGTTTGGTTTACGAACCGAACAACTTGGAGTTTGTCTTGCCCTTTGGTTTTCTCTTGTTTTGCTTGCTTGGTCAACTTTCTGGGTTGATTCTTTGGTTGTCTCTTGCTTCTTGGTCTGTCTGGGTACTGCTGGCCTAGTCTTGTATTGCTTGTTTCTTATTTTAGCATAGCAAACTCAATTGGCGCTCTCTTTTGCATGACAGTCGCACCATTGGCGCCGCTTGTCAATGTACAGCCCGCACCAATCCTCAATTGGCGCTACTTTTAGCCTGAAAGTCGCACCAGCCCAGGGAACCTTTTAGAGTTTGCTTGTTTTGAGCCTTCCGAGCTTGGTTTTTGTGTCTAGATACTTTCTCTCAATCACTTGAGTGTGTTAGAGTCTTTTTTGACTGGTTCTTGGCCTTTACCCTTTGGGTGTTTGCTTTTTTCTACCGATTTCACGTTTTAGCCCTAGGGCATCTAGTGGCTTTGTGCATCGAGCCTTCCTTAGGAGTTTTGGCCTTTTGTTGGTCCAGTCGACTTTTTGGTTACTCTCTTGCACTTGTTCAGTGATTGTTAAAGCTTTTTATTGTGTTATTCGAGTGATTTACCTCTTTTTCGCTTGGATTTCGCTTGGCTTCGTTTGGGCTTAGATCACATAGCTCATTGAGGTCTTTGTGATTTTTCTTGGTTTGAAAGATTGCCTTGGTGTTTCAGGGACTTGATTGTGTTTTCATTGAGTGAAATTTGTCTCTTTTACTCTTTGTTATTATCTCTCAAAATTTGTTTAGTGCACTTTGCCATTGAAAAGAAAACGAACAATCTCTTTTGCTTTGAATTAGTTAATGGAAATTAGAGCTTTTCGTTGTTGTTAGTGATTAGTGACTTTAAAGAAAAGTTTCGTTTGTTGCCATTAGCTGCATTAGAGTTATTGTTAATTGTTTTATGATCATTTTGTTTGATTGAAAGATCTCAACTCTCTCGTAGCTAGCGTTCATCAAATGAAATGATATATTTTGGCATATAGCTCGCATTTAGGAAATTGTGAGAGATTAGATACGGTAAGACCTGGAAATTGAAACCTAATCAAAGATCAACTGTAAAATGAACTGAATAAACTTAACAATGCATTGGAACTTAAAGCATACATCTGGAGGTCTAGGCTAGAGACGTGTTCCGGCGTCGTTAAACCTAGTCACTGTTGTTTCACATTAAGGTTGGGTGATTCCTCCTTTTGTGACTTAATAGTGGTCTAACACAGATTTGTGCTCCCACGTACCGTCAAGTATATGGGGAGACCCCACTAGGTTATCATCCTTTATCCACAGGAAGCCGTGTCTGCCGCCTTACAAGTTGTAACGCACTGAACACAGCATTCGGGAAGATTGACTGCTGTACGGAAAGTCCTTGGTTTTCATATGATTGCCAAGGTGTATATGCAGTTTTACGGATTTGTTTGGTAAACCCTTTGCCTAGTTTCTCCAGAGAAGTCACTTTTGATCCTTTTCGGACTCCCTAAAAGAAAAGGCTCACCTGAGCATTTGTCACTTTGGGCTCACTAAACATTCGAAGGCGACTAGAGTCATCTTTTTGTCCTTTTCTCGACTCTTAAAACATGAAAAGGTCAAGTTCAGTTCCTTTGTCTTAAAATTTATTCGGCCGCGATTCACATTTACCCGGTTAGATCTTGTTTGCGTTAACTTGAGTAGGCTTCTTTTTCGATGGCAACCTTTCCGGGGTTCACCAACCCAGGGATCCCCTCTGACGGAAACCCTGATCATTTCGCTCCTTTTGGGAATGTTGGTGCTCCTTACATGGCAACGTTGTCCCTCCCAGGGTTAATTGTTGGGTTACCTGTTTGGTTGTTCCCAACCTCTTTGGTCCCTACCGTCTCAACTTCTGGCCAATCAGTCCCTCCACCTGAACAACATCATGTTGATTCTAAGGTGGACCTCTCCCCTTCTTCGCCTGTTTCTATGTCCTCATCTTCTACTTCGCCTGGTGAAAGTCTAGATTCGAGTAACCAGGTGACTAAGAAGAAGAAGAAGAAGAAGTCTCCTAAGGGAGAGGCTAAAACTGCAGCTAGTCCCTCGAGTACACCTCCCATCGAGCCACCTTCTGCTCCTCCGCAGAAAGTCAAATTTCCTTGTAGATTATACAAGGATGACCATCTTTTGCGTGATTGTCCTAGCATTCCTAGGGTCTTATAAGTATGGTCTCACGATTCGGCCTGCCCCTCATCGTCCTCTGAAGCTCACGGCGATGCTACTCTATTAGCTGGAAATGGTAAGGGAAAAGGGAAGATTTGAATCCCTTGTAGACTTTGTGAAGGCAATCATCCCCTTCACCTTTGTCCGCTCATGGATAAAGCCTCTGTTGTCTTGGAAATTCTTACAGCTCCTTCACCCCAACTACCCGTTGGCTATCAACGTCTTTCTACACCTGCAGATCGTCCCCCTATTGACAAAGAGATCGAACAAGATTCCTCTCTTGTCCAGCCTCCTCTTCCTGAACCTGGCTCTGCCAAGCCTGTTCCAGACCAACCATTGATCGGAAAGAGTGTCGACTCGCGTTCACCACCCGTCGACCACTCTGTTTCGAAAGAAGCATCATTCCCATGTTCTTCTCGTCTCCTCAGATTCTCCTGCGTCCGGAAATGATTCTCCTATCCCAGTTGCTCCCGAGAGTCCTACTTCGGTCCCTTTAGAATAGGGGGGAAATCATACGATTCCCCCACCAAGTAGTCCAGTCGTTTCCTTCGATTGGAGTCGTTTGACTACCTCCCGCCTTCCATCCCATGTGCCTTTCTGGGTCACGGTACACACCTATAATAAGGCAATACCTGGCACTGTTTTGGATGAGGGTGCATCTGTTAGTCTTATGCCTGCCACTACTTGGCAATCTTTGGGTTCCCCACAGCTTCTGCCAGTCGCACTGAATCTGATGGCTTTTGACGGAGGAACTAGTCAACCATTAGGGATCCTTCCAAAGTTCCCTATTACTTTGGGAGGCAAAACCGTCTATATAGACGTATCAGTTACCCAAGGTGCTTTAGATTTCAGTCTTCTCCTTGGCCGTGACTATGTATATGCCATGGGGGCCTTGGTCTCTTCACTTTTCTGTGTGGTTTGCTTTCCACACGATGGAAGAATCATGACTATAGATCAATTATCGTTCATTCGTCCCCATGTCCCTCCTGCGCAGTCATCATCCCCTCCTGGTTTTCATCCACCAGTTGCATCTTCCCCACCACAGATCAACTACATGGCCACTTATCCCGTGCCTGGATCCAGTGATGCCGCCATCATGCATAGTGTCCTGGGGGCATTGGGTCCTGACTTCCGAGATATTACCCTTCCACCCGGAGTGGCACTCTTGGAAGCCCCGACTTCCTGTTCATTCTAATGAAGTTCTGGTGGAGCATAGTTCGTTTTCCTATGTCAAGCTCCTTAAAAAATGAAACTAGGTCTGGCGGAGCATAGTTCATTTTCCTATGTCAAGCTCCTTAAAAAATGAAACTATGTCTGGCCGAGCATAGTTCCTGATCTTGTGTCAAGCTCATTAAAAAATGAAATAAGGGTTATGAGGATAGTACTTTTCCTAGGTCAACCTCATTAAAAAATGAAACATCTCCTCCTTTCCAAATCGAGTCTTTGATTAAGATCTCGTAAAATACAAGTCGAGTCTTTCATAGATCTCGAGAGTGAACCTTCATTCCATCCACTTTGTTGAATGCAATGAAGCTTGGGGGCATGTACCTCATTTTGCGTTATTATGTTTGGGGCATGCGAACTTATAACAAGCATATTTTTTCGTTTCAAGCTTGTGTAAACATGAAACCAAATCCAAGTAGAGTTCTCCATGGTTCAAGCTTGTGTAAAAATGAACCCATACCTGATTTACATCTCGTGATTGCCATTTATCCACTAAATTCTGCTAGATGCGCCTTGGTTGTTTCATTCCATCGCCACCATCTCCTTGGACAATCATATGCTTTCACTTGATTGTTTATCTTTTCCTGAGGAACCGCAACAATGAGTGGTTTTATTAGCCAGCCTCTTGACCATTACATGTTTTGAGTAGTTCCACCATTACCGGAACCAGTTGCTACCCTTTATACCACTCGTTCCTCTAGGAAGAGACTCCTTTAAGCTCTTTTCTGACTCGTAAAAAATGAAAAGATTGCCGAGTATTTTTCCCTTTTTGACTTGTTAAAGAGAATAAAAATGGAGGTCTGCTTTCAGCTCTTTTCTGACCGTTTAAAGACGAAAATATTGCCGAGTTATTCCTTTCGACTCGCTAAACGTAAATAAGGGGTGGTCGTCTTTAAACTCTTTTCCGACCATGTAAAAACGAAAAGATTGTCGGGTCCTTGTCGTTTTAGGCTCGTTAATGGTTATGAAACGACGTGATTTCGGTCGCTTTTCTACTTTTTCAGGTCGAAGTCACTAAACATGAAAAGTACTCCTCGATCATAATGGTCGGGCAGTTCTTTCGAGCATTGTTTTATACTTTTTCGAGCTCGAGAGACACAACTTTACGAAAAAGGACACCCTTGGAGTTTTCTTTTCTGCTCTCTTTTCAAAATCTCTAAACATGAAAGACGTCGAGTTCTTCCTCTGTCAGACTCGTTAAAACTTGATGACATTGGAGTCCATCGAGATGACACTTTACAAGCATATGCTATCCCCGTCAAGCTTGTTAATAAAAATAACTGGGGTACTCGCCAGAAATGGTGGGGGAAAATGGAACCATAATTATTGTCTTGTCGGCAGTATGTCGCTCTTGAACATGGCACTTGTCTGCTTTCGTGTCTGGGTGGGGACATCTCATCTCATTTTTCACTTGCCTCCATGGATTTGGGTGATCCTGTTTGACCTCTCATTTGCTCATTGCCTCGTCACCATGACCTTTGATCCATTGATGTCAAATAATGCCAAGTCCACTGTCATGCCACCGATATGTTCAAGAGAAGTTGACCTCTGTAGAATAACAACCTCCCTTTGATAGATCACATAATTTTGATTCACCACAACATTCTTCCTCTCTCTCGTGTCGATGATGTGGGGAAACTATGGCCCACCTTCGATCAAGGTCACTTCCTGTCGACTTCAGCTCATTATCCAGGAAGCTGATCTAGAGACTCCCTTCCGGTGCCTTGGAGCCTGCATGCCTCAATGGCAGGTTCTTCGTGTTCGACGTGAGGTTTTCATCATTGGCTTCCGATCAAATGATTCTACGGGTGTTCGACACCAGCTCACTGATTCGCACGCCGTAGATTGTACCTATAGTACCTTGAGGGCCATTGTCATTATTGGTGGTACCTCTCGCGTCTGTTAACAGTTTTCATTATTGACTGGTAATCATACGATGTTCATGCATGTTCGACTTCAACTCATGTATTCGCATGCTTTAACTTGTACTTTTGTTCAGGTCGAGATGGAGCGCAAGACCCTGGATTTTGTCTGTTGGAATCCAGGCTGCAATTTTGTGGATTATTGTGATTATTACATGACTCATTCACTGGATGGCTGCGACCATGCCTGATTCTATTCATCGATCCTCACCGGATGGCTGCGACCATACCTTGGATCTAGATTATTATGTACTCTGTTATGGATGGCTACGCCCATACCAAATATATCATGTACTTGAGATATCAGTTGTACCTCTCTATGCAGATTTTTCGACGTCAGCATTTTCAGTTGCATGTGTTCTTGTAAAGCATTTCACCCCTCTCTCTCTCGGGCCTCATGCTTTAGGGGGCATCTGTTACACGGTAATTTGTCACCATTTGTCACCGTCCCTGTTACCCCTCTCCCGCACTTTGGAGGACTCATTTCGGGACCTGTGAGAAGTGACATAACTTGAAAACACTTGCACTATGTTCCCCTAAGTATGGACCTCATATGCCCTGAAGACATCTCCTGCAGAATATCCTTAAAAAGTTCCCTTTTTCCATTAGCGCGGATCCACAGTGTATTACTCGCGCCAATGGGGGAAATCCTCCAAAGAGGGCACGCCAGTTGGCGCTCTGTCTCAGAGCTATACTCGCGCCAACAGAGTTTGGGAAAGCTTTTTAACAAACGCACGTGCGAAGGTTTTTTCCTTTCGACTCATGAAGCTTTTTAAGGATACTGCCAATCCCATGGATGTCGTGATTAATATTATCTTCCTTTCCTCTATCCATAATAGCTTTTTGAGGATAAACCCAATCCCATAGATGGTGTGATTGATCTTATCTCCTTCTCCTCCATCTATAAAAGCTTGTTTTGTTGCCTTTGACAAGCTAGTTCGAGCATAGGGAGAATTATACTTTCAGAAGTCTAAGAGATTGCTGTAAGAGTCTTCTTTGCATTCATAATCAAAGAGAGAGAGGCTTGTTCCCAATCCCCACAAGCTTTGCAAGGCATATGTAGCTGATCACCCAGCCAAAGGAGGATTTGACGTCAGAATTATGGTTGTATTCTTCTTTGTTGTTTATCAATAATAGATGACTATCATTATGGTTCCACTCTTGTTGTTCATTGTAATGATGTTTGAGTTATATCTTTTCTGACCGATATATAATTGCATATATTGGATTTTATGCTTGTATTTGTGTCGTTCTTTGCATGTGCAGGTGTCGATTCACGGAGATCGTGAGGATCGTGACCAGTCGGAGCAAAGGAACGGGAGTGTCGACTCTTCCACAACACTAGCGTTGGAATCCAAGTAGGCTATCATCATTTACCTTTAATTTGAAATTAGGAACTTGCGTGTTAGCATTGTTTGATTGTTGCTAGACCCATTCTGGGCTAGTGGGGATCGCCTCTGTCCGCAGAGGGGATTTACCTCGCCAACACCCCTTAATCCTTGAAACTAATGCCTTCATTAACCATTGTTTGTACCCTAATTATATTTTATGATTAATCGAAATGCCACAAAATGTCCAAAGTGGCTCCACCATCCATAGAAAATGTATATGCTCTTGTTTTGTGCTTTCCAAACAACCCATCAAACAACAAAAAGTAACCTATCTATTCAAACCAAATCCTCATTTATTGCTTTAACATGTTCATCTTCATTAACATGTGGCGAATTAAGATCACTTTTGTTGTCATGGTTTATAATTTCCAACATTTTGTTTTGCTTTGTAGCTCTATGATGATCCCTCTTTGAAGTAATTTGATTCACGATAGTAGGAATTAAATGCTTCCTTAAAGGGCAACCTATAGTAGTCATAGATCTATACCCAAGTCCATTCTTGGCCATCGAATTTACCTTTGGATATTTATACCATATGCACCAAAGGAATGCTCCCTTGTATACTTATTTGTCATGTGTACAATTTGGTTTTGTGTCACTATACCCATGGCTTCCCAATTAGTCACAGGTTTACTTAAGGTCACATGGTATTCTATGATTTACCACCCACACGATAAGTAATCTCTTTCCTTCCATGTGGAATCATGCTAGCTTGTTTATCTTTTGGCTCATGTCTTATGTCTAATCATAGGTCATAATGTGGAAAACAAAACGTGGAGTGCAGAACAAGGGAAATATGCAAGCCGCATGTCTACCCAATGTCATGTGGTATTTAATAGTTTATCACCTATGTGATAAGTGATCCCTTGCTTTCCATGTGGAATCATGCTACATTATATTGCTAGCTTGTTTATATTGTGTTCAAGTGTTAGGTCACAACGTGTAAAATGACAATATGGAGTGTAGAACAAGGGAACGTAGCAAGAATGGAGTGTTTGGAATCTCAACATGCACACAAGATTTTGGTGCATAGGTGAGATGTATAGGTGTGGATGGTTGAGATAGTGTATTGTAGAGTAGTGGAGTGTAGTGAAAATAGAATGTGGTGTGGAGATGGAGTGTGGGGAAATGATCAACTCAAACATAAGTGAAGTGTTTTGCAGTCCAAATCTCACATGTGAGTTCCATGTGGAGGTGAGAATTTGTAGAGAAATTAATTTGGACATAACGTAAAGTAAGGAACTGTGGAGGGAACATATCATGTGGTCTTCAACTCAACCAACTGATTAAATCCTGAATGAGGAAAATGAAAAAGGAATAAGGAATAAAACAAGGAAGAATAATACATGAAAAAAGTGTTGGGTATGAGTTATATTCTTTCCATTACTAGTCCCATTTGTTGTTATGTTGTGTTGGGCACAACAAGGGGGTCGCAAGGGGGGCGGTGTCCCCCCCTGTCAAGGGGGTTGCCACCTTATACAAGGTTTGGTTTAGTGCCCTGTGTTTTTTTATGCGAACCCAATAATGGTTGGGCAGACCCAAGGATGGTAGGCAGACCTACCCATGGTTTGGGCATGATGGTTTTTTCCCATGGTATTTTGTAGATCTAGCCAAGGGAACTATGGTTATGTTTAAATTCAAGGTTAATGGGTTTGGGTTTATGAATGTTTTGGCATGTATATAATGTATTGTAACATTGAAGGGAATATAATGAAAAATCAATCTAGTTTTCCTGGTTTTGGGTTCCAGCAGAAAATGTCTATGTATATTTTTATGTTCTTTCCATTGTATATCTTTTATTTTAAGAATTCATTTCCAGGTAATTTATGTGCAGGGTTAAAACCTACATTTTGTATTTGAGTTGTTTCAACTTCAAAGGGATTCCTTTGTAGTTGAGGGGTTTTACTCATGCCCATGGTAGACCCTGTTACAATGGGAGATCCGTGGGATCTAGCTTATGGTGAAAAGAGATGACAAATAGTGGACAGATAGAGATCAAGATATTCAATGGAAAGGTTTTAAGTTGTGGAAGTTCAAGATGGAGGATTTGTTGGTGGGCATAGATCAATGGATTGTTGTAGATCTGGGTATGACACTAACATGAATATCGATGGAAGACTAGGAAAAGTTATATCAAAAGGCAAAGAGCACAATACAATAGTGTCTTTCATATTCAATATTGTTGAATGTCTTAGGGGAAGCTATGAAAAAGGATTTGTGGGACGAGTTAGGGACTTTGTATTAATATAAGTCACTGGTGAACAAACTTCTCCTACGAAAAAAGTTGTATAACCTCAGGATGAAGGATGGAGACTCGTTAGAAAAGCATCTGAATGTATTTAATACTGTGGTAAGTCACTTGTTATCTATTGATATTAAATTTCAGATGAAGATAAGTGCATCAATATGTTGTGTTCTCTACTGGACTCATGGGATAATCTAGTTGTTGCCATAAGTAGTAATACAAATACCTTGAAATTTGTTGAAATAGACTCATCTTTGTTGTTGGAGGACATGACATGGAAAAATATGGAGAGCCAAAATGGATATGCCTTGTTTGTAAGATGACGGTCCTAGAATAGAAATAGAATAAGTCCTCAAGTGGGAGATCTAACTCTAGAAGGAGATCTAAATCTATAGGAAAATTCGTAAAAGTATGTTGGAAATGCAAAAAAAAAGGGAACTACAAAAAGGACTGTAGATCTAAAGCCCATGAAAGAGGAAAGGGATCTGATGATTCTCTCTCTGTAGAGGTGAAAATCACCTCAGATGAAGGTGGGGATGTGTACTTGGCTTCTTCTTCAAGTACACACGTAAATCATGAGGCATGGTTGATTGACTTAGGAGCATTCTTTCATATGAATAACCATAGGGAGTGGTTTTGTGAATATGAGAAATTTGATGGTGGTGATGTCTTCTTAAGTGATGAAAGGAAGACCAAAATCATAGGACATGGAAAAGTCAAGTTGAAGTTGCAAGGTGGAAGGATTAGAACACATCTTGGTGTTCTACATATTCCTCGATTGGTCAGAAATCTGATTTTTGTAAGAAAGAAATGTTGTAGGTGTAAAAATAATGTTCGAGAAAGATACTTGCAAGATGTTTTGTGGAACACTGGTATTGATGAGGGGAGTTCGGATTGGAACTCTATACAATCTTCTAGGTAGAACTGTTATTGATGGGTGCAACAATTTGTTGAAAAATGTAGCAAGAAATTCTCAATTTGATTTTGCCTTGATTAAATTGAGAAAAATCAAATTTCCACATCAACAGACAACTTGGATGATGTTAACTTGTGTGACATGGCTTGTGTCACCCATTTTACTCAATAAATTCAAGTTGGAGGAGTTAGAGTTCAATTTTGCATGTGTGATTGTTAATTTGTAGCAATCAAGGTCAATTATCTTAGGTTGTTTTTAGTTAAACTAGTTCCAACTTTTGGAGGAACTAGTGGAAGGTCAGTTAAGCAACAGGACTTCAGTTAAACTCAGTGATCATCTAGTTAACTGATCAATCAACCCAAAATAGCTAGTGCATGCAGAGAATTCAAATTACCTAGTTGAGGTGGAGATTCCAAGGTAGTGTAACATCCGTTGTAGACTAGTCTTGAGTGTACAGGTGTTGCATGCAGTCAGATGATCAACCTAAAGGAATTGGGCAATTCAATTAAGGGAATTTAGTAAATAATAGGGGATAATTCCTCAAGTAACATCGCAAGGAAATACGAGCTCAAGGTCAGGAAAAATTTGACGAAGTTTGGGTTAGAGGCCTTTAGTGAATAGAGAGATGGGTTGTGCAATTGCAGGGTGATCTTAGTTAAGCAAAGCAATTGTAATACATATTTATTTCATTTGATTAATGCAAGAGGCATTGGGGTGTTTAGCAGATTGCTTTCCCTAGATAAAAATACTTGTTGCATGTGTGTTATTCCTTATTGCATGTCTGATTTTTTTTTTCTAAATTGTGAATTAATGTCCACAGAGTAGTAGTGTAGATCTATATCTTGCAATTTATATTAAAACTTCATGAGTAGCTGCAAATCTACAACCCAATTTCTACATGGTATTAGAGCTGGATTCACATTATAGCAGGAAATTCAAAGTTGTTTCTTAAAGGTTCAAATTTGAATATCAATGTAGTATGATTTCTTCAAAGCTGGGAAGATGGCCTTCAATGGACTAAGACTAGAGAATGCCTTGGAAGGAACCTCAAATTTTGTTGCATGGAAGGACCACATTGAGGTGGTATTGGATGACAATGGATTGCTAGAATACATCAAGAAAAATGTTGCAAAACCTCAAAAATATGATGTCTAGAACCTTTCTCATTGGAATAAAGATGTCGCCAAGGCGAGGAGAATCATCTTGGAGGGAGTACAAGATCATATTGTCTCGAAAATCCATAGAAAAGAAATTTTGTTTGCGATGTGGAAAGCACTGACAGAATTTTTTGAGAATAGTAGTGACCACAGGAAGTTGGTGCTCAAGTGTAAACTTCAAAGTATCAAGATGCAAAAGAATGACACAATTCCACAGTATCTGAACAATTTTACAACATGTTGTGATGAACTTGGTGAGGTTAGTGTTAATTTCCCTGAAGAAGACTTAGTAACCTTAGCCCTTCTGGGCCTTCCTAAGATCTGACATAGCTATCAAGATTCGGTGAATGGGAGGGAGAAACTACCAAGTTGGGAGCACTTATGGTCTGATTTGGTACATGAGAAAATAAGGCGGAATACCAGAGATGAGACTTCATCCGAGGGCGAGGATGAAGAAAAAATTGCATTGGATGGAAAGGCAAAGAAGATAAAAGGGAAGAGATCCCAATCCAAACCAAAATCTAGTCAATGGGGCAAGAAGAGAGATATGCCGAAAATTAAATGCTTCCTTTGTTATGAATTCGGGTAGTATACCATGAAGTGTCCACACAAGAAAGCAAGCAAGAAGACCTCAAGAGGAGCAGTAGGCGAAGCTTTGGCTTCACATTTCGAGCTTGACTTTACACTCATTGCATGCATGGCCATCACAGTGATGGGGAGCATGTGGTACTTGGACTCAGGCGCATCATTCCACATGACAAGTAATAGATATTTTAGTGAGCTAGAGGAGAAAGTTCTGCTGATGCACATCAAGATGGGGGAAAACGGAAGGTATAGTGCAACTAGGATTGTACAGACACCTTTTAGAAGGAGTCGTGCTCCCCCCTCAGATTCAAGGATGTCATGTTTGTTTCAGGCCTAAAGAAAAATATCATCTCTGCTGTAGTTTTGGAAGATCATGGTTATGATGTGATCTTCAGTAAAGGAAAGGCATTCCTTAGGCACATAGCCACAGGACAGGTGAAAAAAATCGGTTTTCGTGTGAAAAACATGTACAAGCTAGATGTGGAGGATTGTGCTGCATTGAGCACAAAGGTAGAGAAGGTGCAAAGTCATGATGTTGGTGAACTTTGGCATATAAGACTTGGCTATTGGCATCATAGCGATTTGAAGGTCATGCGGAAAATAACCATAGGCCTCCCAAAAGGAGCACATGAGAAATATGATGCATGAAAAGGATATTCCTTGGGGAAGTACACAAAATACAAATCCCATGATTGGTACAACAAAGCACATGTAGTCTTTGAAAGGATCCACTCTAATGTTTGTGGACCTTTCTCGATAGCCTCCACTATTGGGCATAAATATTTTGTCATTTTTATTGATGACTTATCACAGAAGTGTTGGATCTTCTTCATGCGAAAGAAGGATGAGACATTCTCCAAGTTCGTAGAATTCAAGGCCTTGGTTGAGAAGTAAATGGGCAAGAACGTGAAGGCTCTCAAGAGTAATAATGGAGATGAGTACATGTCGAATGAATTTAAAATAAAATTCAAAATTAGGCATTCGATGAGAGTTGAGAGCACACCACAACTCACAATAGAATGGGGTGGATCAGAGAAAGAATTGTAGCATTATGGGAGTTGTGAGGGCGATGTTGCATGATCAAGGCCTACCTCTGAATTTTTGGGCCGAGGGATGCAACACAACAGTCTATTTACAGAAGCGAAGTCCTCATTGGATTCTGGGCATGATTACATCGGAGGAGGATTTCTCGGGGAGAAAGTCGGATGTGTCACACTTCAAGATTTTTGGAGCCTCTGTTTACTGCTAGGTCTCTGAGGAATCAAGGAAGAAGCTATAGTCGATAGCATAATTGGGGGTATTTGTGGGTTACACAAAAACTCCCCACAACTATAGTGTGTACTTTCCATCCTTCAAAATGACAGTTGTACGAAGGGATGTAAAATTTGATGAAGTTGAAGCCATGTGGTGCTCTCTTGAGAGGGATGTTCATATCCCATTAGAAGATGTTGGCATTATGATGCATATGTTGTCCTTGATGGAAACTCACTTGTAACAGAATAAGTATATAGTAACTAGATGAATCCACATGTCAATTCAGAGGTGACAGAGTGATGGAACAGAATAACAGAATAATGGGACAAAGGTTGCACCGATGAATACGATGATGGATTGGGATCATGAAACATGAAATGACTTTCCATTGTATGATCTGCTCATGGATTGACTAGATCTAAGTATTGATGCATGTTTAATATTATGATATGGGCCTTTCTAAAGTTCTGAAGAGCTGCGCAATTTTAGGTCAAAATTTGCAGATTTGTATGCAGGTTGGTCTCAGTTAAGTCGCATATACACGCGGGTTCGTTTCTTCAAAGTCACATACATAAAGGAAGGGTTTTTGTTCATAAATGACTGATCAACCTGATCAGTGTTGTTGTATCTTTGTTGTCTATCAATGATGTCCTCATGTTGATCTGGGTTGAGTGATAATGTCTGAAGTAGAACTGATTGAATGATGAAGTTGAATTTGGTTACATGTTGATTGGTTGAAAATATTATTGATGCTGCTAACTGTATGAGGGTTATGTAAGCTAACAAAATATTTCAAAATAAATTTGGTCAACTCTGTGTCTAATTCATAATTACAAGTTTTTAGTATATTGAGATCTATATGCAAGTTTCTCTACAAAAAAGCGCGTATACACGCGGGTTGCCTTAAGTGAAGTAGCATATACATGTTGGCATATGAATGATCAAGGTTGCAATTGATTCTGTGTGTTGATGCAATATTCTAAGTTCAGTTCTGTGTTTTGGTTACAATGATATCATTGTTCTGTTTGAATTAAGTTGGTGTTTGCTTCAGTTGATCTACAAGTTGTGATGTATTAAAGCAGGTGGATCTAGTGTGAAAATTTATTAAACGTGGTCCACAGATCTTGCTGAGGGTTGTGGCCTTCAGTGAGGAAGTCAAATCTTCCTGCTAGTAGTAGATGGTAATCAAATCAGGGGGCTGGATCTCCCTTCCAGTAGGAGCTGGAGAACGAGTGAAGGTTGTAGCCTTCAGCAGGTGGGTGCTACTGTACTGGCATGAGTCTACACCAGTACAAGAATGTAAGAAGTTTTTGATATTAATAAGTTTGAAGACTGAGACGACAGTAACAATGGTTTTCTCCCACATTGGGTTTCCACCTTAAATCCTGGTGTTCATGTGTGTTTCTTATGTGTGATACTTTATTCGATTCTCACTGCACCTGCTTACTGCCTATCAAATGCCTGATAAATCTCTTACATTCCGGTTTAAGTTTAATGGATAAATAATTCTCTGTTTTACAAATTTCCTAAGCATATAGTTTCTTTTACAACAGTCATGTACATATTTGAGTTGGGTTTAGTAAAGTTGCGTACATATTTCAGAAAAGAAAATTATTATTGTGAGTTTTTAAAATATTGATTCACCCCCCCTCTCTGTTATATACATAGGGGGGATAATATGGGGTACAAAGGGAGGTACCCAAGGGAATAATGTAATAATGGGATGGGCCATAATAATAAATAAGGTGGTTAACCCATATCATGTAAGGGACCACAAATAGTTAGTAATAATGTAATGGGCCCATGGTATTAGATAGATGGTATTGAGGGAACCATGGTAATGATGTTATATACCTAGGGGGGATAATATGGGGTACAAAGGGAGGTACCCAAGGGAATAATGTAATAATGGGATGGGCCATAGTAACAAATAAGTTGGTTAACCCATATCATGTAAAGGACCACAAGTAGTTAATAATAATGTAATGGGCCCATTATATTATTACTAACTACTTGTGGTCCCTTACATGATACGGGTTAACCACTTTATTTATTACTATGGCCCATCCAATTATTACATTATTCCCTTGGGTACCTCCCTTTGTACCCCATATTATCCCCCCTAGGTATATAACACTTTCAGTATTTTTCCCAACAAAAGAGGATATTTTAGCTCCAAAGGAGGAGCCTTAGGAAGTTGTGGAGCAACCACAAATTGTGCATATACGGAAATTGTGCATATACAGAAGATATGCGCATATCTTCAGTATATCCTTAACTTTCTTATATGTGCATATCTTCCATATATGCACATCGTTTATGTATCTGCATTGTATATGCACAATTTCCATATACAGAAATTGCCTATATACAGAAATTGTGCATATACGGAAGATATGCGCATATATTCTGTATATCCGTAACTTTCTTATATGTGCATATCTTCCATATATGAAGTTGTTTATGTATCGGCATCGTATATGCAAAAATTGCATATAAAAAAATTGTACATATACGGAAGATATGCGCATCTCTTCGGTATATACATAAATTTCGTATATGCGAAAATTCCATATACAGAAATTGCGCATATACGAAAATTGTGCATATACGCAATATATGCATATATTTCGTATATGTGCATCTACCATATATGCTCAAATTCCGTATATGCGCATATATTCCGTATATGCGTAAATTTTTTATATGTGCATATCTGCCGTGTATGCCCGTCTTTTATATATGTGCATTTACCGTATATGCGCAACTTCCGTATACAAAAATTGTGCATATACGGAAGATATGTACATATCTTCCATATATGCGTAACTTTCTTATATATGCATATCTTCCATATATGCACATATTTTATGTATGTGCATCTACCCTACATGTGCAACTTCCATATATGGAAATTTTTCATATACGGAAGATATGCGCATATCTTTTGTATATGCAAAATTTTTCTATATACACATATCTTCCAGGTATATGTGCAACTTCCGTATATACACATAACCTCCATGTATATGAAACTTTAGTGTATATAACTTTTGTATATGTACATCTTTTGTATATGCACAACTTCCATATATGCATAACTTTCTTATATGTGTATATCTTCCGTATATGCATGTCTTTTATATATGTAAATCTACAGTATATGCGCAACTTCCATATACAGAAATTGCACGTATACGGAAATGTGCACATATAAGAAAGTTATGTATATATGGAAGATATGCACATATCTTCCATATATGCACAATTTTCGTATATGCGCAATTTTCATATAAAGAAATTGTGCATATATGGAAATTGTGCATATACGGAAGATATGCGCATATCTTCGGTATATCCCTAACTTTCTTATATGTGCATATTTTCCGTATATGCATGTCGTTTATGTATCTTCATCGTATATGCGCAAATTCCATATACATAAATTGCACATATACGGAAATTGTGCATATATGGAAGATATGTGCATATCTTCCGTCTATACATAAATTTCGTATATGCGCAAATTCCATATACAAAAATTGCGCATATATGGAAATTGTGCATATACGGAAGATATGTGCATATCTTCCATATATACATAACTTTCTTATATGTGCATATCTTCCGTATATGCACGTCTTTTATGTATGTGCATCTACAGTATATACGCAAATTCCATATACAGAAATTGTGCATATACGCAATATATGCGCATATTTTTCGTATATGTCCATATTTTGTATATGTGCATCTACCGTATATGCGCAACTTTTGTTTATGCACATATATTCCGTATATGCGTAAATTTCTTATATGTCCATATCTTCCGTATATGCACGTCTTTATATATGTGCATCTACCGTATATGCGTAAGTTCCATATACAAAAATTATGCATATACAGAAGATATTTTCATATCTTCCATATATGCTTAACTTTCTTATATGTGTATATCTTTCGTATATACATGTCTTTTATATATGTGAATCTACAGTATATGCGCAACTTTCATATACAAAAATTGCGCGTATACAGAAATGTGCACATATAAGAAAGTTATGTATATACGCAACATAATTAACAATTTTATTGTAACAATTGAATGATTTTTATTTTTATTTTATTATTTACTTTTAGAATTTATTTAAGAATGTTATTAAGATTTTTATAATATTAGTATTTAATCTAATTTTCTGATGGAATTAATAGATTTTTAGGTTTAGAAATATATAAAAAATTTAATTTGGATAATTTTAATCAAATTTAATTTACATATGATTGTACTGTAATAATAATTAATTGATAATTAACAATTCTATTGTAATAATTGAATGATTTTAAGTTAATTTAATTATTTATTTTTAGGATTTAATTAAGAATGTTGTTAAGATTCTTGTAATATTAGTATTTAATCTAATTTTGTGATATTATTACCTAATCTAATTTTCTGATGGAATTAATAGATTTTTAGATTTAGAAATATATAAAATTTTTAGTTTGGATAATTTTAATCAATTTAATTTTACATATGATTGTATTAAATTATATGTTGTGATTAATAGAGACTGAGGTGAGGAGAGAGAGTAGGTTTAGTGATAAGTGTGAAAGGTTCACTGGAGAGAGGATATGGTAGTAGAGGGTGTGGGGGAGGTTGGATCAGGAGGTTAAGGTAGGAATCCAATTGTCACTTATTTTCCATCCTTCATCACGGTTGAGGTTGTTCGGGTGTTTGCCTATTTCTATAGCTTCTCTAAATTTTCTATGGTGATAATGATCGATTTTGGCCACTACTCTAGAGTTTTCAATACAGACATGATGATTGGTTTTACAGGAGTGTTCAGCTAGGGCTGAGGTTTTTGAGCGGTTATGTTTTATGTCAGCAGCATGTTCTTGAATCCTAGTTTGGATGGACTGACCAGTTTCCCCTATGTAGGTTTTTCCGCATGAACAAGGAACCATGTAAACTCCTTTGTGGCATTTGGGATCAACCAGATCTTTGACCGATTTAAGGCATTTGCTAATGGTATTCATGGGTTTAAAGGTGGTTTTAATATTGTTATTCTTTAAAATATAGGCAATTATGTTTGTAGTGCCTAATATGTAGGGGAGGTGAACCTTACTCATTTGATCATCTATAGGTTGTTTGTTTTTGGGATTCTCAAAATTCATAAAGGCTTTGATCACTTGGTTTTCATTATATCCATTCTCTTTTAATACATTCATAAGATGGGTTTTATATTTCTCAAAGTGATCATGATCCGAAATACGTACAGCTCTGATTGCTAGAGTGTTGAGAACACCAATTTTCTGAGAAGGATGGTGGTGAGAGTTGGCATGTAGGTAATGTTCCGTGTGTGTTTTCTTACGATAGACCTAGTGAGATATGGAACCATCTTGGTTTCTATTGATTAGGATGTCAAAAAAGGGAAGGCTTCCATTTTCTTCCAATTCCATGGTAAACTTGATGGAATTGGATTGACTGTTCAGGTGATGCAAGAACATGTTTAATTTTTCTTTCCCATGGGGCCAGATAATGAAGGTGTCATCGACAAATATTTTCCACAGTTTTGGTTTTAATGGGGAAGATTCAATGGCTCTGTTTTCAAAGTCCTCCATAAAGAGATTGGCAATGATGGGAGATAGAGGAGATCCCATGGCTACACCACAGGTTTGTTCATAAATTTCATCTTTAAAGTTGAAGAAGGTTGATTTGAGACAAACCTCTATTAATTGGGCCGTGTCAGAGGTTGTGATTTTATGGATTACTTTCATGGCTTCATCTATGGGAATGTTGGTGTATAGAGCTTTAACATCAAAACTGACTAATAAGTCATTCGGTTCTAGGTTTAAGTGTTTGATCTCATTGATGAAGTGGGTGGAGTCTTTGACAAAGGAACTTGTGTTTCCCACCAAAGGTTTAAGTTTCTTTGCTAGGTATTTTTCCAAATGGTAAGTGGGCCCTCCTATGGTGTTTACAATGGGTCTTATGGGGATGCCTTCTTTGTGTATCTTCGGGGTTTCATAGATCTTGGGGGTGTAGGGGTTATTTTCTATTAGATTTTTAATGTTATGTTCCCTACTTGTTTTTATCAAATTTTGTACATTTCTAGAGATCTTTTTTATGGGATTCTTCTTTAATTTAATGTAACAACCACTGTTTTTGAGGTGGTCTATCATCTTGTCATTATAATCTTTTGTGTTCATGATGACTGTTGCACCACCTTTATTAGCTTTTAGGACTACAACATTAGGGTTTTGGTTTAAGGTTTTGAGTGCTAGATATTATTGTTTGGAGATATTACTTTTGGGAGGGTTGGATTTTCTAAGAATGATAGAACAGTCTTGTCTAATAGTTTCTTTGAAATTTTCAGGTAGTTCATTGATCCCATACTCAATGCTGCACAAAATGTCTTCTTTGGGGATGGTACAAGGTGAGATGGAAAAATTTAAACCTTTTTCAAGGAGATCCAAAATATTTTGGTCAATGTTGATGCTTGACAAATTCACCACATGTTTGCTTGTCGAGGTAGGTAGATGTGTCGCTGTGGTTGTCAATGTTGTTGTCCCACGGTTATCCATTTTGCTGTTGTGTATTGTGTTTAGGTCAGCTTCCACCATCTCAATTGTTTGGATTGACTGATCACTTGTTGTCCAACGGTTATCCATTTTGCTGCAATGTATTGCATTTAGGTCAACTTCAACCATCTCTGTTGTGGTTAACCCTTGCGTATTTGTTAGCGCAATCTTATTCCGGATCCTAGAGAACGTAATAGAATCGATTGTTGTCCCATTCTCATATGTTTTGTTGTCATGTATTACTTCTTCAACTGTTGTTTCAACTTTAGTTTCATTTGCTGCATTTGTCAGTGCAATCTTATCCATTTCGCTTGTCGCGACCCCATATTACATTTACGTTTTTCACTTTGCTACCACACACAGGTTTGCCGAGTCTCAGTTCTGCAACACATACAATTGAACGCTGGACGCAGTTACATAGTTGAACGCTGGACGTTGTCACATGGTAATTAAGTTTTTTTAAAAAGGGATGTATGCCATTTGAATGTTGTCACATGGTAATTACGTATTTTTTAAAAAGGGGACGTATGCCATTTGAACGTTGTCACATGGTTTTTTTTTTTAAAGGGGACGTATGCCATATGCATATATAATGGTGGATTTATATGGATTTATATAAAACTTATATAAGATTTATTTGGTGGATTTATGTGAAATTTTATGAGATTTATATAAGATTTATAAGGTGGAGTTTTATGAGGGTTATATGATGGACTTATATGAAACTTAAATGAGGTTTATGTAAGGTGAATTTATACAATGATGGATTTATAGGGGTCACATTGTGGATTTGAAATCTTTTGAGTTTCCCTTTTGAGTACAACTTCATTGTCTATCAGCAGAAAGTTTTTTTTTTTTTTTATCAGCAGAAGTTTTTTATCAGCAGAAGTTTTTTTATCAGCGGAAGTTCTTTTTATCAGCAAAAGTTTTTTTTTATCAGCAAAATTATTTTTTATAGAATGCATTCAATCATCTCTATGGTAGGAATAGTTCTCACTGGCAAGGAGAACTATCTTGAATGGTCCCAGATGATAAAACACACCCTCATCTTCAATGAGTTGTGGAAAGGAGTGTGTGTCGGAGAAGGAGACAATGACCCAGTGCAGCCTACATCAGACAAAGAGCTCGTCATTTGGGAAAACAAGAACAGCAAAGCCTATGCATTAATCGCAGCATCTGTAAATGAAGAAGTAAGTCGCCATATTTCATCATATTCAACTGCCTTTGAAGCTTTACAAAAGCTGAAAGAACTCTATGACTCACATTCTGCACTTGAAGTTGTTGAGCTCATGATTAAACTCTTCACTCTTGAACTGAAAAATAATGATCCTCTTGCTCTTGCATCTGAAGTGTCTATAATGCATGATATTAAATCCACTAAGGTTGAGCTGGATATTCCTCTTATTGCTTTTCTAAAGGCACTCTATCCTACCTACTCCAATTATCTTGAGTCTTTACAAGCAAATGGAAATCTTAAAGATATAACCTTTGAATCTCTTGTGAAAAAGTTTGCTGAAAGAGAAAAAACCTTTGGAAAGAAGATAGCTCCAGAATCTTCTGAAGAGACTGTGTGCCTTGCTCATAAAGAAAAGCATCCTGCTCAAGATTCTACAAGAGAAATAGGTGGACGAAGAGGAAGAGGAAGATACTTCAGAGGCAGGGGGCAGATATTCTCAAGGAGAAAAGGCAGATCTGCATTGCATTCGCTGCAAAAGAAATGGATCACATGATGCTTCTACATGCAAGCTACCATGGGACAAAATTGAGCAGAAAAGAAACCAGCAGAAAGGTAAAACTGATGATACATACAAAGGTAAAGCACCTGAATCCGCTCACTATATTGAGGCACAATGTAACATTGGAGTAAATGAAGATTTCTTTAATGCTTCACTTGCTTCTTCGAAAAATGATTGGTTGCTTGATTCAGGAGCAACCTATCATATGACTCATAGAAAAGATTTTTTTGAATATTTCACCGAAAATGTTGATGGAGCAGTATACTTTGCAGATCAGTCAAAAATCAAGCCATCAGGGTTTGGCACAATCAAGCTTAAACTGCCTGGTCTTCCAGACTTTCTTCTAGATCATGTTCTATATCTCCCACAACTCAAGAGAAACTTGTTGTCCTTGGTCCACTTCCGCTAGCAAGGTCACTCCATTCATATGTTTGATGGAAAACTTGAGGTAAGAAAAGCATCTGACCACTCACTTGTCATGAGGGGAATAGAAGAAGAAAGACTTCTCAAATAGCAAGGAACCTTTGCTCATGCACAACATTTCTCATATATTTCTCATCATGAAGAAGGTACACTTCCATCAAGTTTATTATGGCATGCTAGATTTGGACATTTAAACTATGACAGTCTCTGCTTATTGAAGAAAAATGGTGTTGCTGGTTTGCCTACAATTCCTAGGAAACATAAGTAATGTGATGCTTGCATTATAGGAAAGCATAGAAAACAGTCTTTTCATGATTCACATTCAAGAGCACATAGGAAGCTTGAACTCATTCATTCAGATTTATATGGTCCAATGTCGGTTCCTTCTGCAAATGGAAATAAATATATCATGACATTTATTGATGATTACACCAGAATGTGTTGGGTTTATTTATTGAAGAACAAATCTGATGCTTTTCAAACATTCAAGAATTTTCATAAATGGATTGAAAATGATGCACAATCTCATATTGGGTCTATTTGCACTGATAATGGATAAGAATATACATCAAATGAATTTGAACACTATCTTCGCCAACATGGGATCAAACATCAAACAACTGTGCCTTATAATCCCCAACAGAATGGTGTAGCTGAAAGAATGAATAGAACAATCTTGAATATGGTACGGTCCATGCTTTTCTTCAAAAATGTAAAGATAATGTTTTGGGCTGATGTTGTTCTATGTGCTGCATATATAAAGAATAGATGTCCATCTAATGCTATAAGAAACAAGACTCCTTATGAATTGTGGTATGGACATGTCCCTTCGGTAAAACATCTCAGGATCTTTGGTTCCACCTGTTATGCTTTGATACCAAAGGTACATAGAAACAAACATGGTGCTAGAAGTCATAAGTGTATCTTCCTGGGGTATTCAAACACCTCTAAAGCATACCGCCTCTATGATGAAGTAAATAAAAAGTTTGTTGTATCTAGAGATGTCATTTTTCTTGAATCATCCAAATCTAACAATGTTGTTGAGCGGCAACTTGATCGCTTGGATAGATTCGCAAAAACGAAATCATTTCAAGAATTTGATAATCAGAATCCACATCTTGAAGGGGGGATTCCTATACTAGATAAACATGTGGAATCTTCTTCTGAAGAACAATCTCCCCTGCATGAAACTCCAACAACGGATGATGTTTTAAGTGATGTAATTGATAGAATTGGGAGACTCAATCTTGATTCAGTCCTAACTCAATCAACAGAGCAGCCTGGACCATCTCAGAAAGGTCCCCCAAAGTGGCTGACAAAGACACTTGAAAGTGTTCATCCTGATGAAATTGGAAAAACAGGAACCAGAAATTCAAACCGACAAGATGGAGGTGATGTAGATGACTCTAATTCACCTGTTGATATGGATGTTACTTATGATTGTGAATTGAACTTGTCTACAGATTTTGAACCAACTTCCTTCAAAGAAGTTGCTTCTCATGATGAATGGAAAGAAGCGATGCAAAAGGAGTATGATGCCCTCATTAAGAATGGCACTTGGAAGCTGGTTGATCCTCCATTTGGAACCAAACCAATTGGCTGCAAGTGGGTCTACAAGGACAAGTACAAAGCTGATGGCTCACTTGACAAGCACAAAGCTAGGCTTGTGGCAAAAGGTTTTGCACAGAAAGAAGGGGTCGATTATGAGGAAGATTTTTCCCCCACAGCAAAATGGGCCACCATCCGGACTCTCTTTGCACTAGCTGCTCAGAACGGTTGGAAAGTCCATCAAATGGATGTAAAAACTGCATTCTTGAATGGAGATCTAAAAGAGAATGTTTTTATGTCCCAGCCTGAAGGATTTGCTGTGAAAGGACATGAACATAAAGTATGAAAACTTGTGAAGTCCTTGTATGGCCTCAAACAAGCACCACGAGCCTGGTATAGAAAACTAACTGAGCATCTTCTAAAACTCAACTTCAATCATTTTGATCTTGATGATGTAACTTTATTTGTCAAGAAAGTTGGAAAAACAGTTGTGTATCTTGTGGTATATGTAGATGATCTTTTAATGACAGGGAACAATGAAAGCTACATTGCATCCATAAAGAAGGAATTGGGGAAAAGTTTTGAAATGACTGATTTGGGCTATGTTAATTACTATCTTGGCATTGAAGTAACCCAACATCCAAAATCCATATTTCTTTCTCAAAAGAAATACATTGGAGATTTGTTAAACAGATTTGGCATGACAAAGTGCAATCCTCTTTCTACTCCAATGGAACAAAACTTAAAGCTCACATCTGTTGAAGGAAAGGAATTTGAGGATGCAACAAAGTATAGAAAGCTTGTAGGAAGTCTCATCTACCTCACTACTACCAGACCAGACATAACATTTACTATTGGAATCCTCTCCAAGTTCATGCAAAAGCCTTGTGAGGGACATTGGTCTGCTGCAAAAAGAGTTCTAAGGTACTTGAAGGGAACTCAAGACCTTGGAATCAAGTATACACAGGTGGATGACTTCAGCTTGATTGGATACTCTGATTCAGACTTCGATGGAGACAAAGAAACTGGGGTATCTACTTCAGGATATGCTATGAGTCTTGGATCAGGAGCTGTCTCCTGGAGATCATGCAAACAATCAATTCCAGCAGATTCCACAACAGAAGCAGAATACGTGGCAGCAGCTGAAGCAACGAAAGAAATTGTGTGGCTCAGGAAAATTCTTGAATATTTGCAGGTAAAACAAGTACAATCAACTCCACTCATGATTGATAACACCTCTGCAATAAAGTTGGCCAAGAACCCAAAGTTCCATGATCGAACAAAGCAAATCAATACTAAATATCATTTGATTCGACATCATGTTGAGGCCAAAACAATCCATCTTCGTCATTGTTCCACAAATGAGCAAATTGCAGACATCTTCACCAAAGCACTTGGAAGGGAAAAGCTTGAACGATTCAGAATGATGCTTGGACTCACCAACATCCCTTCAGATTAAGGGGGGGAATGTTGACACCTAAACTTCATGATTGGGAATTTTATGTAAATAAATAAATTGGGAAGGTGAACAGTCATCGGGAGATGAACTGAACAATCACTCCCTATTGTATATAACAATGGGTTACCTATGGAATAAAACACGAATCAGTTTTACTGCCGTTGGAGAGTTACTGCCTGGCCTGACAGGATCCAGAAATATCTTTAGATTCAGAGCTTGGAGAGTTCGTATTGCTGGGTCTAACAACTCATAATACTTTCCCTTTGACCTATGGATTGATTACGGCTAGCTTTGGAGCATCAGTTCCAGTCTTGGGATTGTTACGATGTCCACTAACTCATGTGATGACCATAGGATCTGGAGGGTCCAGATCAAAGGCGGAGATGCGACCCGATGGATGACTGGATTTGAAGAAGTTATAAAGCAGATTGTGTGGGATTTTGAAGTCCGACATGGATGATGAGTTGGCAGAGATTCGTTTTTCGTGGGCATTCTTGGAGTAAACAGAAATAACGGCCGTTTCAAACGATCGAGTGATTCCGATGAACCTAACACGCTCATCCATTAAAGGAATGGGTGGCCACCTCCCTATAAGGAGTTATGCAGTTATTGTAATCACTGAAAGAAGGGATTCGAACGGATAGAGGCGGGGAACCAGAAAGCTAAGAAGCAGAAACAAACAGTCAAGAAGCAGATTGGCTCTAAAGCCACGGACTGATAGAGAGGAGAGAGAGGTAGCTCAAGAGCAGTTCAGGAAGCAGTAAGCAGACCTGGAAGTAGAGAAACCAGAGCCGAGCTCACTGTAATAGGTAGAGCCACCAGAGGTTGGAGGCAAAGCCGCAGAGCCAAAGAGCTCTAATAGACTTCTAAAGAGCCACGAGGCTGCAGTGAAGTTGCAGCATAGCAGGAGATCGAATGATCGATTTGTGGCTGGTTGTCTGAGGTGTGTTGAAGATAGGAGAAGGAGTTCCAGAGACAAATGCATAATTATGAGGGAGTCAGAGAAGCCAAAAGCTCAAGAAGCTCAGACCACTGACATAAGGAGTCAGGTCCAGAGAAACCTATACCTGTCTGCAGAACAAGGACAACCAGGGGTAAGATGGCATTTTAAGCCCATTGGTTCAGCTGTAAACTAATGGAGTTAAGTGTAGCACTTGTAAAAGAATTGAAGCCATAATCCCAAAGAGCCTAATCGAGTTGATTAGAGCTCAAGGAGACATAGCCCAAGATATTAGGGTGAACTCCATATTATATTGTTGTCTTATGGGTTTGTTAAATTGTTGCTTTATTTACTGTTATTTGTGT
This sequence comes from Pinus tabuliformis, assembly GCA_031772625.1. NCBI lineage: Eukaryota > Viridiplantae > Streptophyta > Pinopsida > Pinales > Pinaceae > Pinus > Pinus tabuliformis. Next base: position 1,648,764,223 of record CM062818.1, on the reverse strand, counting down.
TTCCCATCAACATAAGCAAATGAACATAAGCACTTAATAGTCAAAAATAAATACAAGCATACACCTATATTTTCAAGCATTTCTTAATTCTGCATTGGTTAATCATTAAGACTTGGGAAAATGTAAAGCTTTGGAAGTGGGAGAGGTTCTTGTAAGTTAGACAAGAAGCCTAAGAGCCCCATTTTCAGATCATCGTGCATCATCAATATCTTGGGTTTTCTGAGGTTTACCCATAACCACACTCTAACATTACACCTACAGGTTTTTGTGGACGATCCTCACCCATCACACCTCAAGTGGTTTCTTGATTACCCCAAACATCACATCAAAGGGTTTTGGAGCTGAAAAACCATACATTACATCTGTAATATTTTCTTTACCATGAACCTTCGTCTACAAAATAGGTTCCATATTACCATGAACTGTATCAATGTACACTTTGACTCATCAAGATTATACTATCATTTGACTAAGGTACATGTACAATATCATATTCCAACCATGTAGATACTAGGTATATACTCAAATATTTTTTAGGACCAATACATAAGTCAAACATGACACCATAGAATTGCCTACGAATACAATGAATGGGTCACATCCACAACACTCAAAAATATTGTCTTCAATTGTCTATCATCATTTGTTCTCATCTACTACCATCTTCATTGCTTCGACAAGAATTCCACGTGTACAATTACCAACATATCATTGTCTACACTTATGCTTTATCGTTGAAAATTTTTTGTTTCATTTTTGTATTGACATGAATTGATTATTTATGCCCCCTTCGCCCCTCAATAAAAGAATCAACTTCTCCTATTGCACTTATCAAGCTAGCATATGAGTACACCTACCACCCTCATATCTATTCAAGTGTATTTTTTCTTTCTAATTTTCCTATTTCTTGCAAAGCATCATCAAGATTTTACTATCATAGTTCAATTTCATACTTAGCATTTTGAAATCTTTTACCTCCTTTTCTGATTTTTGAAGTCAATATCCTGTAGAGTGCTCTTGCCTTCTAGTTTAGATCTCCACAATCATTTTAGCTTATTCATGGACTAACTAAAAGCCTCCACACCATGACTTCTTTGAGGAATCTTAATGGTAATTTAACATTGTCACTTCTCATGATCCTTCAGATAAATAAGGCTTTGACCATGTTACAATGAAGTTCCAATGAACTTCAAATTAAGTTGATCAACAAATTTCCTCTAAGGAATTAAATACCTTGAATGACAAGTTCACTTTAATGGTGAATTTTAAAAAATCAGATTACCATTATCATGACCTAATATGTGTTGTTCATCCATATACAAATGTTTTTCAAATAAGCACATTCCTTTGGAATAAATTCAAAATACCACAATACTATTTATCTATTGAAAACAACCCAGAAACATATACATAACATTTAATCATGCACAAATTGTTTCTTACTCGAAGAGTGAAATTACAATCTTTCCTTTGGCTTGATAGGCTCCTTGAATCGATCACTGGTTTCAATTTCTCTCTTTATATGTATGGATGCAAATAGTTTCTCGAGCTTTTTGATGAGGCTAAAACAAAACTACCCAAAATTTTGGCTTACTCTTTGACCACCACACGCGACTTTGGTAACCTCCCTTATGGTGTTGAAATCAATTTTTTGTAGATATAATCATAGCTCCTTTTGCTATGATCGATGACCAAATCTACCCCAATGTTAGTCATAGAAACAATCTTAGAACCTCCTTAAATCCTAATCCTTTTATAGTTGACATTGTGAGCCCTACTCTTCTTCATTGTTGCAGATCAAATCGTCACAAAATTTCCATGTAGATCTTAGAGGAATCTCAGATTTCATAGAATTGTTTGAAGCATAGGAATATGATTAGGCTCTATTCAAGTAAACTGAAGACAAACTAAACATCACAACTATGAATTTCACACTCACATCCAAGGTGAATTCTCATGCTCAAAGCTCTAATCCTAGATAGATAAATTTTCAATTCTAGTGTGTGCTAAAACCCATCCTAGGAACCCTTATGAGTTTTAATTTGTAACTGACTAACCAATCATAGTGAAAAGTAAGTGAATAATTGGGATCATTATCTTTCCCAAGAAGTAATAGTTTGAAGTTATCGCAACGCAAGTGGGAGAAACATGGGGTTTTCTTAAAGTCTATTTTCAAATAACGTCTCAAAGATAACATTTGTCTTTTCAGGACATTGGAAAAACAAGAATACAACCATATCAAATATATTTTCTTTAATACATATGATTTCCCCAATTTGGACAAGTGGGAGAAACATGGGGCTTACTTAAAGTCTATTTTCAAATAATGTCTCAAAGATAACATTTGTCTTTTCGGTTCATTGGAAAAACAAGAATACAACCATAGCAAATATATTTTCTTTAATATATATGATTTCCCCAATTTTGCATGCCAACTTTATTAGAAACAACCATCTCCATGCAATTTTATACTGAATTGCCTAGAATTGGACTTCAAAGTCTAAGCATGACAATTTACAGAGTAATCTCGATATTGATTGAATATTAAAATATAGTGTTACGTCTAACAAACTCAAATTCATAAAAATTATCTAACAAAAATCTCAACATAGGTTCTTTCCAATCCAACATCATACCTAAATCTAACACTTTCCTATTTCTAATATTCCTTATATTTACCATATAAATATATATTCTATATTTTAGTTCAAAATGGATTTAAGAAATAATATATTCTATATTTTTTTATATGATTAATAATTTTAGAAAATTATAATCAATAATATATTTAAATTCTCTATCATTTCTGTACAAGTAATATCTTAATGTAAATCGGGCTGGTGAGATTTTGTTCATGCATAAATGATTTCTATATGACTAATTTTACTAAAAATCGAGCCTGGTGAGCACAAATGATTTTTGAAAATTATATGAATCAAAAGTTTGAACTTCAAATATTATTTTTTTATTTAATATATATACATTTTTAAATTAAAATAAATTTGACTTATTAAATAAATTAATAACTAAATAAATATATTAATATTTTAGTTTTTTTTAAATAAAGTAATATTTTAATTTTAATTTTTTTAACAAACTTAAAATGTAAAAGCTAAAACATTTAAATACTAAAATTTTAACTACTAATAAATTGAAACATTCTTAACAAATAATAATTTGAAACCCTGCATTACTTATTCACATTTAACTTTTTATTAGCACTTAACTTTTTAATATAAAATAAGGTTTGTGGAAAAACTATGAAACAATGATAAGTTTGAACTTTCTATTTCAGGTTTTGTTATTTAGTTTTGATGTGCAATGGGTTTGTAAAGTTTTGTAAAATAAATTAATAAATAAATAAAAGTATTTATTTTGATTAATGTGTTTTTGGGAGATTAAAAAAACTTTATTTTAAATGGTTATTTTTCCAAATTCAAGAAAACTAAATCTTAATTATATAAACAAAATAAATAAAATGTTAACCACCTAACAAGATTATCTTATTTATAAATTATTTTTTTAATATAAAATAAGTTTTGTGAATTTCTATACATAAAATGTCTTTTTAAGATTAAAATAAAGTTCAATATGGATATTTATTTTTCATAAATTTAAAATAACTAACTTTTAATTATATAAACCATAAAAATAAAATAAAAATAAAATGATAAAATTTTAAACTTGAATAAAAATATATTATATATAACAAATTGCTTAATATAAGAGAATATTTATGATTTTTTTTTATTAATGAAACAATGATTTTAGGAACTACTTTTAATATAAAATAAAATAAAATTGGTGAGTTTTTATTTATGAACAATCATTTTAAGAAACTTATAATATAAAATAAAATTTGTAAGCTTTTGTTTATAAATAATAATTTTAAAATATTTATAATATAAAATAAATTTTGTTAATTTTTGTTTATGAATAATAATTTTAACTAATTAAAAGTAAATTAAACTTTCTTTCTCTTGAAACTAGATTTTTTTTTAACTCATACCCAATTTTTTTTTAATGTAAATTGAATATTTAGAGATTTTAGGAAACCATTAATATATAAAATAATAGTTTTAAATTTTCCAAAAATTATATTTTTTTTATTATCATTATAACTATTAATTATATTATGTTTGATTTTGTCCACTATAATCATTAGGTGTATCATATGGATTGCTAATTCAAATAATAGTTAACTGTAAGAAATGATAATCACTAAGTGCAGTATGTCTAATTTTGTTAATTACCATAATAACCTAACACAACTTACAGTTAACAAAACTTTATATAACCTAACACATTTACATAGTTTACTAAGTGAACTGCTCAAAAGAAAATTATGATTCATCATGAGCTTTGTGAAAAATTTATGGATATCAAATATGGTTTATGGATGTTGACCCCTATTTCTATTTATTTTTATTTTAACTTTTGTGAAGAAATGTAAGGAACTTTTGTTTATATTCCTAAATAGTATTTTCAGTAACAGAGGTATATTAATAGACCTCAATTTTTGTGAAGAAATGTAAGGAACTTTTGTTTATACTTCTAAATAGTATTTTCAGTAACAGAGGTATATTAAAAGACCTCGCTTCTGAGCTTGGAATCACACATTTATGGTTATGGAATTAGCTAAATAGTTACTGATAATTAATTAAATTATAGAACTTCAAAATAAATTCACTTTTTATCAGAAGATGCCAAATTTACTGGTTACTAGACAAGCAGAAAGCCACTAGATCAGATAGGAATACTGAAAACTTGTGTGCTTGCCCCCACATATGGCAGGCGGAGAACCTTTTAACGTTCTTCATGCCAGAATTCCTATATTTTAGAGACTAGGAATTAACGTATGGTTTCATGGGAATGAAATTTACAGGCTAGCAAAGGATGCACTTAATCAAATTGGTATAAAAATGAATTTCACTATTTCCCATTATTGTAATGTGTCGACTTGCATCATACATAAAGAGGCACGTAGAGATACTTGAAGCACATTATAAAAACTTGATCCCTGTAAATGGAGTTTGGTATGATAGTTATTAGATTGGCGAATATGTTTGATGTGATCATGTACAGGTCGAAGTTTTAATGGGTATTGATTACAACATATGATGCATTGTATTTGTAAAAATATAGCCAAGTTTGTAATTAATAAAATACATATCTAACAAATCTGCTATTTATGAAAGATGGTTGAGTCAAAGTTGTCGACTAAATCTTTCAGTCAGTCATTAGAGTCAGAAGTCAGGGGAAATTTACATGTGTGTCTCTCTTGACGCAGGTAATTTTCTCTATTTTGTAATTAGAATTAATGATTTGTTGATGAGATCAACATTTGGTGAAACCCATTGTAAAAACGCTGACCAACATTAAAAAGTTTAGTGTGTATAGTCTTAGATTTTAGTGTGTAAATAGGTTTTTGAGAGTAGGTACAATTGGTTCAACTACATCTCTCATGTATAAGTATACACTAAGTTCAATGTAAATTTGGATTAGAATTTCTTTCCCAATATAAATGTGTTTGTGCATTCTCGTACATTTATGTTCTCGCTGGTCTAAATGGAGCTTGTTCTTTCTCTATTTATTGTATGTCTACAACAAATCCTAACAGAAAAGCAGGAAGAATGATATAATATCTTTGTGAACCTTAAAGACGTTAAGCGTGTCCTAAGGCACTGATGGGTGTGCCTAGAAAGAATGGATGCTAGGATAGATCATATTGAGCACCACATCCAAAGTGTCCTTGTTCCACTAGCACCTCTAGGTTCTAGTGCAAAGGACCCGACACTTGTTACTTCATCAAAATCCTAATTTGCGAAATTCTTGCTTGTAATATTTTGTTTTTTAATTATGGCATTAGATACTTTAATTTTGATAAAGCTTCTAACACTGTTAGAATCTTGGACAAGTTAATCTATAGGTAGGTGGTCAAAAATACCTAGTTTCCCACTGGGCAAATTGAGACCACTTACTGAAGGACATGTTTAAGTTAGCTAGCCGACTGATGTATTTGGGTATCATGATTTTGTGAGATAAGACAATATTAATTTACAAAAAGAAAAACAATGCATTTTTCAGACTTCACACTAACTAAGGTTTTCTAACAATTGAAAACCTTTAAGTTGTTCGATATAAACCTTGTCTTCAAGCTCACCATTCAAGAATGTTGATTTTACATCGACCTAGTAAATTTTGAAATTCTTGTGACCAGAAAATTTTAGAAATATTATATAATTGCCTCTAATCTTTCCACAAGAGAAATTTTTTTATAAAAATCAATTCCTTTAATCTCAGCATGGCCTTTACATACTAATTTGGCCTTTTATTCTCACAATGTGTCCATCCTCACTTAATTTGTTCCTAAAGACCTACTTTGTGCCAATGACATTTTTGTTTGATGGTCTTGGAACTACTTCCCAAGTTTGATTTTCTCAATCTGATCTAACTCTTTATTGATGGATTTTATCCAATGCTCATCTTATCTTGCTTGAGAAAAATATTTAAGCTCAACCATGGACAACATAACAACATGTGCTTGACTAGAGATGTTTATTAGTCTTCTTCGAGTTTGGAGTTCTACATCCTTATTGCAAACAATCTTATTTGAAGGGTGATGCTTTTCTACATACCTTGAGGGAATTTTTGGTGAGTGCACTCTACATTTTCTTCTTCTTCTCTTGATTCTTCAAGATGTTCAACTTAATCTTCCTCATTGGTCTGATCAAGTGGGATGATGTATATTTCTTGATTGTTTTTAGAGGTAAATCCTAATCCACTCTCACATCAATGATGTCAACTATTATGCATAGTCTTTTATTGTAACATATGTAACCTTTGCTCTTATTTGAATAACCTAAAAATATTCCTTCATACGCTATGACATCAAACTTACTACGTTTGTCATCATTATTATTGATGTAGCACTTGCTGCCAAAAACTTTGAAGTTCTTTATTGTGGCTGGTTTTCCATACCATAGCTCATAGGGGGTCTTGTCACTTGATCCAGGGGATAAAAAATATGCTCAAAAAAAAAAAGTGCTTAAAATTTCCCGAAACTAGTGCCAAATCATAGATCTCATCGTTCTAATTCCAACGATGCTTGAATCGCCTCAATCTGGCACTGTATATGAACGTTGTGACATTATGAAGTTTTTGGAAAACATCTAAAAAGTCAACCTACATGATTGACTAGGATTTTGACTGGGCAGGTCGTACAATGATGTGGTATTGGCATCAGTAGGTTGACTCAATGGTATGGATGTCAGGCGGTCCAATCCCATGTTGACACATGGTAAGTCGTACATGTTGAATTGGAAAAGTTTAATTGGTTGGTGAGATTTGGGGTCATCCAATTAGGAGGCATCACATGGCCCAATGGGAGGGCGCCATGTGGCCCTTGGCTTTCATGAAATTTTTGTTGGTCTAGATGACCGACCCGGCGGGGTTTGACCCCATGACCTCATTGTTACAAATTTCTCGGCTTACCACTACGTATAACAATTTCCGCTTGTTATACGTAGTGGCTCCCTTCTATTTAACATGTTTTTTTTTGGGGGGGGAGGTCGTTGGGCTCACCCGACTAGCCCTGGCCCCTTCTCATATTAAATACCACATGTCTGTGGTGGAATTGGAGTGGGGTAGGGTGCAAGGCCTTGTCCCTGGAACTATTGCCATCATAACTGACAACTAACACTACAGAGGGGGCTAGTACATGGCACCCAGCCTGCGACCACATGGCCTTGCATACAACCAGGAGTGGCGAAGCCGGTGAGCGTGTGGCATCTGGCCCATGCCCCTAGACACATTGTTTGCCACATGACCTATGAAAAGGGAGGAATTTAGGGTCATGGGTTCCCAATTAAATGTTCAACAAATTACACTAATTTCAATGGAATTTTTGTCGTCCCCACACCAGATTATCACCTGGTGATTCCACCAAAGCAGATTTGTTTCCTGTTTTGCTAGTTTGGACATTTTGCAGGACAGATAGCAGAGAAATGGAGAAGCGGGCCTAACTTGGCCATTTTTCAGCCTTTTTGAGCCCAAGAAGAGCCTACATAGGGGTTTTTGGGTGTTCTGGACATAATGGAAGCATTATTTTTGTGATTTGAGCATTGTATGTTTATGTAATTTACATTTTGAACATATAATAAAAAGGGCCAACATTGGAAGTTGTACCTGGAGACATAGCCCAGGAGGGGTGAACTACATCATCAAATTGTTGTTTTGTGATGCTGCATATTCTTTATTTTTCTCTGGTTAAATATGCAAAACTTAACTAAAATTTCTAAGTTTATGTGATTTTAGAATTTCGATCTATTTCCCACAAAACATAAACTAGCTTGCAAACTTTTTCAATAAAAAACTTCAATTTTTAATTTCAAATCATCGTTACTTGACCTCAAGTGAGACTTATTTAGAATTTCACTATTTTTTTAACAGATTTAGCCCAAAATGTATTTGGAATATTTCTCTCATCCAAAATTTCTCTTTCCAATTGTTGCACTGACCCATTTTGCCTTTCAACCATGTCATTCTGTTGTGGAGTATTTGCAATTGTGAATTTCCTTCTTATGTCATGCTCTTCATAGTAATCATGAAATTCATTTCAAATAAACTCTTCTTCTTGAACCTTATTTTCTTCATTACTTTCCAATATTTATTCTTTGATTTATGATCATATTCATTATTTTCTTCCTTATGTGGACATTTAGATGCATAATTACCTACTTTTCCACAATTAAAGCATTTGAAGGGTAACTTACCTTTGTACTTTCTAGATTCTCTATTCAATCTTTTGAAAATTTTTTACCTCTTCTTCATCAAAATCATAGCTCAAGTATTCTTTATCTTATTTTCTCTTCTTATCATCTTTGAAGGTTACCTCCTTTGATGCAAATCCGGCTTTCAAGGTTCTCATTTCATAGGTTTTCAATGTTCCATGCAATTGACCTAATGTTAATGTGTTAATATATTGCATCTCCTCAATGGTTGAAACTTTGACATTGAATATGGTAGGAAGAGATCTCAACAACAGGGAAAATTTTAGGGGCTATTTTTCCATGGAATTTTCCCAAAAAATATTTTCCAATTTCTATTTTTCCTAAAAATTATTTGCCCAAATTTTATATTATAAAATTGTTTTGCCTCAAATATCGTCAAAATTTTATAGAGAATATATATAAAATCACTAGAAATTTGAAAACTTTTACAAAGATGTCATCAAATATTTTACAATTTGCATTATTAGGGACTAGTAAGATCATCAAATATTTTACAATTTTCATATTAGGGACTAGTAGGATTCACTAAGGTTTCTATACTTTAAGATAAATTTCCATCCTTAAAATTTTCCCTGCTCAACACTTTTTGAACTACAAAGGAATCACTCACTAGTTCAACAAATCCTCTTACTGTGTTGACTATGTCATGCATGCAAAGGAAAAATTTGGCAATGTCTTTGTCCTCATTTATCATTAATGATTCAAATTGCATTATGTAGACTTGGATTTTGGATTTCTTTACCTTATTGTCACCTTCATAACAACTCCTCGAATTATACCATATTTCTTTGGATGTTGTCCAATGCATGACTTTAACTAACTTAAATTTAGGTAGATCACCTACAATTGCATACATTGATTTAGAATTATAAGTGAATTCAAGCTTATCATCTCTGTCAATCAATATTTATGGATTTTTATATCCATTCTGCATTGTATCCTAGACATCTACACTAAGAGACATTAATCCATTCATACCTCCAAAATTCATAATTCGTTCCCATGAACATAAGAGCCTTGTTGTTGAAATTTCCATCTTTGTTAGCCATTGTCTCAACTCTACCTTCTAGTTGTTAGACTGTTGTTGAAGGAACTGAATCTGGTACCAATTGTTGGAAACTATTAAAATACCGAGAGGGGGGTGAATCAATATTTTAAAACTTTTAAACAATTATTTTCCCAATTTAAAATACATAGAAATATAGTAATAAACAACAATATACCAATCACATAAAATATAAAGACGAGAAGTTTACGTGGAAACCTATACAGGAGAAAAAAATCATTTTTTTTTTTACTATGAAGTACAAGCTCCAAATTTGTATTACATTAATTTATGTTGGCACCAACCTACAAGATGCTCCAACCCCCCTTTTCTTTGCAAGCACCAACTCCCACTATTTGTAGGCACCAACCTGAAGGAGGCTCTAATCTTCCTAATCTGGAAGCACCTACTTGCTCAAAATTTTAGATCACTCTTTCATCATTTTTCAAACTTAAATCGAAGGCTCCTTTAATTAAAATATTGTTGAACCAGTTGTTCAATTCTCAGATCTATTATTCCTTTATGTACAACCACTCATCTTTCTTTGATTCTTTGAACCAATTGATATTTATCACTATCTCTAATTCTCTCTCTTACATCCGCTCTTCCATTTTAGTTTCCTTTCAACAACGATGCTTATAAGGTTTCATATTTGCAAGTCATTAAAACTCATAATCACTTATGTTATCGTCTTGTCTTCAAATTTAGAATTTAACCATCACATATATTTTAGATTTGTATATGATCTACTCTTCTTCAGACTATTTCTCAACTACTTCTCATCTCTTCGTTCTCTTTCTCTTCTATCAGTTAATAGTAGTAGTAGCTCATCATTATGCATGGGTAATCTGAGTTTATGTCATGTCATTATTTATTTTTATATACATTGCCAAAAAAAAACTTTAACTCATTCACCTCACCTTTCTAAATTTGGTGGCCAACGTGTCTTTAATCTCTCTCCAAAATTTTGGCATTCACGCACCAAATTTCTAACTTTATGGATTATTCAAATGACAAATTTTGTAGCCCCTATTTGTTAGGTCATTTTCATAGGAGACCACAAGTGCAAGCCCTATGTCACTTAACCCTAGACCATTGTAAATTTCCCAGTTATTAAATATAAAATAGTTTACAAAATCAAGCATTCAATTATGCAAGATGAGGTTGTTGATCACCAAGGACAACAAAATGGTTAATTTCCTCCATTCTTCTTATCAATGTATATGTTTTGTAAAATGATTGAAGGGTCCTAAGGCTCTTCTTCAAATTTGAAATCCTTACTGATTTTCCTCCTTTGAGGCCCCAACTTTGCTATCTCCAAAAGAAGAACTTGAATATTTACTACAGCTAAACCTTTGGTTATATCAACATCCAATGCAACATTAGGGTTTTGAGATTTTAGCCTGGGCATAATTTTAGTGTTGAGAAATTAAGATGCTAGTAGATTAGGGTTAATTTCTCTGTCATTATAATTACTTGTGAATGTTTGTTGGCTTTATTAAATTTTATGTTCTTCTTCTTCATCAAGCAATTACCAAAAGTATAAAACATGAAGATAGCAAGAGACAAAGAACACAAAGATGTAGGCTCCAAGCTAGGGAAAAACCCCACAAGGGGGAAAACCCAAATAATCCTTCTTATAGAATCAGATCAAAGTGAAATATCCAAGACCCGAGACCAAGACCAACACTACTACAAAGACCCAAGTCAACCCTCCTCCAAGTCTCATCCAATCATGTCAAAGTCAACAAAAGTTAATGCTAGTCAAACATTTGAAATCTGGTCAACTCCTAAAATTTCGACCCTTGAAATTTTGTGCCTACAATACTTCAAGAAAATTCACAGAACTAGGGTTGAAAATTCTTCATTTTCTCTCTCCTTTGACATCCTTCTCTCTCCTTTGACTTCACTACTTTTCCTTCTTATCTCGACATAGAAATTGATGATGAGTGATGAGTGAGTGAATTGTTGTAAATAGTTGTATTTTAATTTTGGGCATTAATTACCAGACCTAATCCCATTATCTCACTGACCTAGCAAGATTCAAGGTTTTCGGCAGTGAAGCATAAAAGTTATGATTATCAACACGTGGCACCCACATGGCCATGCCTAGTCCACATGGTGCCACACCACTGCCACATGGGGGTCTACATGGCACACTAACCATACATGTATTGATACATGCTTTAGTTCCCTTGTAATACATTCCCCGAGTCAATATTCTTTATCTCCATGTCATCACTTTCTTGGGACAATATTTCTTACTCCTCAACATTACTTCCTTGAGACAATATCCTTTACCTCCTCGACATCACTTCCTTAAGTTCAAACACCACTTTTTCTTCTATGATAAACAATGAGAGCCCATGAAAACCAACCAACCAATGAGAAACTAGAGTCAACTTCTTTAGTTATGCCTTCATATATAATTCGTCCTAGAATATGTTTGTGTGTTTGAGAGGTTGTCGCCTGTCTCCTTGATGTGCTAGGAGAAAAGGGCATCATTTCCTCCCTTCCACCACCTCTAGTCACATCTCATAAATATTCATTTCATAAATTAACTACTAGTAACTCGCTTCAACCTGGTCTGCACCATTGCTTCCAATCACATCTCATAAATTAACTGTCAATGAGTTGGCTCATCAGGGTTGCAAAATATAGTTCCTTGGCTTCATCATTTAAGTTTAGGGTTGGGCTGTGGCTTCCCAATCAAGCAAACTCCATAAGGCATTGGGATCCAAAAGGTCATTGTAATGTTACAAAAAGGAAATAAAAGTGATAAACAAAGAAAAATACACATACAACACATAAATATGTAGACAACGATTAAACACCCATAAAATTGCACCAGAACTGTGCCAATTTGAGAATTTTATTAACAATAGGAGAGTACAAATATATAGAATGTGTGCACCTGGGCTTGCCAAAGCAAGCTAGACAATTCAAGGTGAGAAAAATGTTGCCCGGGATGTAAAGAAATGATTTCTCCTCAAGCTTTGTGTTGGCCCTAGAAATTCTACAACTTATGGCTGGAAGAAACCCCTGTTTGAGCCTCCAAAAGTGCTCAGGAAATTTTGCCAAATTAATCTTGGACTCTCCACCCCAAACCTAGAAAAACCTATAAAGAGTTTTGGAAAATTCTACTGAATACCCAGGACCCAAAATTCAAGCTCACTCCTCCGCATTGAGTGCCAAATAATTATGTTGTTTGGGGAACCAAAACACCCCCAAAAATTCTACAAAATTAGGAGCAGACTCCCTGACCCCTAACCAACAAATATTAGAAATGTTTTGGGCAAATTCTGGCCTCCCGGAATTACCCAAAATTGGTGCTATGCCCTCCTCCACTGGTTCTGCGTCCCCCCTTGAAGAGTAACTGCCAATTTACCCTTATTTCCTCCCTCCAAATGGTTGGGAAAAAATCAGAAATGTTTCCTTGGAAATTTAGGCCCAAAACCCTAGGTCCGCTAGCTCCTCCTTCTCACAAATCTGGCCCACAAATTTTCCCCACAAAATTATTGCGTAGGCCCTAGAGGACGAATTTGGGTTCTCTCTATAGTTGTAGACTCCACCTTTGCAAATTACCACAAATTCTCATGCACCCTTAGTAGATTTTTCTCCTAATTTCTTTAGCTGAAACTCCCTTGGAAACTCCTCAAATCAGTGGTACGAACTTCTCGCCCTACGTCCTCTGAAACTCCTCAAATCAATGGTACGAAATTGTGGCACTGCATCCTCTTGGAGATTCAAACTGGATGAGTTTGGTTGAAAATGACCCACAAACTCCAACAATCTTCTCTCCAATAAAATCTGAAATTCTCTTCTAGGGTGGCACTCTAAGTCCACCGAAGAAAGAGCTGAGGTTTCTGCTCAGAAATCTCTTTGTTCTAAGCAGCACTGGTAGTCTTGGCTAAGCAACTCAAGAGTAATCTAAATCATAAATTTATTTTGTCAAAATCCCCCCAAAATTATTCCTACTCCTCCTATTTATCTTGGCTACCCCCTTTCTTTCCTTTTGGGTCCCACCCGTTCGACTTCCTTCTCCCTAGCTCGGTTTTCCTAGGGGGTTCAAATTCTCCTTTTTGGGTGGCCCCACATCTCATTACCAATTTCATCTTTTCTTTTCTCTAATGTTGGTGTCCTCCATCTCTCCATAAATTAAGAGGGGACTCCCTCCACCCACTTTTCCTAAGTGTACATGCCAAAATATTTCCCAACACCCAATTGCAAAAATAGAAATTCATCTAAGAAAATATAATTTAATTGGGGACATTACAGTCATCCCCTCTTTCATTTAGAATTCAAATTTAAATCATTTAAAGCACATTATATCAACCAACCATGGCTCTTATTTCCATGCTGGCATTATAGTCACATTTTTAAATTACAAAAATTGAGGCAAAAGAATGAGTTGTCACAAATATCATTGTGAATACAAACCAGCCATTCAATCCATTCAAACATAAGAATGTAGAGGATTGGTTGGGTATTAAATTTGTTGGTGTTGGAATGAATTGCCATCAACATTAAAATAAACAGTAAAAAAAACTATAATTCCACAACCCCTTAGCAATAACAAAATTATAAAAATTATATATTGTCTTGTCTTGTCTTCCTCACCATCTATCCCACATTAATGTTGAGGACTAATCATTTAAAACTCCTTACATAACATGATATGTATGCTAAATAAAAAAAGTCATATTTTACTACCAACTCATCACAGTATCATATTATATGATTGAAATTTCTTTGGTTTATCTCCCCTCATTTCTTCCCTATAAACTAGTCCAATATTAGAAAAGATGTTACATAATTCCACTAATTTGTTCATTATAAAATATTCCATATATACCATGATAGCCTTTAGTGACCAATTAGTGGTGATTTATAATCCTTATATACCATGATACCATTACTACTAAGAAAGGTCAGACGATTACAAATGTAAAATTATTTCTAAAATAAATAATGGCTACGACTTCCATATTGAAAGGGCTAAATAGCTTCATGGATTGATGGGAAAGGCCGATTGAAAATAAAGAGGATTAATTAATTGATGTATTTGCACAGGATTGATGTATGGATGCTCGTTTGGGTTGGTCTATTTCCACAGAAGCAATTTCAATCTCATCTGCTTACCTCAACCCAATGGCGATGATGGCGCCTGCGAGGAGGTCTATGCTTTCCATATGGGGCAGGATGAATTCTCAACGCTCCTTCCACACCTTGAATACCAGTGGCGACTCGCACATTAAAACACTCTGCCAGACCAACAGGCTTACAGAGGCAGTGGAAACCTTCAGCCATCTGCTTTCAGCTAAATCTAATCCCACCATAACCACTGCAATCTTTTGTTAAGTAGCCTAGTCCGACGGAACCGACCTCAATCAGCATTGCGTGTTTACAGACTTATGGTTGAAGCAGAAATTGTTCCAAATCTCATTTCTCTAAGCATTTTTATCAACTGTCACTGTGAAACAGGTAGAATGGATTATGCTTTCAAAGTGTTTGAAGGAATGGAAGCACATGGCTATATTCCAAATGTCGTAATATTCAATACCCTCATCAAAGGGATTTGCAGGACGGGCAAAACGGAAGATGCTATCAATCTGTTCAAACAAATGGTGAACAAACGACAGCTTCCTGATCGTTTAATCTATAACACCCTAATAGATGGGCTCTGCAAGAGAGGGAAAATTCACGAGGCTTTTGGATTGATAGTTGTTATGCTGCAACAGGGTCATGAGCCTGGCACTATTACATTTACTACTTTAGTTGATGGTTTCTGCAAAGAAGGTAAGCACAAAGAGGCCAATCAATTACTATATCTGATGTTAAAAGAAGGGCATAACCCCGATGTTATTACATTTACTACTTTAATTGATGGTTTTTGTAAAGGAGGCAAATTGGAGGAGGCTACGAAGCTATTCTATGAAATGCCCAACAGAAACTTAAGTCCAAATGCTATCACATACAATGTGCTTATTGATAGTTTCTGTAAGAAAGGCAAGATGGAGGAGGCTACGAAGCTCTTCCATGAAATGCCCGATAGAAACATATACCCCAATGTTGTCATATACAATATGCTTATTGACGGCTTCTGTAAGGGAGCCAAGTTGGAGGAGGCTGCGAATCTCTTCTATGAAATGTCCGATATAGACATCTGCCCAAATGATGTCACATACAATGTACTTATCGATGGTTTCTGTAAGGGAGGCAAGTTGGAGGAGGCTAGGAAGTTCTTCTATGGAATGCACAACAAAAACATATTGCCTAATGTTGTCACATACAATGCATTTATCGCTGGCCTCATCAAGGAAGGGCAGTGGAAGGAGGCCACCAATGTACTTCATGAGATGCTGGATAAGGGGAACAATCCGAGTGTTATCACATACACTGTTCTTATTGCTGGTCTTTGCAAAGAAGGGAATATTCAAGAAGCTCTCCAATTTTTAGATGTTATGGCTGAAATAGGTGATCAACCTGATGATATTACATATAATACAGTTATAGATGGGTTTTGCAAGGTGGGTAATCTAGAAAAAGCCAGGGAGCTCCTTCAAGAGAAGTTGGAGAAAAGTTGCATGCTTGATCTAGTTCGATTTACTACATTAATAGATGGATTCTATAAGTATCACAGGCAAGACAAATCTTAACAAATCTTTTATGAGATTCCAAAGCATGCGTCGAGCCTTGATGATGTTACATATAGCACATCGATGGATGGACTTAGCAATGTTGGTAATCTTAAGAAGTTACTTAAAGTGATGAAAGATAGCAGTCCAAGGGGCCTCATAACTACATATGACTACATTTACCACCCTCATGGAGGGACTATGCAGGGAAGACACACCCCAAGAGGGCAATAGACCATTGCATGAGGTTTTAAAAATGGTTTGGCATTAACTTGACATATTCTGCAGCAAACAATAGTCTCTGTAAAGATATCGTTGTAGCAGTAGACTAGAAATGGATGAAGTGTAGGGGTGACTTCAGTAATAGTGCACTAGCAAGCTATCCGAAACATATTTGGCAATTCAGCTTAATGAAGTGATTTGAGTGGTCGAATTCCTATTAGCATACCAGGTGTTTCTCCAAAAACACATTTGGTTAAGGGTTTAGTGGGCTGCAGATCCTGATTAAATACACCAGTTTATCAATCTAAAATGGAATTAGCTTTAGCAGTTAGTTTGTTGACAACTTGACACTTGAAACTGATGAAGTGACCCCAATGAAAATTTCAACGAATTCTTCACAGTAATAATCGGGAATTGGTTTGATGAAATGGTTAGTGGCTTGTCATTGCCTTTGATAGAGTGTACATTGTGAATATCAATAGTGAACTGTACTTAAATGGACTAACCTTCTACGAAGTTTTTGAATTGATTTTGTTTACAATTTTGTAGTTTGCTTTGGTATGCCCCTCCTTTTTGTTATGTATTTGACTCTTTAGGCCTTGTGAAATATTTTGCTTCATTGGTTGAATGTCCAGGCTCCATATCTATCGAGTACTTGCTCCCATTATAGGACACAAAAGTTGTAACGATTGTCACATCATGTATTAGTTACCGTGTATTCTTTTTATTTAGACACCTGCAACTACTTGATTGTCTAGTATCTGCTGTCCAAATTGTAGTAGTCGAGACAACTATTATCTCAGTGCCCATCTGTTGTGAACTTGCTGCAATCAGCATGGTCAACAAATAGTCAGGGGTATGCTACTCGAGAGGATATCAGTTGGGGACCATTCCATTCTTTTAGTCATAAGATATTTTATATACGACCACAGAATGTGGATTCAATCACATCTCTAGATGGTCAACGACAAGCAATGGGAAATCACTTAGTCTATGGGCACACATACCAAACAAGTGTAATAGTTGCTGGAATTCAGGGAACCCTTTTTCCATTTCCGTTGTGACCTCTAGGTATGGGATCTCTAATGTTGTAACTACTGTCAAGCAGTACACAGAGGGAAAGAATGTTCCCTGAAAGACCTGGTCAACGAGAATGATAGTTCTGTTGAAATTTTCAGTTCATGGAAACAGTTTACTGCACCTAGATTAAAACTCCAGCTCCTAGAAATGAAAAGCATTAACCCACTTGTAACCCAAAATTTTGTCCTCGAAAAAATTGGGGTAATCAAGGGAGAGATCAACAAATGGTGGTTTACGTTCATCCAAAGTTACCAGACTGATAATTTGGTTGACATATTTGAGGCGATAAAATATAATATACGATGAATTGAAGTTATTTTGAAGGAAAAATACGCTCATAAATTCGCATAAAATGTAACAACATTTGATGAAATGGTTATTGTGATGTATATACAACATGCTTCAAAACTTTGTTTCAGACCTGTAAAAGAATGAACCAGATTTAAGACTTGTTAAAATTGGCAACTAGGGCCAAACTTCATGTGGAGAAGATATTGGAAAGATTTGGTATCGTGGACTGCAAGCCTGTAACTACCCCGATGGAGCTTGACTTCAAAAAGTTAAGCAGTAGTGTTGCTGGACCTGTTTTACGAAATGCCACTAAGTATCATCAACTCATCGGAGCATTAATGTTCTTAATGAACTCCCGTCCAGATATATGCTTTGCAGTCAACACATTGAGTCAACATATGGTTGAACCTCACCACATACATTGGATTGGTGCCAAGAATCTGTTGAGATATCTTCGTGGCATAATTACTTCTGGGTTAAGGTACATTGCTGGAGATGTGAGACTACTTGGATATACTGATGCTGATTGGGCAGGCAGTGTGGTGGACCGTAAGAGCACTTTCGGGTGTTGTTTCTCCTTGGGATTTGCTTCGATATCTTGGATGAGCAGGAAGCAGAAGTCAGTGGCTTTGAGCACCGTCAAGGCAGAGTATATTACCGCTAGCATGGCCTCCTATGAGGCACTCTGGTTGTGAAAGCTATTCAGTGAGCTATTTGGATTTACATTGGATACCATTGTGATTCTATGTGACAACCAAAGCGGGATCTGTTTATCAGAAAATCACGTATTTCATGATCGCTCCAAGCATATCGATATCAGGTACCGCTATATTCGAGATATGGTGCAGGGAGGAGCAATAAGGCTCTAACATATCGGTACAGATGGACAGGTCGCCGACATTCTGACAAAGCCCCTAGGAAAGGTCAAATTCTTGACTTTTTGAGAACAACTTGGTGTTGTTTAGAGACCTTCCGAAGAGTGTCAAGTATGATGTACTGAGCTCTGGAAGCTCCAAGGGAGTGCGGGGTACTTCTTGGAGCGACACATGACCACAGGGTGACTCACCATCCCCTGTTGGTGCACTTGGTATAGGGTAAAAGGTTCAACATTCCCCTGTGACACCTCGTGGCGCTATGGAACAGGATGATTAGTTCTCCTGTGGGCCTGGATGATGTGTTCTCCATGGCGATTGTGTACAGGATGATTCGCTCTCCTGTGGACAGGATGATTTGCTCTCCTGTGGATAAGATGATTCGCTCTCTTGTGGGACAGGATGATTCGCTCTCTTGTGGACAAGATGATTCGCTCTCTTGTGGGATAGGATGATTCGCTCTCCTGTGGACAGGATGATTCGCTCTCTTGTGGAAAATATGATTCGCTCTCTTGTGGGACAGGATGATTTGCTCTCCTGTGGATAGGATGATTAGTTCTCCTGTCGAGGCATCCTACCCATGCAGTCTGAGACTTATGGGAACTACCTCTCATCTGATCAATGAGGAGGGAAATGAGGATAGGGACCATAGTAGTACCGATGGACGCATCGTTGTATCTACGTACTCCCTATGCTAGGATGACCTTCATTGATCTTGGATCAATGATATTGGTCTGGGACCAGTGAGAGTGGTACACACTCTGAGATTGTCGTCGGGTTAGTGGAGGATGGTATGATACATCCTTGATCATTTCTTCTTCTTCATAATTCAAGCAAAGCAGAGCAGAGCAAGAAGGGTCAAGCCATACAGGACAGTGCATTTGATGGATGGACAGTAGTGACGGTCCGACAGATTGCAGATGAAGTTCTCCCTAGTTGAGAGGGAGTGTTAAAATTGGCAACTAGGGCCAAACTTCATGTGAGTCACCTTATTCATGGATGATAATTTTTTTACTAGATTCCTCTCGTCGAGAGGTGTAGGATTGATCTAAAGATCATCCGATTTCGATAAGTATTTATGGAGATATGAATTTATTTTGATTATGGACTAATTGTCAAAGTCAGCCAGCAACTTATGTAGGCTCGAAAGCCCAACAGTCACATCTATTCAACCCCAACATTTTGCATATAAATACAAGGAGTATTCTCCTCATTTGCACACTTCACTCTCATCACATCTCTTTCTCTCCTGCGCAGAAAATAGTCTCTTCTCTCTCCTGTGCAGAAAAGACTCTTCTCTCACACGTGTGGAAGGAACGACGCAGATTTTAGGGCTGCAACTGTGGATCGGAAGTTTGACCAGCATTGACCATCATTCTCTCTCTCTGGATTGCGTAGTAGGTGAACTTGACTCTCTTTGGAAAGCTGCATTTTTTGGTGAAGGAATCAAGGTGATCCAACGGTCGGTTTGCAAGATATTGACTGCCCTAGTTTAGGGTTGATCTAGGGTTTGTTGTTGCTGATATAAATCATATTTTTGTACTATTTCTCTCTGCTGAATTATTGAAGATGAAGATTTGATCAAAGGTTTTCCCCATATTGGGGTTTTTCCCTGGCTAGCTGCCACATCTTGTGTCTCTTGTCTTGGCTTATTTTCTGTCGATCATTTAATGTTCTATCTACACTTTACTTAATGTACATGTGATTTCTAATCTGTGGATAATAATAAGAAAAATAAGTAAACTGCTCTAAGCATAGAACATACCATAACTTAACAAGACTGGATCTTGATCGCAACATAGGACTTGAATTTGACTCGGCCTGTACTCACATATGGTTATAAAAGGGTATGATGTAATGTAAAAGAAGTCTGGATCAACATTTTGAATACTCTTGTTACTCATCAACTTCTTATACAAGTTTTGCATGAATCAAGTGTGTATATTCTTATATTCACATATGATTAAAACAAGTATATTATTATGTTTATGGTATATTGAATTCAAGCAAGAAATATTTTTAAATTTGCACATTGTTGTTCACTATAACTATTCACTACTTTTATTGAAAAAGAGGAAAATGCACTAGGAAATCAATGGGAGAAGTCAAATAGTGCATGGCTTGTGTAATGTTTCAAATTAGAAAATACAATGAATATCAAAACATGCACTAAATTGGAGCTAAAAATTTCCACACAAGCAGGCACAAATTTACATAAATAGAAATAGCTCAGAGAACCATAGAATATCAGCCATAAAATTGAGCCATTTTATTGATTTTAAAGCTAGAACTGAATATAATGGAGTGAATAGATAGAACATGGGCTTGCTACTGCAAGCATGCAATACCCAAGTGAGAAACTAAGTGAAATCTCCAACTGAAATGACTCAATCTATCCAAATGCACTGACGATAAATTACTGTTGTTGGAGGGACACTGTGAAATGAACCTTCAAAACTACAAAATTTCTGAAAAATTAGAGAGAGGCTCCTCACACCCCAACCAATAAAACCCAGAAATATTTTGAGTTAATTCTAGTTGGCCCAGAATGTCCAAAATAGTGCAAAAATCTCAGCTAAACCAACAATTTTCCCTGCTATAAGAATGAGGACTTCAAGCCCGAATATCACTTGGAAAATTATAAAATTATAACCACGAATTTCTCTCATAAAACCCAAAAGAACCCAAAAAAATCTCAAGCTAAATCCACTATTCACTGAAACCCCAAAATCATCGTGTGGCCCTACTAGTGAGCAAAAGAAATTGAACTGCTGAAAGAATGCACAATTTCCCCAAATGGAAACTCCTCCAAATCCCAGCAAAATTCCTTCCTCAAACTACCAACCAAAATCAACTCCAATACCTGACAAAACACTACTATTGTTGTATCTAGGACTTGCTCAAATAGCTCTCCAAAGATATTTCTCAATCAGACTACCTTGCAATTATCCATGCTAACGACAATATATTCTTCTTCGGCTGTGCTCATGCTAAAAACTTTTGTTTCATGCTCATCGAGGATATCATGGCAAATCCAAGGCCAAAACAACATCTAGATGTATTTTTCCTATCGATAACATTTCCGTCCAAATTAGCATCACTGTATCCATGAAGTTGAACATTTCCTGCAGAATATCTTAGGCCAAGTGTGATCGACCCATGAAAATATCTCAGTATGTGTCTGGCAGCTATCCAATGTGTGTGGATGGGCTCGGTCATCAATTGACTAAATGTGTTAACTGTATAACATATGTATGGACCAGTGTTCACAAGGAACATTAGAACCCCAATCAGTTGTCTATATTGGGATGGATTTTCTATGTCTGATCCTGCAACATCTCCACATAACTTCTTGAATTTCATTTCCATTAGTGTAACCATGGATTTATATTCAGTAATTCCAACAACTTTACAACATATCACCAAGATTTTTCCACAATTCAAGGCCCAAAAGGTAGTGCATGAGACCAAGGTATTTCATCTCAAACTTCGATGCTAGTTTCCTCTTACATTCGATCATCAGAGGCTCACTACATGTCAAAAATAGATCATCAACATATAAAACCAAAATCAATGGCATACCTTGGACTACCATGGAGGTTGAGATCGACATTGCTTGTTGTGAATCCCAGCTTCACTAAGTAACTGTCAATACATGCATACCAAGCTCAGGGAGCTTTCTTCAAACCATGCAATGCCTTCTTAAACCTGCAAACATGTGTTTTTCAATCTTCCACTTCGAATCCCTATGGTTTTTCAACATATACCTCTTACTATAACATGCCATGAAGGAATGTAGTCTTTACATCCATTTGATGAAAAGTCAATCCCCGACTCGCAGCAAGGGAAACTATACAAAGAATGGTTGTATATCAAGTTACAGTAGCAAATATGTCATCATAATCTTTTCCCTCTTTCTGAGAGAAGCCTCAAGCTACGCACTTTGCTTTATATTTCTCAATGCTGCCATCAATTCCATGTTTGATTTTGAATATCCATTTTCAAGTCATAATAGACTTCCCTTTCGGTCTATGCACAACATCCCATACATCACTTTTCATAATAGATTCATATTCTTCAGCCATGTCATCCTTCCAAACTTGTTCTTTTAATGCTTCTTCGAATGTGGATGGTTCGGCGTGAATCATAGTACTCATAGCAACAACATATCCCTAATACATGCATGGTTGTTTCCTTTCTCTGAATGATCTGCGAATGGGGACATTTCTTTCAGTATCCTATAAAGTATCGCAGAGCCAAAGTGGTCTCTTCTTAGAGGGAGGATCACTTGGAGGAGGATCTAATGGATCCATAGGCTCTATGGGATCATCAACCATATCAAACTTAGGTACAGACGGACCATCCAAAATATCCTAGTCATCATTCTCTTCCTTGGGAGGAGGAGGTGGAGGAAGATCTCTTGCTTTTCCAAGAGCTGCATCTTCATCAAATGTTATATCCCTACTAATTTCGACCTTCCTTTGACCAGGAATATAAATTCTATATGCTTTAGAATTTTCACAATAACCCACAAACGTACCTTTTCTACCAGTAGCTTCCAATTTGTTCCTTTTGTCTTTTGGCACATGAAAATATATTGGGCATCCAAATACACGAAGATGGTTGATATCAGGCTTAATGCCTATGAATATTTCTTCAGGAGTCTTGTTTTCTAATGCTTGATGAGGCACCTTGTTCTGAACATATACAACAATAGATGTAGCTTTGGCCCAAAGGAACTTTGGCACCTTTTGATCATGGAGCATAGCATGGGCAACTTCTAATATAGACCTGTTCTTTCTTTTGGCTAGATTATTATGTTCAGGAGTATATGACACAATCATTTCCTTCTTGATTCTGTCTTTCTTGAAAAATGCTATGAATTCTTTTCACATGTACTCTCCTCCATTGTCAGACCCGAAGACTTTGATTCTATTTCTTGATTGATTTTCGATCAAAGCTTTGAATTCCTTGAATGTTTCAAAGGCTTCATCCTTGAGCTTAAGATAGTATATCCATCTCTTTCTTGAGAAGTCGTCAATAAAGGTAATGTAGTAGAGATGACCATCCATAGAATGTACATGCATCATACTACATATATCAAAATGAATGAGATGGAGGATGTCATTTGTTTTGTTCTTACTAGAGGGAAATGGTCCCCTTGTTTTCTTTCCACCTACACAACCTGGAAAAACTCCATCATGATGAGCCTGAACATCAAGAATACCAGATGTTATCACAAAATCACACACTGAAGGCTGCCAATCAGCTAGATTATGTGTAACTATTTCAAACCAAGCTTTGGACTAAGGCTTAGCCTCCTTAGTCTGAGAGGGCTCTCTCACAGATTATGAATATTGATTAATAACAAGGAAAGATGGCTAACTCTTATAAGACACATGAAGAAAATATGCTGGCTGGACAAATATCAAATTAATTCCCATTGGGCTTATGGAGTCTCACACATCTCAGCAAACAAAAACACCATCTTTTCATAGAAATCAGGGCTCTTTACATCTAATGTTCAAACACAACTTACATAAAACACAGTTTGCCAAAACATACAGGAAGTCAGAGCATGATACATGAGTTCTGAGTGATTATGCAATGACAAGACTGTAAAAGAACACTAAGAGAATAAACCACCATACATTTGAACAATAAGATCTATTGAGAATCCTGAGAATAAAACAACAGTCATTTGCATTACTGAAATCTGCTTTACATAAACCAAAATAGACTAGTTCTCTATCAAAACATCCAACCCCAATTACATCCAAGTCTGATCCATATATAGGAATACATGCTTAACCACCTCGAGCTTCCTCCTCCATCATGAGGGGAGCATCAAAGGCTGCTATTAACTATCCCTATCTACTGTGTAACTAATTCATTAATTACATAATTGCTGAACTGTAATTACAAAGGGTCCTAATTTATTCAAAACTCAAAATCTGTCCTCCTCGTAGCATGATTCCTTCCTGACTCTTGACACATGTCTTCTTTCTGTTTTGGTCGAGATATCTTGGAGGAGAATACACTGAACAAGCTGGCTTTGGATACTAGCTGCGTAGATGGCTCATTAATCAATCAAGATAAGTGCCATGTTTTCACGGTCCTTGTCTCCCATCATTCTTCACTACTTAAAGAACATGTTCCCAGCTCTTTAATTCTTCAAAAACAACGAATATCACCATATTCCGCAATGAGCTGGAAACCTTGTGGACTGAACAGGTGTACAAACCAAAATCTCCGGTAACCTTAACCAGAACCCTAACAATTCGGTCATAAAGTACCTTTAACGAAGCTTTAGCAAAAAACAAAATATTTCACCTTTTCCAAAATGCACACCTGTCATTCTTTGAATAGCTAAGAGAGTCTTTTATGGTCTCCCTTATGTTCTTGAGGCATTTCCCTCAAAAATTTGCTGACCTCATCATTAAACTCTTTGTTTTTCTTATAAAACAGCACCTACAGCAGTTTCGTAGCGCGCTACGAAACTGCTGTTTTTGCTAAAACAGAGTACATTTGCACCAAAGTGTCTTTTGTTTGAACTTATGACTCTTCAAACTTCTTCTACAGGTGTCAAAGACTTAGGTGACCTCAAAATAGTGGAACTTAAACAAAATTGACCAAAACTAAGAATATCACCTTCTCCTCAAATCAGTGAGCTAGTTGACCTAGCTGTGTCTTCAAATTTGCAATCTCCTTCTTCAAAGCTTTGTTTTTAGCTCTCAGGGTCATGTTCATTTTCCTGATATGTTTAGCTTGTTTGAGGGCTGGAACCGTCCATGTATATACATCAGCCACTGAATCTACATGACTCACTAGGCTTCTGCTACCCTTTAACACAGCTCTTCTATAGTTGGCATACCTAACTGCACGCTCCTTAATCACATTTTTTGCTTTGACAATTTCCTCTTTGGCTGCTCCCACTTGATTCTTTATTGTTGTTTCCACTTGATTCTTTATGGCTATCACGTTTCCTCCTTGGGTAATGATAACTTTTCTGTTCTTGTCTTTATGTTTGACTGCCTCCACTGTTTTGGTTAATACTTCAATTACCTCTGTTCTGGGTGACTTTACAACTTCCTCTCCTTTATGCACTTTCTCCTTTACAGCTTCTTCTCCTTTATGCACTTTCTCAACTTCTGTAATTTGTTTCCTTGTAACTGGCCTTCTTGGCTTGAAAATAAACTCCTCACTAGGTTCATCAAACCTTAGTCTCTTTGAAGCTTTTGATTTCTTAGTGCTCTCAGGGGATGATTGAGTTAGATCAATATGCATGGGTTCAAGATGCACCGGTTCTTCCTGCTCAAATTCAATAGCCTCAAGTAAATCACTTAAGCTGGCCTTTGATGGACTTTCCTCCACAGCTACTGATTTGCCCTTCTCTTTGCTTAATTGACCTCTTGTTTTAACTCTTGATACACTTTCATACCCAGCTGATCCGAGTACACCTCTCTTGTGCTTGACCTTTTCCTTTGATGATGATTGAGGTGGCTGAGGTGGCTCTTTAATAACCAAGGGCTTGACTGGTTTGTTCAACCGAGATTGAACCTTCTTTTCCTCCCTAGCCTCCTTCCTAAGCTCAGCTATGGTAAGTTCTGCCATTGATTCTTCTCTTTCTCTAACCGGCTGTGGGGTGAGGCCTGTCTTACTCTGGAAACCGGCCATATATATGAAAGAATTCCAATCCCTGCCAATTTTTTGAAGAGCATCCAGCACTAACAATTTGACTAGACCATGGTGAAACAATGATGTCTCACAATCATCCTTCTTCAATTGAACTTTGTCACACATCTTACTGAGGCTACGAAACAAGTAAAATGGGAGGTCTATAGATGCTTTACCTGTAAAATGCAGCAACAACTTGAAATGATAGGAATAAACTTTGTTATATCTGCCCTCACAAGTTAAATACTTTTGAATACAAGTAAGAAGCATAGCATAACTCTCCTTAACATAACTTCTAGGCACAGCCTTGGTTAAATCTTCATTCACATAGGCTTCCTTCAAGAATTCTTTACAGGGGCTCATATCAAATTTGAAATTTTTAAACCACTCCTGCCCCCCTCTGGGAATCTCAGTTACACTAGCAATAGCTTCTGGAGATACTGGGAATTCTAACATAGATACCTTGGAATTTAAGCCTGTAAAATTCAAGGCTAACTCTTTTGTTACCTGAGTGTGGCCTCCCTTTAGCTTTTCACAGAAACTCCAGCAACCAGCGTCTTTGAAGGCCCTTTTAACGCCTTCATCCCTCAATGCCAGGTTCAATCCTTCAGGCTTTGCCCTTTGACACCTTCCAGACCGATGCTCCTTCTTCTCCATTACGCTTTGAAATCTTTTGCACAGAGACACACCGGCAGCCTTAACTCGAAAAGCAAATTCAAATTTTGGAACGCAGGCTCACTTGCAATGTGGCTCTCTTGAAGAAGAAACTCGGGTTCATTTCAATTCAAATGTCTTAACATATAAGCTGACCACTTCATGCAATATTAACAGAACATCATGACACAACTATGCATGACAAAAACATTTGAATGAACTTAATGTGCATGACTATGAACCTATTGGTGGAATGATGGCTCGTAAGTGCTTGAAAGGTACACCAACTGACAACAACCGACCGGACACAATGACTCATTCCCGGACATGACATTTTAAGGATCTGCGCTGCAAAATCCCCGAATCCGCGATTTCGTAGCGCAGACAGTTATAACTTAGCGACATGTGCTGCGAAATGGCTGGCGCTACGAAAAGGCTAAAACATCATTGCGCTTCAAAATCAACCAATCAAACTGCGCTGCGAAAATGCGAAAAGGACAAATGACATATACGAGATAAGACATGTCTTAATCAATCATGATGGAGGATGACTAATGGTTTTGAAAATGATTCTCATCAATATCATTGAAAAACATGACCCCTAAGTGGTAAACATAGGATAACAACCATTTGACATCCATCTTTAACAATGAAATTTTGGACTCGACTTATATACATGTGACTGCAGTTCTAGGTGATAACAGTGGCTCCACTTGGGATAGTGTGCTCCTGTAGTACACTAAGAACTCGTAGAACCAGTGCCTTGTCCATTTAAAAAAACACACACACAACTGGCAAGCATCCCTTTCAAGCTTTGTGGGCCTTCTCCTCGGGCTAAAGCTTTTCTGTTCAGCTTGTCATTTATTCTTAACAAGAAACTTCATAAAACGGTTATATACAATGTTCATGAGATATTTGGCAGACTTTCACTGATTGTAATGCTTTAAGAACCTACCATTAACAGGCCCTCCAGCATATGGTGTTCCATCAACTTCCTGCAGAATGTAAGTGTTTTTTCCATGAAAAGCAGAAATCTGATATGGCCCTTTCCATAAATTCTCAAATTTGCCATGTTTACCTTTCTCTTCAATTCTGGCTTCCCATTTTAGGACTTTATCATTAATTTGAAATGTGACCTCTTTGACCTTCTTGTCAAATGCTCTCTTGACTCTATTATGGTTTTGTTGATGATCTTCAAACACCTCATTCCTTTTCTCCTGCAAAGCTATCAACTGATTAATTCTTCGATGTATGGCATTTGGTTCCTCTTCTAATCCCTGAATTAGCTTCATAACTGGTACCCCAAGAGATGTTGGGAAAATTGCCTCTGCTCCATACACAAGTTCATAAGGAGATGTTCCAATGGACCTCTTCGTGCAAATTCGGTCAGCCCACAAGGCATACTTCAGTTTCAAATGCCAAGCCTTTTTATTATCCTGCAGCAGCTTCTTAATAATCCTTACAAGACTCTTGTTTGAACTTTCAGCCAAACCATTCCCCTGTGGATAATAAGCAGTGGAATGACCCAGGGAGATATGGTATTGATGACAAAAATTTATCATTCTTTTAGACTTAAAAGCCTGGGCATTGTCTGTGATAATCTTGATTGGACAACCAAACCTTGATAAAATATTATTTTCCAGAAAGGATATTATCACTAAGTCATTGGCCTGCCTGGTAGGTATCGCCTCTATCCACTTTGTAAAATAATCAGTGGCTGTGAGGATCCAGCGATGTTGTCCTGATGAAGGAGGATGGATTTCCCCTATAAAATCTAATCCCCACTGCTGGAAGGGCGCTTCAACATAAATAGGAACCAATGGCAAAGGCATGAGTTTTCTCCTTCCTTCAAATACTTGACATTCATGGCATGCTGTTATCTTTTTATAAATGTCTTTGAACATAGTCGGCCAAAAATATCCAGCCCTCAAAACTTTATTTGCAGTGGCCTTCCAATAGTGATGGCCTCCACAATCTCCCTTATGAAATTCATCAATTACCTTATCATCCTCTTCTTCAATGAGACAATTTAATAAAATCCCACCTGCATCCTTCCAAAACAAATTCTGCTCATACACAAAATATCTAAGGGATTTTAGCTTGGTGAACCGAGCTTTAGATTTGGAAAGGTTACCAGGGGCTCTATTGTGCTGCAACACAAATGCCACATCCCTATACCATTCTGATGTCAAAAATTTTTCATTGATTTGGACCAACTCTTCCTCATTCTCAGAAATTTCTGTGCTAAAATTGATACCAAGGCAGTCCAGATTTGACTGAGTTAGCAACTTTGCCAAGCCTTGACCCTTCACCAACTTGGTAGGCCTGATCTCAATATCATATTCTAACAGCTTGGCTATCCACTTTCCTCTTTTTCCATCCGGGTCTGCTTGTGTAAGAATATCTTTTATAACAGCACTTGGCACGTATGCAACAATATGAGAGTGCAACACATAAATTCTGAAATCCTTAATGGCCTTCACCAATGCATATGCTTGCTTTTCTAAAATGTTATATTTCAACTCAGCATTAGCCAATGTCTTACTAAAGAAAGAAATGGGCTGTTCAGTACCTTGACTTCCTTTCTGCAGCAAAACTCCAGCAATTGTATCTTCAGAAGCAAATGTGAATATCAGGAACTCCTTGGTAAAATTTGGGCTGATGAGGACTGGCGCTTGAGTGAGGGCGTTTTTAATTTCTTCAAATGATTTCTTTGCTTCAACTGTCCACTTGAAATCTGTTCCTTTCTTTAACATCTTGGTTATATATTTGACCACTTCAGCAAAGTTAGGAATGAATCTTCTAACAAAATTAACCTTTCCAAGAAAAGATTGAACCTCTTTCTTGCTTCTTGGCAAATCCAGTCTTTGAATAGCATTGACTCTATTAGGATCAATTTTAATACCTCCTTCAGAAATAATATGCCCAAGTAACTTACCAGAGGTTAAAGCAAAGATGCTTTTGGTTGGGTTTAAGGAAATACCAAACCTCCTACACTTTAACAAGATCCTTTCTAGGTGCTTTAAGTGGTCTTCTTCCCTCTTTGAAAATACTGTGATATCATCAAGATATACCACCACTGATTTATCCTTTTCTTCAGCAAAAGCAATGTCCATAGCCCTCTGGAAGGTCGCGCCTGCATTCATGAGACCAAAGGGCATCTTTGCATACATAAATGTGCCCCATGGTGTAGTGAAAGCTGTCTTCTCCTGATCCTCTGGATGAACAAGGATCTGATTATACCCTGAGAAACCATCCAGCATAGACATTCTTTGGGAACCAACAATATTTTGCAAAATAATATCCATTTTAGGAAGAGGGTAATTATCTTTCAGTGAAGCCTTGTTTAGGTTCCTGAAATCTATGCAAATTCTAATCTCCCCATTCTTTTTCCTGACAGGAACCAAGTTAGCAAGCCAATTTGAGAATCTGATTGGAACAATAATCTTTGCATCAAAAAGCTTTTTCACCTCCTTTTCAATGAGTGGCATCAGAAGGGGATTAATTCTCCTTAATTTCTGCTTAAAAGGTTTCTCATTTGGCTTAATTGGGATGGTGTGTTGTATGATTGAAGAATCATACTGCTTCAAATCAGCATAGCTCCATGCAAAAACATCAATAAATTTCTTCATCATTTCAACATACTTGACCTTCATATCAGCTGATAAAAACTTTGAAATCTTGACTAATTTAGGTACAACTGAGTCACCTAAATTACAGCTTTCTATTTCCTCTTCATTAGCTTGCAACCTTGGTGCTTTAAACACATCATTCTGATCAAATAACTTTTCAAGAGGAATGAGGCCTTTAGGGATTAAGTTATTTTGCAACTGCAACACTTCAGACTTTTCCTTTGTCTCAGCCAACATATTCTGCTGATCTATTTGATTATTTTCAAACTCCTCTTTCAACTCAAGAAAATTTCTTACCTGCTGATCATCTTCAAATACTTGCCAATTTATGATATTATCTGGGATGACTGGTCTATGGCGAACTTTCACATCATAGCTGTCAGAAGAATGTTTGGGAATAACAAAAAGACTGGCTGCTACAGCAAGAGAATCTGCAATAGAATTTTGATTTCTATTTTTAATGCTGAAGGAATAGGATTGAAACTTTTCTAACAGCTCCAACACTAAGTTTCTATAGGCTCTCATCCTGACATCCTTTGTTTGATATGCACCCTGTACCTGCTTAATAATTAATTCAGAATCTCCACAAACAACAATGTTCCTTGCCTTCAACTCTATCAAGGTTTCCAAGCCTAACACCAGAGACTCGTACTCAGCCATGTTATTGGTACAATCAAAATTAAGTTTGTATGATAGAAACTTACTTTCTTCTGTTGGACTAATAATCCAAATTCCAGCTCTTGCACCATCTTTTCCTGCTGCTCCATCAAAGTATAAGGACCAACAACCATTGATATCTCTTTCATTTCTTTGCTGTTCCTCCTGATACTGATTTTTTGCATGCTCATCTTGTGATTCTTTACCAACTGATTCATGAAACAAGATAGCTGACCCCAGACCTGTATCACATGAGTAGATAGGAAAATTCTGAGGCTTGTCCTTGCTACTTACCATGTATGCCATCCTTGTTTCACGATACAACCTCCTTTGTTCGCCAAACACCGGGATAGTGGCATATGTCAGATCCATTTGCATGGTACCCTTGATCTTTGCAGCCCACGACATTGAAAGAAGCATCCCAAACTTAGGTGGAATGTCTGCAACAACAATGTCCATGACAATTGTTTTTGCTGGGATTTGTGTTAGAGCCACAACCACATCTTTTATCAACCCAATGCAATGAACTCTCTTTGAATCAAAAGAAAATAAGTCTTTGTATGGCCTAGTTACTTCTAATCCCATTCTTTCCATAATTACCTTAGGCATAGATTATGTGATGCCCCTGAATCCAGCATAGCATTATGAAGAGTCATATCATGGATATTGATGCTTATATAGAAAGGAGGAAACTCATCACTTTGTTCATCTTCAAGTCTTGGTCCTAAACAAATAATAGGATTATCTTCTTGCACACTTAGAATATCAGCCCCTCCTGGTGGAGAATTAAGCATTTCCACAATCTTGCATCTATATTTGTCTACTTTCAGAATCTCATTAAATGGAACTGATATTTTAATCTTGGCAATCTCATTTTCTATGTTAAAAACAGAAGTAGACTTTTCAAGTTCCTTAGGGGGTGTAGGGCTTTGAATATCCTTTCTCTCACCAGAGGAATCACCTTTACCATCAGTCTGCTTTGTCTTTTCCTTCTTATCTTCAACTGCCTTTGAAACATTCTTCTTAGGCTGTGCTTTATTTGATGTAATAGGGACATCTCGGTTTCTGAGGTTGTACTGTTTCTGAATTTCAAATATGGCATGCTGATAACCCTTCAAGAAATCTGAAGGCTCCTCTTCTGCGTTTACCAAACTAGACTCATCATGCTCTTCTTTTGTTAAGAAAATTTCTGAGTCTTCTTCACCCGAGCAATGAATAGACTCCTCAGGTACCTCAGGTTCTTCTTCTTCATCCACCATGTTTTGCTGGAAAGGAGGTCTCACTGGAGGATCTGCTTGCTGGTTTCTATTGTCCCTTGGTCTTTGCTGATTTTGAGGCCTTCTAAACTGAGGATTCCTAAACCTAGGCTCTTGTTGTGCTTGGGGAGCAGCAGTATTCCCAAGTGCTAATTGATCCATCAATTTCTCCATGGTTTTCATCATGGTTTCAAACTTTTCTTCTTGAGCAGAGGTAGAAGGTTTCTCCTCTTCCTTTATCTTAGCCTTTGCCATCTTTGACTTCTTAGCAACTAGCATATTTACCTCAACCTTTACTGCATCATTCTGCATATCAGCAAGAGTAGTAGACTCTCTTTCTCTGAGTAAAAGAGAGAAATCTGAATCAAATGACTCAGCATACCTTAACTGTGCCAAAGCTCCAGGAGGCTTTAAATGTGCAGGAATGGAATTATATACTTTATTAAACCTCTTAGAAAAATTTTGGACAGTTTCATCTGGAGCTCTTCTTAAACTGTTATATTCAGTGAGGGCTTGAACAGGATTGGTCCTATTCCCCCATTTCCTCAGAAAAAGATCTTCAAACTCAACCCAACTATGAATGCTACCAGCTCCAAGGGCTTTAAACCATTTCCGGACTTCCCCAATAAAGGTTTGAGCAAACAGTCTTAGCTTTACATCTTCATCATCCACTTCTTCCCTATCAACAAAGTCATTGAATCTATCCACATGTTCCTCAACTGTAATGTCCTCATCTCCACCCCATGTTGGAATCCTAGCAGCATATTTACTAGGGAGATCATGCAAAACAGCAGGAAGAGCTAGGGGAGCATACCTAGCAGGTACAGCCATAATGAAAGGAGGAGCAGGGATAACAGGTACTGTGTGACTAGGAGGACCAGAACTAGTATGAGATGTTGACTGAGGAGTATTTGGACTAGCAGAGGCAGAAGATAAAGTATGAGTACAGAAAGGGCTATTGGGACTTTGTAAACCACTGACAAAAGAACTCCAATTTGGGAGAGGTAAACCAGTTTTTGATTTGAGCAAAACTTCAAAAGGGTCAAGCTCCTTGAGTTGTTTCAAATCCTCTTCCTCTAATAACAATTCAGAAGTAACAATTTCCCAAAACTCTTCTTTATCTTTTTGTGACACTAAAGATGAAGTATCAATACCTTTCTTTTGTAAATCTAATATGATACCAATAAGCTCTTCTTCATTTTCAGACCTCAACAACACTTCTTGGATTTTATCATCAACAATTTTATTTTCAGGACTTCTAGAAAACTCAGGAAACAAAGACTTTGAAATATTTGAAGTACCTGGTATGTCAGAAAATCTTTGTTTACTCCTTGAGATGATATTAGGATTTTCCACAGGACTAGGTGGGTTTGGGTCAGGATTACTCCTTGTATACCTTCCTCTCGAAGCCACCTTTCAAACTTTAAAATTCATGGAGTCACCAAGGTAGAATGCAGCCTCGAAAACCTTTTTTGAACTCCTGCTACCTTCAGAAATTCAATCATATCACTACGGGAATGAGTAATCTTCAGACTCCCAGCAGACGCACCAAAATGTTATCACAAAATCACACACTGAAGGCTGCCAATCAGCTAGATTATGTGTAACTGTTTCAAACCAAGCTTTGGACTAAGGCTTAGCCTCCTTAGTCTGAGAGGGCTCTCTCACAGATTATGAATATTGATTAATGACAAGGAAAGATGGCTAACTCTTATAAGACACATGAAGAAAATATGCTGGCTGGACAAATATCAAATTAATTCCCATTGGGCTTATGGAGTCTCACACATCTCAACAAACAAAAACACCATCTTTTCATAGAAATTAGGGCTCTTTACATATAATGTTCAAACACAACTTACATAAAACACAGTTTGCCAAAACATACAGGAAGTCAGAGCATGATACATGAGTTCTGAGTGATTATGCAATGACAAGACTGTAAAAGAACACTAAGAGAATAAACCACCATACATTTGAACAATAAGATCTATTGAGAATCCTGAGAATAAAACAACAGTCATTTTCATTACTGAAATCTGCTTTACATAAACCAAAATAGACTAGTTCTCTATCAAAACATCCAACCCCAATTACATCCAAGTCTGATCCATATATAGGAATACATGCTTAACCACCTCGAGCTTCCTCCTCCAGCATGAGGGGAGCATCGAAGGCTGCTATTAACTATCCCTATCTACTGTGTAACTAATACATTAATTACATAATTGCTGAACTGTAATTAAAAAGGGTCCTAATTTATTCAAAACTCAAAATCTGTCCTCCTCATAGCATGATTCCTTCCTGACTCTTGACACATGTCTTCTTTCTGTTTTGGTCGAGATATCTTGGAGGAGAATACACTGAACAAGCTGGCTTTGGATACTGGCTGCGTAGATGGCTCATTAATCAATCAAGATAAGTGCCCTGTTTTCACGGTCCTTGTCTCCCATCATTCTTCACTACTTAAAGAACATGTTCCCAGCTCTTTAATTCTTCAAAAACAACGAATATCACCATATTCCCCAATGAGCTGGAAACCTTGTGGACTGAACATGTGTACAAACCAAAATCTCCGGTAACCTTAACCAGAACCCTAACAATTCGGTCATAAAGTACCTTTAACGAAGCTTTAGCAAAAAACAAAATATTTCACCTTTTCCAAAATGCACACCTGTCATTCTTTGAATAGCTAAGAGAGTCTTTTATGGTCTCCCTTATGTTCTTGAGGCATTTCCCTCAAAAATTTGCTGACCTCATCATTAAACTCTTTGTTTTTCTTATAAAACAACACCTACAGCAGTTTCGTAGCGCGCTACGAAACTGCTGTTTTTGCTAAAACAGAGTACATTTGCACTAAAGCGTCTTTTGTTTGAACTTATGACTCTTCAAACTTCTTCTACAGGTGTCAAAGACTTAGGTGACCTCAAAATAGTGGAACTTAAATAAAATTGACCAAAACTAAGAATATCACCTTCTCCTCAAATCAGTGAGCTAGTTGACCTAGCTGTGTCTTCAAATTTGCAATCTCCTTCTTCAAAGCTTTGTTTTTAGCTCTTAGGGTCATGTTCATTTTCCTGATATGTTTAGCTTGTTTGAGGGCTGGAACCGTCCATGTATATACATCAGCCACTGAATCTACATGACTCACTAGGCTTCTGCTACCCTTTAACACAACTCTTCTATAGTTGGCATACCTAACTGCACGCTCCTTAATCACATTTTTTGCTTTGAAAATTTCCTCTTTGGCTGCTCCCACTTGATTCTTTATTGTTGTTTCCACTTGATTCTTTATGGCTATCACGTTTCCTCCTTGGGTAATGATAACTTTTCTGTTCTTGTCTTTATGTTTGACTGCCTCCACTGTTTTGGTTAATACTTCAATTACCTCTGTTCTGGGTGACTTTACAGCTTCCTCTCCTTTATGCACTTTCTCAGCTTCTCTAATTTGTTTCCTTGTAACTGGCCTTCTTGGCTTGAAAATAAACTCCTCACTAGGTTCATCAAACCTTAGTCTCTTTGAAGCTTTTGATTTCTTAGTGCTCTCAGGGGATGATTGAGTTAGATCAATATGCATGGGTTCAAGATGCACCGGTTCTTCCTGCTCAAATTCAATAGCCTCAAGTAAATCACTTAAGCTGGCCTTTGATGGACTTTCCTCCACAGCTACTGATTTTCCCTTCTCTTTGCTTAATTGACCTCTTGTTTTAACTCTTGATACACTTTCAGACCCAGCTGATCCAGGTACACCTCTCTTGTGCTTGACCTTTTCCTTTGATGATGATTGAGGTGGCTGAGGTGGCTCTTTAATAACCAAGGGCTTGACTGGTTTGTTCAACTGAGATTTAACCTTCTTTTCCTCCCTAGCCTCCTTCCTAAGCTCAGCTATGGTAAGTTCTGCCATTGATTCTTCTCTTTCTCTAACCGGCTGTGGGGTGAGGCCTGTCTTACTCTGGAAACCGGCCATATATATGAAAGAATTCCAATCCCTGCCAATTTTTTGAAGAGCATCCAGCACTAACAATTTGACTAGACCATGGTGAAACAATGATGTCTCACAATCATCCTTCTTCAATTGAACTTTGTCACACATCTTACTAAGGCTACGAAACAAGTAAAATGGGAGGTCTATAGATGCTTTAACCGTAAAATGCAGCAACAACTTGAAATGATAGGAATAAACTTTGTTATATATGCCCTCACAAGTTAAATACTTTTGAATACATGTAAGAAGCATAGCATAACTCTCCTTAACATAACTTCTAGGCACAACCTTGGTTAAATCTTCATTCACATAGGCTTCCTTCAAGAATTCTTTACAGGGGCTCATATCAAATTTGAAATTTTTAAACCACTCCTGCCCCCCTCTGGGAATCTCAGTTACACTAGCAATAGCTTCTGGAGATACTGGGAATTCTAACATAGATACCTTGGAATTTAAGCCTGTAAAATTCAAGGCAAACTCTTTTGTTACCTGAGTGTGGCCTCCCTTCAGCTTTTCACAGAAACTCCAGCAACCAACGTCGTTGAAGGCCCTTTTAACGCCTTCATCCCTCAATGCCAGGTCCAATCCTTCAGGCTCTGCCCTTTGACACCTTCCAGACCGATGCTCCTTCTTCTCCATTACGCTTTGAAATCTTTTGCACAAAGACACACCGGCAGCCTTAACTCGAAAAGCAAATTCAAATTTTGGAACGCAGGCTCGCTTGCAATGCGGCTCTCTTGAAGAAGAAACTCGGGTTCATTTCAATTCAAATGTCTTAACATATAAGCTGACCACTTCATGCAATATTAACAGAACATCATGACACAACTATGCATGACAAAAACATTTGAATGAACTTAATGTGCATGACTATGAACCTATTGGTGGAATGATGGCTCGTAAGTGCTTGAAAGGTACACCAACTGACAACAACCGACAGGACACAATGACTCATTCCCGGACATGACATTTTAAGGATCTGCGCTGCAAAATCCCCGAATTCGCGATTTCGTAGCGCAAACAGTTATAACTTAGCGACATGTGCTGCGAAATGGCTGGCGCTACGAAAAGGCTAAAACATCATTGCGCTTCAAAATCAACCAATCAAACTGCGTTGCGAAAATGCGAAAAGGACAAATGACATATACGAGATAAGACATGTCTTAATCAATCATGATGGAGGATGACTAACAGTTTTGAAAATGATTCTCATCAATATCATTGAAAAACATGACCCCTAAGTGGTAAACATAGGATAACAACCATTTGACATCCATCTTTAACAATGAAATTTTGGACTCGACTTATATACATGTGACTGCAGTTCTAGGTGATAACACCAGAGACCAATTTCTTCAATTTCGGAAGTGCACAATAGTGAATATGAGCCAGTCTACGATGCCATAATTCTCTCAAATGATTGGTATTATGAACCTATTCTATGAGAGGTCTTCCAGTGACCCTATAGATTCCTTCAAATCTCGATCCTAGTGTGAAGGCATCCCTCATAGATGAATTGGAAGGCCAAGTTAGAACTTTACCTTTCATGAAGGCAACCCTCATCCCGTTATCTTCTAATGCGGATATAGATACTAGATTCTTCATTAACCTAGGTACATACATAACATCATGCAACATAACTAATTTCCCATAAGTCAATTGAAATTTGACGGACCCAAAGCCTTTCACGTGATGAGTAGAGTTCTTTCCAACAATGATCTTTAGCTTAGTCTCCCTCTCTACTAGATCATAAAGGACTTCCTTATAACCATAGAAATGATGAGTGGCTCCACTATCAACCAACAAAGTATCCCACGAATCCGGTGGAGAAGAATTAGTAAAAGAAGAAATGATAATGTATTCAGATTTATTTACAACATTACTTTCATACCTAGGAGATTTTGACTTATATTGAGAGGATGATCTTCCTCGCGGTCGATTGAGGAGTGTCTTATTCTTCTATCATATTCTTTGTCACGTTTATTCCTTTGATTGCCTTTTCTTATTTTGTTATTGTAGTTGCGTCTAGTGTTGTAGCGTGGCCTCTTTCCTATCCCAGGACAGTCTTGTGCATAATGACCCTTCTTGTGACAATTGAAGCATTTAACATGAGATATCGATTTGTCATTCTTTCTTTTTGTATTTTGAGTAGGAGGATTCCTTGATGAACCTCTTCTTGTATTCTTTATTTTGCCATGAGTGACGCATGCAACAGGCTCTCCCTCTTCATGCTTTTGAATCCTTCCCCTTGCTATCATCCTAGATTCTTGTTGAGTGAGTTTTCCAGCGATCTCATCATATGACGAAAGGAAATTGATGTTGCTGATAGTAGTAATGAAGGTTTCCCAAATAGGGGGGAGACTTCTAAGAGTCACAATTACTAGCTCCCTGTCAGGTACATTTTCTCCAATCCTCTGCAATTGATCTCTAAGATGAGAGATCCTCATAATGTAATATTTGACAACTTCCCATTTGTTCATCTTAATTTCCTTGATTTTATCTTTCAAGGTGATGATCTCATTCAGGTTTTTGAATTCATATATGTCGATTATCTTGTCATACATGTCTTTAGACTTTCTTAAATTCCCAACATAAGCAAGTAAATGATCTTGTAAACCATGCTTTTCTTTAGACTCACCTTTCTTGTACATGTTATATGATTTCCAATCTGACTTTCCATGCAACAAAATTTGATGCATCACCCAACTTTTCATGCTCTTTGGGGGTAGAGGACGACATCTTGACCTTAAATAGGCAATTTTCTTTCTGAAAGAGAGGGATTTAAAGCTTGTCTTCTCTTGGGCTTGTCTTTCACCTTAGCTCTGATACCATGTTAAATTTTCTAATTGTTCTATGTTATATCAGTTACTTTAGCCCAATTTATCTTTTCATTAACAATGCATCCAATTATTAGCAGTATAATCAATCATAAACGTAACTGAAGAAATAACAATATATGCAGTGATAAAGAAGACAACAACACAACCATAAGAGACAATAGATTGGTCCAAGACCAAGGAAAAACCCCACAAGGGGGAAACCATTTCAAATCTTCTTCTTTAGTAGATCATCATAAAAAGATTTCAACAGTGAGTAGAATGAGCCAAATACATATGATTTGTAGTGGATAATAATAAATCAGATCTACAGATCTACATATCTTTATAAGAAAAAAGAGAAACCCAAATCTACTAGATCACTGAAGTCAACTGAATCTAAGATGTCAAATCTTAGATATGAACTTTGGTCGCCCTCATCACGACTGTATGTGTGCGACCGAAACTCCTTGGTCACTCTCTCGGTTAATGTATGCAGGTCACTGTGACTACATGATCGCTCTCAAGAAGTATATATGCGTGTGACTCTGGCGCAATACAACTAAAACTAGGATTTTCTCCTTTACTATTGTTGTGCGAGTGACCGAGATGTCCTAGTCTCTCCCAGGACTACTCTGTGCAAGCGACTGGGAACCTGAACCTTATGATTTGCCTCTAAACCTAGAGTCGCTTTGACTAAAGTCTCTCCCAACGAACAGAGACCTAGAGTCACTCCCTTACCTACTATGTGCCTATGACTAAGGATGAAAATGTCATGTTCTGTACCAACGACGAAGATCTAGAAAACCCTAACCCAGAGTGAACCTTTCGCCTGTGATTTCGGACCCTGTGTGAACTCCTTCTGATGAACCTCTGCAAGCCAAAACAAAATAGAAGAATAGAAAATGTCTTATTCAAGTTTGTTGAAATGAACTTGAGGTCACTTAATTTTATAGGATTTCTTGAGGGTTTACTTGGGGTTGAGATTGACCCACGAAGTTACCCAAGTGGTTAGGGCCGACCCATTTCATAATGAATGAATGAATAAAATAATTCAAAACTTAACTTCTACTTAACCAAATTAGGCGATCTCTGGGTCATTTTTGGTCCTCTCAAAAAGAGGAATTTATAAGTGAAAACATCTTCTCGGTCAACTGAGTTGTCTATTGCGGATTTTGACCCTAGTTGCAAAAATTAACACAAGTAACACTGGTCATAGCAGTTTATATTAATGTCAAAATTCTACACACTATATGAGGTTCTATAGGAAATTTCTAAACCATTTACATTACAAAATGATAGTTTATATAACCCAAATACCAAAACAAATTCTCCTATGTTTATGTAAAATAAAACTGGCAAATAATTCCAAAAATCCAATGAATCTTGGATTGTCTTCAGTGATTGAAACTATTAGTCCTTGACCTCTGCCTAAAAATATGAACAAAATATCCTACTAATTGATTTTCCATCAGTTCTTCTGATCATTGGTCAAATCCCTTCAAATATGGAATTTGATTGCTGATTTTGTGCTATGAAAATATGGAAATAATATTTATTTACTGCTTTTGTTGTCACTTAATCCCTTTGAATGATTTTTAGACTTTTGAGTCTGCAACAAATCTGCCAACAAAATTTTTCTCCTTAATATATTGAAGGAAATTGCCAAATCGAATTGATGAGGTGGCTCATCAACAACTGCCCATGAGCTTTTTATTGGAAAATACCTAAAAAATGGTCTTTAAAGATAAATTCGAATCTCTCAAACTGTGATACATGTGAAAAATATGAGAGAGGTTTTTGTTAAGGGGTTTGTTGTCGATAAAAACCTCTTTTGGTTTTCAAAAACTTGTTTACCGATGTTCAAAAATTGCGCCCTAAGTTACTTCCTTTTACAGGAAAAAAAAAAATTAACTCATCATTTTTACAAAAATGTGCTGCTACTCTGGTTGTCAGCACTTTAACCCTATTTATTACCAATCAACGCTAACACTTCCATTTTCATCACTTTTAAAATATTATTGCCTAAAATTGTGATAACAGATTGGAATTCCTTTCCCAATAAATCTTTGTCTGTGTATTCTCATACATGCATGTTCTTGTTGGTTCAAATGTAGCATGTTCTTGCTCTGTTTATTATCTACTTACATAAATATGGCGTCTTTGCCTCTCCATTTGGTTGGGTAACAGCAACAACGAATGGAGGTGGAACGAACCTATTGAAGAGAAAAAAAAAAGAAGATGAATTAATTAAAGAAGCTACAAGTTCAATTTTTTTTGCAATGCTCATGGACCATAGATGTTGTGCTTCGACTCTGAGTCTGCACCTTGAAATTTGCAAGAAAAATGCGATAAATTCTACAAGAAAAAAACAGGGTGAATAATCTTATTTATAATTGCTCTATAGTATGTGGATTTGCTTCAACTTGACATCTCCATTCCTTGTTTTTGTTTTCATATATATTCTTGGGTCATACTCTGTGAGGTATTAGGATTTCTACAGTTCAATTCTTTCTCAATGTTTGGTTTAGCATTGCTATGCTTGGGGAATGGTGATCCATTTCTCTTGCGGTCACATCTTATCTTACACTTTACCTAATCTACCTTCTTTCTTCTCAGCTCGTGAACTCCTTGGTCCTGACCTAATCCTCCTCGAACATTTTCCTCTCCGTCTAGTTTTCGTTTATGTCAATTTTGGGGGTGGTTGCTTCTTTCTCTTTGTAGGTTTTTGTCTCTCCATTTCCCTACACCCATATTGTAGTCTCTACTTGAGAGCTTCCTTGCAATCCACCTTTCCTCTGTATAGCTTGGCCCTGTCGCAAAGCTCTCCTTCATCACCCATGTCAAATATGAAAATAGCTTCATCTTACTCTAGTCGTAGGGGGCATCAAAGTTCTACACAACCACCTAGGACTAGAACTTAAGGGAGTTTTGAAAGATTTATTGCAATGTTTTAGGAGAACATTGTCTCCACAATTCACAAAGAAATTCACAATACCAAGCATGAAGCTCAAGTGGAAAGTCACTTCTTGTCTAGTGTAGAAGTAGAGGAGAGTGTGTGTTGTTGAATACCTAATATAGGCAACAACCACACTAGGCAAACTAGATACCATCAAACTATTTATTTGTATTAGCAAATCAAAACAATTATATGAAAGTATTAGTAAAATGGTTAGAAACACAACAAGAAGTCCTTCTCAACATTGAAGAGGTGTAGCTCCAACTCAAGAACTTGAACTCCAAGGTCTCTCTAATGGCAAAGAAACTAGCTAACTTAAATCTCTCTAGTAATGAGGAGAACACAAAGACCCTTAAAACTATATAGGTAGATTCTCCTTCTAGCCAAATGTTTAGATTATAAATTTTTGTTTATGTTCCATGGGACCATCATAGTGTGTTTTATGTTAGCTATAAAGTATTACAATCCATCTCTAAATTTTATTAGTCTATTAAAATTATACTATTATACTACCAATTTTGGATTGGTTTTAAAGCTAAAATTATCATTTATTAATATATAATCTTAAATTTCATCATACAAAACATTCTCCTAGTATAAAATCAAACAATAAAATGCTTATACATTAATAATTTTCTATATAATTTTCTTATTTGACTTATAATTGTAATTAATAAATAATAATAATAATAATAATAATAATAATAATAATAATAATAATAATAATAAATAAAAATA
The DNA here is from genome assembly GCA_031772625.1 of Pinus tabuliformis. Lineage (NCBI taxonomy): Eukaryota > Viridiplantae > Streptophyta > Pinopsida > Pinales > Pinaceae > Pinus > Pinus tabuliformis. The sequence goes on along the minus strand of CM062818.1, from coordinate 1,648,720,909 downwards.
ATAAATCAATAAATTATAATAATATTAGAAATAATATTAATATATAAATAATAAGATTTTAAAAATAAAAATAAAAAATAAATTACCACACATGAAACATTAAAACAACCGAACAAAATACATTCCATCATTAACATCCACGAGGCCAATAGGAATCCCAAATTTTGTTGAAGCGCCTTTAAAATTCCTTGATGCTGAAACCTAATTGTTTAATATTAAAATAGGGAAGGCATGTCGGAAGAACAAAAAGAAAAGATGAAATATATTCTCATATATACAAGCCAAAACAAGCACACCTCCATAAAGTGTTAATTTAATAGGAGGACACTATTTAGAGATCAAGTCTATCATATTTCGAAATTTCCGTTTTGATTTAAAATATTGGAATATATATATTATGTATATTTTGCTAAATCACATAGTATTATATAAAAATAAAATTATTATTACCAAATTTATGTCATTAGAGAAAAATATAAATTTTACAAGTTAGATATTCATATATAGAGTTGTGAGTAACATATCTTATATCTTAATTTTGGCCAAGTTGAATAGATAATGAATTGTAGATTTGTTATTTGTAGATTTATTACAAAAGACTGTTAAATTTACAATTCAAATCTAGAATATCTCTCAAATCTACCATATTAAATACAACAATAAAATATTAAGAATATAATTGTAATCATTTCTTTAGACATAAGGAAATAAGTTAACGCTCCAAGATCATGAGGCATTTACTAGGAGTGAAAGTTTGCCCCGCTATGGACATTAGCAGGTAATTCCAAGTGGGGTGGTTTTCCTTGAATAATTGTAATGATAAAGAAGACAACAATAAAACCATAAGAGACAGCAGATTGGTCCAAAAACAAAGAAAAACCCCACAAGGGGAAACCCTTTCAAATATTCTTCTATAGTAGATTGTCATAAACAGATTTCAACAACGAGTACAATGAGCCCAATACATATGATTTGCAGTGGATAATAATAAATCAGATCTATAGATTTGTATAATAGCAGAGAGAAGCCCAGATCTATTAGATCACTAAAGTCAACTGAATCCAAGATGTCAAATCTTAGATATGAAATTTGGTAGCCCTCATCACGACTATCTGTGTTCGACCGAAACTCCTTGGTCACTCTCTCGGTTACTGTATGTGGGCGACTGTGACTGCATGGTTTCTCTCAGGAAGTCTTTATGTGTGCGACTGCTGAACAATACAAATAAAATGTAGAGTCGCTCCCTTATTGTTGTTGTGTGAGTGACCAAGATGTCCTGGTCACTCATAGGACTACTCTGTATGAGCGATTGGGGACCTGAACCTTCTGATTTTTCTCTGAACCTAGAGTCACTCCCTTGAACCTTTTGATCTACCTCTGAACCTAGAGTCGCTCCCTTGTCTACTCCGTTCCTACGAACAGGGACAAAAATGTATTTTTCTGTGCCAGCGATTGATATCCAGAAAACCCTAACCCAAAGCAAACCTTTCGCCTGTGATTTCGAACCCTGTGTGAACTCCTTCTGCCAAACATTTGCGAGCCAAAACAAAATAGAATAGTAGAAAATGTCTTGATCAAGTGTGTTGAAATGAACTTGAGATCACTTCCTTTTATATGCTTTCTTGAGGGTTTACTTGGGGTTGAGATTGACCCAAGCAGTTACCCAGGTGGTTAGGGTCGACCCATTAATGAATGCATGAATAAAATAATTTAAAACTTAACTTCTGCTTAACCAAACTAGGTGATATTTGGGTCATTTTTTGTCCTCTCAAAAAGAGGAATTTAGTGGAAGCATCATCTTGGTCATCTGAGTTGTCTAATGTGGAACTTGACCCTAGTTATAAAAATTCACACTCCCTCTCAACCAGGAAGAATTTCACCTGCCAATATCTATCAGTTGATCTTTGCATCATCCTGTAATGATTTGACTGTCTCTGTTCAACTCTATCTACTAGAAATTTCTCAGATCTAGAAGAAGAATAATTAGGGAGCAATAGCTTCCACCCATACCGAGAAATATGATTATATATCATATAGGGGAGCACATCTTTAACCCTAGAATCTCATCAGGGGATCTTATCCTCAACCCAATCCTATTGCCTACCGATCTTCCCAACAATGAACCTCAATAGTCATGTGGTAGAACACCTACATCATAATTGACTTGGGTTGTGCTCCCCAAGTACACTCTCAACTCATTAGCCAAAACGAGGAGTGGTATTCCCATCTGTTGAAATTTAAAAGTATGACACGTTAGAAATCCCTACTGCATTATCTGGTTTAATTTCTCCTACTTGCTCATTCCATTAACAAGCTATTTATAAATATAAATACTAAAATAAACACAAATGCAACCTTAACTCATATACAGATCATCAACTGAAATACTGAGACAAACACACAAGGGACACCGTTATTTTTGGACAATCGTCCCTGGAAAAACCCAATGCGGGAAAACTGGTATAACAGTTATGAGAGTTTTATTATTATGTAGATTCTTGAGTACAAATAGGGTGCCATAAATGTCTCACCCAACAGAGATTGTTACATGGCAGTAATACCTCTTCTCAGAGAAAAATATTCAGTCTCTCAGCTCTAGTCTTCCCCACGAAATCCTTTCGACACTTCCTCTTAGCCCCACATTAGTCCTGCTAGCTTCAGCTCAGCTCCTGAAGCCTCTGCATTAGCGTTTAGACCCTCTTCGTTATCTCTCTGGCCCTCTGTGTCACCCACGCAGGCCCCTCAACCTCTGTGCAGTCCCCAACTACCTTTGCGTAGCCTCTGCTGCCTCTGCGTAGCTCTAGTTGCCTCTGTGTGAGTCTCTTCAGTCATTGCGTTGACCCTCTAGAACTATCCTTGCCTCTATACTATGCACTCACTGCCCCTCACTGCAACAAATCACTTGTTCGATTTTTCTCAGCAAGCCCCGCTCGAGAAAATCGAGTTGATTGATCAATCTTGGTGTGTCTCCAACTAACCCTCAAGCCTCCTCTTTTAATTTTTATGTTGACTCTTCAATGGCTGAGATTAAATCTCTAATCAACGGCTAAGATTAGATTTGGCTTGATCCATGTCATTCAGAACCTTCTCACCCAGTTTTATATTAATAGCCATTAATATTTTTATTTTCCTAAGTTTAGACTTAGGAACCCATTAAATATTAATTATTTTAATATCTCTCTAACTGGGTGGAATTTTCCCAAACCATTTTTGGGCCTTGGAGATCTCATGCACTTTAGCCTCTCCACCAATTTTCATGGCTAGAGAACATTTTATGCTACCCCAAATTAACACTCCCTCTTAGCAAGGAATGTGCTCTAGTATTTCTCCACCACTGAACATTACCTTGATCATCCAACAACGGTACTTGTGCTGATGCTTGGCCTGCTGCCCAACATCCTCTGCACTGTTGCCTACTGTACTGCTTCCCATGGCTCTTCCACTGCCACTGCTACATCTGTACTACAGCTCCCTCTGCGTCCGTACTGCTGCTGGTCCTTCCTCCCAACACTGCGTTTGCACTGCAATTCTCTCTCCTCATGTTGCATCGTGCTGCCCCATAAAAATACCACTGCTACTACGGCATTGCAACTCAGTTATTGAGAAGTAAGTAACTGATCTACCCAACTACTGACATCCTTGTCAGGCTAGAAGCCATCCTAATGCTGAAGTTCCCTCTGCTGTTATCTTGTGCTCCCTCTGCTGCCTCTGCACTGCTGCGACAACCTTGTGCCTCCAAAACACCTTTGTGCATTTCTGCATTGCTCCAACCTCCTCAGTTCCTCTCTCACTGCTGCAACCTTCACTGCACTACTACATATCCCTACACTCTAGCATTTTTCTGTCACTCCATCACATCTTGCTTCTACTGACATCTGTCATCTTGCTACTGTCTCTTGGGGCTCTTGTAGCCCGATATGATCCAAGAGCTTGGGTACCTCAAGGATCCTACCCCTCCATCTTCTATAGTCTTCCTAACTATAGCTCGATGTCTCCCCATCTATTCTCTAGAGGTGTATGAGCACTCATGGAAAAATCATCATCAGTCTCTACTTACTTCTCTGCCTTAGCCGACTCTGCCTTGGAGTCAGAATTCTCTCCCTTATTCTTCTTCCTGGGACACTAGGTTGCATAATGACCCAACTCCCACAATGGAAGCACTTTATCTTAAAGATTTCCTTCTTCTTCCTCTTCCCTTGCTGTCCTGTAGATGCCAAAGCTGCATCCTCTTCCTCCTCTTTCTTGATTCGACCTCCTTTGCTGCTACTTCCCGCCTTGGTTAGCCGCCTGATCTCTTCTTGATGAAGATATGCCCACAATTCTTCCCATCTTGGAAGAGTCGCTTTGCCCAAAATTATTTGGACAATTTTCTCCCACTCCTCAGAGACTGCGTTCTGGGTGGTCCTCACCATTAACTCTTGATCTGTCATGGCCCCTATGGAAGTAAGTTGGTACCAAATCTCCTACAACATGATGAGAAATAGATCTATCTGCTCCCCCTTCTGCATCTGATACGACAACAACTGATTCTACAGTAGCAACTTGCTCTGCACGAAAGTGCCTTGATACAATGGTTTCAAGGTATCCCACATCTCCTTTGACGTGTTCTTCTCGGCAATATGTGATACTACATGATCCTTGACCCCATCAAGGATTATGCACTTTGTCTTTGCCATTGCATCCTCATATCTTTCATTATCAACTGGATCTACTGGGATAGCCAAGGTTGTCAAGGTGAAGCCCTTGATGTGATGTCTATCCAGAACAGACAGGATCATGGCCTTCCAGATGACAAAGTTTGCGGCCCCGTCCAACCTGTCCCGATCCCTTAGTCCATTCGTTGCCATCTCTGCTCCTTTTCTAGACTCCCTCTGAGTCTTGACTTCCCTCTTGGGAGTTCTCTCCTAGACTCCCTCTGATCCTCAACTTCCCTCCTGGAAGTTCTCTCCAAGACTCCCTCTGAGTCTCAATTTCCCTGTTGGAAATCTTCCCGCCAACTGTTGATTCGCTCCTCTCCGATCCTCTTTGCAACTGCAACTCGGATATGGATTTCTTGGCTATAAATCCATCAAGGCATCGACTCCCTCTACCTTGGTTCTATCCCGTTAGTTACTTTTCTACTTCAACAACAACAACACCCCACCAGCTTCCCAATCCACAATCTGCCCACAACTCCCTAGACCCTGGCGTCTAAAGAAACTGAGCCTTTCAGCTCTACGCAATCCCGGCAATGGCTGAATCACTCCTCTGGCCAACTGCGTCAAGCCTACCTGACTGAGTAGAATGACGTGGCTCTTTGTGAGCCTCTTATGCCTCTCTCTGCCTCTATGATGGCCGTCTCTCTGGCTCATAATGATGACGAAGACCCTCTGCGTCACTCCTTCTCTTCTGCCTTCTGCTTAGGAACAACTTTGTCTCTCGGGACAACTATTTATGCTGCAAATTTTCTGATTTCTGCTGGTGCCTTCAATTCTCTTGTGATCTGCAATGCTCTGATACCATGTTGAAATTTCTAATTCTGACACGTTAGAAATCCCTACTAGATTATCTGGTTTAATTTATCCTACTTGTTCATTCCATTAACAAGTTATCTATAAATATAAATACTGAAATAAACACAAATGCAGCCTTAACTCATATATAGACCAACAACTAAAATACTGAGACAAACACACAAGGGACACCATTATATTTGGACAATTGTCCCTGGAAAAACTCAATGCGAGAAAACTAGTGGAACAATTCTGAGGGTTTTATTATTATCAGATTTTTGAGTACAACTAGGGTGCCAGAAATGGCTCACTCGATAGAGATTGTTACACTGCAGTAATACCTCTTCTCGAAGACAAATATTCAGCCTCTCAACTCTCGTCTACCCCACAAAAATATTTCTGGCACTTCCTCTTGGCCCTGCGCCAACCCTGCTAGCTTCAACTCAGCTCCTGAAGCCTCTGCGTCAACCTTCAAACACTCTACGTCAGCTCTCTGGCCCTATGCAGGCCCCTCAGCCTCTGTGCAGTCCCCAACTACCTCTACATCAGCCTCTTAAGTCACTGCGCTGACCCTTAGGCACTATCCTTGCCTCTCTGTTATGCACTCACTGCTCCTCGCTACAACATATCACTGGTTCGAATTTTCTTAGCAAGCCCCACTCCAGAAAATCGAGTTGACTGATCAATCTTGCTGTGTCTCCAACTAACCCTCAAGCCTCCTCTTATACCTTTTATGTTGAGTCTTCAATGACAGATATTAAATATCTAATCAAAAACTAACATCATATTTGGCTTGATCCATGTCATTTAGAACCTTCTCACCCAGTTTTATATTAACAGCTATTAATATTTTTATTTTCCTAAGTTTAGACTTAGGAACCCATTAAAATAATTAATTATTTTAATATCTCTCTAACTGGGTGGAATTTCCCCAAACCATTTCTGGGTCTTGGAGATCTCATGTTCTTTAGCCTCTAAACCAATTTTCATGGCTAAATAACATCTGATTCTAACTGAAATCAACACCATCAAGTTGGTCTGCTTGAGGGTATGATGCCAATTGGGGTATACTCTGCAAATACCAAGTAAGGGAGAAACGTTCTCCGACCCTATAATTATAGGGGAGAAACATTCTTCTACACTAGGTAACAGATAGGGTAACACCCTATTGTCTAGAGTTCCCTCAACCCCAGGAGCCCTCTATCTCAATTCCTCACCCTGGGAGCTCAAGCAGGGTGGGAAGAGTATGCTTAGTGTCCTCGATCAGTGTTGCCCCTTATCCATAGGGGCTACATCCATCAGTCCAAGTTGTTCTCTGAAAATCGAGAAATTTCTCTTTGGTAATGCCTTGGTGAGAATATATGCAATCTGTTCATCTGTCGATATGTGATGGAGCTTGACAACTCCTCTCTACACCATGTCTCGAATGAAGTGATATCGAATCTCAATATGCTTGGAATTTTCATGAAACACAAGATTTTCTGCCAAACGGATTCCACTCTTGTTGTCACAGTATATTACTGTTGTATCTAGGACTTTCTCAAATAGCTCTCCAAAGATATTTCTCAATCAGACTACCTTGCAACCAGCCATGCTAACAACAATATATTCTTCTTCGGTTGCGCTCATGCTACAAAATTTTGTTTCCTGCTCATCTAGGATATCATGGCAAATCCAAGGCCAAAACAACATCCAGATGTACTTTTTCTGTCGATAACATTTCTGTCCCAATCAGCATCACTGTATCCATGAAGTTGAACATTTCTTGCAGAATATATTAGGCCAAGTGTGATCGACCCATGCAAATATCTCAGTATGTGTCTAGCAGCTATCCAATGTGTGTGGAGGGGCTCAGTCATGAATTGACTCAACATGTTTACTGTATAACATATGTATGGACGGGTGTTCACAAGAAACATAGAGCCCCAATTAATTGTTTATATTGGGATGGATTTTCTATGTTTGGTCCTGCAACATCTCCACATAACTTCTTGAAGTTCATTTCCACCAGTGTAACCATGGATTTATATTTAGTGATTCCAAATATTTCCAGCAACTTTACAATGTATTTTCCTTGTGAAAGGAAAATATCACCAAGATTTTTCCACACTTCAAGGCCCAAAAAGTAGTGCATGAGACCAAGGTATTTCATCTCAAACTCAGAGGCTAGCTTCCTCTTACATTCGATCATCAGAGGCTCACTACCTGTCAAAAATAGATCGTCAACATATAAAACCAAAATCAATGGCATACCTTGGACTACCTTGAAGTAGAGGTTGGGATCGACATTGCTTCTTGTGAATCCTAGCTTCACTAAGTAACTATCAATACGTGCATACCAAGCTCAGGGAGCTTTCTTCAAACCATACAATGCCTTCTTCAACCTGCAAACATGTGTTCTTTGATCTTCCACTTCGAATCCCTGTGGTTGTTCAACATATACCTCCTACTGTAAGATGCCATGAAGGAATGCAGTCTTTACATCCATCTGATGAAGAGTCTCTCCCTGACTCGCAGCAAGGGAAGCTATAGAATGAATGGTTGTATATCGAGCTACAGTAGAAAATATGTCATCATAATCTTTTCCCTCTTTTTGAGATAAGCCTCAAGTTACGAACCTTGCATTATATTTCTCAATGGTACCATCAATTCCATGTTTGATTTTGAATAGCCATTTTCAAGTCACAACAAACTTCCCTTTCAGTCTATGCACAACATCCCATACATCACTTTTCATAATAGATTCATACTCTTCAGCCATATCATCCTTCCAAACTTGGTATTTTATTGCTTCTTCGAATGCAGGCGGTTCGGCGTGAATCATAGTACTCATAGCAGCAACTTATCCCTAATACATGCATGGTTGTTTCGTTTCTCTGAGTGATCTGCGAATGGGGACATTTCTTTCAGTATCCTATAAAGTATTGCAGAGCCAAAGTGGTCTCTTCTTAGAGGGAGGATCACTTGGAGGAGGATCCAATGGATCCATAGGCTCTATGAGATCATCAACCATATCGGACTCAGGTACAGACGTCCATAATATCCCAGTCATCATTCTCTTCCTTGGGAGGAGGAGGTGGAGAGAGACCTCTTGCTTTTCCAAGAGCCGCATCTTCATCAAATGTTACATCCCTACTAATTTCGACTCTCCTTTGACCAAGAATATAAATTCTGTTATCACAAAATAGGACCCTGAAAGGCTGTTGATCAGGAAGACCTTGTGTAACTCTTTCAAACCAAATTTTGGCTGAGGCTTAGCGTCCTCAACCTGAGAGGGCTCTCTCAAAGGTTAATGATTTTGATAAAGATTATATGGCTAACTCTATGAAACACGTGAAAAATATGAATGGTTGAACATGATCAGTAAACATCCATTGGGCTTATGGAGTCAAGAAATGCTTCAGTATAACAATTATATTAACTTTACATGGAAATTAGGGCATCTGGAGTTCAACATCTCAATTAACACATAGAGACAAGTAGGAAACACAGTCCATGAATGCATGAAGGAAGTTAGAGCATGTCACTGAATTCTAAGTATCATACATTCACACTACTGCAGATAAGGAAATAAGGACAAACATAAACAAGCCACCATTGAACTCCTTCTGAATCCTGAGAAGTAAAGCCAAAGTCTGCATTCATGAAAACATAATCTTCTACAATGGCACAATATGAGTCTTTCTCTGAAAATTTCCAACCCTTTGTACATTAGATATTCTTCTATATATAGAGCTCTTTACATAACTTATATTCTTCCTAAAGCATGAGGGGAATTCGAATTCATCCTACTATGACACCTATTGATACTTAAAACTAACTATTAAATGAAAATAACACCTAACTAGCAGTCCTAGAGACCTAATACAACTAGGAGTGTAACTCCTTATCATGATTACAAAAACCTTATCTAAGCATTTAAAGCATTCTTAACAACTTGAAACCTCATGAAGTCGAATTTGATGAAGCCTCCCACGTGGTTATCTGACTGCTGAAGACAAACCCTAGAAATTAGGGAACATGTTTCCTTGTTTTTAGGTTTAGGATCCCTGAAAATGGCACGTGGGATAGAGCCTTTATCTCCTCATCCATGACACATTTTTCGAAACTGAAATATGTTTTTGTAGTCCATGTTGTTTAGAACAAAAACCTCTCTTGGTTTTTTAAAACACTTCTCCAGCTGTCCGGAGTCTGTCCTTGAAAAGCACGTGTCAAATAGGAAAAATCCGTTCTCTGAATTTTTGGTTTGAAAGAAAGCTTATTATCTCCCAACTGAAAATACTTATGAAGAAAGTGAGATAGGTTATTATATCTGGATAGTTTATGAAGAGAAAACTCCTTCATAATTCCAAAATACCTTTTCATGTGATCAGAAACTGATCTTGAAAAAGACTGCTAAACCTAGAAGACCAAGCTTGACTTTCAGCAGTTTCATAGCGCAAGTTTAACCATAAATTCCTCCCACTTCAGAACTAATTTGAAGAAAATGAAAGAGGTTTTTGTAGTTTGGTATGTTAGGAAGAAAACCCTCTTTCAGTTTTCAAAATTGAGTTCTTAGTTGCTCAGGACCCCTTCTGGAAGTTGACTAGTAAACGCAGAAAGCAGAGTTTTTTTATGCTGAAACAGGCTTTTTCAGGGATTTCGTAGCGCACTACAAAAACTCCTAGTTCAGTTATTTCGTAGCTAGTTTCAAAATATTTGCAACATGATGTGAGATATGACTTTTAAACACCTGGTAAGGCTTCTAGAACATGGAATGATGCTGTCAAACATTATTTGGAAAAGAGATATGACCTTAAAAGACTTCTAACCTTATGACCTAACCCTTAAAGCATGAAATGACCTAGAGACCCTTTAAAAACATGACTAGAAGAAGGGTTTGTAAACGAGAATGACAATGATTGTGATGAGATGACTCAAAACTTATAATATTATGACTAGAAAAAAGGCGACTTTCCAAAGCTTAGAGACAAAGATTTTAGGGTGATAACACGATCCTTGGAAATCTGACTGCAAGCAGCCTCCCAATAACTACGTTGTTGACCGAATCAATGGGTCAAACCCCCACCATTGCTGCACATGGGAATACTAAATTCGGTGCTCAGATAATCCACAGTGCTGGACAATGGAAGTGGCTCGGTGGATGTGCAGTGGTGAGTCTTCATTGACAGATGTTGTAGAGAAATTGTGCCCCCATGGGATTTTTGCTCCCAAATACTGTCACATACAGTGTACGTATTGATAGTTTCTGTAAGGAAGGAAAGTTGGAGGAGGTCAGGAAGTTCTTCTATGGAATGCACAACAAAAACATATTGCTAGATGTTGTCACATACACTGCATTTGTCGCTAGCCTCATCAAGGAAGGGTAGTGGAAGGAGGCCACCAAAGTACTTCATGAGATGCTGGATAAGGGGAAAAATCTGAGCATTATCATATACATTGTTCTTATTGTTGGTCTTTAAAAAGAAGGGAAGCTTCAAGAAGCTTTCCAATTGTTAGATGTTATGAACAATGTAAACTATGAAACGGGAACTGATACTGTTACCCGTTTCGTAGAGATAGCAAAAAAGTGACCTGATTTTGAAAAGGGGTGATGCAGAACAAACATGTTTTTTTTAGACCATAGTTTTTGGCACTTTAATTTTTTTATGTACATTACGTTTTAGAATCATAGTGATTTTCATGCTGATTTAAAAAAGTGAGTATTCTGCATCACCCCCTTTTTTTAAAAGACCTGTTTTTTGGCTTTAAATTTTCTAATGTATAAAATGTAAATAATTATTTTGTAAATTTGATCATTGTTGAAGTGGTCGTTTTCTTCACATTTTCTTGTTTTTTATTTTAATTTTAACTTTTTTTTTAGTGAGGTTTTTATTGTTTTGCATTTTTAAATTAGGAGGTCGATATTTAAAATTTTCGATATTCTACATATTTATACATCCTTAATTAATTTTTCAATCCACATGAAATAATTGTTTCTAAAAAACAATATTTTTTAACAATGGACATAAAAATAACCATTTTTAACATAAATATAACTAAAAAACTACACGTTTTGATAATTTTTTGCTAGAATTGACATGTCAAAATCGCAATTTTATATGATAATTTTAACTAAAAATGGTTAAATAATAGCTTTTTTTATGAATTTCATGTTAAAAAAATAATAATAATCACTTTTTTTTTCAAAAAATAATGATTAACTTAAAAATCAATGCGAAAATCACATATTACAGATATTGAACGTATAACCTCACCCACCCTCACCCGCTCCCCCACCCGGCCCGGGCGCCCTCACCCGCCCAACCCGCGCGCCCTCACCCGCCCCCTGCCCGGTGCCCTCATCCGCCCGCCCTCACCTGGCGCCCTGCCAGGCGGGGGCGGGCGCGAGCCACCCGGGTGGCGCGGCCGAGGCAGGCGCCACCCGGGCGGCCCGCGCTCCCGCCCAACAGGCAGCAGGGCGATTACCGAAATCGCCCTGCCGCTTGCCGGGCCGGGGCGGGGGCCGCCCGGGTGGCGCGGACGAGGCAGGGTGGGTGAGGGCACCCCGGGGGGGGGAGGGCGGGTCAGGGCGCCCGGGCAGGGGGGCGGGCCGGTCAGGGCGCCGAGCGGGTGAGGTGGGTGAGGCCGCCGGGCGAGCGGGCAGCCGGGTGAGGGCGCCGGGGCGGGCGGGCAGGGGCGCCGGGGCGGGTGAGGCGGGTGAGGGCGTCGGGCGGGCGGGCGAGGGCGCCTGGGCGGGTGAGGGCGGGCGGGTGAGGGCGCGGGCGGGCGAGCGAGGGCGAGCGAGCGGGCGAGCGAGGGCGGACAGGCAGGTGAGGCGGGTGAGGGTGCCGGGCAGGCGAGGGCGCACGGGCGGGTGAGGGCGGGTGCCGGGCGGGTGAGGCTGGTGAGGGCGCCGGGCGGGCGAGTGTGGCGAGTAATGGCGTCGGGCGAGCAGGCGAGGGCGGGCGGGCGAGGGCGCCGGATGGGTGAGGGTGGATGAGGGCGGGTGAGGGCAGGCGGGCGAGGGCGCCGGGCAGGCGAGGGCGGGCGAGGGCGGGCAGGCGAGGGCGCCGGGCGGGCGACGGTGGGTGGGCGAGGGCGCCAGGCGGGCGAGGGCGCCAGGCGGGCGAGGGCGCCAGGCGGGCGAGGGCGGGTGAGGCAAGTGAGGGTGCCGGGCGGGCGAGGGCGCACGGGCGGGTCAGGCGGGTGAGGGTGCCGGGGGCGGGCGGGCGAGGGCGTCGGGCGGGCGAGGGCGGGTGAGGCGGGTGAGCGCGCCGGGCGGCGCGGGCAGGCGAGGGCGCCCGGGCGGGTGAGGTGGGTGAGGGTGCCGGGCGGGCGGGCGAGGGCACCTGGCCGGGTGAGGTGGGTGAGGGCGCCGGGCGGGAGAGGGCGCCGTGCGGGCGGGCGGGTGAGGGCGCCTGGCGGGCGAGGGCGCCGGGCGGGCGGGCGGGTGAGGGCGCCCGGGCGATTCCAGGAACCGCCCTCACCCGCCCGGGCGCCCTCACCTGACCGCCCGCCCGGCGCCCTCACCCGCCCGCTCGCCCGGGCGGGGGTGAGGGCGCCGGGCGAGTGGGCGGGTGAGGGCGCCCGGGCGGGTGAGGACGATTCCGAGAATCGCCCTCACCCACCCGGGCGCCCTCACCCGCCCGCCCGCCCGGGCGGGGGGTGAGGGCGCCGGCGAGCAAGGGCGCCGGGTGGGTGAGGGCGCCCGGGCGATTCCCGGAATCGCCCTGGCGGCAGGGCGATTCCGGGAATCGCCCGGGCGCCCTCACCCGCCCGCCCGCCCGGCGCCCTCACCCGCCCGGGAGGGCGGGGGGGTGAGGGTGCCGGGAGGGCGGGCGGGTGAGGGCGCCGGGCGGGCGGGCGGGTGAGGGCGCCCGGGCGGGTAAGGGCGATTCCGGGAATCGCCCTCACCCGCCCGGGCGCCCTCACCCGCCCGCCTGCTCGGCGCCGTCACCCGCCCACCCGCCCGGGCGGGTGAGGGCGCCGGGGGCGCGGGCGGGCGGGTGAGGGCGCCCGGGCGGGTGACGGCGCCGGCGCGGCGCCGGGCGGGCGGGCGGGTGAGGGCGCCGAGTGGGTGAGGGCGATTCCCGGAATCGCCCTCACCCGCCCGGGCGCCCTCACCCGCCGCCCACCCGGCGTCCTCACCCGCCCGGGCGGGCGGGCGGTGAGGGCGCCAGGACGGCGGGCGGGTGAGGGCGCCCGGGCGGGCGGGCGGGTGACGGCGCCCGGGCGGGTGAGGGCGATTCCGGGAATCGCCCTCACCCGCCCGGGCGCCCTCACCCGCGCCGCCCGCCCGGGCGGGTGACGGCGCCGGGCGGGCGGGCGGGTGAGGGCGCCCGGGCGGGTGAGGGCGATTCCGGGGTGAGGGCGCGGGCGGGGGGCGGGCGGGTGAGGGCGCCCGGGCGGGTGAGGGCGATTCCGGGAATCGCCCGGGCGGGTGAGGGCGATTCCGCGAATCGCCCTCACCCGCCCGCCCGCCGGCGTCCTCACCCGCCCGCCCGCCCGGGCGGGTGAGGGCGCCGGGCGGGGGCGGGCAGGTGAGGGCGCCCGGGCGAGTGAGGGCGATTCCGGGAATCGCCCTCACCCGCCCGGGCGCCCTCACCCGCCCGCCCGCCCGGCGCCCTCACCCGCCAGCCCGCCCGGGCGGGTGACGGCGCCGGGCGGGCGGGCGGGTGAGGGCGATTCCGGGAATCGCCCTCACCCGCCCGGGCGCCCTCACCCGCCCGCCCTCCCTGCGCCCTCACCCGCCCGCCCGCCCGGTGCCCTTACCCGCTCGGGCGGGCGGGGCGGGTGACGGCGCCGGGCGGGCGGGCGGGTGAGGGCGCCCGGGTGGGTGGCGGGCGGGCGGGTGAGGGCGCCCGGGTGGGTGGCGGGCGGGCGGGTGAGGGCGCCCGGGTGGGTGAGGGCGATTCCCGGAATCGCCCTCACCCGCCCGGGCGCCCTCACCCGCCCGCCCGCCCGGCGCCCTCACCCGCCCGGGCGGGCGGGCGGGTGAGGGCGCCGGGAGGGCGGGCGTGTGAGGGCGCCCGGGTGGGTGAGGGTGATTCCCGGAATCGCCCTCACCCGCCCGGGCGCCCTCACCCGCCCGCCCGCCCGGGAATCGCCCTCACCCGCCCGGGAATCGCCCTCACCCGCCCGGGCGCCCTCACCCGCCCGCCCGCCCGGCGCCCTCACCCGCCCGCCCGCTCGGGCGGGTGAGGGCGCCGGGCGGGGGGGCGGGTGAGGGCGCCGGGTGGGCGGGCGGGTGAGGGCGCCCGGCGGGTGAGGGCGATTCCGGGAATCGCCCTCACCCACCCGGGCGCCCTCACCCGCCCGCCCGCCCGGCGCCCTCGCCCGCCCGGCGCCCTCACCTGCCCGCCCGCCGCCAGGGCGATTCCGGGAATCGCCCGGGCGCCCTCACCCGCCCGCCCGCCGCCAGGGCGATTCCGGGAATCGCCCGGGCGCCCTCACCGCCCGCCCGCCCCGCGCGGGTGAGGGCGCCGGGCGGGCGAGGGTGCCGGGTGGGCGGGCGGGTGAGGGCGCCCGGGCGATTCCCGGAATCGCCCTCACCAGCCTGCCCGCCCGGCGCCCTCGCCCGCCCGCCCGCCCGGGCGGGTGAGGGCGCCGGACGGGCGAGGGCGCCTGGCGGGCGGGCTGGTGAGGGCGCCCGTGCGATTCCTGGAATCGCCCTGCCGCCCGGGGGATTCCCGGAATCGCCCTCACCCGCCTGGGCGCCCTCACCCGCCCGCCCGCCGGTGCCCTCGCCCGCCCCGCGCCCCTCACCCGCCCGCCCCGCCGGTGCCCTCGCCCGCCCCGCGCCCTCACCCGCCCGCCCGCCGGTGCCCTCGCCCGCCCCGCGCCCTCACCCGCCTCAGCCGCCTGGGCGCCTTCGCCCGCCCGCCCTCCCGACGACCTCGCCCGCCCGCCCGACACTCTTACCCGGCTCACCTGCCTGGGCACCCTTGCCCGCCCGGCGCAGGGCGATTCCGGGAATCGCCCGGGCACCCTCATCCGCCTGCCCGGTCGGCGCCCTCGCCCGCCCGGCGCCCTCACCCGCCCTCACCCGCCCGGGCGCCCTCGCCTGCCCTCCCGCCGGACGCCCTCGCCCGCTCGCTCGACACCCTCACCCGCCTCACCCGCCTGGGTGCCCTTTCCCGCCCGGCGCCCTCACCCGCCCGGGCGGGTGGGTGGGTGAGGGCGATTCCGGGAATCGCCCGGGTGCCCTCACCGCCCGCCCGTACGGCGCCCTCACCCGCCTCACCCGCCAGGGTGCCCTCGCCCGCCCGCCCGGCACCCTCATTGCCTCACCCGCCTGGACGCCCTTGCCCGCCCGACGCCCTCACCCGCCCGGGCGCCCTCTCCCGCCTCCCGCCCGCCCGGCGCCCTCACCCGCCTCACCAACCCCGGCGCCCTCGCCCCCCCCCGCACCCTCACCGCCTCACCCGCCTGGACGCCCTTGCCAGCCCGGCGCCCTCACCCGCCCGGGCGCCCTCCCCTGCCCGCCCGCCCAGCGCCCTCACCCGCCTCACCCGCCCTGGTGCCCTCGCCCGCCCGCGGCGCCCTCACCCACCCACCACGCCTGCCCTCACCCACCCGCCTGGGCGAATCCCGGAATCGCCCTGCCGCCTGCCGGGCGGGTGGCACCTGCCTCGGTCGCGCCACCAGGGCGGCCCACGCCCCCGCTCGGCCCGCACACAACCCCCGGTGCCACAACCCCGGGGCGCGGCCGAGGCAGGGTGGGTCAGGGCACCGAGGCTGGTAGGTGGGTTAGAGGTAGGGGACGAGTCGGGCTGTGGCGCCCACCCTAGCATGTTATGGTTGAAAACATGTTAAATTTATACTTAGGAAAGAAAAATGATATTCTACCAAAAACATTAATGTGTTTTTTTCCTCATAAACAACTTTGTTTGACACATAAAAATTGGTTTTATTAGCATTTTTTAAAAATGTTGAAAATTGACCCTAAAAAAAAAAATTCATTATTCCAGTATCATCACTTTCATTTTGAAGCAATATTTTGCACGAAAATTTCATAGTAAAGTTCGTAGTTACTGCCATTTTTAAAACATGTTCAAAATTAACGCCTAAAAAATAAAAACATCGTTCCAGTATACACACTTTTCGTTTTTAGCACTGTTTTTGATGTTTTTTTGGGGTTTTTTGGCCAGAGTTCCCGTTTTGAGTTTATAGTTCCCGTTTCATAGTTTACATTGTTTATGGTTGAAATAGGTGATCAACCTGATGATGTCATGTTAGGATATTCCGACACATAGGAAATAGTTAAGTATAACTTGGTCTAGTGTAGAGTTAGGTAAAGTGTGTTTCTTTACTATGTACATTTGTAACTTACAATTCGACAGTCACGATATGTTCTAGACATGAAGTGATCCGACGGTTCATTCTCTCCTCAGTATTACCAACACTTGATCAGTGGCTTAACACTCGATTGGTCCATTTTCTCTATTTAAAGAGCATGGAGGGTCATTTCTAGGGTAACCGTTCATGAGAGAAGCTTATGTAAATTTCCATTCTTTTATTGATAAATTTCCTAAAGTGGTCGCGTTGGCTCAGGTTGTGGACTGTTTCCCTCTTTGAGGGTTTTAACCATGTCAAGGATACTGGTGTATTGATCTGTGATCTGTTTGTGAGTGGTGTCCTTTGGTGTTCTGTCTAAGGAACTTACCCTGTAAATTCCTACATGGTATCAGAGCTATTTGAGGGCCGCATCTGTTGGTGATCCAAATCCGAAGCCAATACAACTGCATTCGACTGTCGTTTTCTAGATCTACTATTTCTGACTGCTTTTGGGCCGAGAGGACTGCTCTATTGTGTTAGGAGAATCTATTCCAGTGAGTAACCCCTTTCATTTTACGCAGAAAGGTTTCTGGTAGCCTTAGCTACATCATTTTTAAGATCTGGAGGTATATAGTCTTTTTTGCAGTTTTAGTTATTCATCTCTCTGTTTATTTCGGTTTATTTAACTCTTTGTTTTTTATTACCGGATCTATACCTTTCATTTCTATGTATGCTCTTTGCCCCCCGACTCTATGTGATCTGGGCAAATCAAAAACAAAAAGGAAGGATTTTTCTCATGTGTATGCTCTTTTCCGCTGCGCCTTAGTGCGATCTCAGAAAATCAGAAACATTGAGGAAAATATTTAGTTTTCGGTGAAAGGTTTGGTTTTTTTTTTGCATGTCCGTGTTGGGTTGTGTGGTTTTTTGTTTTGTAGGAAAAAATATCTTTTTCAAGTGAGCACACACCCCAAAGTTTCAGTGTCTTACAAAAAGAAAACTCTTTCCTCTTTTCCAAAAATTACTAATCTTTTAAACTAGCTCACTTGGTCCAAAGTTACTTTATGAGAACAAAGGTCTTGGGTTCAAGTCTTTCTTTTTGTGGAGTTACTTTTTCAAAAACCACATGTAATTTATGTTTTAAAGTTACTTTATGTAAAAGTGTTCTCACCCATTATAAAAAGTGAGTCACTTATAATTCTAAAATCTCTTTATCTTTTATTTAAGTTACAATTTAGCGGGTAGCGCATAAAGTACCATTGTAAAAGTGACTTTCACTTATTTATAAAAGTGAGTCACATAAAATATTTTTTTTTTTAAGTGAGCCAATTAGATTAAGTTTGGAAGGGGGGGATTTTTTTTTAAATATAACATTATCATTTATTTCTGCACATTCACGCACTTCGTTGACATCTTCAACAACTTTTCTTCAAAAAGTCATAACTTATTCATTCAGAAGCCGCTTTCAGAACCATTTTTTTTAATCAGCCTAATTTCGCGAGCTCTTTCCATTGAAATACTTAGTTTTAGCATCTAAAGCTTTAGTTTCTGTTAAGATGGAAATTCCATGGCAAGTTATTCTTGACAGCACCAACTACTTCCAATGGTGCTCCTACATTGTGGATTTACTTAGAAGCAAAGGTCTTTACCGAATAGCCTCATGCCAAGAAACTAAACCTAAAGATGTAGATAAGGCAACCAAATGGGAAAATAGGCAAGATCAAGCACGTGGGTTGATAGGGATGTCTATTTCTCCAGACCTTAGATTCCATATCACAAAACTTGATACCCCTAATGAAGCAATGAAACAACTCACTAAATTTTTTGGAATTAAAAATGAAATTAGAGCCCATCAACTCGAAAATGAGTTGCTTATGTTGGACCCCAATAATTTTTCTTCCATTGAAAATTTTTTGTGCAATTTCAAGACCCTTAGACTTCTCTTAGAAGGTGTCAAGGTTAAGAAAGAAGATGGTAGCCTTATCTATTCCATTCTTACTAAGTTGGGACCAACCTACTATCTATTTGTTTCCACCTTCCATTCTACTAGAGAAGCATTTATTTCTCAAGGACAAGAATACAAGTCCCCCTCTTTTGATGCCTTTTGTGATTCTTTAATAAGAAAAAAATAAAATCTCTTATATCTTGGCCTTCTTAATCTTGGAAACTCTTCTAAGAAAGCCTTAGCTGCCCAACAGCAACCAAATTCAAAGAATCCTAAGAAGCAGTATCCTAAAAAGAATGATCCTAAACCAAAAAAGGGTCCTAACCAATTCCAGTCTCAAAATGAAAAATCATTTCAACAAAATGATAAGGCAAATAAAAGCAAAGGGAAGAACACTGATAGACATTGCAACTTTCATAGTCGAGATGGCCACTTAGAATCCAAATGCTTTAAGAAGATGGAAGCCTTGGAAGTAGCAATGAAAAAGTATCCATTTGGAACATTCTTCAACTTCAACTTTATCTTCAGGAATAACACTTTTTGCATGTGGTTGTCAAGCATCTCGGTATGGTTATGCACTAAATGTATCTTCTTCTTCTCATTCTCATGAGTGGCTCATTGATTTTGGAGCTTCTTATCACATAGCCAAAAACAAAGCCATGTTTTATTATTTAAATGATTGTAACACAAAAAAGATATATGTTGGTGATGATAGATCTCTCAGTGTTGCAGGGACTAGAACTATTCATCTAGACAATGGTCAATTTAATGATGTATTATGTATTCCAACCTTTTCCTGCAACCTTCTATCTTTATATCAGATAACTCATTCAGGTGAAGGTAAAATCGTTGAATTTTCACCTCACAATGTTGTAATTAAGGACCTAAGAGATCCTAGACAAATTTTAGTTACTGACATTGCTGATGATTCTACAAGGTTGTATAATTTTAACAACTTTGGGTCATCAACACTTCCCTCGGTATTTGTTCCTCATAATGATGAATTGAGCAAACTTTGGCATGAGCGGTTTGGTCACTTAAACTATCGCTCCCTTCAAAATCTATGTAAAGAAAATATGGTGACAGGTCTTCCTATGGTATCTTGCAGAGATGGTGTTTGTTCCAGATGTGTACTCAGAAAACATCATCGGGATAGTTTTTAAAAACATGCCTCTTGGCACGCCTCAGCTCCTTTACAACTTGTGCATAGTGATTTATGTTGTCCACTTCCAGTTGTTTCATTCTCTAGCTACAAGTATTTCTTAACTTTCATTGATGATTCTCCAGATGCACTTGGGTATACTTCTTAAAACTCAAGAGTGAAGTATTTAACATGTTCTTGGCCTTTAAGGCCTTTGTTGAGAAACAATCTAGACATGAAATTCTTAAGCTAAGATCTGATAATGGCGGAGAATATTTTAACAACAAATTCATCAACTTTTGCACTGAGCATGGAATTCAAATGCAACATGCTATTCCATATACTCCACAACAAAATGGTGTAGTTGAAAGGAAGAATCACACCTTAAAGGAAATGGCTAATTGTATGCTTCAATCTAATGGACTTATTCTTAATTTTTGGGCAGAAGCAATTAACTGTGAAAATTACATAGTAACCGCACTCCTACTAAACTTTTAAATAATATCACTCCAGAGGAAGCATGGAGCTCAATTCAACCAGATGTAAGTCACTTTCATGTTTTTGTGAGTGAAGCATGGGCCCATATTCCAGATGAGAAACATAAAGCTTTAGAACCTAAGAGTGAAAAATGTATTTTTGTTGGATATTTTGAAGATGTCAAAGGATATAGACTTATTCCACTTAAGTCCAAAAATGTCATCATTAGAAGAGATGTAAAGTTTGCTGAAAATATATCGGCCTACGAGCCTAGTTCGGTAGATGTGCCAACTCTCTCTATCCCTTCTACTTCTGAAAATAGTTCTTCTTTAGATGATGAAAGCAAGGATGAAAATCCTCCCCTACCTTTTCAAGATCCTCCTTCAGTTCCTCAACTTCCAAAATGGGTCTGTGCTAATCGGGATGCAGTAGGTGCTCTTGCAGGTGATCCTACAGATCAGCGACGTACATGTTCTCAGTTCGATAGAGCCTCTCCTTTACTGGGTCAAGCTTCAGCGAATTATGATCTTGACACCATTGCAGAAGCTTCAAGCCATCCAGATTGGGATGCAGCTATGAATGAAGAATATCGTTCATTATTGGCAAATGATACATGAGATCTTGTTCCTCTTCCAAAGGGATGAAAACTTGGTAGATGCAAATGGGTTTACATAACCAAGTATGGACCAGATGGAAAAGTTGATAAACATAAAGCTCATCTTGTTGCTAAGGGTTTTTCACAAGTTGAAGGCATTGACTATACTGAAACCTTCTCCCCTGTTTCCAAAATGAACTCTATCCACCTTGTTTTTTCCCTTGCTGCCTCTTTCAAATGGGAAGTCCATCAAATGGATGTTAAATCTGCCTTCTTACATGGGGATTTGCATGAAGAAATCTATATGGAACAACCTACCAGCTTTATACAAATAGACTTCAGCCTTGTATGTCAGCTTAAGAAATCCCTTTATGGTCTCAAGCAAGCCCCTTAAGCTTGGTATGCCAAAATGGATAGCTTTCTTTTAAATACTGGCTTTTCTAGGTGTCATTCTGACAATATTGTCTACACCAAGAAAGTGGACAAGTCTCTTATCTTTCTTGTTCTTTATGTTGATGATATTATCCTTACTAGTAGTGATCCCAACCTTCTAAACCATGTGAAGTCAAACCTTAAAAATAAGTTTGAAATGACAGACTTAAGACACTTGCAATATTTTCTTAGTCTTCAAGTCTTACAATCTAAGGAAGGTATTTCCCTTTCCCAGTCCAAGTGTGCCTGTGATCTTCTACGCCACTTTCACATTGAAGACTGTAAGTCAGTCCCTTCTCCCTTTCATTATGGATCCAAACTTTTAGTCACTTATACTTCCCCTAAAGATTGATGCTACCTTATACTGTCAAATTGTAGGAAAACTTTTATATCTGACCCATACCCGTCCTGACCTTTCCTTTGTTGTTGGCCTTATTGCTCAGTTTATGCAAAAACCACATGAAAGTCATTGGAAATAAGCTAAAAAAATACTTCGTTATGTTTGAGGTATAGTTCATTTTTGGATTCATTACAGTGCAGAATCATCTCCTCTATCGGTTGGTTTCACTGATTCGAATTGGGCTGGTGACCCTGATGATCGGAAGTCTACTGCAGGTTATGTCTTCACTCTTGGTTCTAGACCTATTACATGGGCTTG
The DNA here is from genome assembly GCA_031772625.1 of Pinus tabuliformis. Classification (NCBI taxonomy): domain Eukaryota; kingdom Viridiplantae; phylum Streptophyta; class Pinopsida; order Pinales; family Pinaceae; genus Pinus; species Pinus tabuliformis. The sequence continues at coordinate 1,648,698,913 of CM062818.1, read as the reverse complement.
CAAGAAAAAAAGTTTCATTTCTCTTTCTTCAGCAAAGCAGACTATCGTGGCACCGTAGAAGCTAGTAAGGAAGCCTTGTGGCTTCGTCAAATCCTATCAAAGTTTTGCTTTCAGCAGCATCATCCGACTACACTTTGGTGTGATAATCAAAGTGACATTCAACTATGCAAAGATCCAGTCCAACATCAGTGCAGCAAACACATTGAACTACACATGCACTTCATCAGAAAGCTCATTCATGACCATGTTCTTGAAGTGCAATATTGTTCAACCGATGATCAAGTTGCAGACATCTTTACAAAGGCTCTCACAGAGGCGAAGTTTACTAAACTTCGATTTATGGTTGGAGTTCAAGAAGTTGTCACTAAGGGGGGATAGGCTCTAATGCCTCCTTCCTTCTCCTATTGTGTCATATTTGTACATCCTTCAATCCTATCCCAAGTTGTTCTTAAGGGGGGATGTTAGGATATTCTGACACATAGGAAATAGTTAAGTATAACTTGGTCTAGTGTAGAGTTAGGTAAAGTGTATTTCTTTAGTATGTACATTTGTAACTTACAATCTGATGGTCACGATGTGTTCTAGACATGAAGTGATCCGACTTTTCATTCTCTCCACATTATTACCGACACTTGATTTGTGGCTTAGCACCTGATTGGTCCATGATCTATATTTAAAGAGCATGCTGGGTCATTTGTAGGGTAACCGTTCATGAGAGAAGCTTATGTAAATTTTCATTCTTTTATTAATAAATTTCCTAAAGTGGTCGCGTTGGCTCAGGCCATGGAATGTTTCCCTCTTTGAAGATTTTAACCACGTCAAGAATTGGTGTATTGATCTGTGATGTGTTTGCGACTAGTGTCCTTTGGTGTTATGTCTAAGGAACTTACCCTGTAATACACTTATAGATAGGTTTTGCAAGGTGGGTAATCTAGGAAAAGCCAGGGAGCTCCTTGAAGAGATGTGAGAAAGGTTGCATGCCTGATCTAGTTTGATTTACTACATTAATAGATGGATTATGTAAGCATCACAGGCAAGATAAATGTTAAGAGATATTTTATGAGATTATAAAGCATGCATCGAGCCTTGATGATGTTACATACAACACATTGATGGATGGACTTTGCATTGTTGGTAATCTTAATAAGTTACCCAAAGTGATGAAAGATAGCAGTCCAAGAGGCCTCATAACTACATATTACTACATTTACCACCCTCATGGAGGGACTATGCAGGGAAGGAACATCCCAAGAGGGAAATAGACCATTGCATGAGGTCTTAAAAAAAAGGTTTGGCATTACCCTGACATATTCTGTAGCAAACAACAGTCTCTGTAAAGATATCGTTGTAGCAGTAGACTAGAAATGGATGAAGTGTAGGGGTGACTTAGGTAATAGTGCACTAGCAAGATATCCAAAACAGATTTGGAAATTCAGCTTAATGAAGTGATTTGAGTGGTTGAATTCCCGTTAGCATACCAGGTGTTTCTCTGAAAACACATTTGGTTAAGGGTTTAGTGGGCTGTAGATCCTGATTAAATACACCAGTTCATCAATCTAAAATGGAATTGGCTTTAGCAGTTAGTGTGTTGCAATTTGAAACTGATGAAATGGCCCCAAGGAAAATTTCAAAGATATTCTTCACAGTAATAATCGAGAATTGGTTTGATGAAATGGTTAGTGGCTTGTCATTGCCTTTGATAGAGTGTACATTGTGAATATCAATAGTGAACTGTACTTGGATGGACTAACCTGGTATGAAGTTTTGAACTAAGTTTGTTTACAATTTTGTAGTTTGCTTTGGTATGCCCCTTCTTTTTGTTATGTATTTGACTCTTTAGACCTTGTGAAATATTTGGCTTCATTGGTTGAATGTCCAGGCTCCATATCTATCGAGTACTTGTTGAGGCTCCATATCTATCAAGTACTTGTTGAGGCTCCATATCTATCGAGTACTTGCTCCCATTATAGGACACAAAAGTTGTAACGATTTTCACAACATGTATTAGTTACCGTGCATTCTTGTTATTTAGACACCCGCAACTACTTGATTGTATAGTTTTTGTTGTCCAAATTGTAGTAGACAACTATTATCTTAGTTCCCATCTGTTCAAATTGTAGTAGCCGAGACAACTATTATCTCAGTGCCCATTTGTTGTGAACTTGCTTCAATCAACATGGTCAACAAACAACCAGGGGTATGCTGCTCAGAGAGGATATTGGTTGGGGACCATTCCATTCTTTTAGTCATAAGATATTTTATATATGGCCACAAAATGTGGACTCAATCGCATCTCCAGATGGTCAACGACAAGTAATGGGAAATCGCTTAGTCTATGGGCACACATACCAAACAAGTGCAATAGTTGCTGGAATTCAAGGAACCCTTTTTCCATTTCCACTGTGACCTCTAGGTATGGGATCTCTAATGTTGTAACTACTTTCAAGAAGTACACAAAGGGAAAGAATGTTCACTAAAAGACATGGTCAACAAGAATGAAAGTTCTGTTGAAATTTTTAGTTCATGGAAACAGTTTACTGCACCTAGATTAAAACTCCAGCTCCTAGAAATGAAAAGCATTAACCCACTTGTAACCCACAATTTTTTCCTTGGAAAAATTGGGCTAATCAAGGGAGAGATCAACAAATGGTGGTTTACGTTCATCCAAAGTTACCAGACTGATAATTTAGTTGACATGTTTGAGGCGATAAAATCTAACATACGATGAATTCAAGTTATTTTGAATGAAAAATACAATCAGAAATTCGCATAAAATGTAACAAAATTTAATGAAATGGTTAATGTGATGTATATACAGCATACTTTGGAACTTTGTTTCAGACCTGTAAAAGAATGAACCAGATTTAAGACTGGATCCTGATCGCTACATAGGACTTGAATTGGACTCGACTTGTACTCACATATGGTTATAAAAGGGTAATGATGTAATTTAAAATAAGTATGGATCAACATTTTGAATACTGTTGTTACTCATCAACTTCTTATCGAAGTTTTGCATGAAGCAAGTATGTATATTCTTACACTCACATGATTAAAACAAGTATATTATTATGTTTATGGTATATTGAATTCAAGCAAGAAATATTTTTAACTTTGGACATTGTTGTTCACCATAAATATTCACTACTTTTACTGAAAAACAGGAAAATGCACAGGGAAATCAATTGGAGAAGTCAAAGAGTGCATGGCTTGTGTAATGTTTCAAACTAGAAAATACAATGAATATCAAAACATGCACTAAATTGTAGCTAAAAATTTCCACACATGCAGGCACAAATTTACACAAATAAAATTAGGTGAGAGAACCATAGAATAGCAGCCACAAAATTGAGCCAATTTATTGATTTTAAAGCTTGCACTTAATACAATGGAGTGAATAGATAGAACATGGGCTTGCTACTGTAAGCATGCAATACCCAAGTGAGAAACTAAGTGAAATATCCAACTGAAATGACTCAATCTATCCAAACGCATTGTCAAGAAATTATTGTTGTTGGAGGCACACTGTGAAATGAACCCTCAAAAATACAAAATATCTAAAAGATTAGAGAGAGGCTCCTCACACGCCAACCAATAAAACCCATAAATATTTTTAGTTAATTCTAGCTGGCCTGGAATGTCCAAAATAGTGCAAAAATCTCAGCTAAACCAACAATTTGTCCTACTATAAGAATGAGGACTTCAAGCCCGCATATCACCTGGAAAATTATAAAATTTTAACCACGGAATTCTCTCATAAAACCCAAAAAAAACCCAAAAAAATATCAAGCTAAATCCACTAGGCATTGAAACCCCAAAATCATCGTGTGGCCGTGCTAGTGAGCTAAAGAAATCGAACTGTTGAAAGAATGCACAATTTCCCCAAAGGGAAACTCCTCGAAATCCCAGCAAAATTCCTTCCTCAAACTACCAACCAAAATCAACTCCAATACCTGGAAAAACACTACTACTCAACCCTTGCGTAGAGAATAACTAATAAACCCCAACACAATCCCAAAAAGAGAAATTGTGGCCCACAAATAATGTTGATCTCTTCCCTGCAAATCCTCTACAAAATCATCGGCATTAATAGGGAAAATCACTTGCAAAATAGCCAGATCTCAAACCCACAATAATTGATCCCCCAATGAGAAACTCACACTCCCTCTATGCTCAAGGGGTGAAAAAATGGGCGAATACCTGCAATAAAGCTATGTGGAAATCCTGAATTGAACTCCCCAAGTTACCTCACTAGGGAAACACTCGAAGTTCTCTGAAATGAGGGTGGAATTTCCACTTGGAAATTCCTTGTGCTAAACAACACTGGTTGACTTGGCTAAGTAGCTCAAGCAAACTCTCCAATACTAAAATGAAATGTCAAATAGAATAATCAAAATGAGGCTATATCATTATTTTTAGTGTTGCTTTCCCTTCCTCATACCATGGGTTCATTTCTCTCACACTATGCTTTGATACCATGGTTTGATTCTTCCCATGGTTCCATTTCCATTTTGATAACCTCCAAAACTTCACTTTAATTTTTCTTTTCTCCTAAGTTTGGCCTTATTTTCTCTCCAAAAATTATATTGAGCTCTCATAACCCATTTTCCCAAGTTTATTTGCCAAAAATATTTATTATTCGCCAAAATTGCAAATTTGAGAATTTCTCTTCACAAAGTTATTAATTAGGGACATGACAACTTGCATGGCCCCTACTCACTTCTTTGAATTTTTAATCATTTCTTCTCTTAAACATTTCCTTATTAAAATAATAACAAATTTTTAGTGTAATAACATCCACTACTTTTTACTTTTATCAAGAAGATCAATAGTTTCATTTCTGATCCCTCTTGGTGGGTGAACACTCATAAAATGGCATGCAAACTAGAATGTACCATTTTGCTAATTAACAAACAAATTTAATACACTAGCATAAGAGATGCCTTCATGTACATGCACAAGAGATTGAGGTTTTCTTCGCAATTGGTTTTGTTTGTGGTAAAGATCATGTTGTTTCCTCCCACACCCATGCATAATTTCACTTTGGTGGTTCTAGGAGACCCTTCAAAAATGGTGGTGGCTCCAAGAAATAGGTTGAATGATATTATTCATAATTTCTCTATAGTATGTGGATTTACTTCGACTTGACATCTCCATTCCTTGTTTTTGTTTTCATATATATTCTTGGTTCATACTCTGTGAGGTATTGGGATTTCTACAGTTCAATTTTTTCTCAATGTTTGGTTTAGCATTGCTATGCTTGGGGAATGGTGATCCATTTCTCTCTCGGTGACATGTTATCTTACACTTTACCTAATCTACCTTCTTTCTTCTTAGCTCGTGAACTCCTCGGTTATGCTCTAATCCTCCTCGAACCTTTTCCTCTCCATCTAGTTTTCCTTTGTGTCAATTTTGGGGGTGGCTGCTTCTTTCTCTTTGTAGGTTGTTTTCTCTCCATTTCCCTACACCCATATTGTAGTCTCTACATGAGAGCTTCCTTGCAATCCACCTTTCATCTTTATAGCTTTACCCTGTCGCAAAGCTCTCCCACTCTTGTTTTTCATCTCCCATGTCAAATATGAAAATAGCTTCATCTTCCTCTAGTCATATGGGGCATAAAAGTTCTACACAACCACCTAGGACTAGAACTTAAGGGAGTTCTGAAAGATTTATTGCAATGTTTTAAGAGAACATTGCCTCCTCAATTCACAGAGAAATTCACAATACCAAGCATGAAGCTCAAGTGGAAAATCACTTCTTGTTTAGTGTAGAAGTAGAGGAGAGTGTGTGTTGTTGAATACCTAATATAGGCAACAACCACACTAGGCAAACTAGATACCATCAAACTATTGATTTGTATTAGCAAATCAAAACAATTATATGAAAGTATTAGTAAAATGATTAGAAACACAACAAGAAGTCCTTCTCAACATTGAAGAGGTGTAGCTCCAACTCAAGAACTTGAACTCCAAGGTCTCTCTAATGGCAAAGAAACTAGCTAACTTAAATCTCTCTAATTATGAGGAGAACACAAAGACCCTTAAAACTATATAGGTGGATTCTCCTTCTAGCCAAATGTTTAGATTATAAATTTTTGTTTATGTTCCATGGGACCAGCATAGCGCTTTTTATGTTAGCTATAAAGTATTACAATCCATCTCTAGATTTTATTAGTCTATTAAAATTTTACTATTATACTACCAATTTTGAATTGGTTTTAAGGCTAAAATTATAACTTATTAATATATAATCTTAAATTTCATCATAAAAAACATTATGCTAATATAAAATCAAACAATAAAATTCTTATACATTAATAATTTTGCTATTTAATTTTCTTGTTTTATGTATATTTGTAATATTCTGTATTAGTAAATAATAATAATAATAATAATAATAACGATTATAAATAATAATAATAAATCAATAAATAATAATAATAAAAATAATAATTATAATAATAATAAAAATAAAAATAATATTAATATATAGATAATAAGATTTTAAAAATAAAAATAAAATCTAATAAAAATAAAAAATAAATTACCACACATGAAACATTAAAACAACTAAACAAAATACATTCATTTATTAACATCCATGAGTCCAATAGGAATCCCAATTTTTGTTGAAGCGCCTTTAAAATTCTTTGATGCTGAAACCTAATTGTTTAATATTAAAATAGGGAAGGCATGTTGGAAGAATAAAAGAAAAGATGAAATAGAAAGAAAGAAAGAAAGAAATTATTTTAACGTCCACGAGGCTAAAGATAGCCTATGGGATAGATTGTTTCTTCATCTGTTTGATGTATTCAACCCTTTTTCTGTGAAGCTTCAAAATCAATGCTCCCAACTTCTCCACAAACCCCTCACTAAATAGATTATCCCAAGAGCTCGCTGCTAGCATATCTGCATAATTTTCTCTGTTGTCTTTGAAGGCCTCACATTCTAAAATGAAATGTTTTTATGTTTCCACTTTTCCGAAAGAACAAAAAATGCATAGTCTTTCCTCCCACACTTCTTTTGGAATTTTCCAACACCTTGTTTCACAGTGGAGTTGATGAGAATTAGTGCTTAACTGGGCAATAAGAATTTTGGCTCTCCAAGAGGTATTGGCCTCTATGTATGCTTTTGGTTGATGACTATGAGTGGGATTAAACACTTCAATATAATACTTTTTCTTTCTTCCTAGCTCCTTATCCCAAGTAAGCTTGTGGAACTTTTCCATAACAAAAGCTTTTATCTCATTTCTATTTATGGGACACGCATTCGAGCAAATACCCCATTTACTAAACCATTTGTTATTTTGTTGCATCCAAGGAGACTACTTGAAGATCAGAATCTTTCATATTTCGAAATTTTCTTATCAATTTGATTTAAAATATTGGAATATATATATTAAGTATTTTTTCTAAATCACATAGTATTATATAAAAATAAAATTATTATTACCAAACTTATATCATTAGAGAAAAATATAGTTTTTAAAAATAAATTAACAAGTTAGATATTCATACATAGAGTTGTGTGTAACATATCTTATATCTTAATTTTGGCTAAGTTGAATAGATAACAAATTGTAGATTTGTTATTTGCAGATCTATTACAAAAGACTGTCAAATTTACAATTCAAATCTAGAATATCTTTCAAATCTACCATATTAAATACAACAATAAAATATTAAGAATATAATTGTACTCATTTCCTTAGACATAAGGAAATAGGTTAACGACCCAAGATCCTGAGGCATTTTCTAACAGTGAAAGTCTGTCCCCTTATGGACCACTAGCACACAATTTCAGGTGGGGTGGATAGCACAAAATTCCATGTGGAGTGGCTTTGCTTAAATAACTATAATGGTGGATAATAACTAGTGATGACTATCCTCACTACTAGTTTGATAAATAAATTATGACACATTTTCCCATTATATAAAAAACAAGAAACAAAGGGAAAAAAATAAATTTCAATTTAACAAATAATATTTTTAAAATTATAATTATAATTTTAATAAAATAATAACATTGAGTAATCTAAGTAATCACTATTTTTATTTTTTATTAAAAAGGAACAAAACACCTCTCCCCTCTTAAATATTTACGAAAAAAATGAGGACAAAATTTGAATGTAGTACCATCAAAAACTTATTTTCTTAGTGAAGATCAATCACTTCCTTTCTTTTATCATGGATATCAATAAATTCAATGTTTATAAAGTTTATAATCGTTTTAAAACAACTTATATTTTAGTATTAAAAATAATTTTTTATTTTTACTTTTTTATTATAACATATAAATATACTAAAATATTTTTATTTTTTTATTTTTTATTATAACATATAAAGGTAATTTAAATTTTTTATATTTTAACCAATTAATGAGTTTCTTTAATGAAAATCCAAACAACAAAATTCATATATTAATATATTAATATTAAATTTAATCACAAGAAATCTTTCCTTTATAAACCTCAAACAATCAAATTCCTACCTAATTTTATTACTTTACTTATGATTAACAAATTAATATATTCTAAATAGAGAGTTAGACACTCTACGTTGGGGTTATCAAACAAGGCACATGTTTACTCTAAAGCAAGCTTACTCCTTACTTGTTGGTCATAAGAGAGCATCTCTGTAGGAGAATATGGATGAACCGATTTTGGCCTAAGGTTGCGCAATTTAGTCGATGGTTTGAAGGCGAAGGATTTTGACATAGGATCATATTCAAAGAAAGGGATTCAAAGGGCCATCTTTCTACCATATGTGTAGGCAACAAGAAGAAACAATGGAACATCTTATAAATAATAGAAATTTTCCTAACTCAATATGGCAGAATATTTTGGCTTTCATTGGCCACACCAACAGGTCCCATCATATTTTGATAGAAACCCTGGAACAATGGCAAACCAACACATTCTCCAATCCTTTAATAAACATAGCATGGATGTTAGTTGTTGGATTTTTTATGTGGGTCGTATCGAAAAAATAGAATAGACATATTTTTAAGGATAAACAGGAGATTGAAGACAAAGTTTGGTACATTGTTAGACAAAATATCCAGGAAACCATCCTAGTTGAGACTTGGTATCAAGATGACTAGAAGGCCTCACCTCAGGAAGAACTATTTTGAGCAAGCTTGATCTCTCTCCCTCAATGGTAGGCCCTACTTCATGGAAGCTACCTTCTCCGCAAAATTCATTTCCCACTTCTTACTCTCCCCATCCTGAGGGTTTTGTGAAACAACTTTGATGGAACTTCAAAAGGTAATCATGGACTAGCTAGATATGAAGGTTTGGTACAAGACCAAGAACATAATGTATTACAGATATATGTGACAGACTATGGTATAGCAGGTAATAATAAATCAAAGTTCCTAGCTTTAGAAAGGGGCCTCAAGCTGGTAGTTTTGGTGGGCTAATCAAAGTTACAAATACACGGAGATTCTCAACTGGTCATCAAGACAAGCTCAAAAATTAATTCAAGGTGCTCCATTAGAAAAACTCTCCAAAAGATGGAGGCTCATAAACTTGATTTTCCAAATTAAATTGTTGCTTCTATCCCTCAACCGTGTTACCACATCTCATACTCAGAGAACTTGTTGGGTTGCGTTATATTCTTTCCACAACTAGCCCACATAGTTAGCTAGTGGGTTAGAGGGGGGGCAGAGCTCCCCCTTCATTGCGCCTATTGCGCAACGGGGGAGTCACAAGGGGTGTGGAAGCCCCCCCTGTCTAGGGGGTTTGAGGGGACCGGGTAGCCCCCCTCTATGGGGTCTGGGGTAACGCCCCGGGAAATTTTTTTTTGGACCCTATATTAGGTTGGGCATACCTACCTATGGTTTTGTGCATGGCTTTCGCATAAGGTTTTGGATGTGATGGTTTTCGGTCCATGGAATTGGATGCTTCGGCATGTATAAATATATATTGTAACATTGAAAGGAAAATAATGAAAAATTGAGCTGGTAGTCCCGGTTTTGGTATCCATGGGAAAAATTTGTGTATATGTGTTTTATGTGTTATGCTCTCGCATTGTTTATTTTCTGTGTTTTAGAATTTGTATGTAGGTAATTTCTGTATGGGGTTAAAACCTACATTTGGTATTAGAGTTGTTTTGGCTTCAAGGGGACGCCTTTGTTGCTGAGGGGTTTCGTAGATGGTTTTGGATGCGATGGTTTTCGGTCCATGGTATTGGATGCTTCGGCATGTATAAATATGTATTGTAACATTGAAAGGAAAATAATGAAAAATCAAGCTGGTAGTCTTGGTTTTGGTATCCAGGGGAAAATCTCTGTGTATATGTGTTTTATGTGTTATGCTCTCGCATTGTTTATTTTCTGCGTTTTAGAATTTGTATGTAGGTAATTTCTGTATGGGGTTAAAACCTACATTTGGTATCAGAGTTGTTTTGGCTTCAAGGGGACGCCTTTGTTGCCGAGGGGTTTCACTCAGGCCTATGGTAGACCCTATTCAGTGGGAGATCTACGAGATCGATTCTAGTGGTGAAAGAAGATGATGAGTAGTGGAAAGATAGATATCGAGAAATTTAATGGTCAGAGTTTTGAGTTGTGGAAACTCAAGATGGAGGATCTGTTGGTGGATAAAGATCAGTGAATCGCAGTAGATCCAGGTACTAAACCAACGAGAGTGTCCAATGAAGAATGGAAGAATTTGGATCGGAAGGCAAAGAGCACAATGCAATTGTGTGTCTCATATTAAGAATTGCTAAATGTATCAGGGGAACCTACGGCGAAGGCTTTGTGGGACAAGTTAGGGACTTTGTACCAATCTAAGTCTCTAGTGAATAAATTGTTTAGGTGGAAAAAGTTGTATAACCTGAGGATGAAAGATGGAGACTCGGTGATAGATCATATGAATGCATTTAATATTGTGGTAAGTCATTTATTGTTTGTTGATATTAAAATTTCAGATGAATATAAGTGCATTAGTTTGTTTTGTTCTCTACCAAATTCGTGGGATAGTCTGGTTATTGCAATAGGTAGCAATGTGACTACCTTGCAGTTTGATTAAATAGTCTCTTCCTTACTAATGGAGGAGATAGATGGAAAAATATGGATAGCCAGAATGGTGATGCCTTGTCTGTATGAGGACGGTCCCAGAACAGAAACAAAAATAAGTCATCGAGTGGGATATCTAAATCTAGAGGGAGATCTAAATCTCCAGGAAAACCTGTAAAGGTGGTTTGCTGGAAATGCGGAAAGGAAGGGCACTACAAAAGGGACTGTAAATCTAAAGCTCCTAATAAAGGAAAGGGATCTGATGATGCTCCTTTTGCAACAGCGAAAACCATCTCAGATGAAGGTGGAGATGTGTACTTTGCTCTTCAAGTACACATGTAGATCATGAGGCATGGTTGATTGACTCAGGTGCATCCTTTCACTTCACTCCCCATAGAGAGTGGTTCTGCGAGTATGAGAAATATGATGGTGGTGATGTCTTCTTGGGGGATGATAGGAAGGCTAGAACCGTTGGTCGTAGAAAATTAAAGTTGAAGTTGCAAAGTGGAAGGGTTAGAACATTTTCGGGTGTTCTGCGTATTCCTGCATTAGCCAGAAATCTGATTTTTGTAAGCAAGCTGGATGATGCAGGTGTAAAAATAGTGTTCAAGAAGGATACCTACAAGATGGTTCGAGGAGCACTAGTATTGATGTGGGGAGTTCAAATTGGAACTTTATACAAGCTGCAAGGTAGCACTGTTGTTGATGGGTGCAACAGTTCTATGGTTCCTGAAAGTGGAGTAGAAAACCTAGTGGTCTTTGGAGAGAAGACCATGTTGTGGCATCAAAGGCTTGGACATATTGGAGAGAAGGGCCTTCGAATACTTTATGGTGAAGGTATGGTAGAAGGAATGAGTAATAGCTCTCTGGATTTTTATTTCTGTGAAAATTGTCGGAAGCAGAATCGGGTGAGTTTCCCCTCTGGTGGTAAGAGGGTGAAATAGATATTAGAGCTTGTGCACAGTGATGTGTTTGGACCTGTGAAGTTTCCATCACTGGGTAAGTCTATGTACTATGTATCATTTATAGATGAATTCTCAAGGAATACATGGATGTATTTCCTTAACAAGAAATCTGAAGTCTTTGACAAGTTTAAACAATATAAGGCTCTAGTGGGAAACCAGACAGAGAAGAAGATAAAGGTGTTGAGGTCAGATAACAGTGGAGAGTTTTGCAGTAAGGTATTTGAAGAATTTTGTAAGAAGTGTGGTATAGCACGACAGAAGACTACTCCATACACACCTAAGCAAAATGGAGCTACAGAAAGAATTAACAAGACGTTGATGGAAAGGGAAAGAAGCATACTCAGTGGTGCAAGGTTAGGATAGGAATTATGTGTAGAGGTGTTGGAGACAGCATGTTACCTGGTCAACAGATCACCTTCATTAGTGTTGGAGGATAAGACTCCACAAGAGGTATGGACTGGTAAAAACCCTCTCTTTCACATCTGAGGATATTTGGATGTGATGCATATGTACATGTTCCAAAGGAGAAAAGAACCAAGTTGGATAGTAAATCTGAAAAGTGCATCTTTATTGGGTATAAGGATGGTTTAAAGGGTTGTAAGCTTTGGAACCCAGTAACAAGGAAGGTTGTGTACAACCGATATGTGGTGTTCAGAGAGGTGAAAGATGTTATTAAACATGAAGTCCCATCAAAGGAACCTGAGAAGATAGAGTTTGATCTAAAGGAGGAAGAATCAAACTCTATAGTAGAAGAGGAATCAAAAGATGAAGAGCCACAAACTTCGATTGTGAGAAGATCAGTTTGAGAAAGAAGGCATCCAGAAAGGTATAGTCCATATACTTTCTGTTCAAATTTTGCTTTATCTATTTTTGATGATGCTCCCAGAACTGTGAAGGAAGTAGTAGATTCAGAGGATGGAAAACTCTGGAAAGAGGCCATGGTTGATGAAATGGCATCTTTGCACAAAAATGAGGATTGGGATCTGGTGGAGTTGCCAGTTGGAACGACACCCATTGGCAACAAATGGGTGTTCAAGAAGAATAAAAATGCAGAAGGAAAGGTGGAGAAATACAAAGCTTGATTGGTAGCAAAAGGTTATTCCTAGGTGCTGAGAATTCATTTTGGTGATATTTTTTCTCCTGTTGCCAAGGTATCTTATATTAGATTACTTCTATCTGTTGCTGTTGCTTTCGATTTTTAGGTAGAATAGATGGATGTGAAGACAACATTTATCCATGGGGATCTGGAAGAGGAGATCTACATGCAGCAACCTGAAGGCTTTGTGGTGAAGGGTAAGAAAGAACTGGTATGCAAGTTAAGGAAGTCTCTGTATGGGCTAAAACAGACACCAAGGATGTGGTATCAGAAATTTGATACATTTATACAAGGACTTGGCTTCACCAGAAGCAAAGCAGATCACTGTGTGTATTTTAAATTAATTGGTGACCGTGTTATTTATCTAGTCTTGTATGTGGATGACATGTTTCTGGTTGGAAATGACAAAGAAATTATCCAGGATTTGAATACCCAATTATCCTCCAAAATTGACATGAAAGATCTTGGTGATGCAAACTATATTTTGGGCATGAAAATTAAAAGAGATCAGGCAAAGAGGAAGCTCTGGTTAAACCAGAGGAAGTATGTTGAGACAATACTGCAGAGGTTTAATATGCAAGATAGTAAATTGGTGAAGGTTCCTATTTCTGTAGGTGTAAAGTAATCTGTTGAACAGTGTCCCAAGACACAAGAAGAGGAAGAGGATATGCATGTGTTCCATAGGCAAGTGCAGTTGGTAGCTTGAAGTATGTGATGGTCTGTACTAGACCAGACATTGCACATGCAGTGGGAGTATTGAGCAGGTTTATGTAAAAACTAGGGAAGGAGCATTGGATAGCAATGAAGTGGGTTTTCAGGTATTTGTGTGGAACTAGTGATTATGGTTTGTGCTACCAAGGAAGACCAGGATTGGATAGATTTTTGGATATCCATGGCTTTGTTGATGTGGACTGGGCTGGAGATCTAGATCAGAGAATATCTACAAGTGGGTATGTGTTTAACATATTTGGAGGTGCAATCAATTGGATGAGTAAGAAACAATCTGTAGTGGCACTATCAACTACACAGGCAGAATATATGGCAGCCACTCATGCAAGCAAGGAAGAAGTTTGGTTGCAGAGATTATGTTCAAGTATGGGGTTAGTATAGGGATCTATAAGGAGAGACTGTGACAACCAAAGTGCAATTTTCTTGGGAAAGAACCCTGCTTACCATTCAAAGACAAAGCACATTGATGTTTAGTATCACTTTGTGAGGGATATGATAGAAGACAAAAAGGTGTTTTTGGTAAAGGAGGACACATTGAAGAATACTGTAGATGCATTGACAAAATTTGTGAGCTTTGATAAGTTCTCCTGTTGTAGAGAAAAAATGGGCATTGCAGGGCTGGATAAATGACTAAGCTCTCATGTGGGCTCCTGTGGAAAGAAAACAACAAGTTGGAGAATGTTGGGTTGCGTTATATTCTTTCCACAACTAGCCCACGTAGTTAACCGGGGGGTTAGAGGGGGGGTAGAGCCCCCCTTTTGTTGCACCGATTGCACAATAGGGGGGTCATAGGGGGGGTGGCAACACCCTTTGTACAGTGGGTTTGAGGGGGGCGGGTAGCCCCCCTCTATGGGGTCCAAGGTAGCGCTCTGGGGAAAAAAAATTGGACCCTATATTAGGTTCGGTGGACCTACCTATGGTTTTGCGCATGGTTTTCGCACATGTTTTTGGACGCAATGGTTTTTGATCCATGGTATTGGATGCTTCAGCATGTATAAATATGTATTGTAACATCAAAAGGAAAATAATGAAAAATAAAGCTGGTAGTCCTGGTTTTGGGATCCAAGGGAAAATATTTGTGTATATATGTTTTATGTGTTATGCTCTCGCATTGTTTATTTTCTGTGTTTTAGAATTCGTATGCAAGTAATTTCTGTACGGGGTTAAAACCTATAGAACTGACAAGAAAACTATAGATTTCTTGGCTAACTTGGGATGCATTCAAAGAGGAATATGTTTTGATGTTGGTTGGCCCCTAGAAACACAATTATATTGGAAAAATAATCTTCATCACATTTTGGAAGCAAATAAACTTCCCTCAATAGGGGGGTTGTTGATGAGGGATAGGCCTCCCCTATGGGGGTGCTATTCGAGGAGTGTAATGGGGTTGGGGTTGTGCCCACCACCTTGAGAAGATTAATGCATTAAATGGAAGGGGTGATGTGACCATCCCCCTGCATGCACAAGCATGCAAGTAAAGCTTATTCACCCACCATGGACCATAGTGTACATAGGAGGAAGTAGAGTCAACAAGTCTGAAGGTGCAGTGGAGTTGAGAGGAAATAACTTGAGGTCACAGAGAAGGTGGTATGGTCTGACACCCAAAATAATATTGAGTAGGTTGTAATTTGTTGGCTTCAAATTTCAAGAGGAACATATTGTTTGGCTCCCTCGAGCATAGCTTTCGGGAGAATTGACATCAAAGGGACTCTGTGAGAAGGATGTTTGGAGAAGAACTCGGTGCTATTTTTGAGGGGCATGGGAATGGGGAAGATTGCATGAAAAATTATGTATTATCCTACAACATGTTGAGGCTTATTAGACACTCATACAACAACAATCACGCATGGGTCTTCTCCAACTTTTTACCATTGGTGTTTAGTAGCCACCATGACTCGAGTAGCTCTAAATCCATATAGCTATTTTCATAAAATTTGTATGCACTCTTTTTTGATTCCTAGAACTAGTATGGTTGTAATATTATATGGTTTACTATGGTATTGAGACTCGTTTTTCTTTGTAGTTTCAACCATATAGTACTTCCCTTGTACTATGGTGGATTTTATTTTTAATTTATTTTTTACCTACTTATATTAGAGTTTCCTTACCATCTGGTGGTGGTTTATCCTATTCCTACATTGGGCCTTGCTCCTTCTATGTCGCCTCAAATCTATTTGGATGAAGGCCCTAGCTTTGGTTCACTCCTGTAGCCTGACCTCAGTTACTCTCCTGACTTGTGTAGAGTTCAAGGGATTCAATTTGTTAGTTAATATGCAATGCCAAAGGATGGTCCAACAACAAGCCAAGGAGGCTGCTTAAATTTTTCATTCGGTCATCCCTCCTGAGACTAGAAATCAAATTTGTCAACTTGAAACCATTATAGTAGTAGATATAGGCGAGATTTTTCGGATTTTGACATATTGGAAGAATCGGACAATGGATTCTTGACCTTGGTCATACCAGGGGAAGGAGGAAGCGGTATTTCAGTGTCCTAACATTATATTGGAAAATGAAAATTCTACTTGGAAAGGTCCTGTTGAGGGGCGTTTTAGGCCTATGATGTCATCATATGCTATGAGTAAATGTCAATAAATCATGGTAAATGTATAAAGATAAAGTAAATAGGTGGTTGAGAGTGGGTACAACCGCTCCAACCATGTTAGGCCCCTATACTACTAGTCTAACCCCTTATTGTTATGAGTACAACCCCCTTATTATATTGTTGTACCCATATAGTCCCCATATTGTTACTATTGTGCCCCATAGAAGCCCACTATTGTTATTATTGTGCCCTTAAATTATTATTGTTATGTCGGCTTTGATTATATTATGACCCCTTAGACTCCTATATATAGAAAGGAGGTCTTTTCATTTTTATCATCCAAGAATTGTTCATTTGTGTAATGTAAATGAGGTTGCCCCCTCGAAGAGGCTGAATTTTAAGGCGTTGATCTATCTTTTCTATCATTTTGTGAGCTGGTTTCATAACATTTGGTATCAGAGCTTTGGATTCTAGGGTTTTGCTGCTCCAAACAGGTCATCGTGCCATTTGCGCTATAAATTTATTTTTGCGATGTTTCAGAAGCTAAAAGAAAAACCCATTTGAGACGAAATCGGGTTGAATATCAGGTCCAACTTTCAAAGTTTTTTCGTGCTATATTTGCAGAGATATAATCTGAGTAAGTTTCCCTTTTTGTAGACTCCCGAATTACATTCCAAACAGGTGACCTGGGGAAAATAGTCATAACTTTTGTTTTTAGAATCAGATTGAAATTTCATAAGAAGTTGCAGAAATGGGATAGACTGTAGTTTCCTGTGTATATTTTTTAGATCCTAAGGTTAAAACAGTGAAACGTGGCATTTCATACAATTTCGCTCTTATGAAAAGGTATATAATCAGGTCATCTTGGGAGATTGTGCATAACTCTTTCTTGGAGAATCTAAATTCGATCAGACTGGTGGCATTGGAAAGAGGACATAGAGGGCTATTGTAGATCGCAATTTCAGAACTTAAAGATCTGAAAGTACAGGGTTACAGTGATTTCAAGATCGAGCTCCTAAAATAAAGAAAAAGCGAGATGAGGAAGTTTGATGGCGAGGATCCGGTAAATTGGATACTACAGATGGAGAAATATTTTGATCTACATGGTGTACCACTATTACAAAAGGTATGTATTGCATCTTCATATTTGGAACAAGATCAATTTTTATGGTATAAAGGGCTTTGTTCTCATAAAAAACTTGTTACGTGGTCAATTTTCACGGAGGAAATTATAGCACATTATGAGAATACAAAGAGCAACACCTTCTTTAGAGAAACACCACAACAATTGGAAGAAAAAAGAAAAAGAGGGCTTTGTTACAAAGTGGAAAGCAAAATTATGGCAACAAGGAATTCTTCCCCTCACAACTATAAAGATGGAAGTGTTGTTTCTCCTAGCCTTCCACAACCTACAAGGGTTACACCACAACAATTGGAAGAAAAAAGAGAAAAATGGCTTTGTTACAATTGTGATAGAAAATGCTCTAATGGTCATAAGTGTGATAAGAAGAAATTATTTTACATAGAGTATGAAGAGGAGGAAGAAAAGGATCAAGAAACATCAAAAGAAGAGGATATACGCCAGGACCCAACCCAAGAGAAAGAAGAAATAAATCCGACCATATCTTGTAAAGCATTGGCAAGAATTACCACTCCTCAAACTCTCAAGATAGAAGGGCATATCAAGAAGAAAAAGGTTCAAGAAGTGAAATATCACACCAAGAAAGAAGAAATGAATCCAACCATATCTTGTAATGCATTGGCCAGAATTACCACTCCTCAAACTATCCAGATAGAAGGACATATCAAGAAAACAAATGTTCAAGAAGTGAAAGATCACATCAACCATCAAGAAATGAATCTGACCATATCTTGTAAAGCATTGGAAGAAATTACCAATCCTCAAACTCTCAAGATAGAAGGACACATCAAGAAGAAAAAGGTTCAAGCAGTGAAAGATCACATCAAGCATTAACAACAAGTTCTCCAACTTTTAAAGGATCACGTCACTTTGGTGCAAAATCAAATGAAACAACAGGTAGATCAACATCATAGTGAAAAATGTTTTGATGTAGGTGATTGGGTATTTTTACTACTACATCTCAAGCAAGCTATTTATGAGAAGGAAATGTTGGCAATACTACATGCACTTAAGAAATGGCGACCTTACCGAATGGGAAGACACTTCAAGGTAAAAATGGATCATGATAGTCTTAATTACTTTTTAGAACAACTATTATCTTTAGAAGAACAGAAAAAATGGGTCATAAATATGTTGGGTTATGACTTTGACATCATCTATAGAAAAGGGAAGCAAAATTTTGTCGCAGATGTACTCTCAAGAAAGGATGAGGATGTGGATACATTGTTTTGTGCTATTTCTATGATCCAACCAGATTGGATAAATGAAGCAAGGGATGAAGGGAAGAAGGATGAAGAAGTATGGCCACTCATTCAAAAGTTGCAGAAGATCCCAATTCAAACAATATTGCCAGAACTTGAAGAGGAAGGAAAAATCATATTGGAACTTGGAGTAGTCACAGAAACAAGAACCCGACAGCTACGAAATCGATCAATTTCAGAGTATCTCATCAAGTGGAAGAACTTACCCACTGAAGATTCCACATGGGAGGACAAGAATTTTATACAGAAGCATCAAGAACTACTCAAGCGTTGAGGACAACACTTTTTGAAGGAGAGGGGCATGTTAGGCCCGTATACTACTAGTCTAACCCCTTATTTTTATGAGTACAACCCCCTTATTATATTGTGGTACCCATGTAGTCCCCATATTGTTACTATTGTGCCCCATAGAAGCCCACTATTGTTATTATTGTGCCCCTAAATTATTATTGTTATGTCGGCTTTGATTATATTATGACCCTTTAGACTCCTATATATAGAAAGGAGGTCTTTTCATTTGTATCATTCAAGAATTGTTCATTTGTGTAATGTAAAGGAGGTTTCCCCCTCGAAGAGGCTGAATTTTAAGGCATTGATCTATCTTTTCTATCATTTTGCGAGCTGGTTTCATAACATTTCATCTCTCATGTATAAGTATACACTAAGTTCGATGCAAACTTGGATTGTGTTATCACTTAGAGAAAACCCTGGTTGTGGGGAAAAACGCTAAGGTAACCTCTAACTAATATTTTGAATTTAAAGTTATCCCTTTCAATTCGAAGGGGGGTCCTTTCTATAACTCATTTAAAAGGACTAGTTATGTACTTAGCACAATGACTAGATCTGATTTGGATCATACAAAATTGGTTTGGAAAGGAAAGGTAAAACCATTGGGCATGGAGTCTTTTTGACAACAAACTACTCATTACAGGATATATGAACAAACTACAGAGGCAAGGTAGCAACAAATTTCTTAGACAACTCTTCATTCAGCTATGATAGAAGCATATAGAAATAAATATCACAAACAAAGCAACTGGGTGAATTTTGTGAATGATATTCAAGTCGAAAACATATAAGCAATTTGGAAATTCTAAATCTGAGCTGATAAACAAAATTCAAATTTAATTACTCAATTCCAAACATAGAAGACCTATAAATCAAATTGTGAAATAGAAGAAATAACAGGAACTAGAAAAATGGATAGGAAACCTATCACACAAGAATATTTGTAAATATGGAAAAGTAGCAAGGATCATAGCAATTTATATTAATGTCAAAAGTTTACACAATATATTAGTTACTTTAGCCCAATTTATCTTTTCATTAACAATGCATCCAATTATTAGTAGTATAATCAATCATAAACATAACTTAAGAAAGAACAATATATGCAGTGATAAAGAAGACAACAATAAAACCATAAGAGATAACAAATTAGTCCAAGAACAAAGAAAAACCCCACAAGAGAGAAACCCTTTCAAATCTTCTTCTTTATTAGATCATCATAAAAAGATTTCAATAATGAGTACAATGAGCCCAATACATATGATTTGAAGTGGATAGTAATAAATTAGATCTATATAATAGCAGAGAGAAACCTATATCTACTAGATCACTGAAGTTAATTGAATCCAAGATGTCAAATCTTAGATCTAAAATCTGGTTTCCCTTGTCACGACTGTCTGTATGCGACCGAAACTCCTTGGTCACCCTCTCGGTTATTGTATGCGTACGACAGTGACTGCAAGGTTGCTCTTAGGAATTCTTTATGTGTGCGACTATGGCACAATATAGCTAAAATGTAGAGTCGCCCCCTTATTATTGTTGTGTGAGCGACCGAGATGTCTTGGTCGCTCCTAGGACTACTCTGTACGAGCGAATGGGGACCTAAACCTTCTGATCCGCCTCTAAACCTAGAGTCATTCCCTTGCCTACTACATGCCTATAAACAGGGACAAAAATGTCTTATTCTGTGCCAGTGATTGAGATCCAAAAAACCCTAACCCAGAGTGAACCTTTCACCTGTGATTTCAAACCCTATGCGAACTCCTTCCGTCGAACCTGTGCGAGCCAAAACAAAATAGAAGAATAGAAAATGTATTGATCAAGTGTGTTGAAATGAACTTGAGGTCACTTCCTTTTATAGGCTTTCTTGAGGGTTTACTTGGGGTTGAGATTGACCCAAGCAGTTACCCAAGTGGTTAGGGCTGACCCATTCCATAATGAATGAATGAATAAAATAATTCAAAACTTAACTTCTACTTAACCAAATTAGGTGATCATTGGGTCATTTTTGGTCCTCTCAAAAAGAGGAATTTAGTGCAAGCATCATCTTGGTCATATGAGTTGTCCAATGTGGAATTTGACCCTAGTTGTAAAAATTAACACTCCCTCTCAACTAGGAAGAATTTCACCTACCAATATCTGTTAGTTGATCTTTGCGTCATCTTGTAATGATTTGACTGTCTATGCTCAACTATATCTACTAGAAATTTCTTAGATCTAGAAGAAGAATAATTAGGGAGAACATCTTCAACCCTAGAATCTCATCGAGGGATCTTATCCTCAACCCAATCCTATTGCCTATCGATCTTCTCAAAATGACCCTCAGTAGTCATGTGGTAGAACAGCTACATCATAATTGACTTGGGTTGTAAACCCCAAGTACACTCTCAAATCATTGGGCAAAATGAGGAGTGATATTCCCATATGTTGAAATTTCTAAGTTTGACATGTTAGAAATACCTACTGCATTATCTGGTTTAATTTCTCCTTCTTGTTCATACCATTAAAAATTTATTTATAAATATAAATACTGAAATAAACACAAATGCAGTCTTAACTCATATACAGATAAACAACTGAAATACTGAGATAAACACACAAGGGACACCGTTAGTTTTAGACAATCGTCCCCGAAAAAACCCAATGCAGGAAAATCGATGCAACAATTCTGAGGGTTTTATTATTATGTAGATTCTTGAGTACAACTAGGGTGCCTAAAATGGCTCACCCAATAGAGATTGTTACATGGCAATAATACCTCTTCTCGGAGATAGATATTCAGCCTCTCCGCTCTAGTCTTCCCCACGAAAATTCTTCCGGCGCTTCTTCTTGGCCCTGCATCAGACCTGCTAGCTTCAGCTCAGCTCCTGAAGCCTCTGCGTCAGCCTTCAGACCCTCCAAGTTAGCTCTCTGGCCCTATGCATCACCCATGTAGGCCCCTCAGCCTCTGTGTAGTCCCCAACTGCCTCTGTGTAGCCTTTATTACCTCTGCGTCAGCCTTGTTATCACTCAGGTTGTCCTTAAGCTCTGGAAAAGGATACGGCCGAGGTAACCACAGACCAACTTTGGACTGCAGGTTCTAGCCAACCTGCAATCAAAGAGGGCTCTCTCTTTTAGATTTAGCTTTGTTGAAAAGGATGTTAGGCTAGGTCTCGAGTTCAGAGGGTTTTTGTTTGTTTTTGGTGGGAAAATTGATGTTTTCAGACAGAGAGGTAAGGCACAGTCTGGAAGTTTCAAACCATTGGGCGTGGAGTCAAGGAGGAGAACTGTTGGTGCATTTCTTTGGTCACAAGAGAGGGAAAGTGGAGCAAGATAGCTGAGCATGAAACAATATTTCAGGTTTAAATGATGGGAAGGATGCTAAGTAATGAGAGGCAGTTAAGAATCTCTCAATCAGCTTAACAGAGGAGGTAACAGAGCGCTACCTAGGGGCAGTAAAGAATCCCTAGATAATTGGCAAACACAGGTGAATTGGGGTAAACATGAGCCAGGAGGAATTCATATTCATAACCAATTCAATCGGAGGAAAACATAAAGAAATAGCAGAAATTGAGCATAGAGTATTTAAACTAATTCTAGGCTATTCTTTCTTTCTGCTATTTAGATAGTGGTAAACAATAAACAGAGGTAAGATGCACTTATTGCTTCAGGCTGCAACACAAGAATTCCATCTTCATATCTCCAAAAACATTCATTTACAACTGACAGTTTGCTCTCCAGGCTTTCAGCAATTTTTTATTATAGAAAAAACGCAGGTATACAATGCAAGTCTCTGGTGAAAATTCTCAATCAACCAACCCTTGTAACAATGTATAGGGCGGTATATATAGGGCAAAACTATCTACAGAGTTCCTTTATTACATCTTGACCTAATCAGGTCTGAAAGAAAGATGATTACTTAACCTAATCCTATCCAGAAATAAATGCAAAAAATATCTTGGGCTGCGCTCAGGGATGCCGTATCAAAACTGAGTAAATGATGTTGTCCTTGGTGGCTTGCTGCAGTGTTTTCTGAAATAAATGTGTATGGGTTTCTGCATCTCTGCTGTCTGTCTTCATTTAAAGCTTTAACTATGATTTGAGGGCAAGGATGGGCTTAAGCCTTTTGATTTGACTTTCTAGGGGGGCTCATCAATGTTCAGGTGCTTCGAGCCCCTAAAAAATCTTCGACTGGTACTCTTTGGCTTCTCTTATTCCTCTGATACTCTTTGGTAATAAACTGATGCTGTTTTGACGTGCTGTGTGTTAAATCACAAATTAATGGCCGTTGTTCGGCCTCTGTTTCCTTCAAAACTGTTTTCTACTCCTCTCGGCAAGCTTTGCGAATAAAAATGGGTCATTCGGAGCCTTTCGGGCTTGCTGGGGGCTGCAGAATGAAAATATTCCCTAAAGATTCCCCATTCAGGCCCAAAAAATCTAGCGATGGGCGCAAATCGCTCATCAAAAACTGCCTCAGAAACTGATTCTAGGGCTCTGAAGTGCGATTTTTTGCCCTTCGCGCCAAAAAGTGCTGATGACATCAGCATGATGTCATCGGATGTGACTTCGTACGGCGGGTGGTGTCAGCGATGACGTCAGCATGATGACATCATCCTGTACGGACGGTGACGTGGTAGGTGCAGTGGCAGGGTATGGTGGCAGGAGGCCACGTGGTAGGTGACTTGGAAGTACGGTGGCAGGGGGCCATGCAGGCGGACGACGTGTCACGGTGACTGGGCAGGTGGGTGACGCGACAGGTGACGTGGGGCTTACGTCACAGGGGAGGGCGGTAAGCGGTTTTGGGCGCACTGCCTTAGCGCCTGGGCGGTTTTGGGGGAAGGGGCTCCGCCACACCCCAGAGCCTGATGCGTGGCGGGAGTACGGCGGGTAATACCGCCCATCTCCCGGACGCTAAAGCTCGGGCGGTTCGAGGATGGGAGGGCCCGTCAGCCGTAGATCTGCGGGGCGGATGATCCAACGGCTGGCGGCGATGGCGAGTCGGCGGGGGTATACGGCGGGGGATATGCATGGAATATTCCAAATTAAATAACGCACGCAGGTGGGGTTTGAAACTTAGGTTTAGTGGGTTTGGGGTTAATACGAGCGCGGGTTAATGTATTTATGCCCGAAACTTAGGATAAGGGGGCAAAAAGTGGGTTTTTAAGGGTTTTTAGGGCTAGGGAAGAGGTTATTAATCTGGTCAGGTGTCAGATTAATCCCTGCTTGGACACGAATGGGCTAAAAGCAGCCCCTGATGGACTGTTCTTTCCCTGACTTAGAGAGAATATGGCTATAGTGCTAGGGGGGGAATATTTTCATAGGGGAATTTTATATACAAAGTTTTAGTAGGGGAAAGGGGAAAACTGATAGGGAGTTATATAATACTGTTAGTAGTTAATATGAAGGTGACCAGCACGCACTAAGGTCAGGGACCTTAGGCTAATTTTGGGAAAAAGACTTTGAAAAGAAATAGAATCCTTGAGTGAAGCAGATCTTCACCAAGGCAACTGCTATGGATGATGATGAAACTTAAGAGGAATCAAGCAGATCTTGACTTCTTTGGGAAGTTAGTAAGGGACTTGGGGAATTAGAAACAGGGGGAGTTAGTTATGTCCAGCTTTGAGCTCCTTTGCATGAAAACTGCCTTCACTGTGATCTGTGAAGATAAAGCACTTTGTAACACAAAATTGGTCATAAATTATCATTCTGCAACCACACAGCTACCTACCCAGCCTACTCTCCTAACATTTTTTCTTCTTTTGAATTGGGTGCACTTAGACTTGCAAACCCAGATTTACATTTTTTCTTTTGAATTTTTCCTATCTAAATCTACACTTATTTCTGCCACAACCCAGATTAAACAGTTGGGTCCCTTTGATTCTCTACCTATCTACAGATCTGCCAAGATTAAACTGTTTGGACAGATATCATTCTCTATATTCTAAAACAGGAAATTGAAACCTAGGGAGACCAAGATTAAACTATTTGGACCTCCCTTAAATGAAAACTCTTCAAAACTGGAACAACTCATAAAAAATTGGAATCAGCAGTGGCATTTGGACTAACACACTTCATGGCTTTCTTCTTTGGTCTCTTCTGGAAATATGGAACACTGCAGCTTGCAAAGTATGATATATTTGGCATGTAAAAATGTCAATCATGAAAAATGATACCCTGTTGCAATAGGAGGCTAACAGTGGCTACACTTGGGGATGGCTTTTCCTTGTGAAAAACCAAGAACAACAGGTCAGACTGCCTTGATCTTTTGTGGTTGTTGTAGACTGGAAACATTTGTTTTGGCTGCTAAAAGTATAAACTTGGAACTATGACCAACCTCCTCCTCAACTAAATTACTGTGAATTGTACAACATCGCCTGCTTTCTTCTGCGTGCTTGGTAATTATGTACAACATTGTTTGAGCATTATGCTTCTGAAAATCATGGGCCAAAACTAATGTATCTCCTCTGACTATGGTCCTGAACAGTTACTAACCAATTTCTTCTTCCTTGTCAACATTCTTTTGGCTGAAGATTACAATCTGCAACAACTTGCCTTTACCGTGATATATTGTGATGTGTCTGTGCTATTCTTCACTGTTGTGATGAAATTAGTGCAGAGACAGGGCCTTTAAAACTGGAATGCTTGCATCGGCTGGATCTTCTCAGATTTACTGCTGCTTCTTAAATAATCAACTTGCTTAAAAAAAAATGAAAACAAAGTGCTGATATATACAAATAAGAATGTACAAAGATATATACAACAATGCATTGTGTCCCTTTAAAAGGGGTCATGGTAATGCTTCAGCATGCGGCCATTGACAGGGCCTTCTTAAGCAGAACAATCCTCTACAGATCTGAGAAAATAAGTGTTATTCCCTGAACAGCATAAATAACCAATGGACCTCTCCATAGAAAATCAAACTTGGCATGTTTGCCCTTGTCTTCTCTTCTTGAGTCCCATCTTAGAGCTTTGTCACCAACATTGAAATCCTCAGCCTTAGCTCTCTTATCAAACATCTTTTTGAGCTTTTCTTGCACAATTTGAGCTTTGTCATAAACTTGTTCTCTAGTTTGCTGCAGATGGATGGTCTGATTGATTCTTCTTTGAAAGTCATTCGGTTCAGCCTGAATCTCTTGTAACAGCTTAATAGTAGGAATGCCCAGGGATGAAGGAAATCTTGCCTCCATGCCATATACTAGCTCATAAGGGCTCATCCCAATTGATCTTTTGCTCGAAAGTCTGTCTGCCCATAGGGCATTTACCAGCTTTTTGTGCCAGTTCTTTTTGTTTTCTTCCAGCACTTTCTTTATGATGTTGATGAGGCTTTTGTTAGATGATTCGGCCAAGCCATTACCTTGAGGGTAATAGGATGTGGAGTGGCCCAAGGTAATATGAAATCTGTGGCAAAAATTGATCATCTTTTTGGACTTAAAGGTAGCGGCATTGTCAGTGATAATTTTCTCAGGGCAGCCAAATCTGGAAAGGATATTGTACTCAAGGAATTGGATAATGATGGTGTCATTGGCTTGTCTACAGGGAATGGCTTCAACCCACTTAGTGAAATATTCGGTGGCTGTTAGGATCCATTTGTGCTGGCCTGAGGAAGAGGGATGGATTTCTCCAATGAAGTCAAGACCCCATTGTTGAAAAGGTTTTTCTGTGGAGATGGGTTTAAGGGGCAGGGGTAATAACTTTCTCTTGCCCTCAAAAATTTTGCATTTGTGACATGACATGGCAAACTTCTTTACATCTGCAAAAAGAGAGGGCCAATAAAAACCAGCCCTTAGAATTTTATCAGCAGTGGACTTCTAATATAGATGTCCTCCATAGTCACCTTCATGGAATTCTTTCATGACATTGTTAGTTTCATTCATGGTTAAACAATTGAGTAATATACCTTCATGATTTCTCCAAAATAATGCACCATCTATAACACAAAACTTTAAAGCCTTCATTTTCAAAAATCTTTTCTTGGTTCTGGACAATCCTGGGGGAGCACACAAGTTTAACAATATAAAGCATATATCAGCGTACCATGGGGATTGTAAAAAGATTTCACTGATCTGTGGAGTCGCCAGCTCTGGTTCATTGTCCAGTTGGTTAATCTCTAAGGCTTGAAAGTTTGTTTCGAACATCAGTTTAGCCAAACCTTGTCCCTTTATCAGCTTGGTTGGTTTTATCTCTATGTCATATTCAAGGATGTTTGCAATCCACTTGCCTCTTTTGCCTTCTAATCCCTCTTGGGTCAATATGTCTTTTACAGCAGCATGTGGGACATAGGCAATCACATGTAAATATAGTATGTACACTCTGAAATCTTTTGGGCCTTAACCAGTGCATAGGCCTGTTTTTCCATGATTGGGTATTTCAAAGGGGCGTCTCTCAGAGCTCGGCTGAAAAAAGCGATTGGTTTTTCAGATCCCTGTTCATCCTTTTGCAAAAGGACAACGGCTATAGTGTGATCAGATGCAAATGAAAATATGATAAATTTTTTATCAAACTGTGGGCTAGTTAGGATAGGGTTTTGTGTTAAGGCTGATTTGATACTCACAAATGCTTTCTTGGTTTCAAGAGACCATTTTACCTTGGCATCCTTCTTTAACATGTTGCTTAACAATCTTATCAGCTCAGCTAGATTTGGAATAAATCTTCTCAAGAAGTTGATTTTCCCAAGGAATGCTTGTAGCTCTTTAATGTTTCTTGGAAATGGGATTTGGAGGATGGCTTGTATTCTTTCAGGATCAATTCTGATCCCATTCTTTGATATGATGTGGCCAAGTAATTTTCCTTCTTCAAGTCCAAACAGAGACTTCTTGGGGTTCAAGGAAATGCCATATTTCCTACATGTCATGAAAATTTGCCTAATATGCTTGAGGTGTTCTTTATCAGATTTGGAAAATGGGGTTAAGTCATCAAGGTAGACAACCAGAAAGTCATGTATTTCTTTGGTGAAAGAAATATCCATTGCTCGTTGAAAGGTAGCACCAGCGTTTTTAAGACCAAATGGCATCTTTACATACTTGAATGTTTCCCAGGGTGTAGTAAAAGCAGTTTTGTCTTGGTCGTCCGGGTGAACAAGTATTTGGTTGAAACCTGAAAAACCATCTAGCAAAGAGATTCTAGATGATCCCACTACTCTTTGCAAGATGTGGTCCATTTTGGGCAAAGGGTAATGGTCTTTTAGGGAGACTTGGTTTAAATTTCTGAGATCTACGCAGAGTCTGATTTCGCCTGTCTTTTTTCTCGTAGGAACAAGATTGGATACCCATTCAGAAAATCTAATGGGTGCTATTATGCCTGCTTCAAACATTCTCTTTACTTCCTTCTCAATCGGGGGAAGAAGCATAGGGTTAATTCTTCTAAGTTTTTGCTTGAAGGGTTTCTGGTTTGGTTTTAAAGGAATGGTGTGTTGGATCACCGAGGTGTCATAGGATTTCAGATCCTCATAGCTCCAAGAAAATACATCTTGGAATTCTTTGAATAAGTCAATATACTTGGGCTTTTGATCAGGTGGTAAATTTTTGGACAGCTTGATCATTTTTGGCTTTTCTGCTGTCCCAGTGTTATGTTCCTCTATCTCAGTGTTTATGGGCTGCAATTTTGGCTTTCTAGGCACGTCGTTAGCATCAAACATATCTTCTAATGGGGTTAGGCCAGCAGGCAGAAAGTTATCCTTTAAGTCAATGATGTCTGCCTCTATTTTGGCTATATCTTCCAAGTGTATTTGTTTCAGCTGTTCTATGTTTTCTTTGTCAAAAATAGTTGGTTTCAGGATTTGCTTGACTGTTGGAGCTATTACATCTTGCTGATTTTCATTTGTTTGGTGTTCTATATTTGTCATAGCATCCATGTCAATGTTGATACTTGAAAACTCATGCTCAAGGGTGAGGAAATTATTAATCTGGGCATCATTTTCGAATACTTGCCAATCTTTAACGTTATTTGGGACTGCGGGCTTATGTTTTATTTCAGCTGTAAAGTGATGGTTTGGGTGAAAAGGAAGCTTGCATGTACTAGCAAAGGTGGCTAGGCTATGTGCATGAATGTTGTGATTTCTTGAAATCTTGTCAAGCTTGAATTCAGTGAATGCCTAGAGTATATTAGTAGCAGTGGTCCTATAGGCTCTCATTCTGTTGTCGTTGGTTACAAAATTGCCTTTCATCTGTTGTATTATTAAATCAGAGTCTCCCAAAATAGACACTTTTGCAGCTCCTAGAGCTTTGAGGAGTTTAAGGCCTAAAAGCAGAGCCTCATACTCTGCCATGTTATTTGTGCATTTGAAGTTTAGTCTGTAGGCATGACCTTCTGCATGGTTGTTATATGTATTGTGAATCCATACACCTGCCCCTGCTCCTAACTTGTTGACAGAGCCATCAAACTCTAAATACCATGTGATTTATCGCTTATGGTCAGTATCAAGAGATTGTGCTGTTTTAGGATTGGGCAGATTTAAAATTTCTGTTTGGGAAAGTTCTTTTGGTATGCTGGTTGCATCAATTGTTGTGACAGTTTCATGGGTATTTGCAACCGACTCTTCGTTGATGTGTGCTTGTTGCTCTAGAGCGAAGGGCTCATTATCAATTGAAACATTTGTATCATCATTAAACAAAATAAAAGAATCCATATCAGAGTGGATTGAATAAATGGGAAAATTTTCAGGCTTGCTCTCACTACTTACCACATATTTCATGAGCCTTTCTCTATACAGTCTCTTTGGTTGCCCAAAGACTGAAATGGTGGTATAGGAAAGGTCTAATTGAAGGGATCCTTGGAGTTTTTCTCCCCATGATCTTGACAGGAGCATACCGTACTTTGGCGGAATGTCAGCAACCACTACATCCATGAGGATGGTCTTGTTTGGGTATTGAACTAAGGAGACACACAAGTCTTTGATGAGGCCTAGACATTTCACTTGACTTGAGTCAAATGAGTATAAATCTTTGTAAGGTCTTGTAACATCAAGATTCAGTTTTTCCATAACTGCTTTGGGCATAAGATTGTGCGATGCCCCTAAGTCAAACATAGCATTGTGCAAAACCTTGTCATGTATATGCAAACTGACATAAAAGGGTGGGACAGGTCCATGTGTTGATTTTTCGTTAACTTCTGGGCCAAATAGTAGCTCTGGGGTGTCGTCTAAAACATTTACATCATCTTTGACCTCTGGCATTTGAAGTGATCTTTGAATTTGCTGCCTATATACATCGTGTTTAGCCAATTCTGAGAGGAGAATGGATATTTTTAACTTAGCTATTTCTGTCTCTAAGTTAAATGGCTTTTCCAGTGGAGTTTTGGTGTTGATAATGGCAGTTTTTTCTGTTTCATTTGAATTATCTGTGTTTTTCTCTTGTTTATCAGCGTTATGGGAAGTTTTTGCTTGCGGTTTTTTCAACTTCAGGAAAGTTTTTTGGAACCCTGTTTGAGCTTTCTTTCGAGGAAGAAGGTGGCAAAGGCTGATCTTTGGAATGTTGTATTTTCGTTATATCTTCTATAGTCACTTGATGCGGGTTTGGAACAGGTATATCAACTGGTTCTGTTATGACAGCCTTGCCTTTAGTCTTGCTGGGTTGTTTGCCTTCCTTTGTTTTACTAGGTTATGAAATGTCAATGGTCCTAGTTCTCAGCTTATATTGTTTGTGTACTTCATACACAGCGGTATCATAACCTTGTTTAAAATCAAAAGACTCGCCGGACCTAGTTTGAAACTGATTGTAATCGGGTTCATTTTGGTCTTCTTGGGACAGGACAATTTGGTGCTCACCCTTTAGATCCATTAAGTCCATGTGAGTGTCCTCTATGGGTTCACTAGAAGTAGATCATTCAACATAATTATCTTGGAAAAGGGGTCTTATATCATGGTCTTGGTTAGGCCTACCAGCATTTGTGTTCTGTGTTTTTCTAAAATTTGGGTTCCTTATGGTATTAGACTGCTGTCCTTCCCATGATGCTTTTCTCTCAACATTTTCTACTCTTTCTCCCAGCCTTTGCAGGCCACTGATGATAGCATCAAGCTTCTGATCAAAAGCTGAGGGTTCTTCCTTAAAGGTGGTTCTTCTTTCCATTCTAGCTTTGTTTCTTTTGGCAATTAAATTGGCTTCTATGCTGACAGCAACATTTTGCATGTCCGCAAGGGTTTGAGGAGCTCTTTCTTTTAACTGGTATGCCATATCCGGGTCGAATCCATCAGGAAATTTGTACAAGGCCAGATCAGGTGGAGGCCTTAAGTTCTGTGGTATTGCGTTATATACATTATTGAATCTTGCACAGTACTCCAAAACAGTCTCTTGAGGACCTCCTTTGATCATATCATATTCAGCTAGTATGTGCAAGGGGTATTTCTTTTTCTCCCATCTGTTGGTAAAGGATTAGTAAAGCTCATCTGGGGTGGTTATGGAATTTGCAGCAAGTGATTTGAACCAAGTTCTTACATCACCTGTCAAACTCTGAACAAAAGTTCTCATTCTTACACTATCATCGTCTATCTCATAGTTTTCAAAATAGTTTTCAAAATAGTCTTGCATCTTTTTGGTGTGCTGAAGGGCTGTGAAAGGACTGGTGGAATCAAAATATGTGATTTTCGATTGGTATTCTTGAGGTAAAGCCCCAGCATTAGCAGGTAATTGCAGGGGTGCATATCTATTAGCCATATTGGCAGGTATAAGTGGAACAACGGGGATAAGTGGAACAACTGGAGTAACGGGGATCACAGGAGTAACTGGAACGCTGGAAACAACAATAGTGTTAGTATTTGCAGTGAATGAAGGTGTGGAAGGAGTACTACGAGATGTAGATGGTGAACTGATGGAAATAGGGGTTGAATGGAACAAAACCTTGACAGGAGTCGGAACACAGCTAGGGTAAGCTGTTTCAGGGCTCAGATCAGCAAAATTTTCCTGTCTTTCTTGCTTCCTAATGATTTTCGAGATTATGTTAGGGTTTTCAAAAACAGCTGGAGGGTTGGGGTCTGGATTTGACCTAGTATATCGTGGATTTTTCTTGGGAGCCAGCTTCCGAATTGTTTTTTGGGTATTTTTCCGGGGAATGTTTTTCTAATCAACAAGGGACCAATTAAAATATGAGACAGCTTGTTTGTAACTTAAAACTAGCATGAAGATTGACTGAAGCAACATTTATTTACTCCTGTTAATGCAAAGCAAAAAAATAGTCTCAAAGGCTTCCTGGCTGACATTCAGGCTTCATCTGTAGTTTTAAGAGATAAACAACAGTTGGGAAGTTTGATTTATGGTCTCAGCAGAGATTTCTTACCTTCTTCGTGAAACTATCTGAGGAAGGGCCCAGCGGAGTCGCCATTATGTTATCACTCAGGTTGTCCTTAAGCTCTGGAAAAGGATACGACCGAGGTAACCACAGACCAACTTTGGACTGCAGGTTCTAGCCAACCTGCAATCAGAGAGGGCTCTCTCTTTTAGATTTAGCTTTGTTGAAAAGGATTTTAGGCTAGGTCTCGAGTTCAGAGGGTTTTTGTTTGTTTTTGGTGGGAAAATTGATGTTTTCAGACAGAGAGGCAAGGCATAGTCTGGAAGTTTCAAACCATTGGGCGTGGAGTCAAGGAGGAGAACTGTTGGTGCATTTCTTTGGTCACAAGAGAGGGAAAGTGGAGCAAGATAGCTGAGCATGAAATAGTATTTCAGGTTTAAATGATGGGAAGAATGCTAAGTAATGAGAGGCAGTTAAGAATCTCTCAATCAGCTTAACAGAGGAGGTAACAGAGCGCTACCTAGGGGCAGTAAAGAATCCCTAGATAATTGGAAAACACAGGTGAATTGGGGTAAACATGAGCCAGGAGGAATTCATATTCATAACCAATTCAATCGGAGGAAAACATAAAGAAATAGCAGAGATTGAGCATAGAGAGTATTTAAACTAATTCTAGGTTATTCTTTCTGCTATTTAGATAGTGGTAAACAATAAACAGAGGTAAGATGCACTTATTGCTTCAGGTTACAGCACAATAATTCCATCTTCATATCTCCAAAAACATTCATTTACAACAGACAGTTTGCTCTCCAAGCTTTCAGCAATCTTTGATTATAGAAAAAACTCAGGTATACAATGCGAGTCTCTGGTGAAAATTCTCAATCAACCAACCCTTGTAACAATGTAGAGGGTGGTATATATAGGGAAAAACTATCTATAGAGTTCCTTTATTACATATTGACCTAATCAGGTCTGAAAGAAAGATGATTACTTAAACTAATCCTATCCAGAAATAAATGCAAAAAATATCTCGGGCTGCGCTCAGGGCTGCCGTATCAAAACTGAG
This sequence comes from Pinus tabuliformis, assembly GCA_031772625.1. Lineage (NCBI taxonomy): Eukaryota > Viridiplantae > Streptophyta > Pinopsida > Pinales > Pinaceae > Pinus > Pinus tabuliformis. Next base: position 1,648,665,612 of record CM062818.1, on the reverse strand, counting down.
TAAATGATGTTGTCCTTGGTGGCTTGCTGTAATGTTTTCTGAAATAAATGTGTATGGGTTTCTCAATCTCTGTTGTCTGTCTGCATTTAAAGCTTTAACTGTGATTTGAGGGCAAGGATGGGCTTAAGCCTTTTGATTTGACTTTCTAGGGGGGCTCATCAATGTTCAGGTGCTTCGAGCCCCTAAAAAATCTTCGACTGATACTCTTTGGCTTCTCTTATTCCTCTGATACTCTTCGGCAATAAACTGATGTTGTTCTGACATGTTGTGTGTTAAATCACAAATTAATGGCCGTTGTTCGGTCTCTGTTTCCTTCAAAACTGTTTTCTGCTCCTCTTGGCAAGCTTTGAGAATAAAAATGGGTCATTCGGAGCCTTTCAGGCTTGCTGGGGGCTGCAGAATGAAAAGATTCCCTAAAGATTCCCCATTTAGGCCCAAAAAATCTACCGATGGCCGCAAATCGCTCATCAAAAACTGCCTCAGAAACTGATTCCGGGGCTCCGAAGTGTGATTTTTTTCCCTTCGCGCCGAAAAGTGCTGATGACGTCAGCGGATGTGACTTCGTACGGCGAGTGATGTCAGCGATGATGTCAGCATGATGATGTGGCGGTATGACATCAGCATGATGACATCATCCTGTACAGACGGTGACGTGGCAGGTGCAGTGGCAGGGTACATTGGTAGGAGGCCACGCGGCAGGTGACTCGGCAGTACGGTGGCAGGGGGCCACGCAGGCAGACGACGTGTCGCGGTGACTGGGCAGGGGGGTGACGCGGCAGGTGACGTGGGGCTTACGTCACAGGGGAGGGCGGTAAGCGGTTTTGGGCGCACCGCCTTAGCACCTGAGCGGTTTTGGGGGAAGGGGCTCCGCCACACCCCAGAGCCTGACGCGTGGCGGGAGTATGGTGGGTAATACCGCCCATCTCCTGGACACTAAAGCTCGGGCGGTTCGAGGATGGGAGGGCCCGTCAGCCGTAGATCTGCGGGGCGGATGATCCAACGGCTGGCGGCGATGGCGAGTTGGCGGGGGTATACGGCGGGGGATATGCGCAGAATATTCCAAATTAAATAATGTGCGCAGGTGGGGTTTGAAACTTAGGTTTAGTGGGTTTGGGGTTAATACGAGCGTGGGTTAATGTACTTATGCCCGAAACTTAGGATAAGGGGGCAAAAAGTGGGTTTTTGAGGGTTTTTAGGGCTAGGGAAGAGGTTATTAATCTGGCCAGGTGTCAGATTAATCCCTGCTTGGACACGGATGGGCTAAAAGCAGCCCCTGATGGACTGTTCTTTCCCTGACTTAAAGAGAATATGGCTATAGTGCCAAGGGGGAATATTTTCATAGGGGAATTTTATATACAAAGTTTTGGTAGGGGAAAGGGGAAAACTGATAGGGAGTTACATAATACTATTAGTAGTTAATATGAAGGTGACTAGCAAGTGCTAAGGTCAAGGACCTTAGGCTAATTTTTGGAAAATGTCTTTGAAAAGAAATAGAATCTTTGAGTGAAGCAGATCTTCACCAAGGCAACTGCTATGGATGATGATGAAACTTAAGAGGAATCAAGAAGATCTTGACTTCTTTGGGAAGTTAGTAAGGGACTTGGGGAATTAGAAACAGGGGGAGTTAGTTATGTCCAGCTTTGAGCTCCTTTGCATGAAAACTGCCTGCACTGTGATCTGTAAAGATAAAGCGCTTTGTAACACAAAATTCGTCATAAATTATCATTCTGCAACCACACAGCTACCTACCCAGCCTACTCTCACATTTTTTCTTCTTTTGAATTGGGTTCACTTAGACTTGCAAACCCAGATTTGCAATTTTTCTTTTGAATTTTTCCTATCTAAATCTACACTTATTTCTGCCAGGGCCCAGATTAAACAGTTGGGTCCCTTTGATTCTCTACCTATCTACAGATCTGCCAAGATTAAATTGTTTGGACAGATATCATTCTCTATATTGTAAAACATGAAATTGAAACCTAGGGAGACCAAGATTAAACTGTTTGGACCTCCCTTAAATGAAAACTCTTCAAAACTGGAACAACTCATCAAAAATTGGAATCAGCAGTCGCATTTGGACTAGCACACTTCATGGCTTTCTTCTTTGGTCTCTTCTGGAAATATGGAACACTACAGCTTGCAAAGTATGACATATTTGGCATGTAAAAATGTCAATCATGAAAAATGATACCCTGTTGCAACAAGAGGCTAACAAGCCTCTTTAGTCACTGTACTAACCCTCTGGCATTATCCCTACCTCTATTATGCACTCACTTCCCTCACTGCAACAGATCACTTGTTTGAATTTTCTCAGCAAGCCCCGCTCTAGAAAATGGAACTGATTGATCAATCTTGGTGTGTCTCCAACTGGCCCTCAAGCCTCCTCTTATACTTTTTATTTTGAGTCTTCAACAACTGAGATTAAATCTCTAATCAGTGGCTAAGATTAGATTTGGCTTTGTCCATGTCATTTAGAACCTTCTCACCCAGTTTTATATTAAAACCCATTAATATTTTTATTTTCCTAAGTTTAGACTTAGGAACCTATTAAAAATATTAATTATTTTAATATCTCTCTAACCGGTTGGAATTTCCCCAAACCATTTATGGGCCTTGGATATCTCATGTGTTTTATGGTATTGGAACAACTTCTCGCACTCGAGGAAGATCACTTTCTTGCAGGATTTCACCAACGAGTGTAGAAATCTAGGGAAAAGGCCTATCACGACCAAAATATTAAGCAGAAAACTTTCAAGAATGGAGACTTGGTGATGTTGTACGATAGTAAGTTCGTAAAAATCCTGGGAAAATTCAAAATTCATTGGTTAGGAGCATACATTTCCTAGGATATCTCAAATGATGGCGTAGTTCATCTCGCAAAGCTGAATGGAGAACTATTTCTTGGACAAGTAAATGAGAGTAGGTTGAAACTCTATAGGGACGATTATGTCCTTGGGGCTGTGTAATGAATATATTAATGGAGAAGAGTCTTAGTTCTACAGGCAGTTGGAAGGAAGCACAAGACTTTAAACTATGCTGTCAAAGAAGGACTTTTTCGAGGAGGAAGTGTTGTGCGGTACTCAGGAGGATTGCACAGGTGGGGGAAGTTGCGATGAAGAAGTAATTGCGCTGCAAGGAGGGGTTTGATGCAGTTCATCTAGAATATGACCATTGGGATTGCTACAGTTGACTTGACAGGGAAATTGTCGTTAAAAGGAGTGGGGGGGACGCATTTAATGAGAAAATATGCTACCAAATTCGCATTTATGAGGTGGATCTGAAGGAGATCATGAAGTTGGAAATTCAAAAGGTTTATTGTTTTATGGTATTCTTATTGAGAGTGTACAAAAAGAAACAAATTTAGATTGTGGATGGAAAACAACCCTAACAGTAAAAATGGCTGTAAAACAGTGTGGATCTGCAACAAATGATAGAAACAAAACCTGTCAATGTCCTTATTTATGCAACAAAAATAGGCAAATAGCAAAATGGAATAAGAAAATAAGCACAAACAACTCAAATAATCCCATGGAAACTAGATATAAAGAATATTTTTTATTAGATGACACTTGTGAAGGGAACAAATAATGTTACCAGTACCCCTCTGTGGGATGGGTTCTTGGCTATCCTCAATGTCTTTAGCTTTGTAGAGTCTCTCTCCTCTACATTGTGTAAACTCGGCAAACAAAATGTTTGAGCTCAATGGGAACTCAAATGAAAAAGGAAAATGGTGAGCAACAATGATAATCATCAGAGTTGCAACAGTGAGTGCAACAATGAAAATGATCGAAAGTGAAGGATGAATGTAAAACCCTCCAATTTATAACAAAATATTAGGTTATTCTTGAATAATGGGAAATAATAAAATATTATTAACCAAATTCTAGAATTAACCATTTGGAATATTTTATTATATTTGGTTGGAGGGAAAAAGTATTTAAATTGGTTAAATACTTTTATTTAGAAATAATAAATAAATAAAATATTTATTTATCATCTCAAGGAATGTGTTTAAAGAATAATAAACAAATAATGATTTATTTAAGTATTCCTATAGGATTGAGTCAAACTTGACAAGGAATAATAACTAAATAGTGATTAATTAATTGTTCATAGAGAAAAATAAGAAAAATAATGATTTATCTAATTATTTATCACGACTGGGTCAAATATGACAAGTAATATTAGTTAAACAATGGTTTAATTAAATATTCCTAGATGATTATTAAATAAATAGTGATTTATTTAATTATTCTTCATGGGTTTAACCATAAATAATTTAACAAATGTGGATTATAAAGTAATTTCTTATAGTGAAAGCAATTTTACTATGGTAAAATTGGCCCTACATGGTGTACTTCGATCCATCTAGTAAGTTATGGCTAGATGATAAATTTTTGGTGATAACAGATTTCCCCCCAACGTACGAGTGTTAGGAGAAAAATGTATGATCGAAGTACGTTGTAAGGACACAATCACTAGACACCGAAGGGGAGTTAGAGAGAGAGAGAGAGAGAGACCAATGGAGTTGAATCAAAAGAGGATAGTGACTGAGGGGGCGAGACCAACTAACTGATGTAAGTCTCCTTTTATGCTATGGTACCTGATCTCAGTGAGGTGGGGGAGGCATACCTATACCCACCGAGATAACTCAGTACAAAAAATAATGATGCGCCCAGAAAAATGAAACTGAGCAATAAAGTACATGTTGAATGGTACATGACATGTTGGCATAAATGAGAGAGAAAATAATACAATGTATCCCATATACATAATGCGCCTGGAAAAACATGAGCCAAGACTAAATACAGTAACATCTGAGTAAATGCGATATAATGGCCCTTCCCTCAAAAAATGGGTGGGTGGGAGGGAGGGAATAACAACCAAAGAAGCCCTGCTGAAGAGGAAAGGGCTCTGCAAAACTGAATGGGTCATCTAAAGGAGACATGCATTCTATGAGCGATGCAAGTGGCAGGAACTAAACCCATCGAATCTGCAGAACTGCATCTACGGTTGTAGCATAATATGAACTAACCCAGGCATGTGGGGGGCTACCTGAAGGGCCACCCCCTCATGTAGGCTGAAACATATCACACACACCCGTGAATCACTAGTACAATCTGCTGCATCATTGAACCATCAAGTGTAAGAATCACAAGCATGAATCAATCAAGTCAAAGGGAAATGATGATTCCCTTTACTTGATATGAAGCACCAAACAAGAGTGGAAGCAGGCACCAAGATACACCTCCCTCTAGGTCGTTCTTCTAGAATAGATGTGCTTTAATGTCGACGTAATAGGGCCCACCATAGGTGAGGCAATGAGGATCCTCAACTAAGGAAAAGTGAAAATAATAATGTGACAGATCGACTGACACCAGGGAAAATGGGGAAAATGGGACTGAGGGACAAACATACGACTTCCCTTGTCAGAGAAGAAAGTGCATGGTTGACCTGGCAATGACTGACTCGACTCTGAAGGGGATGGTGGACAGTATGACTGAAGGCCAAAATGGGCAACACAGGATGAATGGTATGAAAATATGGATGGAATATTGTGACATGATACAATCAGACGTGAAACAGAATCCATGGATTCAAAGGTGACTCATCGCGGATGCTCTGAACAAGGGTGACTCAATGGTACTGCCACACAGAATAGGCCCAGTGGGAACCATGAAAACATGAGAAAATGATGGGTGCTCATGATGAAAATCAACATGTGAGATGACAAGCACCATGGGAAGGTGGTCCCCAAAGTACAAGCGTCGCATATGACGAAATTTGATTTTGAGAGGCGACGAAGTGACCCTTCTTGGAAAAATGGCTTCCACGTGAAGTGTCAAATCATAAAAAACGAAGAAAGACCCATTACAGTACTCACTGAGGGCGTTCTAATGGTGTTGATGGTTCATCAAACTGAGCTATGGTTTGGTTGCAATGGGCAACAGAAAAATTGTGGGTTTTTCTATAAAAGGAATTTTTCCCTCCAATTTAATTCATTCGGTATGTGATCTGTGGTGAATTTGGAGAGGAGAAGAAGGCCCTAAATCTTGTGGAGATCATAGTGGGCAAACCGATCGTTAGAATCAGGACTGCGACTTTCACGTAGGTTACCTTACTCATCTCTTCAATTTTAGTGGTCTATTTGTTGTTTTGGTGCCCCACAGCTCCCTGGGATAGCCTTGCTGCTCCTCACAGTCGTCTCACACTTTTTTGGGCCTGAAGTGCAACATGGCTTGTAGGAATTGGTCAAAAACCTATGAGCTCGCACTTTTCTAGCTGAAATTTGTCAACTAGACCTGGGAGGGAGGGTGTTCTGCTGGCCTGGTGGGGGCTGGAGGGTAAACAATCAAGAACGGTGTTTTCATATTTGAACTGACAATACATGTGTTGTTTTACAGGTATGGAAAAGTTGAAAATCAATTGGCATTTGGACACCCTTCGATCCGAGATTCAGTGGGATGAGGTGGTTTGAGGGGCACTAGCTTGCTACGAGGTTCTCAAGTTGTTAGAGAACCCATTGATGAGGGAAGGTAAGCCCTTTTTATCGAGGATCGTTAGCTATTGGGACCCTAACTAGGAGGTCTTTATCGTGCAGGGGCACAGGATCGAGTTCAGTTTCCAGGACATTTATTTTTTGACCAGACTCCCCCCCCCTTCTTGGGGGTGGTGGGGGATATACACCCGATGTTGCATTGTGGGAGGAACATTGCAGAGTTCATGGATCACAATTTTCCATGAGGTATTCGTGTGAAGGGCACGGCCATCTCGATCAGTGATCTAGATAGGCTAGAGACATGAGCTGTTTTCGTAACAATGCTACGGATTCTAGGAAGCTAGGTGTTCCACCACATCACTAGTGGGCAGATGATTCTTGTTGAGAGTGTATTGGTAGGGACCTACTATGGCTGGGCCCAAATGATGATGTTGTCGGTGAAACGTCAACTGAGTCTATGCGGTAGACAGGTGAACCATGATTGTGCATTTGGTACAGTGCTATGTGCTTTCTTCTTTGAGAAGATACCTACCATCCACCCTCATGTACAGATCCAGGATGGGGGCCCACTGGCGCCCAGGATGCGCCACTGGGGGTAGCTACTACGGAGAATGGGAGGAGGGGGGTCATATGTGTGTTTCAACTTGCAATTTTTGCACACTGGGATCAGATGCCCCTTTACATAGATGATTATCCCTATAGTGGGATGAACTACCAAGGTGATCTTGACCTACCACTTCCACCCAGACAAGCATGCGAACTAGATGGTAAGTGTTAAGTTTATATTTTTATGGCGAATTTCATATTTTTATCACATGTATATGGCACTAAGTGTAAAATATGTGGTATGCAGATATAGCACCAGTGAAATCGGCAGGATATGTAGGTCGAGCTACAACACCTGGGGCTGTAGATCAGGGAACATCATCATCAGGCCAGGGTCTAGATGTCAGTGCTCTACTCGCTGACATATGTCGTAGATGTGATGAGCTCTTGACATGAGTTTCTGAGCGCAGGTGGCATTAGTTAGACGATTAGTACATAGATGAGTGTACAAGTCTTTCCTCAAAGTGGCGAGGGATCATGCAGCGCATGGCAATGGCCAGTCAGGCGATACGGGATCTACGGGTAGGTGGAGCAAATCCTCTAGCGCGAGATCTGCTAGACAGTGACTAGGGATGGGGACATGTGGGTCCCCTTTGTTTTGATTTTTGTAACATTCTATGGGCATGTTAGATGTATTTAGAGCTATGGGCTCCAAACACTTATATGTTTTATGTGATACATAATGTGATTATGCATCTTGATGATGATGGTTCACCATATGTTTTGTTTATGGTTTTCTTCTGTGGTATACATGTGATAAATGCCAATCTAGAATTTTATTTGCAATTATATCTACATAGTTATTTTTGGCTCTATGAACATGACTGAAAGTAATGGTTTCAAATTCATGTACCAACATCTTAACTCATAGATATTTTTTAAATAGTACTTGGTTATGCATGACATGAAAAAATGAATCTAAACGAACTTGAAGATGAAGGATGCGATGAGAAAAGGAATCGACTAACAAACTTATCACTGCCTCATATTCAGACTGGTTATTGTTGGAAAATCTGATGCACACACCATTATAATGGACTCACGTATGCAAGGGGGTGAAAATGGCCCATGTTGTCGAGGCTAGATTCCTGGAGAAGTGACTCGCACTGTCGGCATAACCGACATATAGTGTGGATGATGGATCCATCTGAAAGGCGCAAAACACAACAAATGAGATGATGCAACCTACCTAAATGAATGACAGAAATAAATAAATGCAAATCGATGGGATATGATATGGGTAAAATTTCTTGAGGTAGAGTGCTTTGTGAGGATTAGGAAGAAGTTGGCCTTCAAAATCCTCTAGAAGATATGCCCCCTTACCCATGTCCTTATAAATGATGTAAGGTACTAGCCATAATGATGAGCGAGACAACGACGAAGGATAAAATAAACAATGTGACGATAAATTTCATCGCCAATGAGAAGATAGTGAGGGGCCTGGTATCAGATACGTCGTCGATCATCGCAAGTAAGATAGGGGGAAAACTTATGGGTTCGCAAATATGAAAGGAAGTATGCACGATGGTTCATATCGTCCCAAGGGTAATCAGGGGTAGATATGGCTTCCATGATGTCCTCATCAGAATGGGAGATGGATGGATGAGAGGAAGATAGACTACATGTTGCAACAGCAGTATCTGGTTCACATACGCATCATTTGAAATGGTAGATGATGAGCTAGTAGATGGAAAATCTATTGTTGGCTTATATGGGCCTAACCCAGCTTCGGAAGAGTTGTTTAGACAAACAAATCCCACAGTTATCAGCCCTTTCAGCAACATCCCGTGGAGCGTGGACTGAGGTCTCACCTGAGGTAGTAGGGGAGGGTGCTGGAACCAGGTTTCCGCACCCTTGGGATGTCTAGATGTGGTCTGGAGGTTTCGCACACTATTCTGCAGCCTCGCGCTGCTCTGCTTCTGTGCAGATCCGAAACAGGGCTACTTCTCGATACTAATTACTGAATGATTTATTATAGAGTAGATCTACTTAAAAGGGTCTTTAAGCAAACCTTTAATAAAGATAACTAGTGCGCGCACTTAATAGAGATACTGATTTGCATTAACCTAGAACATAATATTACACATAAAGAATCAATAAAAACATTAATCATAAATCAACCAGATCTACAACAGCTCAGATTAACACAGAGTTTCAAAACCAACTTATCTTTATTTCCACTTTATCCCTGATACATCTAGATCTACCCTATGCACTCAGCTACAGGGTCTGCACACACAGCTGCGGACTCTACCAGGCCTCTTCACACACAGCTATAGAGCCTCTATCCACTACCCAATACCCTTGCCTAGGACTTAAAGATGCTCCAAAACTCCTTAACTCATGAACCCATTATAATTCAGATCATTCATCATCCAAAAACTAACTAACTCTACCCATAGAGCCTCGCTCTATTTTTCCATTTCCCTAGACCGCGATCCATGGGTGGGCTGACTTAACTTCTATTTCTTTACATTATTTTTGGGCGGACTACCCTTTGACTCAACATATTACAAATCGCGCTCCGCACATTTTGGAGTTTTACAATATTTTTACCCTAACTTATAGACTCTCAGCCCCAAAACTATTACATGGGACCTCTGCTACCCAACAGTCCCCCAACACAATCATCGTGACTCATCCTGAGTCACTCGTCGGTGCGGCGAGACATGCTACCTTGGCTTTGTGGTTCACCTCCCTTCAAGTGACGCTCTTCGTCCTACTACTCCTTCGTTGTCTTCTTCAATGCTTCATTCGGCTCTTGATTCGTTGTTATTACCCATTCTCGCAACCGATAATTCTCATTCTGCTTTGCTCAGTTAACACAGAACATCCCTCATAGGATTTTAGCTCTAGAGGGAGAGCCACATATGGGACCTCCTTGTACCACCACAGCCAATTCCTTCCTTCATATCTTCTCTTCGCAATGTCTGTTGCATCTTGTGTTGCAATTTTGCAAGACCCTTACTTCTGTCTGCGAGATCCCAATCCTCAAGTTACAGTAAAGACAACTTATTAACTGCATGTCTACTAGTGGTCTTCGTCTTTCCATTCTTTCTCTTTTCTTTTTTAGCTTGTTGGCCCACCCACGGGTGAGGCTGCGGCATCCGGACCAGTTCTGCTTCATGTCTCCCATTTTTCGGTACATCCCCTATCGTTGATGCTGAACTCTACGTGGTGCCTGCATCTATCAATACCACGTTCCTTAGAGATCCCTGCCTCTTCATCGGCCATGTCATGACCCTCGGGCTTACGCCTTGTGCAGATATAATAAAAAGGTCCATATTGGTAAGCAAATTACGTTTTTTCGAAGCGTAGTTCACCCGATGGAAGCCCCCCTATGATTTTTAAGCGTTTCGAATTTCAAATTCACTGTCTCCCACCTGTTTTTGCGCCCTCATGTTAAACCTGTGGTAGATCATTCCATAGCTGGCTCGTATCCCTTCTCTTAATTTCTGTCGCCTACTACCTTTTGCCATAATGCAGACATCTTGTCGTGAATAGTGACAACAACGGTCACCTCTCCTCTTATCAATGCAACAACGCACTCCTTTCCGTGCAACTACGACCCTTGTGATTGGTGACATATATGCGCACCCTGGCAATTGCGCATCCTTCCCCCAGACTGCTTTATCATCCCACGCTCTCTTTCAACTAGCTGGAGCGGTGAGACTGTCCTTCGTATGGTTAGTCAGGTGGTCAGCCCACCCATGTAGAGGTTTAAGTGACTGCCATTCACTCTTCCTAGGAAGGGGTCTCCATTGAGTTTGGAAAGCTGAACCGCACCCCCATCAGTAACTTCTTTGACGACATAGGGTCCCAACCAATGCATTTAGAGTTTGCCAGGGAATTTCTTGAAGTTGCTGTCATATAGTAATACTAGATCATTCTCCTTAAAAGTGTGTACTTTAATATGGTGATCATGACACGCTTTCTCTCGTTGTTTATATACTTGCTAATGGAATCTAGCCAAAAGCCTTTCCTCCTCCAGCTCTTCAAGCTGTGCAAGTTGTTCCTCCAAAGCCCTGCGGTCTGCCCTATCTATTATTACCGCTATCTGCAGACTAGGCACAATGTATTCCATAGGCATAATGGCCTCCTTGCCATAGACTAACCAAAAAGGTGTATGGCCATCAAATTCTTGCACGTGGTTTGGTATGCCCATAGCACAATAGGGATGCACAAGTCCCAGCCGTTTCATTGTGCATTATAGACCTTTGTCAACACAGTCTCCAGAATTTTGTTGAATGCTTCAACGGTCCCATTTTCTTGCGGGTGATAAGGCGTACTCTATTGATGATATATCTGGAATTCCTCAGTGAGTGCACTAATCGTTTCATTTAGAAAGTGCATTCCTTGATTGCTCATGAGAATTTTGGGACATCCAAACCTTTTCAGCACATTCTCGAACAAAAATTTCATAGTTGTTGCAGCCATGCAGTCCTTGACCAGTTGTGCCTCTGCCCATCGAGTCAAATATTCTGTCACGGTGATGATATAGCGCGCGCCCATCTTCCCTTGCGGTGCGATAGGTCCTATGAAGTCAGTTTCCGATTTCTCGAATGTTTGTAGTGTCAACTATGTCTGGAGCGGCATTTCATCCCTCTGCGATGGTTTCCCCGCCCATTGACATACGTCACAGGCTTGGCAGTTAGCTTTCGAATCTTGATGCAGATTAGGCCACCATAATCTCGCGCGAAGAATCCTCTGGGTTGTGGCGTGACCTACATAATGTCTGCTAGCAACCCCCCTGTGTGCTTCAGCCAGGATCTGTCCTCGCTCAAACTTTGGGACATACCTACGTAATATTTCGTCGTTGCCCATTTTGTAGAGGTGCCCTACAATCATGATAAAGTCTGCTACGCATATCACTAATTCCTTCTTCTGGTGAACATAATATCCCTGTGGCACGGTTGCTGTAGTTAAGAAATGGATTATATCGTCAAAGTGGCCATTTGTTACGCGCACTATATATAGTTGTGCATTTGGGATTCCGTCCTCTAAATTTGTGGGCTCTTCGACGGTCTCAATTCGGGACAGGTGATTTGGACCTGCATTTAGATGTCTCGGCTTTACGACGACCTCGAAGTCATATTCTTGGAATAACAGCAACCACCTACAAATGTGCCCCCCCAACACAGGCTTATTCACTAGGTATTTTAGCACCGAGTGATCAATATACATCTTAAAGTGGCCTCCGAGCAGATAGTGGCGATATTTTTGAAGCATGTATACCATCGCTAATCCCTCTCACTTAGTAGTGGAGTAATTCTTCTTAGCTTTTGACAACCGGCGACTTGCGAACGCAATCGGGTGATCAATTCCCTCCGCTCCTGGTTGAGTAAGTATGGCCCCCAATGCGATACATGACGTGTCGACATGCACATGAAATTCAACGTCCCATTTTGGAAAGAACAATATAAGGGCGGATGCCATCTTTTCCTTAAGCATTTCCAGACTTTTGTTGCACTCCTCATTCCAGCAATAAGTAGCATCCTTCTTCAGCAACTGTTCCATTGGAGCCGTGATCTGGGCATAGCTTTTTATGAACTTCTGATAGTAGCCCATGTGTCCCAATGTGGCACGTAGTTGTTTGACACTCCGTGGCACTTGCAGATTGAGTATGACAACGATCTTTGCCAGATCCACCATCAGACCTTGCTTACAAACCACATGGCCAAGCAGGTTCCTGAAGGGGATGAGGAAAGTACACTTCTTTAGGTTTAGCACAATCTAGTGTCATCGGCAAGTATCCAGCATTAACCGTAAGCTCACGATATGTTTCTTCACCAGTCCAAATACGGTCCAGTCATCAAGGTAGACCTCTAAGAACTTGTGTATAAATTCCTTGAATGCAGCTACCACAATGCGGGAAAATATCGCTGGCGCATTCTTCAGTCCAAAGGGCATCACCGTATACTAAAAACAACCCCATTCAGTGGCGAACGTTGTTTTACTCCTGTCCTCTGGTGCGATCTTGATCTGGTGGTACCTGGAGAACCCATCCGTGAAGGAGTAGGCTTCCTGGCCCCCCACATTTTCCAGTACCTCATCTGTAAAGGGCGTCAGGAACGGATCGTTAACACAGGCATCATTGAGCTTCCTGAGATCCACATAGATGCGAATCTCCCTCTTCTGTTTCTTCTCCTACACAACCATAGGACTTACCCAGTCAGACTCCTTGATTGGTTAAATAATTCTTGCTGCCAACATTTTGTCCAATTCTTCGCGGACCTTTGCTTTGTATTTTGGATTCAATTGGTAGGGTCACTACTTAACTGGCTTCGCATCTGGATTCAACGTTATCTTCATCAATCCTAGGTCTCCTAGGATCCCTTTTAACTCTGCGATTTTTGTTGGGAATAATTCTCGATATTCCCGAAGCAACTCGACGACCTTTTCCACCGTGGAGTCATCCCAATAGTCCCCAAGCGTTGCATACTTTGGCTCTTCTTCTGTTCCAATATTTACTTGTTTCATTTTTAACGGCGTCATGATGTCTGGATCTTCAATTTTAGGTCCACGCACCTCACGGCTTCCCTCTGATTCTGGAATATTGATGTTTCGTGGTTCGTCCTCATCCTCATCTACCTATACATTCTAACATTCAGGGCCTAGCTCAGCTATCACGACTAGTCTGGCTGCACGATTTCTTCTAGTTCCAGTGGCGTTTTGAAAATGGCAGCCTTCACCAGTTATAATGCGTCATCCACAGTATCCATCCATTGGTCTTGAAAGACGAATGTCGACAGAAAACCTTCGCGCAAGATATCCCACTCGCCTATGCCATGTCGAAGCTCTGTTTCAGTATACCAGTTCCTTGGGATGACGTCCACGGTATGATAAAATAAGTGCACCCACTCCAGTTCAGGCTTCTCACCTTAAGCTTTGTTCCATCTGGTAAGGTGCATGCACGGGTCATCTCATCTATCGTATTTGTCTGTTATTTTTAGTTTTGGCTTCCCAAATCTTATTTGCATCATGCGCCAGTAGCCACGCTAGTCTTCGAAAGTTCCTTCATGAGTGCCCCACCATCGCGTAGGTGTTGCACACAATGTCCATTTTAACGCATCAAACCGTTGGTGTTCTGGTACCGTGCTTTCGAACCTAGGCAGGAACTCATCTACTGCTATCAGCCCATCATACATCGGCAGTTTGCTGTCTTGAACTCTAACACAATATAAGGATTTGGTCATCATATTGCAGTGTAATGTGGTTACTCCGTTCAACCTGTTACGCCACCGCTCATCTTCTTCATCTGAATCCCCGGTGCGAGATTCTGCATAGCCCCATGATATTCTTCTCTCCTCTGTTGGCTTGTCCCCTTGTTTCCTGTATGCAGCAATTTTGTAGATACAATCCAATTCATCGTCCCCTTCTTTGTTGCGCACCGGTTCCATGTAGCGCGGTCCTTTGGTCGGATCTAGTGGAATGACTACGTAGAGCGACTTCTTCTCAAATATCATCTACCGTTGCTTTAAATTAATCACCCCATTCATGTCGGTGGCCCAGTCTATCCCTAACAGCACAGGGTAAGGGCTATCTTTGTCCACGATTTCAATAACTTCAAAATCCATCCCAGTGCTTCCGCGATCGATATCTATTGTAATTCCTTGTAGCCTTCCCATGGGCAGAATCTTCTGTTGATTTTCCATCCGCAATTGGATAGAAGACCATTGTAATGTGGGCTTACCCATGCACTCCCAAGTCTGTTTAGGCAGTACGTTTGCATCTGAGCCCAAGCCCAAAATGACTTGATCCATCTCATAATTACCAATCTGCGCCGTTAATAACATTTCTTGCCCAGTTCGCGACACATGTCTTCCCAATTTTCGAACTACGTGAGGTTCACTCCACCCTACGCATCTATTTATCAGTTCCTGTAAGCCTTTAACTGCCCTGTTGTCATGAAGAAATTTTATGCATGTCTCTAAGAAGGTAGTTAGCATCGAGGGATCCTTTTTCGGCTCAAGCCGATCCCTACTACCTAGGGTAGAGACCTCCACAAAGCTCTCCCTAGCTTCCAGATATGTCTCCCTGCCAAACCCTGTGTCTTCCTTAGTTAAGTTCCCTTTGTCCTCTCCTGTGATTGTGCCACTTCTCAGTACCATGTTAACTTTGGGGTCTTCGTCGCGGGGTTCAGACCTCATCATCTGCATGTTTTGCATCATCGTAAGTGGCGCTGCCCTTTTTTCCCGAATCTGTGTTATCAATGTGGGGTAATCTATCAGCTCATGATCAAATTGCTCATATTAAGTGCATGATATTCTAGTTGGGTTGGTACAATCTCACGCGTAATGTCCTGGTCCTCTGTAGTTGTAACAAATTAGCTACCCGTGGCCCCTTCCTGGCCCCATTCCGCCCCATCCTCGTCCGCGTTCTTATAGACATTTTTGGGCACTACAACCCCAATCATAAATGTCCATAAACCAAGGGCTCTTAAGTCCCTAAAAGTGTTGTTCCAACCTCTAAAAGAACAAGGTCAACTGATTACATCTCCCAGAAGTTCTCCATGAAAAACTGCTCAGAACTGGTCAAAACTGGACCATCTCACCTGCTCCATGGTCAAAGTGCGCTGCATCCCACCTAAATACACACAGGAGGTGCAATTCATCTTGAAAAGCCCTTCTATGGGGTTCGATGGGCGATAGTGGACAAATGGCAGGGTCAATCTGCAAGGTGGAGGATCATGGAATCTTCTAGAAACTTCTCCTGTGACACTTGCCTCTCTGCATTGGCCCAAGGATGAGTAAGAGATCATCAATCTCCAAGTGGATTCAAGAACGATTAGAGAGAGGACACTAATCAAATCTCAAAAGCTGACTCACCCTCCTTGCAAACATCTATATATGGATCCCTCATCCCAGAGATCCAGAGGCTGGAATTTTGTATCTTGTAAGGAAGTGCTGCTGGTTTCTTGGTGCAACATCATAGTGTTGGGTGATCTAAGCTTTTCATGAGGTGAAGAAGGGCTTTCTTTCTGAGAGGATGATGCTGGGTCAGAACAATTGGTTGTAATCCTCTTTGTTATTTCTTGATTATCAATAAAGCTATTCAAGTTTTCCTCCAAATTCTTGTATGATTGATGATATATGCATTTGTGTGGTCAATATATATCTGGTCCTATGTTGTTTATGATAATAGATCTATGTTCTTGGATAGTGTTACGCTGCTTTGATTCTATAGGTACTCTTTGAAGCTGGGTAGACGAGGAAGCGAGTGGCAAAGATCTATCAGAAGGGAGAGGAATCAAGCAAGGAACCAAGCGCAAGACAGAGGTTGGTCTCCTTTATTCCCCTCTTATCTATTTCTCATAAAGGAAAACAAAAGTAGTTTTAATTTGTTTGTTTCTAAGGTAGCTACCAGCCTTAGTGGGACTAGCAGATCTGCATAGACACTGGATTTCCCGATAACACGTGTCCCTGGAACCCACCATGTGTGATCACTGCGGCTGGATCCTGACCTCGCGCCTCAGTCTGCATTCTATAGGCAGGTGACTGGTCCATCGACAATTGATAGCTATGACAATATCTTTCCTCGTGGCCCACCGATCTGCAAAAGTTGCAAAAGAGCTGCTGGGGGGTCTGGTTGAATTTTGGCAGTAGATGACAGCTATCTGTGTTATGCTTACTGTTAGCTCTGCTACATATCTTTAGTTTTTGAAGGTCAGAAACGAGCTTGGTCTGATTGGTTACGCTTAAAGGGAGCTCTTAGTGGTCGTTCTCACCTTTTTCCTTCACCCCGCTCATTCTCCCTTCATCAGTCCTAAAAAATGATTAATTCCTTTATCGGGCCTGGGTTTTATCGCTATCGCAAGTCGCATCCATGTATGTAAAGGCTGCGATGCGATCTGATCACAATCGCATATCGCTATATGTAAAGGCCTAAAAAAAACCATAAAACTTTATCCATATATCCCCGCATGCTCATAAACCCCTCTTTAAATCACAGTTGTTGATTTTCGCAACCCCCCCGATCCAACGACTCCCGTCGTGCCCGACAAAGCAACTTGCATGATCGTTTCCCCCAACTGTCTGATCATCTCTGCCGAAGATCCAACGGTAGTCGCTCTCCCCACGCCCACAAAGTGATGGAACGATAGCGCGCAATGGAGAGTGGTTTTTCTCTCTCCTTCACCGCTACGTGTCATGTGATAAATGGGATCACATGCCCTCGTCCTTTTACCGCCCGAAACCCAAAGGCAGTGCGATCGATACTGCTTACCACTTAGCCCTTTGTCCCCACCCGATAATCGTCACGCGCCTTCGCCACTCGATCACCATCGGATCTATCCATCTGAAATCCAAGAGCCCACGTTCATCCTGCTCCCGCCTCTTCCGATATCTTCCGCCGGGCCATCTCTGCCATCTATTCTCCCGATCCGACGGCCGATCTTTCTCCTTCATCCGACTTGTCCACTCACTATGCAGTCCACGTCCCTTGACCATTCTGTGTGCCCGAAGGATGAAGGCAACCGGCTCACCAGTACCAGTTGCAGTTGCTCCTCAACAACCATATTTAACAAACAGTATGGCCGAAGGGAAAAAGGACAGAGCATGAGCATGTAACTGCATTTAGCAGTTATGGAACTTCATTTTATACGAACACTCCAGCCGCCTGAGAGGACAGCAAAGCACCTGAAAAGATCAGATTCACCCACTGAAGCAAGAAAATGCACTCAGAGACCCCATCAGGCAGTTAAATGTGGTTGGTGGTCAATTATGACCCACCCATACCTAAAGAGGTCAGGTACCTTTGTAATGAACTCTATATATACCCAAAAACAAGATTTATTCAAGGTGGATGGTTGATGTTTTGATGTAAGGTCAACTTCTGGAGACTGTAACTATTTTGCCACTTGCAGCATCTCGTCTTCATTTTCAGCTAATACAAGCTTCTTTTGTTGTTAACTACTCACTTTCCATTTCCTTCTGTTCTAAGCTATGCCTGATATGTTGTGTTCTTGATCTTTAAGGTTTAGCACTAGAAAGCTGTCATCTTATCTATGTGTTAGATTGTTGAATGTATCATTGAATAAGTTATTCAGGTTCCTTCTTATCTAGTGCCAGAGAGCTGTCATCTTGTTTGTGCATTAGTAGATTAGGTTTGCAGACTTCTCTACTGGTTGCAGCTGGCCATCACATGATCTTGTGCATCGGATGGTGTGGTCAATATTCTCCATATTCACCCAATATCTAAACTGTGAGTAGTTTGTGGTTTAAAGCCTTGTAGACTGGGGGTGTTCATGCATGTCTGGAGTGGAACAAAGTAGAAGTGGTTATCTGGATTGGACAAGCATCATTCCTTCCATTCATCCATTGCAACAATAAGTTGAATTTATATGTTACTAGGCATCTCTGAGCTACAACCTAGGAGGGTTTCTTGGAATCATAACATAATTGGCGTCGTTTCCGGGGAGAGGAGATTGAAGCTTAGCTTCCCTAGGAGAACAACACAGATCCAGCTTTGATGATAGACAAAGCTTGGACACATTTCTGGTTGTAATCATCTATCTGGTGACTCTACTGGAGGACCAACCTTTGGCGACTCCACATTACAGTTCTGGCTCAGTTTGTGAGGCATACCCAGAGAAATCCTCAGAAATCACCAGCTGACCCAGTGCCTGACCCTGAGAAGATTGTTAAGCAGAAAAAGATCATTCAGAAAGGAGCATCAGGATCAGGTAAACCTAAACAATCTAATGTATCTCTGCAAGAGAGGCTTGTAACTGAACATGTACGTGTTGAAAATATAGAGCCTAGCACTGTCAGTGAAGAAATATTTCCAGAGATTCATAAAGCTCCTTGTTTAATTAGTTCCCCTTTGGATCTCAGTCCAAAGAAGACCTCCCCTATAGTCCATCAGTTTCCTTTTGCTGTGTAATCCATTTCTCTGCCTTCTATCATCCAAACGACTAGTACTCTTCCATTCACCCCAGTCATGGCAGGCCCACAAGCTCCTACCAAAATGGAGAGAATCATAACTGCTAGGTATGGACCCTTGGTCCTGCCTATTCCTTTGAATGCCATGCCTGCAGGAGAATACCAGAAATACATGCCTAAATTCATGGGTATAGAGGGAGTAACAGTTGAAGAGCACCTTGAGTCTTTTTATAGTTACGCTGATAACCTTGATATCAGTGAAGATGATGTGTGGATGAGAGTGTTTGTCCAAAGCCTTGATGGAGAGGCTAGAAAGTGGTTCAGAGAGCTGACCTCAAGGTCCATAGTAGACATTGAAGCATTAGATGATGTGTTTTTAAAGCATTGGGAAGATAAGAAGGACCTGTTATACTACCATACTGAGTTTGGAAACCTCAAGAGAGAAAATGGGGAATCGTTGTCTGATTTTAATAAAAGGTTTAATCGTATGTATAGCAAAATACCAGCTGAAGTAAAGCCTACCCCCACCTCTGTAAAACTCACCTATGCTAATGAATTTGACTCTAAGTTTTGCTTGCTGTTAAGAGAAAGAAGATGTGCCACGTTGGGTGAAACGCAGGATGCAGCCCTAGAGGTGGAATCTAATATCATGGCTATAGAAAAATTCAAGGGTCATGCTGACAGAAGAAGGGAGAGGGGTGAAGCTTCCACCTCTTCTTCATCTTCAGAGCCCAAATTAGATAAAATGACTAAGATGATAGAGTCATTGGCTGCTGAGATATCTAAGCTAAAGGTTGAGCAGAGTTCTGGGAAAGAAAGGCTCCCTAATTCATTTGCTCCTAGGAATCCATGTTCCTTCAAAATAGAAAATGATCAATCGCAGATCATTCAGAGAGGAAAAGAGGCCAATGAAGAACAAAGGGTTAAGGCTCCTTTCCAGAACGTAGTTATGGAGGAGGAGCAGTTGGATGAAGATGATGAGATTCACTACATGGAAGACAAAGGCAGTGCTGCCTTTTTTACATTGGCCACCTATGAAGAGTCATTACTCAAGGACCAGACCAGTCAAGAGTGGGACAGAGAAGCCGTTATGCAGACCGATGAACAACAAAGGTATAATTTGAGGTCAAGAACGAGTAATGTCAAGGAGAACCCTGCCCAAAGAGTTGTTGCTCCCACAGAGCCGTAGTCCATCGGACATAAAAATCCAGCAGCTGATCCAGTCATCCCCAAAGCTCCAGCTCAAGAGGTAAGAGGCCTTGACAAGTTCCCTTCCCCTTTTAGTTTTGAATCAGAAGTCCAGAAGTTAAAAATATTTGTGCCTCTGATAGAACTTGCAAAGAGTGAGGTATTTAGAAAGCCTATCCTTGATGCCCTTGAGCTAAAAGCCTCACAAGCCTCCAATGACTATGTAAATTTGCAAGATGATAAACCCGCAGTTGTGCTTAGCCCAATGACTGAACCCTCTGATAATAGCTCCCCATCATTCTATGTCTCCTTGACCATTCATGACAAAACCCTCCATAACTGCCTGCTAGACACTGGTGCCAGCCATAATCTGATGCCCAAAGCTGTCATGGAAGAGTTAGGCCTTGACATTACCAAACCTTATCATGATCTATTCTCCTTCGATTCAAGAAAGGTAAAATGTCTGGGATTAATCAAAGACTTGGCTATTACCCTAACTCAGCTGCCCATGAAGAGCATGATGATGGATATTGTGGTGGCAGATGTTCCCCCTAAGTTTGGCATGCTGCTGTCCAGAGGGTGGATTAAGAGGCTGGGTGGAACATTACAAAATGACTTATCTTATGCCACTGTCCCAGTTTTTGGAGGAGAGAGCAGGAGATTGTACAAAGAAGCACAGCTAGCCTACATCATCAGTGATGAGAAGAATCCCACCAATCATCCCATCTATGTTGTGGACACTGATTTTGGAGCATGTATTCTCCAAATTGAAGAATCCCAGAGGGCCTCGGTACAGCTCAGGAAACCAATAGGCCAGGCCATAGAAGAGCAAGGAAATCAAGTTTGGGATATTTTCTTTGATGGAGCATGTTCAAAGGATACCATAGGAGTAGGAGTGGTGCTAATATATCCAAAGCGAGAAAGCATACATCTATCTTTTAAGTTAACATTTCAGGTCACCAACAATATAGCAGAGTATGAGGCTCTGATATTGGGCTTAAACGCAGCTAAAGACAGAGGAATCAGAAACACAAAGGTGTTTGGAGATGCTGATCTCATCATCCAGAAAGTGAACAAAACATTCCAAGCTAGGCACCCAAGGCTGAAAGCATACAGAGATGAGGTATGGAGACTCAAAGATTCTTTTGATAGTTTTTGTATCTCATATATCCCTAGAATCAAAAATCAGCTTGCTGATTCCCTTACTGTGTCTGCTAGCATGTTTATCCCTCCCATGCCTCCTAGACTAGTTTATGAAGTCCAGATAAAATATAGACCATCCTTGCCTGATAATGTCCAGCACTGGAAAGTCTTTGAGGATGATGATGAAGTAAATAGGTTCCTGCAAGTCATTGATGAATTTTCTGAAATGAAAATTGACCAAGAGAATGAAGCCTTAGAGGAAAGCCCCCAGCCCTAGCTAAAGAACAGAATTGGCCGAGACAACATTCTTCAATTGCCCAGCAATCGTATACCTAAAGGGCTAGTTCCCTTAGAAAAGAATTTTGACCAGAATGATGTGCCTTATAGGGCTGCCCAAAAATAAGATCAATCTGTAGTCCATAAGCATAATATAGGGAGTCCAGATCATCCAAAGTATATAAATATGTCCACCCATTTGTCTGCTACCCAAAGTTCTGAATACTGCACCTCGATGAAGCATTTTGTTGATGTTTTTGCCTGGGAGTACAATGACCTTAAAACGTATGATAAAAAGATCATCAAGCTTAAGATCCCCTTGGAGAAAGACACCATCCCTTTCAAGCAGAAGCTGAGACCCATAAATCCTTTGGTCCTTCCTCTAATTGAAAAGGAGATCAAGGAGTTGTTGGCTACCAAAATCATAGGCCCCCTCAGACATTCAAAATGGGTAGCCAACTTGTAGTTGTGAGGAAGAAAAGTGGAGAAATCAGGCTGTGTGTTGATTTTAGAAACTTAAACAAATGCTCTAAAAAAGACAATTATCCTCTACCCAATATGGAGCATTTGCTGCAGAAGGTCTCAGGAGCCAAAGTGATGTCTTTCCTGGATGGATTTTTAGGGTATAATCAAGTTGATGTGCATCCAGATGACCAAGCAAACATTGCATTCACCACTCCTTGGGGCACTTTTATGTATTCCAAGATGCCTTTTGGGTTGATGAATGTTGGAGCAACCTTTCAGAGGGCTATGGATATAGCATTCGTGGGAGAGAAGGACAAGTTTGTCCTTATCTACCTTGATGATATAACAGTATACTCTAATAGCCATCAAGACCATCTGCAACACCTCAAGAAAGTGTTTCTGAAGTGCAGAAGGTTTGGGTTATCAGTCAATCCTAAAAAGTCATAGTTTGCTTTAGAGGAGGGCAAGCTGTTAGGACACTTTGTTTTTGCTGCAGGTGTCAAAATTGACCCAGAAAGAGTAAGAGCAATATAGAACTTATCCATCCCAAGATCAAAGAAGGACATCCAATCCTTTCTGGGCAAGATAAATTTTGTAAGGAGGTTTATTCCAAATTTCGCAGAACTTGTAAAACACATCACCTCCATCTTGAAAAAGGGGTCAAAAATAAAATGGACTGATGCAGCAAGAAGATCTTTTGAATCCATCAAAAGAGCCATTATGGAAGCCCCTGCTTTAGTTAGCCCAAACTATAGCAAGGAGTTCCATATACTTTTGTTTGCCTCAGGTGACACCCTTGTAGTAGTTCTGTTGCAGAAAGATGATGAAGGTTTAGAACGTCCAGTAGCATTCTTCAGCAAAACTTTAAGGGATGTTGAAATGAGGTATGATATCATAGAGAAACAGGCCTATGCTCTTATCAAATCATTGAAAGCTTTCAGAATATACATCCTGCACTCCAAGGTAATTGCATATGTACCCTCTGCTTTGGTAAAAGATGTCCTCACACAGCCAGATGTTGATGGAAGAAGGGCTAAATGGATTGCAAAGATGATTGAATTCAACATAGAGCTGAAGCCCACCAAGCTGGTTAGAGGTGACGGCCTTGCCAAATTGATGGTTGAAGAAAATTGCAGGATGCTGGAAATAAACCTCATAAGCACAATTTCAGAAGATGGACAGGCAAAAGAAATAGTTACACCATGGCAGAACCAGACAGTGGCAGAAAATCTAGCTTCTTGTGAATGGTATTCTACAATAGCTCAATTTTTACTAAAGCTAGAAATTCCTCCAGGCCTAAGTGCAAGTCAAGCTAGAACCATTAAGCTCAGAGCAATCAAGTATTTCATTCATGAAGACTTGCTCTATTGGAGGGACCCATATGGAATCCTTCTAAGGTGTCTGGACAAAGAACAATCTATGGAGGTCATGCATCAGTTTCATTCCGGCATCTGTGGAGGACATCACTACTGGAAAAATACAGCCCACAAAATCCTCAGAGCTGGGTATTATTGGCCCACCTTATTTTCTGATGTCTTTTCATTTGTTAAATCTTGTGACAAGTGCCAAAGGTTTGAAGGAAGACAGCAGTTGAAGTCCTTGCCCTTGAAGCCCATACATGCCAATTGCCCTTTCCAGCAGTGGGGCTTGGATTTCATAGGAGAAGTTAATCCACATTCCAGTGGCCAGCACAGATGGATCTTAGTAGCTAATGATTACTTCACTAAGTGGATTGAGGCCATCCCTACTAGGAAAGTTGACCATCATGTGGTCATAAAGTTCTTGACAGAGAATATCTTCACCAGGTTTGGCTATCCACATAAATTAATTACAGAAAATGCAGCAGCATTCAAGGCCAAGGAGTTGGTTGACATGTGTGACTCAATGGACATTAAGCTAGTTCATTCCACCTCGTATCAACCTCAAGGAAATGGCCTAGCAGAATCTTCCAACAAGAGCCTGATAAGGATAACTAAAAAGTTGTTGGAGGATAACAAAAGGAATTGGGATTCCAAGCTCAAGTATGCATTATGGGCTGATAGGGTCACTACCAAGAAATCCACAGGGAATTCCCCATTCAAGCTGGTATATGGCACTGATGCCATATTCCTAATTCAGTTAATACTCCCTGTGGCTAAGTTCTTGCAGGAAGAGCAGAATGAGGAAGAGGACATGGCAAAAAGGATCACTGACTTGGCAGAAGTACATCAGATCCGAGATTAGCTGATTGAGAAGTCTGCAACACATCAAAGGCAAATCAAGGAAGCCTTCGACAGGAAGGAAAAGATAGACAATTTTCAGGTTGGAGACTTGGTTCTTAAGTGGGACGCATGAAAGAGAAGAAAGGCAACTATGGGAAGTTTGATGCTCTGTGGACCAGATCTTTTGTCATCGCTCAAGTCCAAGGAAACAATACTTTCGTGCTGAAAACTATGGAAGGAGAGACAGTTTTTGATGGCCCAATTAATGGGCGATTTTTGAAAATTTATGTTGTCTAAGGTCTCCAGGCCTTTATGTTGTAAATATGTCGTTTTTATCAGTTTTAGTGTGGGCTTAATTAGACTCCATGCCCAATGGAACACTAGGAAGTTTTGCTAATCTGGTTTTCACAGGAAAGGCAATGGTCTGCAATTCTTGAAACCTTGCAGGGAGGATCTCATCCCTAGGAGGAGCCAGTGTTAGCTCTGCTACATATCTTTGATTTTTGAAGGTCAGAAATGAGCTTGGTCTGACTGGTTACGCTTAAAGGGAGCTCTTAGTGGTTGTTCTCACCTTTTTCCTTCACCCCGCTCATTCTCCCTTCATCAGTCCTAAAAACTGATTAATTCCTTTATCGAGCCTGGGTTTTATCGCTATCGCAAGTCGCATCCATATGTGTGTAAAGGCTGTGCCCCTTGGCTTCCGTCAATGAGATATTGCGATGCGATCTGATCGCAATCACATATCGCTATATATAAAGGCCTAAAAAATTACCATAAAACCTTATCCATATAGCCTCGCATGCTCATAAACCCCTCTTTAAATCATAGCCGTTGATTTCTGCCCCCGATCCAACGACTCCTGTCGCACCCGACAAAGCGACTTGAACGATTGTTTCCCCCTGCCGTCCAATCATCTCCACCGAAGATCCAACGATAATCGCTCTCCCCGCACCCATAAAGTGATGGAATGATAGCGCACGATGGAGAGCGGTTTTTCTCTCTCCTCCACCACTACGTGTCATGCGTTGAATGGGATCGCACGCCCTTGTCCTTTTACCGCTCAATGCCCAAAGGTGGTGTGATCGATACCGCTTACCACTTAGCCCTCTGTCCCCACCCTATAACCGTCGCGCGCCTTCGCCACCCGATTTACGTTGGATCAATCTGTCTGAGATCCAACGGCCCACGTTCATCCTGCTCCCGCCTCTTTCGATATCTTCTACCAGGCCATCTCCACCATCTATTCTCCCAATCCGACGGCCGATCTTTCTCCTTCATCCAACTTGTCCACTCGCTATGCAGTCCACGTCCCTTGACCGTTCCGTGTGCCCGAAGGACGAAGGCTACTGACTCACCAGTAACAGTTTTAGTTGCTCCTCAACAACCATATTTAACAAATAGTATGGCCGAAGGGAAAAAGGATAGAGCATGAGCATGTAACTGCATTTATCAGTTATGCAACTTCATTTTATACAAACACTCCAGCTGCCTGAGAGGACAGGAGAGCACCTGAAAGGATAAGATTCACCCACTGAAGCAAGAAAACGCGCACAAAGACCCCATCAGGCAGTTAAATGTGGTTGGTGGTCAATTATGACCCACCCATACCTAAAGAGGCCAGGTGCCTTTGTAATGAACTCTATATATACCCAAAAACAAGATGTATTCAAGGTGGATGGTTGATGTTTTGATCTACGGTTCAACTTCTGGAGACTGTAACTGTTTTGCCACTTGCAGCGTCTCGTCTTCATTTTCAGCTAATACAAGCTTCTTTTGTTGTTAACTGCTCACTTTCCATTTCCTTCTATTCTAAGCTGTGCCTGATATGTTGTGTTCTTGATCTTCAAGGTTTAGCACTAGAAAGTTGTCATCCTATCTATGTGTTAGATTGTTGAATGTATCATTGAATAAGTTGTTCAGGTTCCTTTTTATCTAGTTCTAGAGAGTTGTCATCCTGTCTGTGAATTATTAGATTAGGTTTCCAGACTTCTCTACTAGTTGCAGCTGGCCATCACATGATCTTGTGCATCTGCTAGTGTGGTCAGTATTGTCCATATTCACCCAATATCTAAACTGTGAGTAGTTTGTGGTCTAAAGCCTTGTAGTTTGGGGGTGTTCACGCATGTTTGGAGTGGAACAAAGTAGAAGTGGTTATCTAGCTTGGACAAGCATCATTCCTTCCATTCATCCATTGCAACAATAAGTTGAATTTATATGTTACCAGGCATCTTCGAGCTACAACCTAGGAGAGTTTCTTGGAATCCTAACACTTACCTCCCACCTGACAGATTGCACACCAGATCGGAGTCGACGCGCTTGGCCCTACCTGTGCCTCTAGTTGTAATGGTGTTGTTCCCCCCGTTGCCACATAATTCGCAAAAGACTAGGCAGTGATCTTTGTCATGCCCCTGGCTCCTGCACTTTAAACACCATACTTCCTCCCGGACTTCTGGGTGAGGTTCCTAGTCCTATTTTAATTTCTTCATTTCCAAGCACAAGTTTTGTATCCGCGCTTGGATTTTCTAAAATCCCAACCCCAAGTCCTCTAATAGAGTCTCGTGCAACCTCATCATTGTCTCCAATGCTTCAACCTGGGTTGAGATCTTTTGTTGTGACATCGCTATCCTCAGATGTGGTGACAATGACGCCACAAACCAAGCGCAGTGTTGTGCATCCGACAGTGTCATGTTTGCTTCATGGATGGTACTTTTTAGTCTTTGATCTAGATCCCACGGGGTTTCACCAGGCATCATCGCGATCTCCTTGAACCCTATGATTGACTGTGTTTCTGACTTCGGCCAGCTAAATTCTTTCTTCAGTTCGGTCCAGATCTTCGCCATCCCCGCAGTCGGGTGTTCGCTTGAGTACTTTATGTACCATGTCAGCACTGGGTCCTGCAGTGCGCTCACTAAGGTAACCTTTCTGATATTATCATTCGTAATTCTATGTGCATCCCATACTGACATTACCACGAACCAAAATTGTTCTGGATCTTCGCTTCCTTCTCCTTTGAATACCAGTAGCTGGATCGTGCTCATCATTTTCAACCTCTGGTTTGCACATCAATGTACTCTGAACAACTACTGCTCTTGATCACTTCGATCCTCAACTTCTTTCTCTATAGAGTTTCAGCATCCCAACATCAGACACCCCTTAGGCAGATCCTGGTCCTAGCAATAGAACCATTTGTTGGCTTACATGGGCCTGACCCAGGTTCGGAAAAGTTGTTTAGCCAAACAAATATCGAAGCTACCGGCCCTTTCGGCAACAACCCATGGAGAGAAGACTGAGGTCTCACCCAAGGTAGTAGGGGAGGGTGTTGGAACCAGGTTTCTGCACCCTTGGGATGTCTAGATGTGGTCTGGAGGTTCACGCACCATTCTGCAGCCTCGCGTTGCTCTGCTTCCACGCAGATCCGAAACAGGGCTACTTCTCGATACTAATTACTGAATGATTTATTATAGAGTAGATCTACTTAAAAGGGTCTTTAAGCAAAAATTTAATCAAGATAACCAGTGCATGCACTTAACACAGATACATATTTGCATTAACCCAGAACATAAGCATGCGCATAAAGAATCAATAGAAACATCAATCATAAATCAACCAGATCTGCAACAGCTCAGATTAACACAAAGTTTCAAAATCAACTTATCTTTATTTCCACTTTATCCCCGATACATCCAGATCTACCCTATGCACTTAGCTGCAGGGGTCCGCGCACACAGCTGCAGACTCTAGCAAGCCTCTACGCACACAACTGCAGAGCCTCTATCCACTACCCAATACCCTCGCCTCAGACTTATAGGTGCTCCAAAACTCCTTAACTCATGAATCCATTACAGTTCAGATCATTCATCATCCAAAAACTAACTAACTCTACCCATAGAGCCTCGCTCTATTTATACATTTCCCTGGACTGCGATCCATGGGCAGGCCGACTCAACTTCTATTTCTTTACATTACTTTTGGGCAGACTACCCTTTGAATCAACTTATTACAAATCGCGCTCCACACATTTTGGAGTTTCACAATATTTTTACCCTAACTTATAGGCTCTTAGCCCCAAACTGTTACGCGGGACCTCCGCTACCCAAAATCTATAGATGTTGAGACCCGGGTTTCCAACAAGGGATGTTTGATAGAAGCATGTGCAAAAACCTCATAAAGGTTTTCCTGTGAAGAACTCAAGGATGAAAATAGGTAAACGATATGGGCTATGGTGTATGTCATCTTGACATCAGGGGGAGCGATCACGATGGTGGGATTAGAGTCCCCTTATTGTCATGTAATAGTGGTACCAGAATCTACATGTAGAGGAGAAGATGATCCTCTACGAGTGGCCTCAAAGTCGCAAAGCACATGGAGGCAATCGTGAAATTCGTCGAGACGAGAGAAACAATAGGAATAGTGACCATAATGATCACACAATGCACAATGTTGATTTGTGCACAACAATTTAAGTCTCTTGGCTAAATCAGGTAAGGTAACTTTGACCTTAGGGATGTTAGACTCAGGAAACGTATTGTTGACCAAAGGTTTGAGACAAGGAAGTTTAGGAAATTTATTGGCACAATGCCCAACAACATCACACAAAGTGCACAGAGGTGTCGACTTTGGAGGCTTAGGAGCTGGAGGTGCTTGGGGAGCCTTGTCCTTAGGTTCCTTCTTCTTGGCTTTGCACCCTTGCTTGGATGCTTTCACAAAAAGACTGGGTTCCCATTGAGGTTGTGGTGGAACTGGAGCAACGGCAAGGGTTGTAGGGACTAGTTGAACCAGGGTCAAAGCATGATATGGTCTTAGCTGACCAGGCAAACTGCTTGGTTGGGGATCAATGTACCAAAATTGGATCTCCAAAGTCATATTAGGGAGAGTCAACGAAGCCATGATAGGGACAAAAAATATTCCAAGAGGAGGAAATAAGAAAGGTATTTGTCCTGCAGGGTAATGTCCCCATAAAACAATTCCTTGATGGTTAAGACCTAGAGGAAGAGTTCCTGGTGGGAACAAAGGAGAGGCACCCACAAAAGGAGGAGGTCCTGGAGGGGTGGATCCAAATGGCTAGGCTGGAGTCACAATAGTAGGGTGTTGTGGAGATGGTTGTTGACCAGAGGTACCAGATTGTTTTTGAGCAGCTCGTGATGCTTGTAACATGCAAACATTCGATGATATGGGCTCAGAGATGGGAGTGGGAGGACCAGGGTAAGAACCCAACTAGGTTGAATCTTTGTAGACTCTGGGTGAAATGCTGGTGAGAGGGGTGGTAGAATGCTTGTCAGACGTCGATGAGATAATGGACTTAGGGGAGGTCAAGGATGATGGCCCGTAGTACGTCAACTGAGCGATAATGACAATCTTCGCTTCATGGGGGAAGCACATCTTGTGGAAAACCATAGACACAATGGATAACATGGAATACATGTAACTATGAACCAATAGAATGTTGTAATATAGAGGGGCATCAATAACCTTATTGTCTACATTAACAGTCTTTCCTGCAAGAGTCACTAGACAATTGCGATACATGTTGAGAGGGTGGGAGGGGTGACCATCCCAAGCACGCAAAGTGATGGTGAATGGGGACAGATTAGGTGACTTGAGTAGCTTCCAAACAACAGCGAACATCACACAGGTGGATGCACCTTCGTCAATAATGCATCGGGAGATGATGGAATTACGAGCTCGGACTAGTATCTGGAAAGCAATGTATGATGGTAATGGAGGATGTTCTGACACATCAATAAGAAATAAAATCAATTGATCGTCTGAAGGATCTACTGCACCCAAAGAAGTTAGTAGAGATTTCTTCTAAGATGGGCACAACTGGAGGACCTCCAGCGTCAACATAGCGACAGGTGATTGCACCAAGTCATCTACTTTACTGTATGTGTGGACAAATCACTTAGAAGCCACATTACGGTGCAATTGCCCTTTGAGTATCTTGGGAATTGACTCAAACTTGGGCTGAGGGATATGTAAGGGACCATTCAGTGTCATAAGAGGCTCAGTAGATTCTTTGGTTTTGGGCTCGGTTGCGGATGAATTCGATGGCTTGTTGCATTGACGCGATGAGTTTGCAAGTTGACATCCGAGGTACTGACCCCGTAAGAATTCATCATGAGAATTTGGTAGTCACCAAGACCAGAAGGCTGGGAGGTCGGGCTGCTTGACCTTGCTAAGGTTGAGCAGAAACAAATCCTTGTTGAGGGAAAGGATTCATAAGCATGACCAGTTGAGATGGCACAACATTTTGAGGAAGTTGTTGCATGGGAGGTTGACCTCTAGAAGTTGCATGGCCATGTACACCATGACATGCACAAGGATTGTTCATATGAACAACCTTATTCTGCTAGGGTTGGCTGCCCTGTTGCTGGTTGTTGGTGTTAGGTTGGTTCCCTTGGGTTCAATTAAGTTGATTACCCTGGTTACCCTTGTTACCCTTCCCCTTATTCTTTTTCTTTGAATTTTGGGGATTGGTCGTACTCTGTTGTGCATACACTTGTCCCTAAGGGGGCGGTGGCTACTGCGGCTGAGGATGTATGGGAGGTTGCAACGCTAATGCCTAAGGGGCTTGAGTGCTCGAAAATGCATAGGTGTAAGATGGTGAAGGGGAAACGTTTTAGTAGATAGGTTGAGCACTAGTTGGCCCTGGCATCTGCTAATGTGGTTGGGTTAATACATAAGGTGTGCTTTGTCATGAATACACGTTGCTGGTAGGAGGGGGATAAGTGTTGGAGGAATTGGTGCCCCCTACGGATAGCCATAACTTTGTTGAGTATACGATGAAGGATGTGAAATAGCTCCAATGATACCGTTAGTGGCGTGAGATGCCCCTGATGCATTGGCACCACTAGGACAAGGGAGGTCTGGTATAATGGTATAAACATAACCAGATTGAGCATAAATCAAGTCATATCTCAGAGCAGTCTTGAGATATTCTTCCTTTGTCCAAGGAAAGTGAGATGTGACATCTTTGGAAATGGGTGCTAAAAGATTCCTAAGAAACCAATCAAGGTAGACACGGTCTTCGAAGGAAGGAGCACAACACATGCTCCTCCTTCTACGCCATTCCTGGACATGGTCGAAAATACTAGTGGAAAAGGACTAACGAAATGTAGTTAAGAGCTTCGTACTGGTGTCGTATCAGAGAGGTAACTGAAAATATGAAAGGAATGCTTTATAAAACATCACGAAAGTGGAATGAGAAGCAGCAGGCTGGTCAACGTACCACTTCACAACATCTCCAGTGAGCGTATGTTGGAACAACTGAAGGCAAATGGAGTCACCAGTGATGGAATTAGATGAACACCACATATGAAAGGAGCATATGTGATTAGTGGGGTCCTCTCCAGAATTACCCTCAAACTTGGGAATTTCTAAGGGAAGCTTAGTCGACATAGATGGCCAACCAACATCGTGGTGTATGGGGTCATTAATCAACTAGCTAAAATCTAGGAGACTTAACCCAACAATGAAAGGTAGAAAAGGAGCTTCCGAAATGATTCCTCCATTGGTTCCACTAGATGTGACTACCAAGTTAGAACCGAAGGCACCACCAGGTTGGTTTCCTACACCTGCAGTGGGTCCTGACATGGTGATGGTATGCGGTGAAGGAGGCTCAGAATCGGATGAGGAATCAGATGAACCAGAAGAAGAGTTGGTATGGGGACTCAAGGGAGGACTACCTCAAACCCTGTGGGGAGGAGTAATATGCCCAAGCGGAAACTAGGGATCAAGGCCTAAGAGTCTCTGCGACAAATGCCTTGGTGGCACAATGGTTGCGAGACACAAGTGACACAAAAATGGTGAAGGGAGATGAACAAAATGTCTAAGTCTCTATTGGGGAGATAAATTAATTAAGTTAAGTCTTGGCTTAGCAGTGTTAACCAAGCACCCTTCGCTTAAGGTGTTCTTGTGTGTGCAAATATGAGTGTTTACTAATTAAGCCCATATCATGTTTGAAAAAAGAAAAAGAAAAGGAAAAAGATTGTTGAAATATTGTAAATAAACTGAAATAAAAAATAGGAACTGGGTTTGTAAACATTGCGTTGGTTGGTGGCGAAATTAACTGAAAACACACTAAAATTGCCAAGAGATGTAAATTTCATTGTGATGAGAATCAAATGACACTATGCTACTAGAAAGTGGTGCAACAACAACAAAAAACTAGTGAGGAAATTCGCTGCGAATGATAGGGCAATGGGTGTGCAACCTAGGGAAAACAATGGCACCCTAAGGAAAATGACCAAACAAGGTTCAAGAGGGAAATTTGGATGGAAACAACCTATATTTGAGGATATGAAAAAGGAAGGTACATATCTAGATAGTATGGTTGAAAGCTCTACAAAAACTCAGGCTTCTTACTCAGTGAAACTCCTATAAAGGTGGAAGCGTACTAGAAGCCCTAAGGGTCTAAATTCCACTTCGATGAGCGAAACAGGGTAGATCAAGGCCTAAGAAGGCTAAGAGAGTGGTCAGGCAACCCAGCAGACTGCTCTCAGAAAAACCCAGAAAAGGATCATAAACTTTCTCTTAAACCTTAAAATCGCAGGCACTGACCTGATTCAGAGGATATCACACTTTTTGGGCCAGAAAGTGCATTCTGGACCTCCAGATCACAGGTTTGGGGCTGAAAAGTGCAATTTTTGTTCCTTATTTCTCAGGCGGAAAGCCACGGAAAAATTTGTCATCTTTGTCGCGACTAGTTCCTGTGACCTACGGAAATAACCAGAAAACTTGCGAAAGCTAGAAATTTGATTGATCTAGGGTTATAATGCTAGTAAACAACATTAAGAGACTGAAAAAAAAGAAAAAACCCAAAGATGAAAATTAAAGGTCACCCAGGTTTCTAAATCAAAATTAAAAACACAGTGGAGCCACCATTTGTTGGAGACCCACGTTTCTGAATCAGAATTTAAAACCCAGTGGAGTCGCCATATGTTTTATGACATTCTTATCGAGAGTGTATGAAAAGAAACCACTTTATACTGTGGATGAAAAACAACCCTAATAGTAAAAATGGTTGTAAAACAATGTGGATCTGCAACAAATGATAGAAACAAAACCTACCAAAGTCCCGATCTTACGAGTCCCCCTCTGTGGGATGGGTTCTTGGCTATCCTCAATGTCTTCAACTTTGTAGAGTCTCCCTCCTCTACAATGTGTAAACCCAGAAAACAAAATTTTTGAGCTCAATGGGAACTCAAATGAAAAAGGTAAATGGTGAGCGACAGTGATAATAATGAGAGCTAAAATAGTGAGTGCAACAATGAAAATGATTGAAAGTAAAGAATGAATGTAAAACCCTCCAATTTATAACAAAATATTAGGTTATTCTCAAATAACAGGAAATAATAAAATATTATTAACCAAATTCTAAGAATTAATCATTTGGAATATTTTATTACATTTGGTTGGAGGGAAAAAGTATTTAAATTGGTTAAATACTTGTATTTAGAAATAATAAATAAATAAATGATTTATTTATCATCTCAAGGAATGTGGTTAAGGAATCATAAACAAATAATATTTATTTAAGTATTCCTAGAGGATTTAGTCAAACTTGACAAGGAATAATAACTAAATAGTGATTAATTAATTATTCCTAGAGAAAAATAAGATAAATAATGATTTATCTAATTATTTCTCATGACTCGGTCAAAGATGACAAGGAATATTAGTTAAACAATGGTTTAATTAATTATTCCTAGAAGATAATTAAATAAATAATGATGTATTTAATTATTCTTCATGGGTTTAACAAGAAATAACTTAACAAATGTGGTTTATTAAGTAATTTATTATAGTGAAAGCAATTTTACTATGGTAAAATTGGCCCTACATGGCTTACTTCAATCCATCTAGTAAGTTATGGCTAAATGATCAATTTTTGGTGATAACAGTTATAAATATGGCAACCCGCTCCACATTCGAACACCTTGCTCGCTGAGTTTTCGACTGGTGGATTTTCGCTTAAGTGTGAACCGAGTGTCCTGTTACATGAACTGGGATGAGATTGAGCAAAAATTTCTTATGAAGAGTGCTAGGATTCCTAATGAATGCTACATCGCCAGCACCTGTCACCAAACCAAGGTCCCCAAGGAAGAAAAATATTGGCGCAAGTGTGCAGAAGCAGAAGATGAAGCAACCTCCAGTTAGGCAGTCATTGAGAAAAATCAGTAAGGAACAAAGAACTAAGGAGAGGTTAGACAAATAGAAGCAGCCAATGGAGCCCAAATATTCAGATGTGGAAGCAGTGGACAATAAAATCAGAGATATCGATGCAAAAGATGGGGAACCGATCTCCAGGTTGCTACCTTATATGCTGCCGCGAAAGTTGACATCCAAGGTTACCAAGGACCTAGATGCTACAAAATTCAAAGTCTTTACACCACTGTTACCGGATGAGGTGCCGATTGAGGGAGACTTGTTGGCAAGGGTGCCACAATTGCGCATGGAGGACTGGGATCTTAACGATCAAAGAAAGTATCCCCAGTTCGAGCCTAGCAAGTATATGAAATCTGTTTACTATGAGGAAGTTGGAGTAACAAGGGTCAAACCGTTGTCGTGGGCAGCAAGAGTTGGGTTGTTGAATATGCTCTATATTTTGCACTTTGGGCACAACAATATCAACACAATTTGTGTGCACCAGTTATTGGCATTGGTGCATGATGTATGTTTGTGGCTAAGGGCGAGGATATCCCTTAATGATATGTTGATTAGAAGGATAATTGTGCTTCCCTACCAAAGAGCGAACCCCACCGACGCATTCGTCGGAAAACCTCAGGAGAAATTGTTGGCTAAGACGATGAAGAAGGACTATGATCTGATCAAGAAGCCTAGGGGATTTTTAATTAGCACCATTAATGATCATGATTTGCATTTTTCCGTGCACATTTTGGCTGCAAAAATAATGAGGAAGTATCGGGTGGATGAGGTACCTACGTTGGTCATATCATTGGATGCGCAGTACAGCAAGGGCATCTCGTTCAACTGGGCAGGGTGTTTGTGCAAGGAATTTTTAGATGACTGTCAAGAGGTAAAAGAAGAAGGAAATCAATTCCATTATGCATGGTTGTTGCTGTTGATAGCATTGACAGCATGGAGAACATTGGAGGAGTCACAGTTCCCCCCTGTGGACTTAGATATTTGCGAGGTTGTGAGGTTTGCCTCACTATGGGCTTCCAAGGAGATAACCCATGTTACAAAGAAAAAAATATTCTGGGTCTTGGTTGAAATGGAGTTGTGCACCATGATCAGCCAGAAGCCGAGGCTGTCACCAGTTTTGTTTGAACAATATAAAGTGATTGCAGACTTCAAGATGGACTTTCACCATGTACATTCACACCAAGAAGGACTTGGAGGAAGTATGGAATGGGCTACCATTCTTGGTCACTAATGATGACATCACGCAAGTGGTGAGAAACTAGAAAAGTGATTGGCTAACTCCACCAACGGAAGGAGAAGAGAAAGAACAAGTAGGTACCAGTCGAGAAGTGACCGATGTTTCGGGTGTGTGGACTAAGAAGCAACCAAACAAGAAGGGAACCAAGAGGGGCCTAAAGAAGGTGACTGAGAGAGTCACAGTGGAGCTAGAGAAAGACATTACGCCGGATATAGAATGTGCAGTCGAGTAGGAAGAATAGGCCAACATATGTGGTGATTAGGGTGGTGAAGACCCTTTTGTTGATATTGAGGAAGTGGATTCCCCTTTCAATTTGAAAAGGTGGAAATCAAGTGTTGGAGGTGCATAGAAGAAGCAAAATTCGGAAAGATCCACTCGCCCAGAACCGATGGTCCTCAGTAAGGGGGACATCAACGAGATTTTGGACACAGTCTAAGCTGCAACGGAGGACTTGTGTGGAAACATTTAAGAATAGTACAAAGGAGTGTTGATAGAGGTCCAACAGGGTCTCAAGAAGCTGGAAGTTCAGGTGAGCGTGGTTCAAGCGAGCTTGACTCAAGAGAGTGTGGGTTAAGCAAGTGTTACACCATTTAGTACAACTATAGAAATCACATATAAGCTCTGGGTTGTGCAACTACCATGGGTCTCTCTACATTTTGAGACAACCAAAGACTAGGAGCACGTGAAACACTAGAAAAATTTGAGTCTTAACCTTGCAACACTCCCCATTTAGACATTTCACGAGTTACATTAGGGAGTCACTAATGAACTAAAGATATAGGAACAATGAGCTATGTTGGTGATTAAAGAAGTTAAAGATGACAACCGACAGATGTTTGAGACCAAGAATCAATCCATCATGGAGCTTGATGAGGTAGTTGCACATAGGCAGCAACTAGAAGTGGTCATCACCAAAGAATGAAGTGAGCTATTGGAGCTCCAGATTTAGACATAGGTAAAACTAGAAGAGAGACTTCAGAAGCTTGTGGCCATAGCAAAACACTCAAAGGCACAGGTTGGCAAAGTTAAATTTGAGCTGTAAATGCATATTGTGGAGTTGCAGATGAGGTTGTAGCCGACAACTCCACCAGAGGTTCGTAAACAACTGTAGCGGACATCAAGGCTGCTATGGAAGATATAGTGACAACAGTCAAGGAATGTAGTTAGATATTTGAAGACACTATGGAGATATGGAACTCACTACCGGAGGACCTACATTGATAGAAGATACAGCCAGACATCTGTGACATTCTAAATTTTTTTGATGAGATCAAAGTGACGGCGCAAACCCTAGCACCTGTGCAACGGTTTTCCCATCTCCAGGAGGGAAAGTTTTTGCAAGGACAAATTGATGAAATATGGAAAAAGAAGCAGATTCTTTCAACATGGA
Organism: Pinus tabuliformis; assembly: GCA_031772625.1. Classification (NCBI taxonomy): domain Eukaryota; kingdom Viridiplantae; phylum Streptophyta; class Pinopsida; order Pinales; family Pinaceae; genus Pinus; species Pinus tabuliformis. The sequence goes on along the minus strand of CM062818.1, from coordinate 1,648,628,558 downwards.
CACAACCATGGGATGAGGAAGCAATTCATCTCTCACAAACAGTGGAGAGAAAGTTGAATAACATAAGGCAGACACCAAGAACCATCGGTTTGGCAATAGCAGGGTTGATGACAGAGAAGCTGGTAGAGGAAGTATGACAAGCTGCCATGCAGTGTGCAGAGACACTTCAACCTTTGAAGGATGCATACAACGGTCTCAAAGAAAAGATTCAGGACATACCAGCTAAGTGACTTGGGACGAGTCACATCTTTGTGTTGGGGGCCTGTTGGGTAGGGTCCCCCTAGGTCAAAGTTTTGTCAAAGTTTTGTAAAGAATCTACATTTTGAGGAGTGAAATTCGATTCACGCAGTGTTTTAGGAGTCATAGGGGCTTTAGGGTGGGTCAAAGCCCCTTATTTTGTAAAAGAATGGGATTAAATTGTATGTTTTGAAGTCCACCCATGGTTTGTGGACCATGGTATTATAAGGGAAAATATATATACAAAGGGATGTCTTAGTAAGTCAAAGGCATGTTATGTTACACTTGGAAATTTTGAGTCTGTAATTGTTATATCTTTTTGTATTCAGGCGAGGGGGAAGGCTCCTACAACTGTGTGTGTGGAGACATTCGTAAGTATGTAGTTGTGTGTGTAGGCCCTTATAGTGTGTGCGCTGGATAAAAGGATTGTAATTTTGAAGATCTGATGATATTGAAGGCAAATTTGTGTACTTACATGTTGTGTTATTTTATGCAATTACTATTTACTTCTATGTTGCGCAAGTAAAAGCTAGATCATAATTTATGTATGAATGTTGTTACAGTTAATTATAGTTAAGATCCATTAATTTATGCACAATAGATAGACTTTAGATCTGCGAGTAGTCTTTTTGCATGAATAGATCAGATTTGGTATAATACTAAGTAAGATTGCATAATGCATATATAAATATAAGACTAAGTTAAGATCCACACTCCATATCCTTCTGGATGCAAAAACCTGGTTCCAACATCCCGCAATGTCGCCTTGGGTTAGACTACGATTTGCTTGAGCAGAATGTTGCTGAAACAACTGGTGGTATAGGGTTTTGTTGGTTAGCGCAACTAACTTTGAACCTGAGTCTGAGCCCCTCAAGCCAACATTATGTATGCTTTCTTGATGTATTCATCTAACTACTATTTACATGGTCATGTATTCTTTCTTGATGTGTTCAATTGACTCTTATGGTCTGTGAATTCCATTTTTTTAAGTACATTGAATAACATGGATCTTTGTTTCTTACATATTGTTGAAAGTGTATGGTTGTTGTTGTGTGTGGCATGTTACATCAATGGATCTGATGGAGACTATTTGGCATCCATTAAGAGGATTAATATGACATTATTGTGCTTTAATTTATAGAAAAATGTTAGCCATGGCTTGGCTTGTTTCAGTGCCTCACAATAGGCATGTTGATAGATTCATTGGTTGTATTATGGCCATGTATAATATTTGGGTTGTTAGTGTTAGAATGAGGATTTCATTCCTGTGGAAGTTAGTGTTCTTTGCAATACAAGGCTTCAAGGAAATCTTAGGCTGAGTCCCTTAAATTTTTCATAATTCTAAGTCTGAGTATCACAAACAATCAAACTTGTTTCTAGGGTTGGACAAGTCCTTGACAAGATATTTTATTTGGACTAGATGCATTTTAGGCTTGGTGGATATATCCGGGAGTCTAGACATCCAAGTAGTTTACATTTATGCATTTTGTGGAGAGCATCAGATTTGGAAATTACCCAGATAACTTGTGAGGACGCAAGTGAAAAGGTCAAATTTGTGGTGGGGCCTATTTGGGCATTCGAAAGCTTGGGGCCATATTTATTCAGAAGCCAAATTTCTATGAAATCCAGAGTGGCACATTTACTGATAATTTGGCATGAGGTTGGATTACTTCACAAGTGGATGTTGTATCTGGGATCTAGGACATCCGAGGGTTGAGGGCATGATGCAAATTCCTGAAGTCCTGGATGTGGGCCATGGCTATATTCCTTGAATGTTTGTTTTGGAGATTTGAATGTTTTGGGTTCCAAGAAGGATGCTGATTAGGGAATTTTGCATGCACCTAGATTTCCCCAAGGATCAGATATAGCACAAAAATGTGGCAAAACGGGAAGAGGTTAGGACTTGTGGGACCTATGAGTGTGGTTGAAGTGTAAAGTGCCAAAATGTATGACCATGGCTACGTAGACACCATGTAAGTGTTGCAGATAACATGACAAGGCCACGTGGGTGCCATGTAGTGATGGACCTCATTAATAAGTATTAATCAAGGCCCATCTAGCCATCCTTCAATGTACATTTAACTCTCTCTTTGCATTTAATAACACCTTTTTTACTATAATGTGTTTATTATGGATATTAAGGGATGTTTATCATATCTTTTGGGCTAACATGATGAATGTGTAGTAAGATGGTGCATTTATTATGCAAAATTACTTTGGAGGCAACTGGAGGAAATGTAGGAGGTTTGTTCTTTGCATTAATTCACCAACCAACTTGGTTGCATATTGGAGAAGTTACTCCACTCAATAGTAGTGAGGATCTCAGGAGGTGAGATCCACTTTTATAGGGATTTTGGAGGGAAGCATCCATCCTTCCAAGGAGGTTGCCCCCTCCCTCACTTTGTATAAATAAAGGAGCCCAAGAGCTCAGTGGGATTTGATTTTTTAGAGGAGCATATTGACTACCAGATATAGAATATTGTACTTGGCATTTTCATTTCCATATCATGTACTTGAGAAATTTTGAGATTAATGAGAAGTATTGTGTTTCCTTTAATATTCGCGTGTTATAGAAGGCTAAGTTCCCTTGGGTTAGGGCCCAATCTAAGCACTCTAGTCTCTCTCCTTTGTACAACTTTATTCTGCATCTTTCTTCCCTATACTTAGATTAACGATATTTCCTTTATTGCAAGTTTTGTTTATATGAAAAGTTGCCTTGCATATTTTTCAATCATCTCTCTTGGAAAGTATGGTTGTAGGCCTTGTATTGGCAGGTACAAAAATATAGGTTTCCTTTTGATGCAGTAGTTAAATTGCGAATAAGATTCAACGCATCCTTTCCTTTCTAGTTAAATTTCAGCAATTAATATTGTTAGCATGATTTAGATGTTTTGAAAGATTGAGTAATCTTTGTGGTGTGCAAGTCAAACCATTGGTTTACAAGGAAGAGCACTTTCATTTTCACTTTTAACCATACCATCAGTACCCTCTTTCCATCCTCATCAACTTCTTCAAGCAATTTGCATATAGAAAGTTCAAGAAAAAATTGTTAAAGGACATTGTTTGCATTCCCTCCTTGTGCAAGATGGGCTCCTGAGGAGTACTAGGCTTGGAAAGTACCTCCATAACCTTCTCCCACCTTCCACTACCCTTCCCCACCTTCATAGAATCATGTTGTAATGTGCCCCCTCCGAAATTTACCCAATTTCACCATCCTATTAGGCTAAACATGAGAGGAAGAGTTACTATGACATGACTTGACCTCCCAACTCCATTTAAGGAGTGGGACCTACAAACTAACTACAAATTGACAACTCACAACATCCCTTAGGGCCGCAAGACTCTCAAAGGACAAAGGACCACCCCAGGTGACCAAACCCTAAGTTGGGGCTCCTTTCACTGACCTAGACTCCCAACCATGTGGTTATAGGCCTCCAACCACATGCACAACACTGCCTCCATGTAGTTGTAACCTCACTTGCCTAGTTCAGAGGGTTTAGTCCCAAAATTTGAGCCAATTGTTTAGGCCAGCCTCTAGACCACTACCCAGAATTGCTTGAGACTTTCCAGAATCATTATTGACATGAGGACAAAGCTAAAAATTCAAACTCAAATCAAGAACTTAACCTGGTCTAACTAGAACACACTAAAAATTTCTTGAAACACATGGAAAACATGTAAGCTATAGTTCATGAATGCATATATGATAATAAGAGTTTTAGATTCATTTGATAATCACCAAGAAGGGTTTATTCCCTCTCCACATATTCGTAATAACACTCATTATTCCATGCATTCATCAACCATTCAATGACTTATCAAAACATGTAAAGAGCCATAGATATAACACATCATATAACCAACTTATAAACAAAATAGAAATCATGGCAAGGCAATTATAAAGTAACCATCATAATCAACAATGCTTGTAGATCACAATAGGAAAAATACCTCATATTAACATATGAAAATGCCAACCAAGTTAGGGACTTCCATGTACCACCTGACCATAGATTGGGCTGAACCAAACCTTTCTTTCAACCACTCACCCTTGTGCCATATTCCAAGCATGAATGTGAGATCTCATGGAATAAACTAAGACAGACCAATCTAGGGCTTCCAAAGGCCAAATCACCTCAACCCTCAATCAATGATTCCACCTCATGGGCATACATCACTAACACCAACCATATCGGTTCCCTACCCAAGTTTTCTAAGGCTCCAAGAACTAATAACTCAACCCACAACCTTTCAGGGGTTCCAGAGCATTTGTCCAACTCGGCCCCAGTGTTGTGGGGAAAAGTATCCGACTCGGAATGACCCTATCCCTACTCTAAGGGTGATAGTTCCTTAGCAACAACTGAAAGTAAAGCTTTGATATTTTTCCTTTATGAAAGTACAGAGAAGGAAGAAAAGATTGACCAACCGATGTCTTTCGCTTTTGTCGATCCTGTCTTCTCTCTTTGCCTCTTGTTCCCAGCTCCTTGCTCCCTTTGCCGGCCCAGCTACACAAAGATCCTGCAAAAACAAGAGAGGGAAACTACAAGAAACATGTACTCATAACTGATGCATGGATTAGAATGAATCAAATATACAGATAAAAACAATACATCATTGCAATACAAGTATATAGGAGAACATCAAAGCTTTATTGATAGAAGAAAAAGGTTCTGAGAAGGTTACAACCATAAATGGCTCCAATCCAGCAGCACCTCCCCAGCAGCAAGAAATCTCCTCTTCTCCTCTATAAAAGCAATCACCCAATAGCTCTAACTGTAAACCAACAGCACTTCCTTGCTTCACACAAAATTCCAGCCTCTCTAGACCTCATAGAAGAGCTCTATATATAGGAGATTTGGAGAAAGGATGAGTCAGCTTGAGACTGACCTAAAGCTGCCTTGTGTCCTCTCCCTCTTCAGTTAAACTTTAGTTCTTGAGTCCACTTGGAGATCCTTGCTTCCACATGGAGATCAAGTACCTCTTACTCATCATAGGGCGAATTCCTTGAACCAAGTGTCAGTTTGGAAGCTTCCTGGGCAGTTGACACCTTGCAGAATGACTGTGCCACTTGGCCAATCTCGCCCAGCGCAGGTAGCCTTCATTGGTTTTGACTTTCAGCGCAGGTACAAGGAGGAGCAGTTGACATTCAGCGCAGATGCTCAGTGGAGCAGCTGACATGATCCAAAAATAGCCTGTTTTTGAGTGTTTTCAGGTGGAGAACTGATAAGAAGTGCTGTGGTTTGCTGACCTTGTTCCTCTAGGGGTAAGAACAACATGTTTAGGGACTGAGGATCCCTGTAATTATTGACATTTCATGCTCCATGCTGTGAGGCACAAAAATGTCTATAACAGTTGCCCCCTAAAGTATGAGGCCGTTTATCGGGTGAAATGCTTTATCCAGAGGGTCCGAAGTTCATTCAAGTGCTGAGAGGTGCCCTGTAATACAATACAATACAATATATTATTTTTCATTCTGTTTTCATGATCTAGCTGAGGCGGGCATTCCCATGCTCAGCTTTATAAATACATTTTGGTACATAGAACAGACGATCGTCTGATGGTAGACTGATAATTTTCTGCTGAAATTATCATCCTTTGAATAGGATGATCATCTGCTGCAATGATGTACATGACAAATGCTTTTATATTTCCTGAATATGTATCGCAGCCCGGATGGATGAAACTAGATCCAGGGTCTTCAAACTCGTTCGATCTTCACTCTAAGTACAAGTCGATCCATGTGAGAATTTTGCTGAAGTCGAACATGGAAAGACATCGCTTGATTACCGGTCAATGATGAAAAACCGTTAACAAGCGCGAGAGGAATCACCGATAATGATAATGACCCTCAAGGTACTGCAGTACAATTCACGTGGCGTGAATAAAGGACTTGGCGTCGAACGCCACGCAAAATTTTCTGGTCGAAGGTCATTGATGTATACCTGTCGCCGGAAGTGAGAAACTTGCCATTGAGGCATGCAAGCTTCAAAGTACTGATGGGGTTGTTCCTAGATCAACTTCTTGGATAATGAGCTGAAGTCGACAAGAAGCGATCCGTCAAAGGAGGGCCTTAATGAATCCCACATCAATGACACGGAACGGAGCTAATGATTTTAGTGGAGGTGAAAACAAACTGTGACATATGATTCAGGGTGGCGATCATGAATGGATGAAGGATAATGTATGGCAGTGGATGGGACACGGTTGACACTTTCAGAATGACCTCTCTTGAACATATAACGACACTGATGCGATGGATCGGTAGCATTACCCCAAAATGTGGATGGTTTGGCGAAGACCATGGTGATGAGACCGGTGAATGAAACAACCCAACCCGATGTGGTACGGAGAAAAGTGTCATGTTCAAGAGCGACTTGCTACCATTAAGCTTTGATGTTCTCCCAATTTTTCCCCAGTCATTTCTGACCAGTACCTCTTTATTTTTGTCAAGCTTGAGGAGGATAACATATGCTTGTTCTATAACCTGCCCTTCGGGCAAGCCCATCGCTATGATTTAACGAGCTTAGCGATAGGGAAACTCGTTCTCGTCTAAAGACAAGTTTGTCGCTATTTAATCATTTTAACGAGTCTAACGACAAGGAAAACTCGGTCCTTTTCATTTTTAGAGAGTCTGAAAAGGTACAGAAAGTTAACTCCATAATTCCTTTTTCGTCATCTAATCCCTTAAGTCCAAAAAAGTATAAAACAATACAGAAGGGATGGGTGTTCGGTACTTTTAACGAGCCGAACAAAACAAGCGCTCGATCTTTTTGTGTAATAATCCCTCAAGTCCAAAAAAGATTAAAGTCTAAATGAGGGATAGCTTTTCCGGTCGTTTAACAAGCTGGAAGGCCAAAACTCGGCAAACTTTTCATATTTTACGAGTCAGATGAAAAGAGCTCAAAGAATACTCGTCTTTTGAGGAACGAGTGATAAATAGGGATAGCAGCAGATTCCAGGTACAGGTTGGAATTCTCCAATCACGGCAGTGTCACAAGGATGGCTAGGTGAAATCACTCTTCGCAGCTGTTTCTCAAAAGAGGTAAACACTCATATGGAGGCGAACGATCGGCCAAATGAAAAGTGGAGGTGACAGTACACAAACACGACCAAGGCTTTTATGGCTGATGGATTTACGATCTCAAATGGTTATTTACCGGTTCATTTTTTCTGGATGAGCTTGAACTCTAAAGGAAAGCCTGCTCATAAACTTATGTTTATTTTTTAACGAGCATGAACTATGTGCTAAAACTGCTCGAAAGTTTGCATGCCCCCAGCATAATAATGCAAATCGAGGTGCATGCCCCCCAAGCTTCATTGCATTCAACTCGGTGGTTGGAATGAAGGTTTACCTTTGAGAAAGGGGATTTGTTTCATTTTTTAATGAGGTTGACATGGTAAAAGAACTATCCTCATGACTCCTTGTTTCATTTTTTAACAAGGTTGACGCGAGATTAGAACCGTCCTCGGAGCCCACTGTATTTACAGTATTTCCATTAGGGCGATGATCCATGCTGACAAAATGTTTAGGAATCTTCCGAATCCATTAGACATAGAAGATCTCATATTGTAGGTTTCCACTGTGGCCACTTCCGCCAGATTACTTGCAGGCGGTAGGGCAAAAGTACCCATTAAGGCAGGGTCTTTCAAGAGACCTACTCCAATATTTTGAAGCGAATGATCGCTTCCATGGATCATTGGAATGCTTCCCGTAACTTGTGAACTGTCGGGGAGGAAAGTTTGTTGGTCGACGACTGTAATCCCTCCTTGAAAGGGAAATGCAATCTTCCTGAAGTAGGTTGACACGACTGCGGCCATGGCATATATCCAGGGCCTTCCTAGTAGGATGTTGTAATCGAGGTTTCCATCGATTACTTCAACATCGACTTCTACTGTTTTGCCCCCCAGTTCAACTTGCAAGTTACTTAAAATCCCGTATGGAGTGTATGATCGTCCATCAAATGCTTTTAAGGTCGTTGACGATTTCGACAAGGGTGGTGAGCCTAAATTTTTCCAGCAATTCATCGACATAAGACATGTAGATGCCCCCTCATCAATAATTGTTCGATGAACAGTTTTGTTGAGGGCTTTCACTTGAATAAGGAAAGCTAGTTGAGCTGGTAACTTAGGGTCATATCCTTTATGATCAAAGGCCACAAGATTGGAATCCATTGGGCCAATCCCACCTATTGCTGATAATAAAGTTTGCTCTTGGGAGGGGCAATTTTTCGGTACCTCAAGTGTCGACGTAGAGGACGGCGATTGGGCCAGGTCCTCTATTATATTATAATTCTGTGCTATTTTGGCACGAGGATTAAATGTCGATTTGTGTACTACTCCCTTTGGCAACTTTATCATTGGTTCAGGAATGATGGGTGGCACAACTTTGGTCAAAACTGTCGTCGAACTACTAGGTTGTTCATTAGCCTTGTTATTCGACAGCCATGGATTCCCGTAATCTTTATTCCTTGTCAAAGCATTATTCTGCTGCTTTGAGGTAGACAACATAAGCACTTGGGATCGGGAAGCATTTTGATTAGCAACCAGATTTTGACCTGGATTAGGAAACGGATCAGTCAACACAGCTGAGGTTTTCGAACTCTTAAAGAATCTTTTAAGCTCAGCTTTGTATGGACAATCTGCTGTCCAATGATCCTCATCGCATATATGACACCCCGAAGGGGGTTTCCCTTTTCTCCCTTTCTTTTTCTTCTTGCCCCCTGGTTGCTTCAGTTGTTTGCCCTTGTCGTCCGACACGGCACTTACTTCCGAGGCAAGAAGTTCTTCATTTGCATTTTGATTCGAAGTCTTACGGGCTTTCTTAGACGAATCCCGTGTTGACTTTGCGTTTGCAGTGCCAATCACACCATCGCCGGCATGAGAGTCACTATTTGATCTAGGAGGGGGAGGAATTGAAAATTCTGGTCTGGGGGCGTCAGGTATCTTGTCATAGAGCGTGCCAGACTGAGTATATACTAAGTCTAAATACTGGGCACGAGCAATAACCTGCTCCTCTGTTACGACTCCCCCCTTGGCCACATCTTCTGTTATAGCAGGAAGAAGCGACTTTATAAACCACTCAGCTAAAAGCTGATCTGGAACATAAGTCTTTACCATTCTGCGACGACGACGCCACTCATGTATATGATCTGATATATGTGTGGTCGTTGTCTGCTTGAAATTGGTTAAGATCTCGGTTCCAGTTTCGTACCTTATAGGTAACTGAAAGTGTGTTAAGAAAGTCGTGGCTAGGGAACTAAAATTGTCGAAAGAGGCTCTAGGTAATTCAATATACCATTTAGCCGCCGGACCAGTCAATGTCCTCTGGAAAAGGCGAAGCCTTATCGAATCATCATTCAAGGTATTCGACGAACACCACAGATGGAAAGTCATCACATGATTCGACGGGTCTTCGCCAGGATTTCCATTGAATTTAGGAATGTCCGAAGGAAGTTTGTGAGGAATTGCTGGCCACCAATGGGCATAGGCCATTGGATCATTCGTCAATCGATGTAAATCTGGTAATTCTAGAGTCGCCACGAATGGCAACTGCTGATTCAGGTTTGGCGAGGCGTACCCAGGATACGATGGAATCGCCTGAGCAGTAGGCCTTTGCATACCAGCATAATGCAACTGATGTTGATAGGACTGATATGGCTGGTGGGCTTGGCCACTGTAAAGTGGTTGATTTAACCCGTTCTAAATATAGGGTTGCCCACTATTTGCAAAGATCTGTTGCTCAGATCCCTGGTACACCTGTTGAAACTGAGGTTGTTGGTATTGCACCATCCATGGCTGCGAAGCCATGTTTTGCTGTGCGATACTAACCGACGGACCAAGATGCGGGGTTATGGTTCCCGTTTGTATCTGTGTCGTCCCGGCAGTTGGCGATTGCGGTTGTGTTGCAGGGTCAAGGGGCTGTCGCATTACAACTTGGGGTTGACATACAACAGGCATCGATTGAACTTGCGACACGGTTACAATTGCTGGCGTCGTCGGGATGCTAGACATAGGTACACATTGTTGCATGGAATATACAACTCTCGGTTGTTGGGGCAACATAGGCACCCAACCACTCGTCGTAACTTCAGTCAAACCTGAATGCGGTTGAAAACTGCTGTATGGGTATCCTCCCGGAGGGGGAAGTGAAAGGGCATATTGCCCCCCATACGGTAACAATCCGGAGCTCAAGGGTATAGATTGCCTTTGAGGACTGGATGGTCCAAACTGATTTCCAAAGGGATCAATTTGTCTAGTTTCAACATAAGAATTACTGGGTATTATACCGGAAGAACAAACTGGAACAGACCACGTTGTCATAATAGTCCCTGGGTGGACTCCTTCTAGCTGTTGAGAGTTAGTCGGGACAGCTGGTATGCCGGCAAACATCGTCGGAGTGACAGCAGGAGCTTCTGCTGTCGCTGTGTCATTTGGCACAGTCCTAGATGTCGACAGTTGCTCAGACATTTTAAGTCTATCCAATAAACTGCCTAACGATTCTACAGGAACTTCCACTGGCGATGGACAAACTTCTGATGCAGAAGGAAAAAGCTCAGTGATGCCTACTCCAAAATGAGTTGGAGTATTTGCTTGCTGGTCCTCTACGATTTCCTCTATTGCAATCAGACCAGGAGGAAGAGGAAGACCGTCAGGTCCGTAAAAGATTTCTGGTGCCGAAGAAGGGGTTGCTTCGACAGCGACAGTTGTTTGAGCAACAAGACTCTGTGGACCGGTTTCAGATGGAACTGGTTCAGTTATGCAAGTACTTGTTCTCAGACTAGGATCAGTACAACTGTCCCTCTGTCGCTATTGAACTTCTTCAATAGAGGCAGGGATTCCAGAAATATTAGGAGTGACCAGAATCTCAGATGTAGTTGGAACTGTTGTTCTAACTTTAATGGGAGATTTTGACCCGGTCAAGCGAGTTTGCTTCGTCCGTACTACTCTCGATTCCGGAGACAAAGACGGTTGACTCGCGAGTCTCCTCGAACGACGGAGTTCTAATTGACTTTCCTCCACGGTTGCGGATTACTCGATCAACTAAAATACAAAAAGGGAAGTAGGTTTCCGTATTGAATGAATTTTATTAGACGCTTTTAGACACAACTTGCTTTTTCATGTTTTAAGAGTCGAGAAAAAGCTAAAGATGACTCTAGTCACCTTCGATGTATTAACGAGCCCGAAGTGACAAATGCTCGGTTGGACTTTTTCAGTTATAGAGTTTGAAAAAGGCCAAAAGAAACTGCTCTGGAGATCTAGGCAGAGGGTGTGCCAAACCTTTCGCGAAACCACAGAATACGTTTTACGGTACGGGTGGTCGATCTTCGTGAATGCTGTGTTCACTGCATCGCGATCAGTAGGGCGGCCGACACGGCTTCCTAAGGATAAAGGATAAATGCCTATAGGGGTCTCCCAATATACGCGACGGTACGTGGGAGCACAAGTCCGTATTAGTGCTATCGTCCCTCAGGAGGAATCACCCACCTTCGTAGAGATCGACAGTCACTACGTTTAACGACGCCGGAACACGTCTCTACCTAGACCTCTACTGTGAGCGTTATGTTACAAAGCGTTTTTAGATTCATTCAATATATTTTAAGTTGATCTTGTTTAGCAGTTTGTCTTTCAGGATCACCACGAGATGTATTGGTACAAATTCCTAAATGCAGCTAAAATGATAAGCAAGCTTTACAATCTTTTTAGCTTTGAAAATCCTAACTACTGAGGGGAGAGAAAAACATTATCTTTCCACACAGAGCACAAAGCACAAACTAATGCATTTTCTCCTAGATCAATCATGCAAACTTATCAAAAAATGCAAATGCAGGATGCATGTATTTCTTTTCTTTTTCCTTAATGTTGATGTAAGACAAAAAGGAAACTGTTGTATAATTTCGAATTCAATTTGAAGCGTAAACAAACAAGTTTTGTCTAAAATCAAAAGACGCCTTACAGGTACTTGTTTCGACACTAAAAATGTATGAATTCAAACCATAAGATGAAAAAAACAAACAAACTCAAACAGCCATGAACAGCAATAAAACTAGCTCTTAAGATCACAAAGACACTTTTACAGTTCAGGATCTAAGAGGCCACAGCTATAATGGTTTGCTTTTCACAACGGGAAACTGTAACTGAAACAAGAAATACTGAAAGAACAATCACAGTTTCATCACACAACTGAGGCGGAATATTGTCAAGGAAAGTTGGTTTACAACAAGTACAAATGACAAGCAATCAACAGCAAAATAACAGTGAAAACAGGGCCAAGACTCAGTGGGAAACCTCAAGAAGACATAGCCTAACTGGTTCAGCGCAGGTTCTGGTCTGTCAAACTGACTTTCAGCGCAGTTCCCGAAGGGAGTACTTGCGCTGAAATGCAGACTGCCTTTGGACAGCCTGCACTGAGACACGAGAGTTGCGTTTACAAGGGTTTCCGGGTCATAAAAACCTCAAAAATTCACTGTTTTTGCTGAAATAAAAAGCTATAGGTCAAGTACAAGCTAAGCGATGATCAAGAGGATGAAAAGCTATCACAAAGAGCACAAGATTCCTTGTGGATCAGCTCTTCAAATCATAAACTTGCTCAGAAACTGAGCTAGAGCAGCTGCCCTCTACTTTGCAATTGAAGGACTCAATTGCAGTTCGATTTGGTGCTCTCCTTGTTTAAGAGATGAATAGCAAGAAACACAACAAACCAACAAGATACTAGTTCCCCAGCGGAGTCGCCAGTTTGTTGTGGGGAAAAGTATCCGACTCGGAATGACCCTATCCCTACTCTAAGGGTGATAGTTCCTTAGCAACAACTGAAAGTAAAGCTTTGATATTTTTCCTTTATGAAAGTACAGAGAAGGAAGAAAAGATTGACCAACCGATGTCTTTCGCTTTTGTCGATCCTGTCTTCTCTCTTTGCCTCTTGTTCCCAGCTCCTTGCTCCCTTTGCCGGCCCAGCTACACAAAGATCCTGCAAAAACAAGAGAGGGAAACTACAAGAAACATGTACTCATAACTGATGCATGGATTAGAATGAATCAAATATACAGATAAAAACAATACATCATTGCAATACAAGTATATAGGAGAACATCAAAGCTTTATTGATAGAAGAAAAAGGTTCTGAGAAGGTTACAACCATAAATGGCTCCAATCCAGCAGCACCTCCCCAGCAGCAAGAAATCTCCTCTTCTCCTCTATAAAAGCAATCACCCAATAGCTCTAACTGTAAACCAACAACACTTCCTTGCTTCACACAAAATTCCAGCCTCTCTAGACCTCATAGAAGAGCTCTATATATAGGAGATTTGGAGAAAGGATGAGTCAGCTTGAGACTGACCTAAAGCTGCCTTGTGTCCTCTCCCTCTTCAGTTAAACTTCAGTTCTTGAGTCCACTTGGAGATCCTTGCTTCCACATGGAGATCAAGTACCTCTTACTCATCATAGGGCGAATTCCTTGAACCAAGTGTCAGTTTGGAAGCTTCCTGGGCAGTTGACACCTTGCAGAATGACTGTGCCACTTGGCCAATCTCGCCCAGCGCAGGTAGCCTTCATTGGTTTTGACTTTCAGCGCAGGTACAAGGAGGAGCAGTTGACATTCAACGCAGATGCTCAGTGGAGCAGCTGACATGATCCAAAAATAGCCTGTTTTTGAGTGTTTTCAGGTGGAGAACTGATAGGAAGTGCTGTGGTTTGCTGACCTTGTTCCTCTAGGGGTAAGAACAACATGTTTAGGGATTGAGGATCCCTGTAATTATTGACATTTCATGCTCCATGCTGTGAGGCACAAAAATGTCTATAACACCCAGGGACTAGTAACTCAACCCACGAAGGGCTCCCAATTGTTTGTCCCAACCTAGGCTCCAAGACTAGTAACTCAACCCAAGTTGTTCCGAGTCTTATAGAGTGTTTGTTCCAACCCAAAACCATAAGGACCATCAGTACCAATCTAAAAAAAACAAGTGGAAAAACCCACAACAACATGGTTATCTAGGAAATGGGAAGGCAAGGCTAAAACCATTGTTAATCCAGACAATCCTCCATGCTAATGACAAAACATAACCAGATAATCACATGCATATACCAGGCAACCATAGATTGACAAGGAAATCATACATGCAACCTGTTACCAGCGAAGCAATCCAGTTGTAGTTATTGATCCAACTATTCCCTTTCATTTTCCTGATTACTTTTACCTTCTTTCTCCAAATCCAAGGTATGCCAAAGTGCTCCAAGAGTGCTCCATGAATTCTCTAAGTGTGCAAGTGTATGAGAGAATGACAGAATAGAAGATAGCTCCCAAAATTGAACTAACAAAAGCTAAACCAACAAAAGCTAAATTGACAAAATCCTTGAACTCATCCTCAAAAGACTTTTTGAGGACTCTATTTCTTCATTTTCCTTCATTTTTTCTTCAATTTCCCTCTATGGAAAATTTGTGATTCTTCACCTTCCTTTTCTCATAGTTTCCTTTATTTTCATAAATAAAATGTCAATGATTGTCTCTTTCCCTTTTCCAATTCTCTTAGCCATAATAAACTGAAAGTGACACCCACTAGGATGTTTTTCCAAACATTGAACTTGGAATATGTGTCCCATGACCTTGGACATATATATTTTTTACATAGAAAATCAACTAGGGGTTGTTACACTTGTATAATCTTATAACTGTTGAAAATGGCAACAAGAAATGCTAAAAATAGTAGTTTGGGTACCAGTGCTGGATTGGGCAATAGGGAATGGAAAATGGAAGTACTAAAAATAACATTGCTATTTTTAGTAGTTCGGGATGGATTCCAATTTTAGTCAGTCCCTGGACTAAAAATAGGAAGTAAAATTCAAATTTGATATTAACAACAGTTTGAAAATTGATTAATTAATTAATTCATCTTGAGTTAATTTGTTAAGGAAAATCAAACTTGAAGTCTATGTGGGGACATGCAACAGTTTCTCTATTAATTGAGGAATTTATCCATCAGTTAAAGAGATAAGTATGAGTTCTAATTTGAGTAGTAATTAGTTGGCTCAGTTAACTGAGTCAAGTCCAATTATAATTGATTTAAACAGTTTATTTAAATTAAGTAAGTTTAGTTAGTTAATGCATGCTTGCATATAACTGCTGCACTTCAGATAACTGAAGATTCTCTCATGAATAACTCATGCATGTCAGTTCAGAGAAAGACCTAGTTGAGATCAAAGGAGGGACAATGTACTACCAATTGGATGGATTTTTCCTATAAAGGAAAATCATCTAAGAAGAAGGATTAGGGTTCCTTGAGGATTGTGCAATTTTACAGGGTGTGAGATCAATGTGAGAGATCAATGTTAAACTTGGTAACAGGAGGATCACCCAGGAAAATTTGTGCAAGGAAATAGGAGGCTCGAAGGGCAGAGGAGAAGGCTTAGGAGAAGTCTTGATTACCTGTGAGCATCCAAGAGGATTGCACTGAGAGCTGGCTAGCTGTGAGAGCTAATGCTTTGTGTAATCCTGATGTATTTCCACCTTCATCAGTGAGGATTGTACTGAGAGTTGGCTAGCTGTGTGAGAGCTAAGGCTTTGTATAAATCCTATGTATGATAATACAGAGAGTGGGGTTATAGGCTGAGGCATTCCCCGAGTTATATCTTCTGTGTTATGTGTGATTGATTTCTCCATATCAGTTATATGTGTTCTTATTGATGTTGTTCATGTTCGATTAATCTTCCGCTAAATTGTTTGTAGAAGTAGATCAAGTGTTTTGCTTTAGTACATTGCATTACTAGGTGATATAAAATGGGAATTTCTAGATGGTATCAGAGCAAAGGTGATCAAAGGAGAGAACACTATACTGAGAGGAGATTTCAAAGTTTTGATTTTTGGGCTGAGAGTTTGTAGAGAAGATCTGAAAATTTCTATACAAAATTTTCAGAAAAAAATTGTAGATTTGGATTCCTTGCAAAAAAAGACCCAAATTCAAAAAAAATTGGCTGAATCAGAGTTCGGATGACGGAGATATCGCTGATTTAAAATCAGCTCTTTTTCCAGAAAATTTCGTGATGATGGGAAAGATGAAACAGGTTGGTGTGCTAGCCAAGAACCTGTATGCACTTGAGGTACAAGATGCATGCAAAGACTTGAGGAGCAAGGCAAAGGTTAGATATTTGGTGGTTGAGAGGGAGAGTAAATTACCTCTCAACATGCAATGCCAGAAGAAGTCTCAGACAATTGTGGAGGAGCCACAATTGGTGAAGCAACTTCAGGAGGCTGTGGAGCAGCCACAACTAGAGAAGCTAAGAGGAGATCAAGCAGAGACATCTACTCATGCAAAGACCTCCAGTAGGGGGAAACTTCGAGCCAGGTGGGCAGATGGATCACATGCAGCCATACCTCTAAGTAGGAGGTGGGGCAATGTGGAGTGATCGTACCAAGGAGTTGGGGCAGGATCCTTGAGGTACATGTTAGCCTCCTGTTGCAACAGGGTATCATTTTTCATGATCGACATTTTTACATACCAAATATGTCATACTTTGCAAGCTGTAGTGTTCCATATTTCCAGAAGAAACCAAAGAAGAAAACCATGAAGTGTGCTAGTCCAAATGCCACTGTTGATTCCAATTTTTGATGAGTTGTTCCAGTTTTGAAGAGTTTTCATTTAAGGGAGGTCCAAACAGTTTAATCTTGGTCTCCCTAGGTTTCAATTTCCTGTTTTAGAATATAGAGAATGATATCTGTCCAAACAGTTTAATCTTGGCAGATTTGTAGATAGGTAGAGAATCAAAGGGACTCAACTGTTTAATTTGGGCCTTGGCAGAAATAAGTGTAGATTTAGATAGGAAAAATTCAAAAGAAAAATTGTAAATCTGGGTTTGCAAGTCTAAGTGCACCCAATTCAAAAGAAGAAAAAATGTTAGGTGAATAGGCTGGGTAGGTAGCTGTGGTTGCAGAATGATGATTGATGATCAATTTTGTGTTTCGAAGTGCTTTAGCTTTATAGATCATAGTGCAGGCAGTTTTTCATTCAGAAGAGCTCAGAGCTGGACATAACTAACTCCCCCTGCTTCTAATTCCCCAAGTCACTTACTAACTCCCCAAAGAGGTCAAGATCTGCTTGATTCCTCTTAAGTCTCATCATACTCCATATCAGTTGCCTTGGTGAGGATCTGCTTCACTCAAGGATCTCAATTCTCTACAAGTTCTTTTCCCCAAATTTAGCCTAAGATCCCTGACCTTAGCGCTTGCTAGTCACCTTCATATTATCTACTAATAGTATTATATAGCTCCCTATCAGTTTTCCCCTTTCCCCTATTAAAAATTTGTATATAAAATTCCCCTATGTCAATATCCCCACCTTGGAAATATAGACATATTTTTATAAGTCCGGGAAAAAACGGTCCATCCGGGGCTATTTTAGCCCATCCGTGTCAAAGTAGGGATTAATCTGACACCTGGCCAGATTAATAACCTCTCCCCTAGCCCTAAACCCTCAAAAATCCCCTTTTCCTCCCCTAACCCAAAGTTTTTGCATGAATACATTAAACCCCGCGTATTAAACCCATATAACACCCATAACCCACATAAACCTAAGTTTTAAACCCACTGCGCACATATTAAATTCAGAATATTCCTTGAATATTTCCCGCCCTAACTTCCTGCCGCTTCACATTCGCCGCCAGTCGTCTGATCGTCCTGCGCCCAGATCGACGGTTGGCGGGCTGTCCCATCTCCAAAGCGCCCGAGCTTTAGCGTCCAGGAGATGGGCGGTATTACTGCCGTACCTCCCGCCACCCGTCAAGTGCTGGGTTGTGGCAAAGCCCCCTCTGACAAAACCGCTCCCCCCCCCAAGGGTGGTGCGCCACAAAACCACTTACCGCCTCCTGCTCGGTGACGTCACCGCTTACGTCACCCCCTGCACAGTCACCGCTTACGTAACCCCCCTCTGCCTAGTCACATGTCGAGTCATCTGCCTGCGTGGCCCCTTGCCACGTGTCATGCCACGTCACCGTCTGTACATGATGCCGTCATGCTGATGTCATGCTGATGTCATCCTGCTATGTCATCATGCTGACGTCATCGCTGATGTCACCCGCCGTACAACGTCACGTCATGCTAACGTCATCAACACTTTTTGGCGCGAAGGGAAAAAAATCGCAGTTTGGAGCCCCGGAATCAGATTCTGAGGCAGTTTTTGATGAGCGATTTGCGCCTAGCGCAAATTGCTCATCGCTAGATTTTTTGGGCCTGAATGGGGAATCTTTAGGGAATCTTTTTATTCTGCAGCCCAGAGCAAGCGCAAAAGGCGCCGAATCAACCATTTTTCTTCGTGAAGCTTGCCGGAAGGACCAGAAAACAGTTTTGAAGGAAACAGAGGGCGAGCAGTGGCCATTAATTTATGATTAAGACCCACAGCACATCAGAACAACATCTGTTTATTGCCAAAGAGTATCAGAGGAATAAGAGAAGCCAAAGAGTATCAGCCGCAGATTTTTTAGGGGCTCGAAGCACCTGAAAATTTATGAGCCCCCCTAGAAAGTCAAATAAGGAGGCGTAAGCCCATCCTTGCCCTCAAATCACAGTTAAAGCTTTAAATGCAGACAGACAACAAAGATGCAGAAACCCATACACATTTATTTCAGAAAACACTGCAGAAAGCCACCAAGGACAACATCATTTACTCAGTTTTGATACGGTGGCCCTAAGCGCAACCCGAGATATTTTTGTATTTACTTCTAGATAGGATTAGGTTAAGTAATCATTTTACTTTCAGACCTGATTAGGTCAAGATGTAATAAAGGAACTCTGTAGATAGTTTTGCCCTATATATACCGCCCTCTACATTGTTTCAAGGGTTGGTTGATTGAGAATTTTCACCAGAGACTCGCATTGTATACCTGAGTTTTTTCTATAATCAAAGATTGCTGAAAGCTTGGAGAGCAAACTGAATATTGTAAATGAATGTTTTTGGAGATATGAAGATGGAATTCTTGTGCTGCAGCCTAAAGCAATAAGTGCATCTTACCTCTGTTTATTGTTTACCACTATCTAAATAGCAGAAAGAAAGAATAGCCTAGAATTAGTTTAAATACTCTCTATGCTCAATTTCTGTTATTTCTTTATGTTTTCCTCTGATTGAATTGGTTATGAATATGAATTCCTCCTGGCTCATGTTTACCCCAATTCACCTGTGTTTGCCAATTATCTAGGGATTCTTTACTGCCCCTAGGTAGCGCTCTGTTACCTCCTCTGTTAAGCTAATTAAGAGATTCTTAACTGCCTCTCATCACTTCGCATTTTTCCCATCATTTTAACCTGAGATTTCGTTTCATGTACAACTATCTTGCTCCACTTTCCCTCTCTTGTGACTGAAGAAATGCACCAACAGTTCTCCTCCTTGACTCCACGCCCAATGGTTTGAAATTTCCAGACTATGTTTTGCCTCTCTACTTGAAACATCAATCTTCCCACCAAAAACAAAAGAAAAACCCTCTGAACTCGAGACCTAGCCTAAAATCCTTTTCAACAAAGCTAAATATTAAAGAGAGAGCCCTCTTTGATTGTAGGTTGGCTAGAACCTGCAGTCCAAAGTTGGTTTGTGGTTACCTCGGCCGTATCCTTTTCCAGAGCTTAAGGACAACCTGAGTGATAACATAATGGCGACTCCACTGGGGACTTCCTCAGATAGTTTCACGAAGAAGGTAAGAAAGCTCTGCTGAGACCATAAATCAAACTTCCCAACTGTTTTTTATCTCTTAAAACTACAGATGAAACCTGAATGTTAGCCAGGAAGCCTTTGAGACTGTTTTTGCTTTGCATTAACAGGAGTAAATAAATGTTGCTTCAGTCAATATTCATGCTAGTTTTAAGTTACAAACAACCTGTCTCATATCTTAATTAGTCCCTTGTTGATTACATAAACATTCCCTCGAAAATTACCCAAAAAATAATTCAGAAGCTGGCTCCCAAGAAAAATCCACGATATACAAGGTCAAATCCAGATCCCAACCCTCCAGCTATTTTTGAAAACCCTAACATAATCCCCAAAATCATTAGGAAGTAAGAAAGACAGGAAAATTTTGTTGATTTGGGCCCTGAAATAACTTACCCTAGCAGTACTTCGACTCCTGTCAATGTTTTGTTCCGTTCAACCCCTATTTCCATCAGTTCATCATCTACATCCTGTAGTACTCCTTCTGCACCTTCATTCACTGCACATACTAGCACTACTGTTGTTTCCAGCGTTCCAGTTACCCCTGTGATCCCCGTTACTCCAGTTGTTCCACTTATCCCCGTTGTTCCACTTATATCTGCCAATATGGCTAATAGATATGCACCCCTGCAATTACCTGCTAATGTTGGGGCTTTACCTCAAGAGTACCAATCTAAAATCACATATTTTGATTCCACCGGTCCTTTCACAACCCTTCAGCACACCAAAAAGATGCAAGAATATTTTGAAAACTATGAGATAGACGATGATAGTGTAAGAATGAGAATTTTTGTTCAGAGTTTGACGGGTGATGTAAGAACTTGGTTCAGATCACTTGCTGCGAATTCCATAACCACCTCAGATGAGCTTTACCAATCCTTTACCAATAGATGGGAGAAAAAGAAAGACCCCTTGCACATAATAGCTGAATATGATACGATCAAATGAGGTCCTCAAGAGACTGTTTTGGAGTACTGTGCAAGATTCAATAATGTATATAACACAATACCACAGAACTTAAGGCCTCCACCCGATCTGGCCTTGTACAAATTTCCCGATGGTTTCGACTCGGATATGGCATACCAGTTAAAAGAAAGAGCTCCTCAAACCCTTGCGGACATGCAAAATGTTGCTGTTAGCGTAGAAGCCAATTTAATTGCCAAAAGAAACCGAGCTAGAATGGAAAGAAGAACCACCTTTAAGGAAGAACCCTCAGCTTTTGATCAGAAGCTCGATGCTATCATCAGTGGCCTGTAAAGGTTGGGAGAAAGAGTAGAAAATGTTGAGAGAAAAGCATCATGGGAAGGACAACAGTCTAATACCATAAGGAACCTAGATTTTAGAAAAACACAGAACACAAATGCTGGTAGGCCTAACCAAGACCATGATATAAGACCCCCTTTCCAAGATAATTATGTTGAAGGATCTACATCTAGTGAACCCATAGAGGACACTCACATGAACTTAATGGATCTAAAGGGTGAGCACCAAACTGTCCTGTCCCAAGAAGACCAAAATGAACCCGATTACAATCAGTTTCAGAGTAGGTCTGGCGAGTCTTTTGATTTTAAACAAGGTTATGATACCACTGTGTATGAAGTACACAAACAATATAAGCTGAGAACTAGGACCATTGACATTTCCGAACCTAGTAAAACAAAGGAAGGCAAACAACCCAACAAGACTAAAGGCAAGGCTGTCACAATAGAACCAGCTGATATACCTGTTCCAAACCTGCATCAAGTGACTGTAGAAGACATAACAGAAATACAACCTTCCAAAGATCAGCCTTTGCCACCTTCTTCCTCGAAAGAAAGCTCGAACAGGGTTCCAAAAAACTTTCCTGAAGGTGAAAAACTGCAAGCAAAAACTTCCCATAGCAATGATAAACAAGAGAAAAACGCAGACAATTCAAATGAAACAGAAAAAACTGTTATTATCAACACCAAAACTCCACTGGAAAAGCCATTTAACTTAGAGGCAGAAATAGCTAAGTTAAAAATATCCATTCCCCTCTCAGAATTGGCCAAACACGATGTATATAGGCGGAAAATTCAAAAATCACTTCAAATTCCAGAGGTCAAGGATGATGTAAATGTTCTGGATGACACCCCAGAGCTGCTATTTGGCCCAGAAGTTAACGGAAAATCAACACATGGACCTGTCCCACCCTTTTATGTCAGTTTGCATATACATGATAAGGTTTTGCACAATGCTATGTTTGACTCAGGGGCATCGCACAATCTTATGCCCAAAGCAGTTATGGAAAAACTGAATCTTGATGTTACAAGACCTTACAAAGATCTGTACTCATTTGACTCAAGTCAAGTGAAATGTTTAGGCCTCATCAAAGACTTGTGTGTCTCCTTAGTCCAATATCCCAACAAGACCATCCTCATGGATGTAGTGGTTGCCGACATTCCACCAAAGTACGGTATGCCCCTGTCAAGATCATGGGGAGCAAAACTCCAAGGATCCCTTCAATTAGACCATTCCTATGCCACCATTTTAGTCTTTGGGCAACCAAAGGGACTGTATAGAGAAACGCTCATGAAATATGTGGTAAGTAGTGAGAGCAAACCTGAAAATTTTCCCATTTACTCAGTCCACTCTGATATGGATTCATTTATTTTGTTTAATGATGATACAAACGTTTCAATTGATAATGAGCCCTTCACTTTAGAGCAACAAGCACACATCAACGAAGAGTCGATTGCAAATACCCACAAAACTGTCACAACAATTGATGCAGCCAGCCTACCAAAAGAAGTTCCCCAAACAGAAATTTTAAATCTGCCCAATCCTAAAACAACTCAATCTCTTGATACTGACCATAAGCGAGAAATCACATGGTATTTAGAGTTTGATGGCTCTGTCAACAAGTTAGGAGCAGGGGCAGGTGTATGGATTCACAACACATATAACAACCATGAAGAAGGACATGCCTACAGACTAAATTTAAAATGCACAAATAACATGGCAGAGTATGAGGCTCTGCTTTTAGGCCTCAAACTCCTCAAAGCTCTAGGAGCTGCAAAAGTCTCTATTTTAGGAGACTCTGATTTAATTATACAATAGATGAAAGGCAATTTTGTAACCAATGACAACAAAATGAGAGCCTATAGGACCGCTGCTACTAATATACTTCAGGCATTCACTGAATTCAAGCTTGACAAGATTTCAAGAAATCACAACATTCATGCACACAACCTAGCTACTTTTGCTAGTACATGAAAGCTTCCTTTTGAACCAAACCATCACTTTACAGCTGAAATAAAACATAGGCCCGCAGTCCCAAATAATGTTAAAGATTGGCAAGTATTCGAAAATGATGCCTAGATTAACAATTTCCTCACCCTTGAGCATGAGTTTTCGAATATTAACATTGGCATGGATGCTATGACAGATACGGAACACCAAACAAATGAAACTCAACAAGATGTAACAGCTGCAACAGTCAAGCAAATCCTGAAACCAACTATTTTTGACAAAGAAAACATAGAACAGTTGAAACAAATACACTTGGAAGATATAGCCAAAATAGAGGCAGACATCATTGACTTAAAGGATAACTTTCTGCCTGCTAGCCTAACCCCATTAGAAGATATGTTTGATGCTAATGACGTGCCAAGAAAGCCAAAATTGCAGCCCATAGACACTGAGATAGAGGAACATAACATCGGGACAGTAGAAAAGCCAAAAATGATCAAACTGTCCAAAAACTTACCACCCGATCAAAAGCCCAAGTATATTGACTTATTCAAAGAGTTCCAAGATGTATTTGCTTGGAGCTATGAGGATCTAAAATCCTATGACACCTCGGTGATCCAACACACCATTCCTTTAAAACCAAACCAGAAACCCTTCAAGCAGAAACTTAGAAGAATTAACCCTATGCTTCTTCCCCTGATTGAGAAGAAAGTAAAGAGGATGTTTGAAGCAGGCATCATAGCACCCATCAGATTTTTCGAATGGGTGTCCAATCTTGTTCCTACGAGAAAAAAGACTGGTGAAATCAGACTTTGTGTAGACCTCAGAAATTTAAACCAAGTCTCCCTAAAAGACCATTACCCTTTGCCTAAAATGGACCACATCTTGCAAAGAGTAGTAGGATCATCTAGAATCTCTTTGCTAGATGGTTTTTCAGGTTTCAACCAAATACTTGTTCACCCAGACGATCAAGACAAAACTGCTTTTACTACACCCTGGGGAGCATTCAAGTATGTAAAGATGCCATTCGGTCTTAAAAACGCTGGTGCTACCTTTCAACGAGCAATGGATATTGCTTTTGACAAAGAAATACATGACTTCCTAGTTGTCTACCTTGATGACTTAACCCCATTTTCCAAATCTGATGAAGAACACCTCAAGCATCTCAGGAAAATTTTCATGACATGTAGGAAATACGGCATTTCCTTGAACCCCAAGAAGTCTCTATTTGGCCTGGAAGAAGGCAAATTACTTGGCCACATCATATCAAAGGATGGGATAAGAATTGATCCTGAAAGAATACAATCCATCCTCCAAATCCCATTTCCAAGAAACACTAAAGAGCTACAAGAATTCCTTGGGAAAATCAACTTCTTGAGAAGATTTATCCCAAATCTAGTTGAGCTAATAAGATTGTTAAGCAACATGTTAAAGAAGGATGCCAAGGTAAAATGGTCTCTTGAAACCAAGAAAGCATTTGAGAGTATCAAATCAGCCTTAACACAAACCGCTGTCCTAACTAACCCACAGTTTGACAAAGATTTTATCATATTTTCCTTTGCATCTGATCACACTATAGCCGCCGTCCTTTTGCAAAAGGATGAACAGGGAGCTGAAAAACCAATTGCTTTTTTCAGCCGAGCCTTAAGAGACGCCCCTTTGAAGTACCCAATAATGGAAAAGCAAGCCTACGCACTTGTTAAGGCCATCAAGGATTTCAGAGTGTACATACTATATTCACACGTGATTGCCTATGTCCCACATGCTACTGTTAAAGACATATTGACCCAAGAGGGATTAGAAGGAAAAATAGGCAAGTGGATTGCGAACATCCTTGAATATGACAGAAATAAAACCAACCAAGCTGATAAAGGGACAAGGTTTAGCTAAACTGATGTCCAAGACAAATTTTCAAGCCTTATAGATTAACCAGCTGGACAATGAACCGGAGCTGGCGACTCCACAGATCAGTGAAATCTTTTTACAATTCCCATGGTACGCTGATATATGCTTTGTATTGTTAAACTTGTGTGCTCCGCCAGGATTGTCCAGAACCAAGAAAAGATTTTTGAAAATGAAGGCTTTAAAGTTTTGTGTTATAGATGGGGCATTATTTTGGAGAAATCATGAAGGTATATTGCTTAATTGTTTAACCATGAATGAAGCTAACAATGTCATGAAAGAATTCCATGCAGGTGACTGTGGAGGACATCTATATTGGAAGTCCACTGCTGATAAAATTCTAAGGACTGGTTTTTATTGGCCCTCTCTTTTTGCAGACATAAAGAAGTTTGTCATGTCATGTCACAAATGCCAAATTTTTGAGGGCAAGAGAAAGTTATTGCCCCTGCCCCTTAAACCCATCTCCACAGAAAAACCTTTTCAACAATGGGGTCTTGACTTCATTGGAGAAATCCATCCGTTTTCCTCAGGCCAGCACAAATGGATCCTAACAGCCACCAACTATTTCACTAAGTGGGTTGAAGCCATTCCCTATAGACAAGCCAATGATACCATCATTATCCAATTCCTTGAGTGCAATATCCTTTCTAGATTTGGCTGCCCTGAGAAAATCATCACTGGCAATGCCGCTGCCTTTAAGTCCAAAAAGATGATCAACTTTTGCCACAGATTTCACATTACCTTGGGCCACTCCACAGCCTATTACCCTCAAGGCAATGGCTTGGCCGAGTCATCTAACAAAAGCCTCATCAACATCATAAAGAAAGTGCTGGAAGAAAAAAAGAAGAACTGGCACAAAAAGCTGGTAAATGCCCTATGGGCAGACAGACTTTCAAGCAAAAGATCAATTGGTTGAGCCCTTATGAGCTAGTATATGGCATGGAGGCCAGATTTCCTTCATCCCTGGGCATTCCTACTATCAAGCTGTTACAAGAGATTCAGGCTGAACTGAATGACATTCAAAGAAGAATCAATCAGACCATCTATCTGCAGCAAATCAGAGAACAAGTTTATGACAGAGCTCAAATTGTGCAAGAAAAGCTCAAAAGGATGTTTGATAAAAGAGCTAAGGCTGAAGATTTCAATGTTGGTGACAAAGTTCTAAGATGGGACTCAAGAAGGGAAGACAAGGGCAAACATGCCAAGTTTGATTTTCTATGGAGAGGTCCATTGGTTATTTCTACTATTCAGGGAAATAACACTTATTTTCTCAGATCTGTAGAGGACTGTTCTGCTGAAGAAGGCCCTGTCAATGGCCGTATGCTGAAGCATTACCATGACCCCTTTTGAAGGGACACAATGCAGCTTTTTATATATCTTTGTACAGTCTTATTTGTATATATCAGCACTTTGTTGTCATTTTTATAAGCAAGCCGATTGTTCAAAAAGCAGCAGAAAATTTGGGAAGGCAGAACCAAAACAAGTATTCCAGTTTTAAAGGCCCTGTCTCTGCACTAATTTCAGCACAACAGCGAAGAATAGCACAGACACATCACAATATATCATGGTAAAGGCAAGTTGTTGCAGAAGTGTAATCTTCAGCCAAAAGAGTGTTGACAATGAAGAAGAAATTAGTCAGTAACTGTTTAGGACCAGAGTCAGAGAAGACACATTAGTTTTGGCCCATGATTTTTAGAGGCATAATGCTCAAACAATGTTGTACATAATTATCAAGCACGCAGAAGAAAGCAGGCGATGTTGCATAGTTCACAATAACTCAGTTCAGGAAGAGATTGTTCATAATCCAAAGTTTATATTTTTAGTAGCCAGAACAAATGTTTCCAGTCTACAACAACCAAAGAAGATCAAGGCAATCTGACCTGCTATTCTTGGCTTTCCACAAGGAAAATCCATCCCCAAGTGGAGCCACTGTTAGCCTCCTGTTGCAACAAGGTATCATTTTTCATGATCGAAATTTTTACATACCAAATATGTCATACTTTGCAAGCTGCAGTGTTCCATATTTCCAGAAGAGACCAAAGAAGAAAGCCATGAAGTGTGCTAGTCCAAATGCCACTGCTGATTCCAATTTTTGATGAGTTGTTCCAGTTTTGAAGAGTTTTCATTTAAGGGAGGTCCAAACAGTTTAATCTTGGTCTCCCTAGGTTTCAATTTCCTATTTTAGAATATAGAGAATGATATCTGTCCAAACAATTTAATCTTGGCAGATTTGTAGATAGGTAGAGAATCAAAGGGACTCAACTGTTTAATCTGGGCCCTGGCAGAAATAAGTGTAGATTTAGATAGGAAAAATTCAAAAGAAAAATTGTTAATCTGGGTTTGCAAGTCTAAGTGCACCAAATTCAAAAGAAGAAAAAATGTTAGGTGAATAGGCTGGGTAGGTAGCTGTGGTTGCAGAATGATGATTGATGGTGTTTCGAAGTGCTTTAGATTTACAGATCACAGTGCAGGCAGTTTTTCATTCAGAAGAGCTCAGAGCTGGACATAACTAACTCCCCCTGCTTCTAATTCCCCAAGTCACTTACTAACTCCCCAAAGAGGTCAAGATCTGCTTGATTCCTCTTAAGTCTCATCATACTCCATATCAGTTGCCTTGGTGAAGATCTGCTTCACTTAAGGATCTCAGTTCTCTACAAGTTCTTTTCCCCAAGTTTAGCCTAAGATCCCTGACCTTAGCCCTTGCTGGTCACCTTCATATTAACTACTAACAGTATTATATAGCTCCCTATCATTTTTCCCCTTTCCCCTATTAAAACTTTGTATATAAAATTCCCCTATGTCAATATCTCCTCCCTGGCAATATAGCCATATTTTTATAAGTCCGGGAAAAAACAATCCATCCGGGATTGTTTTTAGCCCATCCGTGTCAAAGTAGGGATTAATCTGACACCTGGCTAGATTAATAACCTCTCCCCTAGCCCTAAACCCTCAAAAATCCCCTTTTCTGCCCCTAACCCAAAGTTTTTGCATAAATACATTAAACCCTGTGTATTAAACCCATATAACACCCATAACCCACATAAACCTAAGTTTTAAACCCACTGCGCATATTAAATTCGGAATATTCTTTGAATATTCCCACCCTAACTTCCCACTACTTCACATTCAGCCGTCCGATCGTCCTGCACCCAGATCAACGATTGGTGGGCCGTCCCATCTCCAAAGCGCCTGAGCTTTAGCGTCTAGGAGATGGGCGGTATTACCGCCGTACCTCTCGCCACGCGTCAAGCGTTGGGCTGTGGCGGAGCCCCCTTTGACAAAACCGCTCCCCGCTGTTAGCCTCCTGCTGCAGCAGGTTAATCATCTTTCATGATCGATATTTTTACATGCCAAATATGTCGTACTATGTATGCTGCAATGCTCCATATTTGCTACAGATGGCCAAAGAAGTGTCCATAAGAGTGTGCTAGTCTAAGTGCCACTGCTGTGTTCCAATTTTGATAAGCAATCCATTTTTCGGTTTAAAGGCAGTTTTTCAGTTGGAGGTAATCAGGCTGGAATTCACTAACCTCTCCCTTCTTCTCATCACCCTTATTATATAACTCCCTAACAATTTTCCCCTTTTCCCTATTTTAATTATGTATACAAACTCCCCTATGTAAATACCCCTCCCTGGCAATATAGCCATATTATTCACTAAGTCATGGAAATCATAGTCCATCTGGGACTGTTTTTAACCCTTCCGTGTCCAGGGATTACTCTGACATCTGGTCAGAATAATAACCTCTTCCCTTAACCCTAAAACCCCTAAAAAAACCCATATTCTGCCCCTGACCCAAAGTTTCTGTGCATAAGTGTTAAGCCCGCGCCTGTAAAAACCCACATAATCCCGCCATTCCCTATGTTTAAAACCCACTGCCGCGATATATTAGATTTGGAATATTCCTGCGAATATTCCCACCCGCTAACCCGCCGTCCCTACGCGCCCGCCGCCAGCCGTCCGATCCATAGCCCCGCAGATCGACGATGGGCGGGCCGCCCCATCCCCGAACCCCCCGGCCTTTAACGTCCGGGAGATGGGCGGTATTACCGCCGTACTCCCGCCACGCGTCAGGCACTGGGCTGTGGCGGAGCCCCTCCCTCCAAAACTGCCATCCCCGAGAAGCGGTGCACCACATACCGCTTACTGCCCTGCCCAGTGACGTCACATACCCACGTCACCCCTGCACAGTCATACGTCTACGTCACCCCTTGCCTAGTCACCTGATGAGTCACCTGCCTGCGTGGCCTCCTGCCACGTCACTGCCACATGTCCCCGCCACCGTACCTACCACGTCATCGACCGTACGTGATGACGTCATGCTGACGTCATCCCGCCACGTCGCCATGCTGACGTCACCCACCGTACAATGCTGACGTCATGCTGATGTCATCAGCACTTTTTGGGCGCAGAGGCGCAAAAGTTGCACTTCGGAGCCCCAGAATCGAATTCTGAGGCAGTTTTTGATGAGCACAAATCGCTCATCGCAGGATTTTTTAGGCTCAAATGGAGAATCTTCAGGGAATCTTTAAGGAATCTTCTCACCATGCGGCCCCAAGAAGCATGAAAAGGCGCAAAAATGATCCGTTTTCTTCACAGAGCATATCAAAAGGATCAGAAGGCAATTCCAGATGATACAAAGGCCGAACAGTGGCCATTTACGGGTGATTAGACCCGCAGCACATTAGATCCGCAGTCCAGATTTTGTCAGAGTATCAGTGGAAGAAAAGATGCCAGAGAGAATCAGTCATGATTTTTTAGGGGCTCGAGGCACCTGAACATTGATGAAGCCCCCAGAAAGTCAAATCGATAAGCATCAGCCCATCCTTGCCTTAAATCACCGTCGAGGCATTCAAAGCACTAGGATAGCAAGGAAGCAGAAACCCATAGTCATTTATTGCAGAAAACACTGCAGCAAGCCACCAAGGACAGCATCATTTATTCAGTTTTGATACATCAGCCCTGAGCACGGCACGAGATATTTTTTGTATTTATTTTAGGATAGGATTAGGTCAAGTAGTCATTTTTTATGACCTAATTAGGTCAAGATGTAATAAAGGAACTCTACAGAGAGTTTTTGCCCTATATATACCACCCTCTGTATAGTTCTAAGGGTGGCTTAATTGAGATTTTCACTAGAGACTCGCTGTGTATACCTGAACTTTTCTGTAATCAAAGATTGTTTAAAGCTTGGAGAGCGAACTGTCTGTTGTTGACAAATGTTTTGAAGAGTTGAAGATGGAATTCCTGCACTGCGGCCTGAAGCAATAAGTGCCTCTTACCTCTTTTTATGTGTTTGCCATTATCTAAATAGCAGAAAAAAGGAATAACCTAGAATTAGTTTAAATACTCTCTATGCTCAATTTCTGTTGTTTCTTGATGTTTTCCTCTAAAAGAATTGGTTATGAACATTGAATTCCTTCCGGCTCATGTTTACCCCAATTCACCTGTGTTGGCCAATTATCTAGGGATTCTTAACTGCTCCTAGGTAGCGCCTTGTTATTTTCTCTGCTAATCTGTTGGAGAGATTCTTAACTGCCTCTCTTTCTTTAGCATTCATTTCATCCCTTAAACCTGAAAATTGCTTCAACCTCAGTTATCTTGCTCCATGTTCCCTCACTGTTATTGAGGAAATGCACCAGCGGCTCCCCTCCTCGACTCCATGCCCAATGGCTCGAAAGATTCAGACTATACCCTGCCTCTCTACCTAAAGGTGTCAATTTTCCCACCAAAACTCAATCAAAACCCCTGTGCATCATATCTAGCCTAAAATCATCCCTTTCAACAAAGCTACATCATAAAGAGAGAGCCCTCTCTGACTGCAGGTAGGCTAGGGTCTGCAGTCCAAAGTTGGTTTGTGGTTACCTCGGCCGTATCCCTTTAGGAGTCAAAAGGGACAACCTGAGTGATAACATAATGGCGACTCCTCTGGGGAAGTGAATCATATGTTTATTAGTGAAAATCCTCAATTTTTACTAGTTCGCCTCGTTTTCTGGGGAAAGTGTTCCTTTTCTTCAGGGTTTTTCATGTTCAGCTCTGATCTGTGACGGTGGACAGAGATCAGGCACTTCAAGGTTGATTCATCCACCTTGCGACTCCACATCATCCTCATAATAAAGACTCCGCTGGAGAAATGAACCCGAAGGAATTATATAAGCAGATCAGGCTCTTGACTTGGACTATCATCCAAGAGATCATGTTCTTTCTCTTGCACCAGATTTTGTTGTGCATATTGTACTTTAAAAGCGATTTTACGTCAGATTTTTATGTTTTTTCTTTGTAAAAGGTTGTTGAAAAGCCTCCTTGCACATCAGAGCAGCAGCTTTCAAATACTGTGGAATATCATCATACAGCCAAGGAGGAACCAAAAATAGGGTCCAGTCTTCTAGTTCCTGTACATACTCCCGTGCCTCGTAAAGTTCCTGAAAGATATAAACCGCTCATCCTGCCTCCTGTGCTTGGTCCTCTGCCAACAAATCATCCTGAATATCTCCCTAGATTTGATGGAGAGAATGGTATTACTACCCAGAAACATATCCAGGCTTTTGAAGATTATCTTAATACATTTGAAGTAGAAGATGAAGATGTCAGTCTTAGACTATTTGCCCTTTCTTTGCAAAGCGAAGCTAGGACTTGGTTTAAAGCGTTGCCTGAGGCGAGCATCTCTAAGTTTCAGCAGTGTGCCAAGCTTTTCCTTGATAGATGGATGATCAGAGGAAATCTCTGCGTGCTCATCGAAGAATACAATCATTTAGAAAGGCATCCATATGAATCTGTTCAGCAGTTTTCAGACAGATTCAATCAAGTGTATCAGTCCATGCCTCTAAATATAAGACCTCCCCTTGATCTAGCTCTATTGCAATATCCTAGAGCATTTGACATAGAGATGGAATTATGTTTGAGAGAAAGATGCCCGTCCACTTTGAAACAGATGCAGGACATAGCTGTGGACGTGGAGGCAAATCTAAGAAGGAGGAAAGAACAGCGCAAAGCAGAGCAAGAAGAAAGATTTCATAGTGTGTTACAAAAGACAGAGGAAATGATGCAGCTGATCACAATGAAAGTGGAATATTCAGAGCACAAGAGCATATCTGTTTCGCAACAGGAAAGTAGTGACATTCACGAACAACCCTGCCACAAAGCAGATGATATATTCATCCAGTCACGCATGATGGAGCAGTCTCCTGATATACTGTGTGAATATAATAGCTTCTCTTCTTTCAACTCTCTGCCCAAATATGATATGTATGATGATGATTATGAGCCTCACGACCAAATCAGCCTTGCAGAGGAATCAGATCCTATTTTGGCAGGAAGTAGTGTTCAGGTTCAGCAATCTGAACCCAATGATCAGCATGCCCATCTCAGCTATGAAGAAAAGGCAGAAAACGCAGAGTGCGTTGATTTCAGTGAAGGAACTCTACCCTTTTGTTTTGAATCTTTTCAATTTATCAAGGATAACTATCATGCTATATATGATCAAATGTCACCGCGTGGTGCCATTGACTGTCTGGAGGTTAATCAAGATATTGTTCCAAAGGTATTGCCTCTAGTTTTCCAGCCCCAAAGAGCCATTGAATATCAGATTGAGGAGGACCCTGAAGTAGCAGCATATGACCAAATGATTCAAGTGGATCCCCTGCCTCTTTGTTTTCAGCCATCTCATTTGTTCAAAAAAGAAGAGGACCAGCAGCCCGCACAGATCAACCAAGCCCTATTCGAGCCAGATTGTAATAAATTACAAGCACCTCTGCAAGTACTAAATGACCTATCTGCTGGCAGGCAGAATAATGAAAGAGATTAGTGCTCTTCGCCACTAACAGGCGGCAAGGCTCAGTATCGAGTTGTCAATGATCTCCCGAATCCAAGGCATGATAGTGATCCTCAAACTTTGTACAGTTCTTTAATTCAGCCTAAAAATTGTATATATATGTTGCAGGACAGTTTTGTACAGTATTTAAACACCGCAAAGGAGGTCAATAGCTTCCTGATCTTCTCAAAAATTGACAAAGCCATAACAAATTGCAAAATCTCAGTTGGTCTCACTAGCAAGCACAAGCAGCAAAGCCCACTCATGTTATTATTGCTTAAGTGGCTGCATTGGCTATTTCACTTCACCTAACAGTAAAGTAAGTACTGGTAGGTAGGTAGGTAGGTAGGATCAATAAGGCATCCAGCCAAGGGAAATTTGCAAAACACAGCAACAATTGAATACAAGGCAGTCTGACCTGCTGTTCTTGACTTTTCACAAGGAAAATCCATCCCCAAGTGGAGCCACTATTAGCCTCCTTCTGCAGCAGGTTAATCATCTTTCATGATCGATATTTTTACATGCCAAATATGTCATACTATGCATGCTGCAATGCTCCATATTTGCTACAGATGGCCAAAGAAGTGTCCATAAGAGTGTGTTAGTCTAAGTGCCACTGCTGTGTTCCAATTTTGATAAGCAATCCATTTTTCGGTTTAAAGGCAGTTTTTCAGTTGGAGGTACTCAGGCTGGAATTCACTAACCTCTCCCTTCTTCTCATCACCCTTATTATATAACTCCCTAACAATTTTCCCCTTTTCCCTATTTTAATTATGTATATAAACTCCCCTATGTAAATACCCCTCCCTGGCAATATAACCATATTATTCACTAAGTCAGGGAAATCACAGTCCATCTGGGACTGTTTTTAACCCTTCCGTGTCCAGGGATTACTCTGACATCTGGTCAGAATAATAACCTCTTCCCTTAACCCTAAAACCCCTAAAAAAACCCATATTTCGCCCCTGACCTAAAGTCTCTGTGGATAAGTGTTAAGCTCGCGCTTGTAAAAACCCACATAATCCTGTCATTCCCTATGTTTAAAACCCACCGCCGCGACATATCAAATTCGGAATATTCTTGCGAATATTCCCACCCGCTAACCCGCCGTCCCTTCGCGCCTGCCGCCAGCCGTCCGATCCACAGCCCCGCAGATCGACGATGGGCGGGCCGCCCCATCCCCGAACTGCTCGGCCTTTAACGTCCAGGAGATGGGCGGTATTACCGCCGTACTCCTGCCATGCATCAGGCGTTGGGTTGTGGCGGAGCCCCTCCCTCCAAAACCGCCATCCCCGAAAAGTGGTGCGCCACATACCGCTTACCGCCCTGCCAAGTGACGTCACATACCCACATCACCCCTGCACAGTCATACGACTACGTCACCCCTTGCCCAGTCACCCGATGAGTCACCTGCCTGCGTGGCCTCCTGCCACGTGTCCCCGCCACTGTACCTGCCACATCATCGACCGTACGTGATGATGTCATCCTGACGTCATCCCGCCACGTCGCCCTGCTGATGTCACCCGCCGTACAATGCTGATGTCATGCTGACGTCATCAGCACTTTTTGGACGCAGAGGCGCAAAAGTCGCACTTCGGAGCCCCAGAATCGAATTCTCAGGCAGTTTTTGATGACCGCCGCTTATCGCAAGATTTTTTAGGCCGAAATGGAGAATCTTCAGGGAATCTTTAAGGAATCTTCTCACCATGCGGCCCCAGGAAGCCTGAAAAGGCACAAAAATGATCCGTTTTCTTCACAGAGCATATCAAAAGGATCAGAAGGCAATTCCAGATGATACAGAGGCCGAACAGTGGCCATTTACTGGTGATTAGACCGGCAACACATCAGATCCGCAGTCCAGATTTTGTCAGAGAGTATCAGTCGAAGAAAAGACGCCAGAGAGAATCAGTCATGATTTTTTAGGGGCTCGAGGCACCTGAACATTGATGAAGCCCCCAGAAAGTCAAATCGATAAGCATCAGCCCATCCTTGCCTTCAAATCACCGTCCAGGCATTCAAAGCACCAGGACAGCAAGGAAGCAGAAATCCATACTCATTTATTGCAGAAAACACTGCAGCAAGCCACCAAGGACAACATCATTTATTCAGTTTTGATACATCGGCCCTGAGCACGGCCCGAGATATTTTTTGTATTTATTTTAGGATAGGATTAGGTCAAGTAGTCATTTTTTATGACCTAATTAGGTCAAGATGTAATCAAGGAACTCTGGAGAGAGTTTTTTCCCTATATATACCACCCTCTGTATAGTTCTAAGGGTGGCTTAATTGAGATTTTCACTAGAGACTCGCTGTGTATACCTGAACTTTTCTGTAATAAAAGATTATTTAAAGCTTGGAGAGCGAACTGTCTGTTGTTGACGAATGTTTTGAAGAGTTGAAGATGGAATTCTTGCGCTGCGGCCTGAAGCAATAAGTGCCTCTTACCTCTGTTTATGTGTTTGCCATTATCTAAATAGAAGAAAAAAGGAATAGCCTAGAATTAGTTTAAATACTCTCTATGCTCAATTTCTGTTGTTTCTTGATGTTTTCCTCTAAAAGAATTGGTTATGAACATTGAATTCCTTCCGGCTCATGTTTACCCTAATTCACCTGTGTTGGCCAATTATCTAGGGATTCTTAACTGCTCCTAGGTAGCGCCTTGTTATTTTCTCTGCTAATCTGTTGGAGAGATTCTTAACTGTCTCTCTTTCTTTAGCATTCATTTCATCCCTTAAACCTGAAAATTGCTTCAACCTCAGTTATCTTGCTCCATGTTCCCTCACTGTTATTAAGGAAACGCACCAGCGGCTCCCCTCCTCGACTCCATGCTCAATGCCTCAAAAGATTCAGACTATACCCTGCCTCTCTACCTGAAGGTGTCAATTTTCCCACCAAAACTCAATCAAAACCCCTGTGCATCATATCTAGCCTAAAATCATCCCTTTCAACAAAGCTACATCATAAAGAGAGAGCCCTCTCTGACTGTAGGTAGGCTAGGGCCTGCAGTCCAAAGTTGGTTTGTGGTTACCTCGGCCGTATCCCTTTAGGAGTCAAAAGGGACAACCTGAGTGATAACACCCCCCAAGGGTGGTGCACCACAAAACCACTTACCGCCTCTTGCCCGGTGACGTCATCGCTTACGTCACCCCCCTGCACAGTCACTGCTTACTTCACCCCCTCTGCCCAGTCACATGTCGAGTCATCTGCCTGCATGGCCCCTTGCCACGTGTCATGCCACGTCACCGTCCATACATGATGATGTCATGCTGATGTCATCCCACCACGTCATCATGCTGACGTCACCCGTCGTACAACGTCATGTCATGCTGATGTCATCAGCACTTTTTGGCGCGAAGGGCAAAAAATCGCACTTTGGAGCCCCAAAATCGCTAGATTTTTTGGGCCTGAATGGGGAATCTTTAGGGAATCTTTTTATTTTGCAGCCCCCAGCAAGCCCAAAAGGCGCCGAATCAACCATTTTTCTTCGCAAAGCTTGCCAGAAGGACCAGAAAATAGTTTTGAAGGAAACAGAGGCTGAGCAGCGGCCATTAATTTATGATTAAGACCCACAAGACGTTAGAACAACATCTGTTTATTACCAAATAGTATCAGAGGAATAAGAGAAGCCAAAGAGTATCAGCCGAAGATTTTTTAGGGGCTCGAAGCACCTGAACATTTATGAGCCCCCCAGAAAGTCAAATCAGGAGGCGTAAGCCCATCCTTGCCCTCAAATCACAGTTAAAGCTTTAAATGCAGACAGACAGCAGAGATGCAGAAACCCATACACATTTATTTCAGAAAACACTGAAGAAAGCCACCGAGGACAACATCATTTACTCAGTTTTGATACGGCGACCCTGAGCGCAGCCCGAGATATTTTTGTATTTACTTCTAGATAGGATTAGGTTAAGTAATCATTTTACTTTCTGACCTAATTAGGTCAAGATGTAATAAAGGAACTCTGTAGATAGTTTTGCGCTATATATATTGCCCTCTACATTGTTTCAAGGGTTGGTTGATTGGGAATTTTCACCAGAGACTCGCATTGTATACCTGAGTTTTTTCTATAATCAAATATTTCTGAAAGCTTAGAGAGCAAACTGACTGTTGTAAATGAATGTTTTTGGAGATATGAAGATGGAATTCTTGTGCTGCAGCCTAAAGCAATAAGTGCATCTTACCTCTATTTATTGTTTACCACTATCTAAATAGCAGAAAGAAAGAATAGCCTAGAATTAGTTTAAATACTCTCTATGCTCAATTTCTGCTATTTCTTTATGTTTTCCTCTGATTGAATTGGTTATGAATATGAATTCCTCCTGGCTCATGTTTAGCCCAATTCACCTGTGTTTTCCAATTATCTAGGGATTCTTTACTGCCCCTAGGTAGCGCTCTGTTACCTCCTCTGTTAAGCTGATTAAGAGATTCTTAATTGCCTCTCATCACTTAGCATTTTTCCCATCATTTTAACCTGAGATTTCGTTTCACGTACAACTATCTTGCTCCACTTTCCCTCTCTTGTGACTGAAGAAATGCACCAGCAGTTCTCCTCCTTGACTCCACGCCCAATGGTTTGAAACTTCCAGACTATGTTTTGCCTCTCTACTTGAAACATCAATCTTCCCACCAAAAACAAAAGAAAAACCCTCTGAACTCAAGACCTAGCCTAAAATCCTTTTCAATAAAGCTAAATCTTAAAGAAAGAGCCCTCTCTGATTGCAGGTTGGCTAGAACCTGCAGTCCAAAGTTGGTATGTGGTTACCTCGGCCGTATCCTTTTCCAGAGCTTAAGGACAACCTGAGTGATAACAGTACACAACCTCTTTGATTCAACTTTGCTACAAGAGCCCCGATGATGAGTATTAGGACTAACTGATTGGGTAGAGACAGATGCGGATGGAGCGGCAGAGAGAGCTACAGTGCAGGAGTCACAGGATTGTGTAGAGCTAGGAGGTTGCAATGATGCGAGAGGCACAGGAGTGTTGAACCAGTGAAGGTTGGCACAGAGAGGTGTGCAATGGTGCGAGATGCATGGAGTGTTGCAGCAGCTTAGAGGTCAGAGAGGGAGCACTTGTTAGCAGCAGGTAGAGCTTCAGCATCAGAGTATGTTTCTAGCCCAACAGAGAGGTTAGTGGGGAGTTTTTTTTGTTCCGAGAGTTGCTGGAACAACCACACTTGGTAGGAGTGTTGCATGCAGAACATTCCATAGGTACAGGATTGGGTTAGAGTTGAAGCCTTTCTTGTTGAGAAGAAATGTTGAAAATGGCAACAAGAAATGCTAAAAATAGAAGTGCTAAAAATAACAATGTTATTTTTAGCAGTTCAGGATGGATTCCGATTTTAGTCAGTCCCTGGACTAAAAATAGGAAGTAAAATTCGAATTTGATATTAACAGCAGTTTGAAAATTAATTAATTAATTCATCTTGAGTTAACTAGTTAAGGAAAATCAAACTTGAAGTCTATATGGGGACATGCAATAGTTTCCCTATTAATTGAGGAATTTATCCATCAGTTAAAGAGATAAGGATGAGTTCTAATTTGAGTAGTAATTAGTTGACTCAGTTAACTGAGTCAAGTCCAATTATAATTGATTTAAACAGTTTGTTTAAATTAAGTAAGTTCAGTTAGTTAATGCATGCTTGCATATAACTGTTGCACTTCAGATAACTGAAGATTCTCTTATGAATAACTCATGCATGTCAATTCAGAGAAAGACCCAGTTGAGATCAGAGGAGGGAAAATGTACTACCAGTTGGATGGATTTTTCCTATAAAGGAAAATCATCCAAGAAGAATGTTGTAGATCTAATCCAAAA
The DNA here is from genome assembly GCA_031772625.1 of Pinus tabuliformis. Taxonomy (NCBI): domain Eukaryota; kingdom Viridiplantae; phylum Streptophyta; class Pinopsida; order Pinales; family Pinaceae; genus Pinus; species Pinus tabuliformis. Next base: position 1,648,589,907 of record CM062818.1, on the reverse strand, counting down.
GATATATGATAACATAAATAAACCCAAGAAAGGACAAGATCAAAATAGATAGAAATGATTCTCTTTATTATCAAAACCCTTATGGTAGGGCAACACCATACATTCACTCCTTAAGGAAGGAGAGCACTCCACAAGCCATATGCTTGTTCATACAATAATACTTCTCTTCCTATCTCTCCATGTGGAGTCTCTAGCCTCTATATAGGCCTCATACATACAATACCATGGGTCATTACCATGGTTCCCTCATACCATCAACTAATACCATGGGCCCATTATATTATTATTAACTACTTGTGGTCCCTTACATGACATGGGTTAACCACCTTATTTATTACCATGGCCCATCCCATTATTACATTATTACCTTGGGTACCTCCCTTGGTACCCCATATTATCCTCCCTTGGTGCCCCATATTATCCCCCCTAGGTATATAACATTCCACCCCCCTAAGCATGTTTCGTCCCCGAAACATGGAAAGAACACAAATAATAAGATCTACTCAAAAGAATAGTCCACTGATACCATGCACGTGCATCTAGCCATCCAAGAGAAAGGTGAACCCTCGATCTCGCTGGTGCCTCGCTCGCTTGAGATGGAAGTTGACCATGGCAGCTCTTTTGTGTTGATGTGTAGTAGGTGGATCTAGGCTCCTTGCTATCCATCATACGGGGGTTGTTGTCCTTGTGGCTAGTTGGTTGCCATCTTGTTGGTTGTTTTCTTTCGGGGTGATGTGAGTGATGATATGTTGAAGTTTTAACCCAAGGTGTCTTTTTCTTTAATTCACCCTGCTGTGGTGCTTGTTGTCGTGGCTTCTTTTCTAATATGACTTCAACCACTAGACCCTCATCAGATGCGTCAGCACCTGTAACCTGTTCTGCTTCAGCCTCTGTTTTTGTTTGATTGTCGACCATCAACTGCTCATCATCTGATATGTCAGTCCCTTGAACATCTTCTGCTTCAGCCTCCATGTGCTCTACCTGTTTATGGATGGAAATATCATGTAATGTAATTTTCTTCTTTTTATACCATAGCTTCAGGAATTTCTTCTGCACATTAATATTGATAGTACCCACGGATTCCATCCAAGGGTATCCCAAAACAACATCCATGTTATCCATATCTGAAGCATAAAAATCACCATGAAACACATACTTATCCATAGAAAGCTTCAAATCCTTATAGATTTGAACATCCTTATCATCAACCTGTGTATGTTCAATTTGTTTTACTGGGACTTGCAATTTCTTTGCCAAGTTGACATTTATAAGATTTTGTTTGCAACTCAGATTGATAGACACAATGATTTTCTCCTTCTGAATCAATCCATGAACCTGCAATACAGAGATACCAGCCAAAAATAACCCTTTTGGTTCCTTGGTTTCCTTCTTTCCTGTAAAAATAAAAGCTTTGCTAGGCTGTGTGTCTGTCTGTGTGTGCTTATCCACAAGATTTGATTTACGGTCAAAGCGCTCTATAAGAGCTTTTTTGAAGGCATCCCAAGTCAAAAACCTTCCATTGGAACGTTGATGCTCGTGCCACCATTTGCATCTTTCAAGGTCCAAATACATTTTTCCCCTGCTCAACTGTCTCTCATAATCATAGATGTATTGCGATTTGAAATATTCCTCCATTTGTTCTAGCCATTTAACTGGATGAGAGCCATCAAATATATACAAGTCCCTCGAACTCCGATCTAGGCCCGCCATCACAAAAATATTGGTGAAAAATTGAAATGGTCACAGATCCGTCAATATTGCTCAGAATCTCTATTATAACCTATTTTTAGAAATGGAAAAACCACTCTGCATCTACTCATGTGGTAGAAATCTTGATTCAGGCACTTGAAATTTCAGATCTGCGCTGCTACTCTCCCGCCGTCACCCAAAATTTCTGCAAAAAGAGCTGATTTTAATTCAGTGATATCTCCCTCATCCGGACTCCGATTCGACTGATTTTTTTTTGAAATCATGTGTTTTTTCACAAAGATTACAGATATACAATTAGATCTTGCACATCTGGCACTAGGACTTCTAGATCTGCGCCGCAAACTCGCTGTCCTGAAAATTGTCTGCAACCCCACTAATTTTTAAATCAACGATATCTCCTTTATCTGGACTCCGATTCAAACGATTTTTTTTTTTAATCAGCTATTTTTTCACAAGGAATACAGATCTTCAATTATATTTTACAGCACCAAAACGTACAGATCTGACCTGCAACTCGCCGCCCCAGAAACCCTGCAAAAATGAAAATAAAAATAAAAATCTCCACGGTTTGCCCAAGAAAGTGCTCTGATACCAATTGTTGTAGATCTAATCCAAAAGATATATGATAACATAAATAAACCCAAGAAAGAACAAGATCAAAATAGATAGAAATGATTCTCTTTATTATCAAAACCCTTATGGTAGGGCAACACCATACATTCACTCCTTAAGGAAGGAGAGCACTCCACAAGCCATATGCTTGTTCATACAATAATACTTCTCTTCCTATCTCTCCATGTGGAGTCTCTAGCCTCTATATAGGCCTCATACATACAATACCATGAGTCATTACCATGGTTCCCTCATACCATCAACTAATACCATGGGCCCATTATATTATTATTAACTACTTGTGGTCCCTTACATGACATGGGTTAACCACCTTATTTATTACTATGGCCCATCCCATTATTACATTATTACCTTGGGTACCTCCCTTGGTACCCCATATTATCCCCCTAGGTATATAAAAAAGAAGGATTATGGTTCCTTGAGGATTGTGTAGTTTTACAGGGTGTGAGATCAGTGTTACACTTGGTAACAGGAGGATCACCCAGGAAAAACTACACAAGGAAATAGGAGGCTTGAAGGGTAGAGGAGAAGGCTTAAGAGAAGTCTTGATTACCTGTGAGCATCCAAGAGGATGGCACTGAGAGATAGATAGCTATGAGAGCTAATGCTTTGTGTAATCCTGATGTATTTCCACCTTCATCTGTGAGGATTGTACTGAGAGCTGGCTAGTTGTGTGAGAGCTAAGGCTTTGTATAAATCCTATGTATGATAATACAGAGAGTGGGGTTTTAGGCTGAGGCTTTCCCCGGGTTATATCTTTTGTGTTATGTGTGATTGATTTCTCCATATCAGTTATATGTGTTCTTATTGATGTTGCTCATGTTCGATTAAGCTTTCGCTAAATTGTTTGTAGAAGTAGATCAAGTGTTTTGCTTTAGTACATTGCATTACTAGGTGATCTACAGTGGGAATTTCTACAATAACATTGCATAAAAACCCTAAAAAAAATCCTCAAGGAAAACACATGCATGGAGAAAGGGAAACAAGAAGATGGCATCTCAAAATACATGCAAGGCAACCTCAACCCTATTCAGAAATTCCATGCAAAAATCAAGTGATCAACACATCAGCAAGGACCACCAGGTAGGCATGCATGAAAATTCCTAACTTCTACCTTTGAGTACATCGTAGTAAAAAAATGTTGCAAATGCATGAGAGACGAGGTTTTGTAGGCTGGAAGTAGTGTTGGTATTATGATACACGTGTTGTCCTTGAAGGAACTCATTTGTAACAGAACAAGTATATGGTAACTTGATGAATCCACAAGTCATTTTAGAGGTGACAGAATGATGGAACAGAATGATGGGTCAAAGGTTTACAACTCGGAATCAAAAATTTGATATAGGGAGATTGTTGGCTTTATGAATCAGGTGTTGTCCTTGATGGAAACCTACCCGATGAATTGTCCTTAATGAAATCGAATCCTACTTTACATATGTGATAGAGCGCATGACAGTTCAGATGTGATAGAATGCATGGTAGTTCAGAGGAAATCTAAAGTTGGATGTTCAAGAACTATACACAGTTTCTGTTATGCCAAGTCGTGTATGCATGCGAGTTCAGTGAAGAAAAGTAGCATATGGCTTTTGCACCATGGTATTCTAAATACCAGGGGTTCTTACCATGTTATTGGCCCATAGTAATGAGTGCAACAAAGAATATTGATCTCGTCAAATAATACCATCGAAATAACTATGGTTTTGACCCAAGGTATTGAAAAAGGCTAAAACTATATAATGAAATGAAGATCAAAGTGATAGTGTGGGCAAGGGATGGAAATATTATGAAGAGCTAGGTCAAAATCAAATATGCATGTTATGGGTTTTTTATGCTTTTCTTGATCTAGACTAAGTATGCACCTACGAGTTTGATGATGGATGAGATCCAATAGGTATGAAATAATTGTGCACGAATGAATACAATGATGGATTAAGATCATGAGACCTTAAATGACTACTCATTGTATGACATGCTTATGGATTGAATAGATCTATGTACTGACACATGTTTTTATCTTTGAATATTATGATCTAGGTCTTTTTGAAGTTCCGAAGAGGTGCATAATTTTAGGTCAAAATTTGCAGATCTATATGTTGGTTGGTCTTGGGAAAAGCGCATATACATGCGGGTTGGCCTCTACAAAGTAGTGTATGCAAAGTAAGGGTTTATGTTCATAAATGACTGATCAATCTGATCAGTGTTGCTACTTCTCTGTTGTCTGCTAATGATGTCCTCATGTTTGAGCTGGGTTAAATGATAATGTCTGAAGTAGATCTGATATAATGTGGTTATGAATAGTGTCAAGATTACTTGTTGATTAGGATTGAATATCAGGTTCAATATGTGATTGGTTCAGAGTATTGCAGTAGATTTGAGTATGAATCGGTATTCCTTTTAGAATTACTGCAGTCAAGTTTTCAATTTTCAGTATCTTAAGATCTGTACGCGGGTTTCTCTCTTGAAAAATGTGTATACATGCGGGTTTCCTTAAGCGAAGTAGCGTATACATTTTGGCAAGTTAATGATCAGGGTTGCAGTTGATTTTGTGTATTAATGCAATATTCTGGGTTCATTTATGTGTACTGGTTACAGTGATCTCATTGTTCCAGTTGATTGGTTGAATTTTGATTGAGTGTCAGTTGATTTCGTTTTGAGCGAATGGTCGATTCAGTTGTGTTAGAGGTTTCAGTGATTGATTGATTCAGTTGTATCAGAAGTTTCAGTAATTGGTTTATTCAGAAATTGATGATTGGGTTTCAATGATTGATTGATTCAGATGTGTGAGAGATGGATGGCTATGCTACAGTGATGAGTTACAATTTGATTATTGATGTTGAGATTAAATGTTGATACAGGGTCCAATATGAAAATTTGATGAAATGTGGCCTACAAGTTATGATGTGTTGAAGCAGGTGGATCCAGTGTGAAAATTCATGAAACGTGGTCCATGGAGGAAGTTGAGGGTTGGAGCCTTCGGTGAGGAAGTTGAAGCTCCCTGCTAGTAGTAGTTGGTGATCAGATCAAGGAATTGGTGCTCCCTTCTAGTAGAAGTTGGAGAACAAGTGAAGGTTGTAGCCATTTGCAAGTTGGTTCCTACGTATTGGTACAAGTTTATGCTAGTACAAGAACCATGGGGTTGGAGCTCCCTTCCAGTAGGATCTGGAGAACTAATGAAGGTTGTATCCTTCTGTAGGTGGGTGCCTGCGTACTGGTATGAGTTTGTGCCAGTACAAGATTGTAAACAAATTTTTCCTTATATTAGAAAGAAGACAGAGATGACATTAGCAGGTGGCTTTTCTCCCGCATTGGGTTTCCACCTTAAATCCCGGTGTTCATGTGTGTTAGTTATGTGTGATGGTTCATTTTGTTATTACAGTACATGGTTACTATTTAGCTAATGTTTAATAAATTATTGATGCACTAGCTGAAGACCAACATATGTTGAATTAACTGAATCATAAGTTCATTGGATATTTGTTGGTTGTCTTAAGAACAATCGTATACACATGCGGGTTCCTTTTAATAAATCACGTATAGAAATATGAATATGAAATGTAAAAAGTTATTAATTTGACAAAACTGATTCACCCCCCCCCCCCCCTTAGTATTTTTCCCAACAATTGGTTTTAGAGCAAGTCCTTTGACAAAAGATTGATCGCTTGAAGGAGATCCATCAAGACAATGGGAAACAAGCAGAAGAAGAAAGCACCTCAAAAAAAGAATACATCTCAAAGAAACAATGAGAGTGGTAGAGATGATTGGCTATTAGGTGGAAGTAAATATCCAGATTCAAAATCACCTCAGAATGAGGATGAACAAGCAAAATAATTATCAGGTACTAATTTTTGGTCCTCTAGTGACACCTTTCTTTGTTCATTTAATATTGAAGATAATGAATGTTACAGTGAAACAATTGAATTTTCTCTTATGGGTGAAAGTGATCGAAATCTAATAGAGGCTGAATTTAAAAGACCCACAGATAAAATTAGAGATCAACAATATCTATTTGATAAAAGGGAATGTACCTACAAAGAAGAGGTTACTATGTTAAAAGATCAGTTGGAGGAAGGAAACAAAATAAGGAAGCAATACAAGGACAAGGAAGATCAATGTCAAAGGCTGCAGGATGAAGTAACATCATTGAGAAATAAAGTGAATGAAAATGATAAAACAACCAATGAACTGAAAGAAAGAACCAGTTACTGTGAAGGTCTTGAAGCTGAGGTCATCTCTCTAAAAGAAGATCTTGAAAAATCAAACAAGCAAAAAGAAGAACTACTTCAAGCAATTGAAGAATAAGAAAATAAGATTCATAAATTAAATTAACAAGTGGAAGAAGAATAAAAGTTGAAGAAATCATGAAGAAGGGGTTTCTAGAAAAGGAAAAGCAATATCAAGATGAGGAAAATATCCTGAAAGGTAAATCAAAAGAAAAGGATAAACTTTTGCGATTTCAAGATAGTACTAAGATTTTGGATAATATTCTTAGTAGCTAATGCCATCAAATCTAGTCTTGGTTTTCATGAAACTATTAAAGGTGAATCTAGCTCACAAGCTGAGACAAGGAATTCAACTGTAACATCTAAAATTCTCAATAAAGAGATACGAAGTCAACCCCATCAACATCCAAGGAAAGAAAGTCTTCAAAGAAAATTATTTAATCCTAACTATAGAAGTGTTAATCAATTCTTTCCTCTGATCAATAATGTTGAATGTTCTATATGTCATAATTTTGGACATGTTGAAACCAGGTGCAGAAGTAGAATGTTTCAAGTTAATAACCATCTCATAGAAATATCATCAGCTTCCAGAAATATCTTACTATGTTTGGTCACAAAGCCATTGATTGCTATAGAAGGAATATGAAACATATAAGATGTTATGCTTGTAACAAGTTTGGGCATGTAGCAAAAGAATGCAAGAACGAGTCTATGGATCACCGTAGACAATATGGTAACCAACCAAATAAGGACATTGATATCAAAAAATATGAAAATGATGAATCCACCAAAAATCAAGAAAAGGAAGATAACATAAGGCGTGGTATTGCTCTCTGCTCATTCGAAGACGAAGATGAATGTTCTCATCACATTATTGGAGAAAAGAGTAAAATGGAACCTCTGATGAAGAACCATCATGGTAATGATATTCTTGGAACCGATGTTTCAGCAAAAGTTCTAGGATCAGGTACAGTTAGAATAGACTCAGGGAAAACTGAAAGTATGAAATTTTAGTATTTCACTTTTCATACGCAGAGCTTGTGAAGACAAGTCACGTATATATGCGAATTTGAAACTGCACAATCGTGTATATGTTGGTTTGATGAAGAAGAAGTGGGACAAACTCATAAAAAGGGTCTGATATGGTTTAGACAATTATCAATTGTCTTTTTTGTTATAATGGTTGATGATTACAGTTTGTGGATGTTATTTAAAAGTGCTTTTGATCCTCATAAGTTGTTGATGACTTGATGTATATCTGGTTGATGATAATGCCTGGATGATTCTTACTGATATATACAATAATCAAATTTGACATTGAACAGTTGGCACAGGTTCAGGGGTAGCAGTAGTCTTACAGAATATAATGCATTGTTGGCATTATGTTTGCTTTAGAAGTCCTTGGTACATAATGATGCTTATCAGTGGTGATGATGCTTATGTGGTGATCTTCATAAGTTCAAGGAGAAGAACAAATCTTTAGTACACATCTTCATTATTTGATGATGTTAAGTGTCACTCATTCCTATTATGCAGCTGCCATCATGCATAAATTTCATATGGTGTAGTTATGAATGAGGATTCCTATATTTCTTAGCTCTCACATGCTATATTGGTCAAGGATTGTTGATCTTTATGGTATCAAGAAAATTTGACAAATGACTGTGGCTCATGGGTTTCCTTTCACATTGATGAGAATATAGATACATATTGCTATCTCTATGTTGGATACATGGAGGATTACTTAAATTTCACATTGGTAAATAATGTTTGTTGGCCAGGGGAATGGTGTTATTGCAGGTTTCATAGCTATTTGAAGACATGGATTACTTAGTCACATAATGATGATGACTTCTTACTTCATGATGATATGTTTGGTTCTCACATATATTGATTATCATGGTTGATGCTTATCACATGTGGGATGTTGGAAAACTCCCTAGTAATGATACATGGTTGATATATTAAGGATTGTTGTGAAAATAAATTACAGTTCCTGCTACGATGATTTGATGATGATGTTGTGGTCTTCGATGATGACTATAGTTCTTTAGCATGTATATGATATGATGTGAATGGTTTTGTGAAGGTATATGCATCACTACTTGGAGATATGGAATAAGCTTAGTTGATTCATGAAATGTTATGTTTTTTATGAACATAAAGCTTTTTCTACCAAGGAAAGGGAGCAAGTTGATCTTGATAAGATCAAGAGGATGAGTTGATATCTATATGCAACATACGTTGTCATAGGTTGATGATATTAAAGCTACAGTGACTTATCTTATGAACTGATGATGGACATATACAGGTTGTTGTTCTTGATGTTGTTGACAAATGCTTATGGTGCAGATCATATATGGTGTATGATAGTTGTTGATAACTATCATGATGTTATTTAGGTCTTTATTTTTTAAACGTCATGTATATCATTTGATGTAAAGGTCATGTAAACACCTATGATGTAATAATTATCATATTCAATCATGTATGGACTTTTGAGATCATGTTAAATATGTAATCCCACTTGGTTGAGTGGTTGAGTCAAATATGTATCCCCGCTTGGTTGGGAGATTGATGTAAGTATGGATCCTTGGTGATAGGAAGGTCATACTCAGTTGAGTCATAGAGTCATGTACTTAATTTGTCATCCATCAGATATTGCAGCATATGCTCAGGGGGAGCATGATTAGCGTTCATATTCAACAGTTTAGATATGGAAGTCTTCATTCAACATTGGTCATCCTTTTGCCCTTGATGTCAAAGGGGGAGAGTAGCTTGGTGTTTGGAGAATAGCTTGATGTTTGACTTGACGTTATTTACAAGTTGTGGTGACCAAACACCAAATGGTTTCCATCAAGTCCAAAGGGGGAGATTGTTGGCATTATGATACATGTGTTGTTCTTGATGGAAACTCACTTGTAACCTAACACGTATATGGTAACTTGATGAATCCACAGGTCAGTTCAAAGATGACAGAATGATGGAACTGAATGACAGGTCAAAGGTTTACAACTCAGAATTATAAATTTGATATAGGGAGATTGTTGGCTTTATGAATTAGGTGTTTTCCATGAAGGAAACCTACCTGATGAATCATGCTTGATGAAATGGAACCCTGCTTTACAGATGTGATCGAATGCATGACAGTTCAAATGTGACAGAATTCATGGCAGTTCAGAGGAATCAGTTCAGAGGAATGCTAAAGTTGGAAGTTCAAGAACTATACGCGGGTTATGTTAAGCCAAGTCGCATATGCACGCAGGTTCAATGAAGAAAATTAGCATATGGCTTTAGCACCATGGTATTCTAAATACCAGGGGTTCTTACCATCATATTGGCCCATAGTAATGAGCGCGATAAAGAATATTGATCCTGTCAAAGAATACCATCAACATAACTATGGTTTTGACCCAAGGTATTGAAAAAGGCTAAAACTATATAAGGAAGTGAAGATCAAAGTGCTAGTGGGTGCAAGTGATGGAAATATTATGAAGAGTTAGATCAAAATAAAATATGCATGTTATGGGTTTTTGATGCTTTGCTTGATCTAAACTAAGTATGCACTTGAGAGTTTGATGATGGATGAGATCCAATAGATTTGAAATAATTATGCATGAATGAATACAATGATGGATCAGGATCATGAGACCTGAAATGACTTTTCATTGTATGATATGCTCATGGATTGACTAGATCTATGTATTGACACATGTTTTTATCTCTGAATATTATGATCTAGGTCTTTCTGAAGTTCTGAAGAGCACAATTTTAGGTCAAAATTTGTAGATCTATATGTTGGTTGGTCTTGGGAAAAGCGTGTATACACGCGGGTTGGCCTCTACAAAGTAGCATATGAAAAGTAAGGGTTTATGTTCATAAATGACTGATCAATCTAATCAGTGATGCTACTTCTTTGTTGTATGTCAATGATGTCCTCATGTTTGATCTGGGTTAAATGATAATGTCTGAAGTAGATCTAATAGAATGTGGTTATGAATATTGTCAATATTACTTGCTGATTAGGTTTGAATATCAGGCTCAACTCTATGATTGGTTCAGAGTGTTGCAGTAGATCTGAGTATGACTTGGTATTCCTTTTAGAAATATTGTAGTCAAGTTTTCAATTTTCAGTATCTTAAGATCTGTATGCGGGTTTCTCTCTTGAAAAATGTGTATGCACACGGGTTACCATAAGCGAAGTAGCGTATACATTTTGGCAAGTGAATGATTAGGGTTGTTAGAGATTGTGTTTTTTAATGCAATATTTTGGGTTCATTTATGTGTACTGGTTACAGTGATCTAACTGTTCCAGTTGATTGGTTGAATTTTGATGAAATGTCAGTTGTGTCAGAAGTTTTAGTAATTGGTTGATTCAGAAATTGATGATTGGGTTTTAGTTATGTCAGAGATTGATGATTGGGTTTCAATGATTGATTGATTCAGATGTGTGAGAGATGGATGGCTATGTTACAGTGATGAGTTACAGTTTGATTATTGATATAAGAGATTAAATGTTGATAAAGGGTCCAGTATGAAAATTTGATGAAATGTGGCCTACAAGTTATGATGTGTTGAAGGAGGTGGATCCAGTGTGTAAATTCATGAAACGTGGTCCATTGAGGATGCTAAGGGTTGGAGCCTTCAGTGAGGAAGTTGACGCTTCCTGCCATTAGTAGCTGGTGATCAGATCAAGGATTTGGAGCTCCCTTCCAGGCAGCTAGAGAACGAGTGAAGGTTGTAGCCTTTTGCAAGTTGGTTCCTACGTATTGGTACAAGTTTATGCTAGTATAAGAACCAGGGGGTTGGAGCTCCCTTCCAGTAGGAGCTGGAGAACTAACGAAGGTTGTAACCTTCTGTAGGTGGTGCTTGCATACTGGTATGAGTCTATGCCAATACAAGTTTGTAAATTAAAGAAGACATAGATGACATCAACAAGTGGTATTTCTCCCACATTGGGTTTCCACCTTAAATCCTGGTGTTCATGTGTGTTAGTTATGTGTGATGGTTCATTTTATTATTGCAACACATGGTTACTATTTATCTAATGTTTAATAAAGTATTGATGCAATGGATGAAGACCAACATATGATGAATTAATTGAATCATAAGTTCACTAGATATACATTGATTGTCTTAAGAACAATCACGTACACATGCAAGTTCCTTTTAGTAAAATCACGTATAGAAATATGAATATGAAATGTAAAAAGTTATTGATTTGAAAATACTGATTCACCCCTCCTCCCCCCCCCTAGTGTTTTTTCCCAACAATTGGTTTCAGAGCAAGTCCTTTGATAAAAGCCTGATCGCTTGAAGGAGATCCGTCAAGACAATGGGAAAGAAGCAGAAGAAGAAAGCACCTCAAAAGAAGAAGACATCTCAAAGAAACAATGACAATGGTAGAGATGATTGGCTATTAGGTGGAAGTAATTATTAAGATTCATAATCACCTTAGAATTAGGATGAACAGGCAAAAGAATTATCAGGGACTGATTTTTGGTCCTCTTGTGATACCTTTCTCTGTTCATGTAATATTGAAGATAATGAATGTTACAGTGAAATAACTGAATTTTCTCTTATGGGTGAAAGTTAAAGAAATCTAATAGAGGCTAAAGTTAAAAGACTCGCAGATAAAATTAGGGATCAACAAGATCTATTTGATAAAAGTGAATGTACCTAAAAAGAAGAGGTTACTAGGTTAAAAGCTCAGTTGGAGGAAGGAAACAAAATAAGGAAGCAATACAAGGACAAGGAAGATCAATGTCAAAGGCTGCAGGATGAAGTAACATCATTGAGAAATCAAGTGAATGAAAATTATACAACAACCAATGAACTGAAAGAAAGAATTAGTTACTGTGAAGGTCTTGAAGCTGAGGTCATCTCTCTAAGATAAGATCTTGAAAAATCAAACAAGCAGAATGAAGAACTTGAAAAATAAAACAACACGTGGAAGAAGGAAGAAAAGTTGAAGAAATCATGAAGAAGCGGTATCTAGAAAGGGAAAAGCAATATCAGGATGAGGAAAATACCCTGAAAGGTAAATCAGAAGGAAAGGTTAAACTTTTTCAATTTCAAGATAGTATTAAGATTTTGGATAATATTCTTAGTAGCCAAAGATCTCGTGCCATCAAATCTGGTCTTGGTTTTCATGAAACTGTTAAAGGTGAATCTAGATCACAAGCTAAGGCAAGGAATTTAACTACAACATCTAAAATTATCAACAAAGAGATAGGAAGTCAACCCCATCAACATCCAAGGAAAAGAAGTATTCAAAGAAAATTATTTAATCCCAACTTTAGAAGTGTTAATCAATTATTTCCTTTGATCAATAATGTTGAATGTTCTATATGTCATAATTTTTGACATGTTGCAACCACGTACAGAAGTAGAATGTTTCAAGCTAATAACCATCTCACAGAAATATCATTAGCTTCCAGGTACTTTAAGGGATATTGTTTTTCTTACAATATGTTTGGTCACAAAGCCATTGATTGTTATAGAAGGAATATGAAACATATAAGATGTTATGCTTGTAACAAGTTTGAGCATGTAGCAAAAGAATGCAAGAACGAGTCTATGGATCGCCGTGGACAATATGGTAACCAACCAAATAAGGACATTGATATCAGAAAAATTGAAAATGATGAATCCACCAAAAAGCAAGAAAAGGAAGATAAGATAAGGTGTGGTATTGCTCTCTGCTCATTTGAAGATGAAGATGAATGTTCTCATCACATTATTAGAGAAAAGAGTAAAATGGAACCTCTGATGAAGAACCATCATGGTAAAGATATTCTTGGAACCGATGTTTCAGCAAAAGTTTTGGGATCAGGTACAATTAGAATAGACTCAGGGAAAACTAAAAGTATGAAATTTTAGTATTCCACTTTTCATACGTAGAGCTTATGAAGACAAGTCACGTATATACGCAAATTTGAAACTGCACATTCGTGTATATGTTGGTTTGATGAAGAAGCAGTGGGACAAACCCTGAAAAAGGGTCTGATATGGTTAGACAATTATCAATTGTCTTTTTTATTATAATGGTTGATGATTACAGTCTGTGGATGTTATTTAAAAGTGTTTTTGATCCTCATAAGTTGTTGATTACTTGATGTATATCTGGTTGATGATAATGCTAGGATGATTCTTATTGATATATACAATAATCAGATTTGACAGTGAACAGTTGGCACAGATTCAAGGGGAGTAGTAGTCTTGCAGAATATAATGCATTGGTGGCATTATGTTTGCTTTAGAAGTCCTTGGTACATAATGATGCGTATCAATGGTGATGATGCTTATGTGGTGATCTTCATAAGTTCAAGGAGAAGAACAAATCTTGAGTACACATCTTCATTATTTGATGATGTTAACTGTCACTCATTTCTATTATGCAGTTGCCATCATACATAAATTTCATATGGTATAGTTATGAATGAGGATTCATATATTTCTTGGCTCTCACATGGTATATTGGTCAAGGATTGTTGATCTTGATGGTATCAAGAAAGTTTGAAAAATGACTGTGGCTCATGGGTTTCTTTTCACATTGGTGAGAATCTAGATACATATTTCTATCTCTATGTTGGATACATGGATGATTACTTAAATTGCACATTGGTAAATAATGTTGGTTGGCTAGGAGAATGATGTTATTGCAGGTTTCATGGCTATTTGAAGGCATGGCTTACTTAGTTACATAATGATGATGACTTCTTACTTCATGATGATATGTTTGGTTCTCACATATATTGATTATCATGGTTGTTGCTTATCAGATGTGGGATGTTGGAAAACTCCCTAGTAATGATACATCGTTGATATATTAAGGATTGTTGTGAAAAGAAATTACAGTTCCTGCTATGATGATTTGATGATGTTATTATTGTCATGGATGATGACTATAGTTCTTTAGCATGTATATGATATGATGTGAATGGTTTTGTGAAGGTATAGGCATCACTACTTAGAGATATGGCATATTCTTAGTTGATTCATGAAATGTTATGCTTTTTATGAACATAAAGTTTTTTCTACCAAGGAAAGGGAGCAAGTTGATCTTGATAAGATCAAGGGGATGAGTTGATATCTATATGCAACATACTTAGTCATAGGTTGATGATATTAAAGTTAAATTGACTTATCTTACGAACTAATGATGGACATATACAGGTTGTTGTTCTTGATGCTACTGACAAATGCTTATGGTGCAGATCATATATGGTGTATGATAGTTGCTGATAACTATCATGATCTTATTTAGGTCTTTGTTTTTTAAATGTCATGTATATCATTTGATGTAAAGGTTATTGTTGGCTTGAGGGGGACTGAACCAGGTTTAGTGTTAGTTAGCCAAACAAATCCCTACACCATTGGCCATTTCAGCATCGGCCCGCGAAGCACGGACTGAAGTCTCACCTGAAGTAGTATGCGGGGATGTTGGAACCAAGTTTCTGCACCCTTGAGATGGTTGTGATGTCGATTTATTCCGGCTATACCTTCCTTGATGCAGGTTGCTTAGCCCTCTGTTCCACCCTTTAATGCCTTCGCAAAAGGGTACAATTGGCTTTCGCGTAGCCCTAACCTACAGCTCAGGGACTTTCGCACTACTAGGGCAATGAACTGCGATATCTCCCAAACTAAGCTAAGTGTCTTACTTATGTTATTAACTGATATTACTTAGCTTCTCGTAAACAGGTGTTCTTACTTGTGTTTACTTAACCAATATATTTACATATATTCGCGCATCACATAAGCATTATAAGTTAAATTCATACCCAACATAACAAGATTGATAAATAGGAAATAAATATGCAGAAATTATAGAATCCTTCTCTTTATTGATAATTCTGGACAATTACAGACTCAACCCACCCTGCGCACTCAGCTACAGGGGTCTGCGCACTCAGATGCGGACTTCTATGCCTCTGCACACTCAACTTTAGAGCCTCTACCTATGCTATGACCCAAACTTAGACTTCTACCTCAGAGCTATCTCTCATACATGTCGATGATTCCTTATTCTAACTACTTAGAGCTTAGCTCTTTTTATACAATCCCATGGTCCGCGAACAATGGGTAGATCTTTTACAGCTGACATTACAATTCCAAAATAAGGGTGGACAACCCTATGAATCTTTAACACCTATGTGCTTTGCGACCACAAAATGCGAGGTCTTTACGCTTGGATTACAAAATTTGACCAAAATATGGGCTTTTAGCCCCAAAACTGCCCTTGGGGGATCCCACACCCAATAGAACCCCAACATAATCATCGTGACTTGCCCTCGAGTCACTCTGCAGGTGCAAAGATCTTAGCGCGAAGACCTCCCAGCTCCACTTGGATGACCACAACCTCCATAGCACACTTAGCGGCCGCTTGTTGGGCTTCTTCCACTCTTTGCTCGGTGACTGTCACTGAACTGCTACCTTGAATCTTCTACTGAGTTTCCTGTAGTGTCGCAAGCTTTCCTTCAATGGAAGTTGTGATCGTATATGCCTTGTATATCCATGGATGTAGATGCACTTTTAGGACTACTTCTTTGTGCCGAGCGACATCCACCTCTTCCTTAAGCGACTTTGCCTTCTGTATTCGTGCGAGCCTCTGTGTGAGGGCGACTGTCTATGCAGTCCCTTTCACTTCATCATACCTTTGTTGTAGCTCACGCACCTCAGTCTCCAGGTGCTCTACATTCGGGTCCTCCTGCAAGGTGGTCAGGACCTAGAATGACAGTTCAAAAAGTCTCGTGCAATCTGCTACTGCGTTGTCGACTGTCGTTATTGCTACTCTAACAATGGTGGCATGCTCTTCCCTGACTTCCGGCTGAGTTGAAGGCTGAGCCCTTAGCTGCAATTCTGTGATCTGTAGGTTCAACTCCAGCTAAATCCTAGCCATCTTCGTCTGAACGTTGCGCACCCTTGTAGCCAACTTGTGGATGCATGCCTCAACCGGTTCTTCTACCTGAATTTCCAACTCTGGGACCATTCGGTAGGCTTCCTCCACAACCTGCATGATTTTCTTATTCTGTTCCACTGCCTCATTGTGCTGCAGGCCCAACTGCTCAATATTGATGCATTGCTCACTCATCACCTGCAGAGCACGACTCTCCTGGGCCCTAAGTTCTGTGGTGACTCCATCCTGCAAGAGGTGGAGCGTCTCTCGAGGGAGCGCGGCCATATTCAACCCCACCCCTTTCAGACTGCTAACTGTGGGCCTATCGGCCTCATTTTCTATAGTAAGTGCCCCATCTGGTAGCAGTATCACGTTGGTCACCCTTATGCACAACATCTCCTTGGCAGCTGAAGTGTCAATCACGAGGCTGGTGGACACTGTGCGAGCCTGTGGAGTGCGAGCCTACAACTCTTGCAGCTCTGTCCGGAGAGCCCCCAATACCAACTGCTACTACTGCTATGGGGTAAAATGCACAGGATGAAAACTACCCTCAAATGTCTTCCAGGGACCTTCGACAAACTGTAAGATTATTTGCAAAAGCTACTAGTTACACACATGTTCATCTATCAAACATAAATTGACAAGGTATGGAAAGAGGATCACCTTCGGTTCCTTCTAGATTTGCTTGGGGATCTCTATGCAGCAAGAAGAACTCCTTCAAGGTCGGCTCCAAGATGATTCCTGCACAAAGGACAAGGCAAACCAATCACAACATACGCTTCTGAAAACTAATGTAAGAATCCGTAACAAACATGTATTAATGTATAACTTAACTACTCAACTCGACAAGAATCATAATGAACAAATAAATGAGCAATATCACCGACACTTTGGAGTAGGGAACACAACTACAATTCTATATTCAGAATGGAAGAGTGATTACAACAATCCGTTGTATCAGCCTTCCTTACCCCTTCTTCCTCTCTCTCTCTCCTTCTTTCAGCTAGCTCCTTCAAGAATATGACAATTCACAACAGCTCTATGGGCTATCCTTCCAAATGCTCTAACCCTTTTGCAATGGCCCTCTCGCTACTTATGTAGCAATTGAATTAGGGCTGCCAAGCTCCACCTAGAGTTCATTAGGGAAAAAGCCATGAACCTGCCCTGTTTACAAGCTTTTTCCCATTTTCCTTCATTCTCAGAATGGAATTTCTCCAAATATCTTGATTTTTGGAGTTTCCTTGCTTTTCTTGCACAAATATAGGGATTTAATATCTAGATATTTATGAGCAGATTCGTTGGCATGACCTTTTGAACATCCTTTAAGTTCACTAACGCTCCCCCTGGTCTAACAACAAGAGTTAGCAGGGTGACTAACGCTCCTTTATGCTTGGTAACAAGCTTTATAAAGCAGGTTGACAGTGTATAGAGAGCATTAGTGTGGATTCCAGGCCTGCAATTGTGGTCATTGCTTCAATCATCTTGTCTTTCACCTCTAAGTTGATGAGGAGGTCAATTTGTCCTATAACAGATGCCCCCTAAAGTATGAGATTAGAGGTAGAGATGATGGCCGAAATACTTTATGAAAAAGCACTGTAATTTGCTATCAAAATCTTTGTAGAGAGAGAGAGAAGTTTCGGGTGGCAAGGAAAACATGATACAACATAGATACATATATATAAACTGCTAAAATCATGTCCTGAGTCGGGCATTCCCATGCTCAGTAGCTATGTCAAAGTAATTTTCTCATCTAAGATATAACAATGTTTGCCACCAATATGGCATAGGGCAGATCCAGTGTCATAATAGATCATCCTAAAATAACTATCTCCAAAGAACAATATCCGCAGCTTGGGAGAGGAAACAAGGCTAAATGATGCAAGCCTCTACCTAAGTTATTGATTCCCGCTTCACCGAACAACATAGATCGATACATGTGATAAAATGTGTTTACGTCGAACATGCACGAAATCATCTGATTACCAACCAATAATGGAGACTATTAATAGATGCGAGGAAGGCCACCGATAATGGTGATGGTCTCCAAGATGCACAGTGCAAACTAGCAAGTGTGAAAGATATTTTGTCGTTGAACACTCGTAGAATCGCTTAACTAGGAGCCAATAATGAAAACCTGTGATCAAACACAAGGTAACCTACCACTAATGTCTGCAAGTACCAAGGCATTGAATGTGTTTCTGGGTTATCTTCCTAGATAGAGTGTTGAAGTCAATAGGAAGAAACTTGTCGAAAGGTAGGCAATGACGTGTCCTACACCAATCGAAACGAAACCGGACAAGAATGATTTTGTTTTTTGAAGAATCATTTGGGTCTAAACAACGGAGGGCATGATGAAAGGATATGTAGGATCAGTTGATAGAGGAAACAAATGGGGACCCTTGAACAATAGAAGGCACGACAACGGTTTTAACCAGACAACACTAGACTCATGAACACTACAGAGTGTTTAAGATACGGAGATGCAATTACATCAGGGTATATAGGCTAAAAACGCATAGGTTGGTAGGGTTCATATTGAGAGGCTATAAAAATGAAGGCTTATCTGAGGGAGTGCCATGTTCAAGGGAACGATTGCTGCCAAACCACGCTTTTGAATACAGGATACAGTTGTATTGTCCACTTTCCCCGTCTGATTTTTTAATGAGTCCAGACGGGTAAACTCATCAATCTTTTCATGTTTAAAGAGTCTGAAAATGATCACAAAAAGAACGACTCTTTGCCCTATCTGATTAGTTTAATGAGTCTAGACAGGCAAACTCGTCGATTTTTTCATGTTTTAAGAGTCTGAAAAGTATCGTAAAAAGAACGACTCTATATCTTGTTTGTGTATTTAAAGAGTCCAGACTAGATAACTCGATGGTCTTTTCATATTTAGAGAGTCTAAAAAGATCGTAAAGAGAGACTCCATGGTGGTCCCTTTGTCATAGTTGTTAACCGGGTGCGACAAAAGGTTAATAGTATACCTGGATCAGTTACTTTTCCGTATTTTAATCTATTGAACCCGGATAAAGAGAAACCTTTTTCCAATAGATTTCGACCTCATTTTGTTACGAGTACGAGGCGATGGACTAAACTCGTGTTTTGTCATGACATTTTAATGAGCTCAGTAACAAAAACTCAGGATTTTTTAGTTTTTAACGAGCAAGAAAAAGTACCTAAAAGAATGCTCGGGTCATCTTTAGCATGTTTAACGAGCAGCAAGACATAGCTCGGGATTTTTTCAGTTTAAAGAGCGAGAAAAAAGTGCCTAAAAAGGATGCTCCGTTGGTCTTTTTCAGTTTATGAGCTGGAAAAAGATCGAAAAAGAGGTGCTCAGAGCATCGTTTGCATATATTTAACGAGTGCAAATGATGAAAAACTCGGATATGTTTATTATTTTTTAAAGAGCAATAAAATATCACAAAAAGTGCTTTGACCATCATTGCATATATTTAACGAGTGCAATGATGAAAACTCGGGGATGTTTATATTTTTTAAAGAGCGATAAAATATCCCTAACAGTGCTCTATTGATTGTGGTATATATGTTTAACGAGCCCTACTACAAAAACTCGAAGATGTTTATATTTTTTAAAGAGAAATAAAATGTCTCCAAAAGTGCTCTAATGAGAATTGCATGCAGCTTTTATTGCTTTTCATTCCTGAAAGTACTTTCATCAAAAGCAGTAAAAAGTATAAAAAGGTAGCAATTCCTATTATCTGGGTTCATGCATGATAAAAAATCATGTAGAATGGACTACTTCCTCTTTAATGATTTTCAAAAATCATGTCTCTCAAGGTTATATAAGGAGATGCTTTGAGCTTTCACATGCATCATTTTCACTATTTTGAATTTTGTGAGAACTTGCTGGAGCTAAAGAGGAGTAGATTTTCCGCGGACCATTGCAAGAGATCCGAGCAACCATTCGACGTGTCGTCAGTCCCAGGTGAGAGCTAAAACCTTGCTCTATGCCTTATTAAGCCTTTTTTAACAGTTTTATGGGTGGAAATTTGCATATCTAAGGTGCCCTAGAGCCATATTTGCGCACTAACACCCTCCAAATGGCCAGTAGAGAGCGTTAAACACTCTGTACGAGCCACTGGAGGGCGTTAATCCTCTCTGTGCAGTACTGGGGGGGGGGGGGGGGGGGGGGGCGTTAGGGCTATAGGGTGCAGTTGAAACCCTCATGCATGGATTCCTTAAGTGATTTTGCCCCATTTTAACTGTTTTTAGGGTTATTTTGTGCAGGTTTCAAGCTGAAATGACTCACCTATGGAGAGAATGGGCCCATGATAATGAGGAATTGTTGATGCGAAATGATCCAGCTTACATACTTGCATTGCGCTGCTGTGGTTTTTTGAAGTATGAAAGGCTAGAGCTGATGAAAGGACAGGAGGATTTACTGAGATGGATCATACAGTGTTGGGATGAACACGAGCAAGTGTTCAGGATTGGAGATCAGGAGCTAGCGATTGACCGGGATGACATTTACTTTTTGACTAGTTTTTCATGCCATGGGGCACAAGCAAACCTCACTGGTGGCAGGTCAGATCCATGATCTACTTCAGAGCTAGTACAAATCTACTACATCCCTGAGAGTGGACTAGTCAGCAACAGAGTCCCTATAGAGAGGATTTGATCTCGGTCTATGAGTGCAATTTTATGGTTGATTGTGCATTTGGCGAGGTCAAAAAGTCCCCACGTAGTGACAAAGGCCCAACTGTTGCTTTCCATTGGCTGTGTCTAGCCCCAGATGTTCAACTGGTGTGAAGCAGTGCTTCACCAGTTGAAGACAAAATTGATAACATGCAAGACCTGTACACAACACAGTTTTGGGTACGGTACTATCATAGTCTCATTTTTCCTTGAGAGGGTACCTGTCATGCGCCCACGGGTGAGCATAGGTCCCTTTGATCCAAGGGAGCCAAGGCAAGGTCACTGTTCATCACTTGATCCTCGTACAAGAGGAGGACCACTCTGGCACTTCTTTGACGAAGACTTCTTCCAATGGCTTCGTAGCCAGATTGTGATTGTTGACGACTATGCCTATGAAGGCATGGACTTTACCGGTGACCCAGACTTGATGCTACCGCCTGGGACCAACTGGGGTCATCAAGGTGAGAATAATTTTGATAGTACTTAAGTATTTTTGCACTTTTGAATGTATATGTAATGTTTTTTAACGATGAAATAAGAACTGACATGAAAATTTTATGCTTAACACAGATGTGGCGCCAGTACGACCTGCAGGCGAACCTCTCTATGTGCGACGAGGCGACCAACTACTTGCTAGAGGGAGTGATGCTGACAGTCTCCGCGAGGTTCTGAGGAACCTAGAGGGTTTGACTATGGGTGTCCCCCCCCCCCTTCCTATGAGGGAGATTCCCGCTCATATGCAGCGACACATCATTGGTGTACCTGAGCGGTTTTTGGTTCCTCTTCGGAGGGTAGCTATAGTTATTTTAGCTTTTCTGGAGCAATAGGCTCATTTTAGTAGGTGTTTTGGCGTAGCCATATGAGTGTTTGTAGCTGGGCTTTGAGCCATTTTGTACTTAAATCATCCAAGTTTTGGAATATTTTGATGTAAAAAACTGGATTTCGATTGATATATATATATATATATATATATAGATATAGATATATATATATATACAGATATTTTTGGTATTTTGGTGGTGTAAATGTGTTTTAAAATGTTTTTTGTAACAAATTTTTAACTTTAGTAAATGTTTTACTTCTCATGCATGCTGCTATAACAAATGAGACAAATGCCAATCTAATACATAGTTAGCTAATGAATCAGCAACTGTATTTAATTCTCGAGGAACATGTTCATATGTGATTATTTCAAATCGACGTTCCAAGAGTCGCACCCTTAGATAGTTACGTAACAAGGCTGGATTACGGATGTGATAATGGTTTGTCAATTGCATAACAACTAGCTGGGAGTCTAACCTGACCACCAGATTAGAGATGCCCCTTGATGACGCTTCCATGAGAAGCAAAACGACGGACATGTACTCGGAAATATTGTTGGTGGCGGTACCAAGAAAGACCCCCCAGAGCAAAATAGTTCCGACTCGGGTGTATAGATGACCAAGCAGTTGATGCAATGTTCCGTGTGTGATGATTGGCACCATCCACGTATCCTATGTATGCTAAGGGCAATGACGACATCTGCATTGCGAGAAGAATGCATGAGACAAGTACTCCACTAAATAACAAAACAATCCAATCACATAAAAAAGGTAAGAAAAACCTATGAATACATAAAATTACAAAGCACATGCCTAGTGTGATACTAGGCACAATACTTTTTCAGATAGAGCCCGTATGTGGGCTCCTTGAGTGGGATTCCGTCCCAGTCCTGCAATTCATATGCCCTCGAGGGGAGGACTTTTGTTATGACATAGGGACCTAGCCAAATGGGTCGAAGCATGCATGCCTCCAAGAGATTATCTTTTGGATGATAGAGTGATACGAAGTTGCCCTCTTGGAAAGAACAAAACCTAACCTCTTTCGCAAATTGGGTTTGTATCGTTCCTTGTGAGATGCGAGTGCCAAATCGGCATCTCGATAGGTTTTATCCAGCTGTTTGAGGTATAGTAGGCATTCTTCTTCGGCAGTGGGGCTGGGCATGGGTTCAACAGCTATTTTGAGGGAAGGAATGGGCCACCCATTTCATTTTGCCTCGTCGTAAAGTTGGATCTCATGCGCAACAAACAACGGATTAAATTCGGGCATTTCCTTGTGGGACCAAATAAATTCATCATGGAATTCCTCATGTAGGTAGGTGGAGCTTGCAATTTCCTCAAGACCGCAATCTTCTCTCATTTGGGTGTCTTCCACGATGCCTGTCGCGACAGAAATATATATGGGTAATGACCTAGAAGTGTCGTCCATATTTTCTTCCACCCCAAAAGTTTGAATGCTTGTATAGGGTGGGGAAATGATTTCTTTTGTGTCAGAGGATAGGACTTGAAGAGGCATCATGTCCTAATTAGATTTCGGACCCCAAAGATGCCAATCCTCCCAATGTTGCTCTCCAAAACTCATGATTTCTCAAACAGCTTCGTCTATTGATGGGAGTTGATCGCATGGATCTAAAGGAGGAGCGGTTATGGGAAAGGGGGTGGTACCGTCGGTGATAGCCAACATGACCGGAGATGTGGATGCAGATTGAATGCCTTGGTAGGCCAATTCAGTTGGTGACAATGGCATCTGGTCTCTGAATGTGTCAAGGTCTGAAGGTGCCGTTAGGATCCAAGGATTGGTCAGTTCATGAGGAATTGATGAAAGCATGTTGACCGATTGTGGAACCTGCAGCGGTTGAAGAGGAAAACAACCCATCATGGAGGAAGCCTTCAACAAGCCAATACCTATACTAACAAAACTGTCAGTTACACCTCCTACTAGGGGTACGGAGCCACTTGGTAATGGTGAATAATCAGGGGTGTAGAAAGACAATTGATCCACTGTAATGACCTTTCCATCCAATGGAAATAGGATGATACGAAAGATAGTGGATACAACGGCCGTCATGGCATATGTCCAACTGCGACCCAACAACAGATTATAGTCGAGTTTCTTGTCCACAACTTCTACGTCCACCGTTACTGTTTTCCCAACCAAAGTGATGGGAAAACTGGCTAAGTATCCTTTTGGGACAAAGGTGTGGCCGTCGAAAGCTTTAAGGGAGTTTGATGGCAGGGATAGGGTTGGGGAACCCAGGGCAAGCCAACATGAAGCCGACATGACACAGGTTGAAGCACCTTCGTCAATGATAGTTCGGTGTATACCTTTACCTTTCGAAGTGATATGCACCTGAAATGCAAGCTGGTGGGAAAGGGGAGGTTTACACTTGTCCATGTCGAAAATAGCAAGCATGGAATCCGTAGGGTCAATACCCCCAATAGCCGAAAGAAAATCTTTCCTTTGGCTAGGGCATGTTTGTAATACTTCGAGCGCCGACATAGCCAACGACGCTTGCGCCAAATCCTCTATGATGTTGTAGTGTTGGGCATTACATGTAGATGGATTGTGTGTTGTGCATCGAAGTGCCCCCTTGGGGGGTCGAATTACAAAGTCCTCAACTGGCCTTTTGATATGTAGATCATTGGGAAGTGATGGGTTTTGACCCGAGGATGGTTCTGCTGCCGGAGCGACAGGAGCTCCATAAGATTTAGCTCTTGTGGCTAGTTCTACCATTTCAAATGTGTAAACGGTAGAACTTCCTTCACCAACTGAAGGATGTTGTGAACTATTGCTGCCCCCTGACGTGGGTTGCGGTTGGTTGGCAACAAGATTTTGCTGCTGTTGAGTAGGAAAAGGATTTCTAAGGACAACAGGTGCCTTACCAGAATCTCTCTTGGCAAGGTAATCCGTGCATTCTTGAAGACGCGGACAATGCCAGGTTATGTGGTCTTCAAGACAGAGTTTGCACAAATAGTTGGTGCCTTTATCCTTTTCTGTATCAGTAGGCACAACAACCTTCTATTTCGGGTTGGGCTGCTTAGATTACTGCTCTTCAGAAGGAGCGGTCTTGTTCTTATTCTTCTTGTTCTTGCCACCGGATTTCTGTGTAGACTACACAGAGTTAATCGCAGTGGCAGGAAGAGCAGTCACTTTGGTAGAGGGGTCCACTACTAGCTTGGCAATGGAACCACTGAGTTGTTTTACAATGACCCCAGAGGTTGCGCTGATAATCTCGTCAGTGTGCGCTCCAGGGTGCTGAGTGGTGGGAGGATTGGGGTTACCAGGAGCATAGGGGATAATGTTGTAGAGAGTGCCAGACTATGAATAAATCAAATCTAAGTGCTAGGCACGACGTATGGATTGGTCTTCTGTGACCGCACCACCTAGAGCGACATCTCTAGCGATTTGTGGGAGTAATGACTTACAAAACCAGTCCGTTAAGAGAAAATCAAGGATGGGAGCTTTGACTAACCTCCGCCTATGTCTCCATTCATGGATATGATCGGAGATGTGGGTGGTGGTATCTTGACGAAATGAAGTAAGGAGCTCTGTCCCTATCTTATAGTAGATAGGTAGCTAAAAGTGCTTTAGGAACTCCATCGCTAAAGCATCAAAGGTATTCACTGATGCGCGTGGTAACTCAATATACCATTTTGCGGCATTTCTGGTGAGGGTGTGGGGAAAAAGACATAACCGGACACTATCATCCACCGTAGAGTTAGAAACACACCAGAGATGGTAGGTGGTGACATGGGTGCCCGGATCCTCCCCTTGTTTTCCGTCAAACTTTGGAATGTCCATCAATATTTTATGTGGGATTGGCAGGCATTATAGGTTGTGGTAGATGGGGTCGTTTGTCAACTTGTATAAGTCGAGAATATCCAACGTTGCCAAGAAAGGCAAATTGTTGGGTGCCCCTGACTCGGACCATGGTGATGACGGATGACCTGAGGAGCTTTGTGCTCCTCCCATCATTTGGTTCCCCATGGTGTACATGGGTTGCATGGTGTAGCAGTTGCTTTGCGGTACAGTGTTGTAGAGTGGATTTCCATGAGGATTTTGATACTAGGGTATGAAGTTTCCCCCAGTATAAGCGGTTCCCCCTTGACTCATCTGAGTTTGTGAGTAGGGTGCCCCCATGGATTGGGTGGGAATCCCTTGTGGATTTCCAACCAACACAGAACTAACCATATGGCTTTGATTGACAGAGGGAACACTCATGTCAATCAGCGACTGTCCATGCATGCCTAAGAACGACGGGGGAACTGTGACATTCCCCACCAGCATGTGCATATTGGGAACCGCCCCAGATATTTGAATCTAGGGGTTGGAACTGTACATTGGCGGCCGACCTTGTTGTTGGTAAACTGGAACCATGCCCATAGTGCCACATTGAGTGTTATATGGAGCACTATATGTGGCACTAGTCGAAGGTATGCTTTGTGGCACCATAGGAGTGGAACTTGGCATCTGCTGGGTTCCACTTATAGAGGGTGTTATGTGAGTTTCCGTACCTGGGACAAACGGGATAGTGGGATTCCACATTACCGGTGTTGTGATGACCGTCGACTGGGGAAGTGGTAGAGGACCAACAATGTCTCTATAATTCCACAACCCTTGAGGCATCAACTGGATAGATGGGAAAGTTCCACCTACTGAAGAAGGAAGTACAGGTACCATGGGAGCAATGATAGGATCCGACAGATTTGTAAGCAGAGTGTTAAAGTGAGGAAGAAATCCTTCCATGAAGAAATCCTCCAGCAAACTGGAATCGTTGGTCATCCACACAGATCCCGTGTGTGATTTAGGAGACTAATTCCTCGAAGATGAGGAATCTGAGTCAATGGAACTCGGTGGATCCTCCATAATGAGTGGAGGAAGTCCTAACAATCGTCTGGATTGACGATGAGGGCCGAATGTAGCCACAGTGATTGTTAAGTTTTATCAAATAGATTTTAATGTGATATTCTTTAAAGTCTCGAAAATAATAGCACTCAGGTACCTAAAAAGAAAAAATACACTAAATATGTCAATCAGTAAACAGAGGGAAATTACCTCGTCTAATAAGCACCAATTACTGGAGATGAAACCCAGTCTCTCAATGAATAACAGAGAAGGATGGCCAAATGTACGGTTACGGTTACTTTTGAGCTTCGACCAAACCTCAGATTGAGGGGCCAAGTACTCTCGTGAAGACGAGCACCCTCCCAAAAACTGAAGACGAGCACCCTCCCAAAAACTGAAGACATAGTAGATCCGTCCCTTTTAGGTACCAGGACAGCCTGTCCCAGTCGCCTTAGGTAAGTACCTAGAAGTTTTGGCCACTAGAGATACCTCAAATCACAGACATTACCAGGGGGGACATAGTTGTAGACAACACGCTGTGTGAGCAGGATACCTGAGTAATCGACTCAGTTCCAAAATCCCCGAATGGACCCCCAATACACAGAATGCCCAAAGGAGTTGTAAGAGAAGGTGGGATACCTTCAATTATAGTCTGATGTTGTCTTGTATTTCGCTCCGTTGTTAGTGGAGTGGTCCTGGTAATATGAGTGCAGAAGGATTTTTCACTCGTTAACGACATTAGTTTTGATTTTCAACATTGGGCAGTTCACTCACATTCTTATCCCAAGGTCCTAATCTAGCTAATGTTGGTTTGCTCAAAAAGAGTAACTGATTGATTTTAGTGTACTTGATTATTTTTCTTCGGTAGGGGTGTTGACGTATGAATATGGTGAGACTCTCGACTCAATAAACCATGTAGAACAATGCCCTGAAAATATTTTTCAATTTCTTATGCAAACAAGTCTTATTCTACACATGTATCTTTTCACATATTCATGGATTCGTCAGTGCATCTAAAGCCATTCAACACTTGCATAACCAAAAGATTCTTTTCCCAATATTCTCTAACAACTACTAAAAACCAAAATGAAGTAGCCTACAACTATTTCGACAGAAGGAACAATACAATTTATCAGCCTTTCTTTCAAAAAAAATGTATTTTAAGAGAGAAAAACTAAAACATTTTCTTAAAAATAAATTTTCAAGACACCAAATTTGTTAACATGATACTGTTGTAGATCTTACTTTAGCCCCTGAGACAAGTTTCCCCCCCTTTTGGTCCACAGAATCTTCTGAAAAACATGGAAATGGGAGACTAACGCTCTGTTTCTTTGTAAACAGAGAGTTAGTTGGGCCACTAACGCTCCCTGTGCATAGTCAAAGAGCTTTATAAAGCTCTGTGTAGACTAGCAACCTGCGTTAGTGAGGGAAATAGCTCAAACAAAGGGTATTTGGGATCAGTTTCTGAAGAGAATGCAAACTTGCAAGATGTAACAAGATAGATGGTGGATCAGAAAAGGATTTGAAGAAGTGGGAAGCTCTTAGAAGAAAGAGAAGAACTGAGAGGAGTCCAGGTTGACCAGGAACTAGATGTATAGTCCCCAGCAAAGTCACCAATTCTGCTATGGGGTAAAATGCACGAGATGAAAACTACCCTCAAAGGTCTTCCCGGGACCTTCGACAGACTGTAAGATTATCTGCAAAAGCTACCAGTTACACACATGTTCATCTATCAAACATAAATTGACAAGGTATGGAAAGAGGATCACCTTCGGTTCCTTCTAGATTCGCTTGGGGATCTCTATGCGGCAAGAAGAACTCCTTCAAGGCCGGCTCCAAGACAATTCCTGCACAAAGGATAAGGAAAACCAATCACAACATACGCTTCTTAAAAATAATGTAAGAATCCATAACAAACATGTATTAATGTATAAATTAACTACTCGACTCAACAAGCATCAGAATGAACAAATAAATGAACAATATCACTGACACTTTGGAGTAGGGAACACAACTGCAGTTATATATTCAGAATGGAAGAGTGATTACAACAATCCATTGTATCAGCCTTCCTTACCCCTTCTTCCTCTCTCTCTCTCCTTCTTTCAGCTAGCTCCTTCAAGAATATGATAGTTCACAATAGCTCTATGGGCTATCCTTCCAAATGCTCTGACCCTTTTGCAATGGCCCTCTCACTTCTTATGTAGCAATCAAATTAGGGCTGCCAAGCTCCACCTAGAGTTCATTAGGGCAAAAGCCATGAACCTGCCCTGTTCACAAGCTTTTTCCCATTTTCCTTCATTCTCAGAATGGAATTTCTCCAAATATGTTGATTTTTGGAGTTTCCTTGCTTTTCTTGCACAAATATATGGATTTAATATCTAGATATTTATGAGCAGATTCGTTGGCATGACCTTCTGAACATCCTTTAAGTTCACTAACGCTCCCCCTGGTCTAACAACAAGAGTTCGCAGGGTGACTAACGCTCCTTTATGCTTGGTAACAAGATTTATAAAGCAGGTTGACAATGTATAGAGAGCATTAGTGTGGATTCCAGTCCTGCAATTGTGGTCATTGCTTCAGTCATCTTGTCTTTCACCTCTGAGTTGATGAGGAGGTCAATTTGTCCTATAACAACTATCACTTCGACTTCGACTACCACTCCGGCACTCTCTGGGGCAGCTTCTACTAACTAAATTTTGTTGCCCAACTTCCTCGGGTATCGACATCATTCTATTGATGAGGTCCTGCGTTCCTTTAGCAATCTCTCAAATGTTGAACTTGCTCTTAAAGCCTCAAAATTTTTCAGGTCCATACACGCCTGATAGCACAACAATTGAATTTTCAAAATTCCAAGTGTTTTTCACTGGACAGCCACCTGTGATTTAACGAGATTTTTGAATTCAAATCTAACTATTCCCCCCACATTCGGCCCATTAATGTTAGATTGGCGGCAGATTTTCAAGAATCTATTCCATAAATTTCACCTTAAATGCTTGCCGCCCACTCCAGTTAGCCACAATCTGACCATCAAATCATGAATAGTGACTTTAACGGTCACTTTCCAATGGACATGCGTGCTATTTCCACGAGTAGCACAACTTCCTTCGTGCTATCATGGACCCTGTGACACTTCCCTACTTCGCGCAGTCCTGAAATTGCACAGCTCCCCAACCCGGGTAGTGTAGTTTATAGTCCCGCACCTCCTTTCAACTACCTGGAGTGCTAAGACTGTGCTACTTTCATTTAGTCACATGGCCAGACCGCTAGTGTATGGATTCAAGTGACTGCCATTCACCTTTCCTGGGAAGGGTTCTCCATTTAACTTAACCAACTAGACCGCGCCACCGTTGGTAATCTCCTTAATAACATAGGGCCCTAGCCAATTCATTCTAAATTTTCCTAGAAATTTATCAAAATTATTGTCATACAACAACACCAAGTCATTCACCTTAAAGGTGTGCAGCTTAATATGTCAGTCATGCCATGCCTTTTCACGCTGCTTTTGGACCTGCTGGTGAAATCCAGCCAAAAAAATTTCTTCTTCGAGCTCATCCAGCTGCGCGAGCCTCTCTTCCAGGGCTCCGTGATCTGTCATACCCGTGAGCATTGTTATACACAAACTAGGCACAATGTATTCCATAGGCATTACTACTTGCACACCATAGACAAGCCTAAAAGGGGTTTGTCCCGTCATTTTTTTGCATGTTGTTCAATAAGCCCACAATACTACAGGTATGCGCAGGTCCCAATCACTTCGTTGAGCATTGCAAACCTTGGTCAGTGCAGTTTCAAGCACCTTGTTGAATGCCTCCACTGTCCCGTTAGCCTGTGGGTGATAAGTTGTGCTCTTCTAGTGGTATACCTGAAATTCCTCCGTTAGTGTGTTGATCATCTCATTCAGGCAGTGTGTACCATGATCACTCATCAAGATCCTTGTACATCCAAATCGCGTCAGTACATGTTCAACTAGAAACTTCGCGGCAGTTGCGCCCATGCAATCCTTCACTGGCTGCGCTTCTGTCCAACAAGTCAAGTACTCTGTCGCGGTGATAATGTACCTCACACCTGCCTTCCCTTGTGGCTGAATGGGTCCTACAAAATCTATTGCCCACTTTTCGAAGGGTTGCAACGTCATTTGTGGATTCAGAGGCATTTCATCCCTCCGCGATGTCCTACCTATTCTTTGACATACATCACACGCCTTGTAATATGCTTTTGAATCTTGATGAATGGTTTGCCACCACAACCCGACGAGTAGAATCTTTTGCGCAGTTGCTCTCCCTGCATAATTTCCTCCCGCGACTCCCCCATGAGCATCCACAAGGTTACTGCTTCTTTCAAACTCAAGTACATACCGTCACAATATCTCATCAGTCCCCATCTTGTATAGATGCCTAACAATGACAGAGAAATTTTTTGCGCGCACCACTAATT
Organism: Pinus tabuliformis; assembly: GCA_031772625.1. Classification (NCBI taxonomy): domain Eukaryota; kingdom Viridiplantae; phylum Streptophyta; class Pinopsida; order Pinales; family Pinaceae; genus Pinus; species Pinus tabuliformis. The sequence continues at coordinate 1,648,558,689 of CM062818.1, read as the reverse complement.
CCTTCTTTTGCTGGACAGAGTATCCTTCCAGTGTAGTTCCTATTGTTAGGAAGTGTATTATATCCTCGAAATGACCATCCACGACATGCACTGGAAATAGCTGTGCATCAGGCAATCCTTCTTCCAAGTTAGTAGGTTCCTCCCCTGTTTCGATGCGCGATAGATGGTCTGGTCTCGCGTTCAATCGTCCAGGCTTCACAACAACTTCAAAATCGTACTCTTGGAACAATAAGAGCCATATGCAGATTCTCCCCCCCAACATAGGCTTATTGACTAGGTACTTTAGCACGAAGTGATTCATATACATTTTAAAATGGCCTCCTAGCAAGTAGTGTCGGCACTTCTAGAACGTATACGCCATAGCTAACCCTTCATGCTTAGTGGTGGAATAATTCTTCTCTGCTTTGGCCAACTGCGCACGCGGATCATCCTACCCATCATACTTGTATGTCAGTCGCATCTTAGGCTTCCCAAATTGTTCTCGCATCATCCTCCTACATTCGCGCCAATCATTGAAGCTTCCCTTGTGCGTACCCCACCATCTTGCGAGCGTAGCGTGCAGTGCCTAGTCCAAGGCCTAAAAGCACTACGTTTCTAGCACCTCCCTTTCAAATGCATCCAAAAAGGTATCTACCTCATTTAGACCATCATAAGTAGGCAGATTTCTTACCTCTGATGACACACAACACAACAACCGGGTCATCATGTTGCAATTCAACGTAGTTACCTCGTGTAACCGATTTTGTCAGCATTCTATTTCTTTGTCAGATTCCGAAGTGCAGGAACTCTTGCGATCCCACGTAATCTGTACATCCGCGGTGGGATTCACCCAGTCTTGGTCTTATGTTGTTATCTTATAGATACAGTTTAGTTCATCATCACTCTCATAATCACGGATTGGTTTCGTATAGAGCGATCCTTCAGCAAGATCCTGGGATATTATTACGCATAGTGATTTCTTATCAAAGATCATCTTTCGCTTCTTCAGATTGATTACCCTATTCATTTCAGTAGCCCAGTCAATTCCTAGGAGCGCAGGGTAGGGATTGTTGTCATCTACAATCTCTATTACATTTAAGAGAAATTCTTCGGCGTAAATCACAAGATAAATCATTTGCTGACGCGTTTCGAACCAACTAGTGTGGTTCATTGTCAGGACAAGTTGAAGAGACAGATCCAGCTTAGCATGTTAAATAGTTTGAGAAGACTATTTAACATGCTAAGCTGGATCTGTCTCTTCAACTTGTCCTAACGATGAACCACACTAGTTGGTTCGAAACGCGTCGGCAAATGATTTATCTTGTGATTTACGCCGAATAATTTCTCTTAAACTTGATATGGATCACAGAAGCCTCAATTCAACAATCTCTATTACTTCAAAATCTTCTAGCGCACTCGCTCCCTCAATATCCATGGTCACCCCTTGCAGCCGCCCCATGGGTATCGTTTTTTGTTGATTTGCCATTCTTAGCTGAATCAGAGACCATTGCAGCACAGGTCTCCCCATTATCTCCCAAGTCTGCTTTGGTAAGACATTCGCATCTGACCCTAGGTCCAAAATGACCTGATCCATTTCATATTCTCCTATTTGTGCGGTTAGTCTCATCTCCCATCCCGTCCTTTTCTTATGCTTTCCAATCTTTCGCACCACACATGGCTCACCTAGCACAGTTCCAACACATCTATTGATGAGTTCTTGTAGCCCTTTTACAGCCTTACTGTTGTGCAGTAACTTCATATAGGTTTCCAGGAAAGTTGTGAGCATAGAGGGGTCCATCTCCAGCTCAGGATTATCTTTGCTTCCTGAAGTGGAGGCCTCAGCGAAGCTCTTCTTAGCTTCCATGAAGGCTTCCTGAGTGTGCTCCAAATCAAACTCAGCCTCTTTCGTCGAGGCCTTGCGAACCCATGTACTGTCTTCTGGTTGTTTCCCCTTGTCATCTCCCATCACGATTCCACTCTAGAGCACTATATTTACATTCGGATCTTCCTCGCACGTCTTAGACCTCATCATCTGCAGGTTCTGAGTTGGGGGAGGTGGTAGTGCCCCTTTGTCACGTATCCTAGCTATTAGCATAGGATAGTATTCTTTTTCATGATCAAAAAACATGCAATACTTGCACGACAGATGCGTCAGATTAGTGAAATCACGGGCATAGTGTCCTTGTCCTCTGCAATTGTAGCAAATCAACTGTCCTCAACCTCTACTAGGTCCTCCTCCACCTCGGCCTCGTCCGCGCCCCTAAAATATTGTCTGCGTCATCCCTGCATTCTGGTCAAGGGGTTGTGTTACAGCCTAAACCCTGTAGGTGGGATTTCTATACATCATCAATTCATACCTCCTACAAGTACGCTCATCATGTCCTACCGACCTACAAAATTTGCAAAAAAATTGTTGCAGTGCTTGTACATACTTCTGTAACAAGTAGCATTTATCCGTGGCATGCTTTTTGTCTACCTGATAGATAGCACACCATAATTCAGGGACCACGTTAGGTCCTGCTTGAGCTTTTAGCCTTAAAGGCATAGGTCCTCCTCTTGCAAGGTAATTTCTAAAGATTGGGCAATGGTCTTTGTCATGACCCTAACTCTTTCATTTCAAGCACTATACTTCCTCGCGTACTTTTGGTCGAACCATCCTGTCCTGCTTCAAACTTTGCATCTCAAGGCACAGATTCTTCAGCTGCCCATGGATCTGCTGGACTCCTAGATTAGGATCTTGCATCGGGGTCTCATGTAGTCTCATGGAAATCTCCAAGGGCTATGCCTGAGTTGTTATCTTCTGTTGCGACAACGCATTCATCAAATGTGGTAGTAGCGAAGCCACAAACCACTCTCGATGCTATCCATCTGTCAAGTTCATGATGGCTTCACAGATCATACATTTCAGCCTCTGATCTAGTTCCCAAGGCGTCTCGCCTGGTTGAATCGTGATCTCTTTGAATCCCATAATCGACTGCGCCTTAGATTTAGGCTTGCCTAATTCCATATTTAGTGCTACTTGGATGTTCGCTACTCTAGCATTGGGGTTATCGTTGGAGTACTTAATATACCAGGTTAGCGTGTGATCTTACAGAGCACTAACCAGTGTCACTTTCTTTATATGATCATCTGTAACACCTTGAGCTTCGCATACAGCCCTTACAATGAACCAGAATTGGTACGGGTCCTCATTTCCCAAGCCTTTGAACAAAGGCAACTTCACTGTGCTTGCCATACTGAATCACGGTGCAGGTGGAGGTGGTATGGGTGAATTTGGAGGCGATGGCGGTGAAGTCGGTGGTGGTGTGGATGGAGGTGGTATTCGCGGAAATCCTTGTCTTATTAACTGAATAACGCTTCACAGAGAGACCTTCGCTATTCCTTCTTCATCTCTTCGCGGAGGTGAAATCAAGGGGCTATACTCCGGACCCTTATTTCCTTCGTTTCTGTAAATTTTTCCACTTTGCATAGTCCTAAACATCAAGGTAGCTGCATAACTCATTTTATGCACAACAACATTTTAATCCAAGTATTCAAATATTTTACATACTTATGTCACGGTCCCTTGAAAAAGCGTCACTCAGCCTCGCTATAGCTAACTGAGGTGTCGACCGTGAATTCAGTAACAAATCCTCCTATGACGTGATCGAGCCAATGATCGATAGCACAGGCGATCTTATCCTCCAATGCTTCCAACCTTCGCACTAGCTCTGGGGTCCACACAATAGGACTGTCAAGTTTCCACCTTCCTTGGCTATCTGCTAGCTTCGCGATCCACTCGTATAGCTCAGTAGGAAAGGAGGCAAAAAAAATTCGTGGATCTCCATATACAGGTATCGGTCGAGCCACTGTTATTTTGTCAGTCACGGGTTTCTATTCTCTTGTGCCGCGAACTCGTGGATCGTTCTGTCCAACCAGCCTTCGATTTCTTTCTGATTTGGATTCCAGTGATACGACATCACACATCTCTTATGCAGATTTTGGTCTCGACAATGGAACCATTTGTTAGCTTGAGGGGGCCTGACCTAGGTTCAGCGTTAGTTAGCCAAACAAATCCCTACACCATTGGCCCTTTTGGCATCAGCTCGTGGAGCGCGAACTGAAGTCTCACCCGAAGTAGTATGGGGGGATGTTGGAACCAAGTTTCCGCACCCTTGAGATGGTTGTGATGTCAGTTTATTCCAGATATACCTGCCTTCACACAGGTTTCTTAGCCCTCTATTCCACCCTTTAGTACCTTCGCGAAAGGATATAATTGGCTTTCGTGCAGTGCTAACCTGTAGCTCAGGGACTTTCACGCTACTAGGGAAGCGAACTGTGATATCTCTTGAACTAGGCTAAGTGTCTTACTTATCTTATTAACCGATCTTAGTTAGCTTCACATAAATAGATATTCTTACTTGGGTTTACTTAACCAATATATTTACATATATTTGCGCATCACATAAGAATTATAAGTGAAATTAATACCCAACATAAAAAGATGCATAAACAGGGAATAAAGACGTATAAATTATAGAAGCCTTCTCTTTATTGATAATTCTAGACAATTACATACTCGACCGGCCCTGCGCACTCAGCTGCAGGGGTCTGTGCACTCAACTGCAGACTTCTATGCCTCTACGCACTCAGATGTAGAGCCTCTACCTATGCTACGACCCGAGCTTAGACTTCTACCTCAGAGCTATCTCTCATACACATCGATGCTTCCTTATTCTAACTACTTAGATCTTAGCTCTTTTTATACAATCCCATGGTCCACGGACCATTGGTAGATCTTTTACAACCGACATTACATTTCCAAAATAAGGGCGGACAACCCTATGACTCTTTAACACCTACGCGTTCCACGACCACAAAATGCAATCTTTACACTTGGATTACAAAACTTGACCAAAATATGGGCTTTTAGCCCCAAAACTATCCTTGGGGGATCTCGCGCCCAACAGTCATGTAAAGACCTATGATGTAATAATTTTCATATTCAATCATGTATGGACTTTTGAAATCATGTTAAATATGTAATCCCACTTGGTTGAGTGGTTGAGTCAAATATGTATCCCCACTTGGTTGGGAGATTGATGTAAGTATGGGTACTTGGTGATAGGAAGGTCATACTCACTTGAGTCATAAAGTCATGTACTTCATTTTTCATCCATCAGATATTGCGCCATGTGCTCAGGGGGTGTTGGGTAGCGGAGGCCCCGTGTAATAGTTTTGGGGCTTAAAGCCTATAAGTTAGGATAATAATATTGTAAATCTCTAAAATGCGCAGAGTGTGAAATGTAATAGGTCGAGTCAAAGGGTTTTCCTCCCAAAAATAATATAGAATAATAGGAAGTAAGTCGGCCTGCCCATGGTCTGCGGACCATGGGAATGTATAAATAGAGCGAGGCTCTAAGGGTAGAAGGCAGTTTTTAGCTGGAGAATGGTGTTATGGGTTTTTGAAAGTAATTGTGCTCTGAGTCTGTATATCCGGGTCGAGAAGTGTTAGTAGTTGGATATAGGTTCTGCAAGCTGTATGCGTGGAGGCTTGATAGAGTCCGCTGCTGTGTGCACAGACCCCTGCAGCTGTGTGTGCAGGGCAGGAAGTGAATTGTACTAAATCCAAAATATTAATAAAGATAAGTTGGTTCTGAAATACTGTGTGAACTCTGAAACATTGTGGTTCTAGTTAATTTCTAGTTTATATATCTATTTCGATCTATGCGCTATGCTTAGGTTTTGAATTTATGCAAATCTATAACATTTTTGGGTGCGCGTATTCGTTATGTCTATTAAATGGTTGCTTAAAGACTGCAAGGAGTAGATCTGATCTATAACAAAATAATAACTATTAAGGAAGTGCCCTGTTTCGGATCTACACAGAAGCAGAGTGGCGCAAGGCCACCGATCGGGTTGCGAACCCTCCAGACCACATATTGACATCCCAAGGGTGCGGAAACCTGGTTCCAGCACCCTCCCCTGCTACCTCGGGTGAGACCTCAGTCCGCGCTCCACAAGTTGTTGCTAAAAGGGCCGATAGCTATGGGATTTGTTTGGCTAATAACTCTTCTGAACCTAGGTCAGGGCCCAATAAGCCAACAATCAGAATCGATCCTCCATGCTGCAAACAATGTGATTTACAAAGTACTATGTGTCATCCCCTTCATACGTATGTAACTCCTCTCTTTTATATTGTTTTTACTTTATAGTTTCCTTAGAAAATATCATGGAGATTGAATCCTAACTAGTATTCATCAATATAATATTAGCACAATCATTTACCTATTGAAGGAATGAAGATCTGACACAAATTTCCTAAATTTGGTTGTTTTCTACAATTCTAGAAAAATCGGTTTTTTTTAACAAAATGCCTCCAAATAACTTTGCGTATCTCCTTAAAAATTACGAATTTGGGAAATTTGTTTGGAGGAAACCTGGTGTGTTATATCTACAACATTAACCTTTCTCATAATTTTCTAGTTCAGCTCCATTACCTCGGAAATCGTGCCCAAAATTGACTGTTTGAAATTTGAGATCCTAAAATTCTGGAAAAACGGTATATTTTTATAAAACTACCTCAAAGACCGTTATGTAACTTTTATAACATTACAAATTTTAGAAATCAATTTGAGGGTTAGTTAAATTACTATATTGGGACCAATACCCATGTTCTTGAATTTCTCTATTCGCCTTCACCTGCATGGAAATCGAGGCAGAAGTTGGTATTCTGGAAACTGCTCGAATTTGGGGCTAAGACATTAATAATTGCCTAAACATAAATATGTACGACCTGGGTGTATATTAGCTTATGTGGAAGTGTTCAAACACCATTTTGAACAAAAACCTCCTTCATATTTGGCTTGAAATGTGTCAATGTATGAAAGCCCCAAATTAGTGCAGGCATGTTGGTGGAGGCATGTTGGTGCAGGCAAAGCTAGTTCAAGAATGTTGGTGTAGACACAGCTGGTATAGGAACTACTACTACATGAATATTAGCACTTGCCAAAAAGAGCCTTACATTAATGACATTTTCACATTAAATTAACAAAACAAGAAGAGTTCATAGGTAACAATCTCTCAGCTTTAAATGCCTCTAAATAATAACTTAATAATGTGTAAAACGAATAATAATGATTATATACACTTAGTACAAGCATAAAATTATTCAGTTAAATCATGAAAATTTGGACAAAATGGAGGCTCAACGGGAAGTCTATGATTTCCATATGGGGAAGGAAGAATTCTCAACGCTCCTTCCACACCTTGAATACCAGTGGTGACTCAGACATTAAAACACTATGTCAGACAAACAGGCTTATGGAGGTAGTGGAGACCTTTAGGCATCTACTTTCAACTAAATCTAATCCCACCATCACCACCTACGATATTTTTTTAAGTAGCCTAGTTTGACAAAACTGACATCAATCAGGATTGCGTGTTTATAGACTTATGATTGTAGCAGACATTGTTCCAAATCGCATTTCTCTCATCATTTTTATCAATTATCACTATGAAACAGGTAGAATGGATTATGCTTTCAAAGTGTTTGAAGGAATGGAATCACATGGCTATATTCCAAAGGTCGTAATATTAAATATCCTCATCAAAGGGCTTTACAGGATGGACAGAATGGAAGGTGCTATCAATTTGTTCAAACAAATGGTGAACAAATGCCAGCTTCTTTACCTTTTTACCTATAACACCCTAATAGATGGGCTATGCAATAGAGGGAAAACTCACAAGGCTTTTGGATTGATAGTTGTTATGATGCAAAGTAGCCATGAGCCCAACATTGTTACATTTACTGCTCTCATGGATGGACTCTACGAAGAAGGTAAGTTGTATCTGATGTTAAAAGAAGGGCATAGACCCAATGTTATTACATTTACTGCTTTAATTGATGGTCTATGTAAGGAAGGAAAATTGGAGGATGCTAGGAATCTTTTTTTATGAAATGTGAGGCAGAAACATATGCCAAAATGTTGTCACATACAGTGCTCTTATTGATGGTTTCTGTAAGGGAGGCAAGTTGGAAGAGGCTATGAAGCTATTCTATGAAATGTATGACAGGGACACATGCCCAAATGTTGTTACATATAGTGCACTTATTGATGGTTTTTGTAAGGGAGGCAAGTAGATGGAGGCTATCAAGCTCTTCTATAAAATTCCCGATAGAAACAATGCCCTCATGTTGTTGGGTTGTGTTATATTCTTTCCACGACTAGCTACCCTAGTTAACCGGGGGTTAGAGGGGGGGTGAAGCCCCCCCTTCATTGTGCCAATTGGGGGGGGGTCACAGGGGGTTTGAGGGGGGCAAGTAGCCCCCCTCTACATGGTTTAGGGCAGCCCTTGGGGGAAATTTTTTTTGGACCCTATATTAGCTGGTGCAAACCTACCTATGGTTTTGTGCATGGTTTTTGCACATGGTTTTGGGCATGATGGTTTTCAGTCCATGGTATTGGATGCTTCGGCATGTATATATATGTATTGTAACATTGAAGGGAACGTAATGAAAAATCAAACTGGTAATGCTGGTTTTGGGATCTAGGGGAAAATCTCTATGTATATGTGTTTTATGTGTTATGCTCTCGCTTTGTTTATTTTCTGTGTTTTAGAATTCGTATGCAGGTAATTTATGTGTGGGGTTAAAACCTACATTTGGTATCAAAGCTTTTTTGGCTTCAAGGGGACGCCTTTGTTGCTAAGGGGTTTCGCTCGGGCCTGTGGTAGACCCTGTTCAGTGGGAGATCTGCGAGATCGATTCTGGTGCTAAAAGAAGATGGTGAGCAATGGAAAGATAGAGATTGATAAATTTAATGGTCAGAGTTTTGAGTTATGGAAACTTAAGATGGAGGATCTGTTGGTGGATAAAGATCAGTGGATCACGGTAGATCTAGGTATTAAACCAACGAGAGTGTCCGATGAAGAATGGAAGAAGTTGGATTAGAAGGCAAAGAGCACAATATGATTATTTGTCTCAGATTCAGTATTGTTAAATGTATCAGGGGAAGCTACGTCGAAGGCTTTGTGGGACAAGTTAGGGACTTTGTACCAATCTAAGTCTATGGTGAATAAAATGTTCCTACGGAAAAAGCTGTATAACATGAGGATGAAAGATGGAGACTCGGTGACAGAGAATCTAAATGCATTTAATATTGTGGTAAGTCATTTATTTTATGTTAATATTAAAATTTTAAATGAAGATAAGTGCATTAGTTTGGTGTGTTCTCTACCAAATTTGTGGGATAGTCTGGTTATTGCAATAGGTAGGAATGCAACTGCCTTTCAGTTTGATGAAATAGTCTCATCCTTGTTGACGAAGGAGATGAGACGGAAAAATATGGAGAGCCAGAATGTTGATGCCTTGTATGTACGAGGACGGTCCTAGAACTGAAACAAAAATAAGTCATCAAGTGGGAGATCTAAATCTCCAAGAAAACCTGTAAAGGTGGTGTGCTGGAAATGTGGAAAGGAAGGGCACTACAAAAGGGAATGTAAATCTAAGGCTCCTGACAAAGGAAAGGGATCTGATGATGCTCCTTCTGCACAGGCGAAAACCACCTCAAATGAAGGTGGGGATGTTTACTTGGCTTATTCAAGTACACATGTAGATCATGAGGCATGGTTGATTGACTCAGTTGCATCCTTTCACTTCACCCCTGATAGAGAGTGGTTCTGCAAGTATGAGAAATATGATGGTGGTGATGTCTTCTTGGGGAATGACAGGAAGGCTAGAATCGTTGGTCGTGAAAAAGTAAAGTTGAAGTTGCAAGGTGGAAGGATTAGAACACTTCCAGATGTTATGCATATTCCTGCATTGGCCAGAAATCTAATTTCTGTAAGAAAGCTGGATGATGCAGGTGTAAAAATAATGTTCGAGAAAGATACCTGCAAGATGGTTTGGGTAGCACTAGTATTGATGCGGGGAGTTCAGATTGGAACTCTGTACAAGCTACAAGGTAGCACTCTTGTTGATGGGTGCAACAATCCTGTGGTTCCTGAAAGTGGAGCAGAAAATCTAGTGGTCTCTGGAGAAAAGACCATGCTATGGCATCAAAGGCTTGGACATATTGGAGAGAAGGGCCTTCAAATACTTCATGATAAAGTTATGGTAGAAGGTATGACTAATAGTTCTCTGGATTTTGATTTCTGTGAAAATTGTGTATATGGGAAGCAGAATCGGGTGAGTTTCCCATCTAGTGGTAAGAGGGTGAAACAGATATTAGAGCTTGTAAACAATGATGTGTTTGGACCTGTGAAGGTTCCATCAATGGGTAAGTCTATGTACTATGTATCATTTATAGATGAATTCTCAAGGAATACATGGATATATTTCTTCAAGAAGAAATCTAAAGCCTTTGATAGGTTTAAAGAATCTAAGGCTCTGGTGGAAAACCAGACAGAGAAGAAGATAAAGGTTCTGAGGACAGATAACAGTGGAGATTTTTGCAGCAAGGAATTTGAAGAATTTTGTAAGAAGTGTGGTATAGCATGATAGAAGACTACTCCATACACACCTGAGAAAAATGGAGTTGCAGAAAGAATGAACAAGATGTTAATGGAAAGGGAAAGAAGCATGCTCAATGGTGTCGGGTTAGGACAGGAATTTTGGGCAGAGGCAATGGAGACAGCATGTTACCTGGTCAACAGATCACCTTCATTAGCGTTGGAGGATAAGACTCCACAAGAGGTATGGACTGGTAAGAAACCCTCTCTTTCACATATGAGGGCATTTGGATGTGATGCATATGTACATGTTCCAAAGGAGAAAAGAACAAAGTTGGATAGTAAATCAGAAAAGTGCATCTTTATTGGGTATAAGGATGTTTTAAAGGGTTATAAGCTTTGGAACCCAGTAATAAGGAAGGTTATGTACAGTCGAGATGTGGTGTTCAGAGAGGTGAAAAATGTTATTAAACATGAAGTCCCATCAAAGGAACTTGAGAAGATAGAGTTTGAGCTAAAGGAGGAAGAATCATACTCTACAACATACGAGGAATCAGAAGATGAAGAGCCACAAACTCCGGTTGTGAGAAGTTCCATTCGAGAAAGAAGGCAACCACAAAGGTATAGTCCATTTTCTTTCTGTTCAAATTTTTCTTTATCTATTACTAATGATGATCCGAGAACTATGAAGGAAGAAGTAGATTTAGAGGATGGAAAACTCCTGAAAGAGGCCATGGTTGATGAAATGGCATATTTGCAAAAAAATGAGGCTTGGGATCTGGTGGAGTTGCCGGCTAGAAGGAAACCCATTGGAAGCAAATGTGTGTTCAAGAAGAAGACAAATACAGAAGGAAAGGTGGAGAAATACAAAGCTCGATTGGTAGCAAAAGGTTATTCCTAGGTGCCGGGAATTGATTTTGGAGATATGTTTTCTCCTGTTGCCAAGGTAGCTTCTATTAGATTACTTTTATCCCTTGCTGCTACTTTTGATTTTGAGGTAGAATAGATGCATGTGAAGACAACTTTTCTTCACGGGGATTTGGAAGAGGAGATCTACATGAAGCTATTTGAAGGCTTTGCGGTGAAGGCTGAGAAAGAACTAGTATGAAAGTTAAAGAAGTCTCTGTATGGGCTAAAATAGTCACCAAGGATGTGGTATCTTAAATTTGATACATTTATATGGGAACTTGATTTCACCAGAAGCAAAGCAGATTACTGTGTGTATTTTAAATTAATTGGTGACCATTTTATTTATTTGGTATTTTATGTGGATGACATGTTACTGGTTGGAAATGACAAAGAAATTATCCACGATTTGAAGACCCAATTGTCCTCCAAATTCGACATGAAAGATCTTGGTGTTGCAAACTATATTTTTGGCATGGAAATTAAAAGAGATTGGGTAAAGAGGAAGCTCTGGTTAAACCATACGAAGTATGTCAAGACAATATTGCAGAGGTTTAATATGCAAGATAGTAAACTAGTGAAGGTTCCTATTCTTGTAGGTGTGAAGTTATCTACTGAACAATGTCCCAAGACACAAGAATAGGAAGAGGACATGTCTCATGTTCCATATGCAAGTGCAATCGGTAACCTGATGTATGTGATGGTATGTACTAGACTAGACATTGCACATGCAGTGGGATTATTGAGCAGGTTTATGTCAAAACCAAGGAAGGAGCATTGGACAATAGTGAAGTGGGTTTTCATGTATTTGCATGGCACTAGTGATTATGGTTTGTGCTACCAAGGAAGACCAAGATTGGATATAGTTTTAGATATTCGTGTCTTTGTTGATGTGGACTGGGTTGGAGATCTGAATCAGAGAAGATCTACAAGTTGGTATGTGTTTAACCTATTTCAAGGTGCAGTCAGTTGGATGAGTAAGAAACAATATGTAGTAGCACTATCAACTATAGAGACAGAATACATGGCAACCACTCATGCAAGCAAGGAAGTAGTTTGGTTGCAGAGATTGTATTCAAGTATGCAATTAGTACAGGGAGCTATAAGGATAGACTGTGACAGCCAAAGTGCAATTTTCTTGGCAAAGAACCTTGCTTACCATTCAAAGACAAAGCACATTTATGTTCAATATCACTTTGTGAGGGATATGATAGAAGACAAAAAGGTGTTGCTGGTAAAGGTGGACACTTTGAAGAATACTACAAATGCATTGACAAAATATGTGAGCTCTAAGAAGTTCTCTTGGTGTAGAGAAACTATGGGCATTGCAGGGCTAGATAAATGACTAAGCTCTCCTATGGCCCCTTGTGGAAAGAAAACAAAAAGTGGGATAATGTTGGGTTGTGTTATATTCTTTCCACAACTAGCTACCCTAGTTAAGTGAGGAGTTAAAGGGGGGGCAAAGCCCCCCCTTCGTTGCGCCAATTGCACAGTGGGGGGGTGTCACAGGGGGTTTGAGGGGGGCGGGTAGCCCCCCCTACCAGGGTCTGGGGCAACTCCCTGGGGAAATTTTTTTTGTACCCTATATTAGGTGGGGAAATCCTACCTATTGTTTTGTGCATGGTTTTTGCACAGGGTTTTGGGCGCGATGGTTTTCAGTCCATGGTATTGGATGCTTTGACATGTATATATATGTATTGTAACATTGAAAGGAACATAATGAAAAGTCAAGCTAGTAGTCCCAGTTTTGGGATCTAGGGGAAAATCTCTGTGTATATATGTTTTATGTGTTATGCTCTCACTTTGTTTATTTTCTGTGTTTTAGAATTCGTATGCAGGTAATTTCTGTACTGGGTTAAAACCTACACATGTTGCCACATGCAATGCACTTATTGATGGTTTTTGTAAGGAAGGCAAAGTGGAGGATGTTAGGAAGCTTTTTATGAAATTTTAGGCAGAAGCATATACCCAAATTTTGTCACATAAAATGCTCTTATTGGTGGTTTTTGTAAGGGAGGAAAGTGGGAGGAGGCTATGAAGTTATTCTATGAAATTTCTGACATAGACATATACCCAAATGTTTTCACATACAATGCACTTATCGATGGTTTATGTTAGGTAGGAAAATTGGAGGATTGTAGGAATCTTTTTTATGAAATGTCAGGAATAAACATGTGCCCAAATGTTGTCACATATAGTGCTCTTATTGATGGTTTTTGTAACGGAGGAAAGTTGGAGGAGGCTATGAAGCTATTCTATGAAATGTCTGACAAAGACATATGCCCAAATGTTGTCACATACAATGCACTTATCGATGGTTTCTGTAAGGGAGGCAAGTTGGAGGAGGCTATGAAGCTCTTCTATGAAATGCCCAGCAGAAACATATGCCCTAATGATGTCACATACAATGTGCTTATTGACAGATTTTGCAAGGGATCCAAGTTAGAGGAGGCTATGAAGCTCTTCCATGAAATGTATGACATAAACATATGCCTCGATGTATTCATATACAATGTGCTTATTGATGGTTTTTGTAAGGAAGGAAAGTTGGAGGAGGCTAGGAAGTTTTTCTATGGAATGCACAATAAGAACATACTGCCTGATGTTGTCACATACACTACATTTATCATTGGCCTTATCAAGGAAGGGCAGTGGAAGGAGACCACCAAAATACTTCATGAGATGCTAGATAAGGGGAAAAATCTGAGTGTTATTACATATAATGTTCATATGGTTGGTCTTTGCAAAGAAGGGAAGCTTCAAGAATCTCTCCAATTGTTAGATGTTATGGCAAAAATAGGTGATCAACCTGATGAGATCACATATAATACACTTATAGATGGGTTTTTCAAGGTGGGTAATCTAGAGAAAGCCAGGGAGCTCCTTGAAGAGATGTTGGAGAAGGGTTGCATGCCTGACTTAGTTCACTTTACTACATTAATAGATGGACTCTGTAAGCATCACAGGAAATAAAAAGGTTAACATATTTTTTATGAGAATCCAAAGCATGCTTCGAGCCTTGATGATGTTATGTACAACACATTGATTGATGGAATTTGCAATGTTGGTAATCTTGATAAGTCAGAGTTATCTAAGGTGATGAAGGATAGCAGTCCCAAAGGCCACTACATATGACTACATTTACCACCCTCATGGAAGGACTATGCTGGGAAGGCACACCCCAAGAGGGCAATAGACCATTGCATGAGGTCTTAAAAATGGTTTGGCATGACACTACCATATTCTGCTACAAGAAATAGTCTCGGTAAAGATATCATTGTAGCAGTAAGTGACTTACAGCCGATGAAATACAGGGATGACTTTGGTAATTATGCACTAGCAAGCTCTAAAACAGATTTGGAAGTTCAGGGTAATGAAGTGATCTTAGTGGAATTACTCTGAAAACACAATTGGTCTTGGGTTTAATGGGCCGCACATACTAATTAAATACACTAGTTCATCAATCTAAAAAGGAATTGGCTTTAACAGTTAGTTTCGTGAAACTTGCAATTGATGAAGTGCCCCAAGAAAATTTCAATGATATTTTTCAGAATAATAATCAAACCAACGATAAGAATTGGTTTGATAAAATGGTTAGTGGCTTTTCATTACCATTGATAGAGTGTACCTTGTGAACTTCAATGGGGGGTTCGATGTCTTGAACTTGTGTTTGTTTGCACTTTTGTAGTTTTCTTTGGAATTCCTCCTTTTTATTATGTTTTTTACTCTTGAATGTCTCCTTTTTATCATGTTTTATTATGTATAATATTTATGTCTCATTCATTGAATGCCCAGACTCTATATCTATTGAGTACTTGCTCCCATTATAGAATACAATAGTAGTGATGATTCTCACAGCATGTCTTAGTTACAGTGCATTTTTTAAATAGACACCTTGGTTGTCTAATTTATGTTGTCCAAATTGTAGTAGCTGAGACAATTGTTATCTTTGTGTCCATCTGTCCAGATTATTAGCTTGATCAGCAAGCTTTCATGGGTATGATTCTTAGATGGATATTGGTTGGGGATGATTCCATTCTTTTAATTATAAGTTATTTTATTTACGCCCAGTTCATTAACATCTCCAAACGTTCAACAATTGGTTTAGTCTATATGGAGTGGTTTGACGGTCTTGACCATAAGTTTGACGACATCATTTAAATTTGGACGATGTTTTTACTTGGAACTACCTTTGAAGATAGAGAAAACTCGTCGTTTGGTAGGGTTGGGGGCTAGCCATGCAGTTTTGAGGCTCACTTATCCATATCTGGGAAATATCCTTGAAATTATTGTGGGCCTACTTTGAGATCTCACACAATTATTAAATTTGGAAGGTTGAATTTCCACTATTGAGGATTTCCCTAGCTTAAAAGGGGTTTGTGGAGTATGATGAGATGGTTGGCTTATGCTGGGTAGTTTTATTACCATTCTAATTTGTGATATGAATTCACTTGGAAAGTTCCTTGCACAAGTTGTGGGGAACTCTATTTGAGATGTGGACGAGGATTAACCTAGAAGGTATCTTTTGGAGCATTCTTGAGTACATTGGACCACAGTGGTTGGGAAGCTCATACTGTGTGCCCGCTTTGGAGCATTTCATTGTAATTTTTTATGAGCCCCAAAAATGGGTAACTTATTGGGCTCATTTTGCCTATTATTCTCAATTAATCCACCATTCTTCATAGTTTATGCATGCTTTTGAGTATATTTATGTTAATTGAATGAATGAGGTTAGTCACTTGACCATGAAGTCTAATACGTGCTTATTGCAGATTTTTGGACATCTTTTGGACCAAGGTCAAGCATTTATGAGCTATTTGATAGCCAAATACGAGGGAACAAGGCTGAGGATTAGTAGGAAGGGTGTCTCCTGCACTAAATGGCCCCTTCCTCGAGTTCTCCACCATCAGCTCAGAGTTCAGCAGCCCACCAAAGATGATTTCCAAGGGCAGCCGAGCAGCTTTTGTGAAGTGGCTGATTACTTGCAGTTTTGAGTAGCCAAGCCCCTCGAGTTAAGGAGGGTTGTTGGAGGTCCTCATGGTGCATAAGTAGGAAGGCTTCAAGCCTTGGTAGTTTAGCTCTTGAATATTTTTTTTCGCACTTTGGTGTTGCTCTGCCTTTCAGCTCATTTTTGAGCTTTTGCTGTAAACATTTCTGCGACATGGTTATTTTTTTAGTAATGGAGATAAATTTCACTTTGCACCAGATCTGAGCTTTTCTTAGGAGGCTGCACCTCTTGGGGTTGGGCCCAACCCAAGTGCCAGTACCTCCTTTGTGTACTATTATGTGTTTTCTTTGCATTCATAGAATAATTTCTGCTATTTAGGTTAAGATCTTGCTTTGTTACGTAGGTTGTTTTTGATGATTAGAATAGCTTTTCATGCTTCAGGTTGATTTGACAGTTTGAATACAGAAAATTTCTTTAGAAAAGGCCATCAAGCAACCCTTGATCTCACCTCTCCCTCCTTGGGACCATGATCTGAGACCAAGGCATACTTGCTACCACAAAAACAATGTTTTGCCTTTCCATGCAATTGCAAGCGTTGGATTTTTAGATGGAAAAGTTGATACCAGTTGTGCATGCATATTTAGATCTATTCTTGCTTAGGTTTCCATAGTTCTCTTGCATGATTTCCTATGCATAGCTTGTTGTTCATCATGACTCTGGTTTCTAGGTCAGATTAGGTCAAAGTAGATAGATCTCTGTTTTATAGTCTTTCTTTGATTAGTTTTGAGAGATACTGTGCAAATCACCTGTAATCCATCCCTGCCTACCCTTCCTTCCTCACACAACCTACTTCAACCCCAAATTCCAAATTCCTTCCCTTCATTTGCCACACTTTGCCAGTTTGACCTAATTTCTTCATTTTTGTGCAACATTACTCCCTCCATTCTTGAACAAATCCAACCGTCTTCATCACTCCTTAGTCTCATGTACCAGGTCCTAGACCTCTTCACAGCCTCATCTTTCCTCCATTTCCACTTTCTCACTTTTTTTCCACCATCAACCCTCAAAAATCCTCTCTCGGCTCTTCCTGTAGAACATCCTGTTGAACCCTTGCAGACTTCCTGTAGAAGATCATGTGAGCAGTTTCTCGAGATCTGATCACTGTGAAACTCTCTGGAAGGGTGTTTGGGACCCCTTAGGACCTCTTTCACCTTCCCAACCTCCTGCAACTACCAACTCCATTTCCTTTCGCCAGTAAACCCCTGCACAGTGAAACATAGGTAAAGCACATGCATAATAATCCTGCAAAATTACTCAAAAATACAAAAAGATGTGTTTTCCATATTTTCCTTCAGGAGTAGCTTAGTCACATGAATTTCACCATTCCAAGAGTCAATGGCATCCATTTCTGCAACTTTCATCTCTTTTTTTGCACCAGTAGGGCTAGTCGATAAAACTAGGGTTTGCTAGGGTTTATGTTTCTTTCAGCTTTCAGCTCCTTTCTGCAAGTAGATTAGCCTCCTTTGAGTTAGCTTTTTTCCATCACAGTTAAAAGCTTATTCTAAGAGCTCATAGAAGTTAGCTTAAGCTCCTAGCGGACTTGTGCCAGCTGATCAAGTGACAGCCTGCGGCAAGAGCTAGTACTTGTGCATACAGCACCGTCGCTTCCAAGTTTGTTACGAACTACCGTGTTGATAAAAGTAAATAAGGGAGTCCCAAGAGTTGCAGCATAATTGCCGCAATACTTGAGCCCACCATTTTTTTGGCACCGTTGCCAGGGAAGCGTCAAAGTACTTAGTGATTATGCTTTTCTTCTATTTTCTACTGCAACCTTTTGCTAAGTAGTTTATTTCAGCAAGAGTAGAGTAGTTGTTTCATTTCCATTCTGCAATTTCATTTCGACAAAAGTAGATTAGACATTTCCTGCTTTGCTAGACCAGCATTTCAATTCTGCAAGCGTAGATTAGCATTTCCATTCTGCAATTTCAATTCTGCAAGCGTAGATTAACAATTCCATTCTGCAATTTCAATTCCACAAGAATAAATTAGCATTTCAATTCAGCAATTTCAATTCTGCAAGCGTAGCTTAGCATTTCCCTTTTGCAATTTCATTTCAGCAACATAGATTAGTCCTTTCCTGCTTTCATTTCAATTCTGCATTTTCATTTCAGCAAGATAGATTTTAGTTAGTTGCAGTTCAATCCATTTCAGTTTTGCAGGTACAAGCAGAAAAAAGAAAAAATCAACCAAAAATATTTCATTTCATGCCTCGTAGGAACAGAGACCATACAGGAAAATTCTTACCGAACACCCCCACCACATCACTGAGTCACCATTCTCTCTTCTTCGGTGGCACTGATCCAGAAGAACCTATAGGTGAACCTCCAGAGATATACAAAGATCCTATAACAGAAGAAGAGTAAGAAAACGTTCCTCTTGAAACCATGGCTTAACACAGGAACGGTATAGGGAACGAGGAGAGAATAGAAGGTGCCTTTCCCATTCGAGAGACAAATGGGGACACAAAAATGAAAAACATAAGTCCCTCAGCCTTACCTCACTTCCATGGATTGACCACTGAAGACCCTGATACCTTCTTGTTTGAGTTTGTTGTCCTTTGTCGAACTTATGACTATGCAGAAGACGAGAAAAAGTTGAAACTCTTTCCCTCTACCCTCAAGGATGCAGCACTATGCTGGTTCATGGGGTTACCTGGAAACAATATCACAACTTGGGCTCAAATGCAGCAAGCCTTTAACAACAAATACCAGGACTATTGTAGGTCAAAGGAAACAAAGGGAGAAATCTTTCGAATGACCATGGGAAGTGATGAGTCTCTGGAAGACTATGAAGAAAGGTTCCAACTCAGTTATAAAAGGGCCAGGTGCACACTTGACCCCGAATCTCTGAAGCTGGTTCTGCTCCGAGGAGTCCCTGAAGACCTTCTAGATACCCTCCATTTGCTAGCTGGAGGAGACATCTACCAACTACCTTATGATGACATAAAGACTGTGTTTAGAAACCATTCTAGGGCAGCCCAGAAAAGAGGTAGGGGGAATCCACTTTCAGCTAGTGCCACCTTCTCCAAACATGAGTTTACAAATCAGATGGAAGACCTTAAAAGTGAGGTGAGACATACCATTGCCATGCAACTCGATACTTTCCGTATTCAACAGAAGAAAGAGGAAGCTGAGAGGGCTTTGGCCATCTTTTGTCCTAGATGTACAAGCAAGCATCCTAAGAATGAGTGTCCATTGCACTCAATAGAGGTATGTTTCATTTGTGAGGAAGACCACCCTACAAACCAGTGCCCAACCTTACCCAGACTTAAAGCTATGTACCAAGGGGCTGAAGGAGCCACTAAACCACTCTACTTCCTCAACCAAAGGAGGCCACATGGATCTGGACCTTACCGGCAGGGGATGCAAGGGACATCCCAAACATATTACAACCCCAACCAATCCAATCACATACCTTCTTGGGGTCCCCCTGCTCATCCTTCCTGGTCCGCACCCCCTCCTTGGTCATATCCACCTCAATACCATACTCAACCCGCTGCTCATTCGTTGTTCAGCCATAACCTCAGTGGAATGCACCGCAATAGGGGTGGAGGCCCCAGTACAACTCTCCTCCTGCCATTTTTCCTCCACCACCTGCTCAACCACAACCATTACCTCCTGCTCTTCCAAGACAACCCCAGATGCCTGCTCAACCAAACCTGAACCCCAATAACAGTCAGGCCCAGCAGGTATATACTGGAGAGACAACATTCCCTACCTACGTTGTGGAGATGTAGGAGATCAACCTTCGATCTGGGAAGGTCCTCCTAGATAGCTAACCTCCTCCTAAGGAGGATGAAGCAGAGGAACAGGAAAGTGAACCCAAAGCCATTCCACCCTTTCCTGAGAGACTAACTAGAAACATGCAACCAAACCTAGAAGAGACTAAACTTTTGGGAGAACTTAAACAGTTGTGTTAAAAAATACCACTTCTCCAAGCCATCAAAGATGTACCAATCTACAACAAATTGATCAAAGAGAGGTGTTTCAGGAACCCAGGCAAGCACAAGAGAGATGCCCCAACTATCAATGTCATAGGACAACTGTCTGACCTAATGTTGGGACAAGTAATCTGTCCAAAATATTTTGACCCTAGGAGTCCTGTAGTAGATGTCCACATCAATGGCACCATAATCCCCCACACCCTGATTGATTTAGGGGCTGCCATTAATGTGATGACTAGGGACACTATGCTCAAACTTAATCTTCAAGGTTCTCTGAGAAAGACCTCGACAGTATTGTACTTAGCAGACCACTCCACCATGACTCCCGAAGGGACTGTGGAAGATATCCTAGTCTCTGTTGATTCTTGGGAGTACCCTGCGGACTTTTTGGTCCTTCAGCTAAAGTCAAAACTCACTGGATACCCCCTCATTTTGGGAAGGCCTTGGTTAGCTACTACAGATGCTTACATCAGTTGTCGAGTTGGGAGCATGAAGAATGGGCCAATGTCCAAACAGATAGTCCTATATCCTCCTGCCCAACCTTTGATCGAACATGACTTACCTCTCTAGTTGGAGGAGGAAGATGAGGATGAAGTCTACTCTACACCTATGTGCACCATGGAAGCCACCAGGGGGGGTCCTCAAACCGAGGATGACCTTATTGAGAATTTAATCCAAAATCCACCTCCCAGTGTGCTGCCATTAGAAGAGTTGGTAGGAGACACCCAAGCCAGTGCTTTAGTGGATCTCTGTGTGGCTGATTCGACCTCTTCCTGAGTTAAGAATGTGGAATTTGGCCCTGAAAGAACCTTGAAGATCAACTCATCCCTATCTCCCTCTCAAGAGAAGGAGTTGTGTAGCTTATTGAACCGCCATTTGGATGCTTTTTCTTGGAGCTACAAGGAGATGAAGGGAGTCCACCCTTCAGTCTGTACCCATCACATTTACATTAAAGAGGATTGTAAACCAATCAGGCAACCTTAGAGGAGAATGAATCCAGCCCTTAAGGACATTGTCAAAGAAGAATTGCAAAAGTTATTGGATGTAGGATTCATCTACCCCATCTCTGACAGCGAGTGGGTTTCTCCTCTGGTGCTTGTGCCCAAGAAAAACGGGAAGTGGAGAATCTGTGTAGATTATCGAGAACTTAACAAAGCTACCAAGAAGGACCATTTCCCTTTGCCTTTCATAGATCAAGTGTTAGATGGCCTGGCAGGGAAGAAGTTCTTTTCCTTCCTAGATGGGTTTAGTAGGTATAATCAGATCCAAATTAGCCTGGAAGACCAAGATAAGACCACTTTCACTTATCCATGGGGTACCTTTGCCTACCAGGTCCTCCCCTTTGGGTTATGCAACGCTCCTGCCACTTTCCAGAGAGCAGTACTGAGCATATTCGCTGAGCTGGTTCATGATTCGGTGGAAATCTATATGGATGACTTTACTCCTTATGGGTCCAACTTCCAAGAAGCATTGACTAACCTGGGAAAATTTTTAACCAAGTGTATTGAGATGAACTTGTCCCTCAGTCCTAAGAAATGTGAATTCCTGATGACTAAAGGGACCGTGCTAGGTCATACAATTTCTCAGCAAGGCTTACAGGTGGATCCCAACAAGATTGCTATCATCCAAAGGGTTCCACCTCCTCAAAAGGTAAGGGATGTTCGGAGTTTTTTAGGCTTAGCGGGATATTATAGAAGGTTAACTAAAGATTTCAGTAAGCTAGCCTCTCCATTTTTTGGTCTTTTGGGGAAAGATGTTGAGTTTATATGGACTGACAACTGTCAAGAGGCTCTAGATGTGTTGAAGGATAAGCTGGTAACTGCCCTAATCTTGAGAGGTCCAAACTGGGCCCTACCTTTCTACATTCACATAGATGCCTCGAACAAAGCTATAGGAGCAACCTTAGGACAAGTTGAAGAGAAGCTACCGTATGCCATATATTTTGTCAGTAAAAACTTGTCCAAGGCAGAATTAAACTATACTATAACCGAGAAAGAGATCCTAGCTGTAGTCCATTCCCTAAACAAGTTCAGACACTACATCACTAGTTATTAAACATTCGTACACACTGATCATGCTGCAATTAGGTATTTGATGAATAAACCTAATGTAAATGCTTGTATCATTAGATGGTTACTTTTATTGCAGCAATTTGATTTAACCATTGTTGAAAATGTTGTTGCTGATTTTCTGTCTAGACTAGATTTGCCTGCAGGAGAAGAAGGGGTGGTGGATGATCAACTGCCAAATGAACACCTGTTTTCTATTTCAGTACTCTCACCAGGGTTTGCTGATATAGAAAATTGCTTGGTTTCCGCACAATTCCCGGCACACCTATCCTCAAAAGAGAAGAGCAAGATCATGAGGAAAAGCACCCCATTCACTTGGATTGGGGGCAACCTGTTCAAACTTGGCCCAGATCAGATTTTGAGGCGTTGTGTCAGGGAGGAGGAAGTTTTTGACATCCTCTTGACCTGTCATGATGGACCCTGTGGAGGCCACTTTGCAGCAAAAAGAACCACTTTCAAAATTCTATAGGCAGACTACTATTGGCCCAATCTTCATCAAGATGTCAGAAGATACATCAGCCAATGTAACTGATATCAAAGGATGGGGAAACCGACTCCAAGGGATGAAATGCCCCTCCAACCTCAGGTGACTTTCGAGCCATTTGAGAAGTGGGGCATGGACTTTGTGGGTCCTATCAACCCTCCTTCAAGACAAAAGTATTACATCATTGTGTGCACGGACTACCTAAAAAAGTGGGCAAAAACAAAGGCAATCAAGGTAGCAACAGAAGAAAAAGTGGCTGAGTTTTTGAGGGAAAATATCTTCTATAAGTTTGGCTACCCAAGAGAATTAGTCACAGATCAAGGAAGACAATTTACCTCTAACCTGATTGAAGACCTTCTTGCTCATCACAAGATTAAGCACAGAACTTCCACCCCTTATCATCTGCAAGCAAATGGGCAGGCGGAAGTCACTAACAGGGCTTTGGAAGAGATCTTGACTAAAGTGGTGAGTAGCAGCAGAAAGGATTGGGCAGATCACTTGGTTGAGGCCACCTCGGCCTACAACACTACTTGGAAAACTACAACAGGTTTCACACCTTATGAGCTGGTCTACAGGAAGAAGGCTTTGCTGTCCATAGAATTTGAATACAACACATTGATGTTGGCAGCTCAGCTAGACCTAGATCTCAGCCATGCACAACAGGAAAGACTGCTTCAGCTGAATGGACTAGATGAACAAAGAATGTAGGCCCTCCTCCACTCAGAGGTGGTCCAAATCCAAAGAAAAATATGGCATGACTGACACCTTAAATAAAAGCAACTTCAACTAGGAGATTGGGCACTGTTATATGATTCAAGATACAAGGATTTCAAAGGGAAGTTGTGGACAAGATGGCTGGGACCATATACAGTGGAGAAATGTACCGAAAATGGTTCAGTCCTTATCAGGACCATTGATTAAGAATCCATCCCCGTGCTCGTCAATGGACACCAATTGAAGATCTACAGGAAGCCCCTTTCTAAGCAGGAGTTCATTGAAACTCTGGATAAATCAGTGCTGGTAGTGGAGCAGGCCCCTGTCTCCACCCCATCCACATTCTGAGCACAAAAAAAAAGAGAGAAAAAAAGAAAAAACAGGAAAAGAATAAAAGATCCTTGGGTGAAAACCTCTTGGAGATACCTAGGGCAGGCAGTGGGGGTGAAAACCTCTTGGAGGCGCCCCGGCTGTCTCAAAAAAAAAAAAAAAAAAAAAAAAAAAAAAACACAGAAAAATAAACCTAACTTCCGTTGAACAGTTTGCATGTTGCGGGAAGGACCTTGCAGATTAGGAAGATCGCACAAAACAAGGACAAAGGTCAGCACCAAGCTGCAAGCATCCCTCACAATCAATCCTCCATGACCACCACTCTTTCCTAAGATTTGATCTCATTCGGGCCAAAATTTCACCTTCTACAGGAAGTTTTGTGTCTTCTGCAGGAAGTTTTGTGTCTTCTACAAGAAGATCCTGTAGAACCCACAGATGAGCAAAATTGATCTCAAAAGGGAATCCGAAGGTTGGGAATCTGCCTATGAGACCTGCAAACATCCCTGTTTCCATCCATCACCATATGTCACCCTCTTCCATCTCTTTGCACCTCCATTGCACCCATTTTTTATTTGTTCCTACACAGTCACACACAGAAAACCCTGTTTTCTTCATACTGCCAGCAAAAACTCTTATTGAAAAATCAAGCAATAGTTTTCTCACTCACCATGCCTATCAATCTCCATCTCGACCCCTCAATAGCCAGAACCCTCGTCAGCAGTGTAGCCCTGCTCATTCTAGTTTGCATTCCAAGAGGAGAAGCAGCTACAGGACATCCTACAGGAATCCTGTAGCAGCTGATCCCTCTGGAAGACATACTCTGGAGACAGGGACAACCAAGAACGGCAACAGGGACATGCAAAGAGCTCTTCTTGAACGTCAGAATATCAGCAGCAGCCGAAGCCAAGCATGCAGCGTGCATGCAGCAACAACAAACGAAGGAATGGGTTCCAAAACCTGTGCATGCGGCAACAACACACGAAGGAATGGGTTCCAAAGCCCGAAATCTGCATAACGCGGCCGTGACCACGTAGGTAAGTGCCTAAACTCATTCGTCAATTGCATAAATCATATTTTAAAAGCTGCATGCCTATGGGAATGGTTCGAATTGAGTGGAATCGGTGGCCAGTCAACTGGCCACCCTCGGCCAGTTACATATCCTCGTGGGATCCAAACGAGCCCCGTTACATTCAAAATTGCCGACGAGATGTGTAGCCAACATGTGTGGAGTGTCCATTCAGGGAGAAATCGCCAAGACTGGTAGTGGTGGCGGTGGATAACGACAGAGAGGAGGTGATGGCGGTCAGAAACACGCCGAAACATTATGGCTGTGACATCGAACCAACGGTCCAGTCTAGCCACCTCATCCCCTCACCATGAATCACGCCGCAGTTAAAAGATGCTCGGCCGAAACATGCACCACCTTTTGTTCACTCTGCACTTACAACGTCCTCGACTGGAGTACGCGTCCATCGCTTCCAAAAACAGTTAACCAGTCGTCCTCCACCAGTTTTTCTGCCTTTGTTTGAAAATCTCCTGCGTATCGGGCTCGCTTGGAGGCATAATGGCATTCTACAGGAACCAGGGGCCTTCTATAGGAAGGATTCTATAGCAAAGGCAGAATAGCTTTATGGAGTAGGAAAACCTAGGATTTTCCTTGAATTTGAAGCTCCAAACGAGGTAGGCTGGAAAAAACGCCTCTATGCATGGTGTGTTTGTGTAAGGTGGTGAATTGAACAACATCAGATTGAAAAATCAGAGGAAAATCCTACCTGTGTATTGGAAGTAAAACGTTTTGCCTGCATATTGCACTGAATTTCCCCAGTTCCTCTGCATCAAAAATCTCCTCCACGTTTTCTTTTTAAATCCTCTTGTAAGGAAGACCAGCCCGTGTGTGGAAAAAAATTTGAATTTGCATATCTACGTGTGTGTTGAGAAGGGAACCTGATCGTTATGCTCTGTCTGTAAAAACAAAATTCTTCCTTTCATAAACAAACAGTTGAGTTCTGGGTGACAGCAGTTTTCAAACAGGGGAATTGTTGCTAGTTGATATTGAACACGAGAAATTCCTTCTTGAGTTCAGGAGAAATCAAATTTAGCTATCCTCCATTTCAGATTGGTTGTTTGGTTGCCTGAGCATTTCCTTTTCTGATTAAAACATAAAAAGAGCACTCTCACCATACCAGGAGGATTCATAAGGAAAGAACCATCGGACTCTAGCAAACTGCGTGAGCATCCTGAGGTGGTGGACCTTTTCACCCGACCAAATTGGATATCCTTCTTAGACAAAATTTACGGTCATGATGAGGAGATAACTGAGGAGTTTTTAATGTCCCTGAGACCACAGTCAAAATCACATGCCACAATTAGTTTTAGGGGTTTGACCCTAGAACTCACCCCTGAGCTCATCAGTGCAGTTACCGGTCTACCATTGGGGCTCCTTTGGAGTAAAGAAGAGAGATTATTGGGCCAAATTGCTAAGAAGTCATTCTTTCTTCCCACTAAGCATCCTGTAGAAGACAAAAGCAAGGTTAGAAGAACCAGCTTGCCTCCTCTCTAGAGTGAAGTCAGTTTCCAAATTATGAAGTACATCACATGTGAAGGGAGGTTTAGCATCATCTATGGATATCATTTCAGGTTGCTGTGTGAACTAAGGCATGGGATTGACTTGCCTCCAGCCAAGAAACTGAGCATCCCCTATTTCCTTCTTCAGTCACTAATTGAATGTGGTACAAAGCTCAATGAGGGGATCCCAGATCAGTTGGCCCATCATGGGCTCATCAAACTATTGGTGGAAGATGCTTTGCACACCTACACTGTCCCCATATCTTGGGAAATCTTTTGAAACATGTCCAAGGATGACAACATTAGAACTTTGGCTGAAAACATCACCCCATCCAGTAGTGAGGAGGGAGAACACACTGAAGAAGGTGAGAAAAACAATGATGAAGGAACACAGGACACTCAAGCACAGAAAGAACAGAAAGAAAAAGGGGAAATGGGCCAGATTGTTGAGCCTAAGACAAAGGAAGAAACAACAGCAAAAACACCAAGGGAAAAGAGGATGCAGAGTAGAACAGAGAAGGCCAAAAAAGCCCAAATGAAGGCTGCCACAACCAAAGCAGGCACACAAAAACAAAAGGAAAAGACACACCCTAAAATCTCAGCAACACAAACAGAAACAATTGACACAGGGATTTCTACAGGAAGCAAGGAAAAAGGACAGCAAGAGGAGAAATCACCTAAGATATTGGCAAGGGAGGCAGTAGTTGTGCTTGCTGCCTTAAGCACACCTCCAAAACAAAAAGGGAAGAGAAAGAGGCAAACCTCCATGTACTTTAAAGCAAGGAGAAGCACAAGGATAAAAGTGGGCAGACCCCAGCCACAGTCAAAGGAGCCAATTGTCATTGAGGACACAACAACTAAACCAAAAGAAGAGTCTCCTTCAAAGATGTCTATCACCTATGAACGAGGAAACCCAAAAACCTCCACCTGGAGAGAGAGAATTAGGATGATGGACTCAAAGACAACTCTACAGGAAGCCGAGACATCTCTACAGGAAACTCTGGCTAAGTTAAAAGAGACCGAGAAATTGGAGGAAAAGGCAGCCAAATCATCATAGGGAGAGGAAAAGACCGAGGGGATACTGGAACCAAGCCCTTAGCCTAGCTTGGGCTCATACTACAACCTGTTAGAGGGTGGGAAAATCATCCCACATAAATTTGCTGTGCCACTCTTCTTTGCATTGGAACAGGAGAGAATCAGAACACACACATGGATGAAAATTGCCAAATCTAATGGAATTGAGGACATAGGCCATATGGAGGAGAAGTTAAAAGAGTTAAGAGGAGAATTGGCCATGGTCAGGCATGTAGAAAGCTGCAAAAGAGCCCAGATGCAGGAGGAGAATGAATTGCTAAGAAAACAGCTGCAGCTCCACGAAGTCCACAAGGAAGGTAGCCCATCCATTTTGGGAGGTTAACAACAGCAAGAAGGACCTCCAATAGATAAGGGCACAACTGAGAAATAGCAGAAGGAGGTAGAGCTACAAGCTAATGTGGAGATGCTCACAAAACTGCTGCAAGAATAGGAGTCATAGGCAGCAGAAAAGATACAGGGTTTAAAACAATAGTTGCAAGAAAAAGACGCCCAGATGGCCTGCATGGCCAGCTAGGCAGTAGAAGCCTTACAATGTAGGAAACCTGCCAAGTCATATGCATTATATCTTAAGGATCAATGGTTGCAATTTCAAATTAACACCTTGGCCCAGAGGGGCATCATTCCATTTCAGAATTACCATCAGTTTATGGACTTGTGTGACAGTAGCTTAGCAGAAGATAAGGCCAAGTTATCAGAGTTCTATTTACACAATTTGGCCCTTCCAAACATGAATTTGTGGGACCTCAATGCTTCGTTGGGGGATGTGCAACTCATGGCCATGGCCTCTTGGTTAAATCATGAGGAAAAGAGGGCAATAGAAATTTGGAATGTTATGGGCAAGGAGCTACAGGAGCCACTCATGATCAGAGCAGAACCAGAAGATCCCTTAGCTTTAGTGTCTACCCATCAGCACCTTGCCAACAACCCCCAGGTTCACCTAGACTACATTGAAAGACAAGCTCAGGCCATTGCTCACTTTGAGGACATGGAAAGACTGTTGGGGGATAACTGCATTCATACTTGCACAAGGAGATGGAACACACTGTCCCACAGTCTGAAAATCAGAGAATACCACTCCCCAACAAGGATGAGGGAGGCCTTGGCAAGAGTACCACTCTATAAACAGTCAATGCAAAATATGCAGGCCAACTGGATCAGCCTAAAGTTTAGTCCTCCATTGCTTTTAGGACTTCTAGAAAGGGTCAAAGAAGAAGAAGAGCACAGGCAATGGGAGGAAGTAGAGAGAAAAGTATGGTTTCATGACCAAGAAGAGGACATCACCTCGGAAGCCTGGGATGTTAGAGAGGCAGTCAAAGCAATCAAAGATGATGAGCTGGATTAGTTGCTCAGAGGATGAGCAACACATTTAGTAGGGGGTGATGATGAGCCCCAAAAATGGGTAACTTATTGGGCTCATTTTGCCTATTATTCTCAATTAATCCACCATTCTTCATAGTTTATGCATGCTTTTGAGTATATTTATGTTAATTGAATGAATGAGGTTAGTCACTTGACCATGAAGTCTAATACGTGCTTATTGCAGATTTTTGGACATCTTTTGGACCAAGGTCAAGCATTTATGAGCTAGTTGACAGCCAAATACGAGGGAACAAGGCTGAGGATTAGTAGGAAGGGTGTCTCCTGCACTAAATGGCCCCTTCCTTGAGTTCTCCACCATCAGCTCGGAGTTCAGCAACCCACCAAAGATGATTTCCAAGGGCAGCCGAGCAGCTTTTGTGAAGTGGCTAATTACTTGCAGTTTTGAGCAGCCAAGCCCCTCGAGTTAAGGAGGGTTGTTGGAGGTCCTTGTGGTGCATAAGTAGGAAGGCTTCAAGCCTTGGTAGTTTAGCTCTTGAATATTTTTTTTGGCACTTTGGTGCTGCTCTTCCTTTCAGCTCATTTTCGAGCTTTTGTTGTAAACATTTCTGTGACATGGTTATTTTTTTAGTAATGGAGATAAATTTCACTTTGTACCAACTCTGAGCTTTTCTTAGGAGGCTGTAGCTCTTGGAATTGGGCCCAACCCAAGTGCCAGTACCTCCTTTGTGTACTATTATGTGTTTTCTTTGCATTCATAGAATAATTTCTGCTATTTAGGTTAGGATCTTGCTTTGTTACATAGGTTGCTTTGGATGATTAGAATAGCTTTTCATGCTTCAGGTTGATTTGACAGTTTGAATACAGAAAATTTCTTTAGAAAAGGCCATCAAGCAACCCTTGATCTCACCTCTCCCTCCTTGGGACCATGATCTGAGACCAAGGCATACTTGCTACCACAAAAACAATGTTTTGCCTTTCCATGCAATTGCAAGCGTTGGATTTTTAGATGGAAAAGTTGATACCAGTTGTGCATGCATATTCAGATTTGTTCTTGCTTAGATTTCCATATTTCTCTTGCATGATTTCCTGTGCATATCTTGTTGTTCATCATGACTCTGGTTTCTAGGTCAGATTAGGTCAAAGTAGATAGATCTCTGTTTTTTAGTCTTTCTTTGATTAGTTTAAGAGATACTGTGAAGATCACCTGTAATCCATTCCTGCCTACCCTTCCTTCCTCACACAACCTACTTCAACCCAAATTCTGGATTCCTTCCCTTCATTTGCCACACTTTGCCAGTTTGACCTAATTTCTTCATTTTTGTGCAACATTTCTCCCTCCATTCTTGAACAAATCCAACCGTATTCATCACTCCTTAGTCTCATGTACTAGGTCCTAGACCTCTTCACAGCCTCATCTTTCCTCCATTTCCACTTTCTCACTGTTTTTCCTCCATCAACCCTCAAAAATCTTTACTCGGCTCTTCCTGTAGAACATCCTGTAGAACCCCTGCAGACTTCCTGTAGAAGATCACGTGAGCAGTTTCTCAAGATCTGATCGTTGTGAAACTCTCTGGAAGGGTGCTGGGGACCCCTTAGGCCCTCTTTTCACCTTCCCAACCTCCTGCAACTACCCACTCCATTTCCTTTCGCCAGTAAACCCCTGCACAGTTAAACATAGTTAAAGCACATGCATAATAATCCTGCAAAATTACTCAAAAATACAAAAAGATGTGTTTTCCATATTTTCCTTCAGGAGTAGCTTAGTCATATGCATTTCACCATTCCAAGAGTCAATGGCATCCATTTCTGCAACTTTCATCTCTTTTCTTGCACCAGTAGGGCTAGTCGGTAAAACTAGGGTTTGTTAGGGTTTGCGTTTCCTTTCAGCTTTCAGCTCCTTTCTACAAGTAGATTAGCCTCCCTTGAGTTAGCTTTCGTCCATCATAGTTAAAAGCTTCTTCTAAGAGCTCATATAATTTGGCTTAAGCTCCTAGCAGACTTGTGCCAGCTGATCAAGTGACAGCCTGCGGCAAGAGCTAGTACTTGTGCATACAGCATCGTCGCTTCCAAGTTTGTTACGAACTACCGGGTTGATAAAAGTAAAGAAGGGAGTCCTAGGAGTTGCAGCATCATTGCTGCAATACTGGAGACCACCAATTTTTAAGACTAATTGAAGGATTATTGTGCATTAAAGGGCCTTTGGAAATTGGATGTTGAACCACAAGACCATTTTTTCCCCTCATTTTTGGAGATAAGTCACCTTTTGAGGGTTTTTTGCCCCTAGTTTTTGTACATTTGGCAGTAAAAGCTTGTTTTGTATTATTTTAGGATAGTTAATGGTTGAACATAGCCTTTTTCACCTCCATAGGCTAATTTAGAGGATTTTAGCTTAAAAATTAATATTTTATTGTAAGGGAAGTTGAGCACGTTCTCTATAAATAGAGGTGCACTTCCTCTCATTTTGACATACAGTTTGGGGGAGAAATCCCATAACCAGTTTAATTTCTTTTGCGATTTTCTTTTGTAAAATTTGGCTATGGATATTTCAAGTTGAGTAAATTGGATCAAGGAGGATATTGATGAAGTGGTTCTATGATGATTTTGTGAACTTTTATTGTAATGCCCTAATCTATTGAATCTTTTATGGTGGATAAGCATCACCTTAATCTTTCTCTTTCTCATTATTGGTTACAACATCAACCTGCATTATATCTAACATCTCCTTTTACAAATTTTTCACCATTCATCCATTAAATAGGCTTAATATATCTTTCCTTGACCTTAAATCTACAATTTATTGAAAATCGATAGAGTGTTAATTGAAACTTTTTTCACTCTCTTAACTTGCTCCAGTCATGTCTTTGGCCATAGGCTTACTCCTTGTCTAACACCATATGCCCAAAAATTCATTGATACACTATGACACTGATTCTTTGTTCTTCATCACTTTATAACTTTTTGTAAATCATAAAAAAAAAACATTTTTCAAGGGTTCCACTCTCCTGAAAAATGTTGTAGTTATGGTGTTTGGGGACATTCCTCTTCGAACGCCAACCTTTATTACTTTAAGAAACCTAGTAATTATATCTTCCACCTAAACCCTAATTAATGAGTTCATTTGATTAATAGAGTGTGAAGTAGAAGCTTTGGAGAGATTTTGACTTAGTGTGTCTAGGCCATTGGATCTCTAAGATATAAATATAGAACCATACTTGAGTTAGAGGAAATCAGGTGACAATGGCCCCCTTTGTGGTGTAGCAAGTCTCACACTTGAGCTTTTGGAGTTATCTTTAAAAGTGTGAGATTTTGTTGTCATTGTGAGGGAGGTAAATCCATTACTCAAAGGCGACATTGGATGAAGTTTGAACTTGAAGAGATTTCCTTCTAGGTAACTCCATTGGAAGAACAAAGACCTTGTTCTTATAGTCTTTGAATACTTGACGTTTGCAAGGTGAGGTAAGCATCATTGTGAAGGCATCTGAAGCTGACCTTCGTGACTTGCAAATTTAAATTTTCATAGTTCAAGTTTTGTATAGACAAAATATGGCCCCTTGGGATTTGCATGTGTTGTATCATGCATTGGATATTGAGAATATCTTGGGCTACCCAACAAGTCATCCAAAACATTATGTGGAGCTTCCTAATTTTGAAGGGGACTCTTTTGCTCTTGTCCCACATGTCTCAGTATCTATGAAGAATGTGTCAAAATCCGATCACATAAATGAAGATGTCAAGATGAGATTTTTTATTCTTTCCTTCGAACACGAGAATTGTGATTGGTTCAAACATATTTGTAGACCGAAGACTATAACTTCTCTCAATATTTTGGTGAAGTGCTATATCAGGTTTTGTAGCCCTAGATCACAAAGTTTTGAAGACACATATGAAGACTTGTTGGTAGCCCTACACCACAAAGGCATTCATTGTCTTTTTGAAGGCAATGATAGTGATTTGGGTGAAGAATATGCATCGATGGAGGGGAGTTCTCATGATATCATTAAAGGGGATGATAATCCAAATCATGAAGATGTTATGGTTGTTGTAAAGGAAGCTTTGAGGCTAGAATTTGAGGTTGTTTCTATCATAGATGGAAGAGGCAAACTATAAATTGGAGAGAGATAATTGTTTAGTAATGGAAATTTGAAGCATTGTGAGGAGTCTAGAGAAGGATATTTTGAAGAAACTGGGTATTGTACAACCTTAAAGATTAGTCATAATTAAGTACTTAATGAAGAGAAAATCACATAATTGGAAGAAGACAAAACTGCTAGTATCATTGAAGAGGATACTATAGATCCAACAGAACAACACAACAGTGCCTCTAATTTTCACTTGAACCTGGATTTATATTTAGAAAAAAATAAGGGAAAACCATGTGTTGTTTTTTAAGGAATCACCAAATTTTGATAATGATTGTGAAGATGTTGATGAGGAAATTGAAATTATCGATGATGATAGGTCAAATGTTGTCATAGGGCTTAGCTTATGCATAAATCATGGGCTTTGGCATGAAAATGATGACCCACATTCAAATTAAGGCTTTTGCTTGGAATGAGGGATATCTAACCCAAGCTCTATTGGTAGGCCATGTGAAAAATATTTCAATGGCGATGAAAATGAAGACACAGTTGTTGTTGAAAATGACAAGTGCTCTACTAAAGATATAGTCCTTATTACTAAGAAATTTTGGGTGAAGGAATATTCTAGTTAACATTCCAAACTCAAGGTATTTGTTGGTCATTCTGAAAATCAACCTTATGATGATATTCCTTTGGCTATTTTGGTTGATGAAGATTCCAATGATAATTTGAAGGGGCAACCCAACCCTAAAGCAGGGTTTGTGTTGGTCCAAGAACATAGCTTTTATTTGGGGCTTGGCAACTTTGCAAATGAAGATTTCAATAACAAAATAATGATGGAAAATACAAAATCTTGTGAAGGTGGTGTTAAAGCCACAACATCTTATGATAGCACAAGTCCTAGTTTGGGTTGTTTGTCTTATTTTCTTGCCATGATCAATGGATTTGTATCAATGATAGTAGTCTTTAGACAGATTATGGAAGAAATTGTGTTTAGGTTAACTAATTATTATCCCATTAAAGAATGCATGAAGACTCTTAACCAATCAAAACCACCTAAATGAATTCGAGTTAGAATTGGAAGTAGATGATTCATGCCCAACCTTGCTTCAAATGTTGGTAATGTTTAGTGTTTTAGTTGTTTACATTGTTGCATGGAATCCTATGTTTCTACATATTTCATATGGACTACATGTAATTGAATTTAATCCTTCTTCTGACTTAAGTATTCATACCTTTGGGATAAGGGTCTTGGTGGCACACTTGAAAACTGTCTTTGTATGTATTGTAACATGTATGAGATATAAAGTTTGGGGTGTGTTGGCTTAGGGGGTCCTGACCCAGGTTCGAAGTTAGTTACGCCAACCAACAAAACCCTACACTTTTGGCCCTTTCGGCAGCCACCTGCGTAACGCATGTCGCAGACTCACCCGAAGTAGTATTGGTAGATGCAAGAACCAATTTTCTGCATCCAGAGACTAGTGTGATGTCTTTCAGCGATCTACTCTCGTGCAGATCTAACCTTCTGATAGAGTTAAAAATCCTAATTCGGCCCTGAATACCTTCAACTCTTCGTGGGACCACCCAATGGTGTTAATCAGGCCCTAATAGGGGATGTCTTCTAGGGTTTCTTGGATCTAGATGTGTCGTCATGTAGACCTATCTTCCTTATCCAAAACTAACTCAGTTTAGATCTAGAACTTCACGTACATAATTCAATCATCTTATTAAGAATAAACATATTCGATTAACCCAATTTGTGTAGATAAGACACATTAATTAAGGAAAACAGTATTCAAAGCAAGATAAACAGATAAATCACATATGTAAGTATTTCCAACCCAAAATAAGTCTTTATTAATCAGAATCATTCCAGTACATACTTCATCTACCTTGCGCACTCAGCTGCAGGGATCCACGCACTTAGCTGTGACTCTTCTAGGCCTCGATGCACACAGTTGTAGAGCCTTTCTTTCTACCCAAACACAAGAACAAGGCTTCCTTTACAGCTTATTCATTCATAATTATCATTCTTCGCCATCAAAAGTTATCTCTAAGACTAGCTATGACTCAACTATTTATAGCTTTTCTAATACAATACCATGGCCCTCGGCTCATGGGTGGGTCTTCAAAACCGCCTATCACTTACCCAAACAAGGGGCTAATACCCCTGTGGCTCTTGACAAGCTACGCTCTCTGCATCCATATTTTGCGGAGACTTTACATTCTTTACAAAAAATTACTAAATTAACTCAATTCTACACCATGGGACCCCATCCCAATAGGCCCCCAACACAAATATCGTAACTAGCCCTCAAGTCACTTAGCTGGTTGTCCCACTTTCTAGCAAAGTTCTCTTAATGCCTTGGTTAATGTTTGAAGCTCTGTCGTACTCTGTTCAGTTACTTTTTGTACCTTTTGGACCAATTTCTCTGTGGTTGGCCCCTCCACTGCAAGTTGCGTAGTCCGCTAGGTCTGTTGCATGGCATTCAACTTTTCATGAATATTCTGTGAAAGTTGGTTAGCTTCCTCTATCCAAGTCTAAAATTGGTCTCTTAGCAGGGACTGCTTTTTCTGCGACTCCTGGATCTACATTTGGATCGCCTTGCCTTCATGCAAGCGCGTGAAGCATTGGACTGGCACCAACATCTGCACAGTCATACTGATTTCATCATATTTTTGTTGTGTAGTCGTATTGATTTCATCATATTTCAACTATTGCAGCTTAGGGTCCTCTTGCAACATATCC
Source organism: Pinus tabuliformis (assembly GCA_031772625.1). NCBI lineage: Eukaryota > Viridiplantae > Streptophyta > Pinopsida > Pinales > Pinaceae > Pinus > Pinus tabuliformis. Next base: position 1,648,523,017 of record CM062818.1, on the reverse strand, counting down.
CATAGGCCCATTTCCTGATTGAATAGTTGGTCACAACTGTGAACTGTGACATCCAATTGACCCATTGATTCTTTTATAGCTACACCTCTTTTTTCCCAAACTTTAGGTGGTGTGGTTGGTTGAAGCTTGAGCTGGAGTTCGGATATCTTCATCTGGAACTCAAAAATGACTCGCCCACCCAACTTCTTTTTCTTTGGCTTAGAAGAAGATTGCTTTGGCCTAGGCGACCTTGGCATCGTAGGTATTGTTGGTTTGGATTATATGTCCACAGCTTCTGGAGTTGGGGCCTCAGATACCGCGACCTCAAAACTCATATGCTTAGATGTCCTCTCCAAATAATCTTGGCGCAATGTATCAAAATAGTGAGCGAGCCCTGCGTGTTTGAACAAAACCTCCAAATCTTCTTGGTGCATGCAAGAAATTCGTAAGCAACAAAGTGTTTCTTTACAAACCAACAAGACATAGTTATAGCAATTTTCAGATTCAAATCCGACCGTTCCCTCCATAACTTTGTCATAAATGCACCTTTGGCGGCAGATTTTCAAATATTTTCACCTTAATTTCTGCCTACCCACTCCTCCTAACGAGATTTTCTTAGTCCAGTAAGCTACAATGACTTTGACGGCTATTTTTGGCTAGGTTTTGTGACACCCTTCTCCATGGAGCAATGTCCTGAGTGCAACTTCATCTGGTGCACCCTCGTCAATCTTCACGCAACCTGCTTGCTGGCATGTCATCCCAGTCGGGCAATGTATTTTATAGTCCCATACTCCCTTGCAACTTCCTGGAGCACTAAGATTGTCCTGCATTCATATAGTCATTACACAAGGGTAGGATCCCCCGTATACAACTTTAGCTAGCTCCCATTCACTTTTCCCGGAAAAGGTTCACCATTTAGCTTCGCAAGCTGAACTGCGCCACCCTCCATAATTTCCTTGACAATATACGGTCCTAACCAATGCATCTGGAATTTACTCGGAAATTTGGTGAACTTGTTGTCATATAAGAACACAAGATCATTTATCTTGAAAGTGCGAAGCTTGATATGGCGATCATGTCATGATTTTTCGTGTTCCTTCTGTAATTGTTGGTGGAATCCTACTAGAAATTGGTCCTCTCCTAGCTCCAGTAGTTGCATGACTCGTTCCTCCGAGGCCTCACGATCTGCCATGTCTATCAAAGCTGTTATGTGTAGACTAGGTACAATATACTCCATAGGCATCACCGCTTCAACCCCATAGACCAATCTAAACGACGTTTGTCATGTCATCTTCTTACAAGTTGTCCTATAGGCCCATAGTATTGTAAGTACGTGCACATCCCAGTCATTCCATTGTGCATTACATACCTTTGTCAACCTGTTCTCCAAAATTTTGTTAAAAGCTTCGACTGTCCCATTTGCCTGCGGGTGATATGGTGTGCTCTTCTGATGGTAGACCTGAAATTCATTTGTCATCACACTAATCATTTCATTCAGAAAGTGTGTTCCCCTATCACTCATTAATACTTTCGGGCATCCAAACTGCATTAAGACATATTCAAATAAGAACTTTGTTGCAGTAGTTGTTGTACAATCCTTCATTGGTTGTGCTTCCACCCATCGGGTTAAATATTTTGTGGCAGTGATAATGTAGCGCGCGCTCGTTTTCTTTCCAGGTGGCTGAATTGGCCCAATAAAATCAATCGCCCACTTCTCAAATGCCTGTAAAGATACTTGAGGATGTAGTGGTAGTTCATCCCTCCGTGACGGTCTGCCAGTCCTTTGACATGCATCACACACCTTACATCATGCTTTTGAATCCTTGTGTAGTGTTGGCCACCATAATCCTGCATGCAAAATCTTCTGCGCAGTTGCTTTTCCTGCATAATGGCCTCTCACAGATCCCTCATGAGCTTCAGCGAGAATACTATCACGCTCAAATTTCGGCACATATCTTTACAATATTTCGTCTACCCTAATTTTGCATAAATGTCCCGCAATGACCGAAAAATCTCCTGCGTGAACTACTAGTTCTTTCCTCTGTTGAGTTGTACATCCTTCAGGCACCATCCCTGTAGTTAAGAATTGAATAATGTCAGCAAAATGGTCATCTGCTACACGTACCGTAAAGAGTTTCACGTCTGACAACCCTTCGTCCAAATTACTAGGTTCTTCGCCTGTTTCTATCCTCGACAGATGGTCTAGACTGGCATTCAACCGATGGGCTTTACAATAACATCAAAATCATATTCCTTAAATAATAACAACCACCTACAAATCTTTCCTCCCAACATAGGCTTGTTGACTAGGTACTTTAAGGTAGAATGATCTGTATACATATTGAAATTCCCCCCTGACAGATAATGCCTAAATTTCTGCAGCGCATAGACCATGGCCAACCCCTCACACTCTGTTGTTGAATAATTTTTTTCAACCTTTGATAACTTCCTACCGGTGAAGGCTATAGGATGGTCCAGTTCACCTTCACCTACCTGTCTTAGTACTGCACCCAGCAAAATGCAAGAAGCATCCACATGTACATGAAACTCCTTCTTCCAATTGTGAAATACCAGGATTGGCACAGTCACCATCTTTTCTTTTAACACATCTAAGATGTGTTGGCATTCCTCATCCCAACAGAGCATTGCATCCTTCTTTAGCAGTTTTTCCATCGGTGCGGTAATTTGAGCATAGGCTTTAATGAATTTTCTATAGTATCCAATGTGTCACAACGTCGCGCGCAGCTGCTTGATGTTTCGAGGGGCCTCCAAGTTCAAAATCACAACGATCTTTGCAGGGTCCATCATAAATCCTTGCTTACACATGACATGACCCAGTAAGATCCCAAAAGGAACATAAAATATACATTTTTTGAAATTTAGCGCAATCTGGTATCTTCGACGTGTATCCAACATAAGGCACAAACTTGTCACATGGCGTTTTACCAAGCCAAACATGGTCCAGTCATTGAAGTATAACTCCAAAAACTTGTGAATGAATTATTTGAACACTGCTATGGCTACGCAGGAAATATTATAGGCTCGTTCTTTAATCCAAAAGGCATAATAGTGTACTGAAAGTAACCCCACTATGTCGCAAAGGTGGTTTTGCTATGATCCTCTGGCGCAATCTTAATTTGATGATAACCAGAAAACCCATCAGTAAAGGAATAGACCTCCTGCCCTCCTACATTGTCTAACACTTCATCTATAAATAGTGTTGGAAATGGATCATGAACACATGCATCATTCAACTTCCGCAGATCTACGCAGATCCTTATTTCTCCCTTTTGTTTCTTCTCTTGGACTACCATCAGGCTCACCCAATCAGACTCTTAAATAGGTTCTATAATGCCTGCATCCAACATTTTATCTGCATACAACCTATGTTTGAAAGTATTTTCATCCAGCTTCATTGTGATCTGCATAACACCCAAATCGCCAAGTATGCCATTTAAATCTGAAAACTTAGTGTGGAAGAGATCCTAGTATTCACGAAGTAATTCAGCAACTTTGTCTACTATATCATCGTCCCAATAATCTCCAATCTTTGCAAACTTTGGTTCTTCTTTAGTGGAAATGTTTACCTGCCTTGTTTTCAAAGGTGCAGAGATGTCTGGGTTCTCTACTTGTGGCCCTTCTATTTTGTGATGCCCTTCTATTTCTTAAATATTGATATTCCTTGGGTCTTCTTCCTCCTCTTCAACGGTCACATTATAACATTCCAATGTGTGGTCCAGCTAGGTGATCCAATAAGGTTGGGTCCATTCCATAGGTTCGTTCGGTGTCCTAAAGATAACCACTTTAATCTCTTGAAGCACTTCATCGATTCTTGCAAACCCATCCTTGAAGCTGAAAGTCAATAAGAAACGTTCTCTCAATACATCCCATTCTGCAGTGCCATGGCGGAGCTTTGTCTCAAGATACCAGCTCATGGGGATTGTATCCAAGGTATGAAAAAATATATGTACCCATTATGGTTGTGGTTCCATCCCCCACATCATAGTCCACTTCACTAGGTGATCCCGTGGATCATCCTTCCCACTATACTTCTTAGTCATTCTGGTATTAGCATGGCCAAATTGTAACTTCATCATTCGCCTGTAATCCCTCCATCCAGCAAAAATCTCCTTATGTGTACCCCACCATCGTGTAGGCATAGTGCGTAGCGTCAACTTCGATGCTTGAAAATGGTGGTCTTTAGGGACTTCATGCTCAAAATCATTTAAAAACATATCTACATCAGTCATACCATCATAATAAGGTAGCTTCCTTACCTTCGACAAAACACAGTGTAGTGACTTCGTCATCATATTGCATCGCAATGTAGAAACTTCATGTAAATAGTTTTTCCAATGATCTAATTCCTCATTTGAGTCAGAAGTACATGAACTCTCCCATTCCCATGTGATCCATCCATTCGTTGTTGGATTAATCCAATCCTAATCTCGCGCTGTTACCTTACATATTTGATCTAGCTCGTCGTCACTTTCTACATAATCGCAGACAAGTTTAGTATAGCACGCTCCTTCTACAGGGTCTAATGGCACTATGACCCTAAGTGACTTATTTTCAAAGGTCATTTTCCTCTTCTTCAAATTAATAACCCCATTCATATCAATAGCCCAATCGATTCCCAAGATCGCAGGGTAGGGATTATTGCCATCGACAATTTCTATAACTTCGAAGTCTGCCAATGCACTCGCACCTTCAATATCAACCATCGGTCCATACAATCATCCCATGGGGATGATTTTCTGTTTATTTTCCATTCGGAGCTGAATTAGAGACCAATGCAGTGTAGGTCTCCCCATCCTTTCCCATGTCTGTTTCGGTAGAACATTCGCATCGGACCCCAGATCCAAAATTACCTAGTCCATTTCATAATCACCTATCTGCATTGTTAACCGCATCTCATGTCTTGTTTGTGCCTTATTCTTACCAATATTTCTAACTATGTGTTGCTCCATAGGATTCTTTTCCTTATTGGCGCACTTGTTTATTAAGTCTTGCAATCCTTCAACAACTTTTTGATCACGCAACAACTTCATGCAGGTCTCCAAAAAAGTAGTGAGTATGGAAGGATCAACCTCTTGTGTCACACTGGTCTCTGGTGTCTTTTCCTGGCTTCCTGAGGTGGAGGCCTCAATGAAGCTCTTCTTTGCTTCCATGAATGTTTCCTTAGCACGATTAAGGTCAAAGGTGGTTTCTTTCTCAGGAGCTTTGCAGACCCATCCGTCTTCCTCAGGTTGCTTACCTTTATCTGCGCCAGTCTTCATACCACTTCTAAGTACAGTATTGATGCTGTGATCTTCCTAGCGGGGCTCAACCCTCATAATTTGTAAATTTTGCATAGGTTACTGAGGTTGTGTTTTCTTTTCTTGCATTTTAGATATTAGCATCGGACAGTCTTCTATGGCATGGTCGAATTGTCTACAGTATTGACATGAAGGGTGTGTAGGATTTGGGCAATCTTGCACGAAGTGTCTTGAATGTCCGCAGTTGTAGCATATAACATGACCACGACCTCTACAAGGTCGTCCCCCTCCTCCTCCTCCTTGGCCTTGAAACCCTTGCGCGCTCCTCCTGCACCTTGATCTGGAGACCGAGTTTCTACTTGCATACGGTAAGTAGGGGTTCTTTCCATCAACATCTCATAACTTCGATAATGATGCTCATCATGGCCCATAGATTTACAGAAATTGAAAAACAGTTGCTAGGGTGTCTAAACGAACTTCTGAAGTAGGTGGAAGTTATCCATCGCATGTTGCCTAGTGACTTGAAAAATTATGCACCATAGCGCAGCTCCTGTGCTCGACTCGGCTAGGGCTACTGGCTTCAAGGGGGCTGGCCCCCCCCATAATATAATTCATGTATACTAGACAATGATCTTTATCATGCCTATGGCCCTTGCACTTCAAGCACAAAACCTTTGCACACACTTCTGACTTAGTCTCCTTCTCTTTCTTTAGACTTTGTAATTCTAGGTGCAGGCTCTCTAACTACGAGTGGATCTATTGTACCCCCAGGTTTGTATCATGAATAGGTGATGTGTGCAGCCTCATCACGATCTCTAAGGCTTCTTCTTGTGTTGCTATATTATGTTGTGACAGATTCATTTTGAAGTGTGGAAAAAGCTACGTTATAAACTAGTCGCGATGTTGGGTATCTGAGATTTGCATGTTAGCCTGCCTGATCTGGCACTTCAACCTCTGATCAAAGTCCCAAGGTGTCTCATCGAATCTCATTCGGATCTCCTTAAATTCAATTACTGACTACACCTTAGATTTAGGCTTACTAAATTCTTTGTTCAAAGTTGTCTAAGTCTCTGCTAACGATGCCTGAGGATTATTAGCGCAATACTTAATGTACCAGGTTAGTGCATGATCCTACAAGGTGGTAACCAACTGCACCTTCTTTATATTATCATCGGTGATTTGTTGTGTGTCCATACAATGTTTGCAACAAACCATAATTGCTCTAGATCTTCACTTCCTATTCCTTTGAATATTGACATCTTCATTGCGTTTGCCATGATGAATGGTGGAGGTGGAGGCGGAGGTGTAGGTGAAGGTGTATGCAATGGAGGTGGAGGTGGAGGTGGAGTGGATGGATGAGATATCCTTAGAATACCTTGAGTTATTAACTGAACAACACTTCGCGGTGTAGTCAGCACCGCCCCTTCATCATCACTTGAAGGAGGTTCAATTAATGGACTATACTCTGGACCTGATCTGTTACTTCTAAAGAATCTACCACTTCACGTAGCTCCGAACATTAAGGTAATGGCATTACCCTCTTTTCACATAATAGCATTTTAATCCAAGTATTCAATGACCTCAAGTACTTACCTCGCAATCCTTTGAATAATCTTCGCCCCGCTTTGCTATAGCTAACTGAGGTGTCAACTGCAAATTCAGTAACAAATCCTCCCAGAATTCGATCAAGCCAATGATCGACAGCCTGTGTGATCTTGTTTTCAGAGGCCTCTAGTCATCATACCAATTCTGGAGTCCACACTATAGGACTATCGAGCTTCCACCTCCCTTGAATGTCTTCAAATTTTGCTAACCACTCATATAATTTGCATGGAAAAGTGCAAAAGAAAATCCCATGTATCTCTGTATACAGATATCTATTCAATCAATTCTCCTTTGATAGGCATGGATTTCTATTTTCTTGAGCCACAAACTCATGAATCTTCCAATCTAACCACTTTTCAATCTCTTTCTTAGTTGGATTCCAATTATGCGACATCACACATCTCTTAAGCAGATCCCGGTCCTAGCAACAAAACCATTTGTTGGCTTAGGGGGTCCTGACCTCGGTTCAAAGTTAGTTGTGCTAACCAACAAAACCCTACATTGTTGGCCCTTTCAGCAAAAACCTGCGTAGCGCAGGTCGCAACCTCACCTGAACTAGTATTGGGGTATGCAAGAACCAAGTTTCTACATCTAGAGACTAGTGTGATGTCCTTCATCCTTAGATATGCTTCCACACATATCTAACTTTCTGATAGAGTTAAAACTCCTAATTCGGCCCTAAATACCTTCAAATCTTCGTGGGACAGCCAATGGTATTAATTAGGCCCTAATAGGAGATGTCTTCTAGGGTTTCTGGGATCTAGATCTACCATCGTGCATACCTATCTTCCTTATCAACACTAACTCAGTTTAGATCTAGAACTTCGCGTACATCATTCAATCATCTTATTAAGCATAAACATATTCAATTAACCTAATTCATGCAAATAAGACACATTAATTTAATAAAACAGTATCCAAAGTGAGATAAATAGATAAACAGATAAAACACGAATGCAAGTATTTCCAACCCAAAATCATTCTTTATTAATTAGAATCATTCTAGTACAGACTTCAACTACCCTGTGCACTCAGCTGTAGGGGTCCACACACTCAGTTGTTGACTCTTCTAGGCCTCCGTGCACTCAGCTTCCAAACCTTTCTTTCTACCCAAACACAAGAACAAAACGTCCTTTACAACTTATTCATTCATAGCTATCATTCTTCTCCATCAAAAGTTATCTCTAAGACTCGCTATGACTTAACTATTTATAACTTTTCTAATACAATAAAATGGCCCTCGGCTCATGGGTGAGTCTTCAAAACCGCCTATCACTTACCCAAACAAGGGGATAAGGCCCCTGTGGCTCTTGACTAGCTACGCGCTCCACATCCATATTTTGTGGAGACTTTACATTTTTTACAAAATTCTTTACAAAAAATGATTAAATTAATTCAATTCCACCCCTGGGGACCCCATCCCAATAGGGTGCATGAATGTGTTCAACTTGGAAGTTATTCTAATGGAATAGTCTAACTTCTCTACTTTTTGGATGCACTTACAACCAAAGTCAGTGAAATCATGACCAAAATCATTGAATATAAGACTAAAATAAGCCCAAAAGTAGAACAATTACGAATTTGAGCTACAAACATGGTCAATGGTCATGAGGTTTGATGAATCTCAATTCATTTTTTTTCATATTTGCCTAAATTGCAACCTCAAGGTGTTCAATGAACCTTATGCTGAAGATATGAAATTATTAATGATGCATATTCCCTTTGATGAGAAAGAATAACTTGTTGCAGTTTAGTTCACAATATATAGATATACACTTCTTATGAACAAAGACCCTAAACTAGAAATCCAAAATTGTGTAATAAACTCTGAAAACAAGAAACAATGTATATACTAAAACCTGAACTATATGTTCAAAAGTGCATACGCTGCATGTTTAAAAAAATGTGCAAACATTCTGTCAAATTAACAATCTTACAAAAGTAGTGGAGACCTTCAAGCATATATATTCAAATAAATCTAAATCTGGCCCTACTCTCATCACATGAAGTCTTTTGTTAAGTGGCCAAGTCCAACAGAATTTATATGAACCAACATTTCTTTTTACGGACTGATGGTTGAAGCATAGATTCTTCTTTGAACTTTGTCATCAATTTTCACTATCAATAGGTAGAATGGATTATACATTCAGAATGTTTGAAGGAATAGAAGCACATGGCTATATTTTAGATGTCATAAAATTCAATACCCTTGTCAAAGGGCTTTGCAGCATTGGTAGGATGGAGGATGCTCTCAAACTTTACAATAAAATTGTTTGCAAACAACATACTCCAAATTTTGTTACATATAATATAGATGGGGTTTGCAAGACAAAGAAAATACATGGGTCTTATCGGTTGATCATTGTTATTCTGCAAAAGGGCCATGGGCTTAACATTATTGCACTGAGAGGCATTCTAGAGCTTCAAGAGATTTGATCCCTCTCAGTGCTTGATAGATACAGGGTTAAGATGGATCTATGCTAGTTATATTTATCACCTTTATGGATCGATTTGAATAGAAGGTAAGCTCCAAGAGGCCAACAAACTATAGTATGTGATGTCAAAATAAGAGCATCACCCTATTTATATTATATTTATTTCTTTGGTTGATGGCTTTGCAAAGATAGAAAGTTGGACAAAGTCATGGAGCTCTTCTATTAAATGCAAAACAAAAATATATATCCTAATGTTGTTACATTTAGTGTGCTTATTGATGGTTCATGTAAGAAAAGAAATTTGGACAAGGCTAGGAAGCTCTTCTATGAAACACCCAACAAAGATATATGCCCTGATGTTTTTGTTAGTGTCAGTGTCTTCACACTGCCATCAGTGATCAAAATTTACTCTTTTGCAATTCATATTAGGAGTCCCATTCTGATGAGGTTGCATTCCATTAGGTCATGGATCTACTAATGGTAGGATTTATTTCAATTTTTCCCTCATGATATGTACTTGCTGACCTCCTTTCATACCTTTCAGTCACCATTCATGTTCATTTTCAATTCATTTCATCAATTACATAAGGTTTTAGTCTCATTAGGTCTTAGGGTTTTCCACCATGGTCAAAATTCAGTGATTATTGCTAATAATGGTCAGCAGAGACATGAGGAGGTCAATAATGATCAGAAAATTCATAATTTCTTAATTTGTAAGCTTAATGAAGTTCTCACCTCAAAACTAGTTTTGAGGTGAAAACAGAGCATTCGTATTTTATTTTTAAATTTTATGTAATTTTAATGTTCTCATATGTAATAATGGTCCCATGCTACTCCTGGAAATCTGGTGATCTTGCCAAAGTACTGCCACTGCAAAAATCAAATATTTTGAACATCAGTCCACCTATAAAAGCAAAGAAATCATGCATTAAAAAGCAGAGTATTGGAAAAGCAGACAAACATTACAAAAGTGGGTTTTCACCAACATAAATAAAAAAATGAATGCTATAAAAATCCATCCTTCTATTTATCATTGCATTGTGTTAATGTTGAAGTTAAAAGTGCCAAAAGGAGAGCCAAGAATCGATTCCAAGCAACATTGGGCAAACACAAGTAAATCACTGTGTTTTTGGAAAAACCTAAGCGGCGTTGCGCTTTTGAGGAGGGTGCTGCATTTTTGAGTTGGTGTTGTGCACCTGGCAGCATTTCTCTGTGCAAATTTACACAGGTGCTGCGCTTTCAGAGTGGCATTGCACACCTATGTGAGGCGCTGCGTTTTTGCCTAGCCAAGCCCAAATTGTTCCCAAGCTGCCAATTCACCTCAAAATCTTCAGTTTCTCTCTCTAACAAGTAAGTACATTAATCCTATCTTATGTGTTAGGGTTTGCTTTGCTAAGATTGGTGTTTTGTATTCCTAAATCTAAAACCCTAGCCTCTAGGGTGAAACCCTAGTTTTCTTCATATCACTAGTGTTTGTATACCCTATCTACTTGCCATTGTTCACTAAACCCCAGTCCTACATATCATATTTCCTAAATCCCATTTCCCCTCATACATTTTCCCTAATTCCTACTTACACTCTCTATCAACCCTATAAACCCTACCCACCCTATCTAAAACCTTACTCATCCCTAAAAATTTGTTCACACATCATACTCTCACATATCCTTTCATCATAACTCTGTTCATTTCATTCCTCCACCCTATCCCATCATCATCCATACAAAACCATAAGTGTTCATAGTCACAGAAAAACAATGGAAAGAGACAGTGAATATGACTATGAGGAAGAAACACTCAGTGATAGTTCCACGGAGAGACATAGGTAGCAGAGGAAGCCTCATAAAGGAGGAAGAATTATCAGAGAAGAGCCTACTACTTTGAGGGAGTTACAAGCTTGTCCACTTGCTATTTCTTACTTTAAACACCAGGCATGCTTTGATTTTTGTGAAATGATAGAAAGAGTTAGATTTCATCATGAGTTGGCTAGGCTATTTGTGACACATTTGCACAGTAATGAAGTAACCCTCATCGAAATAACCTTCACCATATCACCAACTGTCATCTCAGAGGCTACAGGAATTCCAGATGTGGGTGAAAATTGGTACAAAGGTCAGGATATTGATGAGGAGTACTATGAGCCTTACATCAAGGCTAGATACAAAGATAAAATGAAGAGAGTATTCCGCTTCAAGTTTTTGGAAGACATGTATGCTCCATTGATGAAAATCATTATCAAATACTTCACTTGTGAAGATAAGTTCTCCCGGTTATATGCCTACCACATTAGACTTCTCATGCATTTCACTAGAGTAAAGATGATGAATCTCCCTTACTTTATGTTTAGAAACATTGAGAAGATGGCACATATTGTACAGAGGAAGCCATACCCCTAGTATTTGAATAGCATTTACCATTACTCTTTGATTAAAATCATTGTCCTACACTAGCTTAGCCTTCTTAACATGCCATGGGAGACTTTCATTTCTCATGAGATATTCAAAGGCCCTCAAATCTTTTCATCAGTACATCATGAAGAAGGTGGGCCTTCAAGCCATGAAAAGGTCAAAGAGACTGAAACTGTTGGAGTGCCAGTGTTTGTGACATATAAGAGGGGCACTAGGAGACTTTTTGCAACTGCTAGGTGAGTATTATCTCCACAAGTTGTGGAAGGGGTCTCCCTTCGTCATCAGGCCACACGCAAATGCTATCTCCACAAGGTGTGGAAGGGGATTTTCCTTCTTCTTCAGCAAAACAGGTACAGGTTGAGCAGCAAAGCAAGGGCAAAAGCAAGGGCAATGAAAAGGTGCAAGAAAAAGATCTTGGTGATGAGCAAGAAAGATATTTTAACCTTGTTGATCATGAGGAGCCACAGCAACACTTTACTTATCATGGAGTGGATGTCATTGACCTGGAAACTCAGGATCTGAAAACTGTCAAAGACATTATCATAAAGGAACAAGAAGCAGAAATACAATCCTTGTCAGATAACTTAGAGAGAGCTAAGTTCATCATCAAATATTTAGAGTAGGAAAACAAACAATTGAGCGACAAGCAAGTCCTCATGGAGCTGTAAATGATCAAAGAAAACAGGCAAAAGGCCAAGGAGGCTAATCTCAAGTTGACTTCAATTGAACAAGAGATTGAGAATGATAAGGAAAATTGGCTTGAAAGGGTCAACATACACCTTCAAGGGATGATTGAGAAGGCCAACAAGGATAAGTAGATGCTTCGCCACATGGCCTACCATTACCTGACCCGCAACAAAATCTGCAACATAAGGATCAGGAAACTTAAAGCTAGGTTGAGGAAGCCTTTAAAGAGAAAAAAGGAGCAAGATAAGTTGAAAATATTGGTTGAAGCCTCACTAGCTCATCAAAGTATTTGATGGTGGTGCCTTGTGCCAAATCTGGGCAAATTTTGAAGAATTTTTGCATTTTTGCAATTTTGAAATTTTTTACACAGGAAATTGGCCCAGAAGCTTTTCCTTGGAGCACTTGTTGGAGGAAAAGTTTATATATTTGGATTCATCATGATGAGAGCATTCATCCTTGAAAATATTAGAAGTTTTCGATCAAAACTAGGTCACTAAAAGGCCCAAAAACTACCGAAAAATGACCTCTCTGCCTCTTTTTGGACACACAGAAGCAACCTTGGTAGATTTCAGTCTTGAGGGGGCAAATGACCTCCAAATGAAAAAATTCAAGTTGTTCCAGAAACTAGATAGGAATACCTTTCCAATGCGCCATCTTGGGCTAAATTTTAATAAGGGGGAGACCTCCAAAACTAGGTGGAAAGTGGCACTGCGCTTTCGACCAATTTGCCAGAAAAACCAAATTTCACCTATTCTCACTGCAAGTTGACTTTTTATCTCTTCATGGATGATTTTATTATTGTAATTAATTACTTAGCATGTAAATGTAATAGTTAAATGATCTTAGAGGGTAGATTCATCAGTGTGAGGTGGTTTTGGGGTCAATGAATCAGTTTCCATGCTTATAGAGGCAAGTTGTTCCACTGCCTATATTCCTGTTCCCTATTTGGAAATGGTTGTAACAACTCCTTTTCTCTTGGTTTCGACCCTTGATGGCTAGCATAGGTGGTTTGATGTCTATATTATGTATTTTTTTGTCATTAGGAAAGGTTGGACTCTCTTGGATGCTCTTAGCTACATTGTACACCTTTATCAGCAGTTTGACAAGGAAATAAACCAGGATTTGCGGCTATTTTTATGGGATACTTGTGGTATGGTGTTTTTTCATATTTTCTTCTTTTGTTATCATTTTTTCTCATGTTTTATGTGTGCCACAATCTAATTCATTGCTTCTAGCTGAATGATATCAAGATAGATAGGTAGAATTCATTGTTTACAGTGCTCTGCCTTAGGAAGCCATTCAGTTTTCTATGTTTTCTACTATTTGAGAAGGATACATGACCTTTGCATGCCCTCCTTAGCTCCTCACCAATCTTAGACCTATCATCTCACTCAATTTCAAGTGCCAAAGAACCTACCTACCTCGCCCCATAGAACACCCTACATCTTGACTTAATTTCCCGGACCCAAAACTGCCCGACTCCATTTGATCCAGCAACAAAATCAATCAAAAACCCTAGAGCTACTATACCTAGCCTAAAATCCATATCTGATCTAGTCATCTTGACTAAGACTCACAAGGAGAGAGCCCTCTCCCGGCCTCGTAAGGCTAGCTACCAGGTTAAGCTTAGTTTGTGGTTATCCTAGGATTGCCTTTATTCAGCCTGAGGTCAATCTGGGTTTTAACATAGTGGCGACCATACTGGGGAAGAAAATCTCATTATACCCCAGTACTACTAAGAAGTTCTAAACTTTTGGATGATAAGTTTAGAATTTATTAGGCTGAAAAGTGGAAAGTTGTAAAGCAATATAAAAATCTTGAGAACTTTAAACACACTGGCTTCAAGAAGATACACCAGGTCCAATCCTGATCTGGATCCTCCTCCCGTATTTGAAAATCCTAATATCATTCCACAGATACTCAGACAAGAAAGTTCACCAAGTCCTAGACCTGTTTTTAGATCTCATTCATGCCCTGTTGAGTGGTTGTTCCTTGAAGATCTCCCTTTTGACAAATACTTTGGTCTCTCTCTATTTAGAACCACATCTAATAGTGAATTACTGGACATAGTCTCGGACCCAGAATTCACCAGAGAACTTGAAATCCAACGGGCCAAATTGCTAAGTAACCGAAACCTTCAGAACTCCCCTCAATCATCCCTCACCACTGATAGACTCCATGGACTCTCCAACACAGCCTCAACATCTTTTGCCTCACCATCATTTCCCCATATTTCTGAAAACCATCCTTCATCTCCATTCATACCTTCACTCCCTCATTAGCCTATCACTACCCCTCAAACACCCATCACCTCTATTACATCAACTCCCCTTGTTGTCCCAAATCCCCTAGTTTCCCCAACACCAGTTTCAAATCCACCTCGAGTCATGGCTGCCAGATATGCACCTCTCGTTCTGCCTCAGAATCTGGATGATATGCCCACTGATTACCAAAGTAAGATACCTCTTTTCGATGCTACTCAAAGTATCACAACGTAGCAACATGTTGATAGGATGAATGACTTCTTTGACCTTCATGAGGTAGATGCTGAAAATGTTTCCATGAGATTATTTTTACAAATTTTTGGAGGCGAGGTTCGAAAGTGGTTCAGAGCGTTACCAACGACCTTTATCAATACTTTACCAGTTCTGCATAGAAAATTTCTGGATCGGTGGGAGGTAAAGAGAAACCCTCTCCAAATTCTATCTGAGTATGAAAATATCAAAAGGAATGTGGGTGAAAGTGTGCAAGATTATTGTGTAAGGTTCAATGCAGTTTATAATGCTATTCCAGCTGACATTAAACCACCGATGGGGTTAGCATTGATCAAATTTCTAGACGGTTTCAATGTTGATATGGCATATCAATTGCGGGAGAGAGATCCTACCACACTTGAGGATATGCAGAAGAACGCTATGAGTGTAGAGGCAAATCTGTTGGCCAAAAGAGCAAGGATGAAAACTGAAAAGAAGGTGACTATAAAGGAAGAAGCATCTTCCTCAGATGTTAAGGCAGATAATATTCTCCGGAAAATTGAGAAAATGTTTGACCAGTTGACAGTTGCAGACAAGCCTAAAACCACAATCAGAAATCCAAACTTCAGAGGACAGCAACAACCTCAATTCAGGATTAAACAAAGGGAGAAAAAGGCACAAGATTAGTCATCACAACAACAGTAGGTCAGAACTCCTTTGCAGCAAAACTATGTGCATGGAATAGGGGATGAAGATGATGATGATCTGATGGTTGAGGCCAAACATTTCTTTACTGCTGATGGTTTGCCCATTTTTCTCACAGAAGATGAAGAATATTTGGAGGTCCCAGATGCCCAAAAGGATGAAGACTACATACTAGAAAATGAGGCAGTTTTAGAGGATGAGTCAAATGATTATTAGCGAGGATATATGAATGCAGTGATAGCACAACATAAACAACATTGAGAAGCAGGGATGTACCACTCAGTCCAGTTCAAAAGAGAAAGGAAACACAACCCAAAAATGACTCCTCAAACATTCAGAAGAAAGGGAAAGAGCCTGTTGATCCGACTTCCAACAAAGGACCATCTACAAATAGCATTGCAAATGAGAAAAATAATCAACAAAGTGTAGCAAGATAAAAAGTTGAAAAGAAGGACCCTCTAGTCAAAGAGGTAGATAAAGTTTTAGCTTTTAGTTTAGAAAATGAGATTGCTAAATTAAAAGTTTCAATTCCTTTGACTGAGTTGACTAAGAATGGCAGCTATAAACACCAGGTGTCCAAAATTTTGCATATAGACCCTTTATCTGATATGGTCAATGTATAAGATGATCACCCTGAGCTCATTTTTGGCCCTGCCTTAGAAGGTCAGACTGAGGATAGTGAAGTTCCTCCATTTTATGTAAGCCTTAGACTACATGAGTATGTCCTCCACAATGCCATGTTTGACTCCGAAGCTTCCCATAATCTGATGCCAAAAGCCATTATGGAGAAACTAGGCCTTGACATTACTTGAAAATATCATGACCTGTACTCTTTTGATTCTGGTAGGGTTCGTTGTATTGGTCTTATCAAATACTTGGTGGTATCTTTAGACCAAATCCCAGCCAAGAATGTTCTGATGGATGTGGTTGTGGTGGACATTCCACCACGGTTTGGTATGCTTTTTTCCAGATCGTGGGGTGCAAAGCTTAAAGGGACTTTACAACTAGATTTCTCCTATGCTACCATTCTCGTGTTTGGCCAATTGAGAAAACTATACAAGGAGAAGAAAATGAAATACATGATTACAAGCAAGGAGAAACCGCTTAATCATCCAATTAATGTTGTACATATAGATTTAGAGTCATTTGTACTATATTCAGATAGTGGTTTGAATGATGTTGATAGTTAGTTAGTTGAAGTAGAAGATGTTCCAGAGATTTCAGAAAATTTTAGAGCAGTCCTTGATCAAGAAAGACAGAAAATTGCAAGTACTTCTGAGCAGTATACATACCGGCAACAGCAAAAAGACAGTGAACAACAAAAAAATGAAGGTATCAGTCAGAGTAAGACAGAAAAGGAAACATAATTTCAGCATTTAGAAGAAGAGGCGGGACTTTGGAGCATGGATTTTGATGGAGTCTTGGGTAAGGATGGTGTCGGCATAGGGATTTGGATTCGTAGCCCTGTTTTCCAGCCGAATAAAGTTCCTAGTAATGTTAGAATATGTTCATATAAATTGGCCTTTGAATGTTCTAACAATGAAGCCGAGTATGAAGCGTTGATTGCAGGGTTGAAAATTCTGAAAAGGTTGAATGCAAAGAGGATATCAGTCTATGGAGATTTGGAGCTGATAATTAAGCAAGTCAAGGGAGAATACCAAGCTAAACACCCACGAATGAGAGCCTACCGAAATGTAGTTTTAGATATCTTAAGAATGTTTTCAAATTATACCTTAACAGTTGTACCTCATGCTCAAAATGTTATTGCAGATTCACTTGCCACTGCTGCAAGTAATTTGAAGATTCCGATGAATTCCAACAACAAGTTTGAGATCCATGTCAAACACTGCCCTGCTGTTCTGGACAATTTGAGGTATTGGCAGTTGTTTTGGGATGATAAGGAGATCAATACCTTTTTGCAGAATGAAGGAAACTACAAGGATGCTTCCATAGATGTTGACTATGATACTGATGAACCGGAAATTGAGGTGAATCAAATGGAAATATTGCAGCTGAAAGACAATATTATTCCTAAAGGTCTCATACCTTTAGAAGAACTTTTCGATCAAGATGATGTGGCTAGAAAGCCAAGCTTGGTGCCTACAAACAAAGGTGTTGAGGATGTTAATCTTGGAACAACAGATAAGCCCAAGTTTGTGAAATTGTCCAAAACATTATCTCCCGAGGTAAAGTCTAAATATGTTAGATTGTTATCTAAATTTTCTGATGTGTTTGCTTGGGATTATTCAGATCTAAAGGTGTACAACAAAGACATAATTCAGCACACTAGTCCCATCAAGACAAATTAGAAGCCGTTCAGATAGAAGCTGAGAAGAATCAATCCCAAGTTGTTGCCTTCCATTGAAAAAGAGGTGAACAGATTATACAAGGCTGGTATAATTGTCCCAATCAAATTTTCCGATTGGATTTCAAATCTTGTTCCTGTAAGAAAGAAGACAAGAGAGATCAGATTGTGTATCGATTTCTGGAATCTAAACAAAGTATCATTGAAGGACAATTACCCGCTGCCGAAGATGGATCATATCCTCCAGAGAGTGGTTGAAGCATCGCGCATGTCACTACTTGATGGATATTCAGGGTATAATCAAATTCTAGTGCATGAAGATGATCAAGATAAGACTGCATTTACCACCCCTTGGGGAACTTTCCATTATGATAAAATGCCATTCGGTTTGAATAATGTTGGACCCACATTTCAGTGTGCAATGGACATCGCTTTTGCCAATGAAAATGATGTATTTCTGGTTGTATATTTAGATGATTTGACAGTGTTTTCAAGTTCAGATGATGAGCATCTTCACCATTTAAGGATTGTGTTTCAACGATGTAGGAAATTTGGGATATCACTCAATCTGAAGAAAAGTCTCTTTTCCATGGATGAAGGGAATCTGCTTGGTCATATTATCTCAAAGGAAGGAATTCGCATTGATCCTTCAAGGGTAGAAGCAATTCAGCAGATAGATTTTCCCAGGAACAAAAAAGAAATACAAGATTTTAATGGTAAGATGAATTTCTTACGTAGATTTGTACCCAATCTAGCTGAGCATTTAAGAGAAATTACTAATATGTTAAAGAAGGACAGCGTGGTAAAATGGACGGAGGATGCTATGAAGTCATTTAATCTGGTAAAGTATGCTTTATCTACAGCTCCAACTTTGATTAGTCCCAATTATACGAAAGATTTCATTCTATTCTCATTTGCACCTGAGCATACCATGGCAGCAGTCTTAATGCCAAAAGAGAGATCACCTGGAAAATCCCATTGCATTTTTCAGCGATCAAGGATGTGCTGATACAAACTGATCCAGAAGGTAGGCAGGGACAATGGATTGCAGCAAGGATACAATCTGGAGATCAAGCCTACAAATTTGATCAAAGGACAAGGCCTGGCAAGGCTAATGGTGGAATCAAATTTGCATGCTTTAGATATAAATCTTATCGCAGCCATGTCAGAAGATGAAGAAGAAATCTCCCTGATTCAAGTGTCTGAAATGTTCCTTCAGTCACCATGGTATTCAGATATAGTGTATGTACTTTAGCACCTCTCACCACCTCCAGGGATGACAAAGAACAAAGGTAGATCTCTCAAACTTAAAGCTGCCAAATTCTGCATTTTGAATAATGCCCTTTATTGGAAGGATCCAGGAGGGGTTTTGCTGAATTGTTTAATTGAAGATGAAGCCCAGCAGGTGATGAGTGACTTTCACAAGGGTGATTGTGGTGGTCACTTGTTCTGGAAGACAACAACAAACAAAATATTGAGAGCAGGCTATTACTGGCCAACCTTATTTTCATATGTGTACAAAACAGTCATGAGCTGTCATGAATGTCAGGTCTTTCAAGGTAAAAGAAAATTGTTGCCTCTTCCTCTGAAACCGGTTGAAGTCAATGCACCATTTCAGCAGTGGGGACTCGATTTTATCAGGGAAATCCATCCAACATCGTCGGCGCAGCACAAATGGATCCTAACAGCAACCGACTACTTTACCAAGTGGATTGAAGCAATTCTGACCAGACAAGCCACAAATATGGTAATCATTCAATTTTTGGAGTCAAATATTTTATCTCGTTTTGGTTATCCTAGTAAAACCATCACAGATAATGCAGTTGCATTCAAATCAAAGAATATGATCGATTTTTGCAGCAAGTATAAGATTACTTTGGGCCATTCTATAGCATATTACCTGCAGGGAAATGGTCTAGTTGAATCATCCAATAATTCATTGATGAATATCATCAAGAAGATACTGGAAGAAAATAAGAAAGTTTGGCACATAAAGTTAGTTAATATATTGTGGGCTGACAGAGTGAGCCAGAAGAAGTCCAAAGGCATGTCTCCATTTGAACTAGTTTATGGCATTGCTACTGTTTTTCCAACATCTCTTGCGGTTCCGGTTGTGAAACTTTTACAGGAGGCTGGCAGTGAGGAAGATGATTTTCAGAGAAGAATAAATCAAATGATCCATTTACAACAAACAAGGGAGGAAGCTTTACAAAACACTTTTAGATTGCAGGAGAAGATCAAAAAGATCTATGACCGGAAAACAAAAGCAGATAAATTCCAGCTTGAGGATGTAGTGTTGAGGTGGGATGCTAGGAATGAAGACAAGGGAAAGCATGGTAAGTTTGAAAACTTATGGAAGGGACCCTATAAGATTGTTGCATACAGGGGACAAAATGCATTCCTGCAAAAGGAAATGAATAGACAAGATTGTTCAGGAGGACTAGTCAATGGTAGGCTCCTGAAGCGCTACTTCTTCTAAGGTGATTTCTGAAATCATGATGTGATCATTATATATACCATTTTCCTTTTCATTGCAAGTTTTCAAAGGTACACAGTCATTTCAGCTTGGGGCCTGAGGTGAAGGCTATAAAGTTGAGTGATTTGTGCTAGTTGGTGTGTTTAATTTAGTTTCTAGTCACAATTTGAGTCTTGAGTCAGTTTTCATAGTGTCAATTTCAGTCATTGAAGTGTATTGACCGTATTTCCCAATGGATGAGGCACTAGTCTACATGTTCCCAAAGATCTATGGTTCTTGGCACCTCCAAGGAGATACCATCCCCGTTGGAGTCGATGTTAGTGTCAGTGTCTTCACACTACCATCAATGATCAAAATTTATTATTTTGCATTTCATATTAGGAGTCCCATTCTGATGAGGTTGCATTCCATTAAGTCATGGATCTACTAATGGTAGGGTTTATTTCAGTTTTTCCCTCATGATATGTACTTGCTGAACTCCTTTCATACCTTTCAGTCATGATTCATGCTCATTTTCAGTTCATTTCATCAATTACATAAGGTTTCAGTCTCATTAGGTCTTAGGGTTTTCCACCATGGTCAAAATTCAGTGATTATTGCTAATAATGGTCAGCAGAGACATGAGGAGGTCAATAATGATCAGAAAATTCATAATTTCTTAATTTGTAAGCTTAATGAAGTTCTCACCTCAAAACTAGTTTTGAGGTGAAAACAGAGCATTTGTATTTTATTTTTAAATTTTATGTAATTTTAATGTTCTCGTCTGTAATAATGGTCCCATGTTTCTCCTAGAAATCTGGTGATCTTGCCAAAGTACTGCCACTGCAAAAATCAAAGAATTTGAACATCAGTCTACATATCAAAGCAAAGAAATCAGGCATTAAAAAACAGAGTATTGGAAAAGCAAAGAGACATTACAAAAGTGGGTTTTCACCAAAAAAAATCAAAAAATGAATGCTATAAAAAGCCATCCTTCTATTTATCATTTCATTGTGTTAATGTTGAAGTTAAAAGTGCCAAAAGGAGAGCCAAGCATCGATTCCAAGAAACATTGGGCAAACACAAGTAAATCGTTGCGTTTTTGGAAAAATCTGAGTGGCGCTACGCTTTTGAGGAGGGCGCTGCATTTTTGAGTTGCCACTACACACCTGACAACATTTCTCTGTGCAAATTTACACAAGCACTGTGCTTTCAAAGTGGTGTTGTGCACCTGTTTGAGGCGCTACGTTTTTTCCCAGCCAAGCCCAAATCGTTCCCAAGCTGCCAATTCACCTCAAAATCTTCTGTTTCTCTCTCTAATAAGTAAGTACATTAATCCTATCTTATGTGTTAGGGTTTGGTTTGCTAAGATTGGTGTTTTGTATTCCTAAATCTAAAACCCTAGCCTCTAGGGTGAAACCATAGTTTTCTTCATATCACTAGTGTTTGTATACCCTATCTACTTGCCATTGTTCACTAAACCCTGGTCCTACATATCATATTTCCTAAATCCCATTTCCCCTCATACATTTTCCCTAATTCCTACTTACACTCTCCATTAACCCTATAAACCCTACCCACTCTATCTAAAACCCTACTCACTAAAAATTTGTTCACACATCATACTCTCACATATCCCTTCATCATCACTCTGTTCATTTCATTTCTCCATCCTATCCCATCATCATCCATACAAAACCATAAGTGTTCACATTCACATAAAAACAATGGAAAGAGATAGTGAATATGACTATGAGGAAGAAACACTCAGTGATAGTTCCATGGAGAGACATAAGTAGCAGAGGAAGCCTCATAAAGGAGGAAGAATTATCAGAGAAGAGCCTACTACTTTGAGGGAGTTACAAGCCTGTCCACTTGTTATTTCTTGCTTTAAACACCAGGCATGCTTTGATTTTTGTGAAATGATAGAAAGATTCATATTTCATCATGAGTTGGCTAGGCTATTTGTGACACATTTTCACAGTAATGAAGTAACCCTCGCCAGAATAACCTTCACCATATCACCAGCTGTCATCTCAGAGGCTACAGGAATTCCAGATGTGGGTGAAAATTGGTACAAAGGTCAGGATATTGATGAGGAGTACTATGAGCCTTACATCAAGGCTAGATACAAAGACAAAATGAAGAGAGTATTCCCCTTCAAGTTTTTGGAAGACAGGTATGCTCCATTGATGAAAATCATTATCAAATACTTCACTTGTGAAGGTAGGTTCCCCCGGTTATATGCCTACCACATTAGACTTCTCATGCATTTCACTAGAGTAAAGATGATGAATCTCCCTTACTTTATGTTTAGAAACATTGAGAAGATGGCACATATTGTACAGAGCAAACCATACCCCCAGCAGTTGAATAGAATTTACCATTACTCTTTGATTAAAATCATTGTTCTACACCAGCTTAGCCTTCTTAACATGCCATGGGAGACTTTCATTTCTCATGAGATGTTCAAAGGCCCTCAAATATTTTCATCAGTACATCATGAAGAAGGTGGACCTTCAAGCCATGAAAAGGTCAAAGAGACTGAAACTGTTGGAGTGCCAGTGTTTGTGACATATAAGAGGCGTACTAGGAAACTTTTTGCAGTTGCTAGGTGAGTATTATCTCCACAAGTTGTGGAAGGGCTCTCGCCTTCGTCATCAGGCCACAAGAAAATGCTATCTCCACAAGGTGTGGAAGGGGCTTTGCCTTCTTCTTCAGCAAAATAGGTATAGGTTGAGTAGCAAATCAAGGGCAAAAGCAAGGGCAAGGAAAAGGTGCAAGAAAAAGATCTTGGTGATGAGCAAGAAAGAGATTTTAACCTTGTTGATCATGAGGAGCCACAACAGCACTTTACTTATCATGGAGTGGATGTCATTGACCTGGAAACTCAAGATCCGGAAACTATCAAAGACATTATCATAAAGGAACAAGAAGCAGAAATACAATCCTTGTTAGATAACTTAGAAAGCGCTAAGTTCATCATCAAATATTTAGAACAGGAAAACAAACAATTGAGTGACAAGAAAGTCCTCATGGAGCTGCAAATGATCAAAGAAAACAGGAAAAAGGCCAAGGAGGCTAGTGTCAAGTTGACTTCCATTGAACAAGAGATTGAGAATGGTAGGGAAAATTGGCTTGAAAGGGTCAAAATATACCTTGAAGGGCTGATTGAGAAGGCCAACGGGGATAAGAAGATGCTTCGCCACATGGCCTACCATTACTTGACCCGCAACAAAATCTGCAACATAAGGGTCAGGAAACTTAAAGCTAGGTTGAGGAAGGATTTAAAGAGAAAAAAGGAGCAAGATAAGTTGAAAATATTTGTTTAAGCCTCACTAGCCCATCAAAGTAGGTTATGGTGGTGCCTTGTGCCAAATCTAGGCAAATTTTGAAGAATTTTTGCATTTTTGCAATTTTGAAATTTTTTACACAGGAAATTGGCCCAGAAGCGGCGCTGCACTTTTCCCTGGAGCACTTGTTGGAGAAAAATTTTATATATTTGGATTCAGCATGATGAGAGCATTCATCCCTGAAAATTTCAGAAGTTTTGGAGCAAAACTAAGTCACCAAAAGGCCCAAAAACTACCAAAACATGACCTCTCTGCCATTCAGTTTTCTAAGTTTTCTACTGTTTGAGAAGGATACATGACCTTTGCATGCCCTCCTCAGCTCCTCAATAGTCTTATACCTATCATCTCACTCAATTTCAAGTGCCAAAGCACCTATCTACCTCGCCCCATAGAACACCTTGCATCCTAACTTAATTTCCCGGACCCAAAACTGCCTGGCTCCATTTGATCCAGCAACAAAACCAACAAAAAAAATCAAAAACCATAGAGCTACCATACCTAGCCTAAAATTCATATCTGATCCAGTCATCTTGACTGAGATTCACAAGGAGATAGCCCTCTCCCGACTTGGTAGTGCTAGCTACCAGGTTAAGCTTGGTTTGTGGTTATCCTAGGATTGCCTTTCTTCAGCCTGAGGTCAATCTAGGCTCTAACAGTTTTCACATACAATGTGCTTACTGATGGTTTTTGTATGGAAGACAATTTTGATGCAGCCATGAAACTCTTCTATGAAATTTTGAACAAAAACATATGCCATGATGTTGTCACATACAATGTTATTATTGGTGGTTTCTATTAGGGAGGAAAGTAGGAAAAGATTAGAAAGCTCTTCTATGAAATTCCTGACAAAAAAATACGCCCTATTGCATGGAAGGCAAGTTGGAGGTGGCTAGGAAACTCTTCCATCAATATATCTGCTAATGTTGTCACATATATTTTTTTTATTGATGGTTTATGTGAAGGGAAATGGTAGGAGGCGACCAAAGTGCTTAATGAGATGCTATAAAAGTAGTGCAATTATGATGTTATCACATAGAATGCTTTTATTTCTCGTCTTTGCAAATTAAACAAGCTTTAAGAAGCTCTCTAGTAGGTAGATGTTATGGTGCAAAAACCCCTCAAATTGATGATATCAAATAGAATACATCTATAGATGGGTTTTGCAAGGTGTGTATTTAGAGAAGGTCAGAGAGATCCTTCAAGAAATGTTGAAGAAAGGATGTAGTTCTAACTTAGCATCACATGATAGATGAAGCTTAATAGAGCTTATACGATATTCAAGAGAAAGCTCTAAGCCTTAAATATATTACATAATACAAATCTATGGATGAACTCTACAAGGCAGTTTATCTTAACTAGTCAATAAAGTTATGTAAGTAAATGAAAGATAGAAGGCATCTCCCTAACATGACTGCATTTAGCACCCTCATGGATTGACTATGGAAGGAAGGAACACCCCAAGAGGCCAATATACTAGTGTTTCGAACATCTTGATTTTATCAAGAAATCGTGATTTTTTGGCTGAGCCAATGTTTGCCAACTTTTATCGATATTTTGACGACATCTTAATTTTGTTGATGTTTGCCAGTTTTTAGCGATATTTTCTCGATTTTTACAATTTTTTGGTTTTCTGACCACTTGTCAATTTTATTTCGATTTCAATGTTTGCAACATCGCAATATATCATTGCACGATCTTAAAAAATGTTTGACATAACACGATGGAAAATTCATCAACAAACAACAACCTTTGCAAATATATTATTTAAACACACTTAGTAAGACTTAGCATTAATGAGTGACTTGCAACTGAAGAAGTGAGCGGGTGACTTTGATAATAATGCACAAGAAGCTATTTGAAACAAGTTTGGTTGTTGGGCTTGTTGAAGCGATCGGAGTGGAATTCCCATAAACGTATTCTTGTGGTTTACTTTGAAAACCACAAGTAGAATAATGAAGTGAATTGTAGAAGTGTTGTATTTCCTAGGTGATAGATTGCCTTTGTCACAACCTTGTCATAGTGATTATCCTTGAATTGTTGAGCAATGACACATGGTGTTGGAAATATTGAGAGGGAGGGTGAATCAATATTTTTTTACTTTGGACAAGTTTTCACTTAGTTGATCTTGAAACTAAATTCATATCACATAATCAATCATACACAATGTACAAACACAAAGATTAAAGTGCAAATTAAAATCTAAAGAAGAAATACGTGAAAAAAAATATTTAATTTATTACAATCTCTTGAGAGGTCACCAAGCCTCTGTAAGCATTGTTGCATAAAGATTTAGTAGGTCTTGTGAGTGGACTCGCAAAACAAGGGATAGACTAAATGACAACACTATGAGGTGCACCCATTGTCACCACAACCACCACCTCCAACTCTATAGCGTATTTTCATGATCTAGGTCCGGGTGTGACAAAGGACCCCTCCAAGACCTTTTACTTTTGTGATGTGTTAAGTTTCATTTTTTTTAACAAGAACATAAATGAATACATCTGCATGTTGTAAAGAAGAAGGAACATGACAATCATCAGCAACATAAAATGAAAAGACGTTGATAACGGAGTTCGTCAAGGAGGGACTACGTATTCGGGCCCCGATGTCAAGATGGTGTAAGCCACTGCATTAAGTGTTGTCAATAGTGATAATCTACATAAGAGGTGATGTCGCTAGCATACAAGGAAAATTCCCTCACGCAGGAGTGGCTCCAAGAGATGTTCTGCTACTGGAACTCTCAGTCAAAAAAAGGACTCCTATCAGTATGAAATAAACTCATGCATGATGATAATGAACATCCCACCAACATGGCATAAAAGGGATCTCAATGCAATCATACATGGCAACACATGAGTATCCCATCAACATAACGACAAAGGGATATCAAACAAAACATGACAAATCATGACAACAAGTACATCCCACAAATGATTCCACTGTGCATCAAGCAAGAATCATGAGACAAGTAAGAAACGAGATCCCACATCAAAAATCAAACAGGGATCTGTGTAGCACAATGCATAGCAAAATAATTACATGAACGCACTACATATACCTCACATCCAGGGACCATCTAAAGAAAAGGATGTCAAACTGCTGAAGCTGGCCCTACCATCAATCTCGCAGCGTCGAATCTCATGGAATGATTGCTCGCACGTCGAATGCTCACACTTGCACTCCACTTAGAAAAGTGGCCGAAAAATGAAATGAGAAATATGAAAATTTGAATACAACATCATATTTGTGGCGTCGAATAGTGCAAAATCAACTGTCAAATTTCTAAATTCTGAGAAAGTGGAAATCTGGGGCTTAAGGAATCTTTTAAATTCCCCCTAGATTCCTCAAATATTCCCTCCTCTGAGTCCTTTGCAAATCTGCTGCTCAGATCACTAAATTGATTGTTCCATTAGGTTCGTGTCGCTAAGAGGTGTAGGATCGACATAAAATTTGTCCAATTTGGACACTGCAAAAATTTCACCCTCCTGAGAATTTCACTCAATCATGGTTC
The DNA here is from genome assembly GCA_031772625.1 of Pinus tabuliformis. Classification (NCBI taxonomy): domain Eukaryota; kingdom Viridiplantae; phylum Streptophyta; class Pinopsida; order Pinales; family Pinaceae; genus Pinus; species Pinus tabuliformis. The sequence goes on along the minus strand of CM062818.1, from coordinate 1,648,495,842 downwards.
CACCTGCAATAAATTAATTAAAAATTATCACCTCGATTTCTGTGCGCGCTCCTGCTCCTCCATGTCTACCCAATGCAATAACAAATGAGGTTTTTATATATAGTTTTGGGCGGACTTATCAAAACAAAACCGTTTGGTGTTGTGGTAAAAACTTTCAAGTTATATGGAGGAGGGTGGGTGGTCAAACCTCGACCCCTCCATTTTTAAACCTTTCTTGTTTTAATAAAACCGCAACATATTGTTTTGCCAGGGGGTCGGGTCCACATTGGGCGGCCTGCCTCATAACTCCCGTATGCATTTGAATGGGCATTGTTTTAAGTGGCATGTTAATGTTTTGGTTGTACATGGGGTCGCCGCATGGTGGCGGACCAGCCCACGTGGCTGGCGCGGGCTCGATACCTACCGACCTCCTCATTTAAACATAGAATATGGTAAAGCATTTGGGGGTGTGGGCCGGGTCCACCGGAGGTGGCCCGCGCCCACCCTGTATTAAGTTTCAATATGGTAACGGGAGGTTGGAGGGCTCGGCGGGTTAATGGCCGCCGAGCCATATTTAATTAACTTTTTGGCTATGGTGCGGTTGGGCTGGTAGGGGTCATGGCCCATTGGCCTTTTAATAATTAATTTTTTGTTATGTAGTTTTGGGGTGGCCTACCATCTCATATATATATATATATATATATATATATATATATATATATATATATATATATATATATATATATATATCTATATATCTATATATATATACATATATACATAAAGATATATATATATATATATATATATATATATCTATATATATATATATATATATATTTGTTTTATTTAACAACAAATTGGCCATTTTTGAAATTCGAAAAATGACCGAAGGAGACAAATTAAACAGGCCACAAATTCGCCTGGAATCTGGCCCAGGTTAGCCAGAATTCAATGGCCATATTTTGTCCAAAATGTTTCCTCCTTAAGCCTGCCCAGTCGCCCAAGTCAACTTGAACATTGACTGCTCCTAAATTTCGCATACAGACTCAGTTTGACGAACCATTCACACCATTGCGATTAGGACAATGAGATCTACGCTCTAGTCCTTATTCGAAAGCATTTTGGTCACTTTGATTTTTGAGCTTCCATAAGCCCTCTTTGTCCTGTGTGTTTCCTTGGAGCTACCTGAATCAATCCTCCCCACTGAGGAGCTTTTGGTTCTTCAAAAGCATGAAAAATAATCTGTAACTTCTTTGTACCTTATCTGCATCACAAGCATCCTGAAAGGTCTCACTTCCATCTCCTTCACCTTTTTTATTTGGAGCCTTAAGAGATGAGTCGACACCTGCAACCTGTAGTACATTTTTTTTGCAAATTACATGCTTGACTTTCATGACCAGCTAATGGCCCAAGCATCCCATACTTGCCACGAGTTTATAACACATACTTGGTGGTCAAGTTTACATCGAAATGGAAACAATCCCCCAACTACGAAAACAAGACCACATATCATTGTTGCTCCAACAAGTGATGGAAAACACATCAGCATTGCAACACATGATTTACAAAAACAAGGCCAAACACTATTTTTGTTTTAAAAAGTGATGGAAACACAACATCACTTTCAGAGTGAAAAATGCAATACATAATAAGACCAGATATCATTGTTGTTGAACAAGTGATGGAAAACACATCATCACTTTTACATTTTAAAATGCAAAAAATGATTTACAAAAGCACGACCATGACAAGCTAACATATCTAAAAACCATTTTTCACTTATTGCTGTGAATGGGTCATCCCCCTGTGGTGGTTTTGCTTGTCGAACAGTTGTTTCACCTAGTTCATGCACCGACACTTTGTCTTTAAGGTGCTGCTCTGGATGGAGCCTCCAACAAGTGGCTCTTTGATGGCCACCTTTGTCGCAATGACTTCAATACATCTTCTTCCTCCAGATCTGCTTACCATGTTTCTTTACCTGCGTTTTAGAGGGTCTTTCATGCCTCTCTTTGTTTGTGCTGCTATTATTTTCCAACACCTAGAAAATGTATGGTTATGTAATCCACAAAAGGTACATGTTTTTCGATGCCATGTTTTATGTTCATCATTAACAACATGATTACAATCAAAATTAACATTCGAATGTCGAGAGTGGTTATACCTTTCCTTGTTGTCTCTGGTGTAAGTATGGCAATGAGCGCTTGCCTAAGCTCTTTCCCTATAATGGGCACTTCCCTGGCAAGGAAAATTTTAAGGATGGAAAATTTTCTTGAAGTTTAAAAACATTGGCGAATATCACTAATCCCTAATATGTAAACTATAAAATGTTTATTGATATATTTGTAAAATTATTCAAATTTATAATGATTTTATATATAGTCTCTATATAATGTTGGCGATTTTTAAGGTAAAATAATTTTATATTCTAAAATTTGGGCGAATCATATTTTATAAAAATTGGAAATTGGCGAATCCTTTTTATGGAAAATCATGGAAAATTATCCCATTGGGCGAATATTAGCCCCTAAAATTTTCCATGTTCCCTGGGGTGATGGGGATGTGTTCCCATTATTCTCTTTCCTCGACAATTTCAAATATGTCTTGGAAGCATCTGACACCTTCAAGCATTCTCCCTCGTTGTATATCAAGCCTGCAAATTGAGGTCTCTGCACAACCTCCAATGGTTGAGTTATGCCTTGGTTATTAACACTAAGTTCTTTTTCCTCCTTGCACCTCATCTTGGTAAGGAGCCTCATGTTTGTCCCTATAATTGGTATCTCCACATCTCCATCAGAAATCATACTATGTGAAGACGAAACCGAAAGTAAATCAACATCTTTTACCTTCTCTGTCGATTTGGAAAGAAATGATGAGGGATTCTCATCATCTGTTGTTGGTGGTTCGCTAGCTGTCTCAGCGCATTCCCCAACTTCTTTCCTGACATACCCAAGTCCTGCCTGACGGGGTAATTCTTCTACTTTGATGGGGTTGACAATGCCTTGGCCATTAATGCCCAAGCCTTTTCCTTCATACCCCATTCTCTTCAACAGTTTGGAGCCAATTCCTGTGGTATGACTTTCAAAAACAGCAAAATCATCTTCAGGACACATACATCAATTAGGAGAATTACATTTTACCTCACATGGGTCACGAAATAGCTTTTTCAAGGCCTCGTCCTTTGCTTGAAGTTGTCATAGCAAGCTATGTTTCTTCTCTGTCTCTTCATGTAGAAGCATCTTCAATTCAACATTCTATGTTCGAGGATTTTGGTTGTTGTGCTTCAATTCTTCCAGGGCCTCTTCCATGTTTTGCAAATGAAGCTACAGTCGCTCCTTTTCCTCTGTCTCTTTTCGAAGAGTTCCATACATTATTTCCACCCTTTGGGAAATTTTGAGCATGGTTTCATACATTGCTTTTTCATCCTCTGTCGTTGCATGTTCCATTGTTCATGCTGCAATTCACATCCACGCAAAGACCACTCTGATACCACTTGATCTGGGTCCAGGTGTGACAAAGGACCCTTCCAAGACCTTTTACTTTCGTGATGTGTTAAATTTCATTTTTACAAGAACATAAATGAATACATCTGCATGTTGTAAAGAAGAAGGAACATGACAATCATCAGCAACATAAAATAACAAGACGTTGATAACAGAGTTCGTCCAGGAGGGACTATGTCTCCGGGCCCCAGTGTCAAGATGGTGTAAGTCACTGCACTAAGTGCTGTCAATATTGATGATGTACATAAGAGGTGATGTCACTATCATACAAGGAAAATTCCCTCACGCAGGAGTGGCTCCAAGAGATGTTCCGCTATAGGAACTCTCAGTAAAAAAAAGGACTCCTATCAGTATGACATAAACTCATGCATGATGATAATGAACATCCCACCAACATGGCATAAAAGGGATCTCAATGCAATCATACATGGCGACACATGAGTATCCCATCAACATAACGACAAAGGGATCTCAAACAAAACATGACGAATCATGACAACAAGTACATCCCACAAATTATTCTACTACGCATCAAGCAGGAATCATGAGACAAGTAAGAAACAAGATCCCACATCAAACATCAAATAGGGATCTGTGCAACACAATGCATAGCAAAAGAAGTACATGAACACACTGCATATACCTCACATCCAGGGACCATCTGAAGAAAAGGATGTCAAACTGCTGAAGTTGGTCGTACCATCAATCTCGCAATGTCGAATCTCATGGAATGATTGCTCACACGTCGAATGCTCACACCTGCACCCCACTTAGAAAAGTGGCCAAAAAATGAAATGAGAAAATGGAAAATCTTAATAAACCATTAGATTTGTGGCATCGAATAGTGCAAAATCGACTGTCAAATTTCTGAATTATGAGAAAGTGGAATTCTGGGGCCTAAGGAATCTTTTAGATTCCCCCTAGATTCCTCAAAGATTCCTTCCTCTGGGTCCTCTTTAGATCTGCTGCTCAGATCAAGAAACTGATTGTGCCATCAGGTTTGCGTCACTGAGAGGTGTAGGATCGACATAAAATTTTTCCAAATTGGACACTACAAAAATTTCACCCTCCTGAGAATTTCGCTCAATCATTGTTCCACTTGCAATAAATTAATTAAAAATTATCACCTTGATTTTTGGGCACACTCCTATTCCTCCATGTCTCCCAACACACTGACAAATGAGATTTTTATATAAAGTTTTGGGCGGACTTATCAAAACAAAACCGTTTGGAGTTGTGGTAAAAACTTCTGAGTTATACGGAGGAGGTCGAGTGGTCAAACCCCAACCTTTCCATTTTTAAACCTTTCTTGTTTTAATAAAACCGCAACATATTGTTTTGGGGAGGGGGGGGTGGTTCGGGTAAGCATTGGGCGGCCTACCCATAACTCTCGTACACATTTGAATGGCCATTGTTTTAAGTGGCACGTTAATGTTTTGGTTGTACAAGGGGCCACCGCATGGTGGCAGGCCAGCCAAACATGGTTGACGCAGGCTCGATACCTGTCGGCCTCCTCATTTAAACATGGCATACAGTAAATCGTTTGGGGGTGTGGGCCGGGTCCACCAGAGGTGGCCCGCGCCCACCCCATATTAAGTTTCAATATGGTAAAGGGAGGTTGGAGGGCTCGACGGGGTAATGGCTGCCGAGCCATATTTAATTAACTTTGTGGTTATGGTGTAGTTGGGCCAACGGGGGTCATGGCCCATTGGCCTTTTAATAATTAATTTTTTGTTATGCAGTTTTTGTGTGGTGGGGGTGGTGGCCCGCCATCTCATATATATATATATATATATATATATATATATTTTTTGTTTTATTTAACAACAAATTGGCCATTTTTGAAAATTTGAAAAATGACCAAAGGAGACAAATTAAACAAGCCACAAATTTGCTCGGAATCTGGTCCAGGTTGGCCAGAATTGGGTGGCTGGATTTTGTCCAAAATGCTGCCTCCTTAAGCCTCCCTAATCACCCAAGTCAACCTAAACTTTGATTTCTCCTAACTTTCACATACGGACTCGGTTTGATGAACCATTCACACCATCACGATCAGGACGACGTGATCTACGCTCTAGTCCTGGTTTGAAAGCATTCTGATCACTTTGATTTTTGAGCTTCCATAAGCCCTCTTTGTCCTGTGTGTGTCCCTGGAGCCACCTGGATCATTTCACCACAAGGGAGGCTCCCCCATGTAGGTCACCTAATGGATATTCTAAATCTTAAGGTTAGGAGGCGATAAGGATAAGTCAGAGAGAAATACTTGACTTGAGGATAAGGCTCAAACTAGCATAAACAAGGCAAAGTGTGTTGTCCAAATATCTATCCAAGGCATAAGTGACCTAGGGTTTAGTGAATAGGCAATGATAATAGGCTTAACAAGGTACACAAGGCCAAGAAAATTCAATCCTGTGTGCAGCAATTCGCACTGCCTGGCTAGGCACTGCAAAACCCCTAAAAAAATCGTGTTGTTGCTCCCTCTGAGTGGCTAATTTCTCCTTCTTTGTCCCTGAGCCTATGATCCTTCAAACATGCTCTGATACCATGTGATTAATTCACTTGAAATGTAGAAACTGGAAATTAGTCTTCTAAATGATTAATTATTATGCAGAATATTTGATACAACAAATAAGGAATAATTCACACTGCAATTTATTCACCAATAAAATGTTGTGGAAAATAAAATGGAAACTAAAAAATATAGAGCACACACACAATTAAAAAGTTTGGCATAGTTATTTTTTGACAAATGTCCCCGAAAAAACCCAATGTAGGAAAACTAGTGTAGTAGATGAGGGTTTTATTATTACTATGTAACAATAAATTTGAGTACAAAAATTTGGATTTCAAACTGGCAATCCAATTTGAGAGAATCAATGGACAAATTCTTGTGAGGAATTTTCCTCACCCCACAACTAATCTGCATCTTCCGAAACTGGCCCATCACCAATTCAAACTTCCTTTTGCATCAAACTCTACGCAGTGCTTGAATAGACTTTGCTGCCACTGCCTCCGAAAACTCTTGAAATATATAGCTCTGCTTCTCTTTGGCTTTGGAATTGTTTCACTAGCTCTCCTAACCAAAATCCTGACTAGCGGCTACTAAATTGACTGCTCCTCCAGATAGATTGAATTTCTCTACTACCACTACCTGCACAGTCCTTACACAGTCCCTCTAAGCAAACTTTGTAATGACCAATTGCGATTTATAGGCAAAAGGGTATTAGCATGTGTACGATGTATTCATATGATAGCTACATATGCATACATCACATGCCTTGCACTAGCATACTTATTAAATAATTATGAAATATGTTTAAGTACCTAAATTATTAAGAAGGGAAGTATTACCTAAAATTCGACACTCTCACGATACACATATTAAATATTTCATAAGTATAATATTATTGAATAAAATTAATACACTCCATCCTACTAATATAAATATTGATCACCATAGTATAAAAGATATAAGTTTATATATATATATATATATATATATATAGATATATATATATATATATATATTCACTTTATTTACATATTATAATTAAAATTATAAGTTAAAATTTATTAATTAACATCACTAACATATATTTGTTTTTCCACACGAAAAATTGAACTCTTTATTAAGTAAATAAAAAGTTACAGTGTAGATGCATCGAAGCATTCAATAATCAAACTGTGAATCCACCATGCACAGAAAGTGAAAACGACAACATATTGAGGAAACGTGAAAAAAAACTTGCTCAATACTGATAATCATAAGTAAAACTTCTATAAACAGTGTTCAAAGACCGAGTCTCTTCGAACATTCCATATGTCATATAAAACTTATAAATAAAATTGAAAGGGAACCAGAGGCCAGAAATACAGTTCAGTCCCATAGAAACAATGGAGTATTGAATTATGCCACATACAAAAATAAAAAAAAATGATATTTTTAGAAGTAAGGAGGTTGATCTGAATCAGTGACTCACCCGTTGTCCAAATGTATTATGTGTTAGGTGTCCATAGCCCGTTGAAGACATTTTTTAGAGAAATAATCTGCCTCCATATTCCTTTCCCTGTAAATGTGACAAACAGTTAAATCAACAAAAGTTGATTTAATATACAAAATTTCATCTAAAATAGGAATCAATGTAATATTTTGACAGCATTGCATATTGTTTGACCATTTTATCACATTCATTGAGTCACTAAAAATCTGAGCTGAAATAATCCCCAACTGCCTTAACCAACACAAGAGAATTTTTATATTTTTTAGTTCAGCAAATTTATTTGAACCAGTACCAATACCCACAAAATATTTTAGGATTTCTTTATCATTTATGTGGATGGTGATCCCTGCCTCACAATGATCATTAGCATCTAAGGCCCCATCAAAATAATCCCACGGAATATTAGGTCTGACAATTTCTTCCTGAATAATCCAACTAGGTAGAGTAGGAGTGATATGAGGAATCAATTCATAGATAGAAGCACATTGAATAGCTATAAGATAGGGATCTGAATGCTAACCTATAAAGATGCTTTTGTTTTGAGCCAGCCAAATTCCCCAGTAAATAATCGGAGGAATATTCCTATAATGAGTGTTAGATGAATGAGACCACCAATTTCTCCATGCGTCCTCCAAAGAAGCTCCAGATAAATGAGAACTAATACCAAAAGTTTTCAGAAAAAACTCCAGAGTTCTTATAGCAAAAGGACATGTTAAAAAAATATGAGAGGAACTTTCTTCAAAGTTTTTGCAAAGGGTGCACCAACCTGGCCCATGTTTGTTTCCTTTTTGAAGGTTTTCCCAGGTTGGGACTTTGTTCCTGAGAATAAACTAGAAAAAGAGTCTGGATTCTGTAGGACAACTGAGTTTCCATAAAGGCTTGGACCACTAGTGCCTAATGCAACACCCCCCCTTCTATCCATTTGTAAATTGTAACCAAACTTCGAAGCGTATATACCATTAGGAGACTATACCCAATGAATATCATCAACCCTTTCCTTTATATAGACATTTGATCTCTGCAGTTCCAAAGTGTAGTCCCTCCAGACACCCTCCCACTGGGGCTCAAGGTCTAAATCCTCAGCTGACTTCCAACCCTGATTCCAAAAAGTAGTGGTTCCCTCATTTGAGATTTGATTGAGAGAAAATATCCCCTTGGCAGCAAGGGACTCTCTCATCTCCCTTGGAAGAGTGAAAGCCTCGTTACAACCAACCCACAGATCCACTCCCACTCTAACACTAGAACCATCCCCAACCAGCTAGGATAGCCCATCAGCAACAATGTCAAAGGACTCAATCATTGCCTTCCAAATGACCGAAGAGTTTCTAGAAGACTTCCCTAGAGTTCTCAACCAAACCATCAAGTCCAAAGGATCTATATATTTCCTTTTTATCACCGATGTCCATAGGTTGTCCTTGGATAAAAGACTCCAGCTAGATTTTGTTGCCAAAGAATGAAAAAATAAAAGAGATCCTTTATGCCCCACCCTCCCTTATCTTGTGGACTAGTAATTTTCTCCCAGGCCACCCATGGGACAACATCATCCTCCTTGGAGCCCACACAAAGAAACCAACCACATATTTTCCTAATTTGAGAAAGAATGTCTTTCGGGACCCGTGAAAGAGAAATCCAGTAAACTGGTATGGCCTGTAAAACCGATTTTATAAGAACCAAGTTCCCAACTCGAGATAACCACTTAAATATCTAGTGCTTGACTATGTTTTCAATTTTTGAAACTAACCATTTCCAGTCTGATTTTTTGTAGGACTATGGCTTCAAGAGGAAACCAAGGTATTTAAGGCTTTCCATCAGAGATTTTACTTCAAAGGGAAAAGTAGATACAGATCTATTTATCTCCACCCCAGAGAGGCCATTGTGAGTAATGAAGGATTTTTTTGCATTTATACTCATCCTGATTGCTTTAAGGAATAAATCCAGAATTGATTTCATCTTAGCAAGATCTCCCCTAGACCCATCACAAAAAAGTAATATTTCATCCACAAAATGAAGGTGAGTAATGAAGAGATTTATATAAATTTCAATGCCTTTATATTCACCCATTCTATTGGAAAAATGAATCAATTGACTTAGACCTTCTGCAGTAAAAAGGAATAGGAGGGGTGATAAAGGGCATCCCTGACAAAGGACCCTCTGACTATGGAAAAAAGGAGAGGCCGCCCCGTTGATGAGAACAAAAAAACTCACATTGGTTATACAACCCATGACCCAATTAATAAAACCAATATTAAAACCCAAGTGAGTCATCAGAAGTCACAAATACATCCAGCTAATCTTATCATAATCCTTTAACAGATCTATCTTAATAATCATTCTTTTTTTTGTTTCTTTTGATACCGTGTAGGGATTCCTGGGCCACACCAATAGCTTCATGTATTTTCTAACCCTAAAGTAAGCCAAATGTTCCTGTGAAATATTTTTTGTGAGAATTGGTTTTAATCGTCTTCCAATAGTTTTGGTGATTATTTTATATGTACAATTACACAAAGAGATGGATCTAAAATCATCAAATCTTTGTGGATCATCATACTTTGGAATTAAATCTAGAAAGGTTGAATTAAGATGGTCATGAACAAAACCCCTGTTCTTGGACTCCTCCACCAGTCCAGCCAGATCATCTCCAATTAGGTCAAAGAAATGTTGGAATAATTCCATCGTCCAACCATCTGGACCCAGACTCTTCTCCATTTTCATAGAGTGTAGAACTCCCTCCACTTCACCTTTTGAAATAGGGGCCATAAGAATATCATTATCATCCTCATCAACAAAACTAGGAAACACTTGTGCCACCTGAATGACTTCAACAATGGTGGCCTCAGGGGGAGCTTTGAATAGTGATTTGAAATGGCTAACCCCCATTATTGACAACTCACTGAAATAAGATGTCGAAACCCCTGCATCATTTTTCAGTTCCCAGATCGTCTTTGTGTATTTTCTACCCTTTTCATAGTTCTAGAAAAATTTGGATTTTTCATCCCCTACCTCAAGCCAAATAACTCTACAGAGGGGATGGGAAGCACAGAGCCCACTGATGAGGGTCCATAAATATTTAATATCAGTATCGATGTAATGATGTTGTCCAGGGCCAAGGAGATATTACATTGAGGAGAAAAATCATCAATAGATGGCCTGGAAGGACCAAGCCTGCAAATAGGATCCACAAGGGGAATACACAGAAACGCAAGAGAGGGAGGAGGGGAAGAGACAGTACCCACAGGATGAGATGACTCCATCTCTACATCTCGTCCCACACGTGTACAGTAGCAGTTCTTACAGCCTCTATATGAACTGCCCATTAATCCTCATTGAGCATAATCTAAAATGGAACCTCTGCCTAATGTTACCCTAGTGAAACTTCCTGCTCCATAACTACATCCTTAGGCTGCTCCTACATGTATTGAACCAGTTCCACCCTATTTTTCCTTCTACGTCTGAACCCCAATGGGAAATCCCCGGCCAAATGGCCATGTTTATGACAATAATGACATCGATAAGGAAACTGTTCATAGTCCAATAGCTGAGTGAGAGAGTAGCCTTCCACCTGAATCTGCATAATGTCTGCCAAACCCTCCCGCGGGTCCAGTCTAACCAGTGTATATGCCACCTTTCTTTCCATACTCACTTGGAAGGACATATCAGCTTCCAAAAAAGTTCCCACAATGTTTCCAATCACCTTTAAAACATCCATTGACCAAAGCTGAGGGGCGAGTGGTGGGAGGCTCACCCACACGGGGATATCTCCTAATCTTTCTCTTTGAGCATCGAAAAGTGGTGTCCATATTTTAAAGAAAAACAGAGCTTTCCCAAAACCCTAGTTTTTCTCAATAACCTAATCAAAGGCTTCTGCATTTGAGAAATGAACCATAAGCCAACACTTGACAAAAAAATAACCTCCATATGAGAAACCGACCCTGAACTCCATTCATTTCTTATCCATTCCTTAATGAAATTAGCATTAAATTGTCTTCCCTTTACCCAACCCACTATGATGCGCTCTGATGCATCCATAGCTTCATCCATCTGAATGTCGACTCCTAAGATTAGTTTTGGTTTCTACTCTTTATTTCTTATGAATTTTCCCTTCTTCCTCTTTAAGCCTAAGGACTGACCATTCACTAACGAGGAAATTGAGTTGTTTTCATCACCCCTATGGCTTTTTGAACCCTAAAAACCCTCCAAGGGATGGTTTGATGTTAATATAATGTTTTGTAGGCTTCAAAGTCTAGAACCTACCCACCAACATCGAGAATGGGAGGATGAGCACCCCCCTTCATCCCTAAGGAGCCTACCTCTAGATGTCCAACAAAATCCAACCCTTGTCTTGGAAAAACATGAAACCCTAACACTTCGTTCCTAGATTCTTCCTGAAGTGGTTACCCGCCAAAGAATTTACCTTTGGGAATCCAATGAAGCGTTTCTCCCCAAAACTAACCGTCCCATCCACTAAACGAAAGGACTCTGAGAGGTTGATGGCACAAGTCGAAGTAGGAATTTTACAATTAAGTGTTTTGTACAGGCTCAAGCCCGTGACCAGATTTTCCACCCCCAGTAACTCATTAAGACAAGTTTGTAACCCTTCCTACCTCTTGAGTCCACTACTTCTCACTATATCTTCTAGACCACCCATAAAAACCCCAGAAATAGAGACTACAGGAGAGGTTTTTGGGCTTATTTGTAAACCGCTCGCATCGCAACAAAAAAGCCCACCAATTCTACACCTTCCTAACCTTCATGAACTTCAGAGTCCAGAAAACAGCAAACCACCCTTGAGGAAGGGGTTTTTTTCTCCTTCGGCAGCCCTAGTCCACCTGCATTTTTATAATTCAACTTCGTACCAAAACTTTTGCCAAGTGGAGACCTAGCTAGCAAGACCACCTTCACCAGATTTTGTTGCGTCAATTCCAAACCCCAAACTGAAAGAATGTCCTCCGAAGCTGGTTCCAAATCCACATAGTCGTTCAGGTTCACCATCCTGGTAACAATGTAAAGAGGAAAAAGAACTAATAAAACTAACTCCCGACTGAAACAAATGGTGAAAAACTTACGAATAAGCTAAAAACCCAAAACAACGGAAGCTCTCCCACATAGTACTACCGTAGGTAACCTGAGACCCCAGAAAAAAACGAGGAGACCTAGTATGGAAATGAGGAAATACAACCAACACAAGGTATTGAAAATGAAGGAGGTGGTAAGCACTGAGAGTCACCGAGGATGCATCCGATCATCCAAATGAAAAAAATAGTGAAAAAATGAAAAACAGAGTAAAAACGATAACCTAGATAAACCTCCTGCCTCGGAATGCTCACATCTCCCTCGGCACCCAGCCCAAGGAATGGCCTAGCAACTACATGGCTCAACATCACTAACATATTAATATATAAAGTACCTATAATTAAAAGTTTGAAGTTGAAATCTATTTAAACATCAAAAAGCATATAAATATATGCATACCTCAACTTCCAGCTACACGTAACCTTATGACTATCAAAATCAAATCTATCGAGAGTGGTGGAAGAAGGCAGCATTCGCCAAGTAAGGATATTTATACAAGCACATAGAGAATGGGAGGGGGCATGGATGGATGGACATTATGAGCTGAATATTGGAATTGAGAACTGAAGATTGGAATTCAGAGCTGGAGATTTGAGTAATTATTCTTGAAGCTTTTGGGCATGGGGGCCAGAGTGCTTCAATTACGAAGTATTTTGAAGCTCATTACTAAGGATTGTACCCCATTTGGCAGGGAGGATTTGGTCATTTGGTAATAGGAGCGAATTTGGAGTGACGACAACCTGGGATCGACATCAAGAGTGAAAGCCAGGTATGTTTACTAAATATAATTGGTAAATTATGCTCCTAAATTTCATTGTATGTATTGTTGGAATTAATTTCTTAATTTCTCAAATTTAGAACCCTACAAACTCACACTCCCTCAATTTGAATCTTCCAACACTATAAATCTCCACCAGGATACTTCCTCACTCCTATAGCATCTTCTACTCAATCTCTTGTTCAAATCCTCCCATTGAATCACTCTACTACTGGAAAATTGATCTTCCTAGATCACTGAGTATCTACACTATGTGTTTCTCCTCCACCCCATCAACATCCTCTTATAATCTCTAGTTGGGTCTTGAACGACCATGATTTAATCTTTATCGATGGCTGAGATCATTTCTAAGTTGCTTTGTGTGAGTTTATAGAGAATTCTCACATCTCTCAATTAATTACTATTAATTAACTAGTTTTCCTAAGTTATAGACTTCGGAAAAACTTAAATGATGGTCAATTAATTTAATTGAGCTATCTCTAGGTGGAATTTCCATAAATGATTTGTGGGTTTTGGATATCTCATGTGTTTTAGCTTCTCCACAAAGTTTCAGACTAGAACACCATCTTATGCAACAAAAACTAACAATGCATACAACACTTTTCGAAGATTTCATAGAATGATATTCCATACCAATAGCACATAGAAACCCTAACTATATCCATTCCATGCAATAGCCATTAAGATATTCAACATGTTGAAATATTTAACTAGGTTTGTTCTTCATAATGACATATGTAATCATGATTTTTATGTATTTAATGAAAAGAGAAAAATAAATTTATTATTGTTATTCTTGAGGCATGGATTTCATGCTAAAGGGAAATTTATTTTTAGGTCAAGCACCCATTGAGTGGTTATAGGGATTGTCATTGAGTCTACAAGTAAATTGAGTCATTTTCATGCATAAAATACCCTTTTGGGCATGTTACATATTGTAAAGAAAATTTATTTGAGTCAAAAGAAAGTCAAAATACCCTCCAAGACCTTGACATGGTGCAAAGATCAAGTCGGCCTACATGAAGGGACAAATCGACCTAAAAATAGCAATTTGTACCCCTCAAAAGCCTATAAATAACAAGGAACTCAACCTCATTTGGACACAATCTAAAACATGTTTGATCTCCTAATAAAAGTAGCTATAAAAAGGACGAAGATGAAGAAGAAAAACAAGGGCAAAATTTTGGGCCTCTCTCTCTCTCTCTTGTGTCAGAGTTGCTATAGTTACTAGGCAATTCAAACTTATCAAGTTGCATCAAAGCTATGAAGCTGCATCGAAGCTGTGAAGCTATATAGCAGTTGTGAAGTTGCATCGAAGTTGTGAAGCTGCATCGAAGTTGTGAAGCTGCATAGAAGTTATGAAGCTGCATTGAAGTTGTGAAGCTACATTGAAGCTGCGAAGCTACAACTAGGTCGAATCCATGAATCTAATGGCAAGGTCAAAGTTGTAAATCTGTTGGAGAGGTCAAAGTTGCAGTAGAATTTGTTGGTCGAATTTTTAGAAGAATTGTTGGGCAAAAGAATTTACTGGAAGTTGAAATTATAGAAGTTGCTAGAAGCAAGGTTTGACTTGGTCTTGGAGGATCTTGGCCAAGGGTCATAGGTCTTGGAATTTATCAATTGAAGGTATATAAGAAGAGAATAATTCTTTTAATTTTTCCTCTCAGCTGGATAGGTTTTGGCCCTCGATGATTGCCAACATCTTGTGTCCTTTTCCTTATTTTTCTTTATGGTCTGGTAGTTGTTTGATGAAGAAAATTACTGATAATAAACAAGTGAAAGAATAAGTTAATTAAGTGAAGTAAAAATAAACCACAAACGATTATAAAAAGCAGAGAAATCATCTACACTTGTTGCCCCTAGATTTATCAACATGGTATCAGAGCTAAGGTGATATGATAAGGAAAGGCATCTTATAGAAGGACACTCAAGGGTCAAAGCATTAGAATTTCATCAAGAACATCAATCATCAATAATGACCATTCCTCTCAAGGATCATCTCATCTCAAAGGAATAATACCTCAAAACCCTAGCCTATCAAAAGAAGGGTTTCTCACTTGAAGCATTGTTGGGAAGCTCGCACATCATCATCAGAGAAGATCTCAAGGACCCTACCCCCATTCAAAGAAAGTCTACACATTGAAGATTCTTGAAGTATCTACATCCAATGGAAGTAAGAAGAGGAATTTTCATCATCATCAAGGAATCAAGGAGGTCTCTCCCTCTTTGAAGGATCACCTCTGAAGGAAGACATCTTCTATTATATACATCATCATCAAATCAAGAAGACATCAAGTTGAAGATATTGTAATCAAGAAGAATCTTCACTTGACAAGTGAAAATCATTGTGTATTATTGTTTTATGTTCTCACCATTGTATATTTTATGTTTTAAGAATTAATTTGTAGGTAGTTTCTATACATGGTTAAAACCTACAGAGTTGCAGCCCACAGGCCCCTTGGAAGACCAAGACCAATTATGAGAATTGAGTTTGGCCCGCTTAGGGGCCTTTGGGGCCACAATTTTTATTTTTTTTTAATGTTTTTTTTAATTCTATTTTCTAAATATTTTTATGTGTTTTTTTGAGTGTTTTTTATTTCCTTATTTTTATTTAAATATATTTTTTTCAATTTAATTTTTTCTTCTTTTTTTTTTTTTAAGTTTTAATGTTTTCTTTATGACAAAATATCCTATCAAAATGACTTCATTTTGCATGGAAAGCAAAAAATTGGTTGGTTCATCAAACTTTCTTGCATGGAAGAAGAGGACAAATTTGATCCTCGTGGAAAATGAAGTTGTTATGGGTACCATGACTAAACCTCCAAAGGAAGAATCTTAAACTCTAGCAAAATATAAGAAATGGGCAGTAAGGGATCAAAGGATTCTCATTGAATCCATAAATGATCCCCTCATACCTCATGTATCAAAGTTGGAGACATCAAAATAAATATATGACAAATTAATAGAATTTTTCTCCGCAAGTACTGTTGGAGAAGTGATATCTTTGAGAAACGAAAATCTCAAAAGAAGATGGAATAAATTCATACTTTATGAAGGTATCGGAAATAAGAGACCAACTACAAGATTTGGGAGAAATAATGTCTGACAAATAAATGACCACCATAGTGCTCAATTCACTTCTAGAGGAATGGGGCAACTTCACATATAGCATCTTAGAAAGAAGGAAGCCACCCCATTCAGTGAAATTCGGTCATTGTGTAAAATTGAAGAAACCAGGTTGAAGGCAAAAAGTGATGTAGGATCAAATGAGCAAGTCCAAGCATCTGTTGCCATGGCTAGGAATAAAGGAAAGTTTGGTCCTCAGAGAAAAAAAAATAAAAAATAAAAACAAAAAACAAAAAACAAAACAAAACAAAACAAAAAACAAAAAACAAAACAAAACAAAAAACACAAAACAAAACAAAAACAAAAAACAAAAGCAAAAAAAAAAAACAAAACAAAACAAAACAAAAAACAAAAACAAACAAAAACAAAAAACAAAAAACAAAAAAACAAAAAAACAAAAAACAAAAACAAAAAAACAAAAACAAAAACAAAAAACAAAAGAACAAAAAACAAACAAACAAAAACCAAAAAAATAAGAAAACAAACAAACAAACAAAAAGAATATGTCAATAAGTCAATGCTATGGTTGTCATGAATATGGGCACTACAAGAGAGATTGTCCTAAACTCAAGAAGAGAAGAAGAGGAAGGGAAGAATCCCATACCACCAAAGAAGTGGAATATCCTAAAAAGAAGAAACCAAAGAAGGAAGAAGTGAGAGATCTCTACTATAACTAAGATAAAACTTCTCCACTAAGTTCTTTTCAGTATTGTAAATAATAACTATCATGATAGGAAGCATTACAAGTATGATAGATGCATCATACTAGCATACGATTGAAGAAAGAGCTCATGACATCATTATAGAAGCATGAGAGATAGCTGAAGTAGAAATCTACATGGTTATAGCAGTCATCACAGGAAGGAAGTAGTTCTTGGAAACCTCATTCAAAGCATAAGTGGTACTTATGGATAAAAGAAAGTAATCCAGCATTCATCATACATTATCATCATTGGGAATGTGCATTTGTAGGATGAGGATAATCAAGATCCTCCATTGGAATATTCGTAAGAAGTTTCACCTCTACATGGAAGAACATAATTTCTTGCTAATCATTCCACCTTGTGTGGGATCCATTATTTAGAAGGATGATGGTGTGGTGACAAAGGAGCATAATAGTTCAAGTTGATCGAAGTAATCTCAATCAAGGAAAGGAAGTTTCTGAAGGAAGTCTAAATGACCAAAAGAAGAAAATAGGTATGTATGCACATATTTGATAGTTTAAATCATGTCATCATATAGTTGCAGAAAGAATGGGTAAATCATCTACTTTGGGAGCATGTTCAAGGATCTCTTTCTTTGAAAAGATGCATGAAATCATGGTTCACATATTGACAAGATGAAATCAACATAATATGTCCTCATATGAAATATGAGGTGGTTGATAATCAAGATAAAGGAACTATGTTTGGAAGTTTCTAGGAAGTAATGTGTGAAGAAAAAGTGAAAAGATCATGGACGATGAAATTATGGTCACGTAAGATAAGGAATCAACATCCATGGACTAAAAGGACCTGATGTGACATCTTTGTGGAAAAATTATGAAGACCTAGATCAAGTCTCTAAAGAAAGGAGACCCTTGACATATGAAGTATTGGAGATGTGTTTATGAAGATGCAGGATGTTGATGTTTTGGGAAAACAAGATGTCATGATGAAAGAAATCACAAAAGGCAAATTTTATTTGAGGTTCATTTTTTATTTTTGAACATCTAGATGGGTTGATATTGGGCTTCCAAAAGTGAGTTGTAGATGTCACCTACAACTAGCAATCATGTGATTGGATGGAACATCCTGAAGGAAACATGACGTGGAAGAGGTAGCAGAATGAAGAAAAACCAGATGGGAACTAGAGGATCACTTTCCGACAAAGTGAATGATTGCATGACCGATGTGGCTCGTGAAGGAAAGTGATGGATGGTCGATCCCCTACAAAAGATGAAGGCTCCATAATGTTGAAAAATAACCTCATGACACTAAAAGGAGCCCCACAAGCAAAAGATAATCCCACGATCTCCACCTAGAGCAGAAAGTTGTTGAAAACAAGTCCCTCGTTAAAAGGGAGATTGGGTACATTCATTTTATAGGAATGGATAAATTCCTTTATAGGAATGGATAAATTCCTTTATAGGAATGGGTATATCCTCCCTAGTTGAGAGGGAGAGATAGACACATCATCATTGTCTTTACTTTGGGAAGAAATAATGGAGGATTGGGTAAGAATCTGACATCCAATACTCTTTGAGGATGAGGTAGGGCATCCAAGATAAGAATAATAAAAGAAAATTGATATTCTTTGAGGACTGGGAATATGATATAAGAAAATTCCTAGAAGGATATACTCTGTGAACACCCAGGTGGGATATGTACCTTGAGAGACAATGATGATGGTGTCTATAAGTCCTTGGTCTCACCACCATTTTTCTATGATCTTGTGTCGAGATAGAGTTATTAGTCAATGCCTTGCTATGTGACAACGTTGGATGATATGATTCTAAATAGATGGGTTACCAATCCAACTCTTATGATAATTCTTCATATTGAGAATGTCCAAGTACCTTGTATGGATTATGAATACCTCCCTAGTTAAGAGAGAGTGTTGAAATATGTAACTAGGTTTGGTCTTCATAATGACATATGTAATCATGATTTTTATGTATCTAATGAAAATAGAAAAATAGATTTACTATTGTTATCATTGAGGCATGGGTTTCATGCTCTAGGGAAACTTATTTTTAGGTCAAACATCCATTGAGTGCTTCTAGGGCTTGTCATTGAGTCTACAAGTCAATTGAGTCATTGTCATGTATGAAATACCCTTTTGGGCATGTCACATATTGTAAAGAAATTATATTTGAGTCAAAAGACCCTCCAAGACCTCGTCATGGTGCAAACATCAAGTTAGCCTAAAGATAGCAATTTGTACCCCTCAAAAGCCTATAAATAAGAAGGAACTCAACCTCCTTTGGACACACTCTAAAACAAGTTTAATCTCCTCAAGAAAGTAGCTAGAAAAAAGACGAAGAAGAACAAGATCGAAGCTTTGGTCCTCTCTCTCTCTCTCTCTTGTTTTAGAGTTTCTACAATTATTGTGCAAGATGAAATTTTGAGGCGACATAGAAGCTGTGAAGTTGCATTGAAGTTGGAAGCTGCATCAAATTTGTATAGAAGTTGAGAAGTTGCATTGAAGCTATGAAGTTGCATCTAGGTCGAAGATGTGAAAAGTAAAAGTCATGAATCTGTTGTTCAAAGTTGTAGAATAATTGTTGGGCAACATAATTTACTGGAAGTTGAAATCGTAGAAGTTGTTGCAAGCAAGGTTTGACTTCATCTTGGAGAGTCTCGGTCAAGGTTCAAAGGTATTGGAAGCCGTCCGTTGAAGTTCTATAAGAAGAGAATAATCCTTATGGGTTTTCCTCTCAGTTGGAGAGGTTTTGGCCCTGCCTGATCGCGTACATCTTTTGTCCTTTGTCTTATTGTTCTTTATGGTTTGGTAGTTGTTTGATGAAGAAAAATACTTATAATAAACAAGTGAAAGAAGAATATAACTAAGTGAAGTAACAATACACCACAAACGGTTATCAAAAGCAAAGAATCACCTACATTTGTTGCCCCTAGATTTCTCAACACAACAACATAGAATACTTACAAAAATAAGCATGAACCAATCCTTTATTACTAGAAAATGATGCCTTGAGAGAAAGATATTGTCTCCATAAGCAAATAATCCATAAAATATCACATCTCCACAATAATCAAGTTTATTTCATCTTGGTCGAAATCTCTCAAAGAGGCCAAATTGATCCACAAGTGATGATGAAAATAAGAATGGGGTGACCTCTATTTATGTAAGGTCTACCTCAACAAATTTATGAATAATGAAGCCCCTACATAGTGTTTAACATAAAATAACCTTGGCATTACAAGCCAACCCATTAGCTAAATGACAAAATATTCCATAAATTCCCACAGGTGTGAGTCGTAACCTCCAAAAGTGTTGATATCATGACATTTTAGGGCTCCAAATGCAATTTCAAGGTGCGATGAGGTTTGGAAATTTGTGATAGTGCTAGTACTATCCGAAATTTGAGGAAGGTTCCTCATATCCACCTCAAATCTTGCTTTGGGGTCCTAATTTTAGCTAGAGTGTCATCATGTTAGCTACATGGATCTCTAACTATCATAATAGGTCCTCATTTGTCTAGTGTTAGGGCTTCTCCAGATGAAATAATCCCTCCTGCGCATTTCAATAGGAAACCATCCTCATCTGGTCTATGAATCAAGTCCTTCTCATCATGTTGTGTCAAGACCATCTTGGGGGCTTGCTAGGTCCAATGGTGTTATCATGAATAATCCTCAATGCTAGCTTAAAGTAGAGAAATGTCCTAGGTCTTGAGGATGCTATGGGACATGTAACATCTACTCAAGTCATCATGAGGCCCAACTCTCTCAATGTCGCATATGTGGGGTCATATATCTCTCTAAAGTGACCTAGTTACCTATGGACCACATAAAAAAAACATGAACTGAAGTGAAAGCAACCATCCATCATATACAAATATCATATATGCATCTAAGTGAGCCAAACATGAATGTTTGAAAATATTAATACTTCAAACAAGGGTCACCCTCTGATATTTAACTAGATCAAGTCCCATAAAGGTGTTCCCTACCTTGATAGGGGTGGCTAATGGTCAACCCATTTAGGTGCTTCCAACCCTCAAGGGACAGTGAAAATTCCAAGGTCAACCCCTCAATCAATGAGTGTTAGTATAAATATGTGATAATGGAGGGGGAAAGGCTTCATGGCCAAGTGTCATGGTGAAGGGGACCACCTAATGTCGAGTCCACATCTTGAGTGTATGAATGTAAAGGAGGGAAAAATCATGGAGGCACGAGTAAACCTGCTCGGCCTACCCTTTTCACCCTTCTTGTGTGGCTTTTACATCTTCTTGATAATGCTTTGTATTACCACATATATCTCAAGGGTAAGAATCTTACTTTTTATGATGTAGCATTTTATTACCCCTTAAGATGAGATAGTTTATTGCTCATCAGGGTTGGGACATGCAAGGGTTCCTTTTGATGTAAAGGAGCATCATGTGCTCAGGAATGGGGCGATAGCGAATGAGGAGGGTAGAGCTCATGCTATGATTTTTCCCATGTCCTAACTTATGTCCTGGCCATCTCTTGCATATTGATTGATTTATTTATTTTGACATTGTGGCCATGAAATGATTTTTCATTCTTTTAGCTACATCAACCTTTAGGCCAATGTTTTTTGGCTCTACTCAAGGAATGTGGAGATGAGGGTGCCAAATCCCAAAGAACCGAAGATGATTTATACCTAAAGAATGGATGTGGTATATGGGGCTTGTAATGTGTGATGGGAAGTTTCAAGTATGGTATAGGGATAATGAACACACTTTCTCAATGCGGGTTTTCCAGGTAGTGCCCTCCTATAATCCTAAGGCCTCAAGGAAGGTCCCACTAGAGTAGGTCTTAAGATTAACCCCCTAGTATGGTGATAGAATAAATTTACAGTCAAGATAAATCAATCTTCTAGATCACCCCTTTATCGATGCTAAATGCTGAAAACAAACAAGTGTAGGCACTCGATTGCAAAAAGGTCAAAGTACCTTTTGAATAGTATCCCACCATCATCCAAGTGGAAAAGTTAAATGGTGAGAGGCATATGGAAGATGAAAATGGTAGAGGAACATGGCATATCATTGAAAAATAGTGGTTGTCAGGGTCTAGTGGATGGTTGGTTGTCTAACTGGTTGTCAAATGTAGCAGAAAAGTTTTTCTCCTATGGGGTTACGCATTTTGGTGGGTAACATCTGGCTCCAACTCAGGGACATGTGTTCACCTTAGAGAACATGATCCATATTCTTGAATGGGGATTTCATGAGAACTCCAAAAATACCTAGGCTCACAGACCTTTATCATGCATATCCAAGTCAATTTGTTTGTGTTGGGAAATGTAACTTGTTTCGGTCTTCATAATTGTCATTTTATCTCATGTCATGATGTAATTCTTATAAAGAAAAATAAAAATATTATTGAAACATGGGTTTCATGTTTGGGTCAATGATTAAATAGGTCAAGGTATCCATTGCATGCTTATAGGATTTATCATGAGGAATTCAATATCATTTGTAAGACCCACGTGGGTATTGTGTCATGCAATTTTGTCAAAAATAAGTAATTTAAGCCTCTAGCTCCAAGTCAAACTTTAGATGCACTTCAAGTCGGCCTATGGAAAATATTCATGTCATCGTAAATACATAAGTCAATCTACATGTCGGCCTAGATCCTATTCAGGTCAGCCTCATAACCAACCTATTCAACTCCTAGAAAAGCATAAATATATGTGGATACTCGCATTATCTTGTACACATATTTGTAGCTTGCAAAAGAAGATAACAATAAGACAGAGCATAGAATAGTATATACGACTAAATAACATAAATGTTTTCTCCCAAATGAATCTAAAAAGGAATTCTGCTAAGTCTGTCTCAAAGTGAAGTTGTAAGCAGTTCAAAGACACCCGAAGTTGTAGGAAGTTCAAAGATACCCAAAAATTGCAGGAAATTCATAGGTCCAAATATCATAGGAAGCACAATGGTCCAAGGTTACAGTAATATTACAAGATCCGAGAAGTGAAAAATTTCAATGAGGTCCGACAAGTTCATAATTGTAGCGAGGTATGAAAACTATAGTGGAAGGAGGTGCAATTTCTAATTTGGAAGGACTCTAGAAGAAGTGTTGATTTGTAGCTAGAAGGCTTGACTTGGTCATTTGGTCTTGGAAGTCTCCTTTGAAGTTAATAAGAATAATTTCTTGAGGGTTTTCCCAAATTGGTGGGGTTTTTCCCTGCCTACATTTGGCGTCTCTTGTCTCTTATCTTTGCATTTTTGGTAGTTTCTTGATGAAAGAGAATTAAAACTAATTAATAAAAAAACATCAAACTTCACAAGTAATTATCAAGTTAAGGAAAAACAATATTGATCTCCTATCACTTTGATTTTCCAACATGGTATCAGAGCTAAGGTAAAGGAGAGACACCTCATCTAGAGGGCAGAAAGAAGATCATCAGTGTAGCAGTCACTTTTGAAAACTTATTTGAAGGCACCTCTTAATAAGTAGTGCACCTCCAAGGCTCTATGCCCAATCCAATGACTTATTCATGTAAGGAAATTAATAAGTTACAAGGAGCATCCAAATACAAGGCATGGAAAAAGAGAATTGACTTATCGCTTTGAGATAATGATGTCATGAAGCACGTTCTTGAAAAGGTCCATGTTCTAGATTCAGAGGATGAAGAAGAATTTGAAAAATGTGAAAAAGGGGATGTCAAAGCTCAAATAATTATATTTGAATCTATCAAAGGCCCTCTCATTACTTTTGTATCAGAACTATCTACATCCAAACAAGTCTATGATACCTTGGTGAAATTATTCTCTGTCAACACAAACAAGTAATCAGCTATATCAATAAAAAATGAAAGATGAAGACACTATAGATTCCTTTTTCATGAAGTTATAAAAAATCAGAGATCAACTCCTTGAAACTTGTGAGAAAATATCTAATTCATAATTAATCACAATAGCAATAAAATATTTACCTAAAGAGCGAGATTGTTTTGCAAGTAACATATGTGCAAGGAAAGATCCTCCATCATTTCAAGAACTATGGTCTCAATGCTCAATAGGAGAACCCAAAATAAAAGCTAGAAGTAATGCTCATCTTGACAATGAAACTTCTCAAGCCTATTCAATGAAGTCAAGGAATAATTTTGTTAAGAAAAAGAGGAACAAAATGGAGACTTGTCCAAAATCTAGTGCTTTGGTTGTCATGAATATGGACATTATATATCAAATTGTCCTAAGAACACAAAGAACAATAGAACGAAGGAAATGTTTGAAGATTTAACAACTGAAGTTGGAGGACCCTCAAAGAAGAAGAAGGAAGATGTCAAGGACCTCTTCTATTAAGAATGATGACTAGTGCTTCATACATAAACATTTAGAAAATGGTCTTGCATGATGACATGCATAATTTTTTTTCTCTCTCTCTCATCGGAACTAATAAAAAGAGAAAGAAGTAGAGCACCTTGATTTGGCTTTGAAGAATCATGGAAGTAACACTACCTCGGATTCAAATGAAAAGCTTTGCAATGACTTCCATAATCATGGTTGACTAAGGTATGTAGTCATAAGGTATATACATTTGTTGGATAAAAAATATGTTTTTGTTAAGGTTTTCTATGCATGCCTTGATCATAGGGTTTGTAGAATTCATTTTTGGAATCTAGGGATTACAAAACCCTAGATGATACTTGAAGTAGAAAACCCTTGTCAAATGAAAAAACCCTAACTATATTTTGATAGAAATATGATCACTTGACTTCTGGAGTTTGTAGTCTTCATCTTGTTGAAAGTTACTAATTTTTTTAAAACCCTTCTTAGTATTTAGAAACCCTGGTCAAGAGATAAACCTTGATATGTTTGTTCCCTGATAGAAACCCTAGCATTCGATTTTTAGGGTTTGTAGGTAGTCTAGGGTAAATGGAAAACTCCTAGAAAGGGTAGAGTTGGATTTCAGGTTCAAACCCTAAAGTTGATGTTTTATCAAGAGACTTAGGCTTTGGATCTGAAAAACATAGGAGTTCTCCCTCTCTAAGATTCCATGGAATTCCTAGATTCTCAAAACCATAATCATGTTATTGTACTTGTATATTTTTCTTGGTTGTAGTTACCAGTGAATGTTTAAGGCACATAATGAAGGAAGCAAAATGAGAAATATGTGTTGATCTTATGCCACAGAGAGCATATGAATGGAGGGAATGTTTAATTGGTAATCAAGTTGGATCCTTGGCACTATGATAAAGGTAGACTCATATGGATATGAACCATGAGGATTTTGATGCTTTGTTAAAGAAGACTGTCATGGTGAGGTAAGTTTGATGTTAATGCCTATTATTGGTATCTTGTTAACATGTTTTTTCTACCTAGAAAGATGTTACAGGTATACATGATTATATTTGAGGCAAGTTGAATTGTGTGGATGTTGAGGAAAATCTCAACATCTAGTAACTAACATCATGAAGATCAAGATGTGCTCATCTTGAGTTGGAAGATAGCAGTGTAAGAATACAACTTGAAGTCCTAGAAGAAAGATCACTTTTGTGAGGAAGCTATGGTAAACTTGAAGTTTTGGAAGGTCCAATAGAAAACCTTCATTGATAAAATCAAGATGAAAGTGATGTGAAAGATATATGACCTGAAACTTTCATGAGAAGATGGCTCTGTGATCCATGGAAATAAGCAAGCTGTATAGAGTGAAATGCAAAGGAAATAGGGAGCCATGCAAACTATAAAGAAATTATATATGGTATGAAAGATAGAAAGAATACTTGTTGCTCTAATGTCAAGAATCTCCTCTAGGTTTGAGAGGAAGTATGTTTGGACACTAGTTCTCCCTGTTTCATGTACTAGACTAGGACTAACAACTGTAATTCTAGTGTATGCATCATAGATAGGGAGAATGATTACTTGTTTGGCTCTCATGTTGTTAGGTAATATGATGGATTTGGATTGTTTTCATAAGTCAAGTACATGGACATGGATAAGGAGAATGTTGGATTGGACAAGCATCTTAGACAAACATTCTTAGAGTCATGTAATGTGATGGATTAGGATGAAGATCCTAAGTCACATGGATTTGGATAAGAATGGTTCAGTGGTAGGATTACTCTCGGTATCCTAGGTGGAGTATGTACCATGATGAGGAAGTTTGTTGTCCTATGGAATGACTCCCAACATTGTGCTATGATCTTGTGAGAGATAGAGTGTACCTGTCAAGGGCTTCGGTAATGTGATAATGTTGGCATTGATGAGTGATTCCTATCAATCTAGATCTCTTCTTATAAGAACTTTTCAAATGGAGTATTGTCATGTTACCAGTTGGACAATTATGAATACCTCCCTAACAAAGCGGGAGTGTTGGGAAATGTATCTAGTTTCAGCCTTCATAATTGTCATTTTATCTCATGTCATGATGTAATTCTTATACAAAAAAATAAAAATAAAAAAAATATTATGATGTCATGATGTAATTCTTATACAAAAAAATAAAATGAAAAATATTATTGAATCATGTGTTTCATGCTTGGTTCATTGGTTAAAAAGGTCAAGGCATCCATTGCATTCCTATAGGATTTATCATGAATAAGTCAATATCATTTGTAAGACCCGCTTGGGTAATGTGTCATGCAATATTTTCTAAAAGAATTCATTTAAGCCTCTAGCTACAAGTCTGTCTTTCAGAAAAGTTGTAGACAGTTCAAAGACACTCGAAGTTGTAATAAGTTTAGAGACACCCAAAAATTGTAGGAAATTCATAGGTCTGGATATCATAGGATGCATAGTGGTTTGAGGTTACAGTAAGACTACAAGATCTCAGAAGTTCAGAATTGCAGTGAGGTCCAAAAAGTTAAGAGCTGTAGTGACGTCAGAAAATTACTATGAAAGGAGGTGGCATTTATGATTTGGAAGGACTCTTGAAGAAGTGTTGACTCGTAGCTAGAAGGCTTGACTTGGTCATTTGGTCTTGGAAATCTCCTTTTAAGTTAATGATAAGAAGTTCTTGAGTTTTTCCCCCTGTTCCAGGGGTTTTTCTCTAGCGTGGAGCATACATTTGGTTACTCTTGTCTCTTATCTTTACATTTTTGGTAATTTTTTGATGAAAGAGAAATAAAACTAATTAATAAGAAAACATAAAACTTCACAAGTAATTATCAAGTTAAGGAAAATCAATATTGATCTTTTATGACTGTGATTTTCCAACTTCTTGGGAGAATGTGCATTAGATGTAGGTTATCACCCTTGTTTTTCATGATGATAAAATCTATAAAGAAAGTAAAATATATGTAGATGAAATTAATCTATGATGAAACACAAAAATATGACAATGTAGGATATTAGAATGCTCACGTACTATGCAATGCAACTAACTAAGATGCATAATTAAACCTAGTTTCCATTAAACAAATTAAGGCGGCTCCACCTCATCTGTGAAGGGAAGAGTTCACCATCAAGTTTAGCAATATATAAGTAACCAACACCTACCTTTACATGGATCCTAACGGGGATTGGGTCCTTTCAATTAAAACGAGATCACCTACTTGGTATTCTCTTGTTGATTTTTGGACCCACTGTCTCTTGACAATTGACTGCCTCTTTTTAGATATTTTGCTAAGACAAACATATTGAGAAGGGTAAGGCTTACTAAAATTTGGGGGGTCCTTTGGAATGATATTGAATCATACCCTTGTGATTCTTAGTGATCTTGTCCTTTTCAACAGGTTTAGGGAATGGGAGCAAAGTGAAAATTCCAAAATTGGAATCCTATTGCAGCAACTGGAATTTATTTTTCTAATTACTAATTATTTTAAAAATTTATCTGATATCCCAAATATCAAATAAATCACACTGCAACCTTAACAAATAAAATATTGTAGAAATAATAGCGTTGGAACCTAAGAAAATACTAGCACACACACGATAAAAATGAGACCATTATTTTTGGACAAATTTCCCCGAAAAAACCTAACTTGGGAAAATCGGTGCAACAGTGAAGGTTTTTATTATTATGCAGCAGTGAAAATCTGAGTATACTCTGGATGACTAAAATTGGAAATCCACAGTAATAAAATCTCGGAAAAATTATTGAAAAGAATTACCCTTCCTCCACAAGCAATTTTGACACAACTTCCCTTCATAAAACTGGTCATCCAAACCCTAGTGTGAGCCCTTCTGCACTGCCTTTGTGCTATCTCCCACATGAGTGGCTCGAAAATGCCTCTGATGAAGTCATTTTTCCTATCTCTTCTAAGGAAATCGTCTCTTCAGCTCTCTAGAAGACTTTCCCGGCCTCTGGAACTGAGAACGAATTTTTCCTCAGTTAAATTGAACTGCCTTTATGAAGCAATTGTGCATTCCTCTGCGCTACCTCACCAGGAATAAATTGGCCCTCTTAGTGCTGCCTCTCTGAATATCGATAAATTCCTCCATATCATTGTCCCTACCCCTCACTATCTTTGTTGCCTCACTAAAGCTCAAACTCCTCGGCAACTGACTGCTGCTACTCTAGAAAATCGAATTCTCCAAGTGACTCTGGTGTATTCTCCATCACCGCATCGATATCCTCTTATTATCTGTTATTGCAACACCAATGACCAAGACTAAAACTTAATAAATGGCTAGGATCATCTATGGATCGATCCGAGTGAGTTTCTAGACTATTCTCAGCTTATCTCAATTAATGCTTATTAATTAACCATATTCACTAAGTTTAGACTTAGGAAATATTTAAAAGTCGGCTAATAATATAATTGAGACACTTCTAGGTGGAATTTCCATAAATGATTTTTGGGCTTTGGAGGTCTCATGTATTCTAGGCTATCCACCAAGTTTTGTGGCTAGAACACATCCAATGCTACAAAAATTAACACTCCCTCTTAGCGAGGACTATGTTCTCTCTAGTGTTGCACATCCTGCCACTGCACCCTATCTTTGTATCACTTCCTATCATGTTGCTAATGTCTGGCTACTTCTTCCCAACAACCACTGCACAAATCTGATGTTGCATCTATGCTGCTGTTGACATTGCCATATTGCTACCAACTCTATGTCTACACTGCAACACCCTCTCCTATGTTGTTGCTACAAATGCTACCACTGCAACTGAGAAGCATCCTAA
Organism: Pinus tabuliformis; assembly: GCA_031772625.1. Lineage (NCBI taxonomy): Eukaryota > Viridiplantae > Streptophyta > Pinopsida > Pinales > Pinaceae > Pinus > Pinus tabuliformis. The sequence continues at coordinate 1,648,466,618 of CM062818.1, read as the reverse complement.
ATACTGAGTCAATTGTGTTTAATATGATGCATCTACCTCCCGAGTCTTTGACTGCTAATAGCATTTGCATTGTCGCTGAAGAATCTACATTGATGCCAACTCAACACTAAGCCACATGCTCTGCTATCAGCACTGCACTGCGATCCTCAGTCTCTAACTGATACTATTATGCAACTGTCACTTTGGTATTGACTGTATCAATTTCCACTGATTCATATTGCTAATGAATATTGTGGGTCCCCGTAGCAAGGTAATGATCCATGAGGTGGAATCCTCAAGGACCCTGCCCAATCTCTATAGCTCTCTTGGGCTACAACTCCAAGTCACCCCACCTTACACCTGGAGGTATGGCTTCCAACATCACGAAGTCTTCCTCCAACCTGGAGGAAAGCCTATCTATCTCGGCTAACATTGCCCATTGATCTTGCTTCTCTGACTTTTCCTTCTTCCTGAGAGGACACTGTGTGTTGTAGTGATCAAGCTCACTACACCTGAAGCACTTGACCTTTGACAGGTCCTTCTTCTTCCTTCTTTTCTCCCCTTTCCCTTGATTGGGACCCTTAGATGTGAGGGCCACATTCTCCTCCTCCTTCACCACCTTCTGTCTGCTACTACTACTGCCACTGATGGAACTCTTTAACAGAGCTCGTCTCAACTCCTCCTGTTGTAAATCCACCCACATTTTGTCCCATCCCAATAGTGTGTCTCCGCCCAATATACTTTGGACAAATACCTACCAATCCTTAGAGACACTATTGAGAGCTAATCACACTATCTTTGGATGTTGAGGTGATGCCCCAATAACTAAAAATTGGTCTCAAACCTCTTGAATCCTTGTTAGGAAAATATCTATGCCTTCACCCTTCTACATTCTGATGCATCTCAACATCTCCTCTAGGAACATCTTCCGCTGCTTGGAAGTACCCTGGTATAGCATGGAGAGAGAATCCCACATTTCTTTGGCCATTCCTTTTTCTACCACATGTGAGACTATATGGTCTCAGACTCCATCCAAGATCAACTGCTTCACTCGTGCCATATTCTTCTGGTATTCCTTAAGCTGATATGGATTTTTAGGAACTTCCACTACACTATCAATGTAGGCTCTCATGCCATATTCATCTAGAAGGAAAGACATCCTAACCTTCTAGATGACACAGTTGGATGAACCATCCAACCTATCCTGATCTCTAAGCCCTACTATGGCCATCTTTGATCAAGTTGAAACTCTCTCTTTCCCTGTGCTTGACTATTTCTATGTTATTCACACTCCCTCCTAGAATGTGTGGCTTTTCTAGATGTTACTGCCAATCTACAACTGGAAATTTGAACTTCTGAGATTAGAAGCTCCCTGAGAGAATTTTACCCTCAATTGTGTATGATTTTTTCCTCCATCCGACGCAGATTCTGCTTCTGCAAACTACAACAAAACCCTCTGCATCCAACCAAGGAATCTGCTCAATGAAAACTGTTGAAATAAGAAATTGCTGGGGGGGGTGAACCAGTAATTAAGAAACTCTTCTCCTTTTTCTTATTATGCTTTTAGTCCCTTCTTATATTCTTTAACTTGTGAGAGCATTCATTCACAAAAGCAATGAGCCAAAAATATTTCAGACACACAAGTTCAAACAACAATCACATGAGCAGTACACATTTGACATAATTTTTTTCATGTGGAAACCCAGAGGAAAAAACCACAAATTTTGTCGTTTGTTCATGATGTAAATTAAGCACCCACTTAATTACATATTTTTTTTTGTGAGCACCCACTCACAGGAGGCACCAACCCCCTTTGGTTAGCAAGCACCAATTTGCCAAGAGGCACCAACCTCTTCAGTATGCATGCACCAACCTTCTCTTGCCACTACTCTACTATTTCATACAATTTTCAAACTAAAAATAGAGGCATACAATTATACAAGTAAAGTACCAACAATGGATGTTCATAGATTTGACTTTTGCGTTCTGCCTTTATGCTCACTTGCAGTAGGTCTCCTCTCGCTGCTCACAGTAACACTTCCTCTACACTCAACCTTGTCTATGGAGGGATTTGTACCAACTTCTCTTCAACACTACCCTTGTAATTCTCCACACCATCCTCACACTACTCTTCTTGTTGTCTTACACAGTGTCCTCCCAGATGCTTCAACCTCTCTGATTCGATGATTTATCTCAGAACATTGCGCACACACATATATGCTCACCTCCCCATATTTTCTATTGTCGATGATGCTTTTGTTCCACTGAGGCACTCTACACAAGGGAGTCTCTCCTCTCTATCCTTTAGCTACGAATATGTACTTAGGCATGGCTTCACTTACCACTCTTGCGTCTTCTGATAGTTTCTTTTCATGGCGCCCAAAACAGATATGGACCTTGCAGTTCTTCATAGTCTGTCTGCACAGAGCTCCTGTGCTGAGAAATTAATTCTCAAGTGACCTACACACCTCCGAGAGCCCCAATTTCATTTATCGTTCCACAGATCTTGACAGTTCACAGATGTGATTATTTTGTTCTTATTTATCACAACCATTCATGCACGCAAAATAGTTGATTGTTTCCTTCATGCCCTTGAATTCATCTCTGCTACAAATGTTGTCCTTGATTTCTTGTTACAGAGTCTTCCATGGGTTTAGCCCCTTTTAACTACCAACTCCTCTATACCTATGTTCAATTTCACAGTTTCCACCTCATACATCCTTTAATTATTTGTAATTTCTTATCAAAGAAACTCCATATCGCAACTTCATAGTGGTGCAGTGTTCTGATACTTCTCAGTCCTAATGTCTTTAGCTCCTCTAACGTTGAGCTCCTTGAATATTTCTCCTCCATGGGACCATGAGCTATGACCTGCATCTTAACATTGAGGTTTTGAGACTATTTGTTCCTACTGGGGGCCAATCTTCCTTTGCTACTGCTCTACGCCCTTGTTTCTTTGTATTTACATGACCAAGATCCAACCCAATATCAAAAGCCCCCTCCACTGAAATTTTCAATAACCATATGTTCTAGAGTTTCGATATCTTGACCTTCCGATATGTCGAGCTCTGATATGATGTCATCACTCCACATGGCATCTTTATAGAGATGAAACGTGTCACCTTGAGCTCACACACTAGGGCACCCAATATCATTGAATCAGCCTGCCACATGTCCTGTCATATTGCTACGTCATGTTGACGTCATATTACATTGTAGCTTATCAGAACCAATCTCATGCTGCCATGTGTCCTTCTGGGATGAGAGAGAAGAGGACCTGTCAACCCTTGGATTTGCAACAAAATCATTTGTTAATCTTGTTTGGCATTACTCGACACTTTTAATACTATTAGAACTTCTTAGTGTACCACATTTTAGAATTTTTGATACCCTGATGTCATAGTCCTCTGATATTCTGATGCACTGATATGCTGACCACCAATATTTTGATGTGCCAATACGCTGACCTCTGATATTTCGATGTGCTGATGACTGGTATCCAGATTTTCGATATGCCGATGCGTCGATATCCCGAACCTCTAATACGTCGATACGCTGACATCCTAACCTCCGACATTCTGGTCCCCAATAACTAGTATCCAGATCATCAATATCCCAAACCTCTGATATGTTGATATTCCTTCCTTCCTAAGGCTTCACAACCCTGAACTTCAGTAGACCATATCTTTTGATCCAAGAATCCATTTATGAACTTCCACATATCGTAGGAAAAATTTTCCAGAGCACTTTGCATTGGATGGGGTCCAATGTAGGATTTGAGTACATTTTCTACCTATGATATGGTTGCAAACCTTTATGTTGCTTGACTTTTCTTTACTTTTTGCTTGGGTAGTTGAACTCTCAATCACCATGGTGATCATTTTATGGCTTCTTCAGTAATCCTTCTATTTTGATGATTCTCTACAAGAAGCCTACAACTACCATGGAGTTCCATCTGGCTCATCACTATAATAATCATTTTCTAGCTTCTTCAGTAAGCCTACTACTGTGATGATTCTCTACAAAGCACTTCAAAAACCATGGGATTCCTACCAAACACCCAATCATCATTCTGACCCTTCTTTGACATCAATGCCAACACTTACACAACCACCCATTCACTATGAAATGTCCAACAATCTCCCCCTTTGGCATTGATGGAAACCCCATAAGCCACCCCTCAGGAAAGGCATCAATGCCAACACTTACACATCCACCCATTCACCATCAAATGTCCAACAAAAATATGAGTTGCAACTGTTGCCTCTAATTATTAGAATCACTCTCCTAAGCAAATTGAATTTTCTGCACCCCTGTAACTGAAAATCTAACTATTTCCCTAACAATTTTCCCTTCTTGTCTGAGCACTGCATTGTCTCTATAATTTCGACCTGCTTCTCCTCCTAAGCAGCGAAATTCTTTCTTTCTCTTATAAGATTCTTGGCTAATCATTTACACTTTGATACCGTGTGAAAATTCCAAAACTGGAATCCTATTCAAGCAACTGGAATTTTTTTCTAATTGTTAATTATTTTAATAATTTATCTGCTATGACAAATATCAAATAAATCACACTGCAACCTTCACAAATAAAATATTGCAGAAATAATAGCGTTGGAATCTAAGAAAATACTAGCAAACAAACAATAGAAATGACATCGTTATTTTTGGACAAATGTCCAAAGAAAATCCTAACTTCAGAAAACTAGTGCAGCAGTGAAGGTTTTTATTATTATGCAGCTATGAAAATATGAGTACAATCTGGATGCCTGAAAATGGAAATCCACAATAAGAAAATCTAGGAAAAATTATTGAAGGGAATTACTCTTCCTCCACAAGCAATCTCGACACAACTTACCTTTAGAAAATTGGTCGTCCAAACCCTAGCATGAGCCAATATGCACTACCTCTAGGCTATCTCCCACGTGTGTGGATTTAATCTACCCTTGATGAAGTTGTTATGCCTATCTTTGCTGAGGAAATCATCTCTCTGACTCTCTAGAAGACTTTCCTGGCCTCTGGAACTGAGAACGAATTTTTCCTCAGCTAAATCGAACTGTCTTTCTGAAGCAACTGTGTAGTCCTTTGTGTTTCCTCACTAGGAATAACGCGGCCCTCTTGCTACTGCCTCTCCAAATATAGATAACTTCCTTTGGATCACTATCCCTGCCCCTCACTATATCTTTGTAGTTTTTTCTGTAGATTCAACACTCAAGTAATTTTCTAAAACATAAGACAAGAATCTACTCTACTCTTCTCAACAGAAACCAAAAATGAGTGACGAAAATAATAAGCAGAAAGAGGAATAATATCAATGGCACATAACAAAATATTTCTCTAGGGAAAGCAATTTCTCAAAATCCCGACTATCTATATTGCATTAACCAAAATATCTTAGAAGAAAATACAAGGCGTGTTCTCACTATAACAATTCTTGCACAAGTATGATCTAACTCTCTGCCTCACAAGCTAGCTCAAGCCAACACTTAGCCAAATTTGTTGCCTATCAAGCCCCTCTTTCCTTGCGCAATTTCTAGAGGAATTAGCCCATATTTAATTGGGAAATCCTTCTTCCATAACTACGCAATCAAAATTTAGGTCCTCAACTAATTGCATGCACCATATATACACCTCAGAAAATTATACAATTGATAGTACATTGTCCCTACACTCTAGTCTCAACTAGGTATTCCTCTAAACTGGCATGCATGATTTATTTATGAGTGAATCTTCAATTAGTTGTTGTGGCACTAAGGATGCATTGGTGCACCAACTCACTACTAGACCTCTACTAGTTCCTCCAACAATTAGAACTAGTTTAACTGACTATAACTCAGTTGGATTGAGTTATTTAATTACAACTCCGATGAACTCAATCTGGACCCCTAAAATTTAGGAATCACACTTACATGACTCCTGATAGACTTCCAACTTGAATTTCATATGTCAATTAAGTCAATTTAACTTAATTAACTATTTACAAGTTGCTATGAGAATAGAATTCAATTTGAATTCATAATTTAATTCAAGGAAAAATTAAATTGGAATTTCATGTTGGCATTTTTAACACTCCCTCTCAACAAGAAAGGGATTATCAGCTACCCTGATCCTGTCTCTGTGAAACTTGAATTTACATCTTGACAATGCCTTTGTCAAAATGCCTGCATCTTGCTCCTCTATGGGAATGTACTCCAGCAACATAATCCGCCTTTGCACATAATCTCGATGATGATGATACCAGATATCAATATGCTTGGACCGATCATGAAAAATTGGATTTTCAGAGAGTTTGATACAACTCTGATTGTCACAAGTTGCTTGACTAGCAGCCATGTACTCTTCCTCCACTGAACTAAGTGCAACTAATCTTTGTTTCATGTTGTACCAAGAAACAAATGTTGAGCCAATACTAAAGATCCCTCCTAATGTGCTCTTACTGTCGAATGGACTCCCTGCCCATTCTGCATCGGTGAAGCCTTGAAGATTCACTCCCTCTGTCCTTTTGTACCACAATCTATACTAAGTAGTGCCTATGAGGTATCTCAACACATTCTTGACGACCTTCCAATATATCTTGGTCAGCCTAACCATCGCTAGACTAAGCTAGTTAATTGCATAGCACATGTACGGTTTTGTGTTCACCAAATACATGAGTGAACCCACAAGCTCTGTAAAGAGTAGCTGCCACTACTTCACTTGAAGTAGCATCCTCCTTCCTCTAGTTACCTACTAGATGAGTCTCCAGGGTTTACTACTCTCCATGTTGAACCTCCTGAGTATCTCGTTGGCATACTTTCCCTGAGAAACAAACAATTCCCCATCACCTTGCCATACTTCCATGCCCAAAAAGTAGTGCATGAGCCCCAAGTCCTTCATTTCGAACTCTCTTGCAAGATCCTCTTTGTAATACTTGATCATGTTATATCCACATGTTAGAATCAAATCGTCAACATATAAAACAATAATCAACAATTTACCTTCCACCACAATATGGTGCATGTTTTCATCTATTTCACTTTTGGTGAAGCCCAACCCGATGAAGTAGTTATCGATCCTAGTGTACCAAGCATGGGGTGCTTGCTTTAGCTGATACAATGCTTGCTTGAGTAAGCACACATGTGACTCATGGTCAAAGGTCTCAAAACCTTCAGGCTGCTCAATATACACCTCTTCCTCAATCATGCCATTAAGGAAGGTTGTCTTTACATCCATCTGATGTATCTTCCAACCCATCTGCGATGATAGTGCCAAAATGGATCTGATTGATGAGTAACTTGCAATAGGAGCAAAGGTCTCATCGTAATCAATCCCCTATACCTAAGAAAAGCCTCTAGCCACAAACCTGCCCTTATGTTTCTCCACACTACCATCTGCTACTTGCTTTCCCTTGTAAATCCATTGGGAACTCACCATTGACTTGTCTGTTGGTCTTGGGACCACATCCCAAACACTATTATGAACAATGGAGTCATACTCCTCCACCATGGCATCAACCCAAATCAGTTGCTACACTACCTACTCAAAATAATATGGCTCTATCTCAACACATCCGCTCATAAGAGCCATGTATCCAATGTACCTCTCAGGTGACCTCCTCTGCCTATGTTGTGATGTGGGTGCTCCCACATTCTCTCTCACATCATACAATAACTTGTCACCCTCTCTAGTGCACTTTCTCCCATCTCTAGAAAACTCTGCCTGAGTTGATGTCTCCACTCCTGTATCCTATGCATATGGCTGCTCCACAACAATATGAGGTTCCTCCTTAGGAGCTAAAATCTCCTCAACTACATGTAGCTAAAGCTCCCTCTCAAGGGAAAATCTCATGGCCTTCTCTTCATCAAATTTTACATCCCTACGAACCATTTTTATCCTGTTGGTCAGCAGGTACACCTAATAGTTGTGAGGTGTATCAGTGTACCCCACAAATATCCCCAACTCCGTTGTTGACTCAAGCTTCTTCCATGCATATTTGGTCACATGGAAATATATCGATGATCCAAAAATCCTGAAGTGACCCACATCTAGTATTTTCCCTGAGAAAGCCTCCCCTAGTGTACTCATCCCAAAAATTCGATGAGGGCTTTTGTTTTGCAAATAAACAGTTGTGTTTCATGCCTCAACCCACAAGTGTAGTGGTCGGCCTTGATCATGCAACATCGCTCGTGCTGCCCCTACAATTCTTCTATTCTTCCTTTTAGCCACCCCATTCTATTGTGGGTTATGAGGTGCTGTCAACTCTCATCGAATGCCTTTTGCCACACAAAAGTTTTTAAACTCACTCGACACATACTCACCACTGTTCTCACTCTTGAGAGCTTTAACCTTCCTACCAATATATTTCTCGACCAATGCTTTAAATTCACAAAAGTTTGATCTTTCTTCTGTATGAAGAAGATCCAACATTTACGAGAAAAATCATCAACAAATATAACATAATACTCATGCTTGGTCATGGACGCTGTCGAGAATGATCCACCCACATCTGAATGGACTCGATCGAGGATCACCTATGCTTGACTGTCTTTTTTGTGAAAGGAAACTTTGGTGTATTTTCCCAAAGTACACCCTTTACATGTGTCAACTTGCTCTAGTGTACCTTTGCAAAGACAAGTAGAAATTTGTTGCATGATTTTCAAAGCGCCATGATGCAAGTGACCCAACCGCCTGTGCCACAACTCAATGATGTCTCATCTCTACACCTTCTATGTGTTCATGCTCAAGACATCACTATCTTATACCTCCAACTTCTAGAGATTCTTCACCCGAATCCTCATCCTCTTTACCTGTCCCGTGGCTATGTGACAAAAGAACGCATTTCCCTTACTAAAGATCACATCATGCCTCTATCCTCCAACATGGAAATAGATACCAAGTTCTTCTTCAACCCAGGAACATACATAACATATCGCAAAGTGATGGGAGCGCCTAACTCCCTTTGAAAGGTAATTGTAACAAGCCCAGTAGCACTATACCTCCCGTCATCACCCATCTTGATATGCATCTAGAGATCCTTCTCCTCCAAGTCACTGAAGAGCTCCATGTTACCAGTCATGTGGAAAGAAGCTCCATTATTTAGGTACTATACACTACCCATCATCGATGGAACCATACATGTGATGAGGGTAAATTCCAATTCGAATTGTGAGGCAAGAGCCTCACCTACCGCTCCTCCTGATCATCAGTCTTTGATGATGATTCGTCTTTGGTATTCCTCTAAATCTCTTCCTGCACGAAATCGGATCACAGTTGTTCCCAATCTGGTAGCTTCTCCCTCCCATTGACAGAGTCTTGATAACTGTGCCAACTCTTGGGAAGTCCTAGAAGAGCTAGGCTCACCATATTGTCCACGGCAATAGTAATCCAAACACTTCCAAGCTCATCATGACAATGCGTGTACTTGGTCAAGTATTTTAGAATTGAGTCGCCCTTCTCCATTTTAATATTTATGAGTTTGTACTTCAGTGCAACCTTCCTATGGTCACTGTTATTCTAAACCAGGTCCATCAATGCCTTCCACATAGCATATGGAGTTTCCTTGCCATGGAAACTCGAGACAATGTAATCTCGAACTCCTGTTTCAGGGAAAACTAGTGTCGATTCGAACTGCTAGTCCCACTAAGATGGGTAGCTATCTTAGAAACAAACAATGAAAGCTTTTCAAGAGTTCCTTTAAGTGTGATAGATGAGAGGGAAGAAAAGAGGACCAACCTGGATCTTCCGCTTTGATCCTAGCTTGATTTCTCCTTTCCTTGATAGAATTTGCCACTCCTCTCCTACTTGTCCCGCTTCAAAGAGTACCTATAGAGTCAAAGTAATAGCAAACTATCAAAGCATCTCCATCTAAAACATCATAAACAATGCGGAATCAGAAACACATTGACCATACAATTGCATTCATAAACAATAAGATTCATAAACACACGATTATATGGAGGAAAACCCAAAGAAATTTATTAATAGTAGTGTAAGAGAGGATTACAACCCAGTTGTCTAATCCAGCATCATCCTCCCAGTGTAGAAGCCCTCTTCACCTCATGAACAAGCAAATCACCCAACAATGCAATGTCTCTTCTCACCAACAAACCAACAGCACTTCCTTACAAATTACAAAATTCCAGCCTCCAGATCTCTCAGATGAGGGATCCATTTATATATGTATTACAAGTGTGTGAGTCAGCTCTAGGTTTTTGATTAGTGTCATTCCACTGATAGTTCTTGGTTCCACTTGGAGATTTCATTGATCTCTTACTCATCCCTAGGCGAATTCAGAGAGGCAAGTGTCACAGGAGAAGTTTCTGGAAGATTCCATGATCATCCACTTAGCAAACTGTCTCTGCCATTTGTCTATTCTCGCTCATCGCACCCCACAAAAGGCCATTTCAGTATGCATCACACCTGGCTAGTTTGGCAGCTAGTATGCATCGCACCTTGACCATGGAGCAGTCAGTATGGTCTAGTTTTGGCCAGTTCTGAGTAGTTTTTCAGGTGGAACTTCTGGGAAATGATGTAATCAGTTGACCATGATCCTTTAGGGTATGAAACAACACTTTTAGGGACTAAAGAGCCCTTAGTTTATGGACATATGATTTTGGGGTTGCAGTGCCCAAATATGTCTATAACAGCTGCCCCCTAAAGCATGAGGTCGTAAATCTTCTGATGTCGGGTGAAATGCTTTATCATGAGGATCCGAGGTATTCGTATTGGAAGGTGACCTGTATAAGATACAATACAATACATCATCATCATATTATTTTCATGATCTAGCTAAGGCGGGCATTCCCATGCTCAGCTTTATAAATTCATTTTCATGTACATAGGACAGACAATCGTCTGCTATTGCAGACTGGTGATTCTTCACATGAAGAGTCATCTTCCCTAGCTTAGATGACTATCTGTGCAGCTTCTGTGTACAATTGATGTCTTTATTTTCCTGAATATATCGCAGCCCGAATGGATGAAACTAAATCTGGGGTCTTCCAAACTCGTTCAATCTTCACCCGATGTATAAGTTGATCCATGTGAAAAGATGTCCTGAAGTCGAACATGGAAAGACATCACCTGATTACCAGCCAATAATGTAAGCTATTAACAGACGCGAGAGGAGTCACTGATAATGATGATGACCCTCAAGGTACTATAGTAAAATTCACATGGTGTGAATGTATGAGCTGATGTTGAACACCACGCAAAATCTTTCGGTCGAAGGTCATTGATGTAAACTTGTCACCGGAAGTGAGAAACTTGCCATTGAGGCATGCAAGCTTCAAAGTACTGAAAGGGTTGTTTCTAAATCAACTTCTTGGATAATGAGCTGATGTTGACAAGAAGTGACCTGTCATAGGAGGGCCTTGATGTATCCCACATCTACAACGTGAAATGGAGCAAATGATTTTTGTGGAGGTGAAAACGATCTGATGATATAAGGTTCAAGAATGGCGGCCATGAAAAATGAAGGGTGGATGTATTGCAATGGATGAGGCGTTTGCTGGATGGTGAATTCTCTGAATGACTTCTCTTGAACATATTGGCGACACTGATATGGACTGGTAGCATTAACCCCATGGATGGTACGGAGGACCAATGGTGATGGTGAATGGAAAAACCCAACCCAACTCAATCACGGTGATGGAGTGAAAGTGTCATGTTCAAGAGCGACCTGCTACCAATAAAATTCTTCAAGTTTTCTTCCCATTTTTCCCTAGTAATTGTTGACCAGTACCTCTTTATTTTTGTCAAGCTTGACGAGGATAACATATGCTTGGTATATAATTTTCCCTTCGGGCAAACCTGTCTCTTTGTGTTTAGCAAGCCTAGCGTCAGTGAGACTTGTTCTTGTCTGGGTGGACAAGTTTATCGCTATTGTTTTAACGAGTTTAACAACAAAGATAACTCAATACTTTTCATGTTTAGAGAGTTTGAAAAGGGACGAAAAGAAGACTCCAATAGTCCTTTTTCGTGGCATAATCCCTTAAGTCCGAAAAAGTATAAAATATTATGAAAGGGATGACTTTTCGATAGCTTTAATGAGCCAACAAAGACAAGTGCTCGATATTTTTGTTTAATAATCCCTCAGGTCCAAAAAGATTAAAATATATGAGAGGGGTGGTATTCCTTTTACTTTAACGAGCTAGAAAGGCCAATGGCTTGACAATGTTTTTATATTTAACGAGTCTAAAAAGAGTTTAAGAGGGACTCGTTTTTTAGGAACAAGTGGTATTTCTGGGTAGCAACTGGTTCCAAGTAAGTTTGGAACTTCTCAAAACATGGCAGCGTGAATAGGGTGGCAATCAGAATCACTCATTGCAGATGTTCCTCAAAAGGGTAAACAATCAAGTGGAAGCGTATGGTCGGCCGAATGAATGGAGCTGATGGAAGGAACATAACCAAGGTCCAAAAGGGCTGATAGCAAAGCGATCACAAAGGTTATTTACCAAAGGTGGTTTCATTTTTTAATGAGCTTGAATCAAGAGAAACTATGCTCAGTGTAGGTTGATTTTTTAACGAGCTTGAACCTTGCGGGAACATTGCACTTGATATTAGTCCAATATTAGGTTTACCATTTAACACGTTAGATTCTTTTCTCGGTTGTTCAACTTGCTCAATTGCTCCATAAAATTGATTAGAAATACACATATATATGCCTAAAAAATGAATTAAAAACTAACATTTTACTTGAAGTACATGAATAGTAACATAAAAAGTAGTTTTACCTCTCATTTTTACCATTTCATTTCAAATTTGGGATTTTGGAGCTCTGGAGTGGTTTTCCCCCTCAAACTTCATCAGTTGATTTCGGGAGATCTGGTGGACTATTCTCCACGCCGTCAGGACCAGTTAGGAGCTCTTCATTTTCATTCCATCTTTTTCTGATTTTGAGCAAGTTTTCCCTTCCTTCTGAGCCCCTGGGGTTTGAAGAAATTGTTCTCCCATCATCGCACCTACCCTATATCGAAAGGTGTGATGCATACTGAGCTGTACACTGGCCAGTCAGTATGCATCTCACCTAGTCCAAAGGCAGGGTGCGATGGGCGCAGAAGGGAAACTTTGCACAGTAATTTTTCATGAAATTTTTGCCTGTTTTTGCTCAAATTTGGATCCTAATTCATCTTTTGTCTGTGACTCAGATATTTGTTGGATCAAGATGGTCGTCACATGGCATGAATGTGAGCATGAAGAAGAAGACATGATTGCCTTACATGATCAGGGTACTGTTACTGCATTGCGAAACTGTGGTTTGCTCAAATTCTTTTGTATATCTAGCATGAGGCAACAAATCAGTTTGTTGCAATATTTTCTCGATTCATAGGATTCGATCAACCAGGTATTCCAGATTAGAGGCAAATCCATTCCACTGGCAGTTGAGGATATCTAATTTTTGACAGGGTTATCGAGGCGGCGTGCCCCTCTTTCACTGTCGGGATCCACCCGTGGGGGCGAATCGGTGAGAGATTATATCTGTCAGCTTTGTAGAGATGGATCTCAACCTAGTAGAGATGGCAAGATCAATATCCGGGATGTCACTGATCAGTCTCTGAGGACCATTTTATTCACCTTTGCTAGATTGGCTGGTAGTGCAACTCTTCATTTGGCAAACAGATCTTATGTGCAGTATGCTTTAGAATGCCTGGAACCAAAGGTATTCAACTAGTGTGAGGTAGTACTTCCGGTGATAAAAGAACAACTCTCTAAGGTAAAGAATGGAAGATCCAAGAACTTTGGCTACGGTTCCATTTTGACTACTTTTGCCTTAGAGAGGATCCCACTGATGCAGCCACAACATATTTCACTAGGATTGCCAGCACCGAGGGAACCCAGGATGCAGAGATGGGTTGATCTCATGGCCAGACATGCTGGTCAGCCACAGATTACTTTCTCTGATGCCTTCTTTGAGTGGTTCGACCGTCAGGAGATGGTCTTCTTAGAGTATCCATATGTCGGGATGGATTTCCGAGGTGACCCGGATTTGGCATTACCGGCTGGCGAGCAGTGGGGTGTGATAGGTAAAGATGATTTGACCATATCTTTGTTTATCAGTTTTATAATATTTTTGTGATTTATCAAGACTAATTGAACCCATGTACTTGTGCAGATGTTGGGCCAGTGCGACCAACGGCACGCCCAAGGGCGGCAACTAATGTTCCAGCAGGAGAGGCTATAGGGAGGGTTGTCCTTCACAATCTGGACATAGCAGGGACCCTGGTAGTATTACAGGATCATATCGAGGGTCTTACCCTTGGCATTCAGGATGTGAGGACCGATGAGTTACCTCTGAGGCTACAACGCCATAATACTAGTGTGCCAAGTCGATGGACTAGGCTCTTGCGTATGATCGCACAGGCGGTTACATGTTATCACCAACATCATTAGTATATGATGTTTTTCTGCATTTACTTTTGAGTTTCTCAGTCGCATGATCGATTTTGCCTTGTACACAAAACATTATGTGAAACTATAAACAGTTATATATTTTTGATTTTCGAAGTTTATTTTAGTTAAGTTATGTGATCCAGTTGCAAGTATTGATATGAAATGTTTTTCTTTACAAATGTTGCAAATGTTTGTCCAACACACAATTCGCTAATGAATCGGTTAAAGTGTTTAAGTTTTTGGAAATGTGTTGATATTGAATGGAATCAAATTGCCTTTCCAAAATCTTGACCCTTAGGAACATACGATAGATAGCTGGGTTCTGAACTGAATAGACGCCAGTAAGCTGTAGAATGACAAGTTGCGAATCTAGCCTGACAACAAGTCGGCATATGCCATGTGAAATGGCATCAGAGAGAAGCTCTATCAACGCGTTGTACTCAGCGATGTTGTTCATTGATTGACCAATACATATCCCTCTGAAACTCACTAACTCGCCGCTTGGATCAAAGATGGCCCAAGCTGCAGAAGATAGGTTCCGCGTTCTACGACTAGCTCCGTCGGCATACCCAACGAATGTTTCCAAAAAGTCCAACATCTGCAACAAATGCAAAGTGGATTACTTAACCAAAATGACAACTCTTGACGAAAACAAAAATGAAACAAAAGCATATCTATAAAGAGATTACTACACTTGATCAAGCATAATATCGCTTAAGATACAACCCATTTCGGGGTTGCGACAGTGGAAATGCGTTGTAATATACCAACTCATAGGCTTCTTTTGCTAATACCTGTTTCATAATTTAGGGGCCCATCCATAATCATTGGAACGTGCCTGCTCCCAATTTATCAGAGTCCTAATCGTAGAGTAAGACTAGGTCACCTTCTGAGAAGACACAAGGCTTGACATTTTTGTCAAATTGTGCTTTGACACGTTTCTTATGCACTTCGTTAGCCAGCGCGACGTCATGACGAGTTTCATCCAAGAGGATTAGTTCCAAGAAACGAGCCTCTTCCTCTGAAGTTTCAAGAAGTAGATCGATTGCGAGCTCTAGAGATGAAATCTCACACTGAATTGGTAAGATAGCTTCCAAGCCATACACCAACTGAAAAGGCATAAAACCGGTCGCATTTCTCACTGAGGTCCTATATGCCCACAGAGTTGAGTACAGGATTAAATGCCAATCCCGTTTGTGGACTCCAACCATTATCTGCAGCATGCGCTTGAGGACTTTGTTGGTCGCTTCAACCTGTCCGTTAGCCTGCGGATAATATGGAGTAGAACTATTGTGGGACAGTCCTAATTTGGCAGTCAATTCAACCATCATCTGATTATGAAAATGTGATCCATGATCTGTGACTATAGCCTGTGGAACACCAAACCTAGATACCACATGATTGAAAAAGAAGAGAGCAGTCGTTTCGCCGCTGTTGTTTAATGTAGGCATTGCCTTGGCCCATTTTGTAAAATAGTCGACAGCGACTACGATATACCCATGCCCCCGGCCGAGATGGGGTTACATGTCAAGAAATCTATGCCGCATTTGGCGAATGGCCCAACAGCAACTACTAGATGCAGCAGTGCAGGTGGTAATATGGTTTTGCGATCAAAATTTTGACAAGCATGGCAACTTTTGACTGCTATTATGCAATCTTTGAAGATAGTAGGCCAGAAGTAACCAGCTCGTAAGATTTTCTGTGCAGTAGCGTAACCAGATAGATGCCCCCCACATGTGCCTAAATGACAGTCATTCAGGACTTTTTCGGCCTCCTCATGCGTGAGGCACCTTTGCAGAACTGTATCGACACCACGATGGTAAAGTGTATCACCGACGATCATGTAGTATTTTTCTTGGTATCGAGTACGTCGTTGTTCCGAGCGAGAGGTGTTAGGCCTAAAGGTTTGGGTTTGGAGATAGATTAGTATATCTCCGTACCACGGGTCGCTTGATGATATTAGAAACAAAGTTTCATCCATGATTGATGCTTTAGATGTTAAATCATTGGACGATGATGGGAGGTCGCAAAGTAACTCCGCGAAGACTAGAGATTTTTTTTATTTGGATTTGGTGAATTCCATATCAAACTCTTGCAAAATGGCTATCCATTTTGAATACTTGCCCCCTAGCAATTGACACGACAGGATGTAGGTCATAGGGTTGCAATCTGACAAGATGGTAGTTTTGCGAAAGAGTATATAGTGTCGAAATCTCTGTACTGCTTGAACAGCTGCCAAAGCCAGCTTTTCAACATAGGAGTACTTGCTTTCTGTATCATTTAAGTTACAGCTTAAATAATACACAGGATGTTCTATTCCATTGTCTTCTTGTACTAAAACCATTGCGATGGTTGTATCTGTAGCAGTGAGATACAGGTTAAAGTCTTTTTGATAGTCAGGAGCATACATTAATGATGCTTTTACTAAGGAACTTTTCAAAGCATCAAAGGAAGCTTGCACAACCTGATCCTAGTTGAAGGGTACTTCTTTTTTCAAAAGACGCGTATAACCTTTAGCAAGTTTGGCATAATTTGGAATGAAACTCCTTAGAAAGTTTGCTTTCCCTTGGAGTTTCTGAATCTGAAGCAAATTTGAAGGTGGAGGCATGTCGATGATTGCTTGAACCTTACATGGGTCAATTCAAATTCCGTCTTTGGAAACTACGAACCCAAGTAATCGACCAGAACCAACACAAAACACACACTTGTGTGGATTGAGTCGTATCTTGTAGTGTCGGCAACGTAGAAATATAGCTCTCAAATGCTGCGGATGATCAGCCCACTTTCGCGAATGAGTCGATAAATCATCGAGATATCGTTGAAAGATGTGTTTGATGTCATGGAAGGCATAGTTCATTGCCCTCTGAAATGTTGCCCCTGTGTTCTTCAAACCGAAAGGTAGTTTGCGATACGTGAATGTGCCCCATATAAATGCATTCTTCGAGTCTTGGATAATGAGTTGATGTCAACAAGAAGTGACCTATCGTAGGAGGGCCTTGATGTATCCCACATATCTGACACGAAATGGAGCAAATGATTTTTGTGGAGATGAAAATGATCTGATGATATAAGGTTCAGGAATGGCGGCCATGAAAAATGAAGGGTGGATGTATTGCAGTGGATGAGGCGTTTGCTGGATGGTGAATTCTTTGAATGACTTCTCTTGAACATATTGGCGACACTGATATGGATTGGTAGCATTAACCCCATGGATGGTACGGAGGACCAATGGTGATGGTGAACGGTAAAACCCAACCCAACTCAATCACGTTGATGGAGTGAAAGTGTCATGTTCAAAAGCGACCTGGTACCAATAAAGTTCTTCAAGTTTTCATCCCATTTTCTCTAGTCGTTGCTAACCAGCACCTCTTTATTTTTTTCAAGCTTGAGGAGGATAACATATGCTTGGTCTATAATTTGCCCTTCAGGAAAACCTGTCGCTTTGTGTTTAGCGAGCCTAGCGTCAGTGAGACTCGTTCTTGTATAGGTGGACAAGTTTGTCGCTATTGTTTTAACGAGTTTAATGTCAAAGATAACTTGGTCCTTTTCATGTTTAGAGAGTCTGAAAAGGGACGAAAAGGAGACTCCAATAGTCATTTTTCATGGCATAATCCCTTAAGTCTGAAAAAGTATAAAATTATATGAAAGGGGTGACTTTTAGATAGTTTTAATGAGCCGACAAAGACAAGCGCTCAATCTTTTTGTTTAATAATCCCTCAGGTCCAAAAAGATTAAAATATATGAGAGGGATGGTATTCCTTTTACTTTAACGAGCTAGAAAGGCCAATGGCTTGACAATCTTTTTATATTTAGCGAGTCTAAAAAGAGTTTAAAAGGGACTCGTTTTTTAGGAACGAGTGGTATTTCTGGGTAGAAACTGGTTCTAGGTATGTTTCGAACTTCTCAAAACATGGCAGTGTGAAGAGGGTGGCAATCAGAATCACTTGTTGCAGATGTTACTCAAAAGGGTAAACAATCAAGTGGAAGAATACGGTCGGCCGAATGAATGGAGGTGACGGAAGGAAGACAACCAAGGCTCAAAAGGGCTGATAGCAAAGCGATCACAAAGGTTATTTACCAAAGGTGGTTTCATTTTTTAATGAGCTTGAATCAGGAGAAACTATGCTCAGTGCAAGTTGATTTTTTAACGAGCTTGAACCTTGCGAGAACATTGCTCTTGCCAGTCTTTTGATAATGTCTCTTGGTAGATTTATTTTGTAATGAGCTTGAACACTACTATAACATGTGCTCATTACCTTTTTGTGCAGGCTAGAAATGACCAAGCTATGAGGTTAAAGGGTTGAGAACCTACAAACTAAGAAAATCAAAGGTCGATTTTCACTTGCATGCAATGCATGCCCCCAAGTTTTTCAGTAAAAGGAGAGTTTCCAAGTTACCAAATGGAAGTCCTTGCGGTTAGACAGGATTGTTTCTGTCGGCAGACAAAAACTCTTCCTTTTCTTTGTCCATCAAAATAGACGAAGGTGAATGGTGTGAGCTTCCAATCACATAACGTACAAGAGGTGAATGGTGTGAGCTTCCAATCACATAATGTACAAGGAAATAGGTGTTTCAGACTGATCACATAACCTAGACGGGAATGTTTATTTAGTCCAATCATTATGACCTTTCAAGAAAATCTCTCTTTTCCTCTGGGTTCGCCTACCGAAGCAGACTAGGGTGCATGCCCCCTAACCTTCATCACACTCACTGAACTACTCGCGGTAATTAGGTGGATGGAATGAAGGTTGAAGAGACATTGTTAATGCGAAGAGACCATTAAGGGATGGTGGTTGATTCATAGTTGCGTTTGAACCAGGAAATGAAAGCTGGTCGACAAGTTGCACCAATCTGCCTTCATATGGAAAACACATCACTCGAAAGAATGTGGAAACAATAGCTTCCATACTATATATATATATATATATATATATAGTCACATCCAAGGAGTAGATTTTAATCTAGTGGACCTTGGACTACCATCATGTTAAAATGAACGATTTTATTTCTCAAAGTTATTGGCAACTTTGGAAGGATCCCTAATGGTCAACTAGTTCCTTTGTTGAAGCCTGACAAATTTTGTTTTTCAGGAAAAAGCGATGGCGAACCAAGCGCTTTCCAAGTAGTTGAGGAAAGGATACTCACTGAAGCCCCTTCATCTATGATAGTGCCAGACACGATCATTTTGTAAACTTGTACTATGATTTGGAATGGTACATTAGATGTAAGGCGGGGTTTTGCTAGTTGATTCCAATCAAAGAAAACAACTAGACCACTTGGAGGAGGTTCCGAATAAATGTTCGGATAAGTTTCATGAGCTGGGGGGGTCTCTTCCTATTATGAAGGAATGGGCGGATTGCCCCCAAGTTCATTAGACTCTGTATCGACAAAAATAATTTGAACGGTGTCGTTCTCATTCTGTTTGGGAATTGTATCATCCGAAGGTGGGCCTTCTGAAGGCAAGACTGAGTCGATTGCCATCTCGACTAGTTGACTTTGGTCCGTTATCAACTCAGAAGGTTCACTTTCAATGATAGACGATTCGATCGACAATTGAGTTATGTCAACTGGGTTTTCAACTAGCGAAGGACTTGGCAAGCGTTTCTTGTATCCAGGTGGAAGTTGCTGTGGTGAAGTAGGACGGTTATCCAAAATGCTTTTGGCTTCATCCAGAAAAGGACAATGGTGAAGAGTATGATCACCTTCACATAACCTACATGGAACTCTAACTTTTCCTTTCTGCCTATTGACTTCGTTTTCACTAGTTGATGATATGCTGTCAACCTGATTGTCAGAGGTCGATGACACCGAATGGTGCAACCGGGGAGACCATTCTCTCAAGATCCGCGGGATGCAAGGGAAATCTCGATGGTAATGGCTCTCCTTGCAAATTGCGCATGGAGTTTTTGGTTTGGAAATTTTAGTGTGTGGATTTTCATCGAATGATGCATGGTTGTTCCCTTGTTTAGCTAGCTTCTTCTTCTTCTCCTTCCCTTTCTTTTTCTTCTCAGCTACTTGGTTTTTAGTGTCACTAGTTTCACCAAGCGAAGAGGAAGAAGGGGAAGGAGAAACAAACGAAGTAGAAGGTGAAGGGGTAACTTCAGTATCATCTGGTTTTTGATTAGATTGTTGAGGAATTACGGTGTTTTGAATGACAGAGGTCGAGAAAAGCCATACTGGCAGGCCGATTGTGATTCCTAGAAGGGACAATGTAGCCATATATGGAGAACCAATATCTCCCCAAGAGGAGAAAGGACTAGGATTCCCTCCAAGAGGGATTCCTTGATTGGTAGATTCCATTATCTCAACCTCAGATCAACGAAGGAACAAGGATGTTATTTCGATTAAAATAAATTTAAAGACACTTTGACGCAACTTGCTTTTTCAATTTTTAAGAGTTGAGAAAAAGCTAAAGGTGACTCTAGTCACCTTTGATTTTTAATGAGCCTGAAGTGACAAGTGCTCAGATGGACCTTTTCTTTTAAGGAGTCGAAAAGGAAAGAAAGTGACTACTCTGGAAGTCTAGACAGAGGGATTAAAATGATAAAAAATTGTTTATGTTCTTTTAGCAATGAAAATCCTAGCTATAAAGGAAAGAAGATAATGATTTTTCTTTTAGCAGAGAGCATAGAGCACACACTAAATGCACTTTCCTAAATCAAATTTTGCATGCAGTCAAAATGAAAATGCACATGCATGTATTTGTTTTCCACTTCCTTAATGTGTGAATGCCAAAAAGGAAAGCTAAGTACAGATCTGAACTATTTTCTTTCAAAGTGACATTTCTAACAATTTCTTTTCAAAACGAAAGGAAGACTAAGACGACACTTTTCGATTTCGAATTGAAAACTATTTTTTGACACTTCAAATACTAATAACTCAAATCAAGTACAATGACAAAAGTACAATCAACTATCTAGAAGAGGAAGACTTTACGACACTCTTCTTTTGATTCAAAATGACAATTACGACACTTGCATCAAAAACGACAGTTCGATTAGGCTACTTTCGACAAAGGAAGACTGTAAATGATTCACAAATACACAAAAACATTTACAATTCCTAACTAATGGAGGCTGAAATATGTGAAGGAAGAAGGTTTCAGCAAGAAGATACTGATCATGAACAACAAAACTACTGAATAAAGCTGAAAACAAGGAGGAAAAAACCAAATTTCAGAGAAGAAAACAGTATCACTCAATCATCGCACCTGTAACACAGGGAAACAGGGATGCATCTCACTTTCAACACATGAGAGGTGCGATGCATACAAACTGCATAGTTACAGACAGTGCGATGGACCAGGGAGCGAAACTGAGATTGGTTTTTGCTCAATATTTGCAGCTAAGTTCAGTGATTTAGGCTGAGTAATGATGGACAGTCAAAACAAAGCATAGGGGTAAGATCTTGTGAGGTTCTGAGCTACCAAAAGGGCACTTAGAATGCTTTGTAAGTCAGATGTTTAGTTCATAAACCAACCTGGAGATTGACTGAAGCAGCATTCATCTACTTCGCAATTTCATAGCAAAGGCGTTTCGAAGGCTAGTTGGCTAACTTCAAGCTCCATCTGTAGTTTATAAAGCAAACAATAAACAAACAAAACAAACTATTTGTTCCCCAGCGGAGTCACCATTTTGTTTAAGGGAAAACTAGTTTCGATTTGAACTGCTAGTCCCATTAAGATGGGTAGCTATCTTAGAAACAAACAATGAAAGCTTTTCAAGAGTTCCTTTAAGTGTGATAGATGAGAGGGAAGAAAAGAGGACCAACCTGGATCTTCTGCTTTGATCCTAGCTTGATTTCTCCTTTCCTTGATAGAATTTTCCACTCCTCTCCTACTTGTCCCGCTTCAAAGAGTACCTGTAGAATCAAAGTAACAACAAACTATCAAAGAATCTTCATCTAAAACATCATAAACAATGCGGAATCAGAAACACATTGACCATACAATTGCATTCATAAACAATAAGATTCATAAACACACGATTATATGGAGGAAAACTCAAAGAACTTATTAATAGTAGTGTAAGAGAGGATTACAATGTAGCTGTCTGATCCAGCATCATCCTCCCAATGTAGAAGCCCTCTTCACCTCATGAACAAGAAAATCACCCAACAATGCAATGTCTCTTCTCACCAACAAACTAACAGCACTTCCTTACAAATTACAAAATTCCAACCTCCAGATCTCTCAGATGAGGGATCCACTTATAGATGTCTTGCAAGGGTGTGAGTCAGCTCTGGGTTTTTGATTAGTGTCATTCCACTGATAGTTCTTGGTTCCACTTGGAGATTTCATTGATCTCTTACTCATCCCTAGGGGTGAATTCAAAGAAACAAGTGTCAAATGAGAAGTTTTTGGAAGATTCTATGATTCTCCACTTAGCAAATTGTCTCTGCCATTTGTCCACTCTCACTCATCGCACCCTACAGAAGGCCATTTCATTATGCATCGCACTTGGCTAGTGAGGTAGCCAGTATGCATCACACCTTGACCATGGAGCAGTCAGTATGGTCCAGTTTTGGCTAGTTCTGAGTAGTTTTTTCAGGTGGAACTTCTAGGAAATGATGTAATCAGTTGACCATGATCCTTTAGGGTATGAAACAACACTTTTAGGGACTTAAGGAGCCCTTAGTTTATGGACATATGAGTTTGGGGTTGCAATGCCAAAATTTTTGTTTCAAGGAAAACTAGTGTCAATTCGAACTGCTAGTCCCACTAAGATGGGTAGCTATCTTAGAAACAAATAATGAAAGCCTTTCAAGAGTTCCTTTAAGTGTGATAGATGAGAGGGAAGAAAAGAGGACCAACCTGGATCTTCCGCTTTGATCCTAGCTTGATTTCTCCTTTCCTTGATAGAATTTGCCACTCCTCTCCTACTTGTCCCGCTTCAAAGAGTACCTGTAGAATCAAAGTAACAGCAAACTATCAAAGCATCTCCATCTAAAACATCATAAAAAATGCAGAATCAGAAACACATTGACCATACAATTGCATTCATAAACAATAAGATTCATAAACACATGATTATATGGAGGAAAATCCAAAGAACTTTATTAATAGTAGTGTAAGAGAGGATTACAACCCAGTTGTCTGATCTAGCATCATCCTCCCAGTGTAGAAACCCTCGTCACCTCATGAACAAGAAAATCACCCAACAATGCAATGCCTCTTCTCACCAACAAACCAATAGCACTTCCTTACAAATTACAAAATTCCAGCCTCCAGATCTCTCAGATGAGGGATCCATTTATAGATGTCTTGCAAGGGTGTGAGTCAGCTCTGGGTTTTTTATTAGTGTCATTCCGTTGATAGTTCTTGGTTCCACTTGGATATTTCATTGATCTCTTACTCATCCCTGGGTGAATTCAGAGAGGCAAGTGTCACAGGAGAAGTTTCTAGAAGATTCCATGATCATCCACTTAGCAAATTGTCTCTGCCATTTGTCTATTCTCGCTCATCGACCCCACAGAAGGCCATTTCAGTATGCATCACACCTGTCTAGTCTGGTAGCTAGTATGCATTGCACCTTGACCATGGAGCAGTCAGTATGGTCTAGTTTTGGCCAGTTTTGAGTAGTTTTTCAGGTGGAACTTCTGGGAAATGATGTAATCAGTTGACCATGATCCTTTAGGGTATGAAACAACACTTTTAGGGACTAAAGAGCCCTTATTTTATGGACATATGGGTTTGGGGTTGCAGTGCCCAAATATGTCTATAACAACTCCCTCAATGATAATCCGCCTCACTTTTGCCACACACTTTCTCCATTCAAACAGTTATTTAGAATCCGATGCTAGAGGCTTAGGAATGTATTTATCAATGAAATCCTTGAGGCCATTGTCTTCCAGCACTGCTTTCATCCTGTCCTTCTAGGCTATGTAATTTGAGTTGCCTTCCAAGGCATACTCAAGTCTCAAACAATGGAAATCCATTTGCCGACTCTGAAATATGAACTGCAAATTTGAATTTCACTTACACAACAAACTCGTAATCTCCTCTTCTATAATGTCTTCAACTCCATACCATGTAGATTTTTCTGTAGATCAACAACTCATGTAATTTTCTAAAACATAAGACAAAAATCTACTCTACTCTTCTAAGTGGAAAACATAAATGATCGATAAAAACAATAAGCAGAAAGAGAAAGAATATCAATGACACATAACACAATATTTCTATGGGAAAGAAACTGCTCAAAACCTTGACTATCTATATTGCATTAACCAGAAGATATGGGAAGAAATACAATGATTGTTCTCATTAGAGCAACTCCTGCACAAGTATGATCTAACTCTCTGCCTCACAAGCCATCTCAAACCAACACTTATCCAATTTTTTTGCCTGAAAAGCCCCTACTTCCTTTTGAAATTCCTAGAAGAATTAGCCCATATTTAATTGGGAAATCCTTCTTCCATACTGCGCAATCCAAACTTAGGTCCTCAACTAATTGCATGAACCATTGATACAACTCAGAAAATTATACAACTGATAGTACATTGTCCCTGTTGGCATTATGTTTCTGGTATGGCTATATGTTACAGATGTTGTACTTGATGGCAACACCCATGGCAAGGCTCTCAATATGTTGAAAATTAAGAAGTACACAGGAGATCAGTTCAGAAAGTGCGTACCCGCAGGTACACCATGCAGGAACCGCGGCCAGTGACGCAGGTCAGCCGTTCAGGAGGTGCGTACCCCCAGTGCACTCATTTCAAGGCAGAGAAAAGCACACGTGGGGTTTCTTATGTTTAACCCTTGGTAGTTAGCCGACGGTATTTGTGTTATTACGGTTTTGGCTCATGGTATTGATCCATGATTTTAGGAGGAGATTGCCTATATAAAGCAAAGGAGATCACTTGGCTAAGCATCTTTTGCAATTGAATATCTTAAGATCTAAAATATTGGGTTATGGTCTTAAAAGCTTGATCTATATGAAGTTGAAAGCGGATCTGTGAAGGGTGATCTCTCGAGCGCATGATCAGATCTCAGCATCTGAGCATCTATGCCACTCTGGTGGACTGCCTATTCGGCCCTAATCAGAAGTACGCAGGTGTTTGACAGGAGAGCAGCGTGGGTGCGCAGAGCAAAAACAGAAGATCTGTGTGGGCATGCAGAGCAGAAACAGGAGATCTGCGTGGGTACGCAGAGCAGAAACAGGAGAGCTGCGTGGGTACGCAGAGCAGAAGAAGGAGAACTGCATGGGTACGCAGAGTGACGAAGGTTCAGGTGCGTACGCACAGTAACTGTACGCGGCGCGATAGTATCTCTGGGCGCGTACCTGCAGCAATAGTACGCAGCACAATAGTGTCTCTCGGTGCGTACCTGCAGTAACAGTACGCAGAGCGGTTGAAGAAACAGTGCGTGGACACGCAGAGCGGCAGAAGGATCTCTGCAGGTATACGCAGGGAAGCAGAAGGTGAAGCGTGTAGCGATGCAGGCCACAGAAAGAAAAACTGTGTATCTGTCTTAAGATCTTCTATTGATTGAATTTTTCTGTTAATAAGGTGTTCTGGGTTAGTTTTGTTATTACTGATCTGGTTACTGCAGTGGACTGTGTAACTTACATGTACTTGATGTTCATTTGATGCTTTATGAAAAGAAGTAGGGGGTTGTAGCTCCCTTCCAGGAAAGACTGGAAAACGAGAGAGAGTTGTAGCTCTCTTCAGGTTGCAGCCTGCGTACTGGTAAAGGACTGCACCAGTACAAAATCATTGTAACAGGAGTTTCTAATTTGAAAGAAGATAGAGACATATTTCAGCAAGTGGTTTTCACCCACATTGGGTTTCCACCTTACATCTTGTGTTCTTTGGTGTGACTATCTGTTTTCTTTGTCCATGCTCATTATTTTTTGGTACTGACATGCAAAAATATTTCAAAGAACAAATAAGGAAGATTTATTAAAAGAATTTGATAATACTGATTCACCCCCCCTCTCAGTATTATTTCCAACAATTGGTATCAGAGCAAGGTCCTTCAGAGAAGCTTGATCGCTTGAAGGAAGATCATTCATCATGAGAAACTATGAGAGGGAAGCATCAATCAGACCACCAATTTTTGATGGGACAAACTTCAATTAGTGGAAGGTAAGAGTTACTGCCTATCTTCAATCTCTTGGTACATAAGTTTGGGATATCGTAGATACAGGCTACGCTTTTCCTTCAACTACTCCTACAGATGCGGTCGAAAAGAAGAAATATGAAACAAATGCTAAAGCAGTCAATACTCTGCTGGGATGCTTATCTCAAATAGAATTTGTAAAGGTTATGCAATATAAATCCGCAAAAGAAATATGGGACAAGATTGTTTTGAGCTACGAAGGAGATGAACAGGTAAAGCGTGCTAAACTTCAAACTCTCAGGATTCAGTATGAAAATCTCAGGATGTATAATGATGAAAGTGTGGCTAACTATTTTCTTCGGGTAGATGAGATTGTTAATTGCATGAAGAATTTGGGTGAAGAAATAAAAGAGGCTATTGTGGTTGAAAAGGTTCTAAGATCATTGTCCCCCAAGTTTGAATCTAAAGTATCTGCAATAGAAGAAAAGGAAAATCTATGAATTCTTACTATGTCTCAATTACATGGAATTCTAACTGCTTATGAAATGAGAAAGGGAGGTCCATCAGACAGAAGAGAAGCTTCTTTCAAGGCGTCAGGCAAAGGAGATTATTATGAAGCAAGCCACGTCCCAGAAGAAGAAGAAGAAGAATCAAATTTTGTCAGAAATCTTCAAAGGGGTTCTGGAAGGTTCAGAGGTAAGTTACCTTTTAAATGCTTTGCTTGTGGAAGAGTAGGTCATTATGCTGCAAAATGTCCTTATAAGGATAAAGGAAAGGAACCTGCTAGATGGAGCAAGAAACAGAGTGCAAATAAGAAAAGCTACTACACTCATGAAGATAGTGATGGTCTATCAAACAGTGATGAAGATGAACAAGGTAATGAATATAAATTGTTAATGGCATTTGAAGATGATGATTATATGGATGCTATAGATGTGGATAACCTTTATGAAGAAATTACTAGACTCAAGAGATTTATAGGAGAATAAAGGAACCACAAACAGAAAGATGTGGGATAGCATTTTATGCAGAGGGACAGGAAAATCTATGGTACATTGACAGTGGATGTTCGAAGCATATGATAGGTGATAAAGAAAAACTTGAGTCATATTCTGCTCTAGAAAAGGGAAAGAAAGTTTCTTTTGGAAATGATACTCCTGCAACTATAAAAGGAAAAGGCATTGCTCAGTTAAAAGAAAAGGTCAAGGCTGGAAATGTTTTGTATGTTGATGGATTGAAGCATAATCTTCTAAGTGTCAGCCAGATGTGTGATCAAAGAACCGAGGTGATATTCAGATCAAATGGATGTCTTGTTCGTGATCTTGATACAGGTAAAACAGTGATCAAAGGCAAAAGAACTCCAAATAATCTGTACATATTTGAAGAAGGACAACAACAATGCTATCTGAGCAAGGATGATGAGCACTGGTTATGGCATCAGAGGTTGGGACATCTAAGATTTTCACAAATAAGGAAAGCATGCAAATATCAGGCAGTTCGCGATCTTCCAGATATCAAAATTCCTGACAACACCATATGCAAATCATGTCAGTTTGGAAAAAAAACCAGAACTAACTTTCCAGAGAAGGAAGGATCAACTAGCATGCCTCTTGAGCTAGTACATACAGATACATGCGGTCCATTCAGGAAAAGAACACCTCGAGGAGAAGAATACTTGATATTATTCATTGACGATTTCTCCAGGTTTGTCTGGTTAGGACTTATGAAGCACAAAGATGAAGCATTCGAAAAATTCAAATCCTTCAAAGCCTTGGTTGAAAATGAATCAGGTCACAAAATTAAGTGCCTCAGATCCGATAGAGGTGGGGAATTTACCTCAAATTAATTTTTCGATTTCTGTGAAGAACGTGGGATAAGAAGAGAATTCTCTACAGCTAGAACTACTCAGCAAAATGGAGTTGTGGAAAGAATGAACAGAACAGTCCAACAAATGGCTCGTGCTATGCTTGATGATTCAGGAACTCCCGCAACTTTCTGGGGTGAAGCTGCACATGATGCGGTTGTTATTCTCAACAAAACAAATGTTAGGGTGAACAGCACTCAAACTCCTCATCAGCTCTGGAGTGGTAGGACTCCTTCAGTAAAGCACTTCAAAATCTTTGGGAGCAAATGCTATATCAAGAATACTGATGAGCAGCTTGGCAAACTTGAACCTAGGGTAGATGAAGGCATTCTTCTTGGTTACTCTCCACATAGCAAAGCATACAAATGCTACAATAAAAGACTTGGGAGAATTGTTGACAGCATTGATGTAGTGGTTGATGAGAAGGGATACATTCCTAGGCAAGTACATCATGAAGACATCGAAGAAGATGAAGGCTACCCACAACGACAGAATGATGAAGAAGAAGAACCTCAAGAAGAACCAGAGGAGCAAACAAGAATAGAAGAAAAGACTCCATCCAGATATGTTCAGAAGAATCATCCAGAATCTCAGATTATGGGGCAGAAAGAAGCAGGTGTACAAACAAGAAGAACAGTTGCAGAAGCTTCAAGCTATTTGGCATTACTCTCCTCTACTGAACCACAAAATGTGAAAGAGGCATGCAAAGATGAATGTTGGGTGAAAGCAATGGATGAAGAACTTGAGCAGATCAAAAAGAACAACACTTGGGAGCTAGTTCCTAGACCAAAGGATAAGAATGTTATCGGAACAAAATGGGTCTTCAAAAAGAAATTGAATGAAAATGGAGAAGTAATTAGAAACAAGGCCAGACTTGTTTGTAAAGGGTATGCGCAGCAAGAAGGAATAGACTTTGAAGAAACCTTTGCTCCTGTTGCAAGACTTGAGGCCATCCGAATGTTCCTTGCTCTCTCAAGTTTTCAAAACTTCAAAGTATTTCAAATGGACGTGAAATCATCCTTTCTGAATGGAGACTTGGAAGAAGAAGTATACATTGAGCAGCCAGATGGGTTCATTCTTGGAAATGATCCAAATCTTGTATGCAGATTGAAAAAAGCTCTTTATGGTCTCAAACAAGCTCCAAGGGCTTGGTACTACCGTTTGGACAAATATCTTCATCAACAAGGTTTTTCAAAAGGATCAGCAGATAGCAATCTTTATATAAAAGTTGAAAATGACAAATTGCTAATACTTGTTGTGTATGTAGATGACATTATTTTTCGCAGCAATGAAGAAGCTATGAGTCAAAGCTTTGCCTTGGTCATGCAGAAAGAATTTGAAATGTCCTTGCTAGGAGAACTGACATATTTCCTTGGTTTGCAAATCCAACAAAAAGGAGGAATCTTTTTATCTCAAACAGATTTTGAAGAAATATGGCATGGAAGATGCAAAACCAGTATGTACACCCATGGTCACAGGATGTAGCCTCAGTGCAAATGATGAATCTGCAGCAGTACATCAACCAACCTACAGATATATGATTGGAATTTTACTTTATTTGACAGGTACCCGACTGGACATCATGCATGCAGTTGGAATAGTTGGAATATTTCAGGCAAATCCGAAGGAGACTCATCTTCAGGCAGTGAAGAGAATTTTCAAATATCTTCAAGGGACTCAAAATTATGGCTTATGGTATCCTAGAGATACAGATCTCACACTTCATGCTTATACAGATGCAGATTGGGCCAGAAGCGTGGATGACAGGAAAAGCACAAGTGGTGGTGCATTCTTTATGGGTTACAGACTGGTATCTTGGTTTAGCAAGAAACAGAGTTCGATTGCCTTGTCTACAGCTGAAGCGGAATATGTTGCTGCTGCATCTTGTTGCACTCAACTCCTTTGGATGATGCAGACTTTGCAGGATTTTCAAATCACTTGTACACCACCTATCCCCATCTTATGTGATAACACAAGTGCAATCAGCATCTCAAAGAATCTTGTCATGCATTCAAAAACCAAGCACATACCAGTCAAGTATCATTTTCTACGGGAACAAGTGCTTGAACAGAAAATCAAGTTGGAGTATGTTCCTTCTAAGGAACAAGTTGCTGATATTCTCACCAAACCATTGCCCAAGGAGACTTTTGAATACCTCAGGCAAAAGCTGGGGGTTGTTGATGCATCATCTTATTGTTGAAACTCTTCTGATTGATGGTTGTACGCATGGTTCATCTGGGGTATATGCGTACATGTGCTGGGTGGCTGATTGGTTGAAGATTGATGGCACAGGTTCAGGGGGAGCATATAATGCATTGTTGGCATTATGGAGGATGTTCAGAAGGAGATCATGGAAGTAGTTGCAATATGTCTCTATCTCTTTCATGGTGGATTATGGTTCTTCGTTGCAGATCTGGTTCATATTCAGGGGGAGCATGTTCTTAGGGGGAGCATAACCCTTTGCCCTTGATGATACAGATTTAAGCAGGAACGCAACAAATTACAGAGATAACCATATACACAAAGATGCAGCGGAAATAATACTTCATTTCATTAATGGAAAATACTGACATATGCTTACAAACAGAAATGGCAATAAACTAGCTAGGGCGATGGTAGCTTATCTCTGAGAAGAGATGTGATGGCTACATGCCTCTGAACTATTCTGAACTGTATTACAATGAGGCTCGAAGGCCTATTTATTGTTGAGAAACAATGGAAAACCCTTCACATACCGAAACCTAACCCTAGAAGATGAAACGCCAAATTGTGGGCCCCGTTTGGGTAAATTGGTACATCAATTTCCCGGGGTCGTAACTTTGGCATACGATCTCCGTTTGACGCGTACGATAGCTTGTTAGAAAGATCTATCCGAGTACTACCACTTTGGGAAGCAACATGGGGCTCAGTTGCCCCAGAATTCCAAAAAAACGTCGTTTAGGGCCTCAAAACGGCTCCGGAAGTTCAGGACCCGAAAAACTGCTAAAAATAGTAAACTGTGCTACAATTAAGGAAACTGAAAATGCTGAGAAAGACAATGGTGGGGGTCCAGGTGGACCTGGCAGGTGGCCACCAATATCCACCTGGATCACTTGATGTCAAAGGGGGAGAATGAAGCTGAAGTTTTTGAGGTTGCCATCAAGTCCAAAGGGGGAGATTGTTGGCATTATGTTTCTGGTATGGCTATATGTTACAGATGTTGTACTTGATGGCAACACCCGTGGCAAGGCTCTCAATATGTTGAAAATTAAGAAGTACACAGCAGATCAGTTCAGAAAGTGCGTACCCGCAGGTACACCGTGCAGGAACAGCGGCCAGTCACGCAGGTCAGCCGTTCAGGAGGTGCGTACCCCCAGTGCACTCATTTCAAGGCAGAGAAAAGCACACGTGGGGTTTCTTATGTTTAACCCTTGGTAGTTAGCCGACGGTATTTGTGTTATTACGGTTTTGGCTCGTGGTATTGATCCATGATTTTAGGAGGAGCTTGCCTATATAAAGCAAAGGAGATCACTTGGCTAAGCATCTTTTGCAATTGAATATCTTAAGATCTAAAATATTGGGTTATGGTCTTAAAAGCTTGATCTATATGAAGTTGAAAGCGGATCTGTGAAGGGTGATCTCTCGAGCGCATGATCAGATCTGAGCATCTGAGCATCTGTGCCACTCTGGTGGACTGCCTATTCGGCCCTAATCAGAAGTACGCAGGTGTTTGACAGGAGAGCAGCGTGGGTGCGCAGAGCAGAAATAGAAGATCTGCGTGGGTACGTAGAGCAGAAACAGGAGATCTGCGTGGGTACGCAGAGCAGAAACAGGAGAGTTGCGTGGGTAAGCAGAGCAGAAGAAGGAGAACTGCGTGGGTACGCAGAGCGACGAAGGTTCAGGTGCGTACGCACAGTAACTGTACGCGATGCGATAGTATCTCTGGGCGCGTACTTGCAGCAATAGTACGCGGCGCAATAGGGTCTCTGGGTGCGTACCTACAGTAAAAGTACGCAGAGCGGTTGAAGAAACAGTGCGTGGACACGCAGAGCGGCAGAAGGATCTCTGCAGGTATACGTAGGGAAGCAGAAGGTGAAGTGCGTAGTGACGCAGGCCACAGAAAGAAAAACTGTGTATCTGTCTTAACATCTTCTGTTGATTGAATTTTTCTGTTGATAAGGTGTTTTGGGTTAGTTCTGTTATTACTGATCTGATTACTGCAGTGGACTGTGTAACTTACATGTACTTGATGTTCATTTGATGCTTTATGAAAAGAAGTAGGGGGTTGTAGCTCCCTTCCAGGAAAGACTGGAAAACGAGAGAGAGTTGTAGCTCTCTGCAGGTTGCAGCCTGCGTACTGGTAAAGGACTGCACCAGTACAAAACCATTGTAAAAGGAGTTTCTAATTTGAAAGAAGATAGAGACATATTGCAGCAGGTGGTTTTCACCCACATTGGGTTTCCACCTTACATCTTGTGTTCTTTGGTGTGACTATCTGTTTTCTTTGTCCATGCTCATTATTTTTTGGTACTGACATGCAAAAATATTTCAAAGAACAAATAAGGAAGATTTATTAAAAGAATTTGATAATACTGATTCACCCCCCCCCCTCTCAGTATTATTTCCGATAGTACCTACACTCTAGTCTCAACTGGGTCTTCCTCTGAACTGACATGCATGAGTTATTTATGAGTGAATATTCAGTTAGCTGGTGTGGCACTGAGGATGCATTGGTGCACCGACTCACTACTAGAACTCTACTTGTTCCTCCAATAGTTAGAACTATTTTAACTAACTATAACTCAGTTGGATTGAGTTATCTAATTACAACTCCGATGAGCTCAATCTGGACCCCTAAAATTTAGGGATCACACTTACATGACTCCAAATAGACTTCCAACTCGAATTTCCTAAGTCAATTAATTCAATTTAACTTAGTTAACTATTTAGAAGTTCCTATGAGAAAGCAAGTTCCTAGGACAAATTAAATTGGAATTTCTTGTTTCCATTTTTAACACTCTTCTGCCTCACTGAAGCTTGAACTCTCCGACACCTAACTGCTTCTACTCTGGAAAATTAAATTCTCCAAGTAACTCTGGTGTATTCTCCATCACCACATCGATCTCCTCTTATTATCCACTATTGGAGCACCAACGACCAAGATTAAAACTTAATCAATAGCTAGGATCATCTATTAATTGATCTGAGTGAGTTTCTAGACTATTCTCATCTTATCTCAATTAATATTGATTAATTAACCATATTCCCTAACTTTAGACTTAGGAAATATTTAAAAATCGACTAATAATCTAATTGAGACACTTCTAGGTGGAATTTCCCGAAACGAACTATGGGTTTTGGAGATCTCATGTATTCTAGCCTCTCTACCAAATTTCATGGCTAGAATACATCCGATGATACAAAAACTAACAAACCACTCCATATTTTCGAAGGCATTTGTGGTTCTCTATAAAAAACAAATGGTGTCCCAGCAAAGGTAGGTACGATCGCATATGAAAAGTCCATTTGTAATTTCCCTCCAATTGATGCACATAATTTTCTTGATAATAACATACACTAAGCATCAGGCTCATCAATGAATACAATATCCATCGACAAAAATATATCTTTATTAGCTACCAAAGACACCTTGACATCTTTCATAAGGCCATTTACGGTGTAGATTTTGAATCAAAACCTCACACATATTTTTGTAAGGCCTGGTGTTGTCCATCTCCAATTGAGACATGACTCTCAAAGGCATTACATTTGCAGAGGCATCAAAATCAAGCATTCAATTATGCAAGATGAGATTGTTGATCACCAAGGACAACAAAAATGGTTCATTTCCTCCATTCTTCTTATCAATATACATGTTTTGTAAAATGATTGAAGGGTCCTCGAGCTCTTCTTCAAATTTGAAATCCTTACTGATTTGCCTCCTTTGAGGCCCCAACTTTGCTATCTCCAAAAGAAGAACTTGTATATTTACTATAAACAAACCTTTGGTTATATAAACATCCAATGAAACAATAGGGTTTTGATGTTTTAGCCTGGGCATAATTTTAGTGTTGAGAAATTAAGATGATAGTAGATTAGGGTTAATTTCTCTATCATTATAATTACTTGTGAATGTTTGTTGGCTTTATTAAATTTTATGTTCTTCTTCTTCATCAAGCAATTGCCAAAAGTACAAAACATGAAGATCACAAGAGACAAAGAACACAAAGATGTAGGCTCCAAGCTAGGGAAAAACCCCATGAGGGGGAAAACCTAAATAATCCTCCTTATAGAATCAGATCAAAGTGAAATATCCAAGACCCAAGACCAAGACCAACATTGCCACAAAGACCCAAGTCAACCCTCCTCCAAGTCTCATCCAATCAAGTCAAAGTCAACAAAAGTTAATGCTAGTCAAACATCTGAAATATGGTCAACTCCTAAAATTTCAACCCCTAAAATTTCGTGCCTACAATACTTCAAGGAAATTCGCAGAACAAGGGCTAAAAATTCTTCATCTTATCTCTCCTTTGACATCCTTCTCTCTCCTTTGACTTCACTACTTTTCCTTCTTGTCTCAACATAGAAATTGATGATGATTGATGAGTGAGTGAATTGTTGTAAATAGTTGTATTTTAATTTAATTACCAAACCTAGTCCCATTATCTCACCGACCCAGCAAGATTCAAGGTTTTCAGCAGTGAAGCATAAAAGCTATGATTGTCAACACGTGGCACCCACATGGCCATGCCTAGTCCACATTGTTCCACACCACTGCCACATGGGGGTCCACATGGTACACTAACCATACATTTATTGATACATGCTTTAGTTCCCTAGTAATACATTCCCCGGGTCAATATTCTTTATCTCCATGTCATCACTTTCTTGGGACAATATTGCTTACTCCTTGACATTACTTCCTTTAGCCGATATTCTTTACACCCTCGACATCTCTTCCTCAAGTTCAAACACCACTTTTTCTTCTATGATAAACAATAAGAGCCCATGAAAACCAACCAACGAGCAACTAGAGCCAACTTCTTTAGTTATTCCTTCATATATAATTCTTCCTATAATATGCTTGTGTGTTTGAGATGTCGTCACCTGTCTCCTTGATCTGCTAGGAGAAAAGGGCATCATTTCCTCCCTTCCACCACCTCTAGTTACATCTCATAAATCTGCATCTGATAAATTAACTACTAGTAACTCGCTTCAACTTGGTCTACACCATTGCTTCCAATCACATCTCATAAATTAACTATCAATGAGTTGGCTCATCAGGGTTGCAAAAGGTAGTTCCTTGACTTCATCATTTAAGTTTAGGGTTGGGTCGTGGCTTACCAAGCAAGCAAACTCCATAAGGCATTGGGATCCAAAAGGTCATTGTAATGTTACAAAAAGGAAATAAAAGTGATAAACAAATAAAAATACACATACAACACATAAATATTTAGACAACAATTAAACACCCATAAAATTGCACCAAAACTGTGCCAAATTGAGCCATTTTATTATCAAGAGGAGAGTACAAATATATAGAATGTGTGCACCTGGGCTTGCCAAAGCAAGCTAGACAATTCCAGGTAAGAAAAATGTTGCCCAGGATGTAAAGAAATGATTTCTCCTCAAGCTTTGTGTTGGCCTTGGAAATTCTACAGCTTATGGTTGGAAGAAGCCCCTGTTTGAGCCTCCAAAAGTGCTCAGGAAATTTTGCCAAATTAATCTTGGACTCTCCACCACAAACCTAGAAAAACCTAGAAAGAGTTTTGGCAAATTCTACTGAACACCTGGGACCCAAAATTTAAGCTCACTCCTCCCCATTGAGTACCAAATAATTACGTTGTTTGGGGAACCAAAAAACCCCCAAAAATTCTACAAAACTAGGAGCAGACTCCCTGACCCCTAACCAACAAATCTTAGAAATGTTTTGGGCTAATTCCGGCCTCCCAGAATTACCCAAAATCGGTGTTACGCCCTCCTCCACTGGTTTTGCGTCCCCCCTTGAAGAGTAACTGCTAATTTACCCTTATTTCTTCCCTCCAAATGGATGGGAAAAAATCAGAAATGTTTCCTTAGAAATTTAGGCCGAAAACCCTAGGTCCGCTAGCTCCTCGTTCTTGCAAATCCTGCCCACAATTTTTTCCCATAAAACTATCATGCGGGCCCTAGAGGATGAATTTGGGTTCTCTCTATAGCTGTAGACTCCACCTCTGCAAATTACCACAAATTCTCATCCACCCTTAGGAGATTTTTCTCCTAATTTCTTTAGTTGAAACTCCCTTAGAAACTCCTCAAATCAGTGGTATGAACTTCTCACCCTACATCCTCCGGAACTCCTCAAATCAGTGGTACGAACTTGTGGCCCTGCATCCTCCTGGAGATTCGAATTGGATGAGTTTGGTTGAAAATGAACCACAAACTCCAACAATCTCCTCTCCAATAAAATATGAAATTCTTTCCTAGGGTGGCACTCTAATTCCACCAAAGAAAGAGTTGAGATTTCTGCTCAAAAATCTCTTTGTTTTAAGCAGCACTAGTAGTCTTGGCTAAGAAACTCAAGAGTAATCTAAATCATAAATTTATTTTGTCAAAATCCCCCCAAAATTATTCCTACTCCTATTTATCTTAGCTTCCCCATTTCTCTCCTTTTGGGTCCCACCCATTTGACTTTCTTCTCCCTAGCTCCATTTTCCTAAGGGGTTCAAATTCTCCTTTTTGAGTGACCCCACATCTCATTACCAATTTAAACTTTCCTTTTCTCTAATGTTGGTGTCCTCCATCTCTCCAAAAATTAAGAGGGGACTCCCTCCACCCACTTTCCTAAGTGTACATGCCAAAATATTTCCCAACACCCAATTGCAAAAATAGAAATTCATCTAAGAAAAAATAATTTAATTGGGGACATTATATTCATCCCCTCTTTTATTTAGAATTCAAATTTAAATAATTTAAAGAAAATTATATCAACCAACCATGGCTCTTGTGTCCATGTTGGCATTATAGTCACATTTTTAAATTACAAAAATTGAGGCAAATGAATGAGTTGTCACAAATATCATTGTGAATACAAACCATCCAT
Source organism: Pinus tabuliformis (assembly GCA_031772625.1). NCBI lineage: Eukaryota > Viridiplantae > Streptophyta > Pinopsida > Pinales > Pinaceae > Pinus > Pinus tabuliformis. Next base: position 1,648,429,283 of record CM062818.1, on the reverse strand, counting down.
TCTATTCATTCAAACATAAGAATGTAGAGGATTGATTGGGTATTAAATTTTTTGGTGTTGGAATGAATTGCCATCAACATTAAAATAAACAGTTAAAAAACCATAATTCCACAACCCCTTGGCAATAACAAAATTATATTGCCTATTGTTTTTGGAGTAAAATCCGTGACCATTCCATTCTTTTAGTCATAAGATATTTTATATACGGCCACGGAATGTGCATTCAATCACATCTCCAGATGGTAAACGACAAGCAATGGGAAATCACATATCAAACAAGTGCAATAGTTGCTGGAATTCAGGTAACCCTTTTTCCATTTCCACTGTGACCTCTAGGTATGGGATCTTTGATGTTGTAACTATTGTCAAGCAGTACACAAAGGGAAAGAATGTTCGCTGAAAGACCTGGTCAACGAGAATGATAGTTCTGTTGAAATTTTCAGTTCTTGGAAACAGTTTACTGAACCTAGATTAAAGCTCCAGCTCCTCGAAATGAAAAGCATTAACCCACTTGTAACGCACAATTTTGTCCTCGACAAAATTGGGGTAATCAAGGGAGAGATCAACAAAGGGTGGTTTACGTTCAGCCAAAGTTACCAGATTGATAATTTGGTTTGAGGCGATAAAATCTAATATACGCTGAATTGAAGTTATTTTGAATGAAAAATACACTCACAAATTCACATAAAATGTAACAGCATGCGATAAAATCTAATATACGGTGAATTGAAGTTATTTTGAATGAAAAATACACTCAGAAATTCGCATAAAATGTAACAGCATTTGACGAAATGGTTAATGTGATGTATATACAGCATGCTTCAGAACTCTGTTTCAGACTTGTAAAAGAATGAACCAGATTTAAGGCTGGATCCTGATCACAACATAGGACTTGATTTTGACTCGGCCTGTACTCACATATGGTTATAAAAGGGTATGATGTAATGTAAAAGAACTCCGGATCAACATTTTGAATACTGTTGTTACTCATCAACTTCTTATCCAAGTTTTGCATGAAGCAATTGTGTATATTCTTATATTCACATATGATTAAATCAAGTATATTATTATGTTTATGGTATATTGAATTCAAGCAAGAAATATTTTTAGCTTTGCACATTGTTGTTCACTATAACTATTCACTATTTTTACTGAAAAAGAGGAAAATTTATTCAAGTATATTATTATGTTTATGGTATATTGAATTCAAGCAAGAAATATTTTTAGCTTTGCACATTGTTGTTCACTATAACTATTCACTATTTTTACTGAAAAAGAGGAAAATTTATTGGGAAATCAATGGGAGAAGTCAAAGAGTGCATGGCTCAAATTAGAAAATACAATGAATATCAAAACATGCACTAAATTGTGGTCAAAAATTTCCACACATGTAGGCACAAATTTATATAAATAGAAATAGCTCAGAGAACCATATAATAGCAGCCATAAAACTGAGTCATTTTATTGATTTTAACGCTGGAACTGAATATAATGGAGTGAATAGATAGAACATGGGCTTGCTACTACAAGCATGCAATACCCAAGTGAGAAACTAAGTGAAATCTCCAACCGAAATGACTCAATCTATCCAAACGCATTGTCGAGAAATTATTATTGTTGGAGGCAAACTGTGAAATGAACCTTCAAAACTACAAAATTTCTGAAAAAATAGAGAGAGGCTCCTCACACCCCAACCAATAAAACCTAGAAATATTTTGAGTTAATTCTAGTTGGCCCAGAATGTCCAAAATAGTGCAAAACTCTCAGCTAAACCAACAATTTGTCCTGCTATAAGAATGAGGACTTCAAGCCCGAATATTACCTGGAAAATTATAAAATTTTAACCACGAATTTCTCTCATAAAACCCAGAAAAATCTCAAGCTAAATCCACTAGTCATTGAAACCCCAAAATTAGCGTGTGGCCCTACTAGTGAGCTAAAGAAATTTAACCACTGAAAGAATGCACAATTTCCCTAAAGGGAAACTCCTCCAAATCCCAGCAAAATTCCTTCCTCAAATTACCAGTGAAAATCAACTCCAATACCCGAAAAAACACTGTTATTGTTGTATCTAGGACTTGTTCAAATAGCTCTCCAAAGATATTTCTCAATCAAACTACCTCGCAATTAGCCATGCTAATGACAGTATATTCTTCTTCGGCTGTGCTCATGCTACAAAATTTTGTTTCCTGCTCATCTAGGATATCATGGAAAATCCAATGCCAAAACAACATCCAGGTGTATTTTTTCTGTCGATAACATTTCCGTCCTAATTAGCATCACTGTATCCATGAAGTTGAACATTTCCTACAGAATATCTTAGGCCAAGTGTGATGACCCATGCAAATATCTCAGTATGTGTCTGGCAGCTATCCAATGTGTGTGGAGGGGCTTGGTCATGAATTGACTAAATGTGTTTACTGTATAACATATGTATGGACAAGTGTTCACAAGGAACATTAGAACCCCAACTAGTTGACTTTATTGGGATGGATTTTCTAAGTCTGGTCCTGCAACATCTCCACATAACTTCTTGAATTTCATTTCCATTAGTGTATCTATGGATTTATATTCAGTCATTCCAAATCTTTCCAGCAACTTTACAACATATTTTCCTCGTGAAAGGAAAATATCACCAATATTTTTCCACACTTCAAGGCCCAAAAGGTAGTGCATGAGACCAAGGTATTTCATCTCAAACTCAGAGGCTAGCTTCCTCTTACATTTAATCATCATAGGCTCACTACATGTCAAAAATGGATTGTCAACATATAAAACCAAAATCAATGGCATACCTTAGACTGCCTTGAAGTAGAGGTTGGGATCGACATTGCTTCTTGTGAATCCCATCTTCACTAAGTAACTGTCAATACGTGCATGCCAAGCTCAGGGAGCTTTCTTCAAACCATGCAATGCCTTCTTCAACCTGCAAACATGTGTTTTTCGATCTTCCACTTCGAATCCCTATGGTTGTTCAACATATACCTCTTACTATAACATTCCATGAAGGAATGTAGTCTTTACATCCATTTGATGAAGAGTCTATTCCTGACTTGCAGCAAAGGAAAATATAGAACGAATGGTTGTATCTCGAGCTACAGTAGCAAATATGTCATCATAATCTTTTCCCTCTTTTTGAGAGAAGCCTCGAGCTATGAACTTTGCTTTATATTTCTCAACGCTGCCATCAATTCCATTTTTTATTTTGAATAGCCATTTTCAAGTCACAATAGACTTCCCTTTCGGTCTATGCACAACATCCCATACATAGTTTTTCATAATAGATTCATATTTTTCAGCCATGTCATCCTTCCAAAGTTGTTCTTTTACTACTTCTTCGAATGTGGACGGTTCGGCGTGAATCATAGTACTCATAGCAACAACAGATCCCTAACATGCATGGTTGTTTCGTTTCTTTGAGTGATATGCGAATGGGGACATTTCTTTCAGTATCCTATAAAGTATCGCAGAGCCAAAGTGGTCTCTTCTTAGAGGGAGGATCACTTGGTGGAGGAACTAATGGATCGATAGGCTCTATGAGATCATCAACCATATCGGACTCAAGTATAGACGGACCATCCATAATATCCCAGTCATCATTCTCTTCCTTGGGCGGAGGAGGTGGAAGGAGATCTCTTACTTTTCCAAGAGCCGCATCTTCATCAAATGTTACATCCCTACTAATTTTGACTTTCCTTTGACCAGGAATATAAATTCTATATGCTTTAGAAATTTCACAATAACCCACAAACATACCTTTTCTACCAGTAGCTTCCAATTTGTTTCTTTTGTCTTTCGGCACATGAAAATATATTGGGCATCCAAACACAAAAAGATGGATGATATCAAGCTATATGCCTATGAATATTTCTTCAGGAGTCTTCTTTTCTAATGCTTGATGAGGCACCTTGTTCTCAACATATACAACAATAGATATAGCGTTGGCCCAAAGGAACTTTGACACCTTTTGATCATGGAGCATAGCATGGGCAACTTCTAATATAGACTTGTTCTTTCTTTTGGCTAGATTATTATGTTCAAGAGTATATGACACAATCGTTTCCTTCTTGATTCTGTCTTTCTTGAAAAATGTTATGAATTCTTTTCACATGTATTCTCCTCCATTGTCAGACCCGAAGACTTTGATTATATTTCCTGATTGATTTTCGATCAAGGCTTTGAATTCCTTGAATCTTTCAAAGGCTTCATCCTTGAGCTTAAGATAGTATATCCATCTCTTTCTTGAGAATTCATCAATAAAGGTAATGTAGTAGAGATGACCATCCATAGAATGTACATGCATCATACCACATATATCAAAATGAATGGGATGGAGGATGTCATTTGTTTTGTTCTTACTAGAGGGAAATGGTCCCCTTGTTTTCTTTCCACCTGCACAACCTGGAAAAACTCGATCATGATGAGCCTGAACAACAAGAATACCAGAGACCAGAATACCAGAGACCAATTTCTTCAATTTCGGAAGTGCATCATAGTGAAAATGAGCCAGCCTGCAGTGCCATAATTCTCTCAAATGATTGGTATTATGAACCAATTCTATGAGAGGTCTTCCAGTGACCTTATAGATTCCTTCAAATCTCAATCCTAGTGTGAAGGCATCCCCCATAGGTGAATTCGAAGGCCAAGTTAGAACTTTACCTTTCATGAAGAAAACCTTCATCCCTTTATCTTCTAATGCGGATATAGATCCTAGATTCTTCATTAACCTAGGTACATACATAACATCATGCAATAGAACTAATTTCCCCGAATTCAACTGAAATTTGACGGGCCCAAAGCCTTTCACGGGATGACTAGAGTTCTTTCCAAGAATGATCTTTAGCTTAGTCTCCCTCTCTACTAGATCATAGAGGACTTCCTTATAACCATAGAAATGATGAGTGGCTCCACTATCAACCAACCAACTATCCCATGAATCCGGTGGAGAAGAACTAGTAAGAGCATAAATGATAATGTATTCAGATTTATTTACAACATTGCTTTCATATCTAGGAGATTTTGACTTATTTTTAGAGGATGATCTTCCTCACGGTCGCTTGAGGAGTCTATTATTCTTCTATCATCTTCTTTGTCACGTTTATTTCTTTGAGTGCCTCTTATTTTGTTATTGTAGTTGCCTCTAGTGTTGTAGTGTGGCCTCTTTCCTATCCCAGGAAAGTGTTGTGCATAATGACCCTTCTTGTGGCAATTGAAGCATTCAACATGAGATGTCGATTTGTCATTATTTCTTTTTGTATTTTGAGAAGGAGGCTTCCTTGATGAACCTCTTCTTGTCTTCTTTATTTTACCATGAGTGATGTATGCAACGGGCTCTCCCTCTTCATGCTTTTGAATCCTTCCTCTTGCTATCATCTTAGATTCTTCTTGAGTGAGTTTTCCAATGATTTCATCATATGATGGAAGGAAATTGTTGTTGCTGATAGTAGTAATGAAGGTTTCCCAAATAGGGGGAGACCTCTAAGAGTCACAACTACTAGCTCCCTGTCAGGTACATTTTCTCCAACCCTCTGCAATTGATCTCTAAGACGAGAGATCCTCATAATGTAAGATTGGACAACTTCCCCTTTGTTCATCTTAATTTCCTTGAGTTGATCTTTCAAGGTGATGATCTCATTCAGGTTGTTGAATTCATACATGTTGATTATCTTGTCATACATGTCTTTAGACTTTCTTAAATTCCCAACATAAGCAAGTAAATGATCTTGTAAACCATGCTTTTCTTTAGACTCACCTTTCTTGTACTTGTTCTTGAGAGAAACGGAAGCATTTTCTGGAGGATCGGGCATCCTTCCTTGAATGTATTCTAGCACATCATTGTTGTCCACTATGATTTCCAATCTGACTTTCCATGCAACAAAATTTGATGCATCACCCAACTTTTCATGCTCTTTGAACGACATCTTGACCTTGAATAGACAATTTGCTTTCTGAAAGAGAGGGATTTAAAACTTGTCTTCTCTTGGGTTTGTCTTTCACCTTAGCTCCGATACCATGTTAAATTTTTTTATTGTTCTATGTTGTATTAGTTACTTTAGCCCAATTTATCTCCTCATTAACAATGCATCCAACTATTAGCAGTATAATCAATCATAAGCGTAATTGAAGAAATAAATATGCAGTGATAAAAAAGACAACAACACAACGATAAGAGATAACAAATTGGTCCAAGACCAAGGAAAAATCCCACAAGGGGGAAACCATTTCAAATCTTCTTCTTTAGTAGATCATCATAAAAGGATTTCAGCAGTGAGTAGAATGAGCCCAATACATATGATTTGCGTGGATAATAATAAATCAGATCTATAGATCTACATATTTGTATAACAACAAAGAGAAACCCAGATCTACCAAATCACTGAAGTCAATTGAATCTAAGATGTCAAATCTTATATATGAACTCTGGTCGCCCTCATCACGATCGTATGTGTGCGACCGAAACTCCTTGGTCGCTCTCTCAGTTACTGTATGCGGGCGACTGTGACTATATGGTCACTCTCAGGAAGCATTTATGTGCGTGACTCTAGCGTAATACAACTAAAACCTAATTCGCTCCCTTACTATTATTGTGCGAGTGACCGAGATGTCCTAGTCGCTCCCAGGACTACTCTCTGCGAGCAAATGGGGACCTGAACCATCCGATTTTCCTCTAAACCCAGAGTCACTCCCTTTCCTACTATGTTCCTAAGACCAAGGATGAAAATGTCATGTTCTGTGCTAGCGACGAAGATCCATAAAACCCCAACCCAGAGTGAACCTTTCGCTTGTGATTTCGGACCCTGTGTGAACTCCTCCTGATGAACCTCTGCAAGCCAAAACAAAATAGAAGAATAGAAAATGTCTTATTCAAGTGTGTTGAAATGAACTTGAGGTCGCTTAATTTTATAGGATTTCTTGAGGGTTTACTTGGGGTTGAGATTGACCCAAGAAGTTACCCAAGTGGTTAGGGCCGACCCATTCCATAATGAATGAATGAGTAAAATAATTCAAAACTTAACTTCTGCTTAACCAAATTAGGTGATCTTTGGGTCATTTTTGGTCCTCTCGAAAAGAGGAATTTATAAGTGCAAACATCTTCTCGGTCATCTGAGTTGTCTAATGCAGATTTTTACCCTAATTGCCAAAGTTAACACAAGTAGCACTGGTCATAGCAGTTTATATTAATGTCAAAATTCTACACACTATACGAGGTTCTATAGGAAATTTCTAAACCCTTTACATTGCAAAATGATATTTTATATAACACAAATACCAAAACAAATTCTCCTATGTTTATGTAAAATAAAACTAGCAAATAATTCCAAAAATCCAATGAACCTTGGATTGTCTTGAGTGACTGAAACTATTAGTCCTTGACCTCTGCCTAAAAATATGAACGAAATATCCTACTAATTGATTTTCCATTAGTTCTTTTGATCGTTGGTCAAATCCCTTCAAATATGGAATTTGATCGCTGATTTTGTGCTCTGAAAATATGGAAATAATATTTATTCACTGCTTTTGTTGTCACTTAATCCCTTTGAATGATTTTTAGACTTTTGAGTGTGCAACAAATCTGCCAACAAAATTTTTCTCCTTAATATATTGAAGGAAATCGCCAAATCGAATTGATGAGGCGGCTCATCAACAACTGCCCATGAGCTTTTTACTGGAAAATACCTATAAAATGGGTAGCTTCATTGATTGAATGTCCAGGCTCCATATCTATCAAGTACTCGCTGAGACTCCATATCTATCGAGTACTTGTTCCCATTGTAGGACACAAAAGTTGTAACGATTGTCACATTATGTATTAGTTACCGTGCATTCTTTTTATTTAGACACCTACAACTACTTGATTGTCTAGTATCTGCTGTCCAAATTGTAGTAGCTGAGACAACTATTATCTCAGTGCCCACCTGTTGTGAACTTGCTGCAATCAACATGGTCAACAAATAGTCAGGGGTATCCTGCTCAGAGAGGATATCAGTTGGGGACCATTCCATTCTTTTAGTCATAAGATATTTTATATATGGCCATGAAATGTGGATTCAATCACATCTCCAGTTGGTCAATGACAAGCAATGGGAAATCACTTAGTCTATGGGCACACATACCAAACAAGTGCAATAGTTGCTGGAATTCAAGGAACCCTTTTTCCATTTCCATTGTGACCTCTAGGTATGGGATCTTTGATGTTGTAACTACTGTCAAGCAGTACACAGAGGGAAAGAATGTTTGCTAAAAGACATGGTCAATGAGAATGATAGTTCTGTTGAAATTTTCAGTTCTTGGAAACAGTTTACTGCACCTAGATTAAAACTCCAGCTCCTAGAAATGAAAAGCATTAACCCACTTGTAACACACAATTTTGTCCTCGACAAAATTGGGGTAATCAAGGAAGAGATCAGTAAATGGTGGTTTACGTTCATCCAAAGTTACCGAACTGATAATTTGGTTGACATGTTTGAGGCGATAAAATCTAATATACGGTGAATTGAAGTTATTTTGAATGAAAAATACACTCAAAAATTCGCATAAAATGAGAAAATATGAGAGGTTTTTGTTAAGGGGTTTGTTGTCGACAAAAACATATTTTGGTTTTCAAAAACTCGTTTACCGATGTTCAAAAACTACACCCTAAGTTACTTCCTTTTACAGGAAAAAAATGTTTTAACTCACCATTTTTAAAAAAATGCGCTGCTACTCTAGTTGTCAGCACTTTAACCCTATTTATTACCAATCAATGCTGACACTTCCATTTTCATCACTTTTAAAATATTATTGCCTAAAATTGTGATAACAAATTGGAATTCCTTTCCCAATATATCTTTGTTTGTGTATTCTCGTACAAGTATGTTCTTGCTAGTTCAAATGTAGCATGTTCTTGCTCTGTTTATTATCTACTTACATCGTCTTTGCCTCTCCATTTGGTTGGGTAACAACAACAACGAATGGAGGTGGAACGAACCTATTGAAGAGAAAAAAAGAAGATGAATTAATTAAAGAAGCTACAAGTTCAATTTTGTTTGCAATTGGACCATAGATGTTGTGCTTCGACTCTGAGTCTGCACCTTGAAATTTGCAAGAAAAGTGTGATAATTTCTACAAGAAAAAAACAGGTTGAATGATCTTATTTATAATTTCTCTATAGTATGTGGATTTACTTCAACTTGACATCTCCATTCCTTGTTTTTGTTTTCATATATATTCTTGGTTCATACTCTGTGAGGTATTGGGATTTCTACAATTCAATTCTTTCTCAATGTTTGGTTTAGCATTGCTATGCTTGGGGAATGGTGATCCATTTCTCTTTCGGTCACATGTTATCTTACACTTTACCTAATCTACCTTCTTTCTTCTCAGCTCGTGAACTCCTTGGTTCTGCCATAATCCTCCTCGAAACTTGTCTTCTCTATCTAGTTTTCCTTTGTGTCAATTTTGGGGGTGGCTGCTTCTTTCTCTTTGTAGGTTGTTGTCTCTCCATTTCCCTACACCCATATTGTAGTCTCTACTTAAGAGCTTCCTTGCAATCCACCTTGACTCTCTATAGCTTGGCCCTGTCGCCAAGATCTCCCACTCTTGTTTTTCATCACCCATGTCAAATATGAAAATAGCTTCATCTTCCTCTAGTCATAGGGAGCATAAAAGTTCTACACAACCACCTAGGACTAGAACTTAAGGGAGTTCTGAAAGATTTATTGCAATGTTTTAGGAGAACATTGCCTCCTCAATTCACAGAGAAATTCACAATACCAAGCATGAAGCTCAAGTGGAAAGTCACTTCTTGTCTAGTGTACAAGTAGAGGAGAGTGTGTGTTGTTGAATACCTAATATAGGCAACAACCACACTAGGCAAACTAGATACCATCAAACTATTGATTTGTATTAGCATATCAAAACAATTATATGAAAGTCTTAGTGATATGGTTAGAAACACAACAAAAAGTCCTTCTTAACATTGAAGAGGTGTAGCTCTAACTTAAGAACTTGAACTCCAAGGTCTCTCTAATGGCAAAGAAACTAGCTAACTTAAATCTCTCTAGTTATGAGGAGAACACAAGGGCCCTTAAAACTATATAGGTAGAATCTCCTTCTAGCCAAATGTTTAGATTATAAATTCTTGTTTATGTTCCATGGGACCATCTTAGTGCGTTTTATGTTAGCTATAAAGTATTACAATCCATCTCTAGATTTTATTAGTCTATTAAAATTATATCATTATAATACCAATTTTCGATTGGTTTTAAAGCTAAAATTATCATTTATTAATATATAATCTTAAATTTCATCATACAAAACATTCTACTAGTATAAAATCAAACAATAAAATTCTTATACATTAATAATTTTGCTATCTAATTTTCTTATTTAACTTATAAGTGTAATTAATAAATAATAATAATAATAATAATAATAATAATAATAATAATAATAATAATAATAATAATAAATCAATAAATAATATTAATATATAAATAATAATATTTTAAAAATAAAAATAAAATGTAATAAAAATAAAAAATAAATTACCACACATGAAACATTAAAACAACCGAACAAAATACATTCAATTATTAACATCCACGAGGCCAATAGCAATCCCAAATTTTGTCGAAGCGCCTTTAAAATTCTTTGATGCCGAAACCTAATTGTTTAATATTAAAATAGGGAAGGCATGTCAGAAGAATAAAAAGAAAAGATGAAATATATTCTCATATATACAAGCAATATACAAGCCAAAACAAGCCTTGGATTATGACACACCTCCATAAAGTGTTAATTTAATAGGAGGACACTATTTAAAGATCAAGTCTATCATATTTCGAAATTTTCCAATTTGATTTAAAATATTGGAATATATATATTATGTATATTTTGCTAAATCACATAGTATTATATAAAAATAAAATTATTATTACCAAACTCATGTCATTAGAGAAAAATATAATTTTTAAAAAGAAATTAACAAGTTAGATATTCATATATAGAGTTGTGAGTAACATATCTTATATCTTAATTTTGGCCAAGTTGAATAGATAATGAATTGTAGATTTTTTAATTGCAGATTTATTACCAAAGACTGTTAAATTTACAATTCAAATCTAGAATATTTCTCAAATATACCATATTAAATACAACAATAAAATATTAAGAATATAATTGTAATCATTTCTTTAGACATAAGGAAATAAGTTAACACCTCAAGATCATGAAGCATTTACTAGGAGTGAAAGTTTGTCCACCTATGGATATTAGCAGGTAATTCCAAGTGGGGTGGTTTTCCTTGAATAATTGTAATGATAAAGAAGACAACAATAAAACCATAAGAGATAGCAGATTGGTCCAAAAACAAAGAAAAACCCCACAAGGGAAAACCCTTTCAAATATTCTTCTTTAGTAGATCATCATAAAAAGATTTCAACAACGAGTACAATGAGCCCAATACATATGATTTGCAGTGGATAATAATAATCAGATCTATAGATCTGTATAATAGAAGAGAGAAGCCCAGATCTACCAGATCACTAAAGTCAATTGAATCCAAGATGTCAAATCTTAGATCTGAAATTTGGTTGCCCTCATCACGATTGTCTGTGTTCGATCAAAACTCCTTGGTCACTCTCTCGGTTACTGTATGCGAGTGATTGTGACTGCAGGGTTTCTCTCAAGAAGTCTTTATGTGTGTGACCATGGCACAATACAACTAAAATGCAGAGTCACTCCCTTATTGTTGTTGTGTGAGCGACTGAGGTGTCCTGGTCACTCACAGGACTACTTTGTACGAGTGATTGGGGACCTCAACCTTCTGATCTGCCTCTGAACCTAGAGTCGCTCCCTTGAACCTTCTAATCTGCCTCTGAACCTAGAGTCGCTCCCTTGCCTACTCCGTGCCTACAAACAAGGATGAAAATGTATTTTTCTATGCCAGCGATCGAGATCCATAAAACCCTAACCCAAAGTGAACCTTTCGCCTGTGATTTCGAACCCTATGTGAACTCCTTCCGTCGAACCTTTGTGAGCCAAAACAAAGTAGAAGAGTAGAAAATGTCTCGATCAAGTGTGTTGAAATGAACTTGAGATCACTTCCTTTTATATGCTTTCTTGAGGGTTTACTTGGGGTTGAGATTGACCCAAGCAATTACCCAAGTGGTTAGGGTCGACCCATTCCATAATGAATGCACGAATAAAATAATTCAAAACTTAACTTCTGCTTAACCAAATTAGGTGATCTTTGGGTCATTTTTGGTCCTCTCAAAAAGAGGAATTTAGTGGAACCATCATCTTGGTCATCTGAGTTGTCCAATCTGGAACTTGACCCTAGTTGTAAAAATTCACACTCCCTCTCAACTAGGAAGAATTTCACCTGCCAATATCTGCCAGTTGATCTTTGCATCATCTTGTAATGATTTGACTATCTCTGTTCAACTCTATCTACTAGAAATTTCTCAGATCTAGAAGAAGAATAATTAGGGAGCAATAGCTTCCACCCATACCGAGAAATATGATTATATATCATATAGGGGAGCACATCTTCAACCTTGGAATCTCATCGAGGGATCTTATCCTCAACCCAAATCCTATTTCCTACTGATCTTCCCAACAATGAACCTCAATAGTCTTGTGGTAGAACACCTACATCATAATCGACTTGGGTTGTACTCCCCAACTACACTCTCAACTCATTAGCCAAAACGAGGAGCGATATTCCCGTCTATTGAAATTTAAAAGTTTGACATGTTAGAAATCCCTACTGCATTATCTGGTTTAATTTCTCCTACTTGTTCATTCCATTGTCAAGTTATTTATAAATATAGATACTGAAATAAACAAAAATGCAACCTTAATTCATATACAGATAAACCACTGAAATACTGAGACAAATACACAAGGGACACCATTATTTTTGGACAATCGTCCCTGGAAAAACCCAATGCGGGAAGACTGGTGCAACAGTTTTGAGGGTTTTATTATTATGTAGATTCTTGAGTAAAACTAGGGTGCCAGAAATGGCTCACCCAACAGAGATTGTTACACGGCAGTAATACCTCTTCTCGGAGACAGATATTTAGTCTCTTAGCTCTAGTCTTCCCCACGAAAATCCTTCCAGCACTTCCTCTTGGCCCCACGTCAGCCTTGCTAGCTTCAGCTCAGCTCTTGAAGCCTCTGCATTAGCCTTTAGACCCTTTGTGTTATCTCTCTGGCCCTCTGTGTCACCCACGCAGGCCCCTCAGCCTCTGTGCAGTCCCCAACTACCTCTGCGTAGCCTCTGCTGCCTCTGTGTAGCTCTATCTGCCTCTACGTCAGTCTCTTCAGTCATTGCATTGACCCTCTGGAACTATCCTTGCCTCTTTGCTATGCACTCATTTCCCCTCACTGCAACAGATCACTTGTTCGATTTTTCTCAGCAAGCCCCGCTCGAGAAAATCAAGTTGACTGATCAATCTTGGTGTGTCTCCAACTGACCCTCAACCCTCCTCTTAGACTTTTTATGTTGAGTCTTCAATGTCCGATATTAAATCTCTAATCAATAGCTAAGATTAGATTTGGCTTGATCCATGTCATTTAGAACCTTCTCACCCAGTTTTATATTAATATCCATTAATATTTTTATTTTCCTAAGTTTAGACTTAGGAACCCATTAAATATTAATTATTTTAATATCTCTCTAACTAGGTGGAATTTCCCTAAACCATTTCTGGGTCTTGGAGATCTCATGCGCTTTAGCCTCTCCACAAATTTTCATGGCTAGAGAACATCTGATGCTACCCCAAATTAACACTCCCTCTTAGCAAGGAATGTGCTCTAGTATTTCTCCACCACTGAACATTACCCTGATCATCCGACATTGGTACCTGTGCTGATGCTTGGCTTGCTACCCAACATCCTCCGCATTGTTGCCTACTGTACTGCTTCCCATGGCTCTGCCACTACCACTGCTACATCTGTACTACAGCTCCCTCTGCATCTGTGCTGCTGCTGGTCCTTCCCCCAACATTGTATTTGCACTGCAATTCTCTCTCCTCATGCTGCATCGTGTTGCCCCATAACAATACCACTGCTACTGCTACACTACAACTCAGTTATTGAGAAGTAAGTAACTGATCTACCCAACTACTAACATCCTTGTCAGGCTAGAAGCCATCCTGGTGTTGAAGTTCCCTTTGTTGTTATCTTGTGCTCCCTTTGCTGCCTCTGCACTGCTGCGACAACCTTGTGCCTCCAAAACACCTTTGTGCATTTCCGCATTGCTCCAAACTCCTCAGTACCTCTCACACTGTTTCAACCCTCACTGCACTGCTATAGATCCCTGCACTCTATCATTTTTTTGTCGCTCCATCACATCTTGCTTCTACTGACATCCATCATCCTGCTACTGTCTCTCGGGGTTCTCGTAGCTCAATATGATCCAAGAGCTTAGATACCTCAAGGATCCTACCCATCCATATTTTGTAGTCCTCCTAACTATAGCTTGATGTCTCCCCATCTATTCTCTAGAGGTGCATGAGCACTCATGGAAAAATCATCATCAGTCTCTACTTACTTCTCCGCCTTAGCTAGCTCTACCTTGGAGTCAGAAGCCTCTCCCTTATTCTTCTTCCTGGGACACTAGGTTGCATAATGACCCAACTCCCACAATGGAAGCACTTTATCTTAGAGATGTCCTTCTTCTTCCTCTTCCCTTGTTGTCCTGCAGATGCCAGAGTCGCATCCTCTTCCTCCTCTTTCTTGATTCGACCTCCTTTGGTGCTACTTCCCACCTTGGTTAGCCATCTGATCTCTTCTTGGTGAAGATATGCCCACAATTCTTCCCATCTTAGAAGAGTCGCTCTGCCCAAAATTCTTTGGACGAATTTCTCCCACTCCTTAGAGTCTGTGTTCAGGGCGGTCCTCACCATTAACTCTTGATCCGGCGCAGCCCCTATGGAAGCAAGTTGGTCCCGAATCTCCTAAAACCTAATGAGGAATAGATCTATCTACTCTCCCTTCTGCATATGATACGAACACAAGTGATTCTCCAGTAGCAACTTCCTCTGCACGAAAGTTCATTCATACAATGTCATCAAGGTATCCCACATCTCCTTTGACATGTTCTTCTCGGCAATATGCGGTACTACATGATCCTTGACCCCATCAAGGATTATGCACTTTGTCTTCGCCATTGCATCCTCATACCTCTCATTATCAACTGGATCTACTAGGATAGCCAAGGTTCTCAAGGTGAAGCCCTTGAGTGTGATGTCTATCCAGAACATACAGGATCATGGCCTTCCAGATGACAAAGTTTGTGGCCCCATCCAACCTGTCCCGATCCCTTAGTCCGTTTGATGCCATCTCCACTCCTTTTTTGGACTCCCTCTGAGTCTTGCCTTCCCTCCTGGAAGTTCTCTCCTAGACTCCCTCTAATCCTTGACTTCCCTCCTAGAAGTTCTCTCCAAGACTCCCTCTGAGTCTCAATTTCCCTGCTGGAAATCTTCCCGCAAATTGTTGCATCGCTCCTCTCCGATCCTCTTTGCAACTGCAACTAGGATATGGATTTCTTGGCTATAAATCCATCAAGGCATAGACTCCCTCTACCTTGGTTCTATCTTGTTAGTTACTTTTCTACTTCGACAGCAACAACACCCCATCAGCATCCGAATCCATAATCTGCCCACAACTCCCTAGGCCCCGACAACTGAAGAAACTGAGCCTTTCAGCTCTACGCAATCCCCGCAATGGCTGACTGTGTCAAGCCTACCTGACTGAGTAGGATGACGTGGCTCTTCATGAGCCTCTTCTGCCTCTCTCTGCCTCTACGATGGCCCTCTCCTTGGCTCGTAATGATGTCACTCCTTCTCTTCTGCCTTCTACTTAGGAGCAACTCTGTCTCTCGGGACAACTGTTTCTACTGCAAATTTTCTTATTTCTGTTGGTGCCTTCAGTTCTCCTATGATCTGCAATGCTCTGATACCATGTTGAAATTTCTAAGTCTGACACGTTAGAAATCCCTACTGGATTATCTGGTATAATTTCTCCTACTTGTTCATTCCATTAACAAGTTATTTATAAATATAAATACTGAAATAAACACAAATGCAACCTTAACTCATATATAGACCAACAACTAAAATACTGAGACAAACACACAAGGGGCACCATTATATTTGGACAATCGTCCCCGGAAAAACCCAATGCGGGAAAACCAGTGCAACAATTCTGAGGGTTTTATTATTATGCAGATTCTTGAGTACAACTAGGGTGCCATAAATGGCTCACCCGATAGAAATTGTTACACTGCAATAATACCACTTCTTGGAGACAGATATTCAACCTCTCAGCTCTAGTCTAACCCACGAAAATACTTCTGGTGGTTCCTCTTGGCCTTGCACCAACCCTTCTAGCTTCAACTCAGCTCCTGAAGCCTCTGCGTTAGCCTTCAAACGCTCTACATCAGCTCTTTGGCCCTCTACGTAAACTCTCTAGCCCTCTGCGTCACCCATGCAGGCCCCTCAGCCTTTGTGCAGTCCCCAACTACCTCTGCGTCAGCCTCTTCAGTCATTGTGCTGACTCTCAGGCACTATCCTTGCCTATCTACTATGCACTCACTGCTCCTCGCTACAACATATCACTTGTTCGAATTTTCTCAGCAAGGCCCACTCCAGAAAATCGAGTTGACTGATCAATCTTGGTGTGTCTCCAACTAACCCTCAAGCCTCCTCTTAAACTTTTTATGTTGAGTATTCAATGACCGAGATTCAATATCTAATCAACAGCTAAGATTAGATTTGGCTTGATCCATGTCATTTAGAACATTCTCACCCAGTTTTATATTAACAACCATTAATATTTTTATTTTCCTAAGTTTAGACTTAGGAATCCATTAAAAATATTAATTATTTTAATATCTCTCTAACTGGGTGGAATTTCCCCAAACCATTTCCGAGTCTTGGATATCTCATGTTCTTTAGCCTCTACACCAATTTTCATGGCTAAATAACATCCGATGCTACCCAAAATCAACACCATCAAGCTGGCCTGCTTGAGGGTATGATGCCAACTGGGGTATACTCTGCAAATACCAAGTAAGGGAGAAACATTCTCCGACCCTATAATTATAGGGGAGAAACATTCTTCTACATTGGGTAACAAATAGGGTAACACCCTATTATCTAGAGTTACCTCAAGCCCAGGAGCCCTCTAACTCAATTCCTCACCCTGGGAGCTCAAGTAGGGTGGGAAGAGTATGCTTAGTGTCCTCGATCGGCACTGCCCCTTATCCATAGGGGATACATCCATCAGTCCAAGTTGTTCTCTGAAAATCGATAACTTTCTCTTTAGTAATGCCTTGGTGAGAATATATGCAATCTGTTCATCTATCAATATGTGATGGAACTTGACAACTCCTCTCTGCACCACGTCTCGAATCAAGTGACAACGAATCTCAATATGCTTGGAATTTTCATGAAACACAAGATTTTTTGCCAAACGGATTCCACTCTTGTTGTCACAGTATATTAATGTTGTATCTAGGACTTTCTCAAATAGCTCTCCAAAGATATTTCTCAATCAGACTACCTTGCAACCAACCATGCTAACAACAATATATTCTTCTTCAGCTGTACTCATGCTACAAACTTTTGTTTCCTGCTCATCTAGGATATCATGGCAAATCCAAGGCCAAAACAACATCCAGATGTACTTTTCCCGTCGATAACATGTCTGTCCCAATCAACATCACTATATCCATGAAGTTGAACATTTCTTGCAGAATATATTAGGCCAAGTGTGATCGACCCATGCAAATATCTCAGTATGTGTCTGGCAGCTATCCAATGTGTGTGGAGGGGCTCGGTCATGAATTGACTCAATGTGTTTACTGCATAACATATGTATGGATGGGTGTTCACAAGGAACATTAGAGCCCTAATCAATTGTCTATATTGGGATGGATTTTCTAAGTTTGGTCTTGCAACATCTCCACATAACTTCTTGAAGTTCATTTCCATCAGTGTAACCATGGATTTATATTCAGTCATTCCAAATATTTCCAGCAACTTTACAATGTATTTTCCTTGTGAAAGAAAAATATCACCAAGATTTTTCCACACTTCAAGGCCCAAAAGTAGTGCATGAGACCAAGGTATTTCATCTCAAACTCAGAGGCTAGCTTCCTCTTACATTCGATCATCAGAGGCTCACTACCTGTCAAAAATAGATCATCAACATATAAAACCAAAATCAATGGCATACCTTGGACTACCTTGAAGTAGAGGTTGGGATCAACATTGCTTCTTGTGAATTCTAGCTTCACTAAGTAACTATCAATACGTGAATACCAAGCTCAGGGAGCTTTCTTCAAACCATGCAATGCCTTCTTCAACCTGCAAATATGTGTTTTTCGATCTTCCACTTCGAATCCCTATGGTTGTTCAACATATACTTGTTACTGTAACATGCCATGAAGGAATGCAGTCTTTACATCCATTTGATGAAGAGTCTCTCCCTGGCTCGCAGCAAAGGAAGCTATAGAATGAATGGTTGTATATCGAGCTACAGTAGCAAATATGTCATCATAATCTTTTCCCTCTTTCTGAGAGAAGCCTCGAGCTATGAACCTTGATTTATATTTCTCAATGCTACCATCAATTCCATGTTTGATTTTGAATAGCCATTTTCAAGTCACAATAGACTTCCCTTTCGGCCTATGCACAACATCCCATACATCATTTTTCATAATAGATTCATATTTTTCAGCCATATCATCCTTCCAAACTTGTTCTTTTACTGCTTCTTCGAATGTGGACGGTTCAGCGTGAATCATAGTACTCATAGCAGCAACATATCCCTAATACATGCATGGTTGTTTCGTTTCTCTGAATGATCTACGAATGGGGACATTTCTTTCAGTATCCTATAAAGTATCGCAGAGCCAAAGTGGTCTCTTCTTAGAGGGAGGATCACTTGGAGGAGGATCTAATGGATCCATAGGCTCTATGAGATCATCAACCATATCGGACTCAGGTACAAACGTCCATAATAGCCCAATCATCATTCTCTTCCTTGGGAGGAGGAGGTGGAGGGAGATCTCTTGCTTTTCCAAGAGCCGCATCTTCATCAAATGTTACATCCCTACTAATTTTGACTTTCCTTTGACCAAGAATATAAATTCTATATGTTTTAGAATTTTCAATATAACCCACAAACGTACCTTTTCTACTAGTAGCTTCCAATTTGTTGCTTTTGTCTTTTGGCACATGAAAATATATTGGGCATCTAAATACACGAAGATGGATGATATCAGGCTTAATTCCTATGAATATTTCTTCAGGAGTCTTCTTTTCTAATGCTTGATGAGGCACCCTGTTCTGAACATATACAACAGTAGATATATCTTTATCCCAAAGGAACTTTGGCACCTTTTGATCATGGAGCATAGAATGGGCAACTTCTAATATAGACTTGTTCTTTATTTTGGCTAGATTATTATGTTCAAGAGTTTATGACACAATCATTTCCTTCTTGATTTTGTCTTTCTTGAAAAATGCTATGAATTCTTTTCACATGTATTCCCCTCCATTGTCATACCCCTTTGATTCTATTTCCTGATCGATTTTCGATCAAGGCTTTGAATTCCTTGAATGTTTCAAAGGCTTCATCCTTGCGCTTAAGATAGTATATCCATCTCTTTCTTGAGAAGTCGTCAATAAAGGTAATGTAATAGAGATGACCACCCATAGAATGTACATGCATCATACAAAAATGAATGAGATGGAGGATGTCATCTATCTTGTTCTTACTAGAGGGAAATGGTACCCTTGTTTTCTTTCCACTTGGATAATCTGGAAAAACTCCGTCATGATGAGCCCGAACATCAAGAATACCAGAGACTAATTCCTTCAATTTCGGAAGTGAATCATAGTGAATATGAGCCAGTATCTGGTGCCATAATTATCTCAAATGATTGGTATTATGAACCAATGCTATGAGAGGTCTTCGAATGACCTTATAGATTCCTTCAAATATTGATCCTAGTGTGAAGGCATCCCTCATAGGTGAATTGGAAGGCCAAGTTAGAACTTTACCTTTGATGAAGGCAACCCTCATCCCTTTATCTTCTAATGTGGATATAGATACTAGATTCTTCATTAACCTAGGTACATACATAACATCATGCAGCAGAACTGATTTCCCAGAAGTCAACTGAAATTTGACGGACCCAAAGCCTTTCACGAGATGAGTAGAGTTCTTTCCAAGAACGATCTTTAGCTTAGTATCCCTCTCTACCAAATCATAGAGGACTTCCTTATAACCATAGAAATGATGAGTGGCTCCACTATCAACCAACCAAATATCCCACGAATCCGCTGTAGAAGAACTTGTAAGAGCAGAAATGGTAATGTATTCAGATTTATTTACAACATTACTTTCATACCTAGGAGATTTTGACTTATTTTGAGAGGATGATCTTCCTCACGTTCGCTTGAGGAGTCCCTTATTCTTCTATCATCTTCTTTGTCACATTTATTTCTTTGATTGCCTTTTCTTATTTTGTTATTGTAGTTGCCTCTGTTGTTGTAGCATGGCCTCTTTCCTATCCCAGGACAGTGTTGTGCATAACGACCCTTCTTGTGACAATTGAAGAATTCAACATGAGATATCGATTTGTCATCCCTTGTTTTTTTATTTTGAGTAGGAGGCTTCCTTGATGAACCCCTTTTTGTATTCTTTATTTTACCATGAGTGATGTATGTAGCGAGCTCTACCTCTTCATGCTTTTAAATCCTTCCTCTTGCTATCATCATAGACTCTTCTTGAGTGAGTTTTCCAACGATCTCATCATATGACAGAAGGAAATTGATGTTGTTGATAGCAGTAATGAAGGTTTCCCAAATAGGGGGGAGACTTCTAAGAGTCACAACTACTAGCTCCCTGTCGGGTAAATTTTCTCCAACCCTCTGCAATTGATCTCTAAGATGAGAGATCCTCATAATGTAATATTTGACAACTTCCCATTTGTTCATCTTAATTTCCTTGAGTTGATCTTTCAAGGTGATGATCTCATTCAAGTTGTTGAATTCATATATGTCTGTTATCTTGTCATACATATATTTAGACTTTCTTAAATTCCCAACATAAGAAAGTAAATGATCTTGTAAGCCATGCTTTTCTTTAGACTCACCTTTCTTGCACTTGTTATTGAGAGAAACGAAAGCATTTTCTGGAGGTTCGGTCATCCTTCCTTGAATGTATTCTAGCACATCATTATTGTCCACTATGATTTCCAATCTGACTTTCCGTGCAACAAAATTTGATGCATCACCCAACTTTTCATTCTCTTTGAAGGTAGAGGATGACATCTTGACCTTTAATAGTCAATTTTCTTTATAAAAGAGAGGGATTTAAAGCTTGTCTTCTCTTGGGTTTGTCTTTCACCTTAGTTCTGATACCATGTTAAATTTTCTGATTGTTTTATGTTGTATTAGTTACTTTAGCCCAATTTATCTTTTCATTAACAATGCATCCAATTATTTTCAGTATAATCAATCATAAGCGTAACTGAAGAAATAACAATACATGCAGTGATAAAGAAGACAGCAACACAACCATAAGAGACAACAGATTGGTCCAAGACCAAGGAAAAACCCCACAAGGGGAAACCATTTCAAATCTTCTTCTTTAGTAGATCATCATAAAAATATTTCAGCAGTGAGTACAATGAGCCCAATACATATGATTTGCAGTGGATAATAATAAATCAGATCTACAGATCTACATATCTGTATAACAACAAAGAGAAACCCAGATCTACCAGATCATTGAAGTCAGCTGAATCTAAGATGTCAAATCTTAGATATGAACTTTGGTCGCCCTCATCATGACTGTATGTGTGCGATCGAAAATCCTTGGTCGCTCTCTCGGTTATTGTATACAGGCGACTGTGACTACATGGTCGCTCTCAAGAAGTATTTATGCGTGTGACTCTAGCGCAATACAACTAAAACTCGGATTCGCTCCCTTACTATTGTTGTGTGAGCGACCGAGATGTCTAGTCGCTCCTAGGACTACTCTGTGCGAGCGACTGGGGACCTGAACCTTCTGATTTGCCTCTGAAAACATAGTCACTCTGAATAAACTGTCTCCCAACGAATAGATAGCTAGAGTCACTCCCTTGCCTACTCTGTGCTTGTGACCAAGGATGAAAATGTCATGTTCTGTGCCAGCGACGGAGATCCAGAAAACCCTAACCCAGAGTGAACCTTTCGCCTGTGATTTCGGACCCTATGTGAACTCCTTCCGATGGACCTCTGCAAGCCAAAACAAAATAGAAGAATAGAACATGTCTTAATCAAGTATGTTGAAATGAACTTGAGGTCACTTAATTTTATAGGATTTCTTGAGGGTTTACTTGGGGTTGAGATTGACCCAAGAAGTTACCCAAGTGGTTAGGGCTGACCCATTCCATAATGAATAAAATAATTCAAAACTTAACTTCTGCTTAACCAAATTAGGTGATCTTTGGGTCATTTTTGGTCCTCTCGAAAAGAGGAATTTATAAGTGCAAACATCTTCTCTGTCATCTGAGTTGTCTAATGTGGAATTTGACCCTAGTTGCAAAAATTAACACAAGTAACACTGGTCATAGCAGTTTATATTAATGTCAAAAGTCTATACACTATACGAGGTTCTGTAGAAAATTTCTAAAACCTTTACAGTACAAAATGATAGTTTATATAACCCAAATACCAAAACAAATTTTGCTATGTTTATGTAAAATAAAACTGGCAAATAATTCCAAAAATCCAATGAACCTTGGATTGTCTTGAGTGATTGAAACTATTAGTCCTTGACCTCTACCTAAAAATATGAATGAAATATCCTACTAATTTCTTTTCCATCAATGCTTATGATAATTGGTCAAATCCCTTCAAATATGGAATTTGATCGTTGATTTTATGCTCTGAAAATATGGAAATAATATTTATTTACTGATTTTGTTGTCACTTAATCCCTTTGAATGATTTTCAAACTTTTGAGTCTGCAATGAATCTTCCAACAAAATGTTTCTCCTTAATATATTGAAGGAAATCGCCAAATCGATTTGATGAGGTGTCTCATCAACAATTGCCCATGAGCTTTTTACTGGAAAATTCCTGAAAAATGGGCTTTAAAGATAAATTCGAATATCTCAAACCGTGATAGATGTGAAATATATGAGAGAGGTTTTTGTTAAGGGGTTTGTTGTCGACAAAAACCTCTTTGGGTTTTCAAAAACTTGTTACCGATGGTGAGAAACTGCACCCTAAGTTACTTTCTTTTACAGGAAGAAAATGTTTTAACTCACCATTTTTACAAAAATGTGTTGCTACTCTGGTTGTCAGCACTTTAACCCTATTTATTACCAATTAGCGTTGACACTTCCATTTTCATCACTTTTAAAATGTTATTGCCTAAAATTGTGATAATAGATTGGAATTTCTTTCCCAATATATCTTTGTCTGTGTATTCTCGTACATGTATGTTCTTGTTGGTTCAAATGTAGCATGTTCTTGTTCTGTTTATTATCTACTTACATAAATATGACGTCTTTTCCTCTCCATTTGGTTGGGTGACAACAACAACGAATGGAGGTGGAACGAACCTATTGAAGAGAAAAAAAAGATGAATTAATTAAAGAAGCTACAAGTTCAATTTTTTTTGCAATGCTCATGGACCATAGATGTTGTGCTTCAACTCTGAGTCTGCACCTTGAAATTTTCAAGAAAAGTGTGATAAATTCTACAAGAAAAAAATATTACACTATTATAAAGAAACCTACAAAAGAGGATCATGATTCTACATATTGGCTCTCGAATTCTATAATGCATTGAGAACACAATGCTCGTGCTTGTGGAGAAGCATGGTTGTCGTTTGAAAGTAAAATAGAAAGCAAAAATTCTTGCTATTAAAAAGTTCGACTCTAACTCTACAAATTGAAAGATGTAAGATGTGCGATAAATTCTACAACAAGAAGAAGATTCCATTGTTATAAAGAAACCTATAAAATAGGATCTTGATTCTACATATTGGCACTTGCATTATAAAATGCATTGAGAACATAGTGCTCATGCTTGTGGAAGAGAATGGTTGTTGTTTGTAAATAAAATAGAAAGAAAACATTTTTTTTGTTAAAAAATTCTCCCGTGGTGGACTCCTAACTTCTTGTCAAAGTATGGCACAAAATTCAAGGATGCGCAATTGTTTGAGAAATGCAAGTTGATGCTGCCAACACTTACATTGAAAATCTACAAAGGAAAGATGAGATGAAGAAAATTTGAACCTGCAAGTGACAAGATTTGTTGTTGGTAGATGTAGAGGGTCTTAATTGGTCATTAATGTTGCTCATTGTTTGTGAAAGTAAAGACTCTATGATACAAAAGAGCAATCGTGCAAATTTGCGGAAGTTGTTTAAAAATGTGAGACCAAAGACTTGTAAATTTGTTGCTCATCGATTGTTACATTTGATACAACTATATAAAAAAACAAATTTCAAATTAATGGTTTAATATATATATATATATATATATATATATATATATATATATATATATATATATATATATATATATAATGGAGAGGATTGGAAACCTGTCCTAATGGTGTTGAGCATGGAGAATTTCCATTGCCACCCCTGAAAGTTATCTCTAACCATACATTTGTAGGCCATCACCATTAGACCCTCGTCATGGATGAATGCACTCACTTGTTTCTTTAAACAAGAAGCTCAAAATTTTCACCTCTTCTTCCCCAAAGAGGAGAATTTAGGAGAAAGAAGCACACTACCACCATAATTCACTACTACGAAGTCAAAGTCAACTGCACTACCACCATTGAAGCTATCGCCAATATCCTCTAAAAAGTTGCAAAAAATCGTATTCATATCACCGATGGATTCACCACCATGCCCACCATGAGGAAGAAACACCTCATTTGGGTCGCTACTCGTATGCACATCGAGGTCTATCAGTGTCCATCCTAGGGGTCATGGTGGAAATCGAAACATGGAGCCAAACTGAGGGGAAAACTGGGACAAAACGTGATTGGATTCTTAAGGATGCCACCAGAGATAACATTATTGGACAAGCCATGAGAACAGAGAGTTATATTTTGGCATACAACCCAGAAAATCTACGTCAACTAAGTTAACTAGGCCATTTAGGTGATCCTCTTGAATTAGTTGACTGACCAACATATTCGACCATGACCTAGAGATTGACTATTCTGCATATCAATTTAGTTGACTTTGTCAACTATATCATATTTCAGTTGGGTTGAATTTATATCTAAATTTTGTTCTCGACATGAATGTAAAGGTTATTTCAAGTATGTATTCCTAGTGTGAGGATGCACTTAATCAAATTGGTATAAAAACGAATTTCACTATCGAAGCTAACCATTATCATAATGTGTCGGCTTGCATCATATTCCTCTAGGTTTTATACATAAAGAGGCACGTAGAGATACTTGAAGCACATTATAAAAACTTGATCCCTGCAAATGGAGTTTGGTATGATAGTTATTAGATTGGCGAATATGTTTGATGCGATCATGTACAAGTCGAAGTTTTAATGGGTATTGATTACAACAAATGATGCATTGTATTCGTAAAAATATAGCCAAGTTTGTAATTGATAAAATACACATCTAACAAATCTTCTATTTATGAAATATGGTTGAGTCAAGTCGTCGACTGAATCTTTCAGTCAGTCATTAGAGTCAGAAGTCAGGGGAAATTTACATGTGTGACTCTCTTGAGGCAAGTAATTTTCTCTATTTTGTAATTAGAATCAATGATTTGTTGATGAGATCAGCTTCTACTGAAACCCATGGTAAAAAACCTGACCAACATTAAAAAGGTTAGTGTGTATAGTCTTAGATTTTTCCTTCATAAATAAAGTTGCAGAATCATTCAATACAACCAATTGCACCAACATATGAACGAGATCAAGACAGAGAAACATAATATATAATTTTGCAAAAAAAAAAAATATTCAAGAACAAGGAATTATGTAAGCAAAACACACAAAAGCGTTGTAAGGACCAACCTACCTAATATAAACTACAGAATGGATCTTGGATTGTGATAGAGGAAAAATACAGGACGATTTATTTGATAGATGCTCACTTATCTTTGATGAAGAACTCCCAGGAATGACAATATTGCACTGGACTCATCCATAGAGACATCGAAGAGGACACCCCAGATTAGAGAGGAACTCCTCACGGTTACGGGTTGGAGAGGATCTCCTGAACTGTGGACATCTGCTAGAAGTGGCCATCGGATATGAATTAGTCAGAGTAAACCTTGTATATGTGCATTGTCCTATCTAGCTAGTAGTTGTTGCAATTGAGTTACCTATGCAGACCGATATGCATGGTCGATGCATAGTAAGGATACTTCTGCAAAGAGCAGTGGTTCAAGACATTTTGTATCCTTGCTTAGGATGAGCAAGGACTTGAGGGTGGGGGTGATGTTGAGGGGCCTCTTATGCCTAAGATGTCTACATATTCTATGAGTAAATGTCAGTAAACCTTGGTAAATGTATAAAGATAAAGTAAATAGGTGGTTGAGAGTAGGTACAACTACTCCAACCACATCTATCATGTATAAGTATACACTAAGTTCAATGCAAACTTGGATTGGAATTTCTTTCCCAATATAAATTTTTTTGTGCATTCTCGTACATTTATGTTCTTGCTGGTCTAAATGTAGCCTATTCTTTCTCTATTTATTGTATGTCTACAACAAATCCTAACAGAAAAGCAGGAAGAAAGATATAATACCTTTGTGAACCTTAAAGACGTTAAGCGTGTCCAAAGAAGCTGATGGGTGTGCCTAGAAAGAATGGATGCTAGGATATATCATATTGAGCACCGCATCCAATGTTTCCTTGTTCCACTAGCACCTCTAGGTTCTAGTGCAAAGGACCCGACACTTGTTAATTCATCAAAATCCTAATTTGTGAAATGCTTGCTTGTAATATTTTGTTTTTTAATTATGGCAGTAGATACTTTAATTTTGATAAAGCTTCTAATACTGTTAGAATCTTCGACCAGTTAATCTATAGGTAGGTGGTCAAAAATACCTAGTTTCCCACTAGGCAAATTGAGACCACCTACTGAAGGACATGTTTAAGTTAGCTAGCTGACTGATGTATTTGGGTATCATGATTTTGTGAGATAATACAATATTAATTTACAAAAAGAAAAATACAATGCATTTTTCAGCCTACACACTAACTAAGGTTTTCTACCAACTAAAAACCTTTAGGTTGTTCGATATAAACCTTGTCTTCAAGCTCACCATTCAAGAATGTTGATTTTACATCCACCTAGTAAATTTTGAAATTCTTGTGACAGGAAATTTTTAGAAACATTATAACTGCCTCTAATCTTTCCACAAGAGAAAAAGTTTAATAAAAATCAATTCGTTTAATCTAAGCATGGCCTTTACATACTAATTTGGCCTTTTTTTCTCACAATGTGTCCATCCTCACTTAATTTGTTCCTAAAGACCTACTTTGTGCCAATGACATTTTTGTTTAATGGTCTTGGAACTACTTCCCAAGTTTGATTTTCTCAATCTGATCTAACTCTTCACTGATGGATTTTATCCAATGCTCACCTTATCTTGCTTGAGAAAAATATTTAAGCTTAACCATGGACAACATAACAACATGTGCTTGACTAAAGATGTTTATTAGTCTTCTTCGAGTTTGGAGTTCTACATCCTTATTGCCAGCAATCTTATTTGAAGGGTGATGCTTTTATACATACCTTGAGGGAATTTTTGGTGAGTGCATTCTACATTTTCTTGTTCTTCTCTTGATTCTTCAAGATGTTCAACTTCATCTTCCTCGTTGGTCTGATCAAGTGGTATGATATATATTGCTTGATTGTTTTTAGAGGTAAATCCTAATCCACTCTCACATCAATGATGTCAACTATTATGCAGTCTTTTATTGTAACATATGTAACCTTTTCTCTTATTTGAATAACCTAAAAATATTCCTTCATAAGCTATGACATCAAACGTACTACGTTTGTCATCATTATTATTGATGTAGCACTTGCTGCCAGGAACTTTGAAGTTCTTTATTGTGGTTGGTTTTCCATACCATAGCTCATAGGGGGTCTTGTCACTTGATCCAAGGGATAAAAAATATGCTCAAAAAACAAAGTGCTCAAAATTTCCCGAAACTAGTGCCAAATCATAGATCTCATTGTTTTAATTCCAACGATGCTTGAATTGCCTCAATTTGGCACTGTATATGAAAGTTGTCACATTATGAAGTTTTTGGAAAACATCTAAAAATTCAACCTGCATGATTGACTAGGATGTTGACTGGGCAGGTTGTACAATGATGTGGCATTGACATCAGTAGGTTGACTCAATAGTATGGATGTCAGACGGTCCAATCCCATGCGTACATGTTGAAATGGAAAAGTTTAATTGGTTGGTGAGATTTGGGGTCATCCAATTAGGAGGCATCACATGGCCCATTGGGAGGGCGCCATGTGGCCCTTGGCTTTCATGGAAAAATTGTTGGTCTAGATGACCGAGCCGACGGGGTTTGACCCCATGACCTCATTGTTACAAATTTCTCGGCTTACCGCTACCTATAACAATTTTCACTTGTTATACGTAGTGGCTCCCTTCTATTTAACATCTAACAGGTGGCGGTTTTCTTTTTTTGGGGGGGGAGGTCGTTGGGCTCACCCGACTAGCCTTGGCCCCTTTTCATATTAAATACCACATGTCTGTGGTGGAATTGGAGTGGGGCAGGGTGCAAGGCCTTCACCCCAGAACTATTGCCATCATAACCGACGACTATCTCTGCAGAGGGGGCTAGTACATGGCACCCAACCTGCGACCACATGGCCTTGCATACAACCAGGAGTGGTGAAGCCAGCGAGCGTGTGGCATCTGGTCCATACCCCTAGAAAAATTGTTTGCCACATGACCTATGAAAGGGAGGAATTTAGGGTCACGGGTTCCCAATTAAATGTTCAACAAATTACACTAATTTCGATGGAATTTTTGTCGTCCCCACACCAGATTATCACCTAGTGATTCCACCAAAAGCAAATTTGTTTCCTATTTTGCTAGTTTGGACATTTTGTAGGACAGATAGTAGAGAAATGGAGAAGGAGGTTTCAGCCTTTTTAAGCCCAAGAAGATCCTACATAGGGGTTTTTGGGTGTTCTAGAAATAATGGAAGCATTATTTTTGTGATTTGAGCATTGTATGTTTATGTAATTTACATTTCGAGCATATAATATAAAGGGCCAACATTGGAAGTTGTACCTAGAGACGTAGCCCAGGAGGGGTGAACTACATCATCAAATTGTTGTTTTGTGATGCTGCATATTCTTTATTTTTCTTTGGTTAAATATGCAAAACTTAACTAAAATTTCTAAATTTATGTGATTTTAGAATTTCGATCCATTTCCCACAAAACATAAACTAGCTTGCAAACTTTTTCAATAAAACTTCAATTTTTAATTTCAAATCATCGCTATTTGACCTCAAGTGAGACTTATTTAGAATTTTCACTATTTTTTTAACCGATTTAGCCCAAAATGTATTTGGAATATTTATCTCAGCCAAAATTTATCTTTCCAATTGTTGTACTGACCCATTTTGTCTTTCAACCATGCCATTCTATTGTGGAGTATCTGCAATTGTGAATTGCCTTCTTATGTCATGCTCTTCATAGTAATCATGAAATTCATTTGAAGTAAACTCTTCTTCTTGAACCTTTTTTTCTTCATTACTTTCCCATATTTATTCTTTGATTTATGATCATATTCATTCTTTTCTTCCTTATGTGGACATTTAGATGCATAATTACCTACTTTTCCACAATTAAAGCATTTGAAGGGTAACTTAACTTTGTACTTTCTAGATTCTCTCTTCAATATTTTGAAAAACTTTACCTCTTCTTCATCAAAATCATAGCTCAAGTATTCTTTATCTTATTTTCTCTTCTTATCATCTTTGAAGGCTACCTCCTTTGATGCAGATCTGGCTTTTGAGGTTCTCATTTCATAGGTTTTCAATGTTCCATGCAATTGACCTAATGTTAATGTGTTAATATAATGCATCTCCTCAATGGTTGAAACTTTGACATTGAATATGGCAGGAAGAGATCTCAACAATAGGGAAATTTCTAGGGGCTATTTTTCCATGGATTTTTCCCAAAAAAGATTTTCCAATTTCTATTTTTCCTAAAAATTATTCACCCCAATTTTATATTATAAAATTGTTTTGCCTCAAAGATCGCCAAAATTTTATAGAGAATATATATAAAATCACTAGAAATTTGAAAAATTTTACAAGGATATCATCAAATATTTTACAATTTGCATTATTAGGGACTAGTAAGATCATCAAATATTTTACAATTTTCATATTAGGAACTAGTAAGACTCACTAAGATTTCTATACTTTAAGATAAATTTCCATCCTCAAAATTTTCCCTGCTCAACACTTTTTGAACTACAAAGGAATCACTCACTAGTTCAACAAATCCTCTTATTGTGTTGACTATGTCATGCACGCAAATGAAAAATTTGGCAATGTCCTTGTCCTCATTTATCATTAATGATTCAAATTGCATTATGTAGACTTGGATTTTGGATTTCTTTACCATATTGTCGCCTTCATAACAACTCCTTGAATTATACCATATTTCTTTGGATGTTGTCCAATGCATGACTTTAACTAACTTAGATTTAGGTAGATCACCTACGATTGCATACATTGATTTAGAATTATAAGTGAATTCAAGCTTATCATCTCTGTCAATAAATATGTATGGATTTTTATATCCATTTTGCATTGTATCCTGGACATCTACACTAAGAGACATTAATCCATTCATACCTCCAAATTCATAATTCGTTCCCATGAACATAAGAACCTTGTTGTTGAAATTTCCATCTTTGTTAGCCATTGTCTCAAATCTACCTTCTAGTTGTTAGACTATTGTTGAAGGAACTGAATCTGGTACCAATTGTTGGAAACTATTAAAATACCGAGAGGGGCGTGAATCAATCTTGGAGCTCTGACATCCCACAACACATCGAGGAGTCTTTGACACATCCAACTCAACTATTTCCGGGTAAGTCCGCTTAACTTATCTTTTGCAACATTTCTGTTGTTTTTTGAGTTTTGGCTTGTGTGATTGTTGTCTACTTGATATTTGTGAATGCTTGCTTTCATTTTCATGCATATTAGCTTGTACTAGCACCATTTCAGTTTTTGTTAGCATCTCACTATTGTCGCATGCATGACATTGTTTTGCACGAACGGTCGTTGATTCGGTGACTCACTTCACACACATGCGTGTTGTTCCGTTTTCTGAATTTTGCATTCACTATTTTCATGCACGATCATTCACTCCTACTTACACTCAGTATCACCATGCATACACATTCACATTTGTTTTCAGTTTCCCGTCAGCGGGTCTGGGCAGCCTTGGCCTGGACTCTACCTCATTAAGACAGCATTGCGCAATCCTGAGAGGGAAGGCTCTGCCTTCCTCTCATAAAATGTGCATTTATGCCCAGTGATTTTCCTCCAGTCTTGCATTGTGCAATTCTGAGAGGCAGTGACTGCTGGCCCAGAAAATTGTGCAATGCAGTCACTGGGCCTGCAATCCTTGCTAGCTGAAATTGCACATTGCACAATTCCAACAGCTAGCAGGCCAGTGTGGATTACACATTGCACAATTCTAGTAGCCATCTATCCTCTCAGAAGTTCGAACTGCCTTTTGTGCAGTTTTGGTAGCCACTCTCCTGGCCTCCCAAGAAAAATTGCGCAATCCTTGCCAGTCAATCCCCTGGTATGTTGCATGTCATTCCTCAATTTTGCTTTGGTTTTAGCTGACAGATTTCCTGCCATTCATGTCGCCATGTCTCTAGATCTAGCACGTGTTCGTCCGCCTCTCAGTAGTTCAAGATCAATGGCCTCCAAGAGAGCAGGATCAAAGGACACTGACAAAAGTGCAACTGGAGCAGTAGTTGAGTGAGTGTCTTCAAGATTTCCAATCTACAAAGACAACAAGTTGATTGTAGACAAGGACATCAAGTTGAAATGGCAAGAGGTCAATGATGAATTTGCAGGCACATTTGGGGAAGACCTCGAAGACCACCAAGTCTATGTGAAAATCCACAAGTCCGGCTTGTACCAGATTGCATTCAAGTATCAGGTGTTCCCATGCACAGACATGATACATTGGATCATCTCACACACTGATCCTAAGACGATGACTTTGAGCAGTGTTAGTAGGATGAAGATTTCTACCTTTAGGGAACAGGATTATGAATAGATGTACCATATGTTGAAGTTAGTGATCACCATGGAGATGCCCTTCAGCATACCCAGCAGCAATGCCAACTCCAGGGATATCTTGAAGAACTAGGTAAAGGATCCGACCAAATTTAGCATGACACCCAACCAGGTTTATAAGACAAAGATACTATGGAAGGGATATCAATACTTGGTCATCTTTTCATGTTTCCTGTATGGCCAAGAAAGCATGGAGACCTTCCCGTAGAGTTGGGTGATCACATTGGACCAACTAGCCAGTGAAGGCAAAGAATACGAATGGTTTGACATGTTGGCTCACAAGCTGAAGGAACATGTAACAAGAGCTGATAGCCGCCCGCCGAAGGTCAGCAAGTAGAAATCTACATGTCCGCTTACATATTGAATGTAGTCTATGCCTGTCAGGAGTTCCTGGGCTTGAAGTGGGCATGGACATCGATGGAGACCTTTGTGAACATGTATTGTAAGATGTTTTCCAAACGAAGCTTCAGATGAGTTATCACATAGCTGTCAGATCATTTTGTCACCTCGGTGTACAAGATGATATTTGAGAAGGATCTACCTTGCATGTCGAAGGCAACAATGGAGGCATTGGTTGACATAGCAGATTGGTATGCCTCACTGTCCGACACCTTAATATGGAAGCCTCGGCATGTTCTCCTGAAGTTTGCCTTGGACAAGCTCTTCATGCAAGAAGTATCATACCACATCTCAGTAGGACTGTCAGCTAGGCTACACCAGAAGAATAAGACACCTTGGCCCACTCTTTCATTATGGATTGGGTTATATGAGATACATAATTTCAATCATGCGTATGTTGAAGCAAAGAAGATCAAAAAATATCCATTCGATGCCCAAAACTACAATCCGTATGACCTGCATTGTTTTGTAAAAGATCACTGCACGAGAGTACAATTTCAGTGGATCCACGGGCATGTCATTGGGTGGAGGAGGACCCATGGAGATATTGTTACATCTTCCCTAGACACAATAAACCGGTTGGCATTGCTATGGAATGGTTAGCGAAGTAGCGTGAAGCAACATCCAGGAGAGCACCAACAACAACAGCAGCAGAGGTAAACATACCATTGCACAACATTGGCAAGAGGAAGATTGTCGATAGTGTGGAAACAGAGCAAAGCTGCAAGTTCTGAGCAGACCCACTTGTGCATAAAGAGACTTTCGAAATAGAGGCAAAGAGGCAACAATGCAATAGGAGGAATGCGCAAAGGCAAAGAGAAAAATGGAGAATGAAGGAAACAAAGGAGTTGCATGAGTTGAAGGAGAAACTATGGAAGGAATAGGAGTTGCGCAGACAGGAGAATGAAGTGCAACAGGAAAAAGTACAACAACAACATTTACAGACAGATGAAACTGTGCTCATACAGGTAGTCGACTCATCCGAACAACCAACACCAAGCAGGCAAGGTGAGAAGTCGCAAGAGTAAGACTTTTCTCAAGAGATTGAACAAGCACTTGAGAAAATGGATATATACATGGAGCAACATGAGTTAGAGCAAGACATCGACCTCATGCCTCACCACAAAGAGGTCGACCCACCAACTTCACCAGATCCAGAAGCAGAGCAAGTCCCAAGTGACCAAGGAGACACTGAGATCTTTGGAGACGATCTGGAGGGAGAGATGCACAACATGTCATTCGATGAGTCCCAACATAGAGTTGTGGAATCTCATAGAGTGTCCACTCTGGATGATCACACACCTCCTGCACAGTTTTAGGAATGAGTGATTGTGTCTGATGTGCACAAGCATCCAGTAGCATTGGCCAATGCTAACAAATCATATGCCGAAGCCACTAGCTCGAGTGTTCGCTTCCTGATAGCATAGAACGAGCGAATGGCTTGTTAGAAAATTATATATTACAGAGCAATGGAACACATAGAATATTGCATAAATATAAACACAGAAAACGCATAAAACCAGAGAGACACAGATATACGTGGTTCACCCAGTTTGGGCTATGTCCACCCCGAATAGCCAGTTCTTCCTTTCTATTATCCAGCAAAATGAAGAGACACAACCTACAGCAGATTCGTTGTAATATCCTCTGTTTACTCTCATAGTCTCACCTCTCTGTTTCTCGCTCTGAGAATACACATTTGTTACACAACCTCAATACAATGCCCTCATACAAAGAGAGTGGTTGCCTTCTAGGGAAAAAAAACCCTAAACTAAACATAATTTCTACTGTCAGATCATCTGCCTAATGAACTACCCAGATTGACTAGAAATTACTATACTTTTACAAGGCAATTTTACATATGTTTTTAGCTTCAGGGGCGCTACCCCCGAAACCCCCACCAAGGGACTGCTGGCCCCCAGACCCCCAAGCTGGGGGGATCGGCCCCCCCAAATCCCCGCAGGGGGGACAAGTCCCCCCCCCCCCCGGCACCCCCTTGCGTGGAGAGGTGAACAAACTTCTTGTGGTACACATCCGACTGAAACAAAGACCTCTCCACACCCAACAATCTCCCACTTGGAGAATGATTGTAGCAACTCCACCGCTCCTTAATTTGCTGGACAATGACTCCTCTTTGGACCTCGTTGTTTCTCATCTTCATCATCATCCTTGAAGACTAATTGAAACTGAGTATATTCTCAGTTTCTCCCTGGTTACAACTTTTGTTAGCATATTTGCAGGATTCTGGCTAGTGTGTATCTTTTCCAGTGTCAACTCTCCATCTTCCAACATTGATCGTATGAAATGGTACTTGAGCTGTATGTGTTTAGTCCTAGAATGAAATGTTGAGTTCTTTGCAAGATGAATAGCAGTTTGGCTATCACTGTATAACGTGCCCATATCATGCTTCTTACCCAATTCACTCATAAACCTTTGTAACCAAATCATTTTTTTACTAGCCTCTGTAACAACAACATACTCTGCTTTTGTTGTTGAAAGTGCAACAACACTTTGGATTTTTGAAACCCAACTAACAACTGTTCCACCTACAGTAAATACATATCCTGTAGTGCTCCTCTTGTTATCTCTATCACCTGCCATATCTGCATCAACATATCCCTGTAGAGAAATGTTTGAACCACCAAAGCATAATGCTTGATTTGTGGTACCTTTCAAATATCTGAGAATCCATTTCACTACCATCCAATGTTACTTACCTGGATTGTTCATTTACTTGCTTACAACTCCCACTGCATGTGCAATATCAGGCCTTGTGCATTGCATACATTAAGCTTCCAACTGTTGATGTATATGGAACTTTAGACATATAATCCATGTCTTCTTGGGTCTTTGGGCACATTTCCTTACTAATTTTGAAATGGCTAGCAAAAGGTGTATTAACTGGTTTTGCATTGTGCATATTAAATCTTTTCAACACCTTTTGTATGTACTCATTCTGAGACAATGTTAATTTGTGATTTTTCCTGTCTCTAGTTATTCTCATACCAAGGATTTGTTTTGCAGCTCCCAAATCCTTCATTGCAAATGAATTTGCCAATTTTCTTTTGAGCACATTTATTTCCTGTATGTTAGACCCTGCAACAAGCATGTCATCCACATACAATAACAATATAATATAGTTGCCATCATTTTGCTTTTTCAGATAAACATAATGATCAGAGTGACATCTGGTATAACCTTGTTTAGACATAAACTTGTCAAATTTTAGATACCACTGCCTTGGAGACTGTTTTAAGCCATACAAGCTCTTCTTCAACCTACACACTAGTTTCTCCTTCCCTTTCACCTCATATCCTTATGGTTGCTGCATATATATCTCTTCTTCCAAATCCCCATGGAGAAAGGTTGTCTTTACATCTAACTGCTCAAGATGCAAACCTTCAACTGATACTAGACTTAAAATAGTTCTGATTGAAGTCATTTTAACAACAGGAGAAAATAATTCATCAAAATCAATACCTTTCTTCTATGCAAACCCCTTCACCATAAGTCTAGCTTTGTACCTTTGTTTTCCTCCATCTTCTTCCTTCAGCCTGTAAACCCATTTATTCTTCAATGTAGTTTTTCCTGCAAGAAACCTGACTAAGTCCCAAGTCATGGTTATGCATTAAGGATTCCATCTCTTCTTCCATGGCTAGCTCCCACTTTTTCCTGCTTTCAACCGGCATTGCTTCTTCATAACATTCGGGTTCACCAGAATCAGTCAACAATAAATAATATAATGAATGAGAGTATACTTCAGGGGGTATACTTATCCTGGTAGATCTTCTAACACCACTTTCAGGTGTTTGGGGTGCCTGTTGCTGTTGTGGTGGTTGTTGTTGTTGTTGTGGTTGTTCATTATTATTATTTTCAGGCACCTTTACTTTTTCAGTGATCTCATCAAGAACTGTGTATTCCTTGTTTTCTTTTTCCTGTTTCTTTTCCTGCAACTGATTCTTATACAAGACCTTTTCATTGAATATTACATCTTTGTTCCTAATGATTTTGTGATTTTCATAATCATATAAGCAATAACCAAAATCTTTAACACCATATCCAATAAAGGTACATTTTTTTGATTTTGCCTCAAGCTTTGTTCTATTTTCTTTATTAATATGGACAAAGGCCTCACAACCAAAAGGCTTTAAAAAAGAGTAGTTTACCTTTTTACCTGTCCATGATTCCTTTGGAACACCACCATCCAAGGAACTTGAAGGTCCTCTGTTTATTAGATAAACAACAGTATCTACAGCATCTGCCCAAAACTGTAAAGGCAATCCTGCATGCAATCTCA
This sequence comes from Pinus tabuliformis, assembly GCA_031772625.1. Classification (NCBI taxonomy): domain Eukaryota; kingdom Viridiplantae; phylum Streptophyta; class Pinopsida; order Pinales; family Pinaceae; genus Pinus; species Pinus tabuliformis. Next base: position 1,648,392,213 of record CM062818.1, on the reverse strand, counting down.
TGCACCTTACATGCTCCATGATTGTTTTGTTCATCCTTTCTGACACACCATTTTCTTGTGGTGTTCTTGGAACTGTCTTCTTTCTGTGAATTCCATGCTCTGAACAGTACCTATCAAACTCTTTGCTGCAATATTCACCTCCATTGTCTGATCTGAGACACTTCAATTTCTTTCCTGTCTCAATCTCGACCAAAGCTTTCCATTTCTTGAAAGTATCAAATACATCATATTTATTCTTAATACAATAAATCTGAGTTTTTCTAGTTGCATCATCAATAAAAGTAACATAATAACAAGAGCCATCGAGAGATGATACCTGAGCAGGTCCCCATACATCTGTATGCACAAGCTCTAATTTTTCGCTCTACTTTTCTTTCCCAACTCTAAGAAATCTGACTCTCTTCTATTTTCCATAAATGCAATTCTCACAGAAGTCCAAATCAACATTCTTCAAACCCAGCAACAAATTCCTTGAGTGAAGAATCTTCATTCCCTTCTCACTCATGTGTCTGAGCCTATGATGCCATAATTCTGCATCTGCCCCTTTGGAAGTAAAATCATTAACAGAGTTAGAAATACCATTGCATAAATACAATGTACCAACCTTTTCACCTTTTTCTATTACCAGGACTCCTTTGGTGACCTTCCAAGATTTATCTGTGAAAGTTGTCACACAACCTTCACCGTCTAATTGCCTTGTTGAAATCAGATTTTTCTTCAGATCTGGAACATGCCTTACCTCCTTTACTAGCCATTTGTTTCCATTCTGTTATTTTACAAGAAGCCAACCCATTCCAACAATTTTACAGGGTTTATCATCACCCAAATGGACTTGTCCAAAATCTCCTTGAACATAGTCATGAAAATATTTCTTATTAGGTGTGGCATGGAATGAGGCCCATGAATCTACCACCCAAGAATCAATAATATTTTTGAAAGAAAGAATCAAAGCATCTTGTAACACCTCACTTGTCACATTTGATTCGTGATTGTTTTCTTGTTGTGCATCTCCTTCTTTTCCCTTCCGAGATCTACAATCTTTCTTTAGGTGTCCTTTCTTTCCACATTTCCAGCACATTATCCCCGATTTGGACTTGGATCTGCCTTTCCTTGATTTACTGTGATATCCTAAGCTCTTTCCTCTTTCCATTTTTCTTCCCCTAGACTCTGCACTCAAAGCATTATCCGATGTCTCACCGGAGCTTTTCTGTCACATTTCCTCGCTAAGGATAGCACCGACAACATCATCAAACTTTAAAGTACTAGATCCAAAACAAAGTTACTAATGGCCATTACTAAACCATTCCAACTTTCTGGCAATGAGCACAAGAATAATAGAGCTCTAACTTCATCATCAAAGTTTACCTCTACAGAACTTAACTGACTTGTAACAATATTAAAATCATTTAAATGGTCTACAATAGATCCACCTTCTGACATCTTCATATTAAATAACCGTTTCATAAGAAATACCTTGTTTGAGGCTGAGGGTTTTTAATATAGTTTCACAAACACCTTAATCAAACCCTCTGTCATTGTTTCCTTCAAAATATTGAAGGTGACCGATGCTGCAAGACACAACCATACTGTTCCAAGTGCCTTTCTATCGAGAAGGTTCCATTCTTCATCTGTCATACTAGTCAACATCTTTGTTTCTCCGCTCAATGGTAGGTACAGATCTTTCTGATACAGATAATCTTCCATCTGCATCTTCCACAGCGAGAAGTTTTGGCTATTAAATTTCTCGACCCTAAACTTACCATCTTCCACCATTTCTCCCACTCGAATGAAGAAACCTTATTTCCTACGAGTTTATCAGCCAAATAGACCTTCTGCTCTTATACCAGTTGTTAGAAAATTATATATTACAGAGCAATGGAACACATAGAATATTGCATAAATATAAACACATAAAACACATAAAACCAGAGAAACATAGATAAACATGGTTCACCCAGTTTGGGCTACATCCACCTCGAACAGCCAGTCCTTCCTTTCTATTATCCAGCAAAATGAAGAGACGCAACCTACAACATATCTGTTGTAATATCATTTGTTTACTCTCACAGTCTCACCACTCTGTTTCTCGCTCTGAGAATACACATCTATTACACAGCCTCAATACAATGCCCTCATACAAAGAGATGGGTTTCCTTCTAGGGCAAAAAAAACCTAAACTAAACATAAGTTCTACCGTCAGATCATCCACCTAATGAATGGCCCAAATTGACTAGAAATTACTATACTTTACAAGGAAATTTTACATCTATTTTTAGCTTCGGGGGCGCTACCCTTGAAAACCCCACCAGGGGACCGCTGGCCCCCGGACCCCCTAGCCAAGGGGGATTGGCCCCCCCGAACCCCTGCGGGGGGGACAAGTCCCCCCCGCGTGGAGGGGTGTACAAATTTCCTGGGGTACACATCCGCTGAAACAAAGACCTCTAAATAATCATGCTCCACACCCAACATGGCTAAGGAGTTACAGATGACCAAGAAGGGAGGGGAGTTGTTTACATCATCTGCCTGAGCAGAGTTGAAGAAGGCAATACTGGATGAAGTATTGTCCCTTGACACAGTCATGCGGGCATTGTATTCCAAGTTTGGCACCGTGCATATGGTAGTTGTCCATCTCAACGGTTGGCAGAAGCGATGTTCTAGGAGAGCATGTATCTTGTCAAACGTGCATACTGATGTTGACTACATGCAAACATGGACAATGAGATACAAGGGAGCCCTATTACACTTGCCCAAGATAATGAAGCCGAGAGCGGTCGAGCTGAAGGCACTCATCCGAATTTACATCAAAACTATGAAGATCTCCCATAGCTCATCACTATTCTACAGACTTCCCATGCACGGGTATTCAGGAGTATGGATGTTGTTGTGCATGCACAAACAATCCCATCTATTGGGACACTCACCCAAGCAAATACAAAGGCGCATGTCCAACTAGAGCTTGACTCGTACTTTAACGAGTTGATGTGCATAGCCACCAGCCCAGACTTGGTGATCAATGCAGACACCATGCATCAGTATGTCGTTGGTCCAGTCGCACTCAAGGCGATGATGCACATGTTATCAGATGAGTTCGACAAAGGAGCTTGAGCAGTGTACCTGGATGCTATGGAGGCAAGATTTTGTTTCCAGAAAGATGTCACCACAGAGTACAAGGACATCATCACAGACTACCAATCTTGGCATCAGTTTGCTACTGAGGATGTTGAAGAGCTGGTCATCCCACAGTTGTTTGATTCATAGTGATGTCTTGTATGGCTTGCTCAAGCCTATTTTTTCTCACATGGGTACATGTGCATATTATATGTAATGTCTAGTCAAGTGAAAGTTCAAGTTTCAATAGTTGGATGTAACAGTCATAGAGTACATGAAGAGTCATGAGGGTAGATGAACTGTCACAAAGGGGAATGTCAAGGGCCACCCCACCCTTTGCTATATATAGTCCCTCATAACTCATTATAGAGGATTTTGGTTAGCCAAGCTTCTGAGAGGAGTATCTTAGGGAAATCTTGGAGAGTATTGTAACGAGCCTTGGCTTCTCCACTGTGTAGAGCTAGTATATCTCTTTGGAGGAGCAGGCGGCAATGACTGTAATGTTCCGCTGTCGGAACTAGTGGTTGGTCATGGTTGTATTGTATGACTGGAACTTACACTTCTTAATATAACAGAGCCAACACATTTCATGCATATGTCGTATTGTATTTCATCTATCTTGTTTACTCTAAATGATATATGTATATGTTTGCTTATGCATGCATGTGTAGCTATTTTCTATATATGTATGTATGAATATTACTGAAATGTGTTGTTGGTTTAACCATCACTTTGGATTGCTAGCTTACTTTCCTTCCATGTTGTGATGCATCTTTGCTCATGTGTTCCCTTCTTAACTCTGTGCTTTCACAGATTTCCAAGGGGTGCACTCACCTCACCCTCTATGTGTTAGAACCGCTCATGCACCTTCCTTGACTTACTGCATATGTCACACCCTTGCTACCAACAGGGACATCTTACTTGCCTCTGTGCGAAACCATGGTCAAGGCGATACCGTACGACCCACTATTAGGACTCCTACACCAAACTGTCTGAGGTCTAGTTGGGACTTCTTACCTCCTAGATCCCCTGATATGTTGGTGGGTCCATCACGTCAACATTTCTAGCACTAGAAGGAGGGACAGATGAAAAGATGTTTCCTCTCATCTTGTTTTGAACCTGTTCACATCTATCATGGATTTTGTGACACTCACCCCTCCACGATGTTTTTTGCATGCCGAACCTCTCAACATCACGCGGGAGTTTTCTAATCTCTTGTCCAAATTCACGTATGATGGTGAAGGTGAAGTGGCTTGGCCTGAGTACTTAGAAGACTTCTATGCATTCCTTGAGAATGTAGACTAGCTCTATACAGAAGATGTCAGTCTGCTACTTGCATACACACTTTGTGAGTCCCCGCTACGGTGGTGTTGCAGCCTACTGGCTGACAAGGTGCACTCACTTGGGCAGTTCTATGATCTCATTGAATCTACTTTCCATCATTTTGATCTAGAACCTCTTGACCAAAAACTGTTACAACGGAAGGCCCCAAATGAATCACCGATGGATTTTTGGCAGTGCTTCCGTGTTTTGTAGTTTGAAGCTCCGAAAATCTAGATGAAATTTCCTTATCTTTGGGAGAGATTCGAGTATTGTCTTAACAAATAAGTTCATCCCAAGAAGAAGTTTGAGTCCAAGCCTCACTCAGCATACTTCAGTGATGGAGCTACGCAATCACAGATGGATACGGTCACTATCACTAGTGACTATCCACTGTCCCCTCATCAAACAACTCCACCACAGAAGAATAGGCACGCACATCTGTTCAAGTGTCACATCCTCCCAACATCACTTCCCTTAATTTTAATGAATATTTGGTTGTGATTCCTTTGAGTTGTCACATGCATTTTGTACCTCAACCTCCTTCTTCATACTCAGATGATCCTTCAGATGATACTGTGTTGTGTTATTCCATTTTAGGATCTACACATGTTGTGAATGAGGATCAAGCCATCGACAGAGTTGGTGTTGCACAACCAACATGTGCTGTCATTCATGAAGAGTATGATTGGGAGCTTGAGCATAAACACTCGGTGAAAGATGACTCCCTTCTTTCTAAGCATCCTCCATTCTTTCCTGACATCTTTGGTGAACCTTCCATCCACGATTTTGCATGTGTATCTCTAGCTATGGATGCACCCATTGTTTATCATTCGCAAGACACACCGGATGTCAGTCCATCATCCGACAATGGAGAGGATAAATTATTCACTAAAAACCCACTTGAATTTTCATCTGCCTTTTTCGGAAATACAAAGGGTTAATTTTTCCCCTTATCATCTACCTCTTTGTTTGATTCATCAAATCATGAGGATTCCGATGAAATCATTGATTTTGTTGATTGTATTTGTTGTGATCTATTTTCTTCTGTATTCGATCACAATAATGATTCTATTGCAATTGATTTTTTGAAGCCACCTGTTTATGATGATCTATCTGTCGACAAAGTTGAAACCCCCCAGACTGTTGAGGCACTTCATCTTGAGCTCATGGTTATGTCAAGTCCTCGCTGTCCTAAGGTTGGTTTCACTTCCGATAAGGAAATTATTGAAATAGCCAAGGCTCCTCATCACTCATTTGTATGCATTGAAGATCAATATCACACACAAATCATACTTCCTCCACTCGAACTACATGATCCCATCGCTCATGCATTGGAGGAATCTTACATAACAAGCACATGTGCATGACGCAAGTTGTCTTTGTTTCTTTTTTTTTCTTGCATGTCCCAGTCAAGAGTATGCATATGATTAACAGTTGCACGTAATTCTCCTCCTCTGTCACGACCTTTTGTTCATTGCTATTGTTGCCACTAATGGAGCTCTTCAACAGAGCTAATCTCAACTCCTCCTACTATAAATCGGCCCACATTGTATCCCATTCTAGTAGCGTGTCTCTCCCCAATATACTTTGGACGAATACCTGCCAATCCTCAGAGACACTATTTGAGAGCCAATCACACTAACTCTGGAGGTTGAGGTGTTGTCCCAACAACTAACAACTGGTCTCAAAGCTCTTGAATCCTGGTTAGGAAGGGATTTATGCCTTCCCCCTTCTGTATCCTGATGCATCTCAAATTCTCCTTTAAGAACATATTTCGCTGCTTAGAAGTACCCTATTATACTGTGGAAAGAGCATCCCACATTTCTTTGGTCATTCCTTTTTCTACCACATGTAAGACTATATCGTCCCGGAAACCATCCAGGATCAACCGCTTTGCCCACACCATCTCCTTCTATTATTCCTTGATCTTATATATATATTTTGAGAAACTGCCACTACATTATGAATCAGGCCATATTCATCTATAAGGAAGGACATCCTAGCCTTCCAGATGACATAGTTGGATGAACCATCCAACCTATCATGATCTCTCTATTGTGGCCATATGTGATCAAGTTGAAAACTCCCTCTTTCCCTGTGTTTGATTGTTGCTATAATTCACACTCCCTCCTGGAATGCATGGCTCTGCTAGCTGCTACTGCCAATTGCAACTAGAAATTTGAATTTCTGAGATTAGAATGTTCCCTGAGAGAAATTTTCCCTTAGTTGTGTTTTATTTTCTCTTCCACACAATGCAGATTATGATTCTACAAACTGCAACAAAACCCTCTACGTCCAACCAAGGAATTTTCTCAACAAAAATATGAGTTGCAACTACCACCACTCCAACTGTTGGAATCACTCTCATGGGATAATCAAATTTTCTGCACCCTTGCAACTAAAAATCAAACTGTTGCCCCAACAATTTGGCCTACCTATATGAGCACTGCATTGTCCCTAGAATCTTGGCTTGCTACTCCTCCTGAGAAAAAAAAATATTTCTTCCACTTATGAGCTTCTCGGATGATCACTTACGCTCGGATACCATGTGAAAATTCCAAAACTGGAATCTTATTGCAACAACAAGAATTTATTTTTCTAATTGTTAATTATTTTAACAATTTATTTGCTACGAAAAATATCAAATAAATCACACTATAACCTTCACAAATAAAATGTTGCAAAAATAATAGCGCTGGAATATGAGAAAATACTAGCACACACAAAATAAAAATGACATCGTTATTTTTGGAAAAAGATCCTCGAAAAAACCTGAATTGGGAAAATCGGTGCAGCAGTGAAGGTTTTTATTATTCTGCAGTAGTGGAAATCTGTGTATAATCTAGATTCTTGAAAATGACAATCTACAACAAGAAAATCTGGGCAGAATTGTTGAAAGGAATTACCCTTCCTCCACAAGAAATCCTGACACAACTTCCCTTCAAAAAATTGGTCATCCAAACCCCTACGTGAGCCCTTCTGCATTGCCTCCCATACGTGTGGCTCAAATCTACCTATGATGAAATCATTCTTCCTATCTCTGCCAAGAAAATCATCTCTCCAGCTCTCTGGAAGACTTTCCCAACCTCTGGAACTAAGAACAAATTTTTCCACAGCTAAATTGAACTTCATTTCTGATGCAACTGCATATTCCTCTGCGCCGCCTCATTGGGAAAAACTTGAACCTCTTGCTACTACATATCTGGATATGGATAACTTCCTTCGCATCATTTTCCCTTCCATTCACTATCTCTTCTTCTTCACTAAAGCTCAAACTCTCAGGAAAAAAATTGTTGCTACTATGGAAAATCAAATTCTCCAAGTAACTCTAGTGTATTCTCCATCACCACATCGATTTCCTCTTATTATCCATTGTTGGATCACCAAAGACCAATATTAAAACTTAATCAATGCCTAGGATCATCTTTGGATTGATCTTAGTGAGTTTCTAGACCATTCTCACCTTGTCTCAATTAATACTTATTAATTAACCAATTCCCTAAGTTTAGACTTAGGAAATATTTAAAAATTGGCTAATAATATAATTGAGACACTTCTAGGTTGAATGTCTAGAAATGATTTTTGGGTTTTGGAGATCTCATGTATTCTAGCCTCTCCACCAAATTTCATGGCTATAACACATCCAATGCTACAAAAACTAACAAACAAGTCCATATTTTCCAAGGCATTTTTGGTTCTCTATACAAAACAAATGGTGTCCCAACAAAGGTAGTCACGATCACAAATGACAAGTCCATTTGTAATTTCCCTACAATTGAGGTACACCATTTTCTTGATAATATCATACACCAGGCATCATGCACATCAATGACTACAATATCCATTGAAAAAAATATATCTTTATTAGCTACCAAAGACACCTTGACATCTTTCATAAGGCCATTTACAGGTGTAGATTTTGAATCGAAACCACACACATTTTTGTAAGGCCTCGTGATTTCCATCTCCAATTGAGACATGACTCTCAAAGGCATTACATTTATAGAGGCATCAAAATCAAGCATTCAATTATGCAAGATGAGATTATTGATCACCAAGGACAACAAAAATGGTTCCTCCATTCTTCTTATCAATATACATGTTTTGTAAAATGATTGAAGGGTCCTCAAGCTCTTCTTCAAATTTGAAAGCCTTACCGATTTTCCTCCTTTAAGGCCCCAACTTTGCTATCTCCAAAAGATGAACTTGTACATTTACTATAGCCAAAAATTTGGTCACATAAATATTCAATGCAATATTAGGTTTTGAGGTTTTAGCTTGGGCATAACTTTAGTGTTGAGAAATTAAGATGCTAGTATATTAGGGTTAATTTCTCTTTCATGATAATTACTTGTGAATGTTTATTGACTTTATTAAATTTTATGTTCTTCTTCTTCATCAAGCAATTACCAAAAGTACAAAACATGAAGATCACAAGCGACAAAGAACACATAGATGTAGTGTTATAGACATTTTTGTGCCTTACAGCTTTGAGCATGAAATGTCCATAATCCAAGGGATCCAAAGTCCCTAAAAGTGTTGTTCCTACCCCTAAAGGAACAAGGTCAACCAATGACAGCTTCTCCCAGAAGTTCTCCACCAAAAACTACTCAGAATCAGTCAAATCAGGATCAATTCAGATGCTCTACTAGCTGCCTGCGTTGCAAAGCACCCCAATACACTAGCTAGGTGCGTTGCAATGCACCTAATTGCACTACCAGGGTGCGCTGAGCGAGAAATGCCAAATGGCAGTGTCATTCCGCGAGGTGTACAGACAATGGAAGCTTCCAGAATCTTCCTCAATGACACTTGCCTCACTGAGTTCGACCAAGGATGAGTAAGAGGCTCTCAGCCTCCAAGTGGAAGCAAGAACTGACAGAGAGAAGCCAAAAGTCAAAACATAAGCTGACTCATCCTCTCTGCTTACATCTATATATGGATCCCTCATCCCAGAGATCCAGAGGCTGGAATTTTGTACTTTGCAGAGAATTGTTGTTGGTTTGAGATTGAGATTAGTGCATTGGGTGATTTATGCTTTGTTGGAGGTGAGGAAGGGATTCCTTTGCTGGGAGGTAGATGCTGGATCGGGACTCACTTGGTTGTATCTCCTCTTGGACTTTCTTATCATATCAATAAAACTATTTGAGTTTCTCCTATATGCTTGTATATCAATGATGCTTTGTTATATCTGCATGTTTAGCTTAAATCTGATCCTAAGCTATTTATGAATGTAAATCTATGTTTTTGTGTAGTTTTCCTCTTCTGTGATCTTGCAGGAACTTGGTGAAGCTGGACCAGTAAGGGAGCAGGCAGTGGGAAGCGAACAAAGAGGAGAGCGATTAGATCAACAAACTAGCGAAAGACACAGGTTAGTTACATCCTTCCTCTTCGTTTACATTTCATAAAGAAGAATACGAAAATAGTTTTCCTTGTTTGTTGCTAAGGCACTGTCACACCTTAGAGTGGGATAGGGGCATTCTGAATAGATACTTTTCCCAACAACAAAATGGCGACTCTGCTGGGGATCGTATCTAGTTAGTTTTTTTGTGTTTCTATTGTTGTTCTTCTCATAAACTTAGGAGTGGCGAATCGAACTGCATTTGCCATTTACAAATGAAAAGTAGAGATCTGCTACTCTAGTCCATTCACTGGGCCTGTTTATGATTTCAACAGCTGATTCAAAAATGATCTAATGACCCTTTGTGATAGCTCTTAGTCCTCCTTTAAATCATCCCTCTAATTGTACCTTACTGATAGCTTTTATCCGGCCAAAAACCATAGGTTAAACTGCAAACCGTGACCCAGAACCGAGAGAAAATTCTCGTTTCTGCTTCAGCGCAGGCTCTGTGAAGAGGTTCTGCATTTCAACGCAGGTCCCGAGAGGGCTACCTGCGCTGCAATTCAGTTTCTCTGTGCAACAGGTGCGCTGATCAGCCTTTGCCCTGTACAGCTGTGGTTCTTTGCTTCGTTTTGTTCAGTTTTATCTCTGATTTTTGCAGCCTGTTATCAGTGTGTGTACCTATCTGAAAACCCCTTTTCTTTGCCTTAATTCCGCCTCAGTTGTATAAAAGAAATTGTACTTGTTTTTGTGTATTTGTTACATCATTTGCAGTTTCCCATTACAAAAGTAAACTAGTCATACTGTCGCCCTTAGATCTAGACTTGTCGTAAGTGTCGTTTTGATCTTAGGAGTAAGTTTGTTTGCTGTTGACAGTTGATTATGCTTTTACTTTTGTCTTTTGGTTTGAATTTCTGAATTTCTAGTGTCGAAACAAGTGTTTACTTCAAAATCATAAAGTGTCGTAATAGTATTTTTGATTTCAAAAAGAAGCTTGTTTGTGTTTTCACTTGAAATCGAATTCAAATTTGTACAACAACATTCTTTTTAGGCGTCAATATTAAGAAAGTGAAAACAAATACATGCACAAGTGCATTTGCATTTTGACAGTTTGTATGGTTTGATTTAGGAAAAGTGCATTTACAGTGTGCTCTATGCTCTTTGAGAAAAGATTGTGTCTTTCTTTTCCCCTTGTAGCTAGGATTTTCATTGTTGGAAAGAGATAAAAGCTTGCTTATCATCTTTAGACTGCATTTAGGAATTGTATCTACATCTCGTGGTGATCCAAAAAGGCAAACTTCTAAGAAAGATCAACCTAAAATAAATTGAATGAACTTAACAACGCTTTGGAACTTAACGCACAACATAGAGGTCTAGGCTAGAGACGTGTTCCGGCATCGTAAAACCTGGTAACTGTTGGCCTCACTGATGGTTGGGTGATTCCTCCTAAGAGACGATAAGTGCCAGTACGGATTGTGCTCCCACGTACCGTCGAGTATATATTGGGAGACCCCTATAGGCATAAAACCTTTATCCATAGGAAGCCGTGTCGGCCGCCCTACTGATCGCAATGCACTGAACACAACATTCGGGAAGATTGACCGCCCGTACCCTAAAAAGTATTCTGCGGTTTTGCGATTAGTTTGGCACACCCTCTACCTAGAACTCCAGAGCAATCCCTTTCGTTCCTTTTCAGACTCCTTAACAGAAAAGGTCCATCTGAGCACTTGTCACTTCAGGCTCATTAAAAATCGAAGGAGACTAGAGTCATCTTTTGTTTTTTCTCGACTCTTAAAAACTGAAAAAACAAGTTGTGTCTAAAGCGTCTAAAATTCATTTAATTCGGAAACACACTTTCCCCTTTTGTATTTTAGTTGATCGAGTAATCCGCAATCGTGGAAGAAAGTTAATTGAAACCCCGTCGTTCGCGGAGGCTTACGAGACAACCGTCTTTGTCTCCGGAATCGAAAACAGTACGGACAAAGCGAACTCATTTAACCAGTTCGAAATCTCCTATTAAAGTTAGAACAAGTGTTCCAACAACATCCGAGATTCCGGTTACTCCAAACATTTCTGGAAACCCTGCCTCTACAGAATAAGTTTGACAGCCACAGAGGGACAGTGATACTGATCCTAGTCTGAGAGTAAACACTTGTGTGACTGAACCAGTTCCATCAGCAACCGGTTCGGAGAGTCTTGCTCCTCAAACATCTGTCGCTGTCGATTCAACCCCTTCTTCGGCACCAGAAATATTTTATGGACCTGACGGTCTTCCCCTTCCACCTGGATTGATTGTGATAGAGGAAATTGTAGAAGATCCGCAAGCAAGTACTCCAACACATTTTGGAGTCGGGGTCACTCTATTTCCTTCGGCATCAGAAGTTGGTCCACCACCAGCGGAAGTTCCTGTAGAATCGCTAGGTAATCTTTTGGATAGACTCAAAATGTCTAAACAACTGACAACATCTAGGACTGTGTCGACTGACACAGCGACAACAGAACTCCCTGCCATCACTCTGACAATGTTTGCCGGCGTACCATCTGTCCCGACTAGCTCACAACCGCTAGAAGGAGTCCATCCAGGGGTTATTTCGACAGTATGGTCCGTTCCTGTTTGTTCCTCCGGAATAATATCCGGTAACTCTTATGTTGAGACTCGACAAATTGATCCATTTGGAGGTCAATTTGGGCAATCCAGTCCCCAAGGGCAGACAATCCCCTTGACTTCTGGATTACCACCGTATGGGGGGCAGTATGCCCTTTCATTACCCCCTCCGGGAGGATATCCATACGGGAGTTCACAACAGTATTCAGGTTATACTGGAGTTACATCAAGTGGTTGGGTACCTATACTACCCCAACAACCAAGGGTTGTATATTTGATGCAACAATGCGTACCTGTGTCGAATATACCTACTACACCGGCTATTGTGACAGTGTCACAAGTTCAAACACTGCCTGTTGTATGTCAACCTCAGATTTCTCAGGTTGTAATGCAACAGCCCCTTGACCCTATGACTCAACCACAATCGCCAACTGGTGGGGCGACACAGGTCCAAATGGGTACAATTACCCCACACCTTGGTCCAACGGTTAGTATAGCGCAACAGAACATGGCTTCACAACTGTGGCTGGTGCAATACCAACAACCACAATTCCAACAAGTATACCAAGGTTCTGAGCAGCAGATCTTTGTGAACAGTGGATAGCCGTACATTCAAAACGGTCAAAATCAACCACTTTACAATGGTCATGTCCACCAACTGTATCAGTCATACCAGCATCAACTACATTATGCTGGTATGCAAAGGCCAACTGCTCAGGCAATTCCATCGTATCCTGGGTATGCTTCACCTAACCTAAACCAACAGTTACCATTCGTGGCAACTTTAGAGTTACCTGATTTACACCAGTTAACAAACGATCCAATTGCTTACGCCCCTTGGTGGCCAGCGATCCCTCATAAACTTCCATCAGATATTCCTAAATTTAATGGAAATCCAGGTGAAGATCCATCGAATCACGTGATGACATTTCATCTATGGTGTTCATCAAACACCCTAAACGATGATTCGATAAGGCTTCGCCTTTTTCAGAGGACGTTAACGGGTCCAGCGGCAAAATGGTATATTGAATTGCCTAGAGCTTCGTTCGACAATTTCAGTACCTTAGCCACGACTTTTTTAACCCATTTTCAATTACCGATAAGGTATGGAACGAGAACGGAAATCCTAACCAACTTCAAACAGACAACGGCCACTCACATATCTGATCATATACATGAGTGGCGACGTTGTCGTAGGATGGTAAAAACGTACGTTCCTGATTAGCTATTAGCTGAATGGTTTATCAAGTCATTACTTCCTGCCATCACGGAAGATGTGGCAAAGGGGGGAGTCGTGACGGAAGAGCAAGTTATCGCTCATGCGCAATATCTGGACTTGGTCTATACTCAGTCTGGCATGCTCTACGACAAAATACCTGACGCCCCTAGACCGGAATTCTCAATTCCTCCTCCTCCTAAATCAAACAATGACTCTCACGCCGGCGATGGCGTGATTGGCACGACAAACACGAAATCGATAAAGGCCACATCCAAAAAGGCCCGTAAGGTTTCAGGTCAAAATGCGAAAGACGAACCTCTTGCTTCGGAAGTAAATGCCGTATCAACAGATAAAGGCAAAGAAACCAAACAACCAGGAAGCAAGAAGAAACAAGGCAAAGGGAAGAAGAAGAAACAGGATGAGTCATCTCCTGAAAAATCTTCTTCAAACCCTCCTGGAAATAGGAAACAAAAATATCCATGCATGATATGCGATGAGGATCATCGGACTTTAGATTGTCCACATAGAGCTGAGCTTAAAAAATTCTTTAAGAGTTCGAAAACCTCAGCAGTGTTAACTGATCCGTTTCCAAATCCAGGAACAAATCTGGTTGAAAGTAGAAATGCTTCCCCGTCTCAAGTGCTAATGTTGTCGATTTCAAAACAGCAGAATGATTCTTTGATTTCGACAAGGAACAAAGATTACGGGAATCCACAGTTGTCGAATAACAAGGACAAAGATCAACCAAGTAGTTCGACAACAACTTCGACAGAAGTTGTACCACCCACCATTCCTGAATTGACGATAAAACCACCGAAGGGAGTAGTACACAAGTCGACATTTAATCCCCACGCTAGAGTGGTGTAGCATTATAACATAGTGGAAGATTTGGCCCAATCGCCATCCGCTATGTCGACTCTTGAAGTACTACAAAATTACCCATCCCAAAGGCAGGCTTTGTTATCGGTCGTTGGTGGGATTGATCCAAAGGATTCCAATCTTGTATCCTTCGACCACAAAGGATACGATCCTCAGTTACCGGCTCAACTAGCTTTCCTTGTTCAAGTGAAAGTCCTCAACAAAACTGTTCATCGAACAATTATTGATGAGGGGGCATCTACATGTATTATGTCGATGAGTTGCTGGAAAACTTTAGGATCTCCAACCTTGTCGTGGTCTGCGACGACGTTAAAAGCATTTGACGGAAGGACATATACCCCATATGGTATCCTAAATAACTTGAAAGTTGAACTAGGGGGAAAAACGGTAGAAATAGATGTTGAAGTCACCGATGGGAATCTTGATTACAACATCCTACTAGGAAGACCATGGATATATGCCATGGCAGCTATTGTGTCGACCTATTTTAGAAAGATTGCATTCCCCTTTCAAGGAGGAATTACAATCGTCGATCAACAAAACTTCCTCCCCAATGGTTCTCAAGTTACAGGAAGCGTTCCAATGATCCATGGAAGCAATCATGCGCTCCAAAATATCGGAGTAGGTCTCCTAAAAGACCCTGCCTTAATGGGTACTTTTGCCCTACCGCCTCCGAGTAATCTGGCGGAAGTGGCCACAGTGGAATATGAAACCTTCTATATCTAATGGATTTGGACTCCGAGGACGGTTCTTATCTCGTGTCAACCTCGTTAAAAAATGAAACAAGGAGTCATGAGGATAGTTCTTTTACTGTGTCAACCTTATTAAAAAATGAAACAAATCCCCTTTTCAAATCTCAAAGGTAAACCTTCATTTCAACCACCGAGTTGAATGCAATGAAGCTTGGGGGGCATGCACCTCGATTTGTGTTATTATGCTGGGGGCATGCAAACTTATCATCGAGCAGTTTTAGCACATAGTTCATGCTCGTTAAAAAATAAACATAAGACCGAGCAAGTGTTTCAATCTGCGTTTAAGCTCGTTAAAAAATGAACTATCCTCCGGTAAATAACCACCGTGAATGTAACATTATCAGCCATTAAAGCCTTGGTCGTGTTTGCACCGTCACCTCCACTTTTCCATTGGCCGATCATTCACCTCCATTTGATTGTTTACCCATTTTGAGGAACAGCTGCGAAGAGTGATTTCACTAGCCATCCTTGTGACACTGCCGTCATTGGAAAATTCCAACCCTTACCTGGAATCAGCTGCTACCTGTTTTATCACTCATTCCTTAAAAGACGAGTCTTCTTTAAGCTCTTTTCATCTGACTCGTAAAATATGAAAAGATTGCCGAGTTTTGGTCTTCCAGCTCGTTAAAGCGACCGGAAGTGCTATCCATCCTCTAGATTTTAATCTTTTTGGACCTGAGGGATTATTGCACAAAAGGATCGAGCGCTTGTCTTGTTCGGCTCGTTAAAACTATCGAAAATTCATCCCTTCTGTATTGTTTTATAATTTTTCGGACTTAAGGGATTAGATGATGAAAAAGGACTTCCGGAGTTATCTTTACGTACCTTTTCAGACTCTCTAAAAATGAAAAGGACCGAGTTATCTTTGTCGTTAGACTCGTTAAAAAGATTAATAGCGACAAACTTGTCTTTAGGCGAGAACGAGTTTCACTATCGCTAGGCTCGTTAAAACATAGCGATGGGTTTGCCCGAAGGGAAAATCATAGAACAAGCATATGTTATCCTCCTCAAGCTTGACAAAAATAAAGAGGTACTGGTCAGCAATGACTGGGGAAAAATTGGGAAGAAACTCAAAGAACCTTTATTGGTAGCAAGTCACTCTTGAACATGACACTTCCACTCCGTGCCTGAGTCGGGTTGGGTTGTTTCATTCACCGGTCACATCACCATGGTCTCGCCATACCATCCACCTTTGGGGTAAATGCTACCAATCCATCATATAAGTGTCGCCGATATGTTCAAGAGAAGTCATCCAGAGAAGTCACCCGTGTCCCATCCACTACCATACATTATACTTCATTCTTTCATGACCGCCACCCTGAACCATATATCATCAGATCGTTTTCACCTCCATCAAAATCATTTTCTCCGTTCCGTGTCACTGATGTGGGATACATTAAGGCCCTCCTTTGACGGATCGCTTCTTGTCGACATCAGCTCATTATCCAAGAAGTTGATCTAGGAACACCCCCTTCAGTACTTTGAAGCTTGCATGCCTCAATGGCAAGTTTCTCACTTCCGGCGACAGGTATACATCAATGACCTTCGACCGAAAGATTTTGCGTGGTGTTCGACGCCAAGTCCTTTATTCACACCACGTGAATTGTACTGCAGTACCTTGAGGGTCATTATCGTTATCGGTGATTCCTCTCGCGCTTGTTAACAGTTTACATCATTGACTGGTAATCAAGCGATGTCTTTCCATGTTCGACTTCAGAACATTTCTCACATGGATCGACTTGTACTTAGAGTGAAGATCGGACGAGATTGAAGACCCCGGATCTAGTTTCATCCATCCGGGCTGTGATATATATTCAGGAAAAATAAAGACATTGACATGTACAGAATTGCAGCACAGATAATCATCCTCCCACAAGGATGATGACTTCATCAGAATCATCAGTCTACCATCAGACGATTGTCTGTCCTATGTACATAAAAATGAATTTATAAAGCTGAGCATGGGAATGCCCGCCTCAGCTAGATCATGAAAATAGTATGAAAATAATTTATTGTATTGTATCTTATTACAGGTCTCCTCCCAGCATTGAAAGAACTTCGGATCCTCCTAATAAAGCATTTCACCCGATAAACGGCCTCATACTTTAGGGGGCAACTGTTATAGACATTTTTGTGCCTTACAGCTTTGAGCATGAAATGTCCATAATCCAAGGGATCCAAAGTCCCTAAAAGTGTTGTTCCTACCCCTAAAGGAACAAGGTCAACCAATGATAGCTTCTCCCAGAAGTTCTCCACCAAAAACTACTCAGAATCAGTCAAATTAGGATCAATTCAGATGCTCTACTAGCTGCCTGCGTTGCAAAGCACCCCAATACACTAGCTAGGTGCGTTGCAATGCACCTAAATGCACTACCAGGGTGCGCTGAGCGAGAAATGCCAAATGGCAGTGTCATTCCGCGAAGTGTACAGACAATGGAAGCTTCTAGAATCTTCCTCAATGACACTTGCCTCACTGAGTTCGACCAAGGATGAGTAAGAGGCTCTCAACCTCCAAGTGGAAGCAAGAACTGACAGAGAGAAGCCACAAGTCAAAACATAAGCTGACTCATCCTCTCTGCTTACATCTATATATGGATCCCTCATCCCAGAGATCCAGAGGCTGGAATTTTGTACTTTGCAGAGAATTTTTGTTGGTTTGAGATTGAGATTAGTGCATTGGGTGATTTATGCTTTGTTGGAGGTGAGGAAGGGATTCCTTTGCTGGGAGGTAGATGCTGGATCAGGACTCACTTGGTTGTATCTCCTCTTGGACTTTCTTATCATATCAATAAAACTATTTGAGTTTATCTTATATGCTTGTATATCAATGATGCTTTGTTATATTTGCATGTTTAGCTTAAATCTGATCCTAAGCTATTTATGAATGTAAATCTATGTTTTTGTGTAGATTTCCTCTTCTGTGATCTTGCAGGAACTTGGTGAAGCTGGACCAGTAAGGGAGTAGGCAGCGGGAAGCGAACAAAGCGGAGAGCGATTGGATCAACAAACTAGCGAAAGACACAGGTTAGTTACATCCTTCCTCTTCGTTTACATTTCATAAAGAAGAATACGAAAATAGTTTTCCTTGTTTGTTGCTAAGGCACTGTCACACCTTAGAGTGGGATAGGGGCGTTCTGAATAGATACTTTTCCCAACAACATGTAGGCTCCAAGCTAGGGAAAAACCCCACAACAGGGAAACCCAAATAATCCTCTTCTTATAGAATCAGATCAAAGTGAAATATCCAAGACCTAAGACCAAGACCAAGACCAAGACCAAGACCAAGACCTATACCAAGACCAAGACTAAGACCAAGACCCAGACCCATACCAACGCTGCCACAAAGACCCAAGTCAACCCACTTCCAAGTCTCATCCAATCAAGTCAAAGTCAACAAAAGTCAATGCTAGTCAAAGCTATGAAATTTGGTCAAGTACTAAAATTTCGACCGCTGAAATTTTGGGCCTATAATACCTTATGAAAATTCACAGAACTAGGGCTGAAAATTCTTCATATTCTCTCTCCTTTGACCTTATTCTCTCTCTTTTGACTTCGTTGGTTTTCCTTCTTGTCTCGACATGGAAATTGATGATGATTCATGAGTGATTTGATTGTTATAAATAGTTTTATTTTAATTTTGGGCGTTAAATACTAGACCTAGTCCCATTATCTCATCGGCCCAGCGAGAATCAAGGTTTTCGACAACGAAGCATAAAATCTATGCTTGTCAACATGTGGCACCCACATGACCATGTCTAGTCCACATGGTACCATACCACTTCCATATGGGGGTCCACTTGGCACACTAGCCATATAGGTATTGATACATGCTTTATTTCCCTAGTAATAAATTCCCCGGGTCAATATTCTTTATCTCCCTGTCATCACTTTCTTGGGACAATATTTCTTTCTCCTCGACATTACTTCCTTGAGTTGATATTATTTACCTCCTTGACATCACTTCCTTAGGCTCAAACACCACTTTGTCTTCTACGATAAATGAGATCCCATGAAAACCAACCAACCAATGAGAAAATCAAGACAACTTCTTTAGATATGCCTTCATATATAATTCTTCCTAGCATTTGTCTGTGTGTTTGAGAGGTCTTTGTGTGTCTCCTTGATGTGCTATGATAAAAGGGCATCATTTCCTCCCTTCCAACACCTCTAGTCACAACTGATAAATCTACATTTGATAAATTAAATACTAATAATTGGCTTTAACCTGGTCTGCACCATTGCTTCCAATCACATCTCATAAATTAATTTTTAATGATTTGGCTCATCAGGGTTGCAAAAGATAGTTCCTTAACTTCATCATTTAAGTTTAGGGTTGGCTCGTGGCTTCCCAAGAAAGTAAACCCCATTTGACATTAGGATCCAAAAGGTCATTGTAATGTTCCAAAAAAGAAATAAAGGTGATAAACAAAGCAAAAATCATATACAACACAAAGATATTTAGACAATAATTAAACACCCATAAAATTGCACGAGAACTACGCCAAATGGAGTCATTTTATTATCAAGAGGAGAGTAGAAATATATAGAATGTGTGCACCTGGGCTTTCCAAAGCAAGCTCAACAATTCCAAGTGAGAAAAATGTTTCTTGGGACGCAAAGAAATGATTTCTCCTCAAGCTTTGTGCTGGCCCTAGAAATTTTACAACTTCTGGCTAGAAGAAACCCCTTGTTTGAGCCTTTGAAAGCACTAAGGAAATTCTGCCAAATTAATTTGGACTCTCCACCAAAAACCTAGAAAAAGCTAGAAAGAGTTTTGGAAAATTCTACCAACCATCGAGGACCCAAAATTTAAGCTCACTCCTCCCCACTGACTTCCAAATAATTATGCTATTTGGGGCACCAAAACACCCCCAAAAATTCTGCAAAATTACGAGTAGACTCCTTGACCCCTGACCAACAAAACCCATAAACATTTTGGGCTAATTTCGACCTCTCGAAATTACCCAAAATTAGTGTTGCACCCTCCTCCATTGGTTCTGCATCCCCCCTTGAAGAGTAACTATTGATTTACCCTTGTTTCCTCCCTCCAAATGGCTAGGAAAAATTTAGAAATTATTCCTTGGAAATTTTGGCCCAAACCCCAACTCCACTAACTCCTACTTACTGCAAATATGCCCCACAAATGTTGCCTGGAAAACTACTTTGCAGGCCCTAGATGATGAATTTGGGTTCTCTCTGTAGCTGTAGATTCCACCTCTGAAAATTACCACAAATTCTCGTCCATCCTCAAGAGATTTTTCTCCTAATTTCTTCAACTAAAAATCCCTTGGAAACTCCTCAAATTAGTGGTACAAACCTCTGGCCCTGCGTCCTCGTGGAGATTTGAATTGGATGAGTTTGGCTGAAAATTACCCACAAGCTCCAACGATCTCCTCTCCAATAAAATCTGAAATACTCTCCTAGGGTGACACTATAAGTCCACCAAAGAAAGAGCTAATATTTCCGCCTGAAAATATCTTTGTGCTTGGAAGCATAGGTAGTCTTGGCTAAGTAGCTCAAGACTACTATAAATCAGAAATTTATATTGTCAAAAGCCCCCCAAAATGATTCCTCCTCCTTCTATTTATCTTGGCTGCCCCCTTTCTCTCCTTTTGGGTCCCGCCAATTCGAGTTCCTTCTCCCTAGCTGGATTTTCCTAAGGGGTCCGAATTCCCCTTTTTGGGTGGCCCCACATCTCACTACCAATTTAATCTTTCATTTTCTCTAATGTTGGTGGCATCCATCTCTCCAAAAATTAAGTGGGGACTCTCTCCACCCACTTTTCCTAAGTTTACATGTCAAAATATTTCCGAACACCCAATTGCAAAAATAGAAATTCCTCTAAGAAAAAATAATTTAATTGGGGACATTATAGTCATCCCCTCTTTCATTTCAAAATCAAATTTAAATGATTTAAATACATTATATCAACCAACCATGGCTCTTGTGCCCATGCTGGCATTATAGTTACATTTTTAAATTACAAAAATCGAGGCAAATGAATGGGTTGTCACAAATATCATTGTGAATACAAACCAACCATTCAATCCTTTCAAACATAAGAATGTAGAGGATTGATTGGGTATTAAATTTGTTGGTGTTGGAATGAATTATCATCAACATTAAAATATACAGTAAAAAATCCATAATTCCACAACCCCTTAGCAATAACAAAATTATGTTTCTTATTGTTTTTGGAGTAAAATCTATGACCAAAATTTTGGACATATCAAAGTTCTGGACACAATATTTTTACTCAAAAAGGAATAAGCAATATGATTTTAAACTATGAAATCTACATACCCGAATTACAAAATTACAATAGAGTAGTTATTTATATGATTTACAATTACATCAAAATAATTGTATTTAGCTACTCTCAATTGGTCTGCTTGGGCTTATATGTAGATTTGGCCTTCTTAAGAGAAAGTAGAGGCCAATCATCCTTGTCTCTTCAACTCCCTATTTGGATCTCTCTTCCTCTCCCTCTTGTCTTTTGTTGGCAACATTCTTCTTAGAGTTCCTTCTAGTTGTGTTTTTCTTAGTGCTTAAATTGGAATATGAGCACTTTGGAGCCAAGTGGTAATTAATTGATTTACCAATTCCTTGATCTAGCATTGATGTTGAGGACTAATCATTTAAAAAACCTTATATACCATGATACATTGATACCTTTACTACTAAGAAAGGTCACATGATTATGAATGTAAAATTCTTTCTAAAATAAACAAGTGCTACATAGTAGCTAGTCCTTGCTGCTTAGTTTAAATATAGCTAAATTAAAGTAGAAAACAATAAAAATACAAAGATTTAAAATTTTAAAATGTTATCATTAGATTAATTTTAAATTGTAATTAAATGCATTATTAAATTTTGTAAATTAGCATTATTTGTATTGCAACATAGAATAATTATTAATAGTTTACATTTGTCTTTTTATAGTTTGTGGACATGGTCTTATGAAAATCTTATTATTAGACATGTGTATAGAGGTCATATCATAAATTCCTATTATACATTGGTTTGTGAATATGGGAAATTTTATATTTATTCGTATTACAAACATATTATTATTTTGAATATCATTCATTCGTTAATAGTGTAAAATCTATCATATGTGGTTAAGTTCGAACAAAAACCTAAGTGACCTCTACCCCTTAAAAATATAATGTAAAAATTAAAAATATATCTCTCACAAACTATTAATAAATCTTTTTAAATTACATATGCGATTTTAAATACTCATTTTAATTATATATGTAATTTTAAATAATACATTTTTATTAGATTATATTAATCATTAGCAATTTTTATAAATAGAAATATAAAATAATTATACTCATTAGCAATAATTTTATCACCTTCCCAAAACAAATTGTATCATAAATGCCCATCCCACAACTTGATATGATCTATGTACTTATGTTTAATTAATAGAGGTAATCGGCACATTAATAGAGGCAAAGTGAAATAACATGTTCAATTTGATAGCCAACCAAATTGAACATAAATAAATTAAGTTATTTTTTAAAAATCACATATTTCAATGTGTAATGTTATACTATAGTTTTTTTGCATTTTTTTGTCAAACCCAAACTAATAAGGGTTTGACCAAAAACCCATTGCAATATCCACTACCTTGCGACATGGATAATAATGGCTACGACTTCAATATTGAAAGAGCTAATAAAGAGTATTAATGGCAAAATAAATATGATTAATTAATTGATGTATGAATGCTTGTTTGAGTTGGTCTCTTTCCACAGGCTTTAGGGCTTTCAAAGTGGGTCACATGGCTAAAAATTTCAATCTCATATGCTTACATCAACCCAATGGTGATGATGGCATCTACGAGGAGGTCTATTCTTTCCATATGTGGAAGGAAGAATTCCCAATGCTCCTTCTACACCTTGAATACCAGTGGAAACTCACACATTAAAACACTTTGTCAAACCAACAAGCTTACAGAGGTAGTGGAGACCTTCAGCCATCTGCTTTAAGCTAAATCCAATCCCACCATCACCACCTGCAATCGTTTGTTAAGTAGCCTAGTCTGATGGAATCGACATCAATCAACATTGTGTGTTTACAGATTTATGGTTGAAGTAGACATTGTTCCAAATCTCATTTCTCTGAGCATTGTTATCAACTTCCATTATGAAAAAGGTAGAATGGATTACGCTTTCAAAGTGTTTGAATGAATGGAAGCACATGGCTATATTCCAAATGTTGTAATATTCAATACCCTCATAAAAGGGATTTGCAGGATGGGCAGAACAGAAGATGCTATCAATTTGTTCAAACAAATGGTGAACAAACGACAGCTTCCAGATATTTTTATCTATAGCATCCTAATAGATGGGCTCTGCAAGAGAGGGAAAAATCACGAGGCTTTTAGATTGATGGATGTTATGCTGCAAAGGGGCCATGAGCCCAACACTGTTACATTTACTACTCTTATGGATGGACTCTGCAAAGAAGGTAAGTTCAAAGAGGCCAATCAACTATTGTATTTGATGTTAAAAGAAGGGCATAAACCCAATGTTATTACAATTACAGCTTTCATTGACGGTTTTTGTAAGGAAGGCGAATTGGAGGATGCTAGGAAGCTTTTTTATGAAATTCCAAGTAGAAACATATGCCCAAATGTTGTCACATACAGTGCTCTTATTGATGGTTTGTTTAAAGGAGGAAAGTTGGAAGATGCGATGAAGCTATTATATGAAATGTCTGATAGGGACACATGCCCAAATGATGTTACATACAGTGCGCTTATCGATGGTTTTTGCAAGGGAGGCAAGTTGGAGGAGGCTATGAAAATGCCTGATAGAAACACATGCCCTCATGCTGCCACATACAATGCACTTATTGATGGTTTATGTAAGGAAGGCGAATTGGAGGATGCTAGGAAGTTTTTTTATGAAATTCTAGCCATAACTATATGCCCAAATGTTGTCACATACAGTGCTCTTATTGATGGTTTATGTCAGGGAGGCAAGTTGGAGGAGGCTATGAAGCTATTCTATGAAATATTCGACAGAGACATATGCCCAAATGTTGTCACATATAATGCACTTATCGATGGTTTCTGTAAGGCATGAAAATTTGAGGATGTTAGGAATATTTTTTATGAAATGTCAGGCAAAAATATATGCCCAAATTTTGTCACATTAAGTGCTCTTATTGATGGTTTCTGTAAGGGAGGAAAGTTGGAGGAGGCTATGAATCTATTCTATGAAATGTCTGACAGAGACATACGCCCAAATGTTGTCACATACAATGCACTTATCGATGGTCTTTGTAAGGGAGGCAAGTTAGAGGAGCCTATGAAGCTCTTCTATGAAATCCTTGACAGAAACATATGCCCTAATTCTATCACATACAATGTGCTTATTGACTACTTCTATAAGGGAGCCAAGTTATAGGAGGCTATGAAGCTCTTTTATTGAATGTATGACATAAACACATGCCCTGATGTTGTCACATACAGTGTGCTTATTGATGGTTTCTGTAAGGAAGGCAAGTTGGAGGAGGCTAGGAATTTTTTCTATGGAATGCACAACAAGAACATATTGCTTGATGTTGTCACATACACTACATTTATCATTGGCTTCATCAAGGAAGGGAAGTGGAAGGAGGCCACCAAAGTGATGCAGGAGCATTCAACCCAAGGAAAATCATTGTATTTTAGTATACAGAGGGGGGTCATGTGTTTTAAGGAAGTTGGTTTCCTAAGTCTCAAATTAATGTAATATTTAGGCTTTTAAGTGATTAGAATAGGAATTAATTAGATGTGTGAGGATGTTTCTAAATGCTCTCGAATAAAGGAGAACATGAGCGGTTAATAATGACAAGAGAGTTAGAAGTCAATTATAACTCTAAAGGTAGTTTCATGATTCGAGGAACTAGAGAGAGTTCTTAGGAATTAATTGAAGTTAGAAGTGGACATAGAGGACATTTAGGAGTCAGTTCAGTAGATCTAGGATTTGAACCAAAATTAGTTCAACAGAACCTTTCTGGTATAAATGTAAGCCTATGGGCAGAGTAAAAAAGGGGGAGAGGCCACTGATATTGAAGATCAGGCCTGTGAGAGACAGAAAGTATCGATATGTAATCATTTGTTTATACTTATATATACAAAGGTTTATTTCCTAACTGTGTAAGTGTGTGAAATGAGTATTTAATGAATGAATTACATGTAAGTTATGAATTCGTAGGTTCTGTAACAGAAGGTTGCAGGCAGAGTTCTGTAGATACGCAAAGGAGAGAATGATTCAGAGGAATCATAAGGGATCTTTGAATCCAGCTGAAGGATCAGAGTAAGCTCTGGAGAGGTAATGAAGGGAGAATTCACAGAGTTAAGTTCAGAGGAAGCAGAAGAGCGGAAAACCAAAACCCTGAAGAAAAACCCAAAACCATAAGGAAAAACACTAAAGGACGAAGTAAAGTCAAAGGAAAGGAACGAGTGGAGAAGTGAAGAGGTGATGCATAAGAACCGTTAGATCTCATAGATAAACAGTTATCGCATGAGAGAAGGAATCATAAGGGATCTTTGAATCTAGCTGAAGGATTAGAGTAAGCTCTGGAGAGGTAACGAAGGGAGAATTCACGGAGTTAAGTTCAGAGGAAGCAGAAGAGCGGAAAACCGAAACCCTGAAGAAAAACCCAAAACCACAAGGAAAAACACTGAAGGACGAAGTAAAGTCAAAGGAAAGGAACGAGTGGAGAAGTGAAGAGGTGATGCATAAGAACCGTTAGATCTCATAGATCAACGGTCATCACATGAGAGAAGAGCGTGGGAGATAACTGATGAAAAGGCCGGTTTACAAGCGGAAGTGGTATTTTGGGGGAGCACAAAGGTGGCACCTGATTCCACTCACCATTCGACACGTAGCACAAAGGTGGTGAGGGGAAACCGCTTTATCGGGCAGTGAATCTCCGTGCTTGTTTTCTATCTGAAACCAACATCAACCATTAGATATGAAGAAGGAAGATCGACGGCAGAGGGTCGTCATTCTATTTTGTTGAGCGGGTGAAATTCCTACCGTCAGATCGAGTCTAGATTGGCGATCATAATTTGATTGGTGATCGGAGTTTGAATGGAGGGTGCAATGGAAAGTCAATGGATGAGTGCAGACCTGACAACAGTTATGAACACAGCTTTATAATGTTTGAAGTTCGGCCTATGTGTTTCGGTCGAGTTATTCCTTTGTATTCTGATATAATTGAAGTTCCGCGTTTAAAGGTAAGTTTATGCGATAAATGCTATGTAACCAATGTTTAAAGAGGGAAGGTTATATATATGTGGTTAAAGGGTTAGCAAAAGCTTAAACTAAGGTTTATGGGAGTGAATGAGTCTTGATAGAAGGGTTTAATGAAAGGCTTTAATAAAGTCATAAATGAAGGCTTGAGGGTTGATTAAAATTCCGATAAGTGGATATTGCCTAAGGGTTATGCTATGTTGGGTTTTAATAAATCATTCTGCATAGGAATTGATTAATAAGACCTTAAACCATTCATTAAGAATTGAATATTTGACTTGTTTGTGAGTTAAATTCCTGGGACAAATGTACTTATGCATTTTAGATGCATATTGTGGGTGTAAGCAGGGGTAACCCTGGCATCATTTGGTATCAAAACAGAATTGTAATTGAAACAATTGGCGTTAAAACAAAAGCAAAAAAAATTCTATGTGAAAGAATTGAGAACAAGTTATGTGTCAAAGATGTTTGTGCAGGCAAGGAAGGATCATATTCTAATCTGATAGAAAGTAGGCACATAGAGGTGATGTGTAGGAGAACTTACAGATGCAAGAATCATAGGAAAATCCATTCAAGGTACATGTGGAACGGTGGAACAAGATCATGCAGAGATCTTGAAGGTGAGGTAATATGTTCTGTTTTGATTTGATTGGAGAATATGTGTTTGTACATTGATGCACAGATAACAACAAAATAAGGTGAGAAGGTTGCAACAACTAGAGCAAGGAGTGCTTGAATTGGTTCCAAAGGAAAAAACCAGAGAAATGCTAAGAGACTGAGCTCAAAGAAGAGAAGCTTAGTGAGGCATATGTAGTAAGGAGCCGACTTGTTACTGCAAGGGTAGTGTTGCATCTCACAAAGGCAATTCCACAAAGGATGTGGGGAGAATTGCTAAGGGATGAAAAAGCTGGTAAGACTTTCTAAGTGAAAGAAGAAGTGGTCAGAACCAAGTATTTCATGGTGATTGAAATACAAGAGGAAAATTGTGTTCTTGAGAAGTGCAGATGAGTTGAATCCTAGAAGGAGCAAAGAAGAGTGCTCAAAGGAGGTTCCAGAGATAGAGAACCAAGGGCTTGCCAAAACACCAAGTACAGAGGATAGCTTGGTGAGGTAAGAGGCAGCAAGGAGGACTTGTTGTTGTAGAGGCTTTAATGCAACTCATAGTGAGTGAGTAAGGAGCTCATGAAGAGAGAAGAGAAGAAGATGGCTACTGCTAGTCATAGTAGAGGTTCTGAGGAAGACCACAGCAGAAGAAAGATGAAGAAAGAGGATGCTAAGGCAAATGGAAAGAGAATGAGTCAAGAGGAGCTTGACAAAGAGATTGCAAAGTTAAAAGAACAACTCGATGCATTAAGGAGAATACTTGAGGAAAGTCAGAGACTAGGTTGGGTATTGAGGAAGAAGCCAGTGAAGTAGTATAAGTTACAGAGAAGGCTACAGCAGAGGCAAGTAAGGTGGCTGATGGAAAAACTCAAAGAAGCTGAGTTGGAAATAAAAATGGAAATATCCATTTGTGAAGTAGAACAGGGTGAAGTTCTGGGTGAAGATGAAGACTTGAAGACTGAAACTTCAAGTGAGACCAAAAGGTCTAATGATTTTAAATCTGACAATTTGTGTATGTTTGCAGGTGAAACATGTAAAGAAGGACAATTTGCTAATATTGTCATAAAGGAGGAAGAAGACAAGCAGAATCTAAATTATGTTCTGGAAGAAGATGAGATAGATAGGTCTCATATATAGTTGGGGAAAGATATCAAGCAACCAAGTGAAGGGCTTGAGGAGATTGAAGAGGAGACCATCAAAGAATTTCTGAATCATATGAAGGATTTAGAACAACAAGGAGATATGATGGTTGAAACATCAAGTGGGACCATAGGGTCTTATGTTTTTAAGACTAATAGTTTGTCTGTGGATGCAGAACAAATGAAGGAGAATATTAATGCAGATGGTGAGACAAGGATAGCTCTTGGAGAAGGTAAACAACAAGAGATTAAAGGCAAACTTGAAGAAGAGACTATGTTAGCTGAAAACATAGTAAAGGATCATCAGTTCATTATGATGATAGGCATAGTGGAAATAGCCATGGAAACTATTGAGACAGTTAGTAAGAAAGAAGGACATCTACTGAAAGATGTTAAGAAGGAAGAACCCTATGCAAAGGATTTAACCTTGGGAGAAGGAACACTAACAAAGGAGTGTTTTGCAGAGGATGAGCAATCTTTTGAAACTGTCAGAAGTATGGAAGAGTATCTTTCAGAAGATAAAAACTCTGAAGTAAAGGAGGATGGAGAATGTCTCTTAAATGAGAGAAGCAGTGATTTATTGTAGCAGAAAGAACTTAATAATGCATTGATATTTGAAACTGTGACAACACAGGAAGAATTTCTTGTGAAAGAAGGAGATGAAATTCAGTCTGAAGAGCTGATATGTGAAGAAACAATTGAGACTGTTGAACCTTGTGATTTTCAAATTGATAATTTGTTTATAAATGTAGGAATTATAAGTGATGATGAAGTACTTATGAAGTATCACAGAGAAATTGCACTGTTGGAATAGTTGCTGGAAAATTCAGAGTATGACAGTGTGATTGAAAAATAAGGAGTTCACTACACTGGACAAGAGCAGAAAGACATCATTAGAGTAGATGATGTGGAGGAGAGACTAGTTGACAGTATCATGAATTCTTTTGAGAATTAAAAACATCATACTGATGTGCTGACAGAGGAGAATGTAACAGAGCATCAAACTGAATTATTGCCAAAGGAAGATAAGGCATAGAAGCCTTATGTTTTTTGTTTTAACAAGTGTTTTGTGAGTGGAGTTTTTGTTGCAGATGCTGAATTAAATTTGGCAAAGATGAGCAGCCAAATAAAGATGAAAGAAGAATATTTTGTGCAAGAATTCAATCCATGGAACAAAGATGCTCAATTGCTAGAGAGAATGCTGGAAAGTCATGATTCAGTGCAGACATAAATAATCATGAAAGAGGGTAAGGATGAAAGGGAGGCAGCAAGAATAATAGAACAAGTAAGAATGAGAGGAAGAGTAAGAGTAAGTGATAGCATTCGACAACTCCAAGAAGAAGAACAATAGATTGAAGAGTTGGTGGACAATAGCAACAACCTGAAACAAAGAGAAAGAGGTAGAAGTAAGTGGCAAAGTATAGACCAGTCCAAGGATGTACTGGAGATGGAGATTGAAGAATTATGGCAGCTAATGATGAAACAGGCCATAGGGAGGAAAATGATAGCAGCAGGAAACATGATCAATCAGAATTTGAACCTGATTGACAAGGACAAGAAGATGAAACAGAAAATAGCATACATATAGCAACAACAAAGGTGCAGAGCTTTCAGATAGTTACAAACTAAAGTTTGGGACCCTGGAGGTTTTCTATCAACACATGAAGACACATGATCAGGAGATCATGAATATTTTCTACTTTGGGAGTCTGATGCAGGAGCATTCAACCCAAGGAAAATCATTGTATTTTAGTAGACATAGGGGGGTCATGTGTTTTAAGGAAGTTGGTTTCCTAAGTCTCAAATTAATGTAATATTTAGGCTTTTAAGTGATTAGAATAGGAATTAATTAGATGTGTGAGGATGTTTGTAAATGCTCTCGAATAAAGGAGAACATGAGTGGTTAATAATGACAAGAGAGTTAGAAGTCAATTATAACTCTAAAGGTAGTTTCATGATTCGAGGAACTAGAGAGAGTTCTTAGG
The DNA here is from genome assembly GCA_031772625.1 of Pinus tabuliformis. Classification (NCBI taxonomy): domain Eukaryota; kingdom Viridiplantae; phylum Streptophyta; class Pinopsida; order Pinales; family Pinaceae; genus Pinus; species Pinus tabuliformis. The sequence goes on along the minus strand of CM062818.1, from coordinate 1,648,362,001 downwards.
AATTAATTGAAGTTAGAAGTGGACATAGAGGACATTTAGGAGTCAGTTTAGTAGATCTAGGATTTGAACTAGAATTAGTTCAACAGAACCTTTCTGGTATAAATGTAAGCCTATAAGGAGAGTAAAAAAGGGGGAGAGGCCACTGATATTGAAGGTCAGGCCTATGAGAGGTAGAAACTCTCGATATGTAATCATTTGTTTATACTTACATATATACAGAGGTTTATTTCCTAACTGTGTAAATGTGTGAAACGAGTATTTAATGAATGAATTACATGTAAGTTATGAATTTGCAGGTTCTGTAACAGAAGGTTGCAAGAAGAGTTCTGTATATACGTAGAGGATAGAATGATTCAGAGGAATCATAAGGGATCTTTGAATCCAGCTGAAGGATCAGAGTAAGCTCTAGAGAGGTAGCGAAGGGAGAATTCATGGAGTTAAGTTCAGAGGAAGTGGAAGAGCGGAAAACCAAAACCCTGAAGAAAAACCCAAAACCACAAGGAAAAAAACTAAAGGATGAAGTAAAGTCAAAGGAAAGGAACGAGCGGAGAAGTGAAGAGGTGATGCATAAGAACTGTTAGATCTCATAGATCAATGGTCATCACATGAGAGAAGAGCGCGGGAGATAACTGATGAAAATGCAGGTTTATAAGCAGAAGTGGTATTTCGGGCAAGGTTTAAATGGTAAGTGGTATGGAAGGGTGAGCGCCCGATTCCACTCACCATTCGACACGTAGCACAAAGGTGGTGAGGGGAAACCGCTTTATCAGGTGGTTAATCCCTGTGCTCATTGTCTATCTGAAACCAACATCAACCGTCAGATATGAAGAAGGAAGATCGATGGTGGAGGGTCGTTGTTCTATTCTGTTGATCAGGTGAAAGTCCTACCGTCGGATCAAGTCTAGATCAACGGTCATAATTTGATCGATCATCAGAGTTTGAATGGAGGGCGCAATGCAAAGGCGATGGATGAGTGCAGACTCGACAACAGTTATGAATGCGGTTTTATAATGTTTGAAGTTCGGTTTATGTGTTTCGGTCGGGTTATTCCTTTGCATTCTGATATAATTGAAGTTTCATGTTTAAAGGTAAGTTTATGCGATAAATGCTATGTAACCAATGTTTAAAGAGGGAAGGTTATATATATGTGGTTAAAGGGTTAGCGAAAGCTTAAACTAAGGTTTATGGGAGTGAATGAGTCCCGATAGAAGGGTTTAATGAAAGGCTTTAATAAAGTCATAAATGAAGGCTTGAGGGTTGATTAAAATCCCGATAAGTGGATATTTCCTAAGGGTTAGGCTATGTTGGGTTTTAATAAATCATTCCGCATAGGAATTGATTAATGGGACCTTAAACCATTCATTAAGAATTGAATATTTGACTCGTTTGTGAGTTAAATTCCTGGGACAAATGTACTTATGCATTTTAGATGCATACTGTGGGTGTAAGCGGGGGTAACCCTAGCATCACAAAGTAATTTATGAGATGTTGGCTAAGGGTAAAAATCTGAGTGTTATTACATACATTGTTCTTATTGTTGGTCTTTGCAAAGAAGGGAAGGTTCAAGAAGATCTCTAGTTGTTAGATGTTATGGATGAAATAGGTGATCAACCTGATGAGATCACATATAATACACTTATAGATGGGTTTTGCAAGGTGGGTAATCTAGAGAAAGCCACGAAGCTCCTTGAAGAGATGTTGGAGAAAGGTTGCATGCTTGACGTAGTTAGCTTTACTACATTAATAGATGGACTCTGTAAGCATAACAAGAAAGACAAAGCTTAACATATTTTTTATGAGATTCCAGAACATGCTTCGAGCCTTGATGATGTTACGTATAGCACATTGATGGATGGAATTTACAATGTTGGTAATCTTAATAAGTCAAAGTTATCTAAAGTGATGAAAGATAGCAGTCCCAGAGGCCACTACATATGACTACATTTGCCACCCTCATGGAGGGACTACGTAGGGAAGGCACAGCCCAAGGCAACAATAGACCATTGCATAAGGTCTCAAAAATGGATTGGCATGACACTGGTGTATTTTGCAGCAAACAAAAATCTCAATAAAGATATCGCTATAGAAGTAAGTGACTTGCAATAGATGAAATACAGGGATGACTTTGGTAATGATGTACTAGAAAGCTCTGAAACAGATTTGGTAGTTCAGGTTAATGAGGTGATCTTAGTAGAATTACTCTGAAAAAATTGGTCCAGGGTTCAATGGGCCACACATACTGATTAAATATACCAGTTCATCAATCTAAAAAGAAAGTGGATTTAACATTTAGTGTCGTGCAACTTGCAACTGATGAAGTTCCCCAAGAAACTTTCAATGATTTTTTTTTAGAATAATAATCAAACCAATTATAAGAATTGGTTTGATAAAATGGTTAGTGGCTTGTCATTACCATTGATAGAGTTTACCTTGTGAATTTGAATGGGGGGCTTGTACTTAAATGGACTAACCTAGGGGCCGGTTCAATGTCTTGAATAGTTGTTTGTTTGCACTTTTGTAGTTTGTTTTGGATTGCCTCCTTTTATTATGTTTTTGACTCCTGAAACTGTATAATATTTGTGTTTCATTCATTGAATTCCCAGACTCTATATCTATTGAGTACTTTCTCCCATTATAGGATACAATAGTAGTGATGATTCTCACGACATGTCTTAGTTACAATGCATTTTTTTAATTAGACACCTTGGTTGTCTAGTTTTTGTTGTCCAAATTGTAGTAGCTAAGACAATTGTTATCTCTATGTCCATCTGTCCAGATTATTAGCTTGATCAACAATATTTCATGGGTATGCTTCTTAGATGGATATTGGTTGGGGACCATTCCATTCTTTTAACTATAAGTTATATTACTTATGGTCGGTTCATTATCATCTCCAGATGTTCAATGATTGGTTTAGTCTATATGGATTGGTTTGGCGGTCATAAGTTTGATAGCATCGTTTAAATTTGGACCATGTTTTTACTTGGAAGTACCTTTAAGATAGAGAAAACCCATCATGTGGTAGGCTTGGGGGCTGGCCATACAGTTTTGAGGCTCACTTATCTATCTTTGGGAAAGATCCTTGAAAGTATTGTGGGCCTTCTTTGAGATCTCACACAATTATTGTTAAATTTGGAAGGTTGAATTTCCACTATTGAGGATTTTCCTAGCTTAAAGGTGATTTGTGGAGTATGATGAGATGGTTGGCTTATGTTGGGTAGTTTTATTATAGTTATAAGTTGTGATATGAATTCACTTGGAAAGTACCTTGCACAAGTTGTGGGGAACTCTATTCAAGATGTGGACGAGGATTAACTTAGGTATATTTTGGAGCATTCTTGAGTACATTGGATGACATTGGTTGGGAAGGTCATACTTTTACAAGCCTGTGTGCCCACTTTGGAGGGTTTCATTGTACTTTTGAAGAGTAATTGAATGATTATTGTGCATTGAAGGGCCTTTCAAGATTGGATGTTGAACCACAAGACCATTTTTCCCCTCATTTTTGGAGATAAGTCACCTTTTGAGGGCTTTGTGCCCCTAGTTTTTGTACATTTGGAAGTAAAAGCTTGTTTTGTATTATTTTAGGATAATTAATTATTGAAGAGAGCCTTTTAAACCTCCATAGGTTAATTTAGAGGATTTTAGCTTAAAAATTGATATTTTATTATAAGGGAAGTTGATCACATTCTCTATAAATAGAGGTGCACTTCCTCTCATTTTTACATAGAGTTTTAGGGGAGAAATCCCATAGCCAGTCTAATTTTTTTTGTGATTTTCTTTTGTAAAATTTGGCTATGGATATTTCAAGTTGAGTAAATTGTCTCAAGGAGGATATTGATAAAGTGATTCTATGATGATTTTGTGCACTTTTATTCTAATTCCCTAATGTGTTGAATCTGTTATGGTGGATAAGCATCACCTTAATCTTTCTCTTTCTCGTTATTGGTTACAACATCAACTTGCACTATATATAACATCTCATTTTGCAAAATTTTCACCATGCATCCATTAAAGAAACTTAGTATAGCATTCCTTGACCCTAAATCTACAATTGATTGAAAATTTGTAGGGTGTTAATTGAAAGTTTTTTCACTCTCTTAACTTGCTCTAGTCGTGTCTTTGGACATAGGCTTACTCCTTGTCTAACTCCATATGCCCAAAAATTCATTGATAAGCTATCACATTGATTCTTTGTTCTTCATCACTTTATACATTTTTGTAAATCATAAAGTAAAACATTTTTCCAGCGTTTCACTCTCCCGAAAAATGTCGTAGTTATGGTGTTTAGGGACATTCCCCTTTGAACTCTAACCTTGATTACTTTAAGAAACCTAGTAATCCTATCTTCAACCTAAACCCTAATTAATCAGACCATTTGATTAGTAGAGTGTGAAGTAGAAGCTTTGGAGATATTTTGACTTGGTCTGTCCAGGCCATTGGATCTCTAGGATCTATAGAGAGAACCACACTTGAGTTAGAGGAAATGAGGTGACAATGGCCCCCTTTGTGGTGTAGCAAGTCTCACACTTGAGATTTTGGATTTTATCTCTAAAAGTGTGAGATTTTGTTGTCATTGCGAGGGAGGTAAATCCATCTAGGTAATTCCATTGGAAGAACAAAGACCTTTTTCTTATAGTCTTTAAATACTTTACATTTGCAAGGTGAGGTAAGCATCATTGTGAAAGCATTTAAATCTCACCTTAGTGACTTGCAAATTTAAATTTTCATAGTTGAAGTTTTGTATAGAGAAAATATGGCCCCTTGGGATTTGCATGTGTTGTATCCTACATTGGATATTGAGAATATCTTGGGCTACCAAACGAGTCCTCCAAAACATTATGTGGAGCTTCCTAATTTTGAAGGGGACTCTTTTTCTCCTGTCCCACATGTCTCGTATATATGAAGAATGTGTCAAAATATGATCACAGACATGAAGATGCCATGATGAGATTGTTTATTATTTCCTTCGAACACAAGAATTTTGATTGGTTCAAGCATACTTGTAGTCTGAAGAGTCTCAATATTTTGATGAAGTGCTATATCATGTTTTGTGGCCCTAGATCGCAAAATTTTCAAGACACATATGAAGACTTGTTGGCAGCCCTACACCACAAAGTCCTTCATGGTATTTTTGAAGGCAATGATAGTGATTAGGGTGAAGAAGATGCATCAATGGAGGGGAGTTCTCATGATATCATTCAAGGAGATGATACTCCAAATCATGAAGATGTTATTGTTGTTGTAAAGGAAGCTTTGATGCTAGAATTTGAGGAGGTAGTTGATATCATAGATGGAGGAGGTAACCTACAAATTGGAAAGAGATAATTATTTAGTAATGCAAATTTGAAGAATTGTGAGGAGCCTAAAGAAGGATATTTTGAAGAAACTGGGCATTGTACAACCTTAAAGATTAATCATAATTAATTACTTGATGAAGAGAAAAGCACATAATTGGAAGAACACAACACTTCTAATATCATTGAAGAGGATATCGAAGATCCAATAGAACAAAACAACAGTGCCCCTAATTTGCACTTGAACCTGGATTTATATTTAAAACAAAACAAGGGAAAACCATGTGTTATTTTTCAAGGAATCACCAAATTTTGATAATGATTGAGAAGATGTTGATGAGGAAATTGAAATTATCAATGATGATATGTTGAATGTTGTCATAGGGCTTGGCTTGTGTATAAATGATGGGCTTGGGCATGAAAATGATGACCCACATTCAAATAAAGACTTTTGCTTGGAATGAAGGATATCTAATCCAAACTCTATTGGTAGTCCATGTGAAAAATATTTCAATGGTGATGAAAATGAAGACAAGGTTGTTACTGAAAATGATGTGTGCTCTACTTAAGATATAGTCCTTGTTACTAAGAAAATTTGGGTGAAGTCATATTCTAATTAGCATTCCAAACTCAACGCATTTGCTGGTCATTCTGAAAATCAACTGTATGATAATATTCCTTTTGCTATTTTGTTTGATGAAGATTCTAATGATACTTTAAAGGGGCGACCCAATCCTAAAGCATGGATCGTGTTGGTCCAAGAACATAGCTATGATTTGGGGCTTGGAAACTTTGCAAACGAAGATTACAAGAACAAAATAATGATGGAAAATACATTATCTTGTGAAGGTGGTGTTAAATCCACAACATCTTATGATAGCACAAGTCCTAGTTTAGGTTGTTTGTCTAGTTTTCTTGCCATGATCAATGGATCTGTGTCAATGATAGTAGTCTTCAAACTGTTTGTGGAAGAATTTGTCTTTAGGGTAACTAATGATTATCCCATTAAATAATACATGAAGACTCTTAACCAGTCAAAAAGACCTAAAGGAATTCGATTTAGAATTGGAAGTAGATGACTCATGCCGAATCTTGCTTCAAATGTTGGTAGTGTTTAGTATTTTAGTTGTTTACATTGTTGCACGGCATCCTATGTTTCTACATATTTCATATGGACTACATGTAATTGAATTTAATCCTTTCTTCCGACTTAAGTATTCATATCTTTGGGATAAGAGTCTTGGTGGCACACTTGAAAATTGTTTTTGTATGTATTGTAACATGTATAAGATATAAATTTTGGGGTGCATGAATGTGTGCAACTTGGAAGTTGTTCTAATGGAATAGTCTAACTGCTCTACTTTTTGGATGCACTTACAACCAAAGTCAGTGAAATCATGATCAAAATCAATGAATATAAGACTAAAATAAGTCCAAAAGTAGAACAATTACAAATTTTATTTACAGACTTGGTCAATGTCCATGAGTTTTGATGATTCTCAATTCGTTTTTTCAGATTTGTTGAAATTGCAACCTCAAGGTGTTCAGTGAACCTTATGATGTAGATATGCAATTATTAATGATGCATATTTCCTTTGATGAGAAAGCATTACTTGTTGCAATTTAGTTCACAATATACAAATATACACTTCTTATGAACTGTTATCACAAAATCACTACTGAGGGCTGCAACCAAGCAAGATTTCATGTAACTATTTCAACCTATCTTTAGACCAAAGATTAGCCTCTTTGATCAGAGAGGGCTCTCTCACAACTCTTGATAAAATCCTTCAAACACTAGATGGCTAACTCTTTATTCACTTATGAAAGCATAACTGGTTGGAAACACATCAAACTGGCTCTCATTGGGCTATGGAGTCTATAATATTAAGTAAACAAGGAAAACACAGTGATCTCATGGAAATCAAGGCTCTTAGCATTACATGTCAAACATACTCCACCAAAACATAGCTTGCTGAATACACAGGAAGTCAGAGCATATAATTATGAATTCTGAGTGATTGCATTACAACAAGACTATAAAAGAACATAAAGTATAAAACACCATCACTACATTTGAACATGACAATCCTTCGAGAATCTTGAGAAGAGAATAACTCTGTTTTACTATTACTGTCAAAAAAGGTCTTACAATGGCCCAAAACAACACTGTTTTTCTATAAAGTATCCAACCTTTTTTACATAAAAGTTATTCCTATATATAGCCAATCAAAACACTACTGCATGAGACTCCTCAACAAGCATGAAGGGAGCTCGGAATTTTGACATTAATGACCTTAACTATAACATAAACAAACTAATTAATTACAAGAGATATGGTGCTACGAAAACAGAGGACTCCATCACATTGGCACTTTAAGTCTTTCTCCTCGTATACTTTGCTGCGTTCTTGGAGCTTGCCACCTGTAGCATTACAATAATAACCAAACCAAACTGAAGGCAGATTCAATGTATGAACGGCTTCGGATGCCTGATGCAAAGATGATTCATCAACCAACAAGAAAATGAAACCTATATTCACGGTTGCTGCCTCCCATCGGTGTTCATGTATTAATGATCCAGTTTCAAGCCATTTAATCCTTGGATAATCCCGTGTGACTGAAGAAAACTCATGATCTGGCCATCCCATAACTAGACAAGTGTATCACTTAACACCTCAGCAGCTCTATCATAACCCTAAAAACTCGGACATAAAGTGAAACTTTCAACAAAAGACAAAACTTCACCTTTTCTTCGAATATTTACACCTGGCATCCTTTTTTTTTTTTTAAATATCTGACTGACCTTATATAACCTCCATGCTGGCATTAAGTCATCTCTTTAAATATTTGCTGACCTCAGCATTCAAACTCAAGTTTTCAACATAACCAGTCATCTACAGCAGTTTCGTAGCGCGCTACGAAACTGCTGTAGGTCATCAAAATTAAACACATGAACCTTACAGCAACAATAACTCAAGTCTGTGATTTCTTCAGTCATTCTATACAGGTGCAAGGACATCAAAAAGTCTCAAAAAGCTTTTAAAAAGATGATAACCAAAATATATCAAAATTTGGGAAGCACATTCCTCCTTGGATCATTTAGCTAGTTTGTCTAGCTTCCCTTTTAGGCTGATGACTTCGTCCTTCAACTTCTTGTTCTCTGCTCTTAGACTTGCATTCATTTGTTTCATAATCTTTGCCTGCTTCAGAGCTGGCACTGTCCATACATAGGCATCAGATACTGAGCTAGCTTGACTGATCAAACTTGTTTTACCTTTCATTACAGCTTTCTTATAGCTTGTATATCTTACTGCCTTTTCTTTAAAAACATTTTGAACCTGAGGTATTTCCTTACTTGCTCCAGCTTGTTTCTTAATGGCAATCACATTTCCACTTTGACTGATAACAACCTTATTATCCTTGTTCTTGCTTTTAGCTGCTTGGACTGTTTCAGAGAAGATTTCAAGTGCCTCTGTCCTAGGCATTTCCGAAGGTGCTTTCTCTTTCTGAGCTCTCTCCACTTCTTTAATTTGCCTTCTAGTCACTGGTCTGCGTGGTTTAAAGGCATATTCTTCATTTGGTTCTTCAAACTTTAACCTTTTAGAAGCCCTTGACCTTTTAGAACTTTCAGGTGAGGATTGTGTTAGATCAATATGCATTGGTGGTACCAATTGATCTTGCTCAAGTTCAAGTGGTTCAATTTGGATTGGATGATCTTGTTCCAATTCAATGGCTTCAAGTAAGTCATTTAAACTACCCTTTGAAATAGGACTTTCTTCCACAGGGACTGACTTTCCTTTTTCTTTGCTTAGTTGGCCTCTAGTTTTCACCCTTGAAACCCTTTCAACTTCACTGGATTTAGCTTCATCTTTTCTTTTGTGAGTCTTCTGTTTTGATGACTGAGGTGTTTCCTTAGGAGATGACTTAGGGGTTTCCTTTTCAGATACTCTAGATGATTTTGGAGTTTTATCTACTGATGCTTCAAGTATCTCTTTAACTGCTGGCTTAGGAGTTTTCTTCATTGATGCTTCAGGTGTTTCTTTAACTGTTACAGACCTCTCTGATTTCTTTGTTTTAGCTTTGGGCTTCTTATGGTCTGTTATTTCTCTCCTAATTTCAACCAAAGTAGTTTCCTCACTCCTTTCTTCTCTTTCTCTTACAGGTAATGGAGTGAGGCCCGTTTTACTTGGGAAACCGGCCATAAACACAAATGAATCCCAGTCTTTACCAATTTTATGTAGGTTATCCAACACCAGCAATTTAACCAGACCATGATGAAAAAGAGATGTTTCATAAGCATCTTTCTTTAACTGAATCTTATCACACATCTTGCTAATACTCCTGAACAAGTAAAAAGGTATGTCTATTGAACTCTTACCAGTGAAGTGTAACAGCAGCTTGAAGTGGTATGAGTAGACTTTGTTGTACCTACCCTCACATGTCAGGTACTTCTGGATACATGTCAATAGCATAGCATAATTCTCCTTTAGATAGCTCCTTGGGACAGCTTTAGTGAGATCTTCATCTACATAAGGTGCCTTCAAGAACTCCTTACACGGACCCATGTCAAACTTGAAATTCTTGAACCACTCTTGGCCACCCCTCGGGATTTCTGTGACAGTAGAAATGACTTCAGGGGACACCGGAAACTCCAACATGGCCACCTTCGAATTCAGTCCAGTGAAGTTCAATGCAAATGCCTTGGTCACTTCTGCATGTCCACCCTTTAATTTTTCACAAAATCGCCAACAGCCAGCACTTCGAAATGCCTTTGCTACCTCCTCATCTCTGAGAGTTACATCTAACCCCTCCGGCTCTGTTCTCACACATTTACCCGAACGGTGTTCCTTTCTTTCCATGCTTCTTTGAGTATTTTTACACAAGGGAATGACGGTGGTTTGCAGCACGAAAACAATCTTTAGCTGTAGAGAGCAGGCTCGCTTGCAGTAGTCCGTTTAAAACAAAGCTCAGGCTTTTCATAGAGCAAAAACATTCATATGATATGAAGAACTCATTATGGAATGACCACCCCCTATAACGTCCTCCAAACTGACACACAACTATATGACTTCGGACCTTATGGCAAAATAATGGCTAATCATGACATAGAAAGGGTGTGAAAAGACAATCATGACCGGATTTGTGACTCACTACTCTCGGATTAGACATTCAGAGAAAAACGCTGCAAAAAAAACCCTGAAACTCTGATTTCGTAGCGCGGGCAGTTCAAATTTAAGAGGATGCGCTACGAAATCGCTGACAAACAGAGCGCTACGAAAACACGCAAACATTATTTCGCAGCAAAACTGACCAATCACACCCGCGCTGCGAAACTGCGCAAGTACCAAAGACATCATACCCGCGCTGCGAAACTGCGCAAAGTACCAATGACATGACATGACATAACTAACAATGATGGAGGGTGTCTAATGATCTTGCCTTTACACGAATTCTCATCCACAACTCTTGAATTTCAAATTTGAAATTGACATCAACTAACAAACCTATTTACAAGACCTCAATACTTTATAAAAACTTATGGACAATCTTATATACATGAACTATAGTTCCTAGTGATAACATGAACAAAGATCCTAAACTAGAAATCCAAAACTGTGTAAACAACTCTCAAAACAAGAAACAATGTATATACTAAAACCTGAACTATATGTTCAAAAGTGCATACATTGCATGTTTAAAAAAATGTGCAAACATTATGTCAAATTAATAGGCTTACACCAGTAGTGGAGACCTTCAAGCATCTACATTCAGCTAAATCTAAATTTGGCTCTGTTGTCATCACATGCAATCTTTTGTTAAGTGGCCAAGTCCAACAGAATTGATATGAACCAACGTTTCTTTTTATGAACTGATGGTTGAAGCAGAGATTATTCTTTGAAATTTGTCATAAATTTTCACTTTCAATAGGTAGAATGGATTATATATTCAAAAATTTTGAAGGAATAGAAGCACATGCTATATTCTAGATGTCATAACATTCAATACCCTTATCAAAGGGCTTTGTAGCATTGGTAGGATGGAGGATGCTCCCAAACTTTACAATCAAATTGTGAGCAAACAACATACTCCAAATTTTTTTACATATAATATAGATGGGGTTTGCAAGACAAATAAAATCCATTGGTATTCTCGGTTGATCATTATGTTGCAAAAGGGCCATGAGCTTAACATTATTGCGCCAAGAGGCACTCTAGAGCTTCAAGACATTTGATCCCTCTCATTGCTTGATAGATACGGGGTTAAGATGGATCTATGCTAGTTACATTTACCACCTTTATGGATCGACTTGAATAGAAGGTAAGCTCCAAGAGGCCAAAAGACTACAGTATTTGATGTCAAAAGAAGGGCATCGCCCGAATTATATTATATTTATTTATTTGATTGATGGCTTTGAAAATATAGCAAGTTTGACGAAGTCATGGAGCTCTTCTATGAGATGCACAAAAAAATATATATCGTAATTTTGTTACATTCAGTGTGCTTATTTATGGTTCATGTAAGGAAGGAAAGTTGGACAAGGCTAGGAAGCTCTTCTATGAAATACCCAACAAAGATATATGCCCTGATGTTTTCACATACAATGTGCTTATTGATGGTTTTTGTATGGAAGACAATTTTGATGAGGCCATGAAACTCTTCTATGAAATGTTGAACAAAAACATATGCCATGGTGTTGTCATATACAATGTTATTATTGGTGGTTTTTGTAAGGAAGGAAAGTTGGAAAAGATTAGAAAAGTCTTCTATGAAATTATTGACAAAAACATACATCGTATTACAATCACATTCAATGCTATTATTGATATTTTTTGTAAGGAAGGCGAGTTGGAGGTGGATAGGAAAATCTTCTTACAATATACCTGCTAATGTTGTCACATATATTTCATTTATTAATGGTTTATGTGAAGGGAAATGGTAGAAGGTGACCAAAGTGCTTAATGAGATGTTATAAAAGTAGTGCAATTTTGATGTTATCACATAGAATGTTGTCATTGCTTGTTTTTGCAAAGAAAACAAGCTTCAAGAATCTCTCTAGTTGGTAGATGTTATGGTGCAAAAAACCCATCAAATTGATGGTATCACATAGAATACATCTATAGATGGATTTTGAAAGGTGTTTATTTAGAGAAGGCCAGAGAGCACCTTCAAGAAATGTTGAAGAAAGGATGCAGTTCTAACTTAGCATCACATGATAGATGAAGCTTAATAGAGCTTATACGAGATTCAAGAGAAATATGTAAGCCTTGAAGATATTACATAATACAAATCAATGGATGAACTCTACAAAGTGGTTTATCTTAACTAGTTAATAAAGTTATGTAAGTAAATGAAAGATAGAAGTCATCTCCCGAACATGATTTCATATAACACCATCATGGATTTACTATGGAAGGAAGGAACACCCCAAGTGGTCAATATACTAGTGTTTCGAAGATCTTGATTTTATCAAAAAATTGTGATTTTTTGGCCTAGCAAATGTTTGCCAACTTTTATTGATATTTTGACAACATCTTAATTTTGGTGATGTTTTGCAATTTTTACTGATATTTTCTTGATTTTACATTTTTTTGGTTTTCCGAGCACTTGTTAATTTTATTCCAATGTCGATGTTTGCAACATTTCAATATATCATGCACGATATTAAAAAATGTTTGACATAACACGATGGAAAAATCATCAACAAACAACAACCTTTGCAAAGATATTGTTTAAACAAACTTAGTAAGACTTAGCATTAATGAGTGACTTGCAATTGAAGAAGTGGGGGCTGACTTTGATAATAATGCACAAGAAGCTATTTGAAACAGGTTTGGTTGTTGGGCTTGTTGAAGTGATCAGAGTGGAATTCCCATAAACGTATTCTTGTGGTTGACTTTGAAAACCACAAGTAGAATAATGAAATGAAATGTAGAAGTGTTGTATTTTCTAGGTGATAGATTTCCTTTGTAACAACCTTGTCATAGTGATTATCCTTGAATTGTTGAGCAGTGACACATGGTGTTTGAAATATTGAGAGGCAGGGTGAATCAATATTTTATTACTTTGGACAAATTTTCACTTAGTTGATCTTGAAATTGAATTCATATCACATAATCAATCATACACAATGTACAAACACAAATATTAAATTGCAAATTAAAATCTAAAGAAGAAATACTTGAAAAAAATATTTAATTTATTACAATCTCTTGTGAGGACACTAATCCTCTTTAAGCATTGTTGCCTCAAAATTTAGTAGGTCTTGTGAGTGGCCTCGCAAGACGAGGGCTAGACTAAATGACAACACTATGAGGTGTGGCCCATTGTCACCACAACCATCACCTCCAACTCTATAGTGTATTTTCACCACATGATCTGGATTTAAACAGGAACGCAACAAATTACAGAGATAACCATATACACAAACATGCAGCGGAAATAATACTTCATTTCATTAATGGAAAATACTGAAATATGCTTACAACCAGAAATGGAAATAAACCAGCTAGGGCGATGGTAGCTTATCTCTGAGAAGAGATGTGATGGCTACATGCCTCTAAACTGTCTTACAATGAGGCTCGAAGGCCTATTTATTGTTGAGAAACAGTGGAAAAACCCTTAACATTCCAAAACCTAACCCTAGAAGATGAAACGCCAAACTATGGGCCCCGTTTGGGGTAAGTTGGTACATCAACTTCCCGGGGTCGTAACTTTGGCATACGATCTCTGTTTGACGCCTACAATAGATCGTTGGAAAGATCTATTCGAGAACTATCATTGTTGGAACGGGCAACATTGGTCCATTCTATGTTGCCCCCGGATTCCCCAAAAAACGTCGTTTAGGGCCTCAAAACGGCTCCGGAAGTTCAGGACCCGAAAAACTGCTAAAAATAGTAAGTTGTGCTACAATTAAGGAAACTGAAAATGCTGAGAAGAACAATGGTGGGGTTCCAGGTGGACTTGGCAGGTGGCCACCAATATCCACTTGGATCATTCCTCCCCCCTTAGGAAGCAATGGTCCCCATTGCGTTGAGCTCCTCCATGAGATGAGGAAACTTTTGCTGAACTTGTTCCCTGGTGAGCCACTTGCCCTACTGAAGGAGTTGGCCTGCTTTGACAACTCGATACAGTTGGATATTCTGTTGGCGAGTGTTCTTGATCTGTGTGTCCATGATCCGATCAGTTGCAGCTTGTTCCATGCAATCTGGATTTAATTCTGTGGGTTTGAGTTGTTCTGCAATGTCGGATGTGTTTAGCAATGGTGGAAAGTATGGCCGAAGGCGGTCCACATTGAACACTGGGTGCAGGCCAAGGAATGGAGGAATGCTGAGCTCAAATGCATTGTCTCCCATAGCCTTAGTAATGGTGTAAGGACCATATCGGAGTGGTCTCAATTTCCGATAGGCTCCAGTAAGGCGTTCCTTTTGCAAATGCAACCAAACTTTGTCGCCCACCTGAAACTTGTGTGGCACCCAATGTTGATCATGTCGCTGCTTGTACTTGGCATTTGATTTCTCAAGAATTTCATGGACCTGCTGGCGAATGTGTTGGATGCACTCAATGAAGCTGGTGGCCTTATCTGTTTCGGACTGGACATGAGCTGAATTTATGTGAGTAGCTGCAAGTGGCATGGCCACATCAATGGGGCATAGTGGCTGGAATCCCAGACCCACCTGAAAAGGGCTATGGCCAGTGGAGCTGTGAAGAGCTCGGTTGTAGATGTGTTGAACATAGGGGAGGCTCTCGTCCCATGTGCGTGGATGCTTTGAGTTATACATGTGCAGAATGTGCACAATCATCCTATTGACAACCTCTGTCTGGCCATCAGTTTGAGGATGGAAGGCTGTGGACTTTGTGAGTTTGGTGTCCAGCATTGACCAGAGACTGGACCAAAATGTGCTGAGAAATCGACTGTCCCGATCTGAGATGATAGACTGTGGGATCCCAAAGTGCACCCACACTCGTTCAAAGAAGAGTTTAGCAGTGGCTTCTGCTGTGATATTCTTCTTGCAGGCCACCATAATGGCCATCTTTGAGAACCTGTCGACGACCACAAAAACACAATCATTTCCATGCTTAGTGGAAGGGAGGCCTGACATGTAATCCATGGAGATGGATTCCCAAGGTCGACTTGGGGTAGGCAACAGGGTATAGAGGTTGTGCTTCTTAATGGTCGGTTTGGCAATGGCACAGGCAATACATGATCTGATGTACTTTCCAACATCCTGTCGAAGATTCGGCCAATAGAAATAATTTTGCAGAACTGCCACTATTTTCTCGACCCCGAAATGCCCAGCAGCCCGACTGTAGTGGGCTTCCCAAATCATCTTGGCACGCTCGCTTGAAGGAACACAAAGGTGACCGAAGTGGCATAATAGGGCATCCTGAAGGTGAAAATCTGGAACATGCCGACCCTCCAAGAGTGTCTGGTATGTGTGGCCGAATTCTGGGTCGCTTTTGTAGAGAAGTGGCCAATCAGAAGTCTCGTGCCCACAAGAGTTGAGCACGGTGGTTAACGCCATGATCGGTGGTCGACTGAGGCAATCTGCAACATTATTGGTGCTGCCCTTCTTATACTTGATATTCAAGTGGAACTGTTGCAGGTATGTAGACCACTTCTGATGGCGATCATTCTGCAATTTCCCTTGGGTCTGTATGAACTACAGGGGTCGGTGGTCTGTGTGGATGACCGTTTCCTTCCCCAAAATGTAATGCTTCCATTGTCGGCAGGCCTGTACAATGGAATACATCTCTTTATCATAAGTGGGGTACTTTCGGACTATGTCTGAAAGTGTTTCACTGTGATATGCCACTGGATGTCCATGTTGAGTAAGGACTGCCCCAATATCATAGTCAGAGGCATCTGTCTCGACCTCAAATGGTTGTTGTAAATCTGGTAACGCGAGCACTGGTGCCGTGCAGAGGCGATCCTTCAACTCCATGAATGCCTTCTGTCGAGATTCAGACCAAAAGAATTTTGCTTTCGCCCCTCCCTTGGTGACTTGACTCAAGGGCCAAGAAATATGAGAAAACCCCAACACAAACCTGCGGTAGAAGTTGGCAAGACCTAGAAAGCTGCGGAGCTCTGTTAGAGTGGTTGGAGAGGGCCAATCCTGAATGACTTGGATCTTGGCTGGATCGACATGCACCCCCTGTTCATCAATGATCTATCCCAGATACTGAACCTGGGTCATGCCAAAAGTGCATTTCTCCAAATTGGCATATAGCTTGTGTTGCCGCAGTCTTTGGAGAACCTGTCGGATGTGGTGGAGGTGCTCTTCCCAACTCTGGCTGAAGATCAGAATGTCATCCAAGTATACTACTACAAAGGAGTTGGTGAATGGCCGCAAGATGTCATCCATCAGCCTCATGAAGGTTGCAGGAGCATTCGTCAATCCGAAAGGCATAACCAACCATTCGAAGAGGCCCTCCTTGGATTTGAAGGTAGTCTTCCACACATCAGAGGGTTCGATTGGTACCTGGTGATATCCTGACTTCAAATCGATCTTACTGAAATATTTCGCCCCCTTTAGTTGGTCTAGGAGGTCATCAATCCGCGGGATCGGGTACCTATTACGGACAATGATCTTGTTCAGCGCCCGATAGTCAATACAGAGTCTCCACGTCCCATCCTTCTTTTGTACCAACACGATCGGGCTCCCACAGGGCGATGAACTCGGATGGATGGGACCTTTCTGCAGGAGCTCCTGAATCTGTCTCTTGATTTCATCATTCTCCAACGGAGCGCCGATAAATTGGTCCATTGGGTAGCGGCGCACCTGGGGTCAGATCGATGGAGTGCTTGACTTGACAGTGCAGAGGAACCCCTGCCGGGGAGGTGAAGATGTCCTCGTACTCCTCCACAACCTTGTCCATCTGTAGTTGTCGTGCATAGGGACCCCGTCTGGAGGCCGCGGCCACTGTCTTCTTCTTTCCTTGAGGGCGTATCATCAGGAAAACAAATTTCCTAGTTTTGGAAATGATCTTACTGCATTGTTTTGCAATAATCAAAGAGATGGCGGTAGGTGGTGCTACCTCTGGTATCCTGTACAACTTATTTCCCAATGTAATAATAACAGCACGGGGCCTTGATTCATACACAACATGTCGCTTCCACAAGTATGGTTTTCCTAGTAATACATCACAAACTTCAAGGGGAGCAATGTCACACAATACCTCATCCGTGAAGGGCTTGATGTTGTATGGAAGGCGACACTGCTGGCTCACGCGAAGATCTCGTCCTTGGTGAAGCCACCCAATGGTGTATGGTTGTGGATGTGCTGTGGTCGGTAAGCCCAACCACTTCACGACCTCTACCGAAATGAGGTTCTTTTGACTCCCGCTATCAATAATGAACTGTATCGGGGAGCCCTTTACCCACATCTGGGAGTGGAAGAGACGCTCCTCCTCCTCTGGATCTTCGGGTTCATTTTTCTGGATCTTTGCGGTAGCAACAGTGGCGCTGGGATCCACATCAATGATCTGCTTCCCTTTTTCATTCCCCTTATCAGGTTCTGACTCAGAGTCGGAACATGCATCTGATTCTGAAACCTTTAGCTCAGCCACCAGTGACTGCTTGGCCCGACACTCACTTGTGTTGTGAGTGGAGCTCTTATGGAAGTCGCACCATTTTCCAGTGTCCTTTCTCGGCTTCGCGGCGCTGTTCTTTGCTTGCAGCTTCGGCTAGTTGTCTTGGGCTATCCCGCCTTGGCTTTGTCCTTTGTTCTGTGGTTTAGGGGCACCTTTCCCCTGCTTTGGATTCGCAGATCCAAAGTCTCGCTTCTTTTGTTTAAACTTCTGCTCGACCTTGACGGCATATCGGTATGCTGCGCCGAGCGAGGAGATGTTTAGGAATTGTATTTCTTCCTGGATGTACTTGTGCAGGCAGCCACAGTATTTGAGTATCAAATGTTGCTCTGAATCCTTGATACCCAACTTTGTGCGAAGGGTATGGAAAAGATTGGTGAACTCTGGCACGTCTTGGTCCCTTCCCTGCCGCAGCGTGGTCCACTTTATGTATTCATCCTCATAGCTTCCAACAGGGTAGTACTACTCCTTGATGGCATCCCGGAACGAATCCCAGGTGGGTGTGGCTGAAAATAGTGAGCCAGTGCTTTCATCCTTCTGCTCGCAGTAGGTTTCCCACCAGTCCTTGACGTGGGGGGCTGCTTTGAGAAGAGCAAAAACAATCTTTTCCCGACTCAAAAATTCATGAACAGAAAAATAACCCTCTAGTAGATTTAACCATTTATCTACGGCATCTGCGTCTATCTGACCCTCGAATATGGGGATTTGAAAATTAACTTGTACCTTAAAGGGTGTGGCGTTTCCAGAGTAGCTGTTGGAAGCCGATGCGTTGCTTCTGGGTAGCCGTTGAAGGATCTGGGCAAAGCTCTCCATCATCGCGTTCCGTTGTCGCTCGAGGGCTTCTTCGAGCAAGATTTTGATGGGATCTCCTGCCCCCTCGTCTTTCTTCTCATCCGCCATGGGAGGCCGTCGGGATTTGCGAGGCCGGTCTTGCAAAGGTTCAACCAGTTCAAGCCCTAACTCCTTATATCTCGACCTTGTTGGGGACATGCAAAGAAAAACAGAGAAAAAGCAGACCGCTCTGATACCACTGATCCAGATTTAAACAGGAACGCAACAAATTACAGAGATAACCATATACACAAAGATGCAGCGGAAATAATACTTCATTTCATTAATGGAAAATACTGAAATATGCTTACAAACAGAAATGGAAATAAACCAGCTAGGGCGATGGTAGCTTATCTCTAAGAAGAGATGTGATGGCTACATGCCTCTGAACCGTCTTACAATGAGGCTCGAAGGCCTATTTATTGTTGAGAAATAGTGGAAAAACCCTTAACATTCCAAAATCTAACCCTAGAAGATGAAACGCCAAACTATGGGCCCTGTTTGGGGTAAGTTGGTACATCAACTTCCCAGGGTCGTAACTTTGGCAGACGATCTCTGTTTGACGCCTACAATAGCTCGTTAGAAAGATCTATCTGAGCACTATCATTTTTGGAACAGGCAACATCGATCCATTCCATGGACCCATGTTTCCCCCGGATTCCCAAAAAAACGTCGTTTAGGGCCTCAAAACGGCTCCGGAAGTTCAGGACCCGAAAAACTGCTAAAAATAGTAAGTTGTGCTACAATTAAGGAAACTGAAAATGCTGAGAAGAACAATGGTGGGGGTCCAGGTGGACTTGGCAGGTGGCCACCAATATCCACCTGGATCACCACAAGGGAGGCTCCCCCATGTAGGTCACCTAATTGATGTTCTAAATATTACTGTTAGGAGGTGACAAGGATAAGTCAAGGAGAAATACTTGACTTAAGGATAAGGCTTAAACTAGCATAAACAAGGCCAAGTGTGTTGTCCAAATACCTATCTAGGACGCAAGTTACCTAGGGTTTAGTGAACAAGCAATGATGATAGGCTTAACAAGGTACACAAGGGCAAGAAAATTTGATCTTGTGTCCAACAATTCACATTTCCTAGTTATGCATTGCACAACCCCTGGAAAAATCATGTTGTTGCTCCCTCCGAGTAGCGAATTTCTCCCTCTTCATCTCTGAGCCTATGATCCTTCAAACACGCTCTGATACCATGTGAAAAAATTGCTTGAAATGCAGCAACTAGAAATTATTCTTCTAAATGATTAATTATTATACAGATTATTTGATACGACAAACAACGAATAATTCACACTGCAATTTATTCACCAATAAAATGTTGTAGAAAATATGCTAGAAACTAAGAAATATAGAGTGCACACATAATTGAAAAATTTGGCATAGCTATTATTGGGCAAATGTCCCAAAAAAAACCCAATGCGGGAAAACTGGTGCAGTAGATGAGGGTTTTATTATTACTATGCAACATTAAACCCGAGTACAAAAATTTGGATGCCAAACTAGCAATCCAATCTGAGAGAATCAATGGACAAATTCTTGTGAGCAATTTTCCTCACCCCACAACTAATATGTGGCTTCCGAAACTGGCCCCTCACCAATTCACACTTTCTTCTACATCAGCCTCTACCTAGCGCTTGAACAAATTTTGTTGCTACTGCCTCCGGAAACTCTTGAAATCTATTGCTCTGCTTCTCTTTGGCTTTGGAATTGTTTCACTAGATATCCTGACCAAAATCATGATCACCAGATACTGAATCAACTGCTCCTCCAGATAGATCGAATTTCTCTACTACCACTGCCTACACAGTCCTCACTCAGTCCCTCTAGACAAACTTTGTAATGACCCATTTCAATTTATAGGCAAAAGGGTCTTAGCATGTGTATGATGTATGCATATGATAGCTACATATGCATACATCACATGCCTTGCACTAGTATACTTATTAAATAATTATGAAATATGTTTAAGTACCTAAATTATTAAGAAGGGAAGTACAACCTAAAATTTGACACTCTGAGAATATACGTATTAAATATTTCATAAGTATAATATTATTGAATAAAATTAATACTCTCCATCCTACTAATATAAATATTGATCACCATAGTATAAAATATATAAGTTAATAAATTATAATATATATATATATATATATATTCACTTTATTTACATATTATAATTATAGTTATAAGCTAAAATTTATTTATTTTTTTCTGAATTAGACTAATTCTATTAAGCAAAAATATTGTACAAGAGGATACATTCAAGAGAGACAGGAAACCGGCAACCGGAAATGATAGGACTATCAACCTCGGTTCCGGAGAAGGAGTTAAACAAACAAGGAGCTACAACAAGTGGCTGGGAGCCTAAAGAAGCATTGACTTCTACCCTGAAAGGGTAGAGGCCTCAACAGGAAGATTTTTCCCTTTCCTTTTTTTGACTTCGACCCAACCATTTTGGGGTGGATGAGTGATAACAACTTGAAGATTGGGGTCCTCCACATGGGAGACCTCCTTTTCTGAATCAGAGGAAGAGGACAAATGGACGCGTTTCTGAGCAGTGGCTGAGTCAGAGGAAGGCGCCAGACCATCGGTGGAAGGGACCACGAAATGAGGGGCCTGATTCAATTCTTCATCGCTATCTTCATCTTCAGAGCTGGAGGAATCAGAATCCACGACTGGAGGTGGAGAGCAAGGAGCCCATCGTTTGGACTTAGGCTTGGAGATGTTGGCCTTATTCTTTTTTGCCGGGCGAGATGGGCATGTATTCTGCAAATGCCCAGATTGGTGGCAGTGGCGGCACCGAAAAGCAGTATTCTCGTAATCCAGTGTCTGGGTCCAGACAAAGTCATTTATCTTGAGATTGATTTGTTCTGGAAGTCCTTTGCTCAAGTCTAACTCCACACATACTCTTGCATATGAGTATAGACCTTTGGATTCCCGCCATAAATCTCCCTTAATGAAGCTGCCCAAGGTGTCACTTATAGCTCTAAATACACGGGTATTCCATAGGTGGGCAGGTAAGTTTGGAAGCCTGATCCATACAGGTGTCTTGGTAATGACTGTAGTAGCTGGATCAAAATTTGGGAACCAAGGAGTCAAGAAGAGCCCTGCAGTTCCCATGAACCAAGGGCCCTCTGCTAAGGCCTTTTCATAATGCTTACTATTATCAAATAGAACAATGAAGTAACCTTTTGAACAAAAGAAGATCTTACAATGATGTGTCCAGTTTGCATGGATCCATGCATAGAGATCCTGAGATCGCGGCCACAGTCCATTAAATCTGCAAATGATGGCTCTTTCTGCAAATTCTTGAAGTTGGGTTGCCAGATCTTCATGGGTGAGTTCAGCAGAGGGAACTTCTTCAATCTTTTCAACCAAGAAGGCCTTACATTTAAGGGCTTCTGGGGGTTTGGGGTTCTCAGAGTGAACTGCGTCTTTGTATGAGAAGGGCCTAGTAGAGGATGATTGTCCCGCAGCACCTCCTCTCAAACGAAGGGTTACCACCACAGAGCTGTTCCTGGAAATGCTGTAAGAAGAGAGGGGAAGAGGGTCTTCAAGTTTTTTACCTTGAAAGAGAAGTCGTTGAAGGCTTGATGGGATCCCCATCCTACGTTCTAGATTCAGTTTGAGTTCCTGCACCAGATCTGAAGGACTGACCCATTGCATGATGGTTCTGCCTGTAGGCTGAGAAATTTGGATCTGAAAGGAGTCAGATAAGGGCCTTGACCCCATGCCAGGGCTTCTTGTGCTTCCTAGAGCAGATCTTCCATGACTATTTCCCATCCGGGGGATCAGACCTGCAAGTTCTTGGCCGATTTGTTTGTTGAGAGCCCGATCTGATTGATCAGCGGAGGATCTGGGGATTTTATACCTTCTTATGCTTGAAGTGAACATCCCGGCTCCTTGCATCGTCCTCCCAGGGGCGGAGGTAGCAGAACCATGAAGTGGGTTGCCAGTCCTTCGCTGACAGCGATGCAAACCCCCATAAGCTAAAATTTATTACTTAACATCACTAACATATTTTTTTTCGCAAGAAAATTCAAACTCTTTATTAAGTAAATAAAAAGTTATAGTGTAGATGCATTGAAGGATTCAATAATAAAAATTTGAATCCAACATGCACAAAAAGTTAAAACGACAACATATTGAGGAAAAGTGAAAAAGTGCTTGCTCAATACTCATAATCATAAGTAACACTTCTATAAACAGTGTTCAAAGACAGGGTCTCTCCGAACAGTCAGAGAAAAAAACCCATAAACAAACACATATATAAGAATAGTATCCAAAGTCCATCTGTCATATACATGATCTAAATAACACTGAAAGGGAACTAGAAGATGAAAAGACAGTTTAGTCCCATAGCAGCAAAGAAATATTGAATTACGCCATATACAAAAATGCAAAAAAGTGAGATTTTTAGAAGTAAGGAGGTCGATCCAACCCAGTGACCTGTCCATTGTCTGAATTGATTATGTGTCAGGTGTTCAGAGCTTGTTGAAGACCTTTTTTAGAGAAATAATCTCCCTCCATATTCATTTTCCTATAAATGTGACAAACAGTTAAATCAACAAAAGCTTATTTAATATACAAAATTTCATCTAAAATAGGAATCAGTGTAAGATTTTGACAGTGTTGCATATTGTTTAACAAGTTTATCACATTTAGGGAGTCACTAAAAATCTGAGCTAAAACAATCCCCAACTTCCTTAACCAAAATAAGAGAATTTTCAGATTTTTTACTTCAACAAAGTTATTTGAACCAGTACCAATACCCACAAAATATTTTAGGGTTTTGTGATAATTTATGTGAATGATGATTCCCACCCCACAATGATCATGAGAATCTGAGACCCTAGCAAAATAAGCCTGCATAATATCAGGGCTGATGATTTCATCCTGAATAATTCGACTAGGTAGAGTAGGAGTGATATGAGGAATCAGTTCATAGATAGAAGAACATTAAATAGATATAAGATATGGATCTGAAGTTTGATCCATAAATATGCTTTTGTTCGAAGCCAGCCAAATTCGCCAACAAATAATCAGGGGAATATTTCTATAATGAGTATCAAACGAATGAGACCGCTAATTTTTGCCATGCATCCTCCAAAGAAACCCCAGACCAATGAGAACTAATACCAAGAGTCTTCAAAAAAATCTCCCAAGTTCTTATAGCAAAAGGACAAGTTTCTTCAAATTTTTTGCAGAGGGTGCACCAAACTAGACCATGTTTATTTCTTTTTTGAAGTTTTTCCTAGGTTGGGACTTTGTTCCTGAGAATATACCAGAAAAAGAGTCCAGATTTTGCAGGACAACTGAGTTTCTAGAAAGGCTTGGACCATCAGTGCCTAACGCCACCCACCCTTCTATCCATTTGTAAATTGTACCAAACTTCAGAGCATATATACCACTCGGAGACTAGACCCAATGAAGATCATCAATCCTTGGCTTTATACAGATATTTTATCTCTGCAATTCCAAAGTGTAGTCCCTCCAAACACCCTCCCATTGGGGCTCAAGGTTTAAATCCTCAGCTGACTTCCAATCCTAATTCCAAAAATTAGTAATTCCCTCATTTGAGATTTGATTGAGAAAAAATATCCCCTTGGCAGTAAGGGACTCTCTCATATCCCTTGGAAGAGTGAAAGCCTTGTTACAACCAACCCACAGATTTGATACCACTCTAACACTAGAATCATCCCCAACCAACTAGGATAGCCCAACAATAACAATTTCAAAGGACTCAATCGTTGCCTTCAATATGACCGAAGAGTTTTTAGAAGACTTCCCCAAAGTTCTTAGCCAAACAATCAAGTCTAAAGGATCTATATATTTCCTTTTTATCATTGATGTCCATATTGTCCTTGGATAAAAGGTTCCATCGAGATTTTGCTACCAAAGAACGAGAAAAATAAGAGAGATCCTTTATGCCCCACCCTCCCTTATCTTCTAGATTAACAATTTTCTCCTAGGCCACCCATGGGAGAACATCACCTCCTTGGAGTCCACACAAAGAAACCAACCACATATTTGCTTAATTTGAGAAAGAATGCCTTTCAGGACCCATGATAGAGCAATCCAGTAAACTGGTATGGCTTGTAAAACTGATTTTATAAGAACCACGCACACAACTCGAGATAGCCACTTAAAGCTCCAGTGCTTGACTCTCTTTTCAATTTTTGAAACTAACCATTTCCAGTCCGATTTTTGTAGGAGTCCGACTTCAAGAGGAAACCAAGGTATTTAAGGCTTTCAATCAAAGATTTTACTTCGAAGGGAAAAGTAGATACATATCTATTTATCTCCACCCTAGAGAAGCCATTGTGAGTAATGGAGGATTTTTGTGCATTTATACTCATCCCAGTTGCTTTAAGGAATAAATCTAGAATTGACTGTAGCTTAGCAAGATCTCCCCTAGACCCATAAAAAAAAGTAATATGTCATCCACAAAAAGAAGGTGAATAATGAAGAGATTTATAGCAATTTCAGTAAATTTATATTCACCCCTTCCAATGGAAAAATGAATCAATTGACACAAACCTTCTACATAAAAAAGGAATAGGAGGGGTGATAAAGGGCATCCTAGACAAAGGCCCCTCTGAATATGGAAAAAAGGAGAGACCTCCTTGTTTATGAGAACAAAAAATCTCACATTTGTTCTACGACCCATGACCCAATTAATAAAACCAATATTGAAACCTAGGTGAGTCATCAGAAGTCGCAAATACATCCAACTAATCTTGTCATAAGCCTTTAACAAATCTATCTTAACGATCATTCCTTTTTTTTGTTTATTGTGATATTTTGCAAGGATTCTTCGGCCATGCCAATAGCATGATGTATTTTCTGACCCTTAAGGAAGCCAAATTGTTCCTATTAAATATTTTTTGAGAGAATTGGTTTTAATCATCTTGCAATAGTTTTGGCGATTATTTTATTTGTACAATTACAGAAAGAGATGGGTCTGAAATCATCAAATATTTTTGGATCATCATACTTTGGAATTAAAGCCAGAAATGTTGAATTAAGAGGGTCATGAACAAAACCCTTGTTCCTGGACTCCTCCACCAGTCCAACCAGATCATCCCCAATTAGGTCAAAGAAATGTTGGAAGAATTCCACTATCCAACCATCTAGACCCAGACTCTTCTCCTTTTGCATAGAGCGTAGAACTCCCTCCACTTCACCTTTTGAAATAGGGGCCATAATAATATAATTATCGTCCTCATCAACAAAACTTCGAAATACTTCTGCCACTTGAATGACTTTGACAATGGTGGCCTCAGGGGGAGCTTTGAATAGGGATTTGAAATGGCTAACCCCCATTATTGAAAACTCACTGAAAGAAGATGTCGAAACCCTTGTTGCGTTTTTCAATTCCTAGATTGTGTTTGTGTATTTTCTGCCCTTTGTGTAGTTCTGGAAAAATTTGGAGTTTTCATCCCCTACCTCAAGCCAAATAGCTCTACTTTTTAACCTCCACTTTTCTTCAATGTATTTTAGAATCCTATACCTTTAACCCTCCATATATTTTATCCTTTTATTTTTTTCTTCCGTCTCATACCCATCCCCTTCTAGGCTTTCTAAAGCCTCCAAATCAACCTCAATGGATTTTAATACTATTTCATCCCTTAAATATCTTTCCTTAGCCCAAGACATCATTGATTGTTTCAATTTTTTTAGTTTCTCCATAAAAGACTCGGCAAAGGATAATCCCAAAGATTCGTATTGATAACTACAAATCTCACGGCAAGGGATAAGCCCAAAGATTTGTTATGATAACTCCAAATCTCATGAACCAACTTATTGTAGTACATATCTTTAAGCTACGAATAGTTGAATTTAAAGGGCAAGTCAGGCTTCCTACTGGTCCCTTTTAGTTCCATAAAAATTGGAAAGTGATCTTAATCACCCCCAGAACCAACCCATTGACGTAAAAAAGGGTTATGAGCAGCCATATATTCTTTGATCAAGAAGTGGTCTAAACATTTAACCACCCTTGCCTCACCATCCCTCCTATTTCTCTAGGTAGGTTTTTCTTTCAGAAGATCAACATCAATAAATCTCCCAAACCAAATCTTGTTTAGAAAAAAATTGGCCAAAGGGTCCACATGTGCATTTGGTACCCAAGATTTTGATAACCCTAAGGAGACATTGAGATCCCCACCCACCACAAGATTTGAGAAGTTTAGCAAATATTTTGAGAATAAATTATTCCGGAAAGGGATACGACTCTAACAAGGTCCATAAATTTTTAAAAGAGTTAAGTTTGAACAGAGTTTTGAGGAGCATACCTCCGCTCCAAGCATCAAATCATAGCCCCAAGAATTTAAGAGTTTTAAATGACAATCCTTTATATCCAACACCAAACCCCGTGAATGCCCACTTGCATCCAGATCCACAAAGGACCAAGCAGGCAACATGTTTCTCAAAATATTTATTACAGAATATCCTAGACCCAGGGTCTCTTGAAGCATAATAACATCACAACATACATTCTTAAGTAAATGTTTTAAGGCCAGCTTTTTCTGGGGACTGGCAATCCCTCTGCAATTGAAGGACAACAAAATCATTTAGAAACTGCCATGGGGGTCATCGCTTCTCTAAGCAACCCTTTTAGAGAGAGTTATTTGCCATTATCTATATCAAGCTTGGATTTTAGTTGGGCCTTAGATAGGTTCAATTTCCTGCCTCGGGTCTTAGGGGACCCACGGTCTCATATAGAAATCTGAGACCACCCACAGGATCATCGAGGGTTTCTCTTTTTTCCTAGGGTCGAAGGTTATAATGAGGATGGTTCGGGAAAATAACAGAGGGGATGGGAAGACTAGAGCCCATTGACTAGGGTCCAGAAAGATTTAAAATCGATATTTTTGTAATGATGTTGTCCAGGGCCAAGGAGAGTTGCATTAAGGAGAAAAAACATCAATAGATGGTTTGGAAGGACCAGGACCGAAGATAGGATCCACAAGGGGCATACACAAAAAGGAAAGAGAGAGAGGAGGGTGTTGTGGCCAGCAACAACCCCCCTTTTTATTTAGTATTAGTAATAACACTAAATAAATGGGGACCCTTCTAAAAAAATAAAAACTAGCACTTAGAATTCCCTTTTAATAAAACACACTATCATAAACTTAGGAAAAACATCCGCAAACGCAAAATCTTAAGTATTATGAAAAGTCTCAAATAAAATTGTTCTCTTAATGATGAACATCGCATCGCAAAAGGGTAACGGAGGACATCATATATAAAGAAACTGTTGGAATTGTGAAAACGCGATGATGCGAGATCGCGAGCCACACAGATTCATCGCATATCGCAGATCCCATATATCGCAGCGCCACCTAAGATAAAACGTCCCGATATTGCGAAATGCGATAAAGCATCTCGCAATCGCATAATGAAGCAAATGATTGTTAACGAAAAGGATTAGCAATATTGCGATTTGCGATATTGCGAAGAAAATCGCAAAATCACTTTATCGCAGATCAAAAGGGCTCACAGTTCGATGAAATATTTCTTGTCATCCGATACTGAGTTATGGGCATTAATGTCAACTTAGTGGTTTATTGATGGTTATTTATGAGAAATGATTTAGATCTGAGCGAAAGGGTTATTTCACGTAAGGTGATATATTTGATGTGATTTTGAAATTAAGAGCTTTCCCGTCACCTTATTACTTACCATCATTCATTATCTTTCTTATTGTGTCTTAGTTTTCTACTTGTGAACTTACAGGAGCAGTACGCAAAACAATATACAGAGCAGTGTGCAGAATGTGATGGGGAAGAAAGGAAAAGCTCTAGTATCTGAAAAAACAGAGATGACTCCATTATTCACGGACACCACCTGTACCCCACAGAATTTAAGACACGTGTATCATTTACTAGAGTCGTAGGCTAGCTATAACAAATAGTTTGGGGAGAAATTCGCCAAACAGAACAAAGATTTGGCGGAATGCTTCAAAAGCTGGTTAGCGAAGGAAGAGCTGTTAAAGAAGGACAAATATGGTATGTACAACACTGGTTCCCTCTCTTCTCCATATTGTTTCGTTGCTGCAATGTTATGTAGGCTATTTAGAAAACCTGATATCAATAAGTTTTCATCCAAGTGGCTACCCCTACTGGATGCGGCCACCAATGCCACTATAATGGACTGGGCCCAAATATTGTCTGATAACTTAGCCTCTGCTATTTGGAATTATTGGTCTAAAAGGACTCCTTCTCAGAGGATTTATCCTCCTTTCTTTCTAGCTGCCTATGTCATGGATGCTATCTGTTTTGTTTCTAAATTTCCTCTCATGGGTTGGAAATGGATGGTACAGAATCCCTTACCCATTCAAGTCTACCATAAGGAACTGTGGGATTCTAATTTCACCCCATATTTTTATAAAAATTGTCATGGAGTTATGCTACCCATTCACAAGATGTTCTATAATACAAATGCCCCAAGGTTTTCTCCTGAAGCCGAAATTGATATTCTCCCTGTGGGAAGATGGTTCGGAGAAGAATTTTTCACTTATATAAGAGTATTCGGAAGCATTGCCTCTCCTCATGTACTTCCCTTGAATGTCCCTGACAAATTGATGGCCTGGGAAATAGCCTACCAAACTTGTGGGGTTGGAGGAATGAGCATAGAACTTAAGGACAAGAAAAAGGCAATCTGGTCGCAATTCCCTGTGGTCTGTGGGGCTTTTTCATTGTTTGATCTAGGTCACACTTTCAAGGAAGTAGAAAACATTTTGATTCTACGATTGCTTAAGTTCCTAGGGAGACAGTTTGATCCCTTTGATGTGATAAAGAATTTTACCACGGCAGTTAAAATAGAGGTATTCACTAAGGAAGATGATCTCTTCGACGACGTTTTCCAGTAGAAGAGCACACTAAGAGACATCTTACACCTTGCCCAAATTCAGTTTGGCCTAGCAGAATTCCAAGAGTTTAAACTCTACAGAGAACGAAGATTGGCAAATCTCCCCTTGGATAAATTGCACATAGAACCAACGAGGGAACCAACTCCCAGCATCAGTATGAGTGGAAGCTTGGGGCCAGACAAGTCTAAATCTAAGTCTGAAAGAGAATCGCCAGAAAGGTCTAGACAGTCAGAGAGTGATCATAATAAGAGTGAAGGATCAGTCAGGGATACTGCCCAATCTAAGGAGAATCCTGAGCAGTAAGTGTTGTCGCCAAAACAGGTGGAAATTCCCACTCCCCTCATCCAGCCAAAAAATCCATTAAGAACAGAGTTGGAGAAAGAATGGGAAAACTTTAATGAATTGATCAACACAGGGGAGCAAAACATGGAGACACCAAGGAATCCAGCATAGACAATCACAGAAATGGTGATTGAAACAGTTGTCAATGCTCCAGAAACTAAGCACATTCCCATAGCCCCATCATCTGAAATCATGCTAAAGATAGAGGAAATCCCTCCTCTAGATGTGTTTTATAGTCCGCAGCACAAAGTTGTGGTCAGGAGACAGAGAAAGAAGAAAAAACTAGACAGCATGCTCTCACCTAAAGCAGAGCCGTTGGATGTCCTTTGGAAAGACCCTACCACTGATCCGACAGAGAATCTGACTAGATTGTCCCAAATCGTAGGAGCTTATGCTTCTTCTACTATTGACAAAGCATCCGAAGTTCAATTATTGCTTAAATATAAAGAGGATAAAATCCTACTTTTTCAGCAACAGTTACAATAGGCCAGCATTAGCCGGAAGCAGAAGAAAAATTGGTAAAATTACAACAGGACTTATAGCAAATGCAACTGGGTTATCAAAGCAGTCTGGCCAAAAAAGAACAGCAATTACGGGCCACGTTAGAAATGCACAAAGATGATCCTAAAGTCGCAGAATTTGTCACAGAAGCCCTTGCCCTGAATGATCAACTCTTGCAACAGCAGGAAATGCTTTGCCAAAGAATATCGCAATGGAACTCTCACTGCGAGATGAGTGACAAAATCACAAGTCAAGTCGTAGATTTGCGACTTGATTATGATTTAATTGATAAAAAAGTTTCTGACTATTTGAATTAGCAGGAATCAAAGGAAGGCAAGAAAGCAGGGTTTCCCATGATCAATGAATCCCACAAAGAAATGTTGTTTAATAAATGGGATGCACAGATCAAAAAAGCAGAACAGGCAGTGAAAGAAGCAACAACAATAGCAAGCAATATCATTGACTGTGTCAATGAAAATCTGCATAGAGCCAACCTGATATCGGAAACCGCTCCAGGATTTCTCCCAAAAACGCAGCAACTGCAAACAAGTTGGAGACAGAAAGCTGAAGAAAAGGCAGAGTCAATCAAAAAGTTAACTAAGTTAAATTGGGACACTTACTGGCAATATTTGGTGAAACCACATAGTCAGTGTATGACTCTGAAGTGCCTTACAAATTCCGCCGAAAAGATAGCGCCAGCGCTTGCTGATTCCGTCTTCGCAGGACAATTAAAATTGGAGGTCGGCCAACCGACACTCCTGAAGCCGATGCTGGATGCCTGCGACTTAAGAGAACAGATGCATAGTTGATCTTTAGATATAGTTTCAATTTAATTTTGATTTATTTTTTGCTTTAGATGAGGATGGTCATTTAAACCTCCTCCTATATTTTTGTAATAACTATTTTTAGTCTTTAGTTAGTAGTATTTAAACCCCTCTCATGCATTTAGAGAGGGGTCCAGAAATTTGTCAAAAACAGTTCTTCAGAACATGCACTTCTGCACCCTCTGAGGAGGTTTTGATAAATGAATGGAACGAGATTTATTTATATCTGTGTTTAATGTCTGCTACTGAAATGCACTTCTGTACTCTTAGTAGATATTGAATTATGAGAAGATAAATCTATATTGCTGAAGCTCATGAGTAGGACTTATTATCAATGGTACTTTTATCTCTTAATGATTTCTGCTTATGCGTCAAGTGATATGTTATTTTTAGTTGTTTATATATGAAGGCTTGAATGTTCAGTTATCATTTGGCACTTTTGTACGGTGGTAACTATTCTTTTTATGCTAAGTGTATGAATAACTTATTATGCGATATGCTTATCATAATTGTTTCGGCTAATTTGTTATACGAAATAATTTACTTTTAATGGATTCTTTTCTCGTAGCAATTGAATAATCTTTATTATTGATTGCTGTTGGAAACTATTTTAGATCGCATAAGTGAAGAGTTAATCCTAGGATAGTTTCTTAGAATTAGATGTTTCCATTCATTAGAATAAAATTGCATGTGTTAGATTAGATTTAGATTAAAAGCATTTTATTTAGAAACTTTTAGGAAGGAAAACATCATCCCTTAGCATCATCACAAACAAATTGGGAAACTGGTCCCATTATCCCTAGTCGGAGCCACTATCCCAAACGGAAAAGGAGCTGCTTTCAAGGTCCAGACTGGGTGGTTATCCCCCTTGTTGTAGACCCGATTTTCGGGGCTTCAACATATTTGGCGCTAGAAGGAGGGCCCAAACTATGAATGGCTAGTAAATCTAAATCCAAAACCCATTCTAAGAGTAAATTGCCCTCAACATCTCCCCCGACTTCTCCATCGCATTCTGAGTCTTTAACCCTTAAGCGAGAAGTTGAGAAAACAACAACCACTGCCGCAAACCCAAACATTTCAGATAAATCTACTATCGAACCCCCTGAAGTTCAGTCTTTGATCCATAAACTTCAAGGATTTTCCATATCACCACAGAAATCTGAATTATCTCAAGGTAGTGTGACTTCGCAATATAATCCTTCTCATCCTCTTACTAGATTACAGAGTGAAAATCTTGGTATTGAACCAACCGAATCACCTCTGCCTAAAAGAAAAAGAGCAAGGAAGACACCTCAAGGGTCTGATAGTGAGACTCTTTCATCATCATCATCCATTCCATCTTCTCCATTGCAAAGTCAACCACCCACTCCTCCACTTCATATCTTTTTCAACAAAGTACTGGAACTTCGACATCTTTGTCCCCACCACAAGGAACATCATCTGCACTTTTCTCTGTTAGTAGTTCAACGATGGCTCAAAACCCATGGAACAATCCAGGGGCAGTCTCAATGCCTACACCCTTGAGTCAATTACTGGCCCATCCTGAGAAATGGCTACCCAAGCTTAATCTTGAAGCAGGCATGCTAGCAGAAGAACACATAAATAACTTTATGTTATCAATAAATTTAAATGGAGTTACAAATGAAGACGCTGTTGTTAGACTTTTTCCATATACTTTACAAGGAGCAACTGGGTCCTGGTATTTTTCATTACCATCAGGATCCATTACTAGTTGGGACATTTTCCAAGAGCAATTCTTGACAAAGTTTGGCGATGATAGGTCTACGGCAACATTGATCAATGATCTATCAAATCTTAAGACCGAATCGAGAGAACCTATCAAAGATTTCAACTCGCGTTTCAACAAACTCTTGAATAAAATCCCTACCGCTTCCAAGCCTAGTGAAGAAGTTCGAAGTGAATGGTACATATATGCTTTACCATCAAATATAGCAATCTTTGTTGATAGGGCTGCAAAGCCAACATTGGCCAAAAACATGAAGGAAGCAATAGCGGTAGAAAAGTGTATCTTAGCTTTAGAAAAGAAAAATGCTATTGATGAAAGAAAATCTAAGAAGGTTGCTTTTAGAGATGATCCTAAGAAAAAGAAATTAAAGGACCCATTTGATTTGGAAGGATTACAGAAAGTTTTAAAAACCATGTCTAACGAAATGGTTGACATTAAAAAACAAGTAGCAAAGATTTCTTCTAAGAAACCCTACAAGCCTTATAGGAAAAGCCCTTCAACTGATCCAAAGCCTCCCAATGCTATAACAAATGCAAAATCTGAAGGAGAAGAAGAAAAAGTTTCCAATGAAGAACCTATTGATGAAGATGAGGTTGTAGAGCTATAGGGAATGTGGGACTTCATTCTTCCAGACGGACCAAGAGGCATTACCAGTCAGTACTAGAAGTAAAAACCAACTTGATCCTCCACATCCTAGTTCTGAACAGAAGAATGCAAGCTCGGTTTCCAAGGATAAAGTCGCAAGTAAGAATCATCACCAAAAGCGACTCAAACAAGCCTAGTCCAATCTGATTCATTAACTCCATCTAAAACACTGATTGTTTCTGATGAGATGGAGTATAGTATCATTGAAGACATGAAGAAGACTAGGGCCAAGATTACTTTTCATGAACTGAGTAAATTAAAGCATCAACGGAAACTAATTTTGAAAGAGTTGCATGCAGTACCCGTTGCACCTCTTCCTACCACTGTAATCTCACAAGCTTCTCATGAAATGGGAAGACCTCCAACTAGTATGTCAAATAAAGTTGACCCAAATGATATTGCTTTAATTAGAGGTAGGTCAAAATCCCATACTCCTCCATTCCTCCTTATTTTTGAAATTTTCAATAAACATTTGCATAATTGTTTGGTAGCTTCGGGTGCTTCATCTAATATTTTGCCTAAAACAATTTGTGCAAAGTTAAACGTCCAACCTCAAAAATTTGCAGTATGCATAGTTCAGCTAGACCGGTCACAAGTTGAAGTAATTGGTGAACTAAATCAAGTGACCGTAAGGCTCTCATTGAATCCAAAGGTATATCAAGTCATTGATATTTTAGTTGCAGACATTCTTGAATTTTATGGTTTAATTCTTAGCAGGGATTGGTCTGAAAAGTTTCATGGATAATTTGCAATCGATTGGTTACGTATGTGGCTCCCTTATAATGGTAAACCAAATCAAATAAAGGTTGAGCGAGAAAGACACCAAAAATACTTAGTAACGGAATTGGAAGGAGAAAATGAACCTATAGCGTACAACAACAATATAATTGGGAACTATTCTATTGACTCTTTCTTAGGAAATTTTAATGCTCATGCTTCGCCTTATTTAGAACATTCTGTTTTGTCTAAAGTAGAAAACTTTTCTCAAACAGTCAGTTCTAAATGCATTAATTTTGTAGATAGTCCTTTAAATAACTCTTTGTTTTGGAAATTATTTTTTGACGGTTCTAAGTCTAATGATGGAGCAGGAGCAGGATGTGTATTAGTTAGTCCAGAAGGGAATAAAACCATGTTAACCTGTAGACTTGAGTTCAATTGCACAAAAAACACTACATAATACGAAGCTTTAGTGCAAGGGTTGTACAAAGCAATCAGACTGGACATCAAGTATCTACAAGTCTTTGGAGATTCTGAGATTGTTATTAAACAGGTATGAAATACTATACATTGTCTATCAGGTCATTTAAAGCATTATCAATCTTTAGTACAAGATCTGACTGAACATTTTATAGCATTCAATATTTCATCCATTCCTAGACTCCAAAATGCTAGTGTTGACCTCCTGGCTAATGTAGCTTCCAAGCTCATTCCCTCAGAAGACTATAGCCCAGACAGATTCTCAATCGAATTGATCTTTAGGCCCTCCATCCCTGATAATGTTACCAACTGGAGAATTTTTAACGATGACCCTGACATTGTAAGTTTCCTGACTTCAGAAGGATCTTATAGTAATCAGATAATTGACGAGGACCAACATGACAAGTAGTTACAACAAGAGAGCACCAATAATGCCATACCAAAATCTATAGTCAAGTTAGAAGACCTATACGATTTAAAAGACAAATTCAAAAGGTCTACCAATTCAAAACTTTAGAGTTCAACTCTAAACTATGAATTAGTAAATCTAGGAATGGATACTAAGCCGCAGAATATCAACTTAGGTCTTGGTCTAGCCCCAGAAGAAAAATTAGCCTTTGTTCGACTCCTGAAACAATATAAAAATGTCTTTGCCTGGAATTATGATGACCTTAAGACTTACGACACTTCAATCATTCAACATACTATCCCAATGATAGCTAATGAAAGACCAGTCCAGCAAAAGTTGAGGAAGATCCATCCTAATCTGGAAAGTCAGATTAAGTCTGAGCTCAATAAATTGTTGAAAGCCAAAATTATTTTTCCCGTTCGACATTCTAGATGGGTTTCCAATCTGGTTCCAGTCAGAAAGAAAAACAGAGACATTCGAATTTGTATTGACTTTTGAAATCTTAACAAAGCCTGCCAAAAGGATAATTTTCCCCTGCCTCCTATGGAACAAATATTACAAGCAGTTGCGGGATCAGAATTGATGTCCTTTTTAGATGGTTTCTCCGGCTACAACCAAGTCTTAGTCCATCCAGATGATCAGCTAAAAACCACATTCAGAACCAAATGGGGTACATATGCATATCAAAAGATGCCTTTTGGGCTGATTAACGTTGGCGCCACATTTCAAAGGGCCATGGATATTGCATTTAAGGGATTAGTAAACAAATCAGTGGTGATTTACTTGGATGACATAACAGTATATTCTAAAAAATGTAGTAATCACCTCAGAGATTTAAAGCAGATCTTTCAACGTTGTCAAAGGTATGGGATTTCACTTAATCCAAAAAAGTCCTTTTTTTGCATTAAGTGAAGGAAAACTTCTTGGATTTTTAGTGTCTAAATCTCGAATCCATATTGATCTAGATAGGATTAAGGAAATTTCTGTAATATCCTTACCACATTATAAGAAAGCAATGCAATCCTTCCTTGGTCAAATTAATTTTGTGAAAAGATTTGTCCCAGACTTCTCAAGAATTGTGTCACCATTACAAACAATGATCAAGAAAAATTCACTCTTTAAATGGGGTCAGGTAGAATATGAAGCGTTCAATCTAAATAAGCAAGCGATTGTTAATGCCCCATCCCTAGCGACTCCAAATTTTTTCGATCCTTTCATTTTGTATACATTTGCCTTTGAGAAATCATATGCTGCAATACTCACACAAGACAATCAAGACAAAGCGGAAGACCCAATTGCCTTCTTTAGCTCAAATTTGCAAGGGGCTGAATTAAATTATTCTGATGTCGAGAAACAAGCTTATGCTGTTTTCAAAGCAATCAAACACTTTATACCCTTTCTTCTTAAAACCCATACAAAGATAATAGTGTCATTTCCAACAGTAAGAAATCTCTTGGTATAGAAAGATGTGGGTGAAGAGAGAGCAAATTGGGTCACTGCCCTACAAGAATGCGATGCTAAGATCAAGCCAGCAAATATTGTAAAAGGTCAAGGCTTTTGCAGAATGTTGGTTGGAGCATCGCTTATATCAGAAATCCCATCTCCCATTCAAAAGGTACAAATGTATGAGGTAAGCCTAAACAATATTGAATCGAGATATGATGATATCATGTTTTATTTAAACAATGGATATGCTCTTTAAAATCTGAATCATACAAAGAAAAGAGCCCTAAGATTGAAAGCTAATCAATATCAACTTGTAAACGATGTACTTTTTAGGATGAATTATGATTATGTTCTTCTTCGATGTCTTGAGAAATCTGAAGCTGAAAAAGTGTTGCAGGAACTCCATGATGGACTAGCAGGTGGACATTATGCAGGAGATGCAACAGCACACAAAATTTTAAGATGCACATAGCTATGTAAGGAAATGTCAAGTTTGTCAAACTGCTGCTGGAAGATAGAAGAAACCATCATTGCCATTGCAACCAGTTAATATAGACCAACCATTTGAGCAATGGGGATTGGATATAATAGGTGAGATCGTTCCTCACTCTTCTAAACAGCATAGGTACATCCTTACAGCTACAAATTATTTTACTAAATGGGTAGAAGCAGTTCCTCTCAAGACAGTTAATGCTGAACATATCATCGATTTCATAGATCAGTTCATAATTACCAGGTTTGGTTTACCTTCTGCTTTAATGTTTGATAATGCATCATATTTTTCTGGCAATGCTATGACTGAATTTGCACTTAAAAGAGGTTTTAAACTTAAGTATTCTGCCAATTATTACCCACAAGGGAATGGGTTGGCTAAATCAA
The DNA here is from genome assembly GCA_031772625.1 of Pinus tabuliformis. Taxonomy (NCBI): domain Eukaryota; kingdom Viridiplantae; phylum Streptophyta; class Pinopsida; order Pinales; family Pinaceae; genus Pinus; species Pinus tabuliformis. The sequence continues at coordinate 1,648,324,408 of CM062818.1, read as the reverse complement.
CAAATAAAAACCTAATCAGAATCATTAAGCGAACTATTGATCAGAATCATAAAAATTGGCACAAATCTTTGATGTATGCTCTTTGGGTAGATCGAATAACTCAAAAGGCTTCCATTGGCACTTCTCCCTTTAATTTAGTTTATGTGAAATAAGTAGTTCTCCCAACTCATCTAGTAATTCCTTCTTTAGCCTTAGTTCAATTTATTGAAGAAACACCTTCTTCATCTTTGCAACTAAGACAATTGCATATCCTTAAGCTAGAAGAGCAACGAGAACAGGCCAAAATTACCCATGCACATCATCAAGCATTAGTAAAGGCTTCTTTCGATTCAAACATGGTATCTAGGAAGGATTTTCAAATTGGAGATTTAGTATTGAAATGGGATAAGGCTCACGAAGAAAAAGGCAAACATTCTAAATTCCAATGGATGTGGCTTGGACCATTCCAAATTGTTGAAATCATAGGTCCATCAAATTTCATGTTGAAAGATTTAGCAGGGAAAAGAGACTCTTTACTTGTCAATGGGCAGATCCTTAAAAAATACTTTCCATAGAAGATGACCTCTTTTATTTTTGTAAATTATTATTTATAGCTTTATTTTGATAATAAAACAGGTTGTAAATGGTTACTTTTGGATTTCACGAAAAAGATTAGTGTCTCTTGTAAATTTTGTTTTTTCGCTTGTATAAATGGAACTGATTTGGAAAATTAATCATTATTATTGAAAAATATAGTCAAGTGCTACAAGCCTGAAAATTTTACTAGTTTCAACCTTACAAATTTTGATTAAAAACAACCTTTAGTGGGAATTTGTTTTATATCGGTCATAAAAAGCATCAATAACAAAACGAAGGTTCTCTGTAGAAAATTTGTCTTCAAAAAACTCTATAATTTTCATCCAGAGCTATTCTTAAGGAACCAATGACTTCCTCCCCACTTAGGGAATTACAAGTTTCAAAGAGTAATCCACCTATGCACTATAAACTTAAAGAATAAGAGGTCTCATCAAGAGTCGGCTTATCATGATCATAAAGATTATAACTAGCTGACATTGCCAAGCTGCATACCAAAACAGGGCAATGACTCAAGATTGTTGCAATCAAAAGACAGGGGTCCCATCACGAGCCAACTTGTTCAACAAAGTTATAAATCAAGTGAATTACATTGTCAAAATTTGGCCACCAAACCAAGACATTGTTCTTTAATAATTAAAAGAAAATGAAAGCAATAAGTGTGAATGTGGATTTATCTTTGAAAATTGTATACTTCTTGAAGTAGGATACTGGATCATTGCTGGGTAACAAGTAACCCTGTCGAGGCTATAAACGCCTGCTGGCAGCAGAGGCTCTACCTACGACAAATGAGCATACTTAAAACTGATCTACAGAGATGTCTTTGTTTTTATCCTTATAAACCAAGTAGTGACTGATGTAAATGCAATGACTAGCTTTGGGAAGAAAATAATCAGAATTAGCACGGAAGGAACAAACTATTGTTAATGGCAAAGAGCATTATGCACTTTATATTTCTTTAATAAAGTTTGATTTTCCAGAAAACTTTTCTGTTTTGGAAGTTTTAGAAAATTCAAAAGATAATCAGAGATAACTGGTTCTTTCTAGTGAATCGCCAATTGTTGTGGCCAGCAACAACCCCCCTTTTTATTTAGTATTAGTAATAACACTAAATAAATGGGGACCCTTCTAAAAAAAATAAAAACTAGCACTTAGAATTCCCTTTTAATAAAACACACTATCATAAACTTAGGAAAAACATCCGCAAACGCAAAATCTTAAGTATTATGAAAAGTCTCAAATAAAATCGTTCTCTTAATGATGAACATCGCATCGCAAAAGGGTAACGGAGGACATCATATATAAAGAAACTGTCGAAATTGCGAAAACGCGATGATGCGAGATTGCAAGCCACACAGATTCATCGCATATCGCAGATCCCATATATCACAACGCCACCTAAGATAAAACGTCCTGATATTGCGAAATGCGATAAAGCATCTCACAAATCGCATCTCGTAGTCGCATAATGAAGCAAATGATTGTTAACGAAAAGGATTAGCAATATTGCGATCTGCGATATTGCGAAGCAAATCGCAAAATCACTTTATCGCAGATCAAAAGGGCTCACAGTTCGATGAAATATTTCTCGTCATCCGATACTGAGTTATGGGCATTAATGTCAACTTAGTGGTTTATTAATGGTTATTTATGAGAAATTATTTAGATCTGAGCAAAGGGTTATTTCACGTAAGGTGATATATTTGATGTGATTTTGAAATTAAGAGCTTTCCCATCACCTTATTACTTACCATCATTCGTTATCTTTCTTATTGTGTCTTAGTTCTCTACTTGTGAACTTACAGGAGCGATACGCAGAACAATATATAGAGCAGTGCGCAGAACGTGATGGGGAAGAAAGGAAAAGCTCTAGTATCTGAAAAAACAGAGATGACTCCATTATTCACGGACACCACCTGTACTCGAGAAGCGGGGAATCTACTTGGGAAGGTATGTATAGTATGCTGGAGAAAGAAAACCTGAGAGTCATGGAAGTTACAGCTGTGGTAGATGGGCACGGGTCATCCGAAGCATCACTTACAGAGCTTTCATGCTCATTCTTGCACCATATCGTAGCAAAGCCAAAAATACTTCCCTATACAGATATGGTCAAATGGGTGATAGACGATGTTGATATAACAGACAGGAAATTCAGGACGTAGAACCAGGAAGTTATAGGATCATTTATCCCATAGAATTTAAGACGCATGTGTCGTTTACCAAAGCCGCAGGCTAGCTATAACAAATAGTTCGTGGAGAAATTCACTAAGGAGAACAAAGATTTGGTGGAATGCACCAAAAGCTGGTTAGTGAAGGAAGAGTCGTTAAAGAAGGACAAATATGGTATGTGCAGCACTGGTTGCCTCTCTTCTCCGTATTGTTTCGCTGCTACAATGTTATGTAGGCTATTCAGAAAACCTGATATCAATAAGTTTTCATCCGAGTGGCTACCCCTACTAGATGCAGCCACCAACGCCACTATAATGGACTGGGCCCAAATATTGTTTGATAACTTAGCCTCTGCTATTTGGAATTATCGGTCTAAAAGGACTCCTTCTCAGAGGATTTATCCTCCTTTATTTCTAGTTGCCTATGTCATGGATGCTATCTGTTTTGTTTCTAAATTTCCTCTCATGGGTTGGAAATGGACGGTACAGAATCCCTTACCCATTCAAGTCTACCATAAGGAACTGTGGGATTCTAAGTTCACCCCATATTTTTATAAAATCTGCCATGGAGTTATGCTACCCATTCATAAGATGTTGTATAATACAAATGCCCCAAGATTTTCTCCTGAAGCCGAAATTGATATTCTCCCTGTGGGAAGATGGTTCGGAGAAGAATTTTTCACTTATATCAGAGTATTCGGAAGCATTGCCTCTCCTCATGTACTTCCCTTGTATGTTCCTGACAAATTGATGGCCCGGGAAATAGCCTACCAAACCTATGGGGTTGGAGGAATGAGCAAAGAACTTAAGGACAAGAAAAAAGCAATCTAGCTGCAATTCCTTATGGTCTACGGGGCTTTTGCATTATTTGATCTAGGTCACGCTTTCAAGGAAGTAGACAACATGTTGAGTCTACGATTGCTTAAGTTCCCAAGGAGACAGTTTGATCCCTTTGATGTGATAAATAATTTTACCACGACAGTTAAAATAAAGGTATTCACTAAGGAAGATGATCTCTTCGACGACGTTTTCCAGCAGAAGAGCACACTTAGAGACATCTTACACCTGGCCCAAATCCAGTTTGGCCCAGCAGAATTCCAAGAGTTTAAACTCTACAGAGAACGAAGATTGACAAATCTCCCCTTGGATAAATTGCGCATAGAACCAACGAGGGAACCAACTCCCGGCATCAGTATGAGTGGAAGCTCGGGGCCAGACAAGTCTAAATCTAATTGTGAAAGAAAATTGCCAGAAAGGTCTAGAAGGTCAAAGAGCAATCACAATAAGAGTGAAGGATCAGTCAGGGATACTACCCAATCTAAGGAGAATCCTGAGCAGCAAGTGTTGTCGCCAAAACAGGTGGAAATTCCCGCTCCCCTCATCCAGCCAACAAAGCCATTAAGAATAGAGTTGGAGAAAGAATGGGAAAACTTTAATGAATTAATCAACACAAGGGAGAAAAACGTGGAGACACCAAGGAATCCAGCACAGACAATCACAGAAATGGTGATTGAAACAGTTTTCAATGTTCCAGAAGCTGAGCACATTCCCATAGCCACGTCATCTGAAATCATGCTAAAGATAGAGGAAATCCCTCCTCTAGATGTGTTTTACAATCCGCAGCACAAAGTTGTGGTTAGGAGACAGAGAAAGAAGCAAAAACTAGACAACATGCTCTCACCTGAAGCAGAGCCGCTGGATGTCCTTTGGCAAGACCCTACCACTGATTTGATAGAGAATCTGACTAGATTGTCCCAAATCGCAGGACCTTATGCTTCTGCTACTATTGAAAAAGCATCCGAAGTTTAATTATTGCTTAAAGATAAAGAGGATAAAATCCTATTTTTGCAGCAATAGTTACAACAGGCCAGCATTAGCCGGGAAGCAGAAGAAAAATTGGTAAAATTACAACAGGACTTGCAGCAAATGCATCTAGGTTATCAAAGCAGTCTGGCCGAAAAAGAACAACAATTATAGGCCACGTTAAAAATGCAAAAAGATGATCCTAAAGTCACAGAATTTGTCACAGAAGCCCTTGCCCTGAATGATCAACTCTTTCAACACCAGGAAAAACTTTGCCAAAGAATATCACAATGGAACTCTCACTGCGAGAGGAGTGACAAAATCACAAGTCAAGTCATAGATTTGCAACTTGATTATGATTTAATTGATAAAAAAGTTTCTGGGTATTTGAATTGGTAGGAATCAGAGGAAGGAAAGAAAGCAGGGTTGCCCAAGATCAATGAATCCCACAAAGAAATGTTGTTTAATAAATGGGATGCACATGTCAAAAAATCAGAACAGGTAGCAGAAGAAGCAGCGACAACAGCAAGCAATATCATTGACTGTGCCAATGAAAATCTGCACAGATCCAACCTGATATCGCAAACCACCCCAGGATTTCTCCCAAAAATGCAGCAACTGCAAACAAGTTGGAGACAAAAATCTGAAGAAAAGGCAAAGTCAATCAAAAATTTAACTAAGTTAAATTGGGACACTTACTGGCAATATTTGGTGAAACCACACAGACAGTGTATGACTCTAAAGTGCCTTACAAATTCCACCGAAAAGATAGCACCAGCGCTTGCTGATTCCGTCTTCGCGGGAAAATTAAAATCGGAGGTCGGCTAACTGACACTCTTGAAGCCGATGTTGGATGCTTGCGACTTAGGAGAACAGGTGCATAGTTGATCTTTAGATATAGTTTCAGTTTAATTTTGATTTATTTTTTACTTTAGATGAGGATGGTCATTTAAACCTCCTCCTATATTTTTGTAATAACTATTTTTAGTCTTTAGTTAGTAGTATTTAAACCCCTCTCATGCATTTAGAGAGGGGTCTAGAAATTTGTCAAAAACAGTTCTTTAGAACATGCACTTCTGCACCCTCTAAGGAGGTTTTGATAAATGAATGGAACGAGATTTATTTATATCTGTGTTTAATGTTTGCTACTGAAATGCACTTCTGTACTCTTAGTAGATATTGAATTATGAGAAGATAAATCTATATTGCTGAAGCTCATGAGTAGGACTTATTATCAATGGTACTTTTATCTCTTAATGATTTCTGCTTATGCGTCAAGTGATATGTTATTTTCAATTGTTTATATATGAAGGCCTGAATGTTCAGTTATCATTTGGCACTTTTGTATGGTGGTAACTATTCTTTTTATGCTGAGTGTATGAATAACTTATTATGCGATATGCTTATCATAATTGTTTCGGCTAATTTGTTATACGAAACAATTTACTTTTAATGGATTCTTTTCTCGTAGCAATTGAATAATCTTTATTACCGATTGTTGTTGGAAACTATTTTAGATCGCATAAGTGAAGAGTTAATCCCAGGATAGTTTCTTAGAATTAGATGTTTCCATTCATTAGAATAAAATTTCATGTGTTAGATTAGATTTAGATTAAAATCATTTTATTTAGAAACTTTTAGGAAGGAAAACATCATCCCTTAGCATCATCACAAACAAATTGGGAAACTAGTCCCATTATCCCTAGTTGGAGCCACTATCCCAAATAGAAAAGGAGCTGCTTTCAAGGTCCGGGCTGGGTGGTTATCCCCCTTGTTGTAGACCCGATTTTCAGGGCTTCAACAGAGGGGAAGAGATGGTACCCACAGGATGAGATGCCTCCACCTCTATCATCTCATCTCTATCATGCACAGTAGCAGTTCTTATTGTTAGGTTCCTATACTAATAGGAGTCATAATTTTGAATGACTAAGCTTAAGCCTTGTAATATTGTACATACCTTTGCTTTCTGCAAATGTTTTCTAATATTAAAAAAAAAAGTGTAAAGAGGGTATGTCCTAAAAGAATAATCAAAGGACAAAAAGAATGGAAAAAGTCAAAAAATGAAAATATATGAACCCAAAAAGACAAAAAGAGACCATGAAAATGAGCAAGTCAAAATGCCACTACTATTTACTTTTATGCACGATAAATGCTTGTGTGCAGCTTGTAATTCATGCCACAATCCATGATAGTCAAATTGTTTAAACTTGGCTATTTCATGTTTTAAATTTTATGTTTATAGTTAGAGAATAAAATTTGACCAAACAATGTAATCCTGACAGATCATTAGATAGGTAGAGTAAATAAAAGGAGCTCATGAGTTTAATCTGAGCCCTTGGATGATATAAGGTTAGAATTAGATAATTTACTTTGTAAAGAAAAGAAAAAGATTGATAAGTGTTTGCTAGCCTAAATGCACCCAAATAAAGTGAAGAAAAAATGGTAGGATGAGTAAATGGGTAAGTAGTAGAAAGGCTGTAGAAATATCATGTGATCACACAAAAGTACTTATGTCATTGTTTCAAATACATCTTTCGAATATGCATAAGTAGTAAACAAAGCAAAGACAATGGTTCACAGTATGGTTTATTTAACATCCCCTCATTCATTTCACCCCTTTACTTCACTAATTTCCCATAAATAAGTTCTAGTACTTAAAATCCTTTAAGTCAAAGGGGCTCAGAGCATTTCTCTGACTTTTGGAGGGACCGAACCCTCGGCTTGATGACTTATGGGCATAAGTGCTAGAATCCCCTTCATAAAAAATTCACCCCCCTTCATTTCCCCTCATTTCCCTAATAAAACCACACTTTCCTATGGTAGACACCTTTTACCTAGGAAAAGTGACTCACCCCCATGTAAGTCCTTTTTCACCAAAAAACCCACTAAGAATTTTTATCCTAAGTATAAATCTAAACGCATAATCACATACACTTAACCCCTTTTCCTTAAGCAAATCCACTCTACCATCACTTTCATATTAGTTAAACTAACTTTATTATGTAAATTCCCCAAAAACCCATTAAGCCCATATTAAATTAAAACCCTATATAGAATATCCCAACCCCTTAGTTTTAAATAAAAACTAATATAAGCTACTCCTTATCCAAATATAATTTCACTTAATTTACCTGACCTCGGTAAAATTTAATTTAATCCTGCATCAACCTCACCAGACTCCCTAATACCTCATTAAAGCCCAGCCCGATCACTTAACTCTAGATTAGTCCCTAAACTAATCTTGAAACCACCATAACTAAATCCCTGGGCCCCCCATCAACCCCCATCATTTTCCCCCGTGCAGCTTCACCTCCCGACTACCATTGATCATTCCTCCCCCACATCCAACGGCGCATAATCATATCGGTCGCGCCCGATGACTGAACAATAGCTGCCTGATAAAGTGGTTTTCCTCCCGACCCCCGATGCTACGTGTCAAATGATGTATGGAATTGGGTGACCCCTCCTGAATACCACCCGCACCACAAAAGCGGTGCGATGGCCCTCCAAAACCACTTCCCCCATTTAACCGAAAAACCGTCACTATTCATCTGAAGGTGAACCCGCCAAAAATTAACCGTTTTTTTATAAAAGCCGCGAAGCCCTCTTTTGCTCTTTTTTTCATGCATTCTCTTTGTAAGCTGTGTAAACCATTGCGACCACTGTAAAAATAGAATTTACCCACAGACTTCCAATTCCGCTCCAGAAGACGCTGCAGACAGCCAGCCAACCTTTTCAGACCGTACCAGGACTACGCCAACCACTGCAGCTGCCGTGAAACACCATTTTCAGAGCCAATTTGCCCATTTCCAGGTATTTCACCACAAAATTACCTCTTACCCCTGCAAATTTCAAGACCTTTAGCCTATGCAGTATTTTAAATTAAGTAAAAATACTGTAAATTAAAGGAATCACTTGCCTAAACCCTCTAAAAAATCCCAAAAACCTTGCTGAAACTCCCAGAGCATAATTCAAATCCACAAGAACTGAATTATGGCTACCCCTATCGCCATGGATGTAAGACCCATTACCACTCCCCATTTGGACCTCGACCACCTTCCCCTGGCTGATAGGGACTTCCAAATAAAAGATACCACTGCCCTAGAGCCCCTACTCAAAGTGCATTGTCAAAGTAGGGACAGATACCTCAACCATGCTGATGAGATTTGCCTTTGGGAGACAAAGTCTCCCAAATACCGATTCCCCCAAGTTCACATCTTTCCATATATTTTTCATATGTTCTATACATGCTACGTTCCTACCCATAGAACCATAATGTCTCATGACTAGAAGGTTCTTTTCACTATCACAGCTGAGTCCATTAATGAAATGTTGCAGTTCCAACCAGGGCCAAACCTAACTCCACTCTCAATTGGAGACTTGTTGGACCAGTACCCCAAGTTTAGCCCTCCAAAATTGGCCCAGTTGTTCCAAACCTTCATTAGGGAGGAAAAAGAATCAACAGGCAAAGGCTCAATCCGGCCTCTAAACAGGAATACGCAGAAGAATCAACATTTGTTACCAACACAAAGGTAGAAAGAAGTAGGCCCACTACTCCATCTAAAGGCATGCAAGAGCCTTCAACATCATAGACTTAGATTTTTGAAAGGTAGCTTAGTGTGGAAGTATCTTCCTTCAGCAGGCCTGCTGACAAAGACTAGGACATAAAATACAGGTAAAAGGAAATCAAAGTGAGAAATGAAAGGTTTAAGGCCCAAACATATGCTCAGTACCTAAAGCTAACTCCCACAAATCAAAAAAGACTAATGTCAACCTTTGACATTAAAGAGGGAAAGTTGCATATGTATTTCATCAAACCTACAGCTCAGCAGCCCAAGACAGCATCTGATTTCAAAAATGTTGACTTTGAAGTGTTGGCAAGGGATATTCATCCCATAGACTAGATTGAACTGCACAAACAGGCTAGAGAAATGATATACTCCACCCTGACAGGTAAAGACATAGCTGCTCATCAGCTACAACACTCTTTAAACAACATCTCGACACAATTCTAATTAGAGAAGGCCTCCTCACAAACCAAGGATACTAGGATCAAGTCCTTAGAGGACTTAGTGATTGAATTGGGACACGATCCCAAGGATATAAAAGCTATAGAGCAGCTTATAAAGAAGAAAAACGATGATATTGCTGCACTTAAGAGGCAATTAAAAATACCCCAGCTGCAACATCCTCAAACTCTAGAAGTCTTAGAGAGCCAAACTAGACATGAGGAGTTGATGGACTTGGTCCTAAAGCTTAATGATCAATTAAAGGAGACAAAAAAGGAGTTGGACGCTTTAATTCAATTGAAGCAAAGTGACTTGGCCACAACTTCTAAAGATTTCATCCCTACAGTATCCACAACAGTCCCTTCTACACTGGTAGCTTCACTGGCACCTACAACTCCACCTGCCACAGCATTGCCAGTCACAGCAGAATCTACAATAGCAAGTGCATCAGGAGAGAAAGCAACAGAATTGGTTAAATCCATGGAAGAGATGTTTATCAAGGCTACAAAAATGAATAGGCTGAGAGAAAAGGTGGCGAGTTTGGAAACTGACTACAAACTTGCCCAACTTAAGCAAAAGGAAGAGGCACAAAAGGCCCAAAGAATGAGTGAAAGAATCAAAGTCTTAGAGAAAGTTTAACACTAGAGAAACCCCTTGGGAAAACCAAGGAAATGTTGTGGGCCAATATCATTGACTCCGTCAAGGATATTTGGCCATCTATTCAAGTTATTTTTGAGCAAACAGAACTGATAAAGATAGCTACAGAAGCTATCCAGAAAGTAAAGGAGGAGTTGGGAGATAAGCCTGAGGATGCCAATAGACTCATCCACTTCCTCAACAGCAAGAATAGGTATGAGCTCCAAGAACTCAATATAGAAGACAGGACTGAAACCATCTTGGAAATAAGGAAGGTCCTTTCCAAAAGAAACCTGATGCTGAACTTAGAAGAAAAGTGCCATAACATGCAGGTGGCCATTGATAGATTCATGGCCAAATTCCAAATTTTGAGGGAGAAAGGATTGCCTAGTCCATTGGTCATCAATGATAAACTTATGACATAGCTGGACTATGATAACAGACTCAGACAGTTGGCTAAGGAACAAGCAAGCACTTCATCCATAAAAGCACTGCCAACAGGCAAAGTTTTGTACAACACATTTGAGAACTTGTTTTTTCTTGAGCATGAGATAAAACACTTATTCCTCACCAAGCCCAATTTTTCCAAGTATACTGAAGCTGATGAGATCTATAGGAGGATGATGAATGTAAAATTACCTAATGCAGAATGGTGGGAGACAATGACTGATTTACTGTGATAAATTTACAGCAAAAGGTTACTACACAGTAAAAATTGGCAGCCAAGTAAACATGTGAAAACATGGCAGCAAGGTCAAAGAGCATTAGGGTCAAAGAGTATCAGGTGAAAGATAAAAGTTGAAGAAGATTCCAGCGTGAAACACCACAGCTGCAAGCCAACATAAAGGGCTACAAACCCAACCATAAAAGCTAGCGGTACCACATAAAAAGGCACAGCATGAAACAGTTCATTAGATGTCTCTATCTTCTTGCAAGAAGATATTCGTATTTCCTAGATTAAATCTCAAGTTAGTTTGAGATATTTTGTAATAATTTTTTGTATAAATACTTCACAATTCGAAGTACGTAGTGTGGATTCTTAGACATTTCTATAGACTTTCTTGATCAAACACTGTAAGCTATTATATCACTGATTGGACCAACGAGTTGGATTAATGAAAAAAGCCAAGACATTTCACAGGATTCATGTGTAGTGCGAAGTACAGACAAGTATTTTTTCTTGTATTGTTATATATCTTTAAAAGTTTTTCCATAATCTTTAATGTATCTGAAATCTGAATGCTATAATACGGAATGATATCTCAGAATTTGCTTCATTTCACTCTGTTTTAACTATTATGGATTTTAATTTTTTCTGCTAATTATCTAAGGAATTCTTGATTGCTCCTTAGTCTAGGTAGTTTCCCTCTGATCTATAGTAAAGGATTCTTAATTTCCCTTTGCTCATGATTAACCTATGTTTCTCATCTTAATCCCGGTCTGAGAATTCTTAGGTGGTCTCTCACCCTGGTTAAGATCATTTCATCCATTCGGCCTAAAGACCTGTACTTTACTCTGCTATCTTGTCCTTTGAATAGTCCCTTTAATGAGTTAATTCCAGTTTTGTTGCCCTTCTTTGACTCCATAACCCAATAGTCCAGAGACATCATTCTATCCATCTGTTTTAAGGATTCCACCATCCAAACTTCAATACAAATCAAAACCCCTCGAACTTTAAGAACTAGCCTAAAATTCGAGCAAACAAAGCTAAATCATATAGAGAGAGCCCTCTCTAAGTGATAGGTTGGCTAGAGCCTGTACTTAAAATATTGGTTTGTGGTTACCTCTGTCTTTTCCTTCTTCTGTAGCTTCTAGGGAAAAATTCTAAGTGATAACACTTACAACATTTAAAGGAACTACCCGTTGATCCTCATTGACCACAATCTGAACTGAAACCTCTGCCTAATTTTACCCAGGTGAAACTGCCTACTCCATAACTACATCCCTAGGCTACTCTTTCATGCCTCGAACTGATTCCACCCTATTTTTCCTTCTGTGTCTGAACCCCAATGGGAAATCCCTAGCCAAATGGTCATGTTTATGTCAATGATGACATCGATACGACAACTTTTCATAGTCCAGTAGCTGCGTGAGACAGAAGCCTTCCACTTGAATCTACATCATGTCTGTGAACCCCTCCCTCAGGCCTAGTCTAACCAGTATACGTGCCACTTTTATTTCCTTAGTCACTCGTAAGGACATATCAGCTTCCAAAAAAGTTCCCAGAATGATCCCAAATGCCTTGAAAACATCCGTTGACCAAAGTTGAGGGGTGAGTGGCAGAAGGCACACCCACACGGGGATCTCTAATTCCTGCCATTATGCCAAGCCAGCTCCGTAACAATTTTTTTTTCTAAGTGGAGACATAGATGGTAAGATCACCTTCGCTAGATTTTGTTGCATCGATTCTGTTGAAGCCCCAAAATCCGTTGCTACAACATGGGGAATAACCACCTGGTCCGTACCTTGAAATAAGCTCCTTTTTAGTTTAGTATAGTGGCTCTGACTGGGGATAATGGGACCAATTTCCTAGAGAGTATTGATTTTATAATGTTGATGGGATGATATAAGATGTAACAGGAAATTATTCAATTAAGTATTATCTAATCTAAATAATAAACACATGCATATATCTTAATATAACATTATCTAACTATAAATATACCCGGGAATAAAATAAGATATGCGATCTACAATGATGTCTTAAAGCAATTGGTAATAAATATCATTCAACTGCCAAAATAAATGAAATCATTTAACGATAATTGTTTTGAATAAATAATTAGACAAAACAATTGAGAAAACTAGATCGCGTATGGAAATCGTTTATGTATTCAAAACAGAATCAGAGCTAAAACATCATACAAAAGTGTAATAATGCAGAACTATAACTCTGAATTTCATACATAAAACAATCAAAAGAAAAAGTATTGCTAATACATAAATAAAACACAATCATACGATAAAAGTACCATATATGATAGGTCTTGCTCATGTGCTTCAGCAATATTGACCCAATTTCATCCAATTCAATACACTCTAAGAGTACAAAAGTGTAATTTCAGTGGAGCATGCTTGATATTCAAAGAAAAATAAGTCTTGTTCCATTCATTTCATCAAAAACTTCCCAAAAATACAATAGTGTAATGTCTTGAAAAGTGTTTTTGATAAAATTATGGACCCCTCTCTAAATGCATGAGAGGGATTTAAATACTAAAGTACATGCCTAAAAAATAGATTATTACAAACATAGTTGAGGAGGTTTCAAACAACCTTCCTTAGAGTGGGAAAAAATAAAACTAAAAATATAATTAAACTAATGACCAGCTCCTTTGATCTTGAACTAACTTAAATGGCTAAGTTGATCTCTAAGGTTGCAAATGTCGATCTTTGGCTTGAGCTAAGGCGGCAGGCTGATTGAGGATTTTAACTGCCTAGCAAATATGGCATCTGACAAAGTTGGCACCATCTTTTGTGTAGAGGTTGTTAAACACCGCAGAGTCATCCACTGGCTGTGTGGTTTTACTAGAAACTGCTAGTATGTCTCCCAATTCAGTCTGGTTAGCTGTTTAATTTCTTCTTCCTTTTCCTGTGTTGTCTGTTTCCACTATTGCTCTAGTTGTTTAACATTTGGTAGAAACCCTGGTATGCATTCTTTGACAAGGTTAGAACTATGGAGGTTTTCATTAACAACTTCTATTATACTGCTTGCTTCTCCTGCTGCTATCATTGTCGCCCTTTCTGCATGTTTTAACTGTGAATCCCAATCTATAAACAAAATATCTTTGTGGGATTCTTCCACTGTTGGTAGGTCAGCCTTTCTTCCCTCCTCAGATTCTTGCTAGGTGATAAATTCAGAAACCTTTTTGTGGATCTCTTCATATTCAAACCTCATATCAATTACTTGGTTTGTCAATTTATCACTTGTCTCATAGTAAGGATTAATTTGTGAGATTTTTTGGCAGAACATTTCTTCTTGCTGAATTAATAGGGAATTGAGCTTGATTGCTTCTTTGATGAATTCATCAGTTTGCGGGTTATCTTTGAATTTATCCACCATGGCTTGCATTTGACGAATCTGCGAATCCTTTTCTAATAAGCTGGCCTGGTGTTGTAACCTCATCTGCTCGAATTCCTCTGAAGCTGGGCTACCTGTTGTTCTGCTTGCTTATTAGTTTTTTCTTGTTCTAATTGTTGTTCAAGTAGCATATTTTCTATTCTTTTTCCTTTAGCAGCATTCGGACTTCCATTGCCTTATCGATGGTTGTTGTGGCATAAGATCATGAGAACTGTAACAGATTCATGAGATTCTATGATGGGTCAACAGGGGTGTCTTTCCACACAACATCCATTGGTTCATTTTCTAGAGTTGTAACAGTCGTGGTGTCTAGTTTCCTTTTCTTCATTTGTCTTTTAACTACAACCTTATGAGTAGGATTGTAGAATATATCTAACGGAGGTATCTCTTCAATTCTCAAGAATAACTTCAATATCCTGAGTACCTATAGCCCCTTGTTCTATTATTTTTGGATTTTCTTTGTGTTGAGTCTGTTTAGGAGTCTGAAAATCATATGTTTCCTCAATACTTGTTTAGAGCTTCTTATTGAATTTCTCCCATTCATTTTCAAGGTCAATGAATAGCACCTTTCCTGATTGAACTGAAGTGGAAGCGACCTCTTCCTGCTTCTTTGCCAAGGCCTGTTTGGACGTTTCCTCGGTACTTCCAGTTGTATCTTTCTCAGAATCTTTATTTGTGTTTCCTCCTCTATTTTGAGATTGTCTTTCTGAGTGCTCTAACTCGTGAGTCTACTTCTCTTGTGTTTCTTCTTAAGAATTTTCATTTGAACTTCCCTCCAAGCTAATGCTAGGATTTGGTTCTCTTATTGGTTCAATCTGTAATAGGTCCAATGGGACCTTTAACAGTCTCTTATTCCTATACACATGGAAATCATTAATATCTTTCGGGCTCAACTGTAATGATGCCAAATGTAGGACTTGTGCAAATGTTTCTACTTCTTGAAAGAGGTCATCAAAGGCATTGTCTTTATGAGAAAATTGTTTGACTTTCACCATAGTGGTAAATTCTTTAGCAACCTGATTTGGGTCATATTGTCTCACTGGAACTATGGCCAATTTCAAATACATAATAATCTCTGCTTCTTTTACTGTGTGCCCATAGACATGTAGTGTGAAAGAACCATATTGCAATGGGAAAGCTAGCTAAATGGCTTTCTTCTGTTCCCTCTGGATTTTGGTTAAACTGCCCTCCCATGTTGTCTGTAAGCTATTTCTCTAGCCAATATCTTGTCTGGGATGTAATATGGGAGGACATGTGGAGAATAAATGCTCCCAAAAACTCTGATGTAAGTGAACGTCTCTTCACCGAACCATCTGGCCACTGGAAAGATATCTACTTTGGCCTCTTGAAAAAACCTAGGGGTTGTTCTATCAAAAATGGTTTTATGAATAGGCAACATAATACCCTGGTAGATTTTGTAAAAATGGGGATGGAATTGAGATTCCCACAAATTTTTATGGTATATATGGATGGGGAGCGGGTTCTGTACAGTCCACTTCCATCCCATGTTTTGAAACTAAGAACAAAAACAAATTGCATCCATAACAAAAGCACTCATAAAGAAAGGGGGAAAAATCCTTGAAGAAACGCTTCTTTTTTGTCTATATTCCATAATGTCCTTTGCTAATTGTCTGATAAAATGTGACTTGAGTTCATAATTTTTGCATTAACTACTGCATCAATTAATGGGAGCCACTCCATAGAAAATTTGGTGCTATCAGGTTTACCGAATAATTTACACATCAGTGTTGCTCTGAAATTATGAAGGGAAGATAGGGATGCTATCAAGTACATACTAGATTTATCCTATTTGAATTTGCCTTCGCTTGACCTCTAGGTCTATGTAACGTCCAATGGGTCCTCGTGCTCTTTAGAGAAATTCTCCAGGAACTCTTTGTTATATAGCTTTTGAGGCTCTGGTATTTGGTACATTAGTCGTAGATTGTTTGGTGAGAAAGACCCCATGACCTCTTTTCTTTTATTCCTGAAAATCCTATCCGAGACATCTACATCATCAATTACCCATTTTACCATATATGTGTATGGTAATATCTTTGGTCTCGTAGCTATTCGGTGCAAGAATGAACATGTTGTTTCAAAATAGGAGGTGTCAAATGATTCATGGGCATCAGTTGTTGCCTTTTTTACCAGTGGCCTGGGATTCTCTTCTTCAAGCAGGTTATAAATGGCTTCCCAGGATGTGGTTCCTCCGTATTTGCTGCAGGTGGTATCAAAGAAAAGTGGTATCATGTCGAATTTCTCAGATGCAATACCTTTTTCCTTCTTCTCCATTCTTTCCAACGTCATTTTATTCAGAGGTTTCCTGAAATGGAGCAATGGAAATTATCGGATAAACACAAGGAAAAAATGACTGTGAGAATTAAATGATACAGTTAACCCTGAAAGGTGACAAGAAATGAGCTTTTATTCGCAAATGAAAATGAAAGATATCAAATCACGTCGATCTGTTTTTAACATAAATTCCATTAAAACTTATTAAATACACACTAAGATATTTTATCATGGCCTTTATTACTCATTTAAGCTATAGCATCGCAAACGGGAAAGGAAAAAATTTAAGGTGGCGAGTTTAAAGTGCGAAATGTTGATTATGTGATTGTGATAAGATTATCACAATATCGCATTTTCGATTGTGCGTTTTTCGGAGTTGTTTAAAATTCTGCGAGATGTGAGGTGAGTGGCATACCTTTTATCGTTAAAAGCGCATTTTGCTTAAATGAATATTTAAAGCGTAAAGTGATCTTTTATGAAGCACTAGACTTAACTACGATTTATAACATTTATCGCATACTTTCATCGGGTCACATCGCGTTTCACAAAATTTTCATAGTTCACAAGATTGGCTTTTGAGTAAAGCACCGTGATGTGATGAGTGTTGGCTTTGCTATGCCGCAATATCGCAATTCGCATATTCCAAAGGCTTTGTTAGTTGTGCTTTTCGTAAATGCTGATATGTGATTGCGATAGGCACTTTATTTTACAAGGAATACCTTAAGCCTTATTTTTAAATGGAGAGCTCAATGATATCCTAAGTTTATTATGGTGATCCCTTCCTATCGCAATTCGCAAATCCTGGTTTTCCAATTAACCTTTAACACACATGATCTAGCGATATGCGATAAAGTGAGAATTGCTAGTCTTAAATGGATTTGACTTGATACCTTATATTATTTAGCAATTCATTTCTAATAATTCAAAAAGAAAGCCTTTAAGTGCTAAGTTTTTTGGAGGATTTTTTTTATAAAGGGTCCCCATTTATTAATAGAATATTAACTATTAAATCAATAAATGGGGGGGTTGTTGAACAGCACAACAATTGGCGATTCACTGGAAGAACCAGTTATCTCTTATAGTCTTTTGAAACTTCTAAAACTTCCAAAATAAAGATAGTTTAGAAAATAGGAATTACATGAAATCTAAGATAAGTAACATTTCTCTGAATAAGAAAACAAAACTCACCTAATTACCATCCACTTGATATCCTCTTCAAAATGAAAATTCCTTTGTCTATATCAGTCTTTACTTGGTTTAAAGATAAAGTAAGGGGGCTCTTGCAGATTAGCTTTTAGATATACTCATTTTTCATAGGTAGAGCCTCTGCTGCCAGCAGGCATCCATAACCTCGACAAGGTTACCTTTTAACCATCAATGATTGAGTATTCCATCCAGATAAAAGTGCAATTTTTAGAGATAAATTCAAACTCATATACCTATTATCTTTTCTTTCTTTTTAAACAGTTTATTTTTTCTTCTAAAAAATTTCCTTTTCTCTACTTAAAGGTAATTGTCTTGGTTTGGTGGCCAAAAGTGACAATGCCATTCACTGGTTGTAACTTAACTGAACAAGTTGGCTCGTGATGAGACCCCTTGTCTTTTGATTAAAATAATCTCAAGCCATTACCCTGTTTTGATATGCAGTATTGGTAATGTCAATTTTATTATTTCCCTGTGAACATAGTAAGTCGGGTCTCGATGAGACCTCTTATCCTTTAAGTTTTAGTATATTTTAGAATTACACTCTAAAAAGAGAAAGTTTACTAGATCGGGAGAATCATTGACTCCTTAAGAGTTTCTAGATGACAATTATAGAGTTAAAGGTGCTTATCTGCAGAGAGTCTTTGCTTTGTTAAAGATACTTTTATTGACTGATAATAGAACAAAGGTCTCTTTATAAAGTTGAGGTTTCACAAAGGATAAATGATTTTGGTGGAAAACAAGCAAGTTTCAAAGAAATAGAACTTAGATTATGTTTCAAATGTCAAAATTATCTTCTTAATAATCTCTACTTATACAAGTGAAAAATCAAAATATGAAAGAGAGATTTTTTTTATTGAAAGGCCAAAATTAAATACTATTTAACTTTTATTTTCCTAGGAAAGTAAAGGCAATAGTGTACAAGGGATAGAAGAGGTTATCTTCTATGAAAAATATTTCTTCAAAATCTGCCCATTAACAGGCAGAGAATCTCTCTTGCTTGATAAATATTGCAATAGAAAAGTTGATGGGCCAATTTGTTCCACAATCTGAAATGAGCCAAGCCACATTTTTTGGAATTTGGTATGCTTACCTTTTTCCTCATGTGCTTTATCCCACTTCAACACAAGGTCTCCAAGTTGGAAGGATTTAGGACTTACAGAATTTGCATCAAATTAAGTCTTGACCAACTATTGATGATGTGCATGTATGATCTTAGCTTTATCTCTTTCTTCTTCAAGTTTGAGGATTTGTGATTGCATTAATTGCATAAAAGAGGAAATGGTTTCTTCAATGAATTGAACCAAGGCTAGAGAGGGAATAGCTACATTTGTAGGGAGAACAATCTCTTTCTTATAGACCAAATTAAAAGGAGAAGTGACTATTGAGGCCTTCTGTGTTAGTCGATCTTCTCATAGAGAAAATGTTAAAGATTTATGCTAGTTTTTTTTACTTTGATCAACAGTTGATTTGATGATCTTTATGAGATTTTTATTTGTAGATTCAGCCAAACCATTTCCCTGAGGATAATAGTTAGCAGAATATTTAAGTTTGAAACCTCTTTTAAGAGAAAATTCTATGATATCATTGCCTATGAAATAATATACATTGTCAAACATGAGGGCAGTTGGTAGGCCAAATCTGGTAATAATAAACTGATCAATAAATTCAATGATGTTTTCAAAATTGGCTACCTTAAGTGGAATTTCTTCCACCCACTTAGTGAAGTAATCAGTTGTTGTAAGGATATATTTATGCTGCTTTGAAGAGTGAGGAATGATCTCACCTATTATCTCCAGTCCCCATTGCTCAAATGGTTGTTCAATATTGAACGGCTGCAATGGTAATGCAGGTTTCCTTCGTCTTCCAGCAGTTGTTTGACAAACTTTGGATTTCCTTACATATTCGTGTGCATATTTGAATAAGGTTGGCCAATAATATCCATCATGTGGGATCTTATGTGTTGTTGTGTCTCCTCCAAAATGTCCACCAATTGGTCCATCATGTGGTTCCCGCAAAACCTTTACTGCCTCAAATTTTTCAATGAATCTAAGTAAAACAGAACCATAATTCTTCCTAAACAAAACATCATTGATGGTTTCATATTGCTTAGCTTTTAACCTCAAAGCGCTTTTTCTTTTGTAACTGAGTTGCATAAGTGCATACCCATTCTTGAGATAAAAGATGATATCAACATATTTAGATTCAGTATCGTTGACGCTTACCTCACATATTTGTATATCATCACCTGAATCTTGTAGTGTTGGTAAGTTGGATGCTCCAGCTGACATTCTGCAAAAACCTTGACCTCTAATGATTTTAGCTGGTCTGGTCTCAATGTCATATTCTTGCAATGTTGTTACCCAATTTGCTCTTTTCTCACCTACTTCTCTTTACATTAGTAAATTTCTCACTGTTGAGGATGGAACTACTACCTTAGTGTGAGCTTTGAGAAGGAATTGTCTGAAATATTTTATTGGTTTGAAAATAGCAAAAGCCTATTTTTCAACATCTGAATAATTTAATTCAGGTCTCTGTAAATTGGAACTAAAGAAAGAAATTGGTGCTTCAGATTTCTCGTCATTGACCTGTGTCAATATAGCTGCATATGATGTCTCGAAAGCAAAGGTATATAAAATGAAATGATTAGAAAAATTTGGAGTTACTAAAGAGGGACAAATCTTTTGACAAAATTTATCTGACCTAGAAAAGATTGCATGGATTTTTTATTATGAGGCAAAGAGATTTCAATTTCTCTTATCCTATCAGGATCAATGTGAATACCATTTTTAGATACAATAAATCCAAGAAGTTTTCTTTCACTTAAATCAAAGAAAGATTTCTTTGGATTTAGAGAAATTCCATATCTCTGACAACGTTCAAATATTTGTTTCAAATCCTTTAAATGATTACAGTGCTTTTTTGAATACATAGTTATGTCACCTAAATAAATTACCATTGTTTTATTTACCAAACCTTTGAAAGCTATATCCATGGCTCTCTGAAATGTTGCACCAACATTGATTAACCCAAATGGCATCTTTTGGTAAGCATATGTTCCCCATTTGGTTCGAAATGTGGTCTTCAGTCAATCATCTGGATGCACGAGAATCTGATTATAACTTGAAAATCCATCCAGAAAAGACATTAACTCTGAGCCTGTAACTGATTGTAGTATCTGTTCCATAGGAGGTAATGGAAAGTTGTCCTTCTGACAAGATTTGTTGATATTATGAAATTCTATACATATTCGAATATTACCATTCTTTTTCCTAACTAGGACTAAGTTAGAAACCCACCTTGAATGCCTAACAGGCAAAATTATTTTGGCTTTGAGAAGTTTATTCAATTCAGACTTGATTTGATTTTCTAAATTTGTGTGAATCTTTCTCAACTTATGTTGTGCACGCTTTTCATCGGATATCATAGGAATATTATGTTGAATGATGGAAGTATCATATGTCTTAAGATATTCATAATTCCAAGCAAAAACATTTTTGTATTTCTTTAACAAATGAATAAAGGCTAGTCTTTCATCAAATGTAAGACCAAGTCCCAGATTAATATTTTTAGGTTTAAGGTCAGTTCCAAGATTAATTAATTCAAACCTCAAAGTTGAACTTTGAAGCTTTGAGTTAGTAGGTTTCTTGAACCTGTCCTTGAGATCATATAAATCTTCCAGCTTAACCACAAATTTAGGTATGGAATTTGAAATTGTTTCTTGCTTAAGCTGGCTATCATGTTGATCTTCATCTATTATCTGGTCATCATAAGAGCCTTCAGATGTTAGAAAATTTATGATATCCAGATCATTATTAAAAACTCACCAATTGGTGATATTATTGGGAATAGAAGGCCTAAAAATCAATTCTATAGAAAAGCGATCGGGACTATAATCTCCTGGTGGAGTGAGCTTGGATGCAACATTAGCTAAAATATCATTACTTGCATTTTTAAGTCTTAGAAATGGGGAAATGTTGAATGTTGTGAAATGTGAGGTGAGATCCTGGACTAGCGATTGATAATGTTTCAAATGAAGAGAGAGATAGTGTATAGTATTCCTCACATGTTTAATTACAATTTATAAATCTCCAAATACTTGAATATATTTGATATCAAGGCCAATGGCTTTATAACGATTGAAATAATGTTTCATATTTGGAAGTGTTATTTGTGCATTCAAATTCAAGTTTGCATGCTAGCATAGTTTTTCCCCTTCGGGGCTAACCAATATGCAACCTGCTCCAACTCCATCGTTAGATTTAGATCCATCAAAAATTAATTTCCAAAATAAAGACTCGACTACAAGTTTATCTACAAAATTGATACATTTAGAAGAATATGTTTGAGAATAGTTTTCGACTTGTGATGTAACAGAATTTTCCAAAAAGGGTGATGTATGGGCATTAAAATTTCCTAAAAATTATTCGACCGAATAATTTCCAATGATATTGCTACTGTATGCAACGGGCTCATTTTCTCCCTCCATTTCTGTGATGATATACTTCAAATGTTTTTCACGATCGACCCTTATTTGATTTAGCTTACCATTATAAGGAATCCACATATGGGACCAATCCGTTGCGAAATAGCCATGAAGATTTTCGTACCAGTCCTTATTGAGGATAAAACCATATAATTCAGGGATATCGGACACAAGAATGTCAATTAATTAACATACTTTCAGGTTTGATGAGAGTCTAATGGTGACCTGATTGATTTCTCCTATAACTTCGACTTGAGATCGATCTAGCTGCATAATGCGAACAACATATTTTTGGGGTTCCACATTCAATTTTGCACAAACAATTTTTGGTAGAATGTTGGATGAAGCTCCAGAATCTACTAAACAATTGTGCAAATTATTATTGAAGACTTCAAAAGTCAAAAGAAATGGAGGTGTATGGGATTTAGATCTACCACCTATTAAAGCAATATCAGTTGAACTCATTTTGTCTGATGAAGTATTGGGAGGCCTACCCATTTCTTGAGCAGCCTGAGAGATTACAATAGTGGGAAGAGGAGAAGTGGGGACTGCTTTTAATTCTTTGAGCAATAGCTTCTGTTGATGTTTTAACTTGCTAAGCTCATGGAATGTAATATTATCTCTAGTATTTTTCATATCTTCGACGATGTTGTATTCCATTTCATCAGATACTAGCAGGGTTTTGGCTGAAGGTGAAGAATTTGATTGAGGAGGAGTCATTTGAGTGGATTTGGGAGAATATTTCTTACCTATTGCTTTATCTTTGAGAGCTAGAGTTGATGATTTATGTTTTTGATTCATTTGTGGCAAATCAAAAGTGCTCATGCTCTTGGTTGCTAAAGGAAATGCTTCTTGTGATTCTTCATTATCTGACACAAGAAGAATGAAATCCCACATTCTCTGTAATTCAACTATCTCTTCGTCATCAGTTTTTTCTTTGGTTGTTGACACTTCTTCATCCTCCACATCTGATTTAGCATTTGATATTGTATTTGGAGGTTTAGGATCAGAGGAAGGATTTATTTTGTAAGGTCTATAAGCTTTCCTTGAAGAAGTCTCAGCTACCTATTTTTTAATGTCGACCATTTCATTGGACATGGTTTTAAGGACCTTTTGCAGACCTTCAAGATCAAAAGGATCTTTAGGTGCTTTCTTCTTGGATTCGTCCCTGAAAGTGACCTTCTTGGATTTTCTTTCTTCTAATGCATTCTTCTTTTCTAAAGCTAAAATGTGTTTTTCTACAGCTATGGCTTCTTTCATGTTTTCTACCAAAGTTGGTTTGGCAGCCCTATCGACAAAAATAGTTGCATTCAAGGGAAGAGCATAAATGTACCATTCATTTTGAACTTCATCACTAGGTTTGGATGTCATTGGGATTTTGTTTAATAATTTATTAAAATGTTAATTGAAGTCCTTAATTGGTTCTTTAGGTTCAGAATTCAAGTTGGAGAGATCATTGAGAAGAGTAGTTGTTGATCAGTCATCTCTAAACTTGCTTAGGAACTTCTCTTGAAAGACATTGTCTAGTCAATTTAATGTCTTAAATTGCTCTACATAAATTATCAATCCGGGTATCGTAAACTGATGAAGTGTGGTGCACCATATGTGCTTAGTTAACCTTTTTCTTACTTCGTTGTTTTATAGATTTTATTTTGTTTTGGGGTTTTGTTCTTGTTGATCTCCTAAAGTATCTAATGCAAATGGAAATCCTATTCTAAGGTCTTAAGAATACTTTTAAAGGTCAAGTATGGATGTAGATTTCAAGACAAGGTCTATGTCCCTAATGGTAACTTCCAAAACTTAGCACTTCAAAAGATCTTAAAACATGTTATTGATGGAATTAGTACTTAAACAAAAGTGTAAGTATGCAGCTACTTTAATCAAGAAAAATATGAAATACTGATCACGAAATCACTATCGCTGCTGCTGTCTAAATACAAGAGAAATGAATTAAGCTACTGCACTCAAAGAAATCCAAAAATTGCAAATAAAGTAAAGCGAAAATCAAATTACATCAACTCATATTCTGACCCCTCACCATTAGTCTCACTATGGCTTTCGGAGGTAATCATAAACAACTTGAGCAATCTGATATCTATTTGCAGAAAAGTAAACTTAAAATCAAATTACATCAACTCATATTCTGACCCCTCGCCATTAGTCTTGCTATGGCTTTCGGAGGTAATCATAAACAACTTGAGCAATCTGATATCTATTTGCAGAAAAGTAAAACTAATATCAAATTACACACTCATACTTCAATCCCTCGCCATTAGTCTCGCTATGGCTTTCGGAGGTAACCGTCAATGAAATGAGCAATCCAATATCTAATTGCAGAAAAGTAAACTAAAATCAAATCACAACATTCATATTTCGATCCCTCGCCAGTTAGTCTCGCTATGGCTTTCGGAGGTAATCATCAATGAAATGAGTGAGTTGATTTCCAAACTAACTTAACAAAGCAAATGAACAAGACTGAAATCAAAGTATAACTGAAATTGAAAAGCTAAAAAAAACAAAGTCAACAGAGAGGCAAATCGCATGTCACTATTTGATGCAAAAACATGTAAAGAAAAACTAATCTACAATCAATCGGTTGAACACACTTACATGAATTAAAATTGCATGAATGGAAAATCTAATCTATCAAACTTGAAAGCAATCAAATGACATAATGAAATCAAAGCAAAATTACAAAATGAAATCTACTCTACCTTACATTCTAATATGCTCCATGACATCTACTTCACATATCCTTCCATGTTGAGAACATCAAAGCTTTATTCAAATTCTTCAAAATTAAAAAGTACAACAAAGCTCTCCAAAGCTTTCAAAAGCCATCAAGGAAGAACTACAAACTCCAAGCTAAAGAACTAAAAGCCAAGCCAAGCTAACAAATGAAGGAGAGAGATCTCCTATTTATACAAAAAGATGAGAATCCATCGCATTAATGAGAGTCCATGAATCTCTCCCTCTACCTCTAGAGTCCTAATCAAAATAGGAACTGATAAGACACATGTCTTCTTAGAGTTACAATACAATTAGGAGATGTGACACATATCCTCATGATCCCATTATTATTTCCACTCAAATTCGAATTTGGCCTTAGAGTACCACATAAAGGTCTTCTAGAAGCCTCCTTTCAACCTACACATGTCAACAATCTCAACCCATTTGTTAGGTATAAGCATATGCACATTATTTTCTAATTTTTAACCACAAATTCACTTAAAAGGCTTAGAATTAATAAAGATTGGAAAAACATAAATGTGGTCCAATGATAATGAAAGTGGGATGAATGTGGTGACATAGTAGTGAAATGGAGGTGATATAATGGACATAATAGTGACAGTGTAATGGAAATGAATGACATTTTCAAGACCCAACATACCCTCCAACTGAAGTTATTGCATGTCCTCATTCAATATATATTACATTAACTCTTTTGATCCTTGAGCTTTGGCTTAACTTTGCATGATATCATTTGATAACTTCATATTTTTGCAAAGCGTTTTACTTGAATTGCAACATGGTTGGTTCTTGTGTTACAACCAATTTTTTTGTTGTTGTTGCATTCTATTTTGATCTTTGAACTTTGCATAATGATATTTTAATTATTTTTGCAAAGTATATCTTTATTGGATTGCATGATGGTTGGTTCTTGTGTGACAACCATGATTTTGTTTGTATCCAATTTATCCTTTAAGCACTTTTTTTTTTTGAAAAGCTATTGTATTATCATAATAGCAATGTAATAGTTAATATATGTTGGAAGTATGTGGGCTCCTGAGTATGATATGGACATGGAAAGACATGAATATGAATGTATTCCCCCCCCCCCCCCCCCCAACTGATGGTATTAGCAATTTTATGAAATGAGGAAGAGAAATGTTTTTCCAACAATTATCATTCTAGCTTTTTATGGAATTCTATGGTCAAAAGTTAGAAAGTGACGTACCTTCACTTACCCTTTGGAATGGATGAGTTGTATGTGTGGTGGCTGAAAAATTTTGATCATATTCTTCTTCAAGTGGTTGAACAAGAGGAGTCATGGATAGAGAGATAAGATGACTTTTTATTGCTTCTACTAAAACTTGTTGAATCTGCTCCAAAATGTTGAAAATAATAGTCTTCATGTCTTCAAAACTCATTGGCACAATTCCTACTATGTGAAAAGATGTTCTGATGTTGAACATAGTAGGAAATTGTTGACTTAGTGGCCATTAATGGATGCCACTAAGTCAACACAAGAACTCTCACCATTGATGACAATGAGAGTCAAGATGCCCAAACACATCTTGCTAGGTACGAATGATTTTGCCGATGTCGAGTCACTTAGAAGATCTGGCGAACAAGGGACATTAATGTATTCCCATTGTTTGTCAGCATGAGGACTTGCCATTAAGGCATGCAAGCCTCAAGGTGTTTTTACAAAGAACTTAGACTCAAAGGACTATGGACTCAATAATTTGCATTGAAGCAGGGCTTATTTGCGAAATGAAAATGACAGGAAATGGGAGATGAAAATGGAAGATGGAAATGGAGAGTAGAAATGGAAATGGACAATAAACATGTGAATGAGCCTCTTGCTTTTATTTGTGAGTTATGAATGGACAAAAAGGGATGGAAAGTGTATGTGAATGTAAATGGAAAATATGGAGGAAAATGAGATGAATGGTTTATTATGAGGTATGGATGTGATGGATGGATGTGATGGAGACAATAGTATCTGAAAGTTTTTCAAATGTTTGGACCTGATTTTACATCAACATATTTTCTCTTTGTTGTTGATCATCCTCTTATGAAACAAATTGGTCTCTTAGAGAGACACCATTCTCTTGTAGTCATTTGTCCTTCCTCCTGGAACCTGCAAAAAAAACTAATACTTCTTCTGCAATGGAATGTAAAATTATCAAAGTAGAGAGGTGATCAATCTCTCTAGTTATGATATTTACACACAAAACTAAGAATTTGTATTAATGAAACAAGTTCTCAAAAGAAAAATCAAAAGAATTTATACCTGCTTTGGAATTGGACTTTAGCTGCAGAATGTCGACGGTTTCTGTAGCTAAAAATCTTGAATAAAAAGTTAGCCATTCATCTTTCATCATCAATCTAAAATTAATCAATACCTTCAGGAAAGTGAGCAAATAACTTATTCATTTCATTGATTCAAAATTATTATTTTTTCTTGACATGTGGCGACTTAGTGTGGCAACTCAGTGATAACACACAACTTGACTTCCCTTTGACCGGGTCTTTTTCATCGAATTGGATCAAATTAATAGGACACCATCCATGTACTAACATTTCCCTAGCTACCCATGTGGCTTGTTTTGCTTGATGACACCTGCAACCTAGAGTTTAACAAAACAGCTGCGGAAAGTTGAACCAGCTGCGGAAAGTTGAACCAGCTGCGGAAAGTGGCTGAAACAGTCAACCATCAGTTTTCTGATTTAAGTTATTTTCTTCATTGCCTGCATGTAGGAACTCTGTGAATGGTAATGGCATATGGAGAAAAACAGTTTTAGCGATGGAAATGGAATACCAGGGTACCTACTCTTGTGCTGCTCATTTTTTTTATTTTTATTTTTTTTAAATATACCCGAAGTGTCACTTTCCTACTGCCTTCTGAATCATAAACCTTGAAGATGAATTTAATCTTTTGGTTACTTAGCAATTAGGCATGGGAACAATTTTAGAGCACTTCGACTATCAAAAAGATGCTTATGCAAGAGTGCAAATATGCAAGAGCTAGTATGCAGAAATGATAGATTATTTTCAAGATCAAACGAAAACCAATGATTTCAAGAATACCATTATAATGCACCAGACTTTGATATGATTCAGATCAGCCCACAATTAGCATGCAAACAGTCCCAAAATCTCACTTGAAAAACAAACAAGATAATACTTATTGAGCCTTTAAGTGTATTAGGATTGTTATAACTTATTTTCAGGACCAAACTTCGAAGATTACCCTGTTATAGGAATTATATCAGACTTCTGAAATACACAAGATTGCTAAGGAAAATGAGCAGCAAAGCTTCAACTTATAGTTTTTATAAACCATTTCCTTTTGTTGTCATGCTTCTATTTCCTTTTGCTGTCATGCTTCTATTTTCTATTGTCGGTAACCTGTCCACTGTAAAATATGGACGATCATCTGAATTGGTCAATTTTCTCTACCTCACTCACGTTTTCACCAGCGAGAAATCATACAGAGCTAGGGAAATAAGGTGGTTCCAAGTATATCTAGTTGAGTCCGTCGGGTCTGTAAGAGGATCTCTTCATCTCCAAGCTGCCCATTACCGTAATCACCAATTGAAAACAGAGTGATGTTGAATGAATAAATCAAGCAATATGGATGTAAAATGGTCGTATTCGACTTGGTCAAGTTCTGTTAAATAGGTGGAGTGGAGAAAAATGACAGATCAGCTTGGAAGAGGCGTACTCAACTGTTCACGTACTAGCAGAGCCGTCTTCAATTGAGATTGCTTGTTAACAGGTGTTAATGAATTGCAAACAGGTGGCATTAAGGGCAGAAGATGTGGTAGATTAAGTGCCAGCATGTAATCAAATTTGAATTCCCCTTTCTCAGGCACGCCGAATTAAATCACACCCTGTTCATTTAATTGAAATTCCGTTTTTTTTTTACACGCGGCAGGCAAAAATGGGCTCCAAAGAACCGAGGATTTCTCCCAGACCGCCACAAATTTCTTAAAACGGTTTATGGGTTATCTAATTGACCCTGCTGGTGAAACAACCCATGTTTTCTTTTTTCAGATTCGTCTTTGTTTAGCCAAATCGTGCTCTCAAAGTTTGACGTTTTTCTCTGTTTACGTTTTTCCTAAGCTGTTGCATTTGGCCTGTAAAATCGATTTCAGGAAAAGTTTGTTTTCAGATGCAATCAACAGCAAAAGAATTAGTCAGTTTCAGGGAGAGGACACCGTTAAAAAAAATGTTTCCTATCATATTAAGCAAGTGCTGAGATCTATTCTAGCTGGAGCAGCTCAGAAGTTTGTTTCAAACGCTTGCTAAAGAAACAGTGGATTCAAATTTGATGCAAATCCGTGATTCCGCCATTTATCCTTCAAGTCAGTAGGTAAACGTGACTTGTCAAAAATCCCTTTCCCATGTTCCCATATGCGTTTCCACGGGATTCCATTGGTTTTGCCCATCGCAAATTTCTCCATACCTTCCTTCAAAGCCTCCTCTTCAGCCTTTGTCCAAACTAACTTATTCCTACGTGCACCAGGCAGACGACAGGTTCCTCTCATTGTGGATTTCCTATTACGTAAGTGGTATTTCCCATCATCAATATTACCATCTTCAAGATCTCCACCATGCATATCATCGTCAGCTTCATTCTGTTCACATGGTAGATCATTTTCAATTCCACCAGGTCTTTTATCTTGAGGTTGGAAATACTTCAAGTTCTGATTTAAGGAGTAAAAAAAAAACCATCATGTTGTTGTTTTTTTTTTTTTTTATTTTGTTAATAAAATTACATATGTTATATTTCCAGAAATTGAAAATATACATATACATTTTACTAAACAAAATAATAAAATTTATTATATTCTTTTTAATGTTTTTTTTTAAGGCCAAAACTTGAACAGGGATGCAGATTTCTATTGAAGCCACAATGGAAGCTAAGTTTGAAGATAGCCATAGATTGTTTTCCTTTTTTTTTCTCTCTGAAATTGTAAATTTTTATAAAAAAGATTAATGATTTTCAATTTCACGCAGCAAAAGACTTCAAAGAAAATATGCTAAAAATAGGACTTTGACTGAGGCCTTAGGCTGGTTTTTTATCGATCTAAGTGGGGTGACTAAGATAGGATCCATGTCGGGACAATTCTAGAGATGCCTATGTGGTTGGTTTCTTCATTGGACGCATGTAACCTGCTAAACCTTGAAATCAGCTGCGGAATCAGGCTACATTCCGCAGCTAAGTTGCAAAACCTTATTAAAATAGGATACAGTGTTTTGAGGACCACTACAAACCATAACCAGTCAATTTTGGACAATTTGAACCTATCAAAGCAGTTGGGTTTCATTTTTGTTTTATTTATTTATTTATTTTTAATCAATTAAAATGATGAAGTTTAGTTTGTCTCCTTTTTTTTTTTACATAACAAATTTTTTTTCTGATCCTCCAGATCACACAAGGTGTAGGAGGAGAGCATACTCAAGAATTATTAATTTTTTTTTTACATCATTTTTCTGATCCTCCAGATCACACAAAGTGCAGGAGGAGAGCATACTCAAGAATTATTAATTTTTTTTTTAGATGTAAGAAATAAGGTCTACTAATTACACTTCCCCGGCAACGGCGCCAAAATGTCTAGTCAATTTAACGTCTTAAATTTCTCTACATAAATTATCAATCTGGGTATCGTAAATTGATGAAGTGTGGTGCACCATATGTGCTTAGTTAACCTTTTTCTTACTTTGTTGTTTTATAGATTTTATTTTGTTTTGGGGTTTTGTTCTTGTTGATCTCCTAAAGTATCTAATGCAAATGGAAATCCTATTCTAAGGTCTTAAGAATACTTTTAAAGGTCAAGTATGGATGTAGATTTCAAGACAAGGTCTATGCCCCTAATGGTAACTTCCAAAACTTAGCACTTCAAAAGATCTTAAAACATGTTATTGATGGAATTAGTACTTAAACAGAAGTGTAAGTATGCAGCTACTTTAATCAAACAAAAGATGAAATACTGATCATGAAATCACTATCCCTGCTGTTGTCTAAATACAAGAGAAATGAATTAAGCTACTGCACTCAAAGAAATCCAAAAATTGCAAGTAAAGTAAAGCTAAAATCAAATTACATCAACTCATATTCTGACCCCTCGCCATTAGTCTCGCTATGGCTTTCGGAGGTAATCATAAACAACTTGAGCAATCTGATATCTATTTGCAGAAAAGTAAACTTAAAATCAAATTACATCAACTCATATTCTGACCCCTCGCCATTAGTCTCGCTATGGCTTTCGGAGGTAATCATAAACAACTTGATCAATCTGATATCTATTTGCAGAAAAGTAAAACTAATATCAAATTACACACTCATACTTCAATCCCTCACCATTAGTCTCTCTATGGCTTTCGGAGGTAACCGTCAATGAAATGAGCAATCCAATATCTAATTACAGAAAAGTAAACTAAAATCAAATCACAACATTCATATTTCAATCCCTCGCCAGTTAGTCTCACTATGGCTTTCGGAGGTAATCATCAATGACATGAGTGAGTTGATTTCTAAACTAACTTAACAAAGCAAATGAACAAGACTGAAATCAAAGCATAACTGAAATTGAAAAGCTAAAAAAACAAAGTCAGCAGAGAGGCAAATCTCATGTCACTATTTGATGCAAAAACATGTAAAGAAAAACTAATCTACAATCAACCGGTTGAACACACTTACATGAATTAAAATTGCATGAATGGAAAATCTAATCTATCAAACTTGAAAGCAATCAAATGACATAATGAAATCAAAGCAAAATTACAAAATGAAATCTACTCTACCTTACATTCTAATATGCTCCATGACATCTACTTCACATCTCCTTCCATGTTGAGAACATCAAAGCTTTATTCAAATTCTTCAAAATTACAAAGTACAACAAAGCTCTCCAAAGCTTTCAAAAGCCATCAAGGAAGAACTACAAACTCCAAGCTAAAGAACTAAAAGCCAAGCCAAGCTAACAAATGAAGGAGAGAGATCTCCTATTTATACAAAAAGATGAGAAGCCATCTCATTAATGAGAGTCCATGAATCTCTCCCTCTACCTCTAGAGTCATAATCAAAATAGGAACTGATAAGACACATGTCTTCTTAGAGTTACAACAATTAGGAGATGTGACACATATCCTCATGATCCCATGATTCTTTCCACTCAAATTCGAATTTGGCCTTAGAGTGCCACATAAGGGTCTTCTAGAAGCCTCCTTTCAACCTACACATGTCAACAATCTCAACCCATTTGTTAGGTATAAGCATATGCACATTATTTTCTAATTTTTAACCACAAATTCACTTAAAAGGCTTAGAATTAATAAAGATTGGAAAAACATAAATGTGGTCCAATGATAATGAAAGTGGGATGAATGTAGTGACATAGTAGTGAAATGGAGGTGAAATGGAGGTGATATAATGGACATAATAGTGAAAGTGTAATGGAAATGAATGACATTTTCAAGACCCAACAGACATCCCAACTATTAATGGAACCAGATGGTAATGAAAAATACCATGATCCTGCTGATCCTTGTAAAGTATAAGGGAATAATCTTACAACTGCATCTTCTTCTATCACTACAATCATATTTATGGACAACACGAATTTATTTATGTGTTCTTTAGCAGGGAGACCATCATTAGGGTTGAATTTTGGAAAACATTTTTCTGGATGCATAGGTAGTGGATGTAATGGTCTTGCCATTCGAACAGCTCCTGGATTTTTCCATGGTCTTTGAGACATCGTGGGTATCTGTGTAGAGGAAGATGTTCCAGTGGTTGAAGGTGATTGGGTAGAGGAGGATTGTGCTCCAGTACCAGTGTAAATCACGATCTGGAGTGGTGAGGTGGATGATTGATCTTGTGATGAAGATGATGGAATGAATGAGGGTGTTTCTGGTGATGATGAGAGAATCTCACTATGAGTTTCAGATTGTGTTTTCTTAGTTTTCCTTTGAGGGTTAGGTAGAGGAAATTCAAATGGGGGGATCCCAAATTTTTCACTCTATGATCTGGTTAACCTTTGAGAGGAAGGAAAATGAGAAGAAACACTAGCTTGAGATAATTCAAATTCTTCTTGAGATAGGGAAATCCCTTGCAATTTATGAATTAAAGACTAAACTTCGAGAGTTTCTGTAGAAGAAGATTGATCTGATTTTTTTGGAAAAAAGATAGTGGATTGTAAATATTTATTCGCAACTTCACGTCTAGGATTTCGGGATTTGGAATGTGAGCGAGAAGTTGGAGATGATGGTGAGGGAGTTTTATTCTTATAATGGCTTTATGATTTAAATTTTCTTACCATTCATAGTCAGGCCCTCCTTCTAGCACCAAAATGTTGAAGCCTCGAAATTCACTGTGACAACATGGGGATAACTACCCGGTCCGAACCTTGAAAGCAACTCCTTTTCCGTTTGGTATAGTTACTCCAACTGGGGATAATGGGGCCAGTTTCTCAGAGAGGATTGATTTGATAATGTTTATGGGATGATATAAGATGTAACGGGAAATGATTCAACTAAGTATAATCTAATCTAAATAATAAACACATGCATATATCTTAATCTAACATTATCTAAATATAAATATACCTGAGAATAAAATAAGATATGTGATCTACAATGATGTCTTAAAGAAATTGGTAATAAATATCATTCAACTTCTAAAAGAAATGAAATCGTTTAACGATAATTGTTTTGGATAAATAGTTAGACAAAACAATTGAGAAAACTATATCGCATATGGAAATCGTTTATGTATTCAAAATAGAATCAGAACTAAAACATCATACAAAAGTGTAATAATGCAGAACTATAATTCAAAATTTCATACATAAAACAATCAAGAGAAAAAGTATTTCTAATACATAAATAAAACACAATCATATGATAAAAGTACCATATATGATAGGTCTTGCTCATGTGCTTCAGCAAAATTAACCCAATTTCATTCAATTCAATACACTCTAAGAGTACAAAAGTGTAATTTTAGTAGAGCATGCTTGATATTCAAAGAAAAATAGATCATGTTCCATTCATTTCATCAAAACCTTCCCAAAAATATAGAAGTGTAATGTCTTGAAAAGTGTTTTTGATAAAATTATGGACCCCTCTCTAAATGCATGAGAGGGGTTTAAATACTAAAATACATGCCTCAAAAATAGATTATTACAAAAATTGCTAAGGAGGTTTCAAACAACCTTCTTGCTATTGTTGTCACCCTTTCTGTCTATTTTAACCGTGAATCCCAATCTGTAAACAAAATATATTTGTGGGATTATTCCACTATTGGTAGATCAACCTTTCTTCCCTCCTCAGATTCTTGCCAAGCGATAAATTTAGAAACCTTTTAGTGGATCTCTTCGTATTCAAACCTCATATCAATTACTTGGTTTGTCAATTTATCACTTGTCTCACAGTAAGGATTAATCTGCGAGATTTTCTGGAAGAACATTTCTTCTTGTTGCATTAATAGGGAATTGAGCTTAACCGCTTCTTTGATGAATTCATCAGTTTGTGGGTTATCTTTGAATTTATCCACCATGGCTTGCATTTGACGACTATGCAAATCCTTTTCTAATAAGCTGGCCTGGTGTTGCAACCTCATCTACTTGAATTCCCTCTGAAGCTAGGCTACATGTTGTTCTTCTTGCTGATTAGTTTTTTCTCGTTCTAATTGTTGTTTAAGAAGCAACATTTTCTGTTCTTTTTCCTTTAGTAGCATTTGGACTTCCATCTCCTTATCGATGGTTGTTGTGGCATAAGCTCTTGTGAACTGTGATAACTTCGTGAGATTCTCTTATGGGTCAATAGGGGTGTCCTTCCACACAAAATCCATTGGTTCATTTTCTAGAGTTGTAACAGTTGTGGTGTCTAGTTTCCTTTTCTTCCTTTGTCTTTTAACTACAACCTTATGAGTAGGAATGTAGAATATATCTAATGGAGGTATCTCTTCAATTCTCAAGACAATTTTGGAAGTAGGAAAAGCAGGAATAACTTCAATATCCTGAAACCTGTAGCCCCTTGCTCTATTGTTTCTAGATTTGCTTTGTGCTGAGTCTGTTTGGGGGTCTGAAAATTAGATGTTTCCTCAATACTTGTTTGGAGCTTCTTATTTAATTTCTCCCATTCCTTGTCAAGGTCAATGACTAGAACCTTTCCTGATTGAACTGAAGTGGAAGAAACCTCTGCCTGCTTCTTTGCCAAGGCCTGTTCGGCCATTTCCTCAGTACTTCCAGCTATATCTTTCTTAGAATCTTTATTTGTGTTTCCTCCTCCATTTTTAGATTGTCATTCTGAGTGATCTGACTCGTGAGTTGACTTCTCTTAGTTTTCCTCTTCAGAATTTTCTTTTGAACTTCCCTCCAAGCTTACACTAGGAGTTGGTTCTCTTATTGGTTCAATCTATAATAGGTCCAATGGGACCTTTAACAGTCTCTTATTCCTATACACATGAAAATAATTAATATCTTCCAGGCTCAACTGTAATGATGCCAAATGTAGGACTTGTGCAAATGTTTCTGCTTCTTGAAAGAGGTCATCAAAGGCATCCTCTTCATGAGAAAACTGTTTGACTTTCACCATAGTGGTAAATTATTTAGCAACCTGATTTGGGTCATATTGTCTCCCTGGAACTGTGGCCAATTTCAAAGACATAATAATCTCTGCTTCTTTTACTATGTGCCCATAGTCATGTAGTGCGAAAGAACCATATTGTAATGGGAAGGCTGGCCAAATGGATTTCTTCTATTCCCTCAGGATTTTGGTTAAACCACCCTCCCATGCTGTCTGTAAGCTATTTATCTGGCCAATAGCTTGTCTAGGACGTAATATGGGAGGACATGCAGAGAAGAAATGCTCCCAAAAACTTTGATGTAAGTGAACATCTCTTCACCAAACCATCTGGCCACTGGAAAGATATCTACTTTGGCCTCTTTAGAAAACCTAGGGGTTGTTCTATCAAAAATGGTTTTATGAATATGCAGCATAATACCCTGGCATATTTTGTAAAAATGGGGATGGAATTGAGATTCCCACAAAATTTTATGGTATATATGGATGGGGAGCGGGTTCTGTATAGTCCACTTCCATCCCATGTTTGGAAACTGAGAACAAAAACAAATTGCGTCCATAACAAAAGCACTCATAAAGAAAGGGGGAAAAATCCTTGAAGAAACACTTCTCTTATGTCTATATTCCATAATGGCCTTTGCTAAATTGTCTGATAAAATCTGACTCCAGTTCATAATTGTTGCATTAATTGTTGCATCAATTAATGGGAGTCACTCCATAGAAAATGTGGTGATATCGGGTTTACCAAATAATTTACACATCATTGTTGTTGCGGAATTATGAGGGGCGGATAGGGATGTTATCGAGTACATACTAGATTTATCTCATTTAAATTTGCCTCTGCCTAACCTCTAGGTCGGTGTAACGTCCAATAGGTCCTTGTTCTCTTTGTCAAAATGCTCAAGGAACTCCTTGTTATAGAGCTATTAAGGTTCTGGTAGCTGGTACATTAGTTGTAGATTGTCTGGTGAGAAAGACCCCATGAACTCTTGTCTTTTATTCCTAAAAGTCTTGTCTGAGACATCTACATCATCAATTACCCATTTTACCATATATGTGTATGGTAATATCTTTGGTCTCGCAGCTATTCGGTGCAAGAATGAACATGTTGTTTCAAAATAGGAGGCGTCAGATGATTCCTGGGCATCAGTTGTTGCCTTTGTTACCAGTGGCCTGGGATTCTCTTCTTCAAGCAGGTTATACATGGCTTCCCAGGATGTGGTTCCTCCGTCTTTGCTACAGGTGGTATCGGAGAAAAGTGGTATCATGTCTGATTTCTCAGATGCAGTAGCTTTTCCCTTCTTCGCCATTCTTTCCAACGTCGTTTTCTTCAGAGGTTTCCTGAAATGGAGCAATGGAAATTATCAGATAAACACAAGGCGAAAATGATAGTGAGAATTAAATGATACAGTTAACCCCGAAAGGTGACAAGAAAGGAGATTTTATTCGAAAATGCAGATGAAAGATATCAAATCACATCGAGTTGTTTTTAACATAAATGCCATTAAAACTTATTAAATACGCACTAAGATATTTTATCATGGCCTTTATTACTCATTTAAGCTATCACATCACAAACGGGAAAGGAAAAACTTTAAGGTGGCGAGTTTAAAGTGTGAAATGTCAATTATGCGATTGCGATAAGATTATCGCAATATCGCATTTTTGATTGTGTGTTTTTCGAAGTTGTTTAAAATTCTGCGAGATGCAAGGTGAGTGACATATCTTTTATCGTTAAAAGCAAATTTTTCTTAAATGAATATTTAAAGCGTAAAGTGATCTTTTACGTAGCACCAGAATTAACTACGATTTATAACATTTATCGTATACTTTCATTGGGTCTGGGTCGCATTGCATTTCACAAACTTTTCATAGTTCACAAGATTGGCCTTTGAGTAAAGCACCATGATGCGATGAGTGTTGGCTTGCTATGCTGCAATATCACAATTCGCATATTCCAAAGGCTTTGTTAGTTGTTCTTTTCATGAATGGTGATATGCGATTGTGATAGGCGCTTTATTTTACAAGGAATACCTTAAGTCTTAGTTTTAAATGGAAAGCTCAATGATATCCTAAGTTTATTACGGTGATCCCTTCCTATCGCAATTCACAAATCCTAGTTTTCCAATTAACCTTTAACACACATGATCCAGTGATATGTGATAAAGTGAGAATTACTAGTCTTAAAGGGATTTGACTTGATATCTTATATTATTTAGCAATTCATTTCTAATAATTCAAAAATAAATCCTTTAAGCGATAAGTTTTTTGGATGATTTTTTATAAAGGGTCCCCATTTATTAATATAATATTAACTGTTAAATCAATAAATGGGGGGGACATCACAACATGTTCCAAACCCCAAACCGAAAGAATGTCCTCTAGAGTTGGTTCCAAGTCCATATAGTTGGTCAGGTTCACCATCCTAGTAATAGTGTAAAGAGGAAAAAGAACTAATAAAACTAACTCCTGACTGAAACGACGGGTGAAAAACTTATGAGCAGGCTAAAAACCCAAAACAATGGAACCTCCCCTGTGCAGTATGACCCTAGGTAACATGAGACCCCAGAGAAAACAAGGAGACCCAGTATGAAAATGAGGAAATACAACCAGTACAAGGTATTGAAAACGGAGGAGGTCGTAAGCGTTGAGAGTCACAAAGGATGCATCCGGTCATCCAAATGAAAAAATCAGTGAAAAAATGAAAAACAAAGTAAAAATGATCACCCAGATAAACCCCCGCCTCAAAATTCTCACATCTCCCTCGACACCCACCCAACCCAAGGACTGGCCCAGCAAAAACATGGCTCAACATCACTAACATATTAATACATAAAGTACCTATAATTAAAATTTTGAAGTTAAAATCTAATTAAACATCAAAAATCATATAAATATCTACATACCTCACCTTCTAGCTACATGTAACCTTATGACTATCAAAATCAAATCTGTTGAGAGCGGTGGAAGAAGGTTACAATCACCTAGTAAGGATATTTATACAAGCACGCAGAGAACGAGAGGGGGCATGGATGGATGTACATTATGAGCTGAATATTGGAATTGAGAATTGAAGATTGGAGTTAAGAGCTAGAGATTTGATTAATTGTTCTTGAAGATTTTGGGAATGGGGGCTAAAGTGCTTCAATTACGAAGTATTTTGGAGCTGGTTACCAAGTATTGTACCCAGTTTGGCAATGCGAGTTTGGTCATTTGGTAATAGGAGCGAATTTGGAGTGACAACAGCCTGGGGTTGACATCAAGAGCAAAATCCAGGTATGTGTAATGAATATAATTGGTAAATTCTGCTCCTAAATTTCACTATCTGTATTGTTAGAATTAATTTCTTAATTTTCCAAATTTAGAACCCTACAAAATCACACTCCCTCAATTTGACTCTTCCAGCACTATAAATCTCCACCAGAATACTTCCTCATTCCTCTAGCATATGCTACTTAATCTCTTATTTAAATCCTCTTGTTGAATCACTCTACTACTAGAAAATTGATCTGCCTAGATCACTGAGTATCTACACTGTGTGTTTCTCATCCACCCCATCAACCTCCTCTTATAATCTCTAGTTGAGTCTTCAACGACGATGATTTAATCCTTATCAATGGTTGAGATCATTTTTGAGTTGATTTGTGTGAGTTTCTATAGAATTATCACATTTCTTAATTAATTACTATTAATTAACTAGTTTTCCTAAGTTATAGACCTAGGAAAAAATTAAATGATGGTCAATTAATTTAATTAAGCTATCTCTAGGTGGAATTTCCATAAACGATTTATGGGTTTTAGAGATCTCATGTGTTTTAGTTTCTCCACAAAGTTTGAGACTAGAACACCATTTGATGCTAAAAACAATAAAAATGCATACAATACTTTGCTAAGATTTCATAGAATGATATTTCATACCAATAGCACATAGAAACCCTAACTATAGCAATAGCCATTAAGATATTCAACATGTTGAAATATGCAACTAGGTTTGGTCTTCATAATGACATATGTAATCATGATTTTTTTGTATGTAATGAAAAGAGAAAAAAAAATACTATTGTTATTCTTGAGGCATGTGTTTCATGCTCAAGGGAAATTTATTTTTAGGTCAAGCACCCATTGAGTGGTTATAGGGCTTGTCATTGAGTCTACAAGAAAATTGAGTCATTTTCATGCATAAAATACCTGTTTGGGCATGTTACATATTGTAAATAAAATTTATTTGAGTCAAAAGAAAGTCAAAATACCCTTCAAGACCTCGACATGGTGCAAAGATCAAGTCGGTCTGCATGAAGGGACAAATTGGCCTAAATATAGAAATTCCTACCCCTCAAAAGCCTATAAAAAAGAAGGAACTCGACCTTATAAACAAGGTCAAAGCTTTGGGCCTCTCTCTCTCTCTCTCTCTCTCTCTCTCTCTCTCTCTCTCTCTCTCTCTCTCTATCTCTCTCTCTCTCTCTCTTGTGTTAGAGTTTCTATAGTTACTAGGCAATTCAAAATAATGAAGTTGCATCGAAGCTATGAAGTTGTATAGAAGCATCAAAGCTGAATCGAAGCTATGAAGCTATATAGAAGTTGTGAAGCTACATCGAAGCTGTGAAGCTGCATCTAAGTTGTGAAGCTACATAGAAGTTACGTAGCTGCATTGAAGCTGTGAAGCCACAACTAGGTCGAAGCTGTGAATCTGTTGGAGAGGTCGAAGTTGTGAATCTGCTGAAGAGGTTGAAGTTGTAGTAGAATTTACTGGTTGAATTTGTAGAAGAATTGTTGGGAAGAAGAATTTACTGGAAGTTGAAATCGTAGAAGTTGCTAGAAGCAAGGTTTGACTTGGTCTTGGAGGGGCTTGGCCAAGGGTCATAGGTCTTGGAATTTATCAATTGAAGGTATATAAGAAGAGCATAATTCTTGTGGGTTTTCCTCTCAATTGTATAGGTTTTGATCCTGGATGATTTCCTACATCTTGTGTCCTTTTCCTTATTGTTCTTTATGATTTGGTAGCTTCTTAATGTAGAAAATTACCACTAATAAAAAGTGAAAGAATAAGTTAATTATGTGAAGTAAAAATAAACCACAAACAATTATCAAAAGAAAAGAAATTACCTACACTTGTTGCCCCTAGATTTCTCAACATGGTATCAGAGCTAAGGTGATATGACAAGGAAAGGCAACTTACAGAAGGAAACTCAAGGGCCGGAGCACTAGAATATCATCAAGAGAATCAATCACCAAGTAGGACCATTCATCTCAAGGATCATCTCATCTCAAAGGAATAATACCTCAAAACCCTAGCCTATCAAAAGAAGGGTTTCTCACTTGAAGCATTGTTGGGAAGCTCACACATCATCATCAAAGAAGATCTCAAGGACCCTACCTCCATTCAAAGAAAGTATACAAATTGAAGATTATTTAAGCCTCTACATCCAATGGAATTAATAAGAGGCATTTTCATCCTCATCAAGGAATCAAGGAGGTATCTCCCTCTTTGAAGGATCACTTCTGAAGGAAGACATATTCTATTATATACATCATCATCAAATCAAGAAGACATCAAGTTGAAGATATTGTAATCAAGAAGCATATTCACTTGAAAAGTAAGTACCTTTATATTTATGACAAAATATTCTATCAAAATGACTTCATTTTGCATGGAAAGTAAAAAATTGGTTGGTTCATCAACCTTTCTTGCATGGAAGAAGATGACAAATTTGGTCCTCATAAAAAATGAAGTCGTTAAGGGTACCATGACTAAACCTCCAAAGGAAGAAGCTCAAACTCTAGAAAAATGTATGAAATGGGAATTAAGGGATCAAAGGATTCTCATAGAATCCATAAATCATCCCCTCATACCTCATGTATCATAGTTGGAGACATCAAAAGAAATATATGACAAATTAGTAGAATTGTTCTCCACAAGTGCTATTGGAGAAGTGATAACTTTGAGAAACAAAAATCTCAAAGGAAGATGGAATAAATTCATACTTTATGAAGGTATCAGAAATAAGAGACCAACTATAAAATATGGGAGAAATAATGTGATGAGCCCCAAAAATGGGTAACTATATGGGCTCATTCTGCCTATTATTTTCATTTAATCCACCATTCTCAATAGTTTTCTGCATTTTTTTGAATATATTTATGTCAATAGAGTGAATCGGAATGGTCACTTTGCCATGTAGTCTAATGAGTGTTTATTGCAGATTTTTTGGACAATTTTGAACAAGGACCAGGAATTTATGAGCAAAATGACAGCCAAACTCGAGGAAACAAGGATGAGGACTTATAGGAGGGGTGTCTCCTTCATTAATGACCCCTTCCTTGAATTCTTCATCAACAGCTCGGAGTACAAAGGCCCACATGGATGATTCCATGGGGCAGTCAAACAAGTCAAGTAGGGCTACTGTTATCTTCAGTTCTAGGCAGTCGAGTTCCTTAAGTTTAGGAGGACTGTTGGGAGTCCCCACTTGTATAAATAAGAAGGCTTCAAGCCTCAGTATGTTAGCCATTTCATGGTATATTTTCACACTTTTTTGCAGCTTTGTACTCATCTCATTTTCGAGCTCTTTTTGAAGACAGTTTTGTGATGTAACTACTATTTTTTTATAAATGAAGATGAACCAAGTTTTGAACCAGCACTGATCTTTTCTAGAGGGTTGAAGCTCTTGCATTAGGGCCCAACCCAAGCTGCCCAGCACCTCCTTTGTGTATTTATATGTTTTTTCTTTCATTCATGAGATAATCTCTGTTGTTTAGATTCATCTTGCTTTGTTAAATTAGGTTGCTTTTGATGGTTAGAATAGTTGTTTTTGGTTCAATTTGCTTAAGTAAGTTGTTGCAATGATAGAAAAAGATCCAAAAAGGCCAACATCAAGTCTTGATCTCCTTTCTCCCTTCTTGGGACCATGATTTGAGGTCAAGGCACTACTGCTGTCACCAAAAACACAGTTTTTGCGCTTTCATGCAACTGCTAGTGTGATACTTTGATTTGGAAAAGTTGATATTTGTTCAGATTCACTTGCTTAGATCATTTCATGTCCTTTTATCATATTTCTTTCACATGCTTTTATGTTCATAAGATATTGTTCAACATTTTCTGGTTTTAGGTCAGAAATTAGGTTAAACTAGACAAAACTTTGTTTTTTTAGTTCTTGCTTTGGTCAGTTTTGCTAAGTGAATGTGCAGATCTCTTGTAGGACATCCCAGATCATCATACCTCCATAGAACATCCAGCACCAGCCCACTTCTCCTAGATTTCCCAACTTGTTTGCAACATTTCCTCAATTTTCCCTAATTTCTGCGTTTTTCCATAAAGTTGCTTTTCTGCCCTTTGAACAAATCCAACCATCTCATTCATCCCTGACCTTCCTTGACAAGTTCTAGACCCCTCAACACCTTCATCCATCCTCCATTTCCCTTTTCCCATCATTTTTCCACCTTCAAGCCTCCAAAAACTACTTTTGGCCTCCTCTTGTAGATCCTCCTGTAGAACCTCCTATAGATCCCTTGCATCCTCCTGTAGAATTTCCTGTGAGTGATTTTTCAAAGTCTGATCAAAATGGAAGTCTTCAGAAGGGTACTGGGGGCCTCTTAGGACCTCTCCACACCTTCCTCACCTTCTGCAAAAGCCAACTCCATATTCCTTTACCACCAAACTACTGCACAGTCACAATGAGTCAAATCACAAGCATAATAATTCCACATAGAAATACTCAAAAGTACAAAAAGATGATTTCTTCTCATTTCTCTTCAGAAGTAGCTTGAATAAATGCAATTTACCTTTTCAGTAGTCTATGGCACCCATTTCAGTAGTTTCCATCTCTTTTTTCAAAAGTAGGGTTAGTGGGTAAATTAGGGTTTGTTAGGTTTTGCGTTTCATTTCAGTTTCCCTTCTCTTTCTGCAATTAGAATAGCCACTGTAGAGTTAGTTTCCCTTCATCACAGTTAAAGCTTCTTCTAAGAACTCATTGGCTTAAGCTTCTAGCGAACTTGTGCCAGTTGATCAAGTGACAGCCTGCAGTAAGAGCTAGTACTTGTGCATACAGCACTGTGACTTCCAAGTTTGTTACGAACTACCGGCTTGATAAAAGTAAGGAAGGAAGCCCTAGGAGTTGCAGCATTATTGTTGCAATACTAGAGCTCACCACTCTTTTTGGCGTCGTTGCCAGGGAAGCATCAGAGTATTTTTTGATTACTTCTTTTCTTCTATTTTTTAACTACAACATTCTGCTAAGTAGTTTATTTTAGCAAAAGTAGAGTAGTTGTTTCATTTCAATTTTGCAATTTCAATTCTGCAAAAGTAGATTAGTCATTTTCTACTTTCATTTCAATTCTGCAATTTCATTTCAGCGAGCGTAGATTAGGCATTTCCTGCTTTCATCTCAATTCTGCAATTTCATTTCAGCAAAGTAGATTAGTCATCTCTTGTTTTCATTTCAATTCTGCAATTTTCATTTCAGCAAGGTCTATTTCAGTTAGTTGCAATATTTTGTTCAATCCATTTCAGTTTTGCAGGTACAAGCAGAAAAAAAAAAAAAAAAACAGAAATCACCCAAAAAAAAAAGAGATTTCCTTTCATGCCTTGTAGGAACAAAGACAATTCCGGAAAATTCCTACCCAACACCCCCACCACATCAGTGAGTCACCCTTCTCTCTTCTTTGGTGGTAGTGATCTAGAAGAACCTATAGGTGAACCTCCAGAGATATACGAAGATCCTATAATAGAAGAAGAGCAAGAAACCATTCCTCCTGAGACCATGGCTAAAAACAGAAACGTTAGAGGAAATGGGGAAAGAATAGAAGGTGCCTTTCCTATCCGAGAGACCAATGGG
This sequence comes from Pinus tabuliformis, assembly GCA_031772625.1. NCBI lineage: Eukaryota > Viridiplantae > Streptophyta > Pinopsida > Pinales > Pinaceae > Pinus > Pinus tabuliformis. The sequence continues at coordinate 1,648,280,009 of CM062818.1, read as the reverse complement.
GACACAAAAATGAAAAACATAAGTCCTTCATCCTTACCTCACTTCCATGGATTGACTACCGAAGATCTTGATACCTTCTTGTTTGAATTTGTTGTTCTCTGTCGAACCTATGACTATGCAGAAGATGAGCAGAAGTTGAAATTGTTTCCTTCTACCCTCAAGGATGCAGCCTTGCACTGGTTCATGGGGTTACCTAGAAACAGTATCACAACTTGGGCTCAGATGCAGCAAGCCTTTAACAACAAATACCAGGATTACTGTAGGTCAAAGGATACCAAGGAAGAAATCTTTTGAATGACCATGGGAAGTGATGAATCTTTAGAAGACTACGAAGAGAGGTTTCAACTCAGTTATAAAAGGGCCAGGTGCACACTTGACCCTGAATCTCTGAAGTTGGTTCTGCTCAGAGGAGTCCCTGAAGACCTTCTAGATACCCTCCATTTGCTAGTTGGGGAGACATCTACCAACTACCTTATGATGACATAAAGACTGTGTTTAGAAACCATTCCAGGTCAGCTAGAAAGAGAGGTAGGGGAAGTCAACCTTTAGCCAGTACATCCTCATCCAGTTCATCCCTTAGAAACAAACTTGAGAATCGGCTGGAAGATTTCAAGAGCGAGGTGAGGCAGACTCTTGCCATGCAAATGGATACCTTGCATATCAAAAGGAAACAAGAGGAAGTCGAGAGGGCTTTGGCCATCTTTTGTCCCAGGTGCACTAGAAAGCATCCTAGGAACGAATGTCCATTGCACTCTATAGAAGTGTGTTTAGTCTGTGAAGAAGACCATCCCGTGAATCAGTGCCCTTCCTTGCCCGGAATCAAAGCTGCATATCAGGGGGTTGAAGGGGCCACTGAACCACTCTATTTCATGAACTAAAGGAGGCCACATGGACCTAGACCTTACCAGCAGGGAATGCAAGGGACATCCCAGACCTATTACAACCCTAATCAAGCCACTTCCATTCCTTTTTGGGGTCCCCCTGCTCATCCTTCCTATTCCACATCCCCTCCTTGGTCGTATCCTCCTCCATACCAGGTTCCTCCAGTTGCTCATTCATTTCATCCTTATGCTCAGCCACAGCCTCAGTGGAATGCACCATATCAAGGGTGGAGGCCACAATACAACTCTCCTCCCACTCTTTTTCCTCCACCACCTGCTCAACCACAACCATTACCTCCTGCTCCACCAAGACAACCCCAAATACCTACCCAACCAAACCCGAACCCCAACAACAGACAGGCCCAGCAGGTATATAGTGGAGAAACATCATGCCCGACCTATGATGTGGAGATTCAAGAGATTAACCTACGATCTAGGAAGGTTCTCCTAGATAGCCAACCTCCTCCTAAGGAGGATGAGGAAGAAAAACAGGAAAGTAAACCAAAAGTCACTCCACCCTATCCTGAGAGACTAACTGGAACCGCACAACCGACCCCGAAAGAAACTGAACTTCTGGGAGAATTGAAACAGTTATGTGTAAAGATACCGCTTCTCCAAGCCATAAAGGATGTGCCTATATACAAAAAGATGATTAAGGAGAAGTTCTTCAGGCACCCAGGTAGGCGCAAGAGAGATGCCCCAACTATCAATGTCATAGGACAACTGTTCGACCTGATGTTGGGGCAGGTAATCTGTCTGAAATATCTAGACCCTGGGAGTCCTGTAGTCAATGTCCACATCAATGGCACCATAATCCCCCATACCTTGATTGATCTAGGGGCTACCATTAATGTGATGACCAGGGACACTATGCTCAAACTCAACCTTTAGGGTTCCTTGAGAAAGATCTCAATAATACTATAGTTAGCAAACTGCTCCACTGTGACCCCTAAGGCGATTATGGAAGATGTAATGGTCTCTATTGATACTTGGGAGTACCCTGCTAATTTCCTGGTTCTCCAACCAAAGGCAAAGCTCACTGGGTATCCTCTCATCCTGGGAAGGCCTTGGTTGGCTATTGTAGATGCCTACATCAGTTGTTGAGCTGGGAACATGACAATCAAGAACAGGCATATGTCCATATAGCTAGTCCTCTATCCTCCTACCCAACCTCTGCTAGAACATGATTTACCTCTCTGGTTGGAGGAGGAAGATGAGGATGAAGTCTATTCTACACCATTGTGTACAGTAGAGGCTACCATGGGGGGTCCACAAACCGAGGATGATCTTATTGAGAACTTGATTAAGAATCTGCCCCCTAGTGTGTTGCCATTAGAAGAGTTGGTGGAAGAAACCCAAGCCAATCCTTTAGTTGATCTTTATGTGGCTGATCTGACCTCTCTCTGAGTTAAGAATGTGGAATTCAGCGCAGAAAGAACCTTGAAGATCAACTCATCCCTATCCACCTCTCAGGAGAAAGAACTATATAGCTTATTGAAAAATCACTTGGATGCTTTTGCTTGGAGCTATAAGGAGATGAAGGGAATCCACCCTTCAATCTGTACTCATCACATTTACATTAAAGAAGATTGTAAACTATTCAGTCAGCCTCAAAGGAGGATGAATCTAGCCCTTAAGGACCTTGTCAAAGAAGAACTGCAAAAGTTGTTGGATGCAAGATTCATCTACCCCATCTCTGACAGCGAATGGGTTTCTCCTTTGGTACTAGTGCCAAAGAAAAACGAGAAGTGGAGAATTTGTGTAGATTATCAGGAACTAAACAAGGCCACCAAGAAGGACCATTTCCCTTTGCCTTTCATAGATCAAGTGTTAGATGGTCTGGCAGGAAAGAAGTTCTTCTCCTTCCTATATGGGTTTAGCGGGTACAACCAAATCCAAATCAACCCAGAAGACCAAGATAAGACCACTTTCACTTGTCCTTGGGGTACTTTTGCATACTGGGTCCTTCCTTTTGGGTTGTGCAATGCTCCTGCCATTTTCCAGAGGGCAGTTGAGCATATTTGTTGAACTGGTTCATGATTCAGTGGAAATCTATATGGATGACTTTACCCCTTATGGTTTTAACTTCTAGGAAGCTTTGACTAACCTGGGGAAAGTTCTAGCCAAGTGTATTGAAATGAACCTATCCCTCAGTCATGAAAAATGTGAATTCCTGATGACTAAAGGGACCGTGCTATGTCATACAATTTCTCAGCAAGGATTACAGGTGGATCCCAACAAGGTTGCTATCATCCAAAGGGTCCCACCTCCTCAAAAGTTAAGAGATGTTCGGAGTTTTCTAGGCTTAGCAGGGTATTATAGAAGATTCATTAAGGATTTTAGTAAGCTAACCTCTCCATTGTTTGGTCTTTTGGTAAAAGATGTTGAGTTCATATGGACTGACAACTGTCAAGAGGCTCTGGATGCCTTAAAAGGTAAACTGGTAACTGCCACAATTTTGAGAGGTCCAAACTGGGCCCTACCTTTCCACATTCACACAGATGCCTTGAACAAAGTGGTAGGAGCAGCCTTAGGGCAAGTTGATGAGAAGTTGCCTTATGCCATATACTTTGTCAGTAAAAACCTGTCCAAGGCAGAATTAAACTACACTGTAACCGAAAAAGAGCTCCTAGCTGTAGTCCATTCCCTAAATAAGTTCAGACACTACATCATCAGCTATCAAACATTCGTACACACTAATCATGCTGCAATTAGGTATTTGATGAATAAACTGGATGTAAATACCCGTATCATTAGATAGTTACTTTTATTGCAGCAATTTGATTTGACCATTGTTGATAAGCCTGGTAAGGAAAATGTTGCTAATTTTCTATCTAGACTAGATCTGCCTACAGGTGAAGAAGGAATGGTGGATGATCAAATTCCATATGAACACCTATTTTCTATTTCAGTACTCTCTCCATGGTTTGTTGATATAGAAAATTATTTGGTTTCAGCACAGTTTCCGCCACACCTATCCTCAAAAGAGAAGAGAAAGATCATGAGGAAAAGTGCCCCATTCACTTGGATTGGGGGCAATCCTTCTAAACTTGGCCCAAATCAGATTTTGAGGCGATGTGTCAGGGAGGAGGAAGTTTTTGACATCCTCCTAACCTGTCATGATGGGCCCTGTGGGGGCCACTTTGGAGCAAAGAGGATTGCCTTCAAAATTCTGCAAGCGGGTTACTATTGGCCCACTCTTCATCAAGATGTCAGGAGATATATCAGCTAATGTGACTGATGTCAAAGGATGGGGAAACCTACTCCAAGGGATGAGATGCCCCTACAACCTCAAGTGACTTTCGAGCCATTTGAGAAGTGGGGCATGGACTTTGTGGGTCCTGTCAACCCTCCTTCAAAACAGAAATCTTACATCATTGTGTGTACTGATTATTTGACAAAATGGGCAGAAACAAAGGTGATCAAGGTAGCAACAGAAGAAAAAGTAGCTAAGTTTTTGAGGGAAAATATCTTCTACAAGTTTGGCTATCCAAGAGAGTTAGTCACAGATCAAGGGAGTTAGTTTACCTCCAATCTGGTTGAAGACCTACTCACACATCACAATTTAAGCACAGAACTTCCACCCCTTATCATCCGCAAGCAAATGGACAGGTGGAAATCACTAACACAGCTTTGGAAGGAATTTTAACTAAGGTAGTGAGCAGCAGCAGAAAAGATTGGGTAGATCGATTGGTTGAAGCCACCTGGGCCTATAACACCACCTGGAAAACCACCACAGGGTTCACACCCTATGAGCTGGTCTATGGGAAGAAGGCTCTACTGTCAATAGAATTTGAATATAACACATTAAGGATGGCAACTCAGCTGGACCTAGATCTTAGCCATGCACAAAAGGAAAGATTGCTTCAGCTAAATGGATTGGATGAACAGAGATTGTAGGCCCTTCTCCACTCAGAGGTAGTCCAACTTCAAAGAAAAATATGGCATGACAGACACCTCAAAGAAAAACAATTCCAGCAAGGAGATTGGGTGTTGCTGTATGATTCAAGATATAAAGATTTCAAGGGCAAACTGAGGACAAGATGGCTGGGACCATACACAGTAGAAAAATGCAATGACAATGGTTCAGTCCTAATCCGGACCATTGATGAAGAAGCCATCCTCATGCTCGTCCATGGGCATAGGTTAAAGATCTACAAGAAGCCCCTTTCCAAGCAAGAGTTCATTGAAAATCTAGGTAAAACAGTGTTGGTAGTGGAGCAGGTCCCTGTCTCCACTCCACCCACACCCTGAACCAAAAAAAAAGAAGGAAAAATAGAGAAAAAAAACTGAAAAAGAATAAAAGATCCATGGGTGAAAACCTCTTGGAGGCACCCACGGCATGCAGTGAGGGTGAAAACCTCCTGGAGGCACCCCAGCTGTCTCATAAAAAAAAAAAACTAACTTCTTTTGAATGCATTGCAGATTGCAGGAGGGTCATAGAGGAAAAAAGGACATGGCCAGGCTACATACACCCTTCATAGTCCATTCCTCCATCACCATTATCTTTTCTCAGGCCTTGGTCTCACTTGTCCTAAAGATTTCACATCCTACAGGAAACTCTGTGCATTCTACAGGAGGCTCCTGTAGAAATCACAGAGAGATCAAAATCGAGTTTAGAAAAGAATCTGAGGGCTAGAAATTTGTTCAGAAGGCCTGTGGACCTCCCTGCCACCATCCATCCTCCTACTTCTCCATTCCATCCCTGCACACCCACATTTCCACTCACTTTTTCTTCCCTGCACACACAAAAAAACACAAAATTATGTTTCTGTTGTTTTTTTTTTTTTTTTTAAAGAAGAAATAATGAATAAGACAACAGCATTCTTCACTTGTTCTTACTTGATGCCTTCCAGCTATTATTCCTTTCATGCAGAACCTTCTTCAGCTATCTTTTTAGCCCCTGCTCAAGCATCAGCCTGAAATTTCAGAGGGAGAAGCAACTACAGGAAATCCTACAAGATTACTGTAGTAGCTAATCCCTTTAAAAAACAAGCTCCAGAGGTAGGGCCCGCGTAGCCAAGATGAATGCAACGTGCAAGGAGCAGAGCCTGATCGAAAAATCACCAGCATAAGCCACCAGTTAAGAGGCAGAGCATTAGCAACAGCAGCAATGAGAAAATGAGGTGCCCCAAGTCCGAGCATGCAGAGCACAATAGCAACTAAACAGGTAAGTGGCTAAACCTATTCCTCTGTTGCATGAATATTATTTAGGAACTGCATGAACTATTGGGATGGTCATGATCAAATGAAATCAGTGGCCAGCTAACTGGCCACCCTCGTTTAGTTCAAACCATCCTTGTGGAGTTCAAATGAGCCCCGTCCAATTCAAACCGCAGTTCAGATACGCAATCAACACGTGTGGCCTGTCAACTCGAGAAGAAAAACTCAGAACCGGTAGTGGTGGCGGCATATAACGGGAATAATGGAGGTGATGGTGGTCAGGCGATATGAAAAATGATAATGACACTGGCGTAGGACCAACGATCCGGATGGGGATAACGTACCCATCCGGCCACCTCACCTCGTCACCGCAGATTACACCATTAGCTTAAGTACAATGTGTTTAAGCCTCCACCACCTTTTGTTTCATTTGCATCAATGATTTCTCAATTACAGTACTCACCTACCACCTTCAGAACAGCGAACCAGTTGTTTTCTGCCAGTTTTTCAAAACCCTCCCGCCTATCGAGCTCTACAGGAGCATTATTACTTTCTACAGGAGCAGGAACACCATCTACAGGAAGTTCTCGATAGGAAGACCAGAGAGCAGCTTTGCAGAGGAAAAATTCAGAATTTTCGTCAAGTTCGAGCTTGAAAAGAGGTAGGCTCAGGAACCCACTCTGCATGTGATATATCTATACAAGGTGGTGGATTAGAAGCAAAGTATTGGGTTGAAAAAGGAAAGAAAAGAGAGCTCAAAAGTCTGCCTGTGTTTTCCAGAATTCCATACAGTCTCTCTATTTTCTTCCTTGCGCTCAAAAATTTGTTTTTTCTTTCCTTTCCCATATTCTTCTGTACAAAAGAAAAGGGATGCAACCATAGAAACCAAGCAAAAAAAAAACGAATTTTCAAGTCTATCTACTTTGTGAAAAAAAGCATTGTTTTATATATTCTCTGTTTTGTCAAAATATTGATTTCTTCTAAAATCCGAGAAGTAAAGTCAGGTTGAAAACCGGGTTGAAGGGAGGGAAACATTGCAAAATTGATGTTGTGAAAAAAGGAAGAACACGGGAAATCCCCTCTCTGGTTTCAGAAAAACAAAACTCAGCTATCCCTCTATTTCCGGTTTTGAAAGTTGTTGCCTTCTTCCTCACCTGAGCATTTTCAGAAGTCACTAAACACCATGCCAGGAGGTTTTATGAGAAAGGAGCCTTTGAACTCCAACAAATTGCATGAGCACCCAGAAGTGGTGGCCCTCTTCACCAGGGCAAACTGGATGTCTTTCTTTGAGAGAATTCATGGATATGATGAGGAGGTGACAGAGAAATTTTTAATGTCCTTAAGGCCACATTCAAAAACCCATGCTATAGTCAGTTTCAGGGGTTTGACCATAGAGCTTACACTAGAAGTTATCATCAGAATCACAGGTCTTCCACTTGGGCTCCCCTAGAGCAAAGAAGAAAAACCATTAGGACGGGTTGCTAAAAAGACATTTTTTCAGCCTAATGAACATCCTGTAGAGGATAATAATGGGGTCAGAAGGACAAGTTTACCTCATCCATGGGGTGAGGTCAGCTACCAGATCATGAAATATATCACCTATGAAGGAAGATTCAGTATAGTTTATGGTTACCACTTCAGGTTATTGCATGAATTGAGATATGGGATGGACCTACCTATAGCTAGGAAACTCAGTCTCCCATATTTCCTCCTCCTATCTTTGATAGAATGTGGCACCAAGTTGAATGCAGGGGTTCCAAACCAACTGGCCCACCATGGGCTCATCAAATTGTTGTTGGAAGATGCCCTACACACATACACCATCCCCATAGCTTGGGAAATTTTCAGGAACATGTCTAGAGAATATGACATCAAAACTCTGACTGATGACCTTAGCCCATCTGGCAGTGAAGAGGAGCAGAAAGAGGAACTTGAGAAGGAAATTCATGAGGAGGCACAAAATATTCAAATAGAAGAAGAAAAAGAGGAGAAATAGAAAGAAGAGGAGAAACCGGACAAAACCACAGTTGAACCTAAGGCAGAAAAGAAAGCAGCATCAAAAGAAGAGAAGAGGAAGAGAACAAAAGTTGAGAAGAAGAAGCCCAAGAAAGCTCAGAAAAATACTGCCACAGGAAAGGCAGAGACTCAGCAAGAAAAGGAGAAAACACCACCAGAGACAGCAGAGACAAAAGCAAAAACAGTAGACACAAGAAAAACTGCAGAGGATGAAGGAGAAGAACAGCAAGAAGAAGTGTCCCCTGAGACACTAGCAAGGGAAGCAGCAGCTGTCCTTGCTGCATTGAGCACTCCAGCTAAGCAAAAGGGGAAAGGAAAAGGCAGAAATTTATGTATTTCAAAGCTCGAAGGGGCACAAGGATTAAGGTGGGAAAGCCCCAGCCACCATCAAAAGAACCCATTATCATTGAGGATGCACCTACTGTAACAAGGGAGGAATCTCCCTCCAAAATCTCTATCACCTACAAGAGAGGGAGTCCGAAGACCTCCACCTGGAAGGAAAGAATCAAATTCATGGACTCAAAAGCAGTCCTACAAGAGGCACAAAACTCTCTACAGGAGACACTGGCCAAGCTTAAAGAAACTGAAAAATTGGAAAAGAAGGCAGAAGAATAGTCACAAGAGGAAGGTAAAGAAAAAGAAATACCTGAGCCAAGCCCTCAGCCTAATTTAGGCTCCTATTACAATCTTCTAGAAGGTGGGAAGATCATCCCACAAAAATTTGCAATGCCTCTTTTCTTCGAACTAGAAAAGGAGAGAGTCAGGACCCACACCTGGATGCAGATTGCCAAATCTAAAGGGGTCGAAGATATAGGGCACATGGAAAATAGGTTGAGAGAGATGAGTAGAGAATTGGGCATGGTAAGGCACACAGAGAGCATTAGAAGAGCTCAGCTACAGGAAGAAAATGAACTGTTGAAAAAGAAACTACAGGAAAGGGGACCTCAAGGAGGAAATAAGCTGCCAGTCTTGGAAGGACAGCAACAAAAAGAAGGACCCCTAGCAGATAGTGAAGCAGCAGAGAAACAGCAGCAAGAAGAACAACTGCTGACAGATAGTGAGACACTGATGAAACAACAGCAAGAAAAAGAATCTCAGGCAGCAACTGAAGTGCTGATTTTGAAAAGGCAGTTGTAGGAAAAGGAAGCCCAGATGGCCTGCATGGCCAACTAGGCAATGGAGGCCTTGCAGTGCAGACAGCCAGCTAGATCCTATGCATTGTATCTCAAAGATCAGTGGCTCCAATTCCAAATTAACACATTGGCCTAGAGGGGCACAACACCATTTCAAGATTATGGCCAATTTATGCATTTATGTGATAATAGTTCAGCCGAGGATAAAGCCAAGCTAGCAGAATTTTACCTACACAATATGGCACTTCCTGACATGAATTTATGGGATCCAAATGCTACATTGGGAGACCTACAGCTCATGGCTATGGCTTCTTGGTTGAGCCATGAAGAAAAGAGAGCAGTGGAAATTCAGAAAATCATGGCAAAGGAGCTAAGTGAGCCCCTCATGATAAGGGCAGAACCAGCAGAACCATTAGCTCTCATTTATGCCCACCAACACCTGGCAACCAATCCTCAAGTTCTTCCTGACTATGTTGACAAGCAAGCACAGGCTATCGCTCATTTTGAAGATATGGAGAGATTATTTGGCGATGACTGCCTTCATGCTTGCATGAGAAGGTGGAATACATTGTCACATAGCCTAAAGATTAGGGAGTATCACTCCCCAACCAGAATGAGGGAAGCTATGAGGAGAGTGCCCTTATATAAGCAATCAATGCAAAACTTGAAAGCCAACTGGATTGGTCTTAAATACAGTCCTCCACTGCTGCTAGGACTATTGGAAGGGGTTAAGGAGGAGGAAGAATAGAAACAATGGGAGGAAGTGGACAAGAAATCAGGTTTCCATGACAGAGAGGAAAACATCACATCGGAGGCTTGGGATGTCAGGGAAGTTGTTAAATCTATTAAAGATGAAGAACTGGATTAGTTGCTTAGAGGATGAGCAACCCATTCAGCAGGGGGGTGATGATGAGCCCCAGAAATGGGTAACTATATGGGCTCATTCTACCTATTATTTTAATTTAATCCACCATTCTCAATAGTTTTGTGCATATTTTTGAATATATTTATGTCAATAGAGTGAATGGGAATGGTCACTTTGCCATGTAGTCTAATGAGTGTTTATTGCAGATTTTTTGGACAATTTTGGACAAGGACCAGGACTTTATGAGCAAAATGATAGCCAAACTTGAGGAAACAGGGATGAGCACTTATAGGAGGGGTGTCTCCTTCATTAATGACCCCTTCCTCAAATTCTTCATCAACAGTTCGGAGTACAAAGGCCCACATGGATGATTCCAAGGGGCAGCCGAGCAAGTCAAGTAGGGTTGCTATTATCTTCAGTTCTAGGCAGCCGAGTTCCTTAAGTTTAGGAGGACTGTTGGGAGTCCCCACTTGTATAAATAAGAAGGCTTCAAGCCTCAGTAGGTTAGCCATTTCATAGTATATTTTCACACTTTTGTGCAGCTTTGTACTTAGCTCATTTTTTAGCTCTTTTTGAAGATAGTTTTGTGATGTAACTACTATTTTTTTATAAATGAAGATGAACCAAGTTTTGAACCAGCACTGATCTTTTCTAGAGGGCTGAAGCTCTTGGGTTAGGGCCCAACCCAAGCTTCCCAGCACCTCCTTTGTGTATTTCTATGTTTTTGCTTTCATTCATGAGATAAGTTCTGTTGTTTAGATTCATCTTGCTTTGTTAAATTAGGTTTCTTTTGATGGTTAGAATAGTTGTTTTTGGTTCAAGTTGCTTAAGTAAGTTGTTGCAGTGACAAAAAAAGATCCAAAAAGGCCAACGACAGGTCTTGATCTCCTTTCTCCCTTCTTGGGACCATGATTTGAGGTCAAGGCACTACTGTTGCCACCAAAAACACAGTTTTTGCTCTTTCATGCAACTGCTAGTGTGATACTTTGATTTGGAAAAGTTGATATTTGTTCAGATTCACTTGCTTAGATCATTTCATGTCCTTTTATCATATTTCTCTCACATGCTTGTCTGTTCATAAGATATTGTTCAACATTTTCTGGTTTTAGGTCAGAAATTAGGTTAAGCTAGACAAAACTCTGTTCTTTTTAGTTCTTGCTTTGGTCAGTTTTGCTAATTGAATGTGCAGATCTCTTGTAGGAAATCCCAGATCATCATCCCTCCATAGAGCCAGCACCAGCCCACTTCTCCTAGATTTCCCAACTCATTTGCAACATTTCATCAATCTGCCCTAATTTCTGCGTTTTTCCATAAAGTTGCTTTTCTGCCCTTTGAACAAATCCAACCATCTCATTCATCCCTGACCTTCCTTGACAATTTATAGACCCCTCAAAACCTTCATCCAGCCTTCATTTCCATTTTCCCATGATTTTTCCACCTTCAAGCCTCCAAAAACCACTTTCGGCCTCCTCCTGTAGATCCTCCTGTGGAACCTCCTGTAGATCCCCTGCAGCCTCCTGTAGAATTTCCTGTGAGTGATTTTTCGAAGTCTGATCACAATGGAAGTCTTCAGAAGGGTACTAGGGGCTCCTCAAGACCTCTCCACACCTTCCTCACCTTCTGCAAAAGCCAACTCCATCTTCCTTTACCAACAAACTGCTACATAGTCACAACCAGTCAAATCACAAGCATAATAATTCCACATAGAAATACTCAAAAGTACAAAAAGATGATTTCTTCTCATTTCTCTTCAGAAGTAGCTTGAATAAATGCAATTTACCTTTCCAGTAGTCTATGGCACCCATCTTAGTAGTTTCCATCTCTTTTTGCAAAAGTAGGGTTAGTGGGTAAATTAGGGTTTGCTAGGGTTTGCGTTTCATTTTAGTTTTCCTTCTCTTTCTGCAAGTAGAATATCCCCTGTAGAGTTATTTTCCTTTAATCACAGCTAAAGCTTCTTCTAAGAACTCATAGAAGTTGGCTTAAGCTCCTAGCAAACTTGCGGCAGTTGATCAAGTGACAGCCTGCAGTAAGAGCTAGTACTTATGCATACAGCACCATCACTTCCAAGTTTGTTACAAACTACTGGGTTGATAAAAGTAAAGAAGGAAGCCCCAAGAGTTGCAGCAGTATTGCTACAATACTAGAGCTCACCATAATGTCTGACAGATAAATGACCACCATAATTCTCAATGCACTTCTAGACGAATGATGCAACTTCATATGTAGCATCTTTGGAAATAAGGAAGCCACCCCATTCAGTGAACTTCGGTCATTGTGTAAAATTGAAGAAACCAGGTTGAAGGTAATAAGTTATGTAGGATCAAATGAGAAATTCCAAGTACTTGCTTCCATGGCTAGGAATAAAGGAAAGTTTGGAAAGTTTAGTCCTCTGAAAACAGCAAAAAGAATATGTCAATGATCCAGTGCTATGGTTGTCATGAATATGGGAACTGCAAGAGAAATTTTCCTAAACTCAAGAAGAGAAAAAGAGGAAGGGAAGAACCCCATATCACTAAAGAATTGGAAGAACCTAAAAAGGAAAAACCAAAGAAGGAGGAAGTGAGAGATCTCTACTATGACTGAGCGAAATCTTATCCACTCAGTTATCTTCAGTATTATCAATAATAGTTATCATGATAGGAAGCATTACAAATATGATAGATGCATAATAATAGCATACGATTGATGCAAGATCTCATGACATCATTATAAAAGCATGAGAGATAGATGAAGTAGATGTCTACATGGTTCTAATAGTCACCATAGGAAGGAAGTAGCTATTGGAAACCTCATTCCAAGCATAAGTGGTACTTATGGATAAAAGAAAGTCATCTAGAATTCATCATACACCATCATCATTGGGAATGTGTATTTGAAGGATGAGGATAATCAAGATCCTCCATTGGAATATTCATAAGAATGTTCACCTCTACGTGGAAGAAGAAAATTTCTTGCTAATAATTCCACCTTGTGTGGGATCCATTATTTAGCAGGATGATGGTGTGGTGACAAAGGAGTGCAATAGTTCAATTTGATCTAAGTAATTTCAATCAAGGAAAGGAAGTTTCCAAAGGAAGTCTAGATGACCAAAATAAGGAAAGAGGTATGTATGCACATATTTGATAGTTTAAATCATGTCATCATATGGTTGCAGAAAGCATGGGTAAATGATCTACTTTGAGAGCATGTTCAAGGATCTCTTTCTTTGAAAAGATGCATGAAATCATGGTTCACATATTGACAAAGATGAAATACACACAATATGACCTCATATGAAATATGAGATGGTTGAAAATCAAGATAAAGGAACTATGGATGGAAGTTCTTGGGAATAAATGCGTGAAGAAAGAGAGAAAAGATTGTGGAAGATGCAATTATGCTAATGTAAGATAAGGAATCAACATCCGAGGACTAAAATGACCCGATGTGACATCTCTGTGGAAAAAGTATGAAAAGGTCTATAAATAAAGGAGACCCTTGACATATGAAGTCTTGGAGATGTGTTTATCAATATGCAGGATGTTGATGTTGTGGGAAAACAAGATGTCATGATGAAAGAAATCACAAATGGCAAATTTTATTTGATGTTCAAATTTTTTTTTTTTGAACAACATCTGGATGGGTTGATAATGGGCTTCCAAAAGAGAGTTGTAAATGTCACCTACAAATAGAAATCATGTGATTTGATGGAATATCCTAAAGGAAAAATGACATGGAAGAGGTAGCAGTATGAAGAAAAAAGAGATGGGAACTAGAGGATCACTTTCTAACAGAGTGAAGGATGGCATGACCGATGTGGCTCGTGAAGGAAAGTGATGGATGGTTGTTGGATTGATGGGGCTTGGTCCAGGTTCAATGTTATCTGTGCCAACCAATAAAACCCTAATTGTTGGCCCTTTAGGCAACAACCTACATACCACAGGTTGCAGTCTCACCCAAAGCAGTATTGGGGGATGCTAGAACCAGGTTTCTGCATCCAAAAGCCTATGTGATGGTTTCTTGAAGTCCCTACAGCTTAGATCTACCTTTGCACAACTCTAATCCTTCCAAACAGATAACTACCGCAAATCTATCTAAACAACTCCCAAAACTTCACGAAGGTACTTAATTGTACTTATCATGCATAAATATTATAGATCTACCCCTTTCGCGCAGTAAACAAGCATTAATTCATATAAAATATGCCACAAAGAGAAGATACATGAACTTAGCAGAAGTAAATAATAAGACAAAGATGCATCAATTTCGGCCCAAAACAATATTTATTAAGTATAAGCATTCAATTAAGGACTTCTTTTCCCTGCGCACTCAGCTGCAGGCTCCCGCACACTCAACCTGCAGACTTACCAAGGTCTTCGCACACTTAGTTGTAGGAGACTTCCCCTTTTGCCTAAGTATAAGAAACAAATTTTTCTTGCCTTAGCACCTTGCCCTTACAATGATTCTTCTCTATCTTATCTCCTCTTAGACTCGTTACGACTCAACTATATATAGCATTTGATTTACAATACCATGGACCGTGGACCATGGGCAGGTCTCAAAACAACTCTATCGCCTACCCAACTAAGGGACTAAATCCCCTTTGACTTCTACTAGATTTGTGCTCCGCTTCCACATTTCATGGAGACTTTACATTTGCCACGAAAAGGTATTAGAAAATTTTCTCAAAATTGACTCCAAACTTGACTTAACTGACCCTAGGGACCCCTTCCCAACAGGACCCAACACAAATTGGGTGACCTTCCCTCGAGTCACTCAGCGGGCACAACAACCTTGGCTTGGAGTTCCCTGAACTCCACCTTCAACACTTGCAAGTCAGTAGTACCCTACATTGCGACTTGATGCACTTCCTCGACCAGCTTCTCTGTTCTAAGACCTTCCACTGTGAAGCCTGGCATTGTTCGTTGTGTTTGCTGGATAGTCTTCAACTTCTCTTGGACTGAAAGAGTAAGCTGGCTTGCTACCTCTATCCACGGCTGTGGCGAAGCCTTCAAGATGGCCTCTCTTCTCTCCAGCTCCTCAATCTATGTTTGCAATTGTTTCCCTTCCATCAAGCGAGTGAAATGTTGGACTGACGCCAAAGTGCACGCAGTCGCTTTGATTTCATCAAATTATCGTTGCTTCTCCTAGATATTTGTTCCAATTTTCTGCAGAGTGGGGTCCTCCTACAGAGTCATCCATAATTCCATTGCTTGATTGAAGAGCTATGTGCAGCCTTTAATTGTTGCATCTAACATGGCCATTCCTTCTTTGATGGCTTCTCCGCGCTGCTCCCTGACTTTTAGCAAAGTGGTTGGTTGTAATTTCAACTACAACTCTAAGATCTGCATCTGTAAGTTAAATCAGACTCGGTCAACTTCCTCTTTGGATTCCCTTACTGCTGCAGCCAATTTCCTAATCTTTGCTACTAATGTTGCATCTTCAGGAATATTAAGCTCTAACAGCTCATTACATACCTGCGTAACAGCTACCTCCAAATTCAGGCTGTGTGTCGCTAGTTCTTCCTTCTCTTTCAGGGCTTATGCCTTTTCTACAAAGATATGTTCATTGTTCGTATTTATCTTGCTAACGACGAGCAGCGCGTGCTACTCCCTGACCGAAGCCCATCGGATACCCCTGGATAGAGTGCATGGAGGGTCTGAATTGGTAGCGCTGCTAGGTTGACACCCACATCCTTGATTTGTGCTAACTAGGTGTTTGATTCATCTGCATGTGCGCACAATGATCCCTCTAGTAATGGTATGACTCTAAGGTTTAGATTCCTATCTGTCTCTAGCATAGTCGCACTCACTTGATGAAGGCTTGCTTGAATCTTACTTGCCTGTCCCACACTCGCTTGAAGTTGGCCTGTTTGAATCTGAAACTCGTGCAAATCCTTCTGCACGTTCCCCGACATCTGCAAGTACTATTGTTTGAACTATTGCCATAGTTCAATCATTGTATCGAGGATCTTCTCTCTGATCTCATCCAAGTCCCCCTCAGTGAGGACCATTGGATCTACATGTACGTGCTTGTCTGATTTCTGCTTCTTCTTGGGTCCAGAAGTCGTCTCCTTTTGGCGCTTTTGTTATTCTGAAAGGAGTGATATGCTCTTTGCCACCACCTCCTTCCTCCTCAGACCCTTCCTTGTCCGCAGTATGTTGAGAAGAAGACTCCTCAACTTCCACTGTGGTCTCCTTCGCGACACGCTCCTTTTCAACATCTGCCTTAACAACAACTTCCTTCTTTTTTTGTGCAGCTTTTTCTCAGGCAACTACCCGCTTAGCCTCTTACTTTTTCTGTGCTGTCATCTTCTATGCGGAGGAACTCTCTTCACCCTTGCTTGTTCCCCCATTGATATCTATGGGGTGCAGCCATGATCTCCTACACATCGGCCTCATTGGCTAGGTATGGTAACTTGTACCAAACCTTTTTTGGATCTCATCGCATGCAAATAGACACATTGTGAAAATCCTCTTTGAACTCCGCGTATGCTTCCAACTTCTCAAACAGGGTTGGTGACGGCCTCGGTCTCTAGCTGATCACCGTGTGAAGGTCCATCTCGACTAGCACACAGAATATCTTCGTCTCCATGACCCTCTCCAGATCCTTTGTTTCGCACAGCGAAATGAACTTCGCAGCCTCTGGTAAATCAACATCCTGTGGAGGGAACTAATTGTCTTCTAGCAGTCACTACGTGACTAGGGCAATTAACAACAACAACCAGGCATAGTGGAATGCCTTGTCGTCATCCTGTGCTTCACGACAATTCAACAAAAACTCTTTACACATATATTGTGCCCAGTTGTACTACACCCCCTTCGCACATTGTGTAGCTAATGAAATGACTAGCATTGACACCTCATCCGCGTGGCACTTTCTCATGACCTTGCAAGCCAAAATCTAGGCGGCAAACTGCACTACCTTGTTTGTGATGGAACGGATAGAGTATCCGCGCGACTTCTTTACTAAGCCAAACTCACTCTTCATTTTGTCCGTATTTTTTTTCTTTACTCTTGCCTCCAAACTCCTCAGCTAGATCCACCCCTTGGTAGGGAAACCTTTTGATGCGGTGGATCAACATATCTGTGATGGGGATGGGTTCTCCCAGCCAAAGAGACCCTTCATGAACCAATGATATTAATTTGTGTATGCACACCGTGTTGATAGTGGTTTTGCTGAAATGTGGTACCCATAGCATATTTAGCAATCTGGCCTTCTCAACCCCCACGACCCACTTCATAGGCTCCAGTCGCATGACTCCTATCTCTTCATAATAGATCTTGGCCAAATACTTGTTTGGTGCCAACTGTGGAAATTTTTGTGATCAGATAGATCTCAAACTTCCATTTTAAGTGAAGGAATACCCACTAAGAGTGTGCCTTCAAATACCACATTTTCCAGCAACAGCGATGTAGAGACCATAAACTTGCCGGAATCGGGGTCTTTTGGGACCTTCGCTTTGCCTTTCCATGGAGGGATATACTTCAAGAGCCTAGTGATAGGCTCACCCTCCTCCTCAGCATCCAACTCTTCAACCCCTTCGCAAAGCTCCTCTTCATCAAGATCCAGGGGTTCATGTGGTTGCTCGAATTTTTCTGTCTTCCCTTCCTATTGAATCTCTGTAGAGTTCTTCCTTGGTGACTGCCTCACGGGAATAGACTGTGGTTTCTTTTTTTTTTCCTTAGCGGCAGATGATTTAGGCCTAGGTGACCATGGTGCTGTTGGGTGTGGAGCATGATTATTTAGAGGTCTTTGTTTCAGTCGGATGTATACCCCAGGAAGATTGTACACCCCTCCATGCGAGGGGGTGCGGGGGGGACTTGTCCCCCCCGCGGGGTCCGGGGGGGGCTAATCCCCCCCGTTGGGGGGTTCGAGGGACAGCGGTCCCCGGCGGGGGTTTCGGGGGCAGCACCCCCGAAGCTAAAAACAAATGTAAAATTGCCTTGTAAAAGTATAGTAATTTCTAGTCAATCTGGGTCGTTCATTAGGCGGATGATCTGATGCTAGAATTTATGTTTAGTTTATGGTTTTTTTCCCTAGAAGGCAACCCCTCTCTTTGTATGAGGGAATTTTATTCAGGCTGTGTAATATGTGTGTATTCTCAGAGCGAGAAACAGAAAAGCGAGACTGTGAGAGAAAATAGAGGATATTATAGTGGATCTGTTGTAGGTTGTGTCTCTTCATTTTGCTGGATAATATAAAGGAAGGACTAGCTGTTTGGGGTGGATATAGCCCAAACTTGGTGAACCACGTATATCTGTCTCTCTTTGGTTTTATGTGTGTGTTTTTTCACATATTATATGTCTTGCATTTCTCTATCATATATAATATTTTTCTAACAGGTGTTGTAGGCACAGACGGTGTGGCTTCCATTGCCTGCATGATTTCAGGGGCTACGGCTTCAAAGACAACTGCTTCAAAACTTGCGACTTATGTGGGGTTGGCAGCTGTCATGTTGTCTACAAAGGCCTTTCGAAAGGTTTCAGATACGTTAGCTAGCCCTGGACGCTTAAAAATATCTTCCCAATCTTCTCAATTCATAGACATACAGTAATCTTTCTGGTAGAAAATTCTATGAAAGCAAAGTGTTGTAATGCAGGCTAGCATGCCAGATTTATAGGCAATTTCAAATTCAAATCCGACCGTTCCCTCCAATTTCTGATCATAAATGCATCTTTGGCAGCATATTGCCAAAGATTTGTAACATAAATGCAGCCTACCCTCTCCTCCTAACGGACTTTTGCCATCCAATTAGCTACAGTGCATCCAACGGTTATTTTGAGACCCTGCTACGTGACACCATCCTCCATGGTGCATCCCTCCTGGTGCACTTCTTGCGTCCGTTGTGCAACCCCCTTACTTCATTTTTCCACTTTTTGGGCAATGTATTTTATAGTCCTGCAACTCCTTGCAGCTGCCTGGAGTACTATGATTGTCTTTCCATTATGTATTCATTGCACAGGGGCATGATCCCTTAATATAACTTCAATCAACTTCCATTGATTCTTCCGGGAAATAATTCCCCATTCATCTTCAAGAGCTAAACTACACCACCATTTGTAATTTCCTTGACTACATACAGTCCCAACCAATGCATTTGAAACTTTCCAGGAAATTTCGTGAATTTTCTATCATAAAGTAGGACCAAGTCATTCACCTTGAAGGTGCGCAGCTTAATATGTCGATCATGCCAAGCCTTCTCATGCTCCTTTTGCACCTGTTGGTGAAATCCTGCTAGAAATCAGTCTTCTTCTAATTCCAACAACTGCATGAGGTGTTCCTCCATAGTCTCGCGATCCACCATATCAATCAATGCTGCAATCCGCAGACTTGACACAATATACTCCATGGGCATCACAGCCTCTATCCCATATACCAACCTGAACGGAGTCTGGCCCGTCAAATTTTTGCATGTAATCCTATATTCCCATAGGACCGTTGGTATGTGTACATCCCAATCATTCCTATGTGCATTGCAGATCTTTTTCAATGCATTCTCTAGTATTTTATTAAATGCTTCAACCGTACTATTTTCCTAAGGATGATAGGGCGTACTCTTTTGATGATAGACCTGGAATTCTTCAAGAATCACGGAAATGGTTTCATTTAGAAAATGCGTACCCATATCACTCATCAGTATCTTAGGACACCCAAACCTTATCAAGACATATTCAAACAAGAACTTCATAGCTGTGTCAAATACTTAGTCGCAGTAATAATATACCATGCGCTTGTCTTTTCCCTAGTGGTTGTATCAGACCTACAAAATCAATCGCCCATTTGTCAAAGACTTGTAATGAAATTTGAGGATTTAAGGGCAGTTCGTCCCTCTACGATGGCTTCCCCATCCTTTGACAAGCATCGCATGCCCTAAAATATACCTTAGAATCCTTATGCATTGTTGGCCACCATAATCCTGAGCGCAGAATCTTCTGGGTAGTTGCGATGTCTACATAGTGTCCTCCGGCTACTCCTACATGTGCTTCGGTGACGATGCTAGTTCATTCAAACTCTGGAACATACCGACGTAGTATTCCATTGGTGCCCATATTATACAAGTGTCCTACGATCACAGAAAAGTCATCCGCGCAGACCACTAATTCCTTTTTCTACTAGGTAGAATATCCTTCTAGGGCTGCGCCAGTAGTTAGAAACTGGATTATATCCGCAAAATGATCGTCAGTGACACGTACAGAAAAGAGATGTGCATCTAACAATCCATCTTCTAGACTAGTAGGTTCTTCGCTTATCTCGATCCTAGATAGATGATCTGGTCCTATGTTTAATCGTTCAAGCTTCACAATTACCTCAAAATCATATTCCTAAAAAAGAAACAACCACCTACAAATCTTCCCCCCAACACAGGCTTGTTGACCAAGTACTTGAGAGCGAAGTGACCTGTGTACATTTTGAAATGCGCACCTAACAGGTAATGTCAAAATTTCTACAATGCGTAGACCATCGCCAATCCTTTCACCTTCTCCTAGTTGGGTCAATACCGCACCCAATGTAATACAGGAGGCATCCACGTGTACATGAAATTATTCTTCCAATTTGGAAGCACCAAAATGGGCACAGTCACAATTTTTTCCTTTAATACATCCAGACTATGCTGACTCCTCATCCCAATAGAAAGTTGCGTCCTTCTTCAGTAATTTCTCCATCAGCGTAGTTATCTGTGCGTAAGTTTTCATAAAATTTCTATAGTAGCTAGTGAGCCCCAGCATTGCACGTAATTGCTTTACATTCTTCGGAGCTTCTAAATTGACAATCAAAACTATCTTCATAGGGTCTACCATTAATCCCTGCTTGCAGACTACATGGCCGAGAAATATCCCATAAGGCACACAAAAGATACATTTCTTTAGATTTAGGGAAATCTGGTATCTGCAACAAGTATCCAACATAAGGCGTAGACTTGGAACATGGCACTTTACCAATCCAAACACAGTCCAGTCATCAAAATACACTTTTAAGAATTTATGGATGAACTCTTTAAACATTTCAATTACAACCCTTGAGAAGATCGCGGGTGCATTCTTCAGCCCGAATGGAATTACTATGTACTAGAAGCATCCCCACTCTGTCGCGATGGTTGTATTGTTGTGATCTTCCAGCACAATCTTAATCTGATGGTACCCTGAGAATCCATCAGTGAACGAATAATTTTCCTGCCCTCCAACATTCTCCAAAACCTCATTCGTAAATGGGGTTGGAAATGGGCCATGAACGCACGCATCGTTAATCTTTCTCAGATCCATGCATATCCTTATTTCACCTTGCTGCTTATTTTCCTGGACAATCATAGGGCTTACCCAATCAGACTCTTCTACTAGCTCAATGATTCCATCTTCCAGCGTTTTTTCCAACTCTTTGCGCATCTTCTCCTTATACTTAGGATTTAGACGGTAAGGTCTTTGTTTTACAGGCTTCACATCTAGCTTTAAAGTGATCTTCATCACTCTAACATCTGCTACTATTCCTTTCAGGTCCAAGAACTTGGTAGGAAACAAGTCCTGGTATTCACGCAACAATTCTGGCTTTATCAATTGTATCTTCATCCCAATAATCACCTATCTTTGCAAAATTAGGTTGCATGTCGGACCCAATGTTTACTTGCTTAGTATTCAATGGTTTTATTATCTTAAGGTTCACTGCTTTGGGTCCTTCAACCTTGCTCTGTCCTTTGGTCTCTAGAATGTTAATCTTTCGTGGATCCTCTTCTTCTTCTTCTGCAATCACAATGTAGCATTCCAGCACATGGTGCAGCTGTGTATTCCAGTCCGGTTGAACCTGCTCTATTGGATCTTCAGGTGTTTTAAAGATAGCTTCCTTAACTTCCTGGAGCACTTCATCAATGCATTCAAATCCATCCTCAAAGCCAAAAGTTCACAAGAAACTTTCCCTCAAGATATCCCATTCGGTCGTCCCATGGCGTAACTTTGTTTCCAAGTACCAATTCTTTGGAATAGTATCTAAGGTGTGACAGAAGATATGCACCCATTCCGTTTATGGCTCTTCTCCCCAAGCTTTAGTCCATCTCACCAAATTCTCGCATGGATCATCCTTTCTGCTGTATTTTTTAGTCATACGGGTATTAGTGTATCCAAACCTCAACTTCATCATTCGCTTGTATTCCTTCCAGTCAGCAAATCTATCCTTATGCGTACCCCACCAACATGCAGGCGTAGCACGCAGTGCCAATTCGAGTTCCTAGAAACGATGCTCTTCTAGTACCTCCCTTTCAAACTTATCCAAAAACAAACTAGCATCATCTAAGCCATCATTATGCGGAAGATTCCTTACCTCCGTTCATACGCACCGTAGTGATTTTGTCATCATATCGCAACGTAGCGTGGAAAATTCATGCGATCTATTATGCCAATGTTCAAGCTCTTCATCTCAATCTGAGGTACAAGAGATATCTCTATCCCATGCAATTCACCCACCTACAGTAAGATTGATCCAATCTTCATCATGCGTAGTAATCTTGTATATTTGATCCACGTCATCATCCTCCACATAGTCACGGACCAGTTCAGTGTAGTGTGCTCCTTCCATAGGATCCAGTGGTACAGTAACTCACAGCACCTTCCTTTCAAATGTCATCCTTCACTTCTTCAAGTTAATTACGACATCCACATGAAAGGCCCAATCAATCCCTAATAGCGTAGGGTAAGGATTGTTGTCATCCACTATTTCAATTACTTCAAAATCAGCCTGAGCGCTTGCTCCTTCAGTGTCGACTGTTACACCATATAGGTGCCCCATAGGAATGGTCTTTTGTTGAATGGCCATGTGTAGTTGTATAGGAGACCATTGTAGTACAGGTATCCCCATCATCTCCCATGTTTTCTTAGGTAGTACGTTTGCATCAGAACCCAAATCCAAGATGAATTGATCCATTTCATACTCCTCGATCTGCGCAGTTAGCCTCATCTCACGCCCTGTCCACTTCTTATGTTTACCTAGTTTCCTTATAGCGTGTTGTTCTAAAGGTATCTTAAATTTTTTGTACAATTGTCAATTAGCTCCTAGAGCCCTTCCACTACCTTCTTATCTCTTAACAACTTCATACAAGTTTTCATAAAAGTGGCTAGTAGCGAGGGATCCACGTCCTACACTTCATTGTTTCTAGCCGATTTTTCTTGACTCCCTAATGTAGAAGCTTCAACAAAATTATTCTTGGCCTCCATAAACGTTTCTCTAGCCCGATTGATATCATATCTGACTTCCTTTTCAGTAACCTTGCGCACCCATCCTTTAGCTTATGGCTGCTTTCCCTTATCTTCTCTTGTGGCCATACCACTGTGCGTTACGATATTGATGCTATGATCCTCCTCACAAGGCTCTAACCTCATCATCTGTATGTTTTGCGTAAGCTATTGTGTCTTTTTCTCCTCCATCTTAGCAATCAACATTGGGTAATCTTCTATCACATGATCAAACTATTTGCAATATTGACAAGATGGATATGTAGGGTTCTAACAGTCGCGTGAAAAATCTCCTACTTCACCATAGTTATAACAGATGATTTTTCCATGACCTCTGCCATCCCCTCGTCCGCTTCCTCTTCCACAACCTTGAAATCCTCTACGCATTGCACCCGTGCCCTGATCTTGAGGCTAATTTTCTGCTTGAATTCGATATGTAGGGGTCTTCTCCATCATTAATTCATAGCTTCGATAGTTTTTCTCATCATGTCCAATCGATTTACAGAAAGTACGAAACAAGTGTTGCGATGTCTGAACAAACTTCTGCAAGAGGTGACAATTATCCGTCATGTGCTTCCCAGCTATCTGACAGATGGCGCACTATAATGGCACTCTCACACTCGGTCCCGTAATTTTTTCATGCTTTAGAGCACAAGACCTCCTCCAATCAATTAATTCTGATAAATAGGGCAATGATCATTATCATGTCCCTTGTCTTTGCATTTTATACACCAGACTTCAGCGTGTACCTCTAGATGAGCTTCCTTCCCTATCTTCAAGCTTTGCAACTCCATGTGCGGGATTTCTAGCTGTGACTGAATCTGTTGTACTCCAACATTTGTATCCTACACTACCAAGGCTTCTAGCCTCATCGTGATCTCCATAGCCTCCACTTGCATTCCTATCTTCTGTTGTGATAATGGTAGTCTAAGATGAGGCAACATCAAAGAAATGTACTATTGGCTTAGGGGGTCCTGACCCAGGTTCAGATTTGGATGTGCCAACCAACAAAAGCCTACAATATTGGCCCTTTCAACAATAACCCGTGTATCGCAGGCTGCAGTCTCACCCGAAGTAGTACGGCAAGATGCAAGAAGCAAGTTTGTGCATCTAGAGACTAGTGTGATGTCTTTTAGCACCTCAGATCCATTTTTGTGCAGATCGATAACCTCTTAGGGCACATTGTTGCAACTCTATTAAAACAACCTTCAAACCTTCACGAAGGTTTATGATTAGTCCTTGCGGACCTATAACAGTCAATTTGCCTACTTACACATCAGAGAGCACTCCTAATTAGTGTTCGCGCAGATTTACTTAATTTATTAGTAAACATAGGAGAGATTACCAGAGTCTTTGCGAAAGTAGTTAAACATACATTGCGTACATTATTAAGACTTATTCATGAGAATCGCATAACATTCAATCAATATCTCATAAAAAAAATCATTCATAATTAGTATATAACATTAACAGAGATAAGAACTGATGAAGCTCTACAACTTCAATGGCGGCCCCACGTTATCATCTTGCAAGGAAGGCATTTCCCCAGGATCAAAACAGTCATTTAAAAGCATTCGCAGGACGGCAGGCATCCCCTCTCAGCCGGAGAAGGAATCAAAACTGGAAAGGGGTTCCATACGGGTTTTACTTTGGAAAAAAGGGTTTCATTTGTCTCAACTTCACCTGCAATATCCAGGACTGCATGGCCGGGGAAATGTCCACCTGGCATCCCTTCTTGGGTGTGAGCCGCGATCCCTCTTGCTACAACAAGACGGCGAGGAGATGGATAGGTTACTTGGCACACCAAGCAACGCCATCGACGCATTTCATCAACCAGACCGGCCAGCGACATACCCTAGCAACGACTCTGCCACCCACAAGCCGGTGCGAGAGTGGACTAGAGCAGAGGGGCCTAATGTGTCCAGGTTTTCAACAAGACAAGGGAATTACCGCGCAGATGTATGGTGGTCAACAACAACAGACCCAATAAAATGTGAGGCAATGACAGGTAACTTAAAAAAGGACCCATACAAACCAGATCCAAAGGAATCATTGCACGGACAAAATACAAGAAACAGGGGTGCATTGGGGTTTACAGAGAAAATGCCCAATCCTATGGATCGTGGCTCCAAAACGGATGTTTCAAACTGCATGGGTGAAGAACTGATACAAATCTTCATCAAATTGATTGGGGGTAAACATCACTGCATGCGGCTCAGAAAGGTGCTGAATATACAAGAGTTAAAGAAGGAAATCCATAATCAACTTGGAACCCCCACCAAATCCCAAAATCTGATATATATATATAGGACATAGCCTATAGGATCTCCATACACTTCAGGAATATGGAATCTTCAATGATACAACCATCATTCTAGATCTGAGACTGCATGGCGGACGCAATGGAGACAGCTCAAAAAATACAGGCTCTTTTCGTGACGCAGTCAAAGGAAAGGAAAAAATGCAACACAAATCAGCACCAGCACCAAAGCTACCAGGCCCCTATATTGTCGATCAAAAACTAGAATCCCCAATGCTACAAGTAACTCTGCTAGAGGTAACTGATCTACACACTGATTTATCTAGAAATGTTGTCATTTGTAGATTTAATGGGCTTTGGCCAAAATCCGATGCTCTGCATCAATGGATTTTCTCCACATGGTCACCCAACTGTGAAATACACCTATGCTCAAAAGGTTTTTTCATAGTTAGATTCAACACAGAACAAGAATGAGACAGTATTATCAATCAGGGGCCTTGGTTTTGGGGCAATGCTGGCCTCTTCACCACCCCCTGGTTTGCTGAATTTGATGCAAATACTATGAAAGTCTCATCAATGCCTGTTTGGGTGAGGCTACATAACCTCCCTCTACACTTTTGGCATCACAAAGTTTTAATATCCATTGGGAATACCTTGGGGAAATTCCTAAAAATAGATGAAGACAGAGTTAGCAGGGGAATCTTCACATTTGCTAGAATATGCGTAGAAGTGGACTTGAGTCAGGGGCTACCTAATCACATTACATTGAACTACAACAATACACTGAGGACTCAACCACTTGACTATGAGAACACAGCTTTCAGATGTTGCAACTGCATGCAAATAGGGCATCTCAAATACACCTACAACGTGGCTAGAAAGGACCCCAAAGGAAACAAGAAACAACAAAAAAAGCCCAAAGGATGGCAGCATACCGACCTGATGGAAGAAGAGAACATGCATACAGAACCTATAGGGAACCAATCAGCACCTGACATACAATTGGAACAGAAATATACTCAGGAAGTAGATTCCCTAGATACTCATCTGGGGCCAGACAATATACAACAGCAACAAGAACCTTAGCTGGAAGTAGGCGGCATCAAAAGAACACATGGATCTGAAGGATCAGAATCTGACAAATAACTTCCAATGAACACAATGGAAAATCAGCTAGACATTATTGCACCCTCTCCCAACTCTGATGGTTGGCGAAGGGTGGAGAAGAAGAAGGGCAGAAAAGCATAGGCCAGCTTGATCTCATTTTTCTTTTTTGTAACTTTTGTCTCATGCATTTCATGGACAGCTATCTGCATATGCTTTAAGCATCTACAAAATGTAATTTTTTCATATGAATAAAATTATGGCTTTTTCTTACGGGAAAAAAAAACATTAACTGAGATAAAAAGAATACTCAGGAATTCTTCAGAAAATTGTCTTTATTGATCTTTAATTCAAGGTTACATACTCAAATTGCCCTGCGCACATAGCTGCAAGGGTCCACGCACCTAGCTACAGACTCTACCTAGGCTTCCACGCACTCAGTTGTGGAGCCTAGCGTAGGAAGCAAAGCCTTCCTGCCCTAGCTCCTATCCTAGACCTAATTCTCTATTTTTCTTTGTCTTCTTCTCTTTCACTGTCTAAGTCTATATATTTTTCCCTTCGCTAAGACTCAATATTTATAAACTTTTCATACAATGCCATGGTCCGTGGACCATGGGTGAATCTCAAAACTGACTCAAGACTTTACATAAAACAAAGGGCTAAGCCCCTTTTACTACTATCCATCTACGCACTCCGCATCTACAAATCATGGAGACTTTACATTATTTAAAAAACTGTACCAAAACTTGCGTTATATTAACCCCAAACTAACCTAGGGGACCCCATCCCAACATGTACCAGTCTTTGTGTTGATCATCCGTGATCTTCATATTAGACTATTGGATCAGGCATTTTAGCCTCTGATTGAAATCCCACGAGGAATCATTTACCTTTTGTTGTATCTCCTTAAACTCTGTTACAGGTTGCGCCTAAGACTTCGGCTTCTTAAACTCATTGTTCAATGCTTTTTGAGTCTCTACCAACATCGCGCTAGGTCTATCTTGACAGAATTTAATATACCAAGTCAACGCCCTATCTTGCAATGATGTGACCAGTTGTGCTTTCTTTATATTATCATTTGTAATCTACTGCATTATCCATACAACATCCGCGACAAACCATAATTGTTCAAGGTCTTCACTTCCCACCCTTTTGAAGATCGGCATCTTCATTGCATTCACCATGTTGAATGGTTGATGCGGAGGTGGAGGTGGAGGTGAAGGTGTAGGTGTATGCGTCAGAGGTGGAGGTGGAGGTGAAGGTGTAGGTTTATGCGTCAGAGGTGGAGATGGAGCTGGAGGTGGAGCTGAAGGTGTAGGTGTATGCGTCAGAGGTGGAGGTGGAGGTGGAGGTGGAGGTGGAGGTGGAGGTGGAGGTGAGGTGAAGGTGTAGGTGTATGCGTCAGAGGTGCAGGTGGAGGTGGAGTAGATGGGTGAGGTATCCTCAAGATACCCTAACTTACTATCTAAAGCGCTTCGCGATGTACTCAAAATAGTTCCTTCATCGTCGCTGGAAGAGGATCCTAACAACGAACTATATTCAAAGCCTGATTCGCCGTTACTTCTGAAGGGTTTTCTGCTTCGCATAGTCCCAAACATCAATGTAATGGCATAACCCTTTTTTCACACAAAAACATTGTAATCCAAGTTTTCAAAGATTTTAAATATTTACCTCGTCGTCCCTTGAAGAGCCTGCACTCTGCTTCATTATAGCTAATGGTCATATCAATCGCGAGCTCAGTGACAAATCCTCCTAAGATATGATCAATCTAATGATCAATAACCTGCACGATGTTATTTTATGAAGCTTCTAGGTGCTTCACTAGCTCTAGAGTCCAGAAAATAGGGTCATCAAGCCTCCACGTACCCTAACCATCCTCTAATCTAGAAAACCACTCGTGCAATTCACAAGGGAAGAAACGGAAAAAGGATTCGGTTTCATCCGTGTACAGGTATCTATTCAACCATTGTTCCTTAGATAACTACAGGTTTCTGTTCTCCTGAGCTTCAAATGCATGCAACTTCTGATCGATCCACTTCTCGATTTATTTCTCAGTAGGGAACCACTTATTCGACATCACACATTCCTTAGATAGATCCTAGTCCTAGCAACGAAACCATTTGTTGGCTTGATGGGGCCTCACCCAGGTTCAGTTTTATATGTGCCAACCAACAAAACCCTAACTACTGGCCCTTTCGGAAACAACCTGCATACAGTAGGCTGCAGTCTCACCCAAAGCAGTATTTGGGGATGCTAGAACCAAGTTTCTGCATCCAGAGGCTTGTGTGATGGTTTCCTGAAGCCCCTATGGCTTAGCTCTACCTTCACGCAGCTCTAATCCTTCTGGACAGATAACTACCACAAATCTAGCTAAATGACTTCCAGATCTTCTCGAAGGTACTTAAGTGTACAAATCTACCAAATCTACCAATTTCGCGTAGTAAACAAGCATTAATTCTTATAAAATATACCACAATGCGAAGATACATGAACTTAGAAAAAATAAATAATAAGACACATATGCATCAATTTCAGCCCAAAACAATCTTTATTAAGTATAAGCATTCACTTACAAACTTCTTTTCCCTGTGCACTCAATTATAGGGGGCCACGCACTCAGCTTGCGGACTTACCAAGGTATCCGCACACTCAGCTGCAAGAGCCTTCCCCTTTCGCCTAAGTATAGGAAACAAACTTTTCCTACCTTAGCACCTTGCCCTTATAATGATTCTTTTCTATTTGATCTCCTCTTAGAATCCCTATGAATCAACTATATATAGCATTTTGTTTACAATACCATGGCCTGCGAACCATGGGAGGGTCTCAAAACAACTCTATGACCTACCCAACTAAGGGACTAAATCCACTTTGACTTCTACTAGCTTTGCACTCTACTTCCACATTTCGCAGAGACTTTACATTCGCTACAAAAAGATATTACAAAATTTGCTCAAAATTGACTCCAA
The DNA here is from genome assembly GCA_031772625.1 of Pinus tabuliformis. Taxonomy (NCBI): domain Eukaryota; kingdom Viridiplantae; phylum Streptophyta; class Pinopsida; order Pinales; family Pinaceae; genus Pinus; species Pinus tabuliformis. The sequence continues at coordinate 1,648,250,425 of CM062818.1, read as the reverse complement.
ACCTAACCTAACTGACCCTAGGGATCCCTCCCCAACAATGCTCGATGCCCTACAAAATATGAAGGATCCATAATGTTGAAAAATAACTTCATAACACCGAAAGGAGCCCCACAAGCAGATGATATTCCCATGATCTCCACCTAGAGCAGAAAGCTGCTAGAAACAAGTCCCTAGTTAAGAGGGAGCTTGGGTACATTCCTTTTATAGGAATGGATAAATTCCTTTATAGGAATGGGTATATCCTCCCTAGTAGAGAGGGAGATATAGACACATCATCATTGTCTTCACTTTGGCAAGAAATAATGGAGGATTGGGTAAGCATCTGACATCCAATACTCTTTGAGGATGAGGTAGGGCATCCAAGATAAGAATAGTCAAAGAAGATCGATATTCTTTAAGGACTGGGAATCCAATATAAGAAAAGTCTTGGAAGGATATACTCTATGAACACCCAGGTGGGGTATGTACCTTGAGAGACAATGATGATGGTGTCTATAAGTCATTGGTATCACCACCATTGTTCTATGATCTTGTGGAGAGATAGATCTATTAGTCAAGGCCTTGACATGTGACAACGTTGGATGCTATTATGCTAAATAGATGGGTTACCAATCCAACTCTTATTAGAATTATTCAGATTGAGAATTTCCAAGTACCTTGTATGGATTATGAATACCTCCCTAGTTAAGAGGGAATGTTGAAATATGTAACTAGGTTTGGTCTTTATAATGACATATGTAATCATGATTTTTATGTATGTAATGAAAAGAGAAAAGTAAATTTATTATTGTTATCCTTGAGGCATGGGTTTCATGCTCAAGGGAAATTTATTTTTAGTTCAAACACCCATTGAGTTCTTCTAGGGCTTTTCATTGAGTATACAAGTCAATTGAGTCATTGTCATGTATGAAATACCCTTTTGGGCATGTTACATATTGTAAAGAAATTTTATTTGAGTCAAAAGACCCTCCAAGACCTCATCATTTGTGCAAACATCAAGTCGACCTAAAGATAGAAATTCGTACCCCTCAAAAGCCTATAAATAAGAAGGAACTCGACCTCATTTGGACACACTCTAAAACAAGTTTTATCTCCTCAAGAAAGTAGCTAGAAAAAGTATGAAGAAGAAGAAGACGAATAAGATCAAATTTTTGGTCCTCTCTCTCTCTCTCTTATGTTAAAGTTTCTATAGTTATTGGGCAAGATGAAATTTTGAAGCAGCATCGAAGTTGTGAAGTTGCATCGAAGTTGTGAAGATTCATTGAAGCTATGAAGTTGCAGCTAGGTAGAAGATGTGAAAGGTCGAAGTCGTGTATCTGCTAGTTGAAGTTGTAGAATAGTTGTTGGGAAAAATAATTTACTGGAAGTTGAAATCGTAGAAGTTATTAGAAGCAAGGTTTGACTTCGTCTTGGAGAGTCTTGGTCAAGGGCCATAGGCCTTGGAATTCGTCCATTGAAGGTATATAATAAGAGAATAATTCTTGTGGGTTTTGCTCTCAGTTGGAGAGGTTTTGGCCATGTCTGATCTCCTACATCTTGTTTACTTTGTCTTATTGTTCTATATGGTTTGGTAGCTGTTTGATGAAGAAAATTACTAATAATAAAAAAGTGAAAGAAGAATCTAATTAAGTGAAGTAAAAATACACCACAAATAGTTATCAAAAGAAAATAATCAACTACACTTGCTACCCCTAGATTTCTCAACACAACAACATAGAATACTTACAAAAATAAGCATGAATCAATGCTTTATTATTCAAAAATGATGCCTTGAGAGCAAGATATTGTCTTGTTAAGAAAATAATCCATAAAAGATCACATCTCCATAATAATCAAGTTCATTTCAGCTTGGTCAAAATCTCTCAAAGAGGCCGAATTGATCCACAAGTGATGCTGAAAAATACGAATGAGGAGACCACTATTTATATAAGGTATACCTCAACAAATTTATGACTAATGAATCCCCTACATTAATTTTAACATAAAATAACCTTGGAATTACAAGCCAACCCATTAGATAAATGACAAAATATACCATAAATGCCCACAGGTGTGAGTTGTAACTTCCAAAAGTGTTGATGTCATGACATTTTAGGGCTCCAAATGTAATGTCAAGGTGTGATGAGGTTTGGAAATGTGTCATAGTGCTAGTACCATCCAAAATTTGAGGAATTTTCCTCATATCCAGTTCAAATCTTGCTTTCGGGTCCCAAGTTTACCTAGGGTGTCATCATGTTAGCTCCATGGATCTCTAACTATCAAAATAGGCCCTCCTTTTTCTAACATTAGGGTTTCTGCATATGCAATAAGCCCTCATGTGCATTTCAATAGGAGACCATCCTCATCTGGTCTCTGAACCAATTTCTTCACATCATGTTGTGTTAAGACCATCACGGGGGCTTGCTAGGTCCAATGGTGTTATCATGAAGAATCCTCAATGCTAGGTTAAAGTAGAGCAACGTCCTAGGTCTTAAGGGTGCTATGGAACATGTAACATCTACTCAAGTCATCATGAGGCCCAACTCTCTCAATGTCACATATGTGGAGTCATATATCTCTCTAAAGTGGCCTATTTACTTATGGACCACCTAAAAAATCAACATGAACTCAAGTGAAAGCAACCATCCATCAAATACAAAGATCATGTATGCATCTAAGTGGGCCAAACATGAATGTTTTACTTCAAACAAGGGTCACCCTCTGATATCTAACTAGATCAAGTCCCATAAAGGTGTTCCCTACCTTGATAGGGGTGGCTAATGGTCAACCCATTTAGGTGATTCCAACCCTCAAAGGAAAGTGACAATTCCAAGGACAACCCCTCAATCAATAGGTGTTAGTATAAATATGTGATAATGGAGGGGGAAAGGCTTCATGGCCAAGTGTCATGGTGAAGAGGGCCACCTGATGGGGATTCCACATCTTGAGTGTATGAATGTAAAGGAGGGAGAAGTTGTGGAGGCACAAGTTAACCTGCTCGGCCTACTTATTTCACCCTTCTTGTGTGCCTTGTAAATCTTCTTGATAATTATTTTTATTACCACATATAGCTCAAGGGTAAGAATCTTTATTTTTATGATGTAGCATTTTTATTACCCCTTAATATGAGATAGTTTACTACTCATCAGGGTTGGGACATGCAAGGGTTCCTTTTGATGTAAAGGAGCATCATGTGCTCACGAATGGGGTGATACCAAATGAGGAGGGTAGAGCTCATGCTAGGATTTTTCCCATGTGATAACTTATGTCCTTACCATCTCTTGCATATTGATTTGTTTATTTATTTTGACATTGTGGCCATGAAATGATTTTTCATTCTTTTAGCTACATCAACCTTTAGGCCAATGTTTTTTGGCTCTAATCAAGGATTGTGGACATGAGGATTCCAAATCCCAAAGAACCAAAGATGACTTATACCTGAAGAATGGATGTGGTATATGGGGCTTGTAATGTGTGATGGAAAGTGTCGAGTATGGTATAAGGATAATGAACACACTTTCTCAATACAGGTTTTCCAGGTAGTGCCCTCCTATAATCTTAAGGCCTCAAGGAAGGTCCCATTAGAGTAGATCTTAATATTAACACCCCTAGTATGGTGATAGAATAAATTTATATTTAAGATCAATCAATCTTCCAGATCACCCCTTTATCCATGCTAAATGTCGAAAACAAACAAGTATAAGATCTCGATTGCAAAAAGGTCAAAGTACCTTTTGAATGGTAGCCCACCATCATCCAAGTGGAAAAGTTAAATGGTGAGAGGCATATGGCAGATGAAAATGGTGGAGGAACATGGCATATCATTGAAAAATAGTGGTTGTTAGGGACTGTTGGATGGTTGGTTGTCTGACTGGTTGTCAAATGTAGGAGAAAAATTTTTCTCCTATGGGGTTACCCTATGGTTGGTGGGTAACATCTAGCTCCAACTCGGGGACATGTGCTCACCCTAGAGCACATGATCCATATTATTGAATGGGGAGTTCATGAGAACTCCAACAATACCTAGGCTCAAAGACCTTTATCATCCATATCCAAGTCGACTTGTTTGTGTTGGGAAATGTAACTTGTTTCGATCTTCATAATTGTCATTCTATCTCAAGTCATGATGTAATTCGTATAAAGAAAAATAAAAAAATGAAAATATTATTGAAACATGGGTTTCATGTTTGGGTCAATGGTTAAATATGTCAAGGTATCCATTGTGTGCCTATAGGATTTATCATGAGCAAGTCAATATCATTTGTAAGACCCATGTGGGTAATGTGTCATGCAATTTTGTCTAAAAGAAGTAATTTAAGCCTCTAGCTCCAAGTCAAACTTTAGATGCACTTCAAGTTGGCCCATGGAAGCTCTTCAAGTTAGCGTAAATACATAATTCAATCTACATGTCAACCTAGTGTGTGTGTGTGTGTGTGGGTACTCACATTATATTGTACACATATATGTAGCTTGAAAAATAATATAACAATAAGACAAAGCATAGAACAGTATAAAAACATAAAAAAATTCTCCCAAATGAATCTAAAAAGGAATTTTGCTAAGTATGTCTCAGAGCGAAGTTGCAGGCAGTTCAAAGACACCCGAAGTTGCATGCAGTTCAGAGATGCCCGAAAATTGCAAGAAATTCAGAGGCCGATCATAGGAAGCACAATGGTCCAAGGTTACAGTAAGATTATAGGATCTGAGAATTTCAAAATTACAATGAGGTCTGACAAGTTTAGAATTGTAGCAAGGTATGAAAATTACAGTGGAATGAGGTGGAATTTCTGATTTGGAAGGACTCTTGAAGAAGTGTTGACTTGTAGCTAGAAGGCTTGAATTGGTCATTTAGTCTTCAAAGTCTCTTTTAAGTTCATAAGAAGAATTTCTTGAGGGTTTTTCCCTGGTGTGGAGCCTGCATTTGGTGTCTCTTGTCTCTTATCTTTACATTTTTGGTAGTTTCTTGATGAAAAAGAATTAAAACTAATTAATAGGTAAACATCAAAATTCACAAGTAATTATCAAGTTAAGTAAAATCAATATTGATCTTCTATCACTTTGATTTTCCAACATCGTATTAGAGCTAATTTAAATGAGAGACACCTCATCTAGAGGGCAGAAAGAATATCATCAGTTTTGCAGTCACTTTTTTGAACTTATTTGAAGGCACCTCTTAATAAGTAGTGCACCTCCAAGTCTATATGCGCAATCCAATGGCTTATTCGTGTAAGGAAATTAATAAGTTAGAAGGAACATCTAACTAGAAGGCATGGAAAAAGAGAATTGACTTATCATTTAGAGAGAATTATTTCATGAAGTAGGTTCTTGGAAAGGTCCATGTTCCAGATACAGAGGATGAAGAAGAATTTGAAAAATGTGAAAAATGGGATGTCAAAGCTCAAAGAATTCTATTTGAATCTATCAAAGACCCTCTCATTACTTTTGTATCAGAACTCTCTACATATAAACAATTCTATGATACCTGGGTGAAATTATACTTTGTCAACACAAACAAGGAATCAACTATATCAATAAAAAATGAAAGATGAAGACACTATAGCTTCCTTTTTCATGAAGTTATAAAAAATCAGAGATCGACTCCTTGAAACTTGTGAGAAAAATATCTAATTCATAATTAATCACAATAGCAATCAAAGCTTTACCTAAAGAGTGGGATGTTTTTCAAGTAACATAGGTGCAAGGAAAGGTTCTCCATCATTTCAAGAACTGTGGTCTCAATGCTCAATAGAAGAACCCAGAATAAAGGCTAGAAGTAATGATCATCCTGACAATGAAACTTCTCAAGCCTATTCAATGAACTCAAGGAATACTTTTGTTAAGAAAAAGAGGAAAAAAATAGAGACATGTCCAAAATCTGGTGCATTGGATGTCATGAATGTGGACATTATAAATCAGATTTTCCTAAGAACCCAAAGAACAATAAAATGAAGGAAATTTTTGAAGCTTTAAAAACTGAAGTTGAATAACCCTCAAAGAAGTAGAAGGAATATGTCAAGGACCTCCTCTATTAAGAATAATGATTAGTGATTCATACATAAAAGTTTATAAAATGGTCTTGCATGATGACACGCATAAAAAATAAAAAATAAAAAAAATCTCTCTCTCATCAGAATTAGTAAAAAGAAGAAGTAGAGCACCTTGATTTGGCATTGAAGAATCATGGAAGTAACACTACCTTGGATTCAGATGAAAAGCTTTGCAACAGCTTCCATAATCATGGTTGACTAAGGTATGTAGTCATAAGGTATGTACGTTTGTTGGATAAAAAATATTTTTTTGTTAAGGTTTTCTATGTATGCCTTGCTCATAGGGTTTGTAGACCTCATCTTTGGAATCTAGGGATTAAAAAACCCTATATGACACTTGAAGTAGAAAACCATTGTCAAATGAAAAAACCCTAATTCTATTTTGATAGAAATCCTATCACTTGACTTCTACTGTTTGTAGTCTTCATCTTGTTGAAATTCATTTATTTTGTAAAAACCTTTGTTAGTATTTGGAAACCCTTGTCAAGAGATAAACCTTGATATGTTTGTTCCCTAATAGAAACCCTAGCATTTGATTTTTATGGTTTGTAGGTAGTCTAGAGTGAATGGAAAACTCCTAGAAAGGGTAGATTTTGATTTGAGGTGCAAACCCTAGGGTTGATGTTTTATCAAGAGACATAGGCATTAGATCTGAAAACATTAGAAGTTCTCCCTCTCTAAGATTGCATGGAATTCCTAGATTGTCAAAACCATAATCATGTTATTGTACTTGTATATTTTTCTTAGTTATACTTATAGGTGAATGTTTAAGGTACATAATTAAGGAAGACAAATGAGAAAGATATGTTGATCTTATGCCACAGAGAGCATATGAATGGAGGTAATGTTAACTTGGTAATAAAGTTGGATTCTTGGGCACTTTGGTAAAGGTAGACTCATATGGATATTAACCATGAGGATTTTTATGTATTGTTAAAGAAGATTGTCATGGTGAGGTAAGTTTGATGTTAATGTCTATTATTGGTTAGCTTGTTAACATGTTTTTTCTACGTAGAAGGATGTTGCAGGTATACATGATGATAGTTGAGGCAAGTTCAACTGTGTGGACGTTCAAGAAAATATCAACATCTGGTAACTAACATCATGAATATCAAGATGTTCTCATCTTGGGGTTAGAGGGTAGCAGTGTAAGAATATAACTTGAAGGCCTAGAAGGAAGATAACTTTTGTGAGGAAGCTATGGGAAACTTGAAGTTTGGGAAGGTCCAATAAAAACCCTTCATTTATAAAAACAAAATGAAAGTGATGTGCAAGATAGATGACCCAAAACTTTCATGAGAAGATGGCTCCGTGATCCATGGAAAGAAGCAAGCTTTGTACAGTGAAATGCAAAGGAAAGAGGGAGAAATGCAAACTATAAAGAAATTATATATGGTATGAAAGATGAGAAGGAAGACTTGTGGCTCTAATGTCAAGAATCTCCTCTAGGTTTGAGATGAAGTATGTTTGGACACTAGTGCTCCCTATTTCATGTACTAGACTAGGACTAACAACCGTAATTCTAGTGCACGGATCACGGATAGGGAGAATGATTACTTGTTTGGTTCTCCTTTTGTTAGGTACTATGAGGGATTAGGATTGTTTTCCTAAGTCAAGTACATGGGCATGGATAAGGAGAATGTTGGGTTGGATAAGCATCTTTGACAAACATTCTTAGAGCCATGTAATGTGATGGATTAGGATGAAGATCATAAGTCACATGGATTTGGATAAGAATGGTTCAGTGGTAGGATTACTTTGGGTATTCTAGGTGGAGTATGTACCATGATGAGGAAGTTTGTTATCCTATGGAATGACTCCCAACATTGTGCTATGATCATGTGAGAGATAGAGTGTACTTCTCAAGGCCTTGGGTAATGTGATAATGTTGGCTATGATGAGTGGTGCTTATCAATATATATCTCTTCTTATAAGAATGTTTCAAATGGAGTATTGTCTTGCTACCAGTTGGACAATTATGAATACCTCCCTAATGAAGAGGGAGTGTTTGGAAATGTAACTAGTTTCAGTCTTCATAATTGTCATTTTATCTCATGTCATGATGTAATTCTTATAAAGAAAAATAAAAATATAAAAATATTATTGAAGCATGTGTTTCATGCTTGGGTCATTGGTTAAATAGGTCAAGGCATCCATTGGATGCATGTAGGGTTTATCATGAAGAAGTCAATATCATTTGTAAGACCCACTTGGGTAATGTGTCATGCAATTTTTTCTAAAAGAATTCATTTAAGCCTCTAGCTACAAGTCAACCTTTAGATATTGTAGTTCAAGTCAGCCTATGGAAGCTCTCCAAGTCATCGTAAATACTACTATAAGTCAATCTACATGTCGGCCTAGATCCTATTCAGGTCGGCCTCATAACTAGCCTATTTGACTCTTGGAAAGGCAAGTATATATATATATATATATATATAATATATATATATATATATATATATATATATATATATCGAGATCGAGAGAGAGAGAGAGAGAGAGAGATACTCGCATTATCTTGTAAACGTATCTATAGCTCGAAAAAGAAGATAATAAGAAGACAAGGCATAGAACAATAATAAGACCAAACAACATAAAATTTTTCTTCCAACCAAATCTAAAAAGGAACTTTGCTAAGTCAGTCTCAAAGCAAAGTTGCAGGCAGTTCAAAGACACTCGAAGTTGTAATAAGTTTAGAGAGACCTGAAAATTACAGGAAATTCAGAGGTTTGAATATCATAGAATTCATAGTGGTTCGAGGTTACAGTAAGATTATAGGATCTGAGAAGCTCAGAATTGCAGTGAGGTACAAAAAGTTTAGAACTGTAGTGAGGTCAGAAAATTACAATGGAAGGAGGTGGAATTTCTGATTTGGAAGGACTCTTGAAGAAGTGTTGACTTGTAGCTAGAAGGCTTGACTTGGTCATTTCATCTTGGAATTCTCCTTTTAAGTTAATAATAATAAGTTCTTGAGTGTTTTCCCCAGTTGGAGGGGTTTTCTCTAGCGTGGAGCATATATTTGGTGTCTCTTGTCTCTTATCTTTACATTTTTGGTAGTTTATTGATGAAATAGAACTAAAAATAATTAATAAGAAAACATCAAACTTCACAAGTAATTATCAAGTTAAGGAAAATCAATATTGATCTTCTATCACTTTGATTTTCCAACAGTTTGGGAGAATGTGCACTGGGTGTAGGTTATCACCCTTGTTTTTCATGATGATAAAAATCTATAAAGAAAGTAAAATCTATGTAGATGTAAATTAATCTATAATGAAACACAACAATATGACAATGTAGGATGTTAGAATGCTCACGTAATATGCAATGCAACTAACTAAGATGCATAATTAAACCTAGTTTCCATTAAACAAAGTAAGGTGGCCCCATCTCATATGTGAAGGTAAGAGTTCACGATCAAGTTTAGCAATATAGAAGTAACAAACACCGACTTTTCCATGGATCCTAACGGGGATTGGGTCTTTTTCAATTAAAACAAGATCAACTACTTGGTATTCTCTTGTTGATTTTTGGACCCACTGTCTCTTGACAATTGACTGCCTCTTGTTAGATATTTTGCTAAGACAAACATATTGAGAAGGGGAAGGCTTACTCAACTTTGGGGATCCTTTGGAATGATATTGAATCATACCCTTGTGATTCTTAGTGATCTTGGCCTTTTCAATGGGTTTAGGGAATGGGAGTGATGTGAAAATTCCAAAACTGGAATCCTATTGCAGCAACTGGAATTTATTTTTCTAATTGCTAATTATTTTAACAATTTATCTCCTATGATAAAAATAAAATAAAAAATCACACTGCAACCTTAACAAATAAAATATTGTAGAAATAATAGCATTGGAACCTGAGAAAATACTAGTACACACACAATAAAAATGAGACCGTTATTTTTGGATAAATTTCCATGGAAAAACCTAACTTGGGAAAACCCGTGCAACAGTGAATGTTTTTATTATTATGCAAGAGTGAAAATCTGCGTATAATCTCGATGCCTGAAACTAGAAATCCGCGGCAAGAAAATCTGGGCAAAATTATTGAAGGGAATGACCCTTCCTCCACAATAAATTCTGACATAACTTCGCTTCAAAAAATTGGTCGTCGAAACCCTAGTATGAGCCCTTATGCATTGCCTTTGTGCTGTCTCCCACACATGTGGCTCGAATATGCCAATGATGAAGTCTTTTTCCCTATCTCTTCTAAGGAAATTGACTCTCCAGCTCTCTAGAAGACTTTCCTAGCCTCTGGAATTGAGAATGAATTTTTCCTCAGCTAAATCGAACTGCCTTTATGAAGCAATTGTGCATTCCTCTGTGCTACCTCACTAGGAATAAATTGGCCCTCTTTCTGTCACCTCTCTAAATCTAGATAACTTCCTCTTGATCACTATCTCTGCCCCTCGCTATATTTTCTTCCTCACTGAAGCTTGAACTCTCCAGCAACTGACTGCTACTACTTTGGAAAATTGAATTCTCCAAGTGACTCTGGTGTATTCTCCATCACTACATCGATCTCCTCTTGTAATCCATTGTTGGAACACCAACAACAAATATTAAAACTTAGTCAATGGCTAAGATCATCTTTGGATCGATTCGATTGAGTTTATAGACTATTCTCAGCTTATCTCAATTAATACTTATTAATTAACCATATTCACTAAGTTTAGACTTAGGAAATATTTAAAAATCGGCTAATAATATAATTGAGAGATTTGTAGGTGGAATTTCCATAAATGATTTTTGGGTTTTTGAGGCCTCATCTATTCTAGGCTCTCCACCAAGTTTCGTGGCTAGAACAGATCCGCTGCTACAAAAAATAACACTCCCTCTTAGCAAGGACTGTGTTCTCTCTAGTGCTGCACATCCTGCCACAACACCCTATCTCTGTATCACTTCAGGTCATGCTGCTGATGTCTAGCTACTTATTCCCACCAACCATTGCACAAATCTAATATTGCATCTGTGCTTCTACTGACATTTCCATACTATTGCCAACTTTTCATCTGCACTGCAACTCCCTCTCTTTTGTTGTTGCTACAAATGCAACCAGTGCAACTGAGAAGAATCCTAAATATTGAGTCAATTGTGTTTAGTATGATGCATTTGTCTCGCAAGTCTTTGATTGCTACTAGAATTTTCATTGTCACTGAAGAATCTATGTTGCTACCAGCTCAACACTTCGCCACCTACTCTGTTGTCAACACTGCACTACAATCCTCAGTCTCTGACTGATACTATTATGCAACTGTCACTTTGGTACTGACTGCATCAATTGTCACTGATTCATCCTTCTACTGAATATTGTGGGTCCCCATAGCAAGGTAATGATCCATGAGGTGGACTCCTCAAGGAGCCTACCCAATCTTTGTAGCTCTCTAGGGCTACAACTTCAAGTCACCTCACCTTACTCCTGGAGATATGGCTTCCAACATCGCAGAGTCTTCCTCCAACCTAGAGGAAAGCTTACCTATCTCGTTTGACGCTGCCTATTGATCCTACTTCTTCGACTTGTCCTTCTTCCTGAGAGGACATTGCCTGTTGTAGTGACCAAGCTCACCACACCTTAAGAAATTGACCTTTGATAGGTCCTTATTCTTCCTTATTCTCTCCCCTTGCCCTTGACTAGAACCCTTAGATGCAAGGGCCACATTATCCTCCTCCTTCACCACCTTTTTTCCACTACTATTGTTGCCACTGATGGAGCTCTTTAACATAACTCATCTCAACTCCTCCTGCTATAAATCCACCCACATTTTGTCCCATCCTGGTAGTGTGTCTTTGCCCAATACACTTTGGATGAAGACCTTCCAATCCTTAGAGACACTATTGAGAGCTAATCGCACTAGCTCTGGAGGTTGAGGTGTTGCCCCAACAACTAAAAATTGGTCTCAAACCACTTGAATCCTAGTTAGGAAGGGATATCTTCCTTCCCCCTTCTACATCCTAATGCATCTCAGCTTCTCCTCTAGGAACATCTTCTACTGCTCGGAAGTATTCGGGTATAGCGTGGAGAGAGAATCCCACATTTCTTTGGTCGTTCCTTTTTCTACCACATGTGATACTATATGATCCTGGACTCCATCCAGGATCAACCACTTCACCCGCGTCATCTCCTTCTAGTATTCCTTGAGCTAATTTGGATTTTGAGGAAATTCCACTACATTATCAATGTAGGCTCTCAGGCCATATTCATCTAGAGGGAAGGACATCCTAGCCTTCCAGATGACATAGTTGGATGAACCATCCAACCTATCTTGATATCTAAGCCCTGCTATGGACATCTCTAATCAAGTCGAAAACTCCCTCTTTCCCTGTGCTTGACTATTTCTATGTTATTCAAACTCCCTCCTAGAATGTGTGGCTTTTCTAGATGTTATTGGAAATATGCAACTAAAAATTCGAACTTACGAGATTAGAAGCTCTCTGAGATCAATTTTCCCCTAGTTGTGTGTGATTTTCTCTTCCACTTGACACAGGTTCTTCTTCTGCAAATTGCAGCAAAACCCTCTTCATCCAACCAAGGGATCTTCTCATCGAAAATTGTTGAAATAAGGAATTACTAAGAGGGGGGTGAATCAGTAATTAAGAAACTCTTTTCCTTTTTCTTATTATGCTTTTATTCCCTTCTTATATTATTTTACTTGTGAGAGCATTAATTCACAAAAACAGTGAGGTAACAATATTTCAGACACACAAGTTCAAAGAACAATCACATGAGCAACATATATTTGATACAGTGTTTTTCACGTGGAAACCCAGAGGGAAAAACACACCAATTTTGTTGTTTGTTCATGATGTAAATTAAGCACCCACTTAATTACATATTTTGTTTGTGAGAACCCACTCATAGGAGGCACTGACCCCCTTTGGTTAACAAGCACCAACTTGCCAAGAGGCACCAACCTGCTCTTGCCATTGCTCTACTATTTCATACAATTTTCAAACTGAAAATAGAGGTATACAATTATACAAGTAAAATACCAACAATGGATGTTCACAGGTTTGACTTCTGCATTCTTCCTTTTGTGCTCACTTGCAGTGGGTCTCCTTTCGCTGCTCATAGTAACACTTCCTCTGCACTCTACCTTGTCTATCAAGGGCTCTGCACCGACTACTCTTCAATACTACACTTGTAATTCTCCACACAGCCCTCACACTACTCTTGTTGTTGTATTACATAGTGGTGCTTCAACCTCTCTGATTCAATGATTTATCTCACAACACTGCACACACATACATATGCTCACCTCCCCATATTTTCCATTCCCAATAATGGTTTTGTTCCACCGAGGAACTTTGCATAAGTGAGTCTCTCCTCTCTATCCTTTAGTTGTGAATATGTACTTAGGCATGGCTTCACTTGTCACTCTTGCGTCTTCTGATAGTTTCTTGTTAAGGCGCCCAAAATAGAGATGGACCTTGCATTTCTTCATAGTCTATCTGCACATAGCTATTGTGTTGAGAAATTAATTCTCAAGTGACCTACACACCTTCAAGAGCCCCAATTTCATTTATCGTTCCACAGATCTTGACAGTTCATAGAGGTGACCGTTATGTTCTTATTTATCACAACTATTCGTGCACGAAAAACAGTCGATTTCTTCCTTCATGCTCTCGAATTCAGCTTTGCTACAAATGCTCGATTGCTTGTTACAGAGTCTTCTGCAGGTTTAGCCCCTTTTAACTACCAACTCCTTTGTACCTGCATTCAATTTCGCAGCTGTTGTTGGTGCACTAAGATGTCTTTTCATAGGCAATCTTAATTCCTACATTAATTGTCAACCCAAGGCAAGTCTTTTTATTTCAAGTGTGTCAGCACTATCTATGTAGTGAATTTAGAGGTTAACTAATAACAAATCGTTGCAATTGCTAATGACTATATTTTCAAACTTAATCCAAACAATTCTGAAAGAAATTCATAACATACTTTGCAATTCTACTTAACCTATCATGAAAGCAAATGAATCTAAATACAACTATAAAGAACCACACTTGGCAATCTTAAATGGAATTGAAACTAACTCACTCAATCATTAAAGAGAACTACGACAATTGAACAACAAATGATAATTGAATAGCAAATCCCAATTGAACAACAACTGATAATTGAATAGCAAATGATAATAGGACAACAAATGATATATGAACAACAAATAACTATATTGCAGAAAGTGATCAATTCTATCTCTAAAATCTATGATAACATTACTTGGAACGAATCAACGATCTAATGTCGACACTAACATAACCAATCCAACCAAAAGAATTACTCATATATAACACACAGCTAAATCTGAATCTCAAATGAACAGCAAAAGCAAATCGAATCAACAATCCTCACGATAATCAAAATGATATTAACTTAACATTAACAAATAGTAAAGAATGAAATAGAAAATATTATATCACAGGCGAAGAAGTAGATCTTCTCTTGACTGGGCCCAGAGTCGCCAGAAGTCTCTGCTATGAGATACTCATAATATAATTATGATTTAAACACAGTCTTCTTCATTAAAAGTAATAACAAAGTTACATCATCACCAAAGTAACAATATTATATGTCCAAAAGAATAATTATAAACTGTAAATTTCTGAACTAGTCATGCAGTTTGCCTTTCAGACTTAATATATATAACAATTAGAAAACTAAATAGATAAAATCGAATCCTCAGGACCAGGGGATCCTAAGGATTTCGCAATACTCGATCTGCTTTGTCATAAAATAGCATTGGTCTGCCCATTATTCCGTTGTCCTACCTTGCCTCCAATGATGTCTTTTTCCTTTATGAGATTTTGTTGTTCTGTCAATTGAACAACTATTGTCCAATTCGTGTCTTTTGCACATAAAGATAGTAAAAATCAGTTTTTGCTGCTTAGATTCATCTAATTTGTTACTGATTACTTTTAGCCAACTTTAACTATTATTTCCTCTACTTCTACCCATAAACAAAGATTATCATTTGAGGATGAGTGCTAAATAAAGCTATTACCAAGGAGAAAACATACCTTTTCCATGACCCAACATACTCCCCATCTTACCTTGTTGCATGTCCTCATGCAATTAAATGGTTTAGGTGCAGCTGGGTTAGGGAATAGGCAGGGTATACCTCCCCTTCATAAACTCTGAAGCCATTTTTCTTCTTAAGTACAGCAAAACCCTGGTTTACTTCTTGATCCTTCAAGTTGTAGTCACTGCGATACTTATCTGGAGGATACCATATGATTAGGGTTCTATACCGACATCCTATCCATTTAGGCCCCATGGTTAATACCATGTTACTATATTTATGAAAACGAGAGGAGGTGACTTTAAAGTTCCAGTAACCAAATGGTTATCGGTTTCTAACAATATTGTTGGAGACCTTCCACCTTTGTCTGGCTACAGAAAAGGCTACATCATTGATCTCTTGGAAGTACTTCTTTCCAACTTGTATAATATCTGTGTGGAATTGGCCTACAACACCAGCTTGCTTCATAAATTTCTTGTGCCTAACAGAGATATGTAGGGATTTTGTAGGTTCCCCCCAACCCATAGGTTGATTTCATATTAACGCTTTCTAAAAGTATTGTGAGCCTTGGCCCACTTGATTTGGTTAGTAGCAAAAGAAAGAAATGCCTGGAATTGGACACCCCCTATAAAGGGGCCAGGGTTGTTGTCTCTGTCATCTTCCAAAAAGAAATTGTGCATGTAAAGTTCACAGAGGAGGCATTGTACCTGCTCATTCTGCTCTCTGAAACACTTGACAAAGTCCGGGCTAGTTTTGATTTCCACAGACTTGCCAACCTTAACAACTTTGATTTTCAGCAGGAGGTACCTTTCCAGGAGGAATAATGCATAGTTTGTAGTAGGAGCTCTGCATGACAGGGTGTCTAAATAAAGAGAGCAGACAATCTCCAACTGCTCTTTAGCCTTTTGTAATTTTTCTTGTGCTTTCTCAACCTTTTTCTTCTCGGCCTTGTACTAAGCGAAGGTCTCATCCTCGGTAGCTATGAGTGCCTCAAACGTTTTCCTTAATTCTTGATGTATATGTAGGGGCACCACTTCCTCTTTGTGCTGAGTTAATTCCCGTTGAACCTTCAATACTTCATTCTACAGTCTCCTAATAAATGTCTCCCTTACTAAGGGAATGTAATCAGGTGTCTCCTCTGTTTGGGCTTCATTATCTAGTGTCTCCGTAGGCTTAGTTTGGACATCAGCCTTAACTGCTTCTTGAATTATGCAAAAATCAATTGGGATGTTTTCTTCAACATCAGTCTGAACGGAAACATTCACAGTAGGGTAGTCCATTTGGGTCTCCTATGAGCAAACACAAGGGTCTTCAGTCTACATTTCAGTGTCCTCTACAAGACATGGCTCTGTCTGAGTTTCCTTTGAACAGACCAAAAGAATCTCAGTTTGGGTTTCAACATCTTTTCCAGAATAATGTTTTGTCTGTGTTCCTATGGTCTCCATTTCCACTTTCAATTTTCTGGCTCTGATTGCTTCTTTTAACCATTGTCTAAGTTGCCCAATTATTCTCTTTTATTTTCTATACTTTTTAAGCATTTTTCTGAGCCTATCCTTGTAGGACTTCTTTATTCTGGGACTTCCAACCAGTGGTGGTGCAACTGCATTTTCCTCAAGTTCATGCTTAGGTGGTATTGTGTCAGCATCAGGGAGGGTTTCAATTGGAACTGTATCTCCCAATGGAGCTTAACCTTCTGGCTCTTCTTTGTCATGATTTTTTCTCTCAGGAGACCCCAATAAATGGTGTCTCCTGAGCAGTTATCGTTCTCCGGATTTTCTTCTAGGTAGGCCTCGTCCTCAGGGGACTTAAAAAATATAGTATTGCCTGGTTGATTTTCATCTCCCAGGGTTTCATCTGCAAGATTTTCTTCAGCTAGGGGGTCCACTAGACCAGTATCTATTGTTTGATTTTCTTCTCTAATGGCTTCCTCTTCATGCACCTTGGCTTCAAGGGGTTTTTCCATAGAAGGGACTGGTTCCCTCTGTTCTTCCAAGAAATCAGTAAATGACAGGGTTTGATCATAACCAGGGTTGTCAGCAAAGGCAAACTGGTTGGGGGTACAATTTTTTCCTTCAACATTCTCAGATTATTCTCTTCCCTAACCAAATATCCCCATGTTTTCCAATACCTTGGCCAACTCTTCCTCATAGTCTTGGAAAGGGGCATTTTACGGACGTAGAGGTGGTGTGTAAGATGGCCCAAGCTCATTTGTTTGAATTGGGATATGTCGCTGGGACCACACCCACACAGATCGCTTATGTTTCGTTGCGTTCAAGGGCACAAAGGAATTATTTCTTTTCAGTGTCCTTCTTGGACCTGGGGTTCTTGGCCCTTGTTGTTATATTGCTAGGTTTCTGGAGGTGGGGCCAAAGTAGGATTTACAATATTGTCCCAAGTTAGCTATTGCTAGGCCAGTCCATGCGTGATAATCAATTTGATCATTCCATGATGACTGATGATTGTGTGTGGGTCTTTAGCTTTCCTAACTCGACAAGCGACATCATGCAATAGGGAATTCAAATAAAACGGTAAATTAACTGAATTTTTTTGTTTTAGGATGGCTAACAATTTGAGTTGTCGGGGCTTTACCACATCTTGACGACCGTTGCATGTGATGTACTGTTGCACAATGACTGCCAATTCCTGCCATGGCTATCTTAACGCTGAAGGGTGAATCCCTTTCCCTGTTCACACCAATTGCTCGCCTAGGTCCTGGAACACTATGAGCACAATGTGCAAAAGGACATGCTTTTTTCTCCACTTTGTTCCCTCAGCCGGAAGTCCAGTGACTTCAGCTATGACTGCGTCAAAGACTGTTATGTCTCTGCCTCTTACTGTAGTGCTACCATTTTGCAAATCCTGCAAGAATTCGATTGTCATTTCTTCGTGAAATCCCTGCAATTTATTTTGATATTGAAACCAGACAGTGCGCTCGAGAATTGCACGAGCCCGGTCCGATACCATGAGCACTGTGGGTTCATTTTGGATAGCTCTACCTCCTATGGTTGTTGTTTTTGTATGACTATTCACTCGTATGGACTTCTCTTGCACTTTCGTACTTTAGAACAACAACAAAGAACGTTAAAGCAATTAACAGGAAAATGATGTTGTTTTGGGAATTAACAACATATACAATCAAGTCATTTGTCTCAACAGTAATATTTGACGCAAGCTCATAATCAATATGCATGACATCCATAATGGTCACCGTATTTTCTCCAATCAGAAATACTTTGATAATTATTACGCATACACAATCATCATGATGTCCTTTACCTGGAAATCAATTTAATAATTATCACTCAATTATCCATAATTGTCACACATGTTCACATGCAGACCATCCCCCCTCCAATGAGAAAAGGGCATCCACGTCTGCCAAGCATGTGAAAAGCAAGAGAACGAATTGGTAATTCATAAATGCAGGCAACCAATCCATAAAAGCGGTGCGATTTATGACAAAGAAATTAAAGCAATACACGTATCAGAGGTAAAATGGCCGAAAAATAAAAAACATATATTTAAATCATTATGTCAAAATATTTTCACCTTAAGCGGTATTAGTAACAAATGCATAATTAACAGGAAAATGATGTTGTTTTGGGAATTAACAACATATACAATCAAGTAACAAACGCATAATTAACAGGAAAATGATGTTGTTTTGGGAATTAACAACATATACAATCAAGTCATTTGTCTCAACAGTAATATTTGATGCAAGCTCATAATCAATATGCATGACATCCATAATGGTCACCGTATTTTCTCCAATCAGAAATACTTTGATAATTATTACGCATACACAATCATCATGATGTCCTTTACCTGGAAATCAATTTAATAATTATCACTCAATTATCCATAATTGTCACACATGTTCACATGCAGAACATCCCCCGTCCAATGAGAAAAGGGCATCCACGTCTGCCAAGCATGTGAAAAGCAAGAGAACGAATTGGTAATTCATAAATGCAGGCAACCAATCCATAAAAGCGGCGCGATTTATGACAAAGAAATTAAAGCAATACACGTATCAGAGGTAAAATGGCCGAAAAATAAAAAACATATATTTAAATCATTATGTCAAAATATTTTCACCTTAAGCGGTATTAGTAACAAACGCATAATTGGCGGTAAGTATTAATGATTGTCATAAAGTGATTGGACAAATATAATATAATGAATATATAACATAAGTTACCATGCATGTTGGCTTGTAAGAGTGTTGTTCAAATGGGAAATTTCCTTAGAAATGAATCCATAGGTGGTAATAGAATAGAGAGCATTTGGCAATGTAAGATACTACTCCAATACCACAAGCAGAGCCACTGCTGCCAGCAGCTGTTCAAAGCATTGACAGGGTTGCTTTTTAACCTCACAAATGAGCCAAAGTCTTCCTTCTAGCATGTAGATAATTCTTTCTTTTCTTTTCATAAAGAGACCACTATGCTAGCATGGTGACCAAATAATCATAGTGCCATTCACCAGGATATATCAAAGTGATCAAGTTGACTCGTGATGAGACCCCCTATCCTTCTGACAATTTTAATTGTCAAGAAGGACATTACCTTGGTTTGGTGGCCAGCATGGAATGTCACCTGTTACATCCTTATGATAATGGTAGGCTGAATCATGATGAGAAACATATCCTCTTTTTTTTGTATTTTTCATATTTCATTATTTTCATATTTTGATGCTTTTATTGTAAAAATATGGAGGCTCATTTACTCCTTAAGAGTCAGGGATGGTGTAAGTAAGAAAAATGCAAATGAAAGTTTATACTTTTACCCCCATCTCATCATATCAAAGGAATTTATCCATTTGAAAGTGTGAAAAATAAGCTAGCATGGTTTTAAAATAATGAATCATTCTATGATGTGTCCAAAGAAAAGATGTTCAGCCAGTCATTATAGAGATGCACCATATTAGCAGTTGAATAAAGATAACCATCAAAAGGATTTATAGGTCATAATCGTATTGTCATTACTGTTTTTTCTTTATGTTAGGCACAAATCCACTCAGATGGTGTTTATCCAAAACATAAAAGAAAAACAAAAGATGGCACAATGACCGACAATGAAACAGTAAAATAAATCACAGTTCTTCCTATGCAAAACACAAAAAGTGTTGTTCAATTGATTGAACAACAATCATTCAATCGATTGAACATCAAAATCGAAAAGAAAACGCAAATGTGTTGTTCAATCGATTGAACAGCAATCATTTAATTGTTTGAAAAGCAAAAATAAAAAAGAAAACAACGTGAAAGTGTTGTTCAATTGATTGAACAACAATAATTCAATTGTTTGAACAAAAAAAAAACGCAAGAGTGTTGTTCAATCGATTGAAAATCAATCTTTCAATCGTTTGAACAGCAAAATCAAAAAACGCGAAAGTGTTTTTCAATCGATTGAACAACAATCGTTCAATCATTTGAACAACAAATATCGAAAAGGAAATGGAAAAGTGATGTTAAATCGATTAAACAACAAAAATCGAAAAGAAAACAATGCGAAAGTGCTATTCAATCGTTCAATCGTTTGAACAGCAAAATCAAAAACACGAAAGTGTTGTTCAATCGATTGAACAACAATTGTTCAATCGTTTGAAAAACAAATATCGAAAAGGAAATGCAAAAGTGTTGTTCAATCGATTGAACAATAATCGTTCAATCGTTTGAACAAGAAAAATTGAAAAGTAAACAACGCGAAAGTGTTGTTCAATCATTCAATCATTTGAACAACAAATAAAAAACGCAAAAGTGTTGTTCAATCAATTGAACAGAAATCGTTCAATCGTTTGAACAACAAATATTGAAAACAAAACAAAAAAGTGTTGTTCAATCGATTGAACAGCAATCGTTCAATCGTTTGAACAACAAAATTAAAAACGCGAAAGTGTTGTTCAATCGATTGAACATCAATCGTTCAATCATTTGAATAGCCAAATTGAAAAATTAAAAATGTAAAAGTGTTGTTCAATCGATTGAACAGCAATCATTCAATTGTTTGAACCAATCAATTTGAAAAAAAAAACGTAAAAGTTTTCTTCAATCGATTGAATAACAATCATTCAATCGTTTCAACAGCAAATCAAAAATGCACAAGTGTTTTTCAATCGATTGAACAAAAATCATTCAATCGTTTGAATAGCAAAATCAAAAAAGAAAAATGTGATAGTTTCATTCAATCGATTGAACAACAATCGTTCAATCGTTTGAACAACAAATAAAAAATGCACGAGTGTTGTTCAATCGATTGAACAACAATCATTCAATCATTTCAACAGAAAAAATAAAAAAGAAAACAACGTGAAACTGTTGTTCAATCGAGTGAACAGCAATCGTTCAATCGTCTAAATAAAAAAAATAAAAAAAGATGTTATTCAATTGATTTAATAACACTTACCGAAACAAAAACAAAAATTTCATATTTACATGGTGATGCCTACTAAATTACAATCAATCAAAAGAACATATACATTATTTACAATTTAAAGAAAAATCACAATTTTACGAAACTAATGTTGCCGGGTCATCACTCTCCGCATCTAAGATTTGCATGGAGGGGTCCTCACATACCTGCTGGCAGAAAGACTCCTTGGTGAGTGGTTTGTGGTAGAGACGCACCTGATGCCCATTCACCTTGAAAGAATGGCCAGCCCCATCAATGGTAGTCAAAGTGAGAGTAACATTGTTATGTACTTCTTGAATTTCATAAGGGCCGAGCCATCTTGTTTGCAACTTGCCCAAAAAATCCTGGAATCTGGAGTCATAAAGGAGTGCCCAATCCCCTCTTTGAAATGTCTTCTTTTTTATAAGGCTGTCGTGCCACTTTGCCCTTTTTTGTTGAATAATTGCAGTCCATTGTAGAGCAAGCAGTTGAGCCTCGTCTAGTTTGTTGATTTGTTGAAGCCACTTGGTTTGGGCTTCTATTAAATCCAGTCCCACTTCCTGAGTCGTTCTTAGAGTCTTTATTTTGAATTCAATCGGAAAAATAGGTTCTTTGTTGAACACGAGTTGGTACTGAGAGTATCTGGTAGTATTCCTCTAAATCATGCAATAGGCCCACAAGGCCTCTGGCAGTCTAGCAGCCCAGCCTCGCCAATGTGTTGAGACTGTCTTGGTCATAATTTCTTCAATGACCTTCTTGGTGCTTTCGACCTGCCCGTTCGCCTACAGGTGATACGGGGAAGTGATCCTGTGTGTAATGCGATGATTTCTGAGAGTGGATGCAATCTTGCGTCCTACAAATTGCTCTCCCCCATATGTTATCACTTCCCGTAGTAAACCATACTGCACGAATAGCCCAAAGAGGAAGTTAATCATGGCTTCCTCTATAGCTCTTGGTAAATCTACTGTTTCCACCCATTTCGTCGCATAATCTATGGCAACCAGTATGTAGGCTTTATGATTCAATGATGGATGGAATGGGCCAGCAAAGTCCAATTCCGATCATTCGAAGGGTTCTATGACTAGTTGTGGTTGCAGTGCCATTTCATTGGATTGGCCAAGTCGGCCCATCCTTTGGTAGTTGTCACAAGCTCAGGCCTTAGCATATTTAAACATAGTGGGCCAATAATAGCCCATCTATAGTACCTTATGATCTATCCTTCGATCTGTGAAGTGTCCCCCGCAGGGCTCGTCATGGCAAGCCTTCAGGATGTCATAAATCTCATCCTCGTGAATGCATCTGTGTATACACATATCGGACCCTATGTGAAAAAGATATCCGCCAATCCAAGAGAATCGGGCGCTGTGCTAAACGATATGTTTCCTTTCCCTTATTGTCAAATGCCTAGGTAGCTTCCCCACTGCTAGATAATTTGCCACATCTGTGTACCATGGCATCTTGACTGCTACAGAAAACAAATGCTCATCTGGAAATTGGTCATCCACTGCCAGTGGATCATTTATCTTCGAGACTTGGGACAAAAAATCAGCAACTGGGTTTTCCTTCCCCATACGATATTTAATAGTGATGTCAAACTCCTGCAAGAGAAATAGTCAACGAGTCACTCTATCATTTGTGATATGTTTGTTAGCTAAATACCGAATGGCAGAGTGATCAGTATACAAAAAAACTTGGTAACCAGTTATATAATGTCTAAAAAATTTTATGGCATAAATGACAGCTAAGAATTCTTTTTATGTTACTGTATAATTGAGATTTGTAGCAGTAAGATTTTTTCTAATATAATATATTGCATGTGGTTTTTTGTCCTCCTCCTAGCCGAGGACAGTGCCTATCACTGCATCTGATGCGTCCATGGATATGTGAAAAGGTAGCTCCCAGTTTGGTCCTTGTAATACTGGTGTCGTCGAGACTAGTTTCTTTAAACCTGTAAAAGTTGTGTCACATTTGTCAGACCACTTGAAATCAACATTTCCAGTTAAAGCATATAAAGGCACAACAATTTGTGAAATTTTTTTAATAAACCTGCGATAATAGCCTGCATATCCCAGGAAGCTATGTACCTCCGTCTGAGTATAGGGTGTAGGTAGTAAAAGAATTACCTGTATTTTTGTTGGATCTACCTGTATCCCTGCTGCAGAAATATAATGTCCCAAGATTACGCCTTTGGTCATCATCATGTGACACTTGACATTGCTTAAACATAACCTAGTAGCAATGCATCGTTCTAAAAAAATTTCTAATGTTTGTAGTGCTTGATCAAAGTCATCCCCATATGGAGTAAAGTCATCCATATATACCTCAAGTCCTTCATTTATCAAGTCGGAAAAAATGCTGAGTATAGCTCTTTGAAACGTGGCTGGGGCATTGCATAAGCCAAATGGTAACACTCTATAAGTGAATGTACCCTAGGGACAGGTGAAGGTTATTTTGTCTTGATCTTCAGGGGTGATTTGAATCTGATTGTAGCCGCTGAAGCCGTCTAGAAAGGAAAAGAATTGCTTCCCTGCCAAAGTATTAAGGTCCTGATCAATAAAGGGAAGAGGGAAGTGATCTTTCTGTGTTGCCTTGTTCAATTCCCGGTAATCCACATAGATATGCCACTTCCCATTTTTCTTGGGGACGACCACAAGTGGAGAAACCCATTTTCTATCCGAAATAGGATAAATGAAATTTACATCTAACAACGTTCGTAACTCCTCTTTCACAATGTCCTTGAGATGTGGATTCAATCTCCGCTGAGGTTTTCGGATAGGACGAGCATCCTTTTTGGTATAGATGTGATGTGTACACAGTTGTGGTTCTATACCCTTCATGTCAGGATAATCCCAGGCAAAAGCCCCTTTATATTTTTGTAGGACCTGAATGAGCTTTTGTTGTTGATCACTGTCCAAGCTATCATTAATGTTTAAAACTTTGCCTGGTTCAATTTCCACAGGCTTGTTGTTATGAAAAGCAGTCGTCTGGATGTGCTGATCATCGGTATCCTTCAAGGGATCTTCCAAGGCTTCATTATCTAGAATTTCTTTTAGCATTTGACACTTTACATTGCTCACATTAGCTGACTGATTGATAAAGTTGTTGATAACGTCATCTTCAGTTTGATCTTTGAATTCAAGTGCCTCTGCTACTGTGAGTGGTGAATGGATGCTTTCTTCCAGGTATGCTGGTGGTTGTTTACATATTTTTACAATGGGTAGACTTGGTTTGGCAGGGGGATATAAAACAAGATTTTTTATAGCATCCCCCTTTGCAATAGTCATGTTGCCCTCCCAACAACCTATATATGCATCAGTTGTCACCAACCAAGGTTGGCCCAGTATCAGAGGATGCCCATCCAATAGACTCTTCGGGTTTATAACAAGAAAATCTACTGGATATTCCCATGAATCAATAAAAACCATAATATCTTGTAAAGTTCCTTCTAGCCTTACCACCGAATGATTAGCAAGTTCTAGTAAGGTGGTGGTTGGTTCCAAGGCTGTAATACCAAGTGCTTGATAGGTTTTTGCTATTAAAATGTTAATGGCTGCACCCAGATCAACTAGCGTATTGGGAAAAGAGCGGCCATATATTTGAACTGTCACTATGGGATTCCCAGGATATTCATACTTTACCGGAGTTTCCCCTCCCAAGAGTAAATCAGATAAGGTTCCTACAACATGAATGGTGGGTGAAGTTTTTGCTTTCCTCACAGGCTTCTTTACACATAACTCTTTAATTGTTTTAGCATAGATGGGAATGTCTTGGATGGCCTGGAGGAGCGGAATTTTTATACAAATATTTTTTAGTTCCCCTACAAGATCAAAATCTAGGTAAACAATTAGCTTAGGTATCGTTAACCTTTCAGGGAATGGGGGAGAAGTGACTATGAGTTCCTCGAGATCTTTATGTTGATCTGTCTCTTCTCCTTGTTTTATTTCAGTATCAATTACAGGTGGTGGTATATGTACAAGTGGTGTTTCAATCTCAATTGATGGTTGATCCCTGTTTTCCTTAAGGGTGATGATACATCCTGACCTCAATCTTAGTTCATTACATTCTTTTTGTTCAATCTCATAGTCTGAGCTTTCGACAATCTGCACCAGCTGAACCGGTCTGTTATTGGGATTCAGATTCAGTTGGGCTGGCAGTTGAGGGCACAGAAGAGGTTGAGGATTTTTCTGTAATGGATAAGGAGCTGACAATGCAGGTTGAGGTTGAGGACCTGTCCCCATAGGAGTATTGGATATTCCCAAAGGTCGCTGCCAATTTGTAGACCAGTTCGGATTTTGAGAAGTGGAGGCAGGCCACTGGGATTGATAGGGATTACCTTTCCAAATAGGAGTAAAAGGAGAATTTGGCCAGCCATTACCTGGAAAGGATTGAGTTGACCACGGTGTCATAGGGAATGGTTGAGGTTTCCAATTCGAGTAAGGCGATTGGCCTTGCCATGCTTCCCCGGGTTCTGTTGCTAATTAAACTGTGAAGAAGGAAAGAACTGGGATGCATCCTGTGACATACTTGTAGGTTTGGCCTACCACTATCGATGTTGGTTCATTAGATACATTAGCTCTGTCTCTTCTTTTGCTTCCTTGAACACTGCTTTCAGCCCTGGGAGTGATGGAAATTGCTCAGTAGCATGATCCTTGGTACAGATGGCGCATGTTTGAAACATGTCTATGTTAGAAAATTATATATTACAGAGCAATGGAACACATAAAATATTGCAGAAATATAAACACAGAAAATGCATAAAACAAGAGAGACACAGATATACGTGGTTCACCCAGTTTGGGCTACGTCCACAGAGAAACAGCCAGTCCTTCTTTTATTATATTATCTAGCAGACTGAAGACATATAACCTACAGCAGATCCGTTGTAACACCCTCTTCGCTCTCAATCTCCTCTCTCTTCCTCACTCAGAATACAGATCTACATAGACGCAATACAGTTCCTTCATATATAGTGAGGGGTTGCCTTCTAGGGAAAAAAACCCTAAATTAAACATAACTTATACCGTCAGATCATCCGCCTAATGAACTACCCAAATTGACTAGATATTACTAGACTTTACAAGGAAATTTTTCATCTATTTTTAACTTCAGGGGTGCTACCCCCAAACCCCCACCGGGTGACCGCTGGCCCCTGGACCCCTCAGCTAGGAGGGATCGACCCCCCCGCACCCCCCCACATGGAGGGGTGTACAATCTTCCTGGAGTATACATCTGGCTGAAACCTTTGAATATAGAAGATAATCAGGCTCCACACCCAACAATCTAATGGACACTCTCGTTGGTTGTGCTTCTTTCGACAGCATGGGCAAAAAACGGCCAAGTTTTTTTCTGCTAAGGCTTGTTTTTGTTTAGCCTGTAGGATGTCCAACTATGTCATGAGGGTTCCCAAGATGTCCATCTTGAAATCTTCCAGGAGGTTACCAATTTCCATTCGTGTTACGCCTCCACTGTGGGGTTTGTTTCCCCTACTCATGGAATCTCGGCTTCCTGCTCTTGTGCGTGTGCTTCCTCGTGAACACCTGATACACAAGTGAACAATTTCATCATAATATTCTTGAGAAATATCCCCTTTCCCCATTAAGTTTAGAGTTTCTATCCACTCTTCTTTCATTCCTTTAATTAAGATAGCTCTTAGGACTTCTTTTGGTAAGGTGGTGTGTGGATATCTCTACAAGTTATAATGAAACCGTTCAACGTATTCTTCTAGAGTTTCATTATCCTTTGCAACCATCTTAAAGATTTCATCTTTTAGCTCCCTAGTCTTGCAAAATTCATGGTATCTTGTGAGGAAGGAAGTCTTCATATCATCCCAAGAATTAATAGTACGTCCACCCAGACCCATGAACCATCTTAAAGCTACTCCTTTCAGAGTAGAAGGGAACAATTTTAGCTTTTGAGGGTCAGTGGTGTAGTCATACCCTTTGCAAAGGACATCAAATTCAAACAGGAAGGCATCAGGATCCTCTATGATCATCCCATGAAAAGTTGGGATGCTCTGCAGAGGAATAGCCTTCATGGGGGCATTAGCTACTTGGTCGACTATGGGGTATTCCAATGTTGAGGTTTGACCTTGAGGTGGTTGATTTTCCATTTGGTCAAAGATGTGCCAATATCCTTCAGGGATTTCAGGGGGTGCTTTTTGAGTAAGCGGAGGATTAGCAATCCGGGTTGGCTTTGCAGCACTGCCTAGATTTGGGATCACAGGAGACCCTTGTTCTGACAGCTAAGGTCCTGCCTTAGTAGTTCCACTGGTTTCTCCCTCTCCTTCTCTTAAGTTACATGAATTTCCCTCTTGTATAGGATCAAAATGTAAATTTGTTGTAACCTGAAGACTCTACTCAGATCCTCCAATTTTGCTTTGAATCTCAGCGTAAGCTGCAGATGGTGAGCCTGCTGCCTGAGGGATTACAGTAGGACTTTTTCCAGATACAACCCGAATCCTACTGATGCTTGAGACTCTGCTTTTCTTACAATTTTGTCTATAAAGGTCATTCTCCCAAGGTTCACCAATCCCTTGGGTTTTGTGGATTTAGGTGAGGGTTTTGATCTTTTTCTATCTTTCTATTCCTAGTCATTCATAATAACCTATTCCTATTTAAGCTCTAATCTTTTGCTGAAAAGAGGGCTGGTAAGCAAGAACTTTACTTGCTAGGTACACAGGTTCTTACCTCCCATTTTTAAAACCCAATTCTTTCTCAAAAAGATAAAAAGGAAATCACTTTGAAACACTCTCCTCGACAACGGCACCAAAATGTTGGTGCAGTAAGATGTCTTTTTTACATGCAATCTTAATTCCTACATTCATTGTCAACCCAAGGCAAGTCTTTTTATTTCAAGAGTGTCAGCACTATATATGCAGTGAATTTAGAGGTTAACTAATAAAAAATCATTGCAATTGCTAATGACTATCTTGCCAAACTCAATCCAAACAATTATGAAAGAAGTAACTCTGAAAGAAATTCATAACATACTTTGCAATTCTACTTAACCTATCATGAAAGCAAATGAATCTGAATGCAACTATAAAGAATCACACTAGGCAGTCTTAAATGGAATTGAAACTAACTCACTCAATCATTAAAGAGAATTACAACAATTGAACAACAAACAATAATTGAACAAAAAATCCCAATTGAACAACAATTGATAATTGAACTGAAAATGATAATAGGAAAACAAATGATATCTGAACAACAAATAACTATATTTTTGAAAGTGATCAATTCTGTCTCTAAAATCTATGATAACAACACTTGGAATGAATTAGTGATCTAATGTCGGCACTAACATAACCAATCCAACCAAAAGCATTACTCATATATAACACACAACTAAATCTGAATCACAAATGAACAACAAAATAAAATCGAATCGACAATCCTCACGATAATCAAAATGATATTAACTTAACATTAACAAACAGTAAAGAATAAAATAGAAAAGATTATAGCACAAGCAAAGCAGTATATCTTCTCTTGACTGGGCCCAGAGTCGCCAGAAGTCTCCGCTATGAGATACTCAGAATATAATTATGATTTAAACGCAGTCTTCTTCATTAAAACAAATAACAGAGTTACATCAACACCAAAGTAACATTATTATATATTCAAAAGAATAATTATAAATTGTGAATTTCTCAACTAGTTGTGTAGTTTGCCTTTGGGCCTTATATATAACAATTATAAAATTAAATAGATAAAAGTGAATCCTCGGGATCAGGGGATCCTGAGGATTTCGCAATACTCGATCTGATTTTGTCATAAAAAAGCATTGGTCCGCCTGATCTTCCGTTTTCCTACCTTGCCTCTAAAGCTGTCTTTTTCCTTTATGAGATGTTGTTTTTTTGTCGATTGAACAACTATCATCCAATTCACATCTTTTGCACATAAAGATAGTAAAAATCAGTTTTTCCTACTTAGATTCGTTTAATTTGTTACCGATTACTTTTACCCAACTTTAACTGTTATTTCCTCTACTTTTACCCATAAACAAAGATAATCATGTGAGGATGAGTGCTAAATAAAGATATTACCATGGAGAAAACATAACTTTTCTTGACCCAACAGCTGTCGACTCATACATCCTTTAATTCTCCGTACTTTCTTATTGGAGAAACTCCATATCGCAACTTCACAATGGTGTAGTGTTCCGATACTTCTCAGTCCTGGTGTCTTTAGCTCCTCTGACATTGAGCTCCTTTATTATTTCTCCTCCATGGGACCATGAGTTGTGACTTGCAACTTAAAATTGAGGTGTTGAGGCATTTTGTTCCTACTGGGGGCCAATCTTCCTTTTCTAATGCCTTGTGCCCTTGGTTCTTTGTGTTTACATGACCAAGAGCCAACCCAATAGTAGAAGTCCCCTCCATCAAAACTTTTCAATAACCATCTGTTCTAGAGTTTTGATATCTTAATTTTCCAATATGTCGAGCTTTGATATGACATCATCACTCCACGTGGAATCTTTATAGAGATGACACGTGTCACCTTGATCTGGCACACTAGGCACCCAATAAAATTGAATCAACATGCCACGTAACCTGTCGTACTACTACATCATGCTGACATCATATTACATTGTAGCTGATCAGAACCAATTTCATGTTTCCATGGGTCCTGCTGGGAGGAGAGAGAAGAGGACCCTTTAACCCTTGGATTTGCAACAAAATCCTTTGTTAATCTTATTTGGAATTACTCAGTACTTTTAATACTATTGGAACTTCTTAGTGTACTACATTTGAGAAGTTCTGATACCCCGTTGTCACGGTCCTCTAATATTCTGATACGTCGATACCCTGACCTCTAATATTTCAATGTGTCGACACGCTGACCTCTGATATTTCGATGCGCTGATGACTGGTGTCCAAATCGCCGATATGATGATGTGCCGATATTTGGAACCTCCAATACATCGATACGCTGACATGCTAACCTCCGACATTCCAATCCCCAATGACTGGTATCCAGATTGTTGATATCCCGAACCTCTGATATGTCGATATTCCTTCCTTCTTAAGGCTTCACAACCATGAACTTCAGTAAACCATATATTTTGATCCAGGAATCCATTTCTGAACTTCCACATATCGTAGGAAAACTTTTCCAAAGAACTTTGCATTGGATGGGGTCTGATGTAGTATTTGAGTACATTTTCTACATATGAGATGGATGTAAATATTTCTACTCCTTGAATTTTCTTTACTTTGTGCTTGGGCAACTGAACTCTCAATCACCATGGTGATCATTTTATGGCTTCTTTAGTAAGCCTGCTACTATGATGATTCTCTACAAGAAGCTTGTAACTACCATGGAGTTCCATCTGGACCATCACTCTAATTCTCATCTTTTGGCTTCTTTATTAAGCCTACTACTGTGATGATTTTCTATAAAGCACTTCAACAACCATGGGATTCCTCCCAAACACCCAATCATCATTCTGACCCTTGTTTGACATCAATTCCAACACTTACATGCCACCCATTCACCATCAGATGTCCAACAATCTCCCCCTGAGGCAAGGCATCAATTCCAACACTTACACAGCCACCCATTCAGCATAAAATGTCCAACAAAAATATGAGTTGCAACTACTGCCTCTAACTGTTAGAATCGCTCTTCTGGGCAAATAGAATTTTATGCACCCCTGTAACTGAAAATTGAACTGTTGCCCCAACAATTTGGCTTTCCTATTTGAGCACTGCGTTGTCTCTAGAATTCCGGCCTGTTGCTCCTCCTGAGCAGCGAAATTTTTTCTTCCACTTATGAGCTTCTTGGTTAATCACTTATGCTTTGATACTATGTGAAAATTCCAAAACTGGAATCCTATTAGAGCAACTGCAATTTATTTTTCTAATTGTTAATTATTTTAACAATTTATCTGCTATGACAAATCACACTGAAACCTTCACAAATAAAATCCTACGGAAATAATAGCACTAGAATCTGAGAAAATACTAGCAAAACCTAACTTCGGAAAATCAAACAGTAGTGAAGGATTTTATTATTATCCAGAAGTGAAAAATATGAGTACAATCTGGATGCCTAAAAATGGAATTCCACAGCATGAAAATCTGGGAAAAATTACTGAAGGGTATTACCCTTTCTCCACAAGCAATCCTGACACAACTTACCTTCATAAAATTGGCCATCCAAACCCTAGCGTGAGCCCTTCTGCACTACCTCTGGCCTATCTCCCACATGTGTGGATCGAATCTACCCCTGATGAAGTCGTTCTTCCTATCTCTACTAAGGAAATCATCTCTCCGACTCTCTGGAAGACTTTCCTGGCCTCTGGAACTTAGAACACATTTTTCCTCACCTAAATCGAACTGCCTTTCTGAATCAACTGTGTAGTCCTCTATGCTGCCTCACTGGGAATAATTAGGCCCTCTTGCTATTGCCTTTTTGAAGCAATTGTGTAGTCCTCTATGCTGCCTCATTGGGAATAACTCGGCCCTCTTGCTACTGCCTCTCCGGATCTAGATAACTTCCTCTAGATCACTGTCCCTTCCCCTCACTATCTCTTTGTATGTTTTTCTGTAGATTCAACACCTCAAGTAATTTTCTAAAACAAGAGACAAGAATCTACTCTACTCTTCTCAATGGAAACCAAAAATGATCGATGAAAAAAATAAGCAGAAAGAGGAAGAGTATCAATGGCACATAACACAATATTTCTCTGGGGAAAGCAACTGCTCAAAACCCATACTATCTATATTGCATTAACCAAAAGATCTTATAAGAAAATACAATGCTTGTTCTCACTAGAACAGTTTCTGCACAAGTATGATCTAACTCTCTACCTCACAAGCGAGCTCAAGCCAACACTTAGCCAAATTTGTTGCTTGCAAAGCCCCTACTTCCTTTCACAATTCCTAGAGGAATTAGCCCATATTTAATTGGGAAATCCTTCTTCCATAACTACGCAATCCAAACTTAGGTCCTCAACTGATTGCATGCACCATCTATACACCTCAGAAAATTATACAACTGATAATACACTATCCATGCACTCTAGTCTCAAACGGGTCTTCCTATAAACTAACATGCATGATTTATTCATGAGTGAATCTTCAGTTAGCTGGTATTGCACTGAGGATGCATTGGTGCACCAACTCACTAGTAGACCTCTACTAGTTCCTCCAATAGTTAGAACTAGTTTAACTGACTATAACTCAGTTGGACTGAGTTATCTAATTACAACTCCAACGAACTCAATCTGGACCCCTAAAATTTAGGGATCACACTTACATGACTCCAGATAAACTTCCAACTCGAATTTCCAAATTCAATTAAGTCAATTTAACTTAATTAACTATTTACAAGTTTCTATGAGAATAAAATTCGATTTTAATTAACAATTTAATTCAAGGACAAATTAAATTGGAATTTATTGTTGCCATTTTTAACACTCCCTCTCAACAAGAAAGGGATTATCATCTACCCCGATCCTGTCTTTGTGAAACTTGAATTTAAATCTTGACAATGCCTTTGTCAAAATGTCTACATCCTGCTCCTCTATGGGAATGTAGTCCAACAACATAATCATCCTCTGCACACAATCTCGAAGATGGTGATACTAGATATCAATATGCTTGGACCGATCATGAAAAACTAGATTTTCAAAGAGTTTGGTACAACTCTGATTTTCACAATAAATCATAGTTGGATTCATCTATTGACCAAACAAACCAACCAGAATCTTCCTCATCCAGATAGCCTCACAAGTTGCTTGACTGGAATTCATGTACTATGTCTTTGTTGAACGAAGTTCAACTGATATCTATTTCCTGTTGTACCAAGAAACAACTATTGAGCCAATACTAAAGATCCCTCCTAATGTTCTCTTCCTGTCGGATGGACTCCCTGCCCAATCTGCATCGGTGAAGCCTTGAATCTTCACTTCCTCTAT
Source organism: Pinus tabuliformis (assembly GCA_031772625.1). Taxonomy (NCBI): domain Eukaryota; kingdom Viridiplantae; phylum Streptophyta; class Pinopsida; order Pinales; family Pinaceae; genus Pinus; species Pinus tabuliformis. Next base: position 1,648,217,051 of record CM062818.1, on the reverse strand, counting down.
CCGACTGTACAACAATCCATATTGAGTAGTGCCTCTGAGGTATCTCAACACATGCTTGGCCGCCTTCCAGTACATCTTGGTTGGCCTAACCATCGCTTGACTAAGTTGGTTAATTGCGTAACGCATGTCTGGTTGTGCGTTCACCAAATACATGAGTTGATCTGATAATCACTCTATGAGTGCCATCAGTTAAAGATTTATTAAAACAAAAGGTATTACAGACTCATGTGCTGGTGTGTGTTCTGTGTTATTTAAGCAACGGATCGATCAAATTGCCAATACACAAACATTTAAATGGAAAGACAGCAGAGAAATACAGTAAGCAACACAAAGACACAAACAGTTTTAATAAGGAGTTCACCCTATTCTCCAGGGCTACATCTTCGGTCCAGCTTCAGTGGTGGCCTTGTTTTATTGTGTCTTTAAGCAGAGAATTACAAATACAGGGACTCAATGTGAGTTCTCCTGAAACAGGTTTGCTTGGCAGGGTGGTTCTTGGATTCCCCAAGCCACTCAGAGTACATAGACTCTTGTTCTTCCTACCAGCTCTGTGACCCTCAGTCTACAGTGGAAAGAGCCAACTGTGATGCTCAATCCGGACAGATTCCTCTATGGGAAGGCTTGAATCTTCAAGCTCTCTGGTGCTCGATGCTACCTGTGGTCAGCTCGGCCCTCTGTCTCCTCTGCTTGGCTTTACTGCTCTCTATGTTCAATCCTCCTCTCTGGGTTCACTGTTCACTGTCTTTTTTTCATCTCCTGGACTCCTCTCTATTCTTCCTTTTTTATTCGACTGTCTCTGTTCATGGCTTTAGCCATTCGATCTTCATGCCTGTTCGGTTCCCCTCCCACCTACGTCGAATCTCCTTCTGCCTGCGAGCTGGGAGTTCCATGTTCGGTGTCAGCATGAACGCTCGGGAAGTAGCCACGTGTCCCCATTGGAACAGCGCCAGCCTGCTCGTCAATTCATTTCTTTCGTTACGTCGTGTATGTGTTCTTTCTCCACCGTGGTGGTCAAACGGATTCCAAATCCCTTTAGAACGCGGCTTAATTTCCTGTCGATTCCGCTTCTTTCCATCGGGCGCAATCTCAGCCGTCCGATCTAGGCTCCTCCAGATCGAACGTCATACGCACATCGAGCGTGGTTGACTTGCTTGACCAATAACGCGCGATCACGGTGGTTTTTCTCTCACCTCCGCTGCCACGTGTCGATCGTTGAGTGTGATCGCTCCGCTTCCTCCAAAACCTCTTACCGTTCAAGGGCGCCCCGATCAATACCGCCGGTTTTCTAGAGCGTAGGTCCCGCCTTCGTACATTAGCCCTTTTTCCTTTTTCCACCCGCGGTCCTCTGGCTCCCAACGTGACCAAGTGCTTAAGGCTTTTCACTTTAGCCCTGTTTACCCAGCGATGCATGATTAGTGCTAATCGCACATCAAAATCGCCTCCTTTTCCCGATCCGGGGCTCCCAAGGGCTGTTTTGGCCTCCTGCACAGTCTCCATGGCCCTCGGTCAGTGCGCTTTGACCGAGGTCCTTGTCGTTCCACGTTGGCGGCCATTGCCACTGGTTCAAGGCATTTTTGATCACTGTTTTGGAATTTTTAAAGATTTGTTCAACCTGATTTAGTCATGGTTCTTTGACAGTCGTTTATGGATCCGATTCGGATCATGGCCTCCCTACTTAAAAGCTTTTGGACCACCAAAAGTTGGTTTTCTTCAAGCATCGACTAAGTGAGGAAACTATTGTCTCACTTGTCAATCTCAATCCACTTCACATTGCTCGGCTTCAAACCTTTAAGCCCAATCCTGAGGTATTCCACTTGTCCACTGCGCGTCGTCCTTACCTTCCTGTCCAGCACTGTGTCTTCCTGTAACTCACTAAGATATTCAGGTAGCAGGTCATCAACAGAAGGTAATTGACTCTTCTCTTCATGGTCCTCAACCATTGAAGGTTCAAACAACCTCAAGCAATGTGCGTTCACGACTGAGTAGATGTGCATGTAAGCTGGTAGATCAAGGAAAAAAGCATTTTCACCAATCTTCTCAAGTATGCCGAAGGTTCCATACTTGATAGGTTTTAGCTTTTTACCTTCACCTTGCATCCTGTCCTTGCTGATATACAACCAGACTTGGTCTCCAACTTCAAAACTATGCTCCATTTGATGCTTATCATGCCTAGCCTTGTACTTGGCCTGGCTCCTTTCCAGTTGTTCCTGTACTGCCTGGTGGATCTCCTGGATCTGTTTAATGAACCTAGTTGCCTTGACCACATCACTGTGTCTATCAACCATGGTATCTTTACCAAAGACAAAATCCAAAGGAGACCTTGGTATGAAACCAAAACAGGTCTCAAAATGAGATCTTTGTGTAGAAGAGTGTTTGGCTCTATTGTAAGCATGTTGCACATAGCACAAGTGCTCATCCCAAAGCTTAGGATGTTTGCTGCAATATCCTCTCAGTAACTGGATCACCGTCCTGTTAACTACTTCTGTCTGGATATCTGTTTGTGGATGAAAAGTTGTGATTTTCTTCAATTTGGTGTCCATTAGTTCCCACAAATTGGACCAAAACTTCCCCACAAATCGGGTGTCTCGATCAGATACAATAGAAGTGGGTAATCCAAAATGAACCCATACATGTTCAAAGAACAATTTTGCAGTTTGTTCAGCTGTAATCTGTTTACTACAGGGTATTAAAATACACATTTTGCTGAACCTATCCACAACAACATATAGATAATCATGACCTTTCCTAGATTTAGGCAGTCCTCCAACAAAATCCATGGAAATGCTTTCCCAAGGGTGAGAAGGAACTGGTAATGGAGTGTACAAGCCTAGTTTTCTGTTACTAGGCTTTCTTTTAGCACACATAGCACATCCCTTTACATATCTAGAAACTGTCTCATTCATTTTCGGCCAATAGCAGAACCTTTGCAGCTGTGCAACTGTTTTACTTACCCCAAAGTGACCTGATATCAGAGAAGTGTGTGCTTCCCTAATTATCTTTACTCTCTCAGTTTGTTGAATGCAGATTTTCCCACAATGATATAAGAGTCGGTCCTTCACATGATAGTCCAATTCTTCTACTCTTTTCCCTTGACTCAAAATTGCATATACATCTTTAAAGTCCATGTCCTGAGCATACTATTCTATGTAGCTTTCATGCAGCACAGAATTATGCTTAAGTATGGTAGATGCATTTATAATGGGTCTAGATAACATGTCTGCAACCTTGTTATGTATGCCCTTTTTATATCTGATGACTAAATGAAACTGTTGTAGAAAACCCATCCATCTGTAATGTCTTGATTGTTGCAACTTAGTTTGGGAGTGTAGATATTGAAGTGGCTGATGATCAGTATGTATTACTGTTTCTTTGCCCATTAAGTAATGTTTCCACTTTTTCACACTCTGAACTAATGCATACAATTCTTTATCATATGTAGGATAGTTAACTACTGCAAGATTAAAAGTCTTAGAATGATAACATATGGGTTTATCGTGCTGTGTCAACACTGCTCCCATGGCATAGTCACTGGCATCAGTTTGGATCTCAAATGGTCTTTGTAGATCTGGCAGTGCTAGTACAGGTGTTGTACTAATCTTTTCTTTCAAGGTGTTGAAGGCTTTCTGTTGTTTGCCTCCCCACTGAAACACCTTGTTCAATCCTGTCAAAGCATGTAAGGGAGCTGCAATTGAGGAAAAAATTGAAATGAACTTCCTCCAATATTGTGCTGCTCCTAAGAATCTTCTCACTTCTGTTGCAGACTTGGGTTTAGGCCAGTTTACAATGACTGCCACTTTAGAGGGATCTATTTTCAATTCACCTCCCCCTACTATATGACCCAAATAATTTAGAGAGGTTTTGCCAAATTCACATTTGGAGAGTTTAACATAAAGTTTTTCTCTTTTCAAAACATATAATGCCTGCTTAACATGCTTTAAATGTTCTTCCCACGTTTTACTAAAAATCAGAATGTCATCCAGATACACAATAACAAAATCATCAAGAAAAGGTCTGAGTACATCATTCATTAATCTCATGAAAGTAGCAGGGGCATTAGTTAGGCCAAAAGGCATAACCAGCCATTCATACAATCCCTGCTTTGTTTTGAAAGCAGTCTTCCATGCATCTTGTTCTGCAACTCTGACCTGATGGTATCCATTGTGCAAATCCAGCTTGGTGAAATAAACAACATCCTTCAATTGATCTAAAAGATCATCTATGTGAGGAAGAGGATAATGATTTTTTATTGTTATCTTATTCAGTGCTCGGTAATCAATGCAAATTCTCCACGAGCCATCTTTCTTTCTCACCAAAACAATTGATGACCCACATGGTGACGTGTTAGGCCTGATGAACCCTTTCTCGAGCAACTCCTGCACCTGCCTCTTGATTTCAGCATTCTCTAAAGCAGATAACCTGTACATCCCAATGTTAGGCAAAGGAACATCTTGCTGCAAAATAATATCATGTACTATTCCCTTTTTGGGTGGCAGACCTTGAGGTTCATGAAATAAGACATCATACTCTGAAACAATCTTTTCTATATCAGCTTGTTGATCAGCATTACAGCCCTCAAATACATTGGTTTTATCAGATTTCTTTTCCTTTACGACCATTAGTAAGAACTGTTTGCATGAATTTATCATTCTTTTCATTTGTCCTGAGTTTATGAGAGTATAATTATTCTTGAGCTTATGAGCCCTTACAAGGTATTCAATTCCATATTTAACAAGTAGATACTTGTTCTCAGCTCTATAGAAAATAGCCTTTCTATCATACAAGTAAGGACTTCCTAAAACAATTCCATATATATCTAAAGGAATTACATCTAACTCAACCTCATCTACAAATGCTGACCCAAAAGAAAACTTGAGTTTACACTGTCTAGTCACTTGTAGTTGTGCTTTATCATTCAACCATCCTAATGGGTATGGCTTCTTATGAGGTGTAGTTGCTAATCCCAATTTCTTTACAATTGCTTCAGAAATCAGATTTACTTGTGAGCCACTATCAAACAAAGTATCAATCTTTTGATTTTTGGAAACAACTCGAATATGGAAAAGCTCATGTCTTTTTCTCTCATGTTCTTCATCAATAACAGATTGAGCAGAATTACTAGTAGATGCTTTAGAATTCTTACCTTTTATACCTGTGGCTGCAATGATTGTTTCATCTCCCGAGTCTGACCCCAAATCTTTCTGAATAGCTGCAGCAGTCTTCTTCTTCTTGCCCTCAGACTTCTTAGGTCTCAGCTCTGGATGCAGAATCCAACAGTGCTCATCATCATGCCCCTCCTTTTTATAGTGAGTGCATGAAGCTTTGCCTTTTTGTGCAGTGTTAGCCTTCCTTGCTTTCCACTTTTGCTTTCTTTTCTCCTTGCTCTTGCTTACAGTGGGTTGGGATGGTCCCCCAACTTCTGGATTTCCATTCTTTCCTCTAGCTTCTAGATGAGTAGCTTGTACAGATACCTCATCTATACTAGTGGGATTAAACATGAGGATGGTATGCCTCATGTAGCTGTGTATACCACCAATGTACTTCAAAAGAGTCTCTGGTGAGTCTAATGAGATACCCAACATCAATGCTCTTTTTCTGAACTCTTGAGTATACCCTTGCACACTTTGCCCCTTCAACTGCCGAAGAGTTTGCCAACTCATCATGGCTTGTTGCATGTAGGCCAATGGATAGAACTGCTTTTGGATTGTAGTAACAAATTCACTCCAGACAGAGATGGTCTTACCATGTCTTTTCATATCAGCTTGGGTTCTGCCTTCCCACCAAACCAAGGCAGTGCCTCCTAGGCGTAGGATTGCTAGCTGAATCTTACTCTTGTATGAGTCTATGTTCTGTACCCTGCAATACACATCAATTTGTCTAATCCAATTGTCCAATTTTTCAGCATTTAGCTCTCCATCATATATAGGCAAATCGAATTTAACATCTAGTTTAATCAAAGATGCTTTCTTATTATGCACAGGGCTATTAGGAGGTGTGAGAAAGATTTCTTCTTTCCCCTTTCCTTTGGAGTGGTCATGGGAATGAGATTCATCATCTTCTTTATCTTGTTTAAAGCCTGATGAATCTTCATCCTTATGCTTTCTAAAGTCCCTATACATTTCTTCTACCATAGACTTTATAGCTAGGAAACTTTCTATAAATTGAGGGTCTGGCCCTATAGAACCTTCCTCTGACATTATCTTTCGAGAATAGATTCTCCCAATTTCAGGATTAGTTTCCACCAACTCTCCTTCTCCTAATTTGAGCTTTGATCTAGTGAGCATTCACAGCTAAACCAACACAAGCTTGTCTAACCTTACAGCCTAGAGCTCTAATACCACTTGATCTGATAATCACTATATGAGTGCCATCAGTTAAAGATTTATTAAAACAAAAGGTATTACAGACTCATGTGCTGGTGTGTGTTCTATATTATTTAAGCAACGGATCGATCAGATTACCAATACATAGACACTTAAATGGAAAGACAGTAGAGAAATACAGTAAGCAACACAAAGACACAAACAGTTTTAATAAGGAGTTCACCCTATTCTCCAGGGCTACATCTCTGATCCAGCTTCAGTGGTGGCCTTGTTTTATTGTGTCATTAAGCAGAGAATTACAAATACAGGGACTCAATGCGAGTTCTCCTGAAACAGGTTTGCTTGGCAGGGTGGTTCTTGGACTCCCCAAGCCACTCAGAGTACACAGACTCTTGTTCCTCCTACCAGCTCTGTGACCCTCGATCTACAGTGGAAAGAGACAACTGTGATGCTCAATCTGGATAGATTCCTCTATGGGAGGGCTTGAATCTTCAAGCTCTCTGGTGCTCGATGCTGCCTGCAGTCAGCTCGGCCCTCTGTCTCCTCTGCTTGGCTTTACTGCTCTCTGTGTTCAGTCCTCCTCTCTGGGTTCACTATTCACCGTCTTTTTTTCATCTCCTAGACTCCTCTCTATTCTTCCTTTTTTATTCAACTGTCTTTGTTCATGGCTTTAGCCATTCGATCCTCATGCCTGTTCGGTTCCCCTCCCGCCTGCATCGATTCTCCTTCCGCCTACGTGTTAGGAGTTCCTTGTTCGGCGTCAGCATGAATGCTCGGGAAGTAGCCACGTTTCCCCATTAGAACAGCGCCAGCCTACTCGTCGATTCATTTCTTCCGTTACGTCATGTATGCATTCTTTCTCCATCGTGGCGGTCAAACGGATTCCAAATCCCTTTAGAACGCGGCTTAATTTCTTGTCGATTCTGCTTCTTTCCATCGGGCGCAATCTCAGTTGTCTGATCTGGGCTCCTCCAGATCCAACGTCATACGTACGTCGAGAATGGTTGACTTGCTCGACCGATAAAGCGCGATCACGGCGGTTTTTCTCTCACCTCCGCTGCCACGCATCGATTGCTGAGCGTGATCGCTCCGCTTCCTCCAAAACCTCTTACCGTTCAAGGGCGCCCTGATCAATACTGCCGGTTTTCCAGAGCGCGGGTCTTGCCTTTGTACGTTAGCCCTTTTTCCTTTTTCCGCCCACGGTCCTCTGGCTCCCAACGTGACCAAGTGCTTAAGGCTTTTCCACTTTATCCCTGTTTTCCCAGCGATGCGCGATTAGCGCTAATCGCGCATCAAAATCGCCTCCTTTTCCCGATCCGGGGCTCCCAGGGGCTATTTTGGCCTCCTGCACAGTCTCCATGGGCCTTGGTCAACGCTCTTTGACCGAGGTCCTTGTCGTTCCACGTTAACGGCCATTGCCATTGGTTCAAGGCATTTTTTATCACTGTTTTGGAATTTTTAAAGATTTGTTCGACCTGATTTGGTCATGGTTCTTTGACAGTCGTTTATGGATCCGATTCGGATCATGAGTGAACCCACAAGCTGTCTGTGAACAATAGCTTCCACTACTTCACTTGAATTAGCATCCTCCTTCCTCCAGTTAGCTGCTAGAGGAGTCTCCATGGGTTTACTACTCTCCATGCGGAAGCCCCTGAGTATCTCGTTGGCATAATTTCCATGAGAGACAAATAGTTCCCCATCACCTTGCCATACTTACATGCCCAAGAAGTAGTGCATGAGCCCCAAGTCCTTCATTTCAAACTCTCTTGCAAAATCCTATTTGCAAGACTTGATCAACTTATATCCACCTGTGAGAATCAAATCGTTGACATATCAAACAATAATAAAAAATTTACCTTCCACCACAATATGGTACAGGTTTGCATCTGCTTCACTTTTGGTTAAGCCCAACCTGGTGAAGTAGCTATTGATCCTGGTGTACCAAGCACGGGGTGCTTGCTTCAGCCCATACAATGCTCACTTGAGTCAGCACACATGTGACTCACAGTCAAAGGTCTCAAAACCTTCAGGCTGCTCAATATACACCTCTTCCTCAATCATGCCATTAAGGAAGGTTGTCTTTACATCCATCTGATGTATCTTCCAACCCATCTACGCTGACAGTGCCAAAATGGATCTAATTGATGAGTACCTTGCAATAGGAGCAAAGGTGTCATCATAATCAATCCCCTCTACCTGAGAAAAGCCTCGGGCCACAAACCTGGCCTTATGTTTCTCCACACTACCATCTGTTGCTTTCTTTCCCTTGTAAATCCATTGGGAACTCACCACTGAATTGTATGCCGGTCTTGGGACCACATCCAAAACACTGTTACGAACAATGGAGTCATACTCCTCCAACATGGCATCATCCCAAACTGGTCATTACACTGCCTCCTCAAAAGAAGATGGCTTTGTCTCAACACATTTGCTCATAAGAGCTATGTATCTAGTGTACCTCTCAAGTGACCTCCTCTACCTACATTGTGATGTTGGTGCTCCCACATTCTCTCTCGCATCATGCAATAACCTATCAGCCTCTCTGGTGATCTTTCTCCCATCTCTGGAAGACTCTGCCTAAGTGGATGTCTCCACTCTTGGATCCTCTGCATGTGGTTGCTCCACAACAATATGAGGTTCCTCCTTAGGAGCTAAAATCTCCTCAATCGCATGTAGCTGAAGCTCCCTCTCAAGGGAACATCTCATGGCCTTCTCTTCATCGAATTTTACATCCCTGTGAACCACTGTCATCTTGTTGGTTGGAAGTACACCCGATAGTTGTGAGGTGTATCAATGTACCCCACAAATATCCCCAACTCTGTTGTTGGCTCAAGCTTCTTCTGTGCAACTTTGGTCACTTGAAAATATACCGATGATCCAAAAATCCTGAAGTGACCCGCATCTGGTCTTTTCCCTGAGAAAGCCTCCTCTGGTGTACTCATCCCAAAAATTCGATGAGGGCTTTTGTTCTGCAAATAAATAGTTGTGTTGAATGCCTCAACCCACAAGTGTAGTGGTAGACCTCGGTCATGTAACATCGCCCGTGTTTCCCTACAATGCTTCTATTATTCCTTTCAACCACCCCATTCTGCTGTGGGTTATGAGGTGTTGTCAACTCTCATCAAATTCCATTTTCCCCAAAAAATGTTTTAAAATCACTCAACACATACTCACCACTGTTATCACTCCTGAGAGCTTTAGCCTTTCTGCGAACTTCTTTCTTGACCAATGCTTTAATTCACAAAAAATTGCAAAAGTTTGATCTTTCTTCTGCATGAAGAAGATCCAGCATTTACGAGAAAAAACATCAACAAATATAACATAATAAATGTGCTAGGTTATGGATATTGTTGAGAACGGTCCACACACATCTAAATGGACTCGATCGAGGATCACCTATGCTCGACTGTCTTTTTTTTGAAAAGAAGCTTTGGTATATTTTCCCAAAGTACACCCTTTGCATGTGTCAACTTGCTCTAGTGTACCTTTCAGAAGACCGATAGAAATTTGCTCCATGATTTTAAAAGTGCCATGATGCAAGTGACCCAACCACCTGTAAACAATCTTCTACCTCCAACTTGTAGAGATTCTTCACCCAAATACCTATCCTCTTTACTTGTCCCGTGGCTATGTGACGAAGGAACACCTTTCCCTTACTAAAGATCACATCATAGCCTCTATCCTCCAACATGGCAACAAAAACCAAGTTCTTCTTCAACCCAGGAACATACATAACATATCTCAAAGTGAGGGGAGCACCCGACTCCGTCTGAAAGGTAATTGTACTAAGCCCGGTAGCACTATACCTCCCGTCATCACCCATCTCAATATGCATATGGAGATCCTTCTCCTCCAAGTCACTAAAGAGTTCCTTGTTACCAGCCTATGGAAAGAAGCTCCATTGTTTAGGTACCATACACTACTCATCATCGATGACACCATACATGTGATGAGGGTAAAGTCCAATTCGAATTGTGAGGCAAGAGCCTCACCTGCCGCTCCTCCTAAGGGCTTCTTCTTGGACTTCTTGAGCAGAAAATTTGTAGAAAAATGTCCCAGCTCGTGACAATGAAAGCACTTGACTTTCGACATGTCCTTCTTCTTGCCTCCATGACAAGAATCCAATTTGGAATGGGACACCTTCCCCTTCCCTTTCTTTGCCTTACTCGCTAAGGCACAATTTTCCTCATCATCAGTCTTTGATGAGGATCCATCTCTAGTATTCCTCTGAATCTCTTCCTACCCCAAATCTAGGCACATTCGTTCCTAATATTGCAGCTTCTCCCTCCCATTGACAAAGTCTTGATAACTTTGCCAACTCTTGGGAAGTCCTAGAAGAACTAGGTTCACCATATCGTCCTAGGAAATAGTAATCCCAACACTTCCAAGCTCATCACGACAATGAGTGAACTTGGTCAAGTATTTCGGAATTGAGTCTCCCTTCTCCATTTTGATCTTTCTAAGTTTTTCCTTCAATGCCAACTTCCTATGGTCACTGCTTTTCTAAAACAGGTCTGTCAATGCCTTCCACATAGCATATGGAGTTTCCTTGCCATGGAGACTCGAGAAAATGTGGTCTCAAACTCCCTCAATGATAATATGCCTTGCCTTTACTACACACTTTCTCCATTCAGCTAGATCTTTAGAATCCGATGCTGGAGGCTTAGGAATGTCTTGATCAATGAATTCCTTAAGGCCATCGTCTTCTAGCATTGCTTCCATCCTGTCCTTCCAGGCTATGTAATTTGAGCTGCCTTCCAAGGCATACTCAAGTCTCAAACAGTGGAAAGCCATTTCCCGACTCTGAAGTATGAACTGCAAATTTGAATTTCACTTGCACAACAAACTCGAAATCTCCTCTTCTATACTGTCTTAAGCTCTGATACCATGTAGATTTTTCTTTAGATCAACGACTCATGTAATTTTCTAAAACATAAGACAAGAATCTACTCTACTCTTCTCAGCGGAAACTGCAAATGATCGATGAAAACAATAAGCAGAAAGAGGAAGAATATCAATGGCACATAACACAATATTTCTCTGGGGAAAGCAACTTCTCAAAACCCCGACTATCTATATTGCATTAAGCAGAAGATATGAGAAGAATATACAATGCTTGTTCTCATTAGAACAATTCCTACACAAGTATGATCTAACTCTCTGCCTCACAAGCCATCTCAAGCCAACACCTATCCAAATATGTTGCATTCCAAGCCCCTACTTCCTTGCGCAATTCCTAGAGGAATTAGCCCATATTTAATTGGGAAATCCTTCTTCCATACCACGCAATCCAAACTTACGTCCTCAACTAATTGCATGCACCATCTGTACAACTCGGAAAATTATACAACTGATAGTACACTGTCCCTGTACTCTAGTCTCAACTGGGTCTTCCTCTGAACCGACATGCATGAGTTATTTATGAGTGAATATTTAGTTAGCTGGTGTGGCACTGAGGATGCATTGATGCACCAACTCACTACTAGACCTCTACTAGTTCCTCCAACAATTAGAACAAGTTTAACTGACTATAACTCAGTTGGACAGAGATATCTAATTACAACTCTTGAAATCAATCTGGACCCCTAAAATTTAGGGGTCACACTTACATGACTCCAAATAGACTTCCAACTCGAATTTCCTAAGTCAATTAAGTCAATTTAACTTAATTAACTATTTACAAGTTTCTAGGAGAATAGAACTCGATTTTAATTCACAATTTAATTCAAGGACAAATTAAATTGGAACTTATTTTTGCCATTTTTAACACTCTTCTGCCTCACTGAAGCTCAAACTCTTCCACACCTAACTGCTGCTACTCTGGAAAATCAAATTCTCCAAGTAACTCTAGTGTATTCTCCATCACCATGTCGATCTCCTCTTATTATCCATTGTTGGAGCACCAATGACCAAGATTAAAACTTAATCAATGGATAGGATCATCTATGGATCTATACGAGTGAGTTTCTAGATTATTCTCACCTTATCTCAATTAATATTGACTAATTAACCATATTCCCTAAGTTTAGACTTTGGAAATATTTAAAAATCGGCTAATAAGCTAATTGAGACACTTCTAGGTAGAATTTCCGAAAACTATTTCTGGGATTTGGAGATCTCATTCATTCTAGCCTCTCCACCAAATTTCGTGGCTAGAACACATCCGATGCTATAAAAACTAACAAACGACTCCATATTTTCCAAAGTATTTGTGGTATTCTATACAAAACAAATGGTGTCCTAGGAAAGGTAGGTACGATCACATATGAAAAGTCCATTTGTAATTTCCCTCCAATTGAGGCACATCATTTTCTTGATAATAACATACACTAAGCATCAGGCTCATCAATGATTACAATATCCATCGACACAAATATATCTTTATTAGCTACCAAAGACACCTTGACATCTTTCATAAGGCCATTTACAGGTGTAGATTTTGAATCAAAACCACACACATTTTTGTAAGGCCTGGTGATGTCCATCCCCAATTGAGAAATGAATCTCAAAGGCATTACATTTGGAGAGGCATCAAAATCAAGCATTCAATTATGCAAGATGAGATTGTTGATCACCAAGGATAACAAAAATGGTTCATTTCCTCCATTCTTCTTATCAATATACATGTTTTGTAAAATGACTGAAGGGTCCTTGGGCTCTTCTTCAGATTTGAAAGCCTTACTGATTTGCCTCCTTTGAGGCCCCAACTTTGCTATCTCCAAAATATGAATTTGTACATTTACTATAGCCAAAACTTTGGTTATATCAACATCCAATGCAACATTAGGGTTTTGAGGTTTTAGCCTAGGCATAATTTTAGTGTTGAGAAATTAAGATGCTAGTAGATTAGGGTTAATTTCTCTATCATGATAATTACTTGTGAATGTTTGTTGGCTTTATTAAATTTTATGTTCTTCTTATTCATCAAGAAATTACCAAAAGTACAAAACATGAAGATCACAAGAGACAAAGAACACAAAGATGTAGCCTCCAAGCTAGGGAAAAACCCCACAAGGCGGAAAACCCAAATAATCCTCTTCTTATAGAATCAGATCGAAGTGAAATGTCCAAGACCTAAGACCAAGGCCAACACTTCCACAAAGACCCAAGTTAACCCTCCTCCAGGTCTCATCCAATCAAGTCAAAGTCAACAAAATTCAATGCTAGTTTAACATCTGAAATCTAGTCAACTCCTAAAATTTTGACTGTTGAAATTTCAGGCCTACAATACTTCAAGAAAATTCTCAAAACTAGGGCTGAAAATTTTTCATCTTCTCTCTCCTTTGACCTCATTCTCTCTCCTTTGACTTCACTGCTTTTCCTTCTTGTCTCAACATAGAAATTGATGATGATTGATGAGTGAGTGACTTGTTTTAAATAGTTGTATTTTAATTTTGGGTATTAAGTACTGGACCTAGTCCCATATCTCATCGACCCATCGAGATTCAAGGTTTTCGACAACGAAGAATAAAATCTATGATTTTCAACACGTGGCACCCACATGGCCATGCCTAGTTCACATGGTGCCACACCACTGCCACATGTGGGTCCACATGGCACACTAACCATACATGTATTGATACATGCTTTATTTCCCCAGTAATACATTGCCCAGGTCAATATTCTTTATCTCCACGTCATCACTTTCTTGGGACAATATTGCTTAGTCCTCGACATTACTTCCTTGAGCCGATATTCTTTACCTCCTCGACATCACTTACTCAAGCTCAAACACCACTTTTTCTTCTATGATAAATAGTGAGAGCCCATGACAACCAACCAACCAATGAGCAACTAGAACCAACTTCTTTAGTTATGGCTTCATATATAATTCTTCCTGGCAAATGTCGGTGTGTTTGAAAGGTCGTCGCCTGTCTCCTTGATGTGCTAGGAGAAAAGGGCATCATTTCCTCCATTCCACCACCTCTAGTCATATCTCATAAATGTGCATCTGATAAATTAACTACTAGTAAATGGCTTTAATTTGGTCTGCACCATTACTTCCAATCACATCTCATAAATTAACTGTTAATGAGTTGGCTCATCAGAGTTGCAAAAGATAGTTTCTTGACTTCATCATTTAAGTTTAGGGTTGGGTCGTGGCTTCCTAGCAAGAAAAATCCGTAAGACATTTGGATCCAAAAGGTCATTGTAATGTTACAAAAAGGAAATAGAAGTGATAAACAAAGCAAAATGCACATACAACACATAAATATTTAGACAACAATTAAACACCCATAAAATTGCACTAGAACTACGCCAAATTGAGCATTTTATTATGAAGAAGACAGTACAAATATATAGAATGTGTGTACAAATATATATAAACACTAAAATAATATAAATAGAAAATGATAAAAATATATATATTAACTATAAAAAAATATACTCCTAATCATTTATAATAAGAAAAGTCAGATTTTATTCCTAATCATTTATAATAAGAAAAGTCAGATTTTATTACCAACTCATCATAGTAACATGTTAAATGATTGAAATTTCATTTGTTCCCTAAAATTATGTCTAAAATAAATAATGGCTACGACTTCCACATTGAAGTATTTTATGTCTAAAATAAATATCTTCATGGATTGATGGGAAAGGTCGACCGATAATAAAGAGGATTAATTAATTGATGTATCTGCACAGGATTGATGTATGAATGCTCCTTTGGGTTGCTCTATTTCAATCTCATCTGCTTTAGGGCTTCCAGAGCGGGTCACACGGCAAGCGATTTCAATCTCATCTGCTTACCTCAACCCAATGGCGAGGAGGTCTATGCTTTCCATATGGGGCAGGAAGAATTCTCAACGCTCCTTCCACACCTTGAATACCAGTGGCGACTCGCACATTAAAACACTCTGCCAGACCAACAGGCTTACGGAGGCAGTGGAGACCTTCAGCCATCTGCTTTCAGCTAAATCTAATCCCACCATCACCACCTGCAATCTTTTGTTAAGTAGCCTAGTCCGACGGAGCCGACATCAATCAGCGTTGCGTGTTTACAGGCTTATGGTTGAAGTAGACATTGTTCCAAATCTCATTTCTCTGAGCATTGTTATCAACTGTCACTGTGAAACAGGTAGAATGGATTATGCTTTCAAAATGTTTGAAGGAATGGAAGCACATGGCTATATTCCAGATGTCGTAATATTCAATACCCTCATCAAAGGGCTTTGCAGGACGGGCAGAACGGAAGATGCTATCAATCTGTTCAAACAAATGGTGAACAAACGACAGCTTCCTAATCTTTATAAATATAGCACCCTAATACATGGGCTCTGCAAGAGAGGGAAAACTCACGAGGCTTTTGGATTGATAGCTGTTATGCTGCAACAGGGTCATGAGCCTGACACTATTACATTTACTGCTTTAATAAATGGTTTCTGCAAAGAAGGTAAGCTCAAAGAGGCCAATCAACTACTGTATCTGATGTTAAAAGAAGGGCATAACCCGGATGTTATTACATTTACTGCTTTAATTGACGGCTTCTGTAAGGGAGCCAAGTTGGAGGAGGCTACGAATCTCTTCTATGAAATGTCCGACAGAGACATCTGCCCAAATGCTGTCACATACAGTGCGCTTATTGATGGTTTCTGTAAGGGAGGCAAGTTGGAGGAGGCTATGAAGCTCTTCTATGAAATGTCAGACAGAAACATATGCCCTGATGTTGTCACATACAGTGTGCTTATTGATGGTTTCTGTAAGGAAGGCAAGTTGGAGGAGGCTATGAAGCTCTTCTATGAAATGCCCGACAGAAACATATACCCCAATGTTTTCACATACAATGTGCTTATTGACGGCTTCTGTAAGGGAGCCAAGTTGGAGGAGGCTATGAAGCTCTTCTATGAAATGTCAGACAGAAACATATGCACTGATGTTGTCACATACAATGTGCTTATTGATGGTTTCTGTAAGGAAGGCAAGTTGGAGGAGGCTAGGAAGTTCTTCTATGTAATGCACAACAAGAACATATTGCCTAATGTTGTCACATACACTACATTTATCGCTGGTCTCATCAAGGAAGGGCTGTGGAAGGAGGCCAACAAAGTACTTCATGAGATGCTAGATAAGGAGAACAATCCGTCTGTTATCACATATAATGTTCTTATTGCTGGTCTTTGCAAAGAAGGGAAGTTTCAAGAAGCTCTCCAATTGTTAGATGTTATGGCTGAAATAGGTGATCAACCTAATGATATCACATATAATACACTTATAGAGGGGTTTTGCAAAGTGGGTAATCTAGAAAAAGCAAGGGAGCTCCTTGCAGAGATGCTGGAGAAAGGTTGCATGCCTGACCTAGTTCGCTTTACAACATTAATAGATGGACTCTGTAAGCATCACGGGCAAGACAAAGTTTAACAGATCTTTTATGAGATTCCAGAGTATGCCTCGAGCCTTGATGATGTTACATACAGCACATTGATGGATGGACTTTGCAATGTTGGTAATTTTAATAAGTTATCTAAAGTGATGAAAGATAGCAGTCCAAGAAGCCTCATAACTACATGACTACATTTACTACCCTCATGGAGGGACTAGGCACACACCAAGAGGGCAATAGACCATTGCATGAGGTCTTAAAAAAAGTTTGGCATGAAGCTGACATATTCTGCAGTAAAGATATCGCTGTAGCAGCAGACTATCAATGGATGAACTGTAGGGGTGACTTCTGTAATAGTGCACTAGCAAGCTATCTGAAACAGATTTGGCAATTCAGCTTAATAAAGTGATCTGAGTGGTCGAATTCCCATTAGCATACCAGGTGTTTCTCTGAAAACACATTTGGTTAGGGTTTAGTGGATTGCAGATCCTGATTAATCATTAGATACACCAGTTCATCAATCTAAAATGGAATTGCCTTTAGCAGTTAGTGTATCGCAACTTGCAACTAATGAAGTGACCCCAAGAAAAATTTCAACGATATTCTTCACGGTAATAATTTGGAATTGGTTTGATGAAATGGTTAGTGGCTTGTCATTGCCTTCGATAGAGTGTACTTTGTGAATTTCAATAGTGAACTGTACTTAAATGGACTAACCTGGTTTGAAGTATTGAACTGAGTTTGTTTACAATTTTGTAGTTTGCTTTGGAATGACCTCCTTTTTGTTATGTATTTGACTGTTTAGGCCTTGTGAAATATTTTGCTTCATTGATTGAATGCCCAGGCTCCATATCTATCTAGTACATGCTGAGACTCCATATGTATCGAATACTTGCTCCCATTATAGGACACAATTTGTAATGATTGTCACGGCATGTCTTAGTTACAGTGCATCTTTTTTATTTAGACATCTGCAACTACTTCACTGTCTAGTTTCTGCTGTCCAAATTGTAGTAGCCGAGACAACTATTATCTCAGTGTCCATCTGTTGACCATCACCTTGGTCAGCGAGCTGTCATGAGAGGATGATATCGGTTGGGGACCATTCCATTCTTTTTGTCATAAGTTATTTTATTTATGGCCACGGAATGTGGATTCAATCACATATCCAAATGTTCAACGACAAGCAATGGGAGCTAGTTTAGTCTATGGGCACACATACCAAACAAGTGCAATAGTTGCTGGAATTCAGGGAACCCTTTTTCCATTTCCACTCTGACCCCTAAGTATGGGATAGTACACAGGGAAATAATGTTCTCTGAAAGGCCTGGTCAATGAAAATGCTAGTTTTGTAGAAATTTTCAGTTTACTGCACCCAGATAAAACCCCAGCTCCTAGAAATGAAAAGCATTAACCTACTTGTATTTTTTCCTCCACAAAATTGGAGTAATCAAGGGAGAGGACAACAAAGGGTGATTAACGTTCATGCAAAGTTACCAGACTATGATAATTTGGTTGACATGTTTGAGGTGATAATTGATGTATTTGCACAGGATTGATGTATGAATGCTCGTTTGGGTTGGTCTATTTCCACAGGCTTTAGGGCTTCCAGAGCGGGTCACACGGCAAGCAATTTCAATCTCATCTGCTGACCTCAACCCAATGGTGATGATGGCACCTGCAAGGAGGTCTATGCTTTGCATATGGGGCAGAAAGATTTCTCAACGCTCCTTCCACACCTTGAATACCAGTGGCGACTCGCACATTAAAACACTCTGCCAGACCAACAGGCTTACGGAGGAAGTGGAGACCTTCAGCCATCTGCTTTCAGCTAAATCTAATCCCACCATCACCACCTGCAATCTTTTGTTAAGTAGCCTAGTCCAACGGAACCGACATCAATCAGCATTGCGTGTTTACAGACTTATGGTTGAAGCAGACATTATTCCAAATCTCATTTCTCTGAGCATTGTTATCAACTGTCACTGTGAAACAGGTAGAATGGATTATGCTTTCAAAGTGTTTGAAGGAATGGAAGCACATGGCTATATTCCAAATGTCGTAATATTCAGTACCCTCATCAAAGGGCTTTGCAGGACGGGCAGGACGGAGGATGCTGTCAAACTGTTCAATCAAATGGTGAACAAACGACAGCTTCCTAATCTTTTTACATATAGCACCCTAATACATGGGCTCTGCAAGAGAGGGAAAACTCACGAGGCTTTTGGATTGATAGCTGTTATGCTGCAACAGGGTCATGAGCCTGACACTATTACATTTACTGCTTTAATTGATGGTTTCTGCAAAGAAGGTACGCTTAAAGAGGCCAATCAACTACTGTATCTGATGTTAAAAGAAGGGCATAACCCCGATGTTATTACATTTACTGCTTTAATTGATAGTTTCTGTAAGAAAGGCAAGTTGGAGGAGGCTATGAAGCTCTTCTATGAAATGCCCGACAGAAACATATACCCCAATGTTGTCACATACAATGTGATTATTGACGGCTTCTGTAAGGGAGCCAAGTTGGAGGAGGCTATTAATCTCTTCTATGAAATGTCCGACAGAGACATCTGCCCAAATGCTGTCACATACAGTGCGCTTATTGCTGGTTTCTGTAAGGGAGGCAAGTTGGAGGAGGCTATGAAGCTCTTCTATGAAATGTCAGACAGAAACATATGCCCTGATGTTGTCACATACAGTGTGCTTATTGATGGTTTCTTTAAGGAAGGCAAGTTGGAGGAGGCTACGAATCTCTACTATGAAATGTCCGACAAAGACATCTGCCCAAATGCTGTCACATGCAGTGTGCTTATCGATGGTTTCTGTAAGGGAGGCAAGTTGGAGAAGGCTATGAAGCTCTTCTATGAAATGTCCGACAGAGACATCTGCCCAAATGCTGTCACATACAGTGTACTTATCCATGGTTTCTGTAAGGGAGGCAAGTTGGAGGAGGCTAGGAAGTTCTTCTATGGAATGCACAACAAAAACATATTGCCTAATGTTGTCACATACAATGCATTTATCGCTGGCCTCGTCAAGGAAGGGCAGTGGAAGGAGGCCACCAAAGTACTTCATGAGATGCTGGATAAGGGGAACAATCCGAGTGTTATCACATACACTGTTCTTATTGCTGGTCTTTGCAAAGAAGGGAAGCTTCAAGAAGCTCTCCAATTGTTAGATGTTATGGCTGAAATAGGTGATGAACCTAATGATATCACATATAATACACTTATAGAGGGGTTTTGCAAGGTGGGTAATCTAGAAAAAGCCAGGGAGCTCCTTGTAGAGATGTTGGAGAAAGGTTGCATGCCTGACCTAGTTCGCTTTACAACATTAATAGATGGACTCTGTAAGCATCACGGGCAATAGATGGACTCTGTAAGCATGACGGGCAAGACAAAGTTTAACAGATCTTTTATGAGATTCCAGAGTATGCCTCAAGCCTTGATGACGTTACATACAGCACATTGATGGATAGACTTTACAATGTTGGTGTTTTAATAATTTATCTACAGTGATGAAAGATAGTAGTCCAAGAGGCCTCATAACTACATGACTACATTTACCACCCTCATGGAGGCACTAGGCACACCCCAAGAGGGTAATAGACCATTGCATGAGGTCTTAAAAAAAGTTTGGCATGAAGCTGACATATTCTGCAGTAAAGATATCGTTGTAGCAGTAGACTATCAATGGATGAACTGTAGGGGTGACTTCGGTAATAGTGCACTAGCAAGCTATCTGAAACAGATTTGGCAATTCAGCTTAATGAAGTGATCTGAGTGGTCGAATTCCCATTAGCATACCAGGTGTTTCTCTGAAAACACATTTGGTTAGGGTTTAGGGTGACTTCGGTAATAGTGCACTAGCAAGCTGTCTGAAACAGATTTGGCAATTCAGCTTAATGAAGTGATCTGAGTGGTCGAATTCCCATTAGCATACCAGGTGTTTCTCTGAAAACACATTTGGTTAGGGTTCAGTGGATTGCAGTCCTGATTAGATACACCAGTTCATCAATCTAAAATGGAATTGGCTTTAGCAGTTAGTGTGTTGCAACTTGCAACTAATGAAGTGACCCCAAGAAAAATTTCAACGATATTCTTCACGGTAATAATTTGGAATTGGTTTGATGAAATGGATAGTGGCTTGTCATTGCCTTTGATGGAGTGTACCTTGTGAATTTCAATAGTGAACTGTACTTAAATGGACTAACCTGGTTTGAAGTATTGAACTGAGTTTGTTTACAATTTTGTAGTTTGCTTTGGAATGTCCTCCTTTTAGTTATGTATTTGACTGTTTAGGCCTTGTGAAATATTTTGCTTCCTTGATTGAATGCCCAGGCTCCATATGTATCGAGTACTTGCTGAGACTCCATATGTATCGAGTACTTGCTCCCATTATAGGACACAAAATTTGTAATGATTATCACGGCATGTCTTAGTTACAGTGCATCTTTTTTTATTTAGACATCTGCAACTATTTCATTGTCTAGTTTCTTCTGTCCAAATTGTAGTAGCCGAGACAACTATTATCTCAGTGTTCATCTGTTTTCCATCAGCTTGGTCAGCGAGCTGTCATGGCTATGCTGCGAGCTGGTTTGGGACCATTCCATTCTTTTTGTCATAAGTTATTTTATTTATGGCCACGGAATGTGAATTCAATCACATATTCAGACGTTCAACGACAAGCAATGGGAGCTAGTTTAGTCTATGGGCACACATACCAAACAAGTGCAATAGTTGCTGGAATTCAGGGAACCCTTTTTCCATTTCCACTGTGACCCCTACATATGGGATAGTACAGAGGGAAATAATGTTCTCTGAAAGGCCTGGTCAATGAAAATGCTAGTTCTGTAGAAATTTTCAGTTTACTGCACCCAGATAAAACCCAGCTCCTAGAAATGAAAAGCATTAACGTACTTGTAACACACAATTTTGTCCTCCACAAAATTGGAGTAATCAAAGGAGAGGGAAACAAAGGGTGATTAACGTTCATCCAAAGTTACTAGACTATGATAATTTGGTTGACATGTTTGAGGCGATAAAATGAATTGAAGTTGTTTTGAATGAAAAATATACCAGTTTTGCATAAAATGTAACAGCATTTGAAGAGATGGTTAATGTGATGTGCTCAGCCTAAATGAACATATGTATACACAGCATGCTTCAGAACTCTGTTTCAGACCTGTAAAAGAATGAACCATCTTTAAGACTGGATCTTGATCATAACATAAGACGCGACTTTGACCTGAGCTGTACTCACATATGATTATAAAAGAGTCTGATACAATTTACAAGCAATCTGGTTCCATAGTTTGATTCTCTAATACTGTTGTTACTCATTAACATCTAATTTTTGCATGAAGCAAGTCGGTATATTCTTATATTCTTATATTCACATGATTAAAACACTCATTAACTTATCTAATTTTTGCATGAAGCAAGTCGGTATATTCTTATATTCACATGATTAAGACAAGTATATTTTTATGTTCATGGTATAGTGAATCCATCTATATATATATAGACAATTTAGAGAATTTTTTATTTAACAAAGAAATATTTTTAAATTAAAAATATGTTTAACAAATTTATATTCAATAAAGAAATAATTTTAACTTAAAAAATATGTTTATAAAGAAATTGTCATCCACAATAACTAATCATTATTTTTTATTGAAAATAACAAATTGAGGAAAATGCAAAGGGGAGCCAATGGGAAAAGTCAAAGAGTGCAGGGCTTGCATGACCCCTCTTCTCTTTCTTTACATTTTTAAGCATTTCCTTATTACAAATAATAAAAAAAAAATTAAATAATAATATCCACAACTTGTTACTTTTATCATGAAGATCGATAATTTCATTGTTGATCCCTCTTGGTGGGTGAACAGACATAAAATCCCATTTGAACTAGAATGTGGCATGCCACCAATTAACCAACAAATTTAATACACTTGGCATATGAAAGGCCTTCATGTACATGCACAAGCTTGAGGTTTTCTTCGCAATTGGTCTAGTTCATGGCAAAGATCATGTTGTTTCCTCTCATACCCATGCATAAGTGCACTTTGGTGGTTCTAGGTGACCCTTCAAAAATGGTGGTGGCTCCAAGGAACAAGTTGAATGATTGTATTCATAATTGCTCTATGGTATGTGGATTTACTCTAGAATTGGCGACTTCTTTTGTTTTTGTTTCATGTATCTTCTGCTTCATACTTTGTGAGGCATTGGGGTTTCTATAGTTCGATTACTTCTATGTGTTTGGTTTAGCATTGCTATGTTTGGTGAATGGTGGCCCATTTCTGTCTTGGTCACATATTATCTTACACTTACCTAATCTACCTTCTTTCTTCCCATCTTGTGAACTCTTTAGTTTTGCCTTGATCCTCTTCGAACCTTGTCCTCTCCGTCTAGTTTTCCTTTGTGTCAATTTGATGGTGAACGCTTCTATCTCTTTGTAGGTTGTTGTCTCTCCATTTCCCTAATCCCCATATTGCAGTTTCTACTTGAGAGCTTCCTTGCAATCCCCCTTGCCTCTCTATACCTTGACAATGTCATAAAGCAATCCCACTCTTGTTTTTCATTACCCATGTCAAATATGAAAAGAGCCTCATCTTCCTCTAGTCGCAAGGGGCATCAAAATTCTATACAACCACTTAGGACTAGAACTTAAGGGATTTCTAAAAGATCTATTGAATTTTTTTGGGGGAACATTACCCCCTCAATTCGCAAAGAATTTCACAATACCGAGCATGAAGCTCATGTAGAAAGTCATATCTTGTCCTGTGTAGAAGTAGATGAAAGTTTGGGTTGTTGAATCCCTGATATAGGGAACAACCACACTAGGCAAACTAGATACCATCAAACTAGCGCAAATCAAAACAATTATGTGAAAGGTATTAGTAAAATAATTAGAAACACGACAATAAGTCCTTGAAGAGGTGCAACTCCAACTCAAGAACTTGAACTCCAAGATCTCTCTAATGACAAATAAACTGGCTAACATGAATCTCTCTAGTTCTGAGGAGAACACGAAGGCCCTTGAAACTATAGAGGTAGATTCTCCTTCTAGCCAAATGCTTATATTATCAAATTTTGTTTATATTCGATGGGACCATTATAACCTTTCTATGTTAGCTATAAATTAAAGTCTTATAGTACATCTCTAGACTTTATTAGACTATTAAAATTGCACTATTGTGTTACAAATTTTGGAATGGTTAGTGGTATACTAGTAAACACAAATTAACAATGCAATATTTTTTTATCATATAATGCAAATATTTGTGCAGCTAAGAAAAACATTGTTGATAAAATTTATAATCATTTAAAATAATTTGTATTTTGATACTAAAAATTAATTTTCTATAGTTTATAAAGTTATTTAAAATATATTATATTTCACAAAAAGAATTAATTTCTTTTATATAAAATACCAAACACTAAAATTCTCATTCATTAATATATAATCTTGAATTCCACCATAAAAAACATTTTGGAAATATAAAATCAAACAATAAAATTCCTACACATTAATAATTTTACTATCTAATTCTCTTGTTTTACTTATAATTGTAATGCCCCGTATTAATAAGAAATAATAATAACAATTATAAATAATAATAATAATAAATCAATAAATAATAATAATAATAATAAACCAAAAAATATTTATTTTAATAACAATAAAATATTATTAATATATAAATAATAAAATCTTAAAAAGAAAATCTAACCAAAATGGAAAATAGATTACCCCATTGAAACATCAAAACAATGTAAAAAAATAAATAAAATACATTCAATTATTATTAATAAATTGTTTTAGTCAAAGAAAAGACCTAAATTGAAAAACGCAATAAATAAAATAAATAGTGATAAAAATCGAATTTTAAAATAGATAACATAAATTAAAAATAATGAGGGAAATTATTTTTATTATTACTAGTAATATTATTAATCTGGTTACCCGGATGTGGGTGATTACCAAGATAATTAAGATGATGAGACAATCAGGCGGCGGAAGGGCTGGCCACATGGCCACCTGCGTCTTCCCCCATGCCAACCTGAGACGCATTCAAGGCACCTTGCAGGCGCCATTAAATGAATGCTATGGCCGAGACAAAACCACAACACTCATAGCAATGGCGCCTGCAGACCATGTCATGCGGAAAGAGTCGATTTTGCGGACAAAACCGACCTCCCTAGAAGCTAAGGCTTTCTAGTGACAAACAAGACAAGTAAACACTACATTTCTCTAAATATGCATTTAGAATAAAAGTAATCAGATGTTTGTAACATACCTTTAGTCCAACGCTTTGTAGTAGTCCAGCCTCGCCGATCCGGATGAGCTCCTCCTTCTCTTCGAAACCTGCATTCACTAACAAGCCAAAATATTACATAGCACCTGAATAACTTATAAAATAACACATATTCATCATACAGACCAAGGAGTATATGAAACAAATCATGAATAACAACTTGTTGAGAAAAATGAGTTTATTTGCATTAAGTGGAAACAAAAGAAACCATTACAACCTGAGCCTTGGTGTTGTGCAGGTCCCTCCCAGGGTCCAGCAAGAGTTTTCCTTTACTTTGATCAGCTCACCCACTTCCAAATGAAGCTAAGAAAGGATGGGAATCTCTCCTCTCAAGCTCTATAAGGGAGTCCTAATCTCAGCAGCATCTACCCTTAGGAATGTTCAGCTTTCAACCTCCCCTCCCTCTGGCCCAATGCATGTATTTATAGTGCTTTGGAGGAAGTTATTCAGGTCCACCATGAATGGGATAAGCCCCTCTTTCAATGGGATAGCTCCCCTCTTCATGGGATAAGTTCCTCTTACATAGGGATGCATGAACCATCTGGAGGCGCCCAATCCACGTCAAACCATCTTCTAGAAGGCTCTAGAAATGACCACAAGTAACTTTTTTGAAGTGAAACTTGCGCCTTTTGACCTTTACAGGAGTACGCACCCAGACCTTTACATACAGAGCGTACAAGTACGCAGGTTTTATGAACTGGAGGTGCATACACACAGGTAAGGCTAAGAGAAACTGCGTAACCAGAGTTAATTGACTTTTAAAGGACTTTCTCTCCTTTTTGGAGTTTGACATGAGGAGCAGAGGTATGAGACTTGCCAAGGAGGATAGTATGACAGTTGATAGAGCCATACTAACTGTAGATAGTCATGGTGACAATTTTTTAGTGTAACAGATTGCCCCCTAAAGTGCGAAGCCTGTAGTAGATTTAGGGTTTCATATCATCTAGGAAGGGTGAAGTACTTTATCATTTCAAGGATTATCTTGTGGAGAGCCCGGTTGGAACCTGCAAGTATTCAACACAAAATACATGTATGAGATTATATCATCGCTGAGGTAGGCATTCCCATACTCAGATCAAAAACTTTAACTAGAAAACTAACTACTGCTCTGATACAGGAATGATTTTGCAGTACATCGTAATCATAGACTCATGTAGACACAGTATGGACGCAACCATCTGTTTATAGTTAGTCTACTTATACAATGAATACAAAACTCCTTGCAGCCTGGATGGTGGAAACTAGATCCAGGGTCTTCATTTCTACTTCCCGAAATAGTACGATTCTATCCATGCGAATAAATGAGTCGATGTCGAGCATGGTAGAAACCACTTGATTACCAGTCAATGATGTAAACTGTTAACAAGTGTGAGAGAAACCACCAGTGATGTCAATGGTTCTCAAAGTACCCAGTACAATCCATGAGATGTGAATGAATGTGTTGATGTCGAACATGTCACGGAATCCTTCGATCGAAAATCAATGATGTAAACTGTCGTCGAAGGCGAGAAATCTGCCATTGATGCATGCGGATCTCAAGGTACTAACGATCCCTAGATCATCTTTCTAGATAATGTGCTGATGTCGATAGAAAGCGATCCGTCGTAGGCAAGCCCACAACACGAAATCATATATCAAGTTGAAGAAATGTAGCTGTAAGGACTGACTCAGGGATGGTCAAGATAGATGACAGGTATTTTGCAGACGAATGACTTGTTTGCAGAGGCCTCTTGAACACATAACGACACAGCAAATGGCTTGGTAACACTTGACCCAAAGTTAATACCCGGCTGAAGACTTTCAATGTGGTTCAATCAACTGTGAGGCAAAGGATTTCCCAACCCAGGTGAATGAAAAGTGTCGTGTTCAAGAGTGGTGATAAGGTTTCTTCTAAGACAAAGGATAACAAATAGGCTCATTTTTCTCTCTTTTCCCCCACCATTTCTGGCAAGTACCTCTTTATTTTTAACAAGCTTGAGGAGCATAACATATGCTTGATTATAAGCTCATCCTTCGGATGAGTCCAACTTAGTTTAGATTCGAACCCTAAGAAGGAGTGGTCCGTTCCTGTTTGTAATCGAACAGGTCCTTTACTGTAAAATTTTAACGAGTCCAGTATAGGAGAAACTCGGCGTTTTTCAATTTTAGAGAGTCTGAAAAACTTAAGAAGACTCCAAGGTTGAACTTTTTCATAAATTTGTGTCTCCCAAGCCCGAAAAAGTATAAAATAATACTTGAGAGAACCTCTTGGTTTTTTACGACCAAGGAGTACTTTCATAGTTAGTGTCTTTGACCTGAAAAGTAAAAAGCGATCAAGGACACGTCGTTTTATTTCCAGTATCGAGTTTGAAACGACAAAAACCCGGGGATCTTTTCCTGTTTTTACGGTCAGAAAAGGGCTATAAGGGGACCGTCTTTTAATTCCGTTTTAACGAGTGTAAAAGAAACGCTCGACAATCTTTTCATGTTTTAGGAGTCAGAAAAGGACTTAAAAGATGACTCTGATGTTTTTGTTTGTGAAAAATGATAATTTTCCCTGAAAATCCTTTTATCTTGCACAAAAACCAACACATTACTCATACCTGTTTAATATAGATAAAAATACTTTGCAAAATACCTTTTCATGGTGAAAAATAAACAAATTTAACATTCATTTACTCAAAAAACCTATAAAAAGGGGTTTTACCATTTCACTGTTGAGGAGAGAAAAAGGGCTTTTGGCAAGAAACTTCCCGTGGTCCTTGCGGAAAATCCGACCGTCGAAACCGAACGCCGTCTCATCAGGTATTCTTCAACATCCTCCCTTGCATTTCCATCCGTTTAGAATTTGTTTTTAAGTTTTAGTTTCATTTTTTGGAAGGCTTGGGGTTTCAAGGGCCGCTTTTCGGGGTACGCAGGTGCCCCAAAGATGACCTGTGTACCCCGACATTTTCTCAGTTTTTGTCATGCGGAAAGAGTCAATTTTGCGGACAAAACCGACCTCCCTAGAAGCTAAGGCTTTCTAGTGACAAACAAGACAAGTAAACACTACCTTTCTCTAAATATGCATTTAGAATACAAGTAATCAGATGTTTGTAACATACCTTTAGTCCAACGCTTTGTAGTAGTCCAGCCTCGCCGATCCAGATGAGCTCCTCCTCTTCGAAACCTGCATTCACTAACAAGCCAAAAGATTACATAGCACCTGAATAACTTATAAAATAACACATATTCATCATACAGACCAAGGAGTATATGAAACAAATCATGTATAACAACTTGTTGAGAAAAATGAGTTTATTTGCATTAAGTGGAAACAAAAGAAACCATTACAACCTGAGCCTTGGTGTTGTGCAGGTCCCTCCCAGGGTCCAACAAGAGTTTTCTTTTACTTTGATCAGCTCACCCACTTCCAAATGAAGTCAAGAAAGGATGGGAATCTCTCCTCTCAAGCTCTATAAGGGAGTCCTAATCTCAGCAACATCTACCCTTAGGAATGTTCAGCTTTCAACCTCCCCTCCCTCTGGCCCAATGCATGTATTTATAGTGCTTTGGAGGAAGTTATTCAGGGTCACCATGAATGGGATAAGCCCCTCTTTCAATGGGATAACTCCCCTCTTCATGGGATAAGTTCCTCTTACATAGGGATGCATGAACCATCTGGAGGCGCCCAATCCACGTCAAACCATCTTCTAGAAGGCTCTAGAAATGACCAAAAGTAACTTTTTGAAGTGAAACTCGCGCCTTTTGACCTTTACAAGAGTACGCACCCAGACCTTTACATACAGAGCGTACAAGTACGCAGGTTTTATGAACTGGAGGTGCGTACACGCAGGTAAGGCTAAGAGAAACTGCGTAACCAGAGTTAATTGACTTTTGAAGGACTTTTTCTCTTTCTTGGAGTTTGACATGAGGAGCAGAGGTATAAGACTTGCCAAGGAGGATAGTATGACGGTTGATAGAGCCATACTAACTGTAGATAGTCATGGTGACAATTTTTAGTGTAACAGACCATTATGCAATTCCTCCCCCCTTGATCCATTGTGTTTGCCCTCTGCAGGCTGCAGAGCCCTGTTCGCGCACTGTAACAGGTAGTCGATGCTGGTTGCTAAGTTGCATTGACCTGGGCAACGGATTTCATTATTCCCACACCAGACTCTGCAACTTAGCTCAGGCCCAGACTTCCTTTGTCCATTCTCCGCGCAGTTACTCCACCATCCCCTCTGCTGTTATCCCAGCTTTCAATCCTACCATGGTCCGACATCGAATGTGAAGCAGGAGAGGAGGCACTCGCGGCGGGAGCATCCGTCCTCCTGCAACACCCAACCCTGACTCGGTCTCCCCTGCATCTTCAGCTGACAATCCCAATCTGCATAGCTCCTTCACTGGGCATTACCCAGACACCCACAGCAGAAGGGGAAGAGTTAGGCTCCAAGGCACAGGAAGGGGGGATGAGGCGCTTCACACCGCCAATTTTCCCCTACCCCTGCATCCAGCTCCCCATACCACGCAATTCCAGTTTCGCAGCACCCTGAATCGTCCTGTAATCATAGCCACCGTTACAATCACTTTCACTAAAGAAACTGACCCGCTAGCGCCTCCGCCTGAGCACAATGATGAGCCGAACAGGGCTGAACCAAGCAATAGGAGCATTCACAACCCCGGAAAGTAGCGAGCAAACGAAGATAGAGCCACCCTGCATGGTAAAGCGTTGACTGGTAGCCACCAAGCCGCGGAAGGCAAGCTTGGTGACACGCAAGCCTCAGGCAGTCGACGGGGCAACATGTCTGGAATGTGTGTGGGCGCAGGCAGCATCGAGGGAGTCCATCCAGCACAAGGAAGTGGCACGTCAGATGAGGACGACAATTCGAACAAGTATGCGTGTCCGATTGTGGAAGAACCGGCCCCGGACAATCTCTAGTCTCGACACTTGGCAGCCAGGTGTCGCTTTTTGCCAGGTGGATGTTTTTTCTTGATGACTGGGCAATTACGGTTAAGTTTGTGTGTTTTCTGGTTATGACTCTGCAATGTCTAAAATGTTTTGTTGTTTTTTGGTCAAAACTGATAACCCCTGTGTGGGCTCTTTTGCTTTCTTGGACTGGTTTCCCCTTTGTTGGGGTAGTCAACGATAGATAGACTTATTGTGTGATGAATGATGTTCAGAACTTCTGAGGCCAGGCCTCACTATAACTACTTTTTTTGTATCATATTAATAGAACAATCTTACTTAGAAAAAAAATATTATTAATCTAGTTGACACAATAATCTTTTGTTCTTTGACACAATTGCCTTATGTCCATTTTCCTTTTCGTGATAGTAGATAAGTCTTTGATTAAGATTTTAGGTAGTGCAAGGAGTAGTGGTTTTTATAGTGGTGCTTAGGTATCTCACTTTAGGTTAACATACTCCTTTCTCATGGTCGGGGATGGTTATGTTCAATTGGTTATGAAGATTATACCGATTTACTAGACCTCCATCATTATTGTCCCAAAGGTATCTTGTCTGAAATAAAAAAGGTTAGCCTCCATTTTTTATGGTCAAGCTCACATAATATGGGCATTCCTTTAATTAAGTGGAGTCAAGTGGTTGGTCCTAAAGCCTTGGGTGGATGGGCTATAAAAAATAATTTTCACTTTGTAAAGGAATTGGCCACCAAAAGCCTATAGAGGCTCACTCATAATGAAGATCTATGGGGTAATGATGAAATCCAAGTATATATAGAATCAACCAAATGAAGATTGGTACAAGTGTCTTATGAAGTACTTGAAGGATTCTATCATTAGGAAGGAATTGGTTGATTCCTTTCCTCTTGTTGGAGTTTGGATGGTATGGATAATTGGAAACGACCACCAAATTAGGATGGGGGGAGAACCCTTAGTCTTATGAAAATTTTAGGGTTGTCAATGCTCGTATTTAGTCTTTCAATGACATGGATTTTTTTATTCGATAGATGATGAGTCTTAGACTCCTCACGTTTTCAGTCATGCAGGTTAGAAGTCAGCGGACTTTCTTTGCTTAGAGGGGAAAGAAGCAGAGGAGTGGAGGCAATGTGTTAACAAGATGGCTTCCAATTTTAGTATTCTAAGGGAATATGAAGACAATATTCTTTATTGGTCTAGAAATTTGGGTTCTAGGTATTTCACTACAAAATTGGGTTATAAAACATGGTGTTCAACCCAATTCAATGATGAAGTGTAGTGGTGGTGGAGCTTTCTCTGGAAGATACATGCTCCATTGAAATGCAACATCATGTTATGGTTATCTTTGAACAAAAAGTTGTTAACCTAGGATAATTGCTTGAAAAGTGGTTGTGTTGGTACTAGTCGTTGATCTTTGTGCAACTCCCACAAGGAACTTTCTACCCATCTCTTTATCTCTTGCCCTTATATAGTGCATGTGTTTTAGTTGGTTAAGTAGGAGTTGAGTAGAATTTTTCTTGGTCTATGACTTCCCTGGGTTAGTGTTTGCGGTAAAGGCTTATGGACAAAGTTATCACTCAATACGAAGGGTTCCCAAGTATTTTTTGGTTTTTCATTTGGTGGGATAGGAAGTAGAGTATTTTTAGAAACGTTGATACTCTTATTGAATTTATAGAAGCTTCAATCAATAGAGTGGCCACAGAACACATGGTGACACTCAAAATCAAGAAGTCAAGGACTCTGATCATGCTTGCTTTGGAGGAGGATATTCTCTGGGGTTATTTTTTATGCTGTAAGAGAAGGTCATCCTCTTATCTATGGGGTGGGTGTGGTTTTGTTCCTTTCATAGTCTCATTATGTTTATGTTAGATATGTCATGGATAGGGGATCTAATAACAAGGCAAAATACACGACTATTTGAATTGTGTTTAAGGTAGCGAAAGATAAGGAATCAAGAAGATTCAGGGATTGTGAGATTCTTAGTTTGTCATTAAATGAGCTTCTAAGAGTATTTCAGTGGAAAATTTGTGTCTTGGCCTTTTACTATAGAGTATTCAAGAGCCGTTCATGTCTTTTGATTGACTTTCTTTCAAGCACATTTAGGGGAATTAAATTGAAAAGGTGATGGAATTTAAAAAATAAAAAGAAAAAGAAAAAGAAAACTCTTTCTCTAAATAAATAAAGTTAAAGATGATTATATTTTGTTTATTATATTTTTTCTTCATAATTAATGATTAATGTTATTTAAAATTTAATTTAAAAAAAAGGGTCCTAACCACTTTTCCCCTAAATTTGTTATTAAATATAAAATTCTATTTTGCGATTTATATTGGTAAGAATGATTTTTTTTTAATATATTAATTTTTTTTATAAGATATAACTTGGAAATGTTAAAAAAAAAAAAAACTAGTTTTGTATGCAGAAAAATGGTATTAAAGAAGATAATAAATGAAAGAAAAAAGTACAATCATATCTAAAAACAATAATATTTTATTACAATTATCAATTATGAATTGAATTAAATAAATAAATAATAGTGTTATTTAATTATAATTATCAATCACAACTATTTAAAAAAATATTTTGCATATTTGGAATGTATGATATTTTAAATGAACTAAAAACATAATGATATTTTAAAAAGTATATATAACATTCTTATTGTTGTTTAAAATATATTTTCTTGTGTTTTTTTTCATAACAATAAAAGAAATGAAAAAGGGAAAAAATGTAAATGGAAAAAATAAAATAAACACTTTTAATAAAATATGAAAAATAAGGCTGAAAAACAACATTAAAAAATAAGTAGATAATTTATAGCTAAAATTTTTTTATATGTCAAAATACTACCTTTGAAAAAAAATGTTACTATTAGCACCATTTTTTGAAATAGAAATATAAACAACTACTAAATACTACTAAAAATTTAGAACCCTTTAGGTCATTTTGATAACTATCTTGCTCCGCATATATAACTAAGTGCTTTGTATGGATCTAAGGCATTAACCATTTGATTTTTGTTGCAAATTTGTTTTAGATCACAACTTCCTATCGAGAGGCTTTTGGTCTCCGAAATCTTATCCACAAAGAATATGGAAGCACAAGGCCTCCATTTGTCTCCCCAAGTCCACTACTCCATTATATATGAAGGACATTTGATTTTGTTTGTCTCTATCAATATGTTTGTTTGCCCCTGTTTAATTTGTTAATGGAGTTATTCTTCCTCTCGTGCTATGTTGTTAGATGAGGTAGGTTTTACCACCTTTACCAAGAACTATTTGTCCTCTTTATTGTAGAAATTCACATCACTATCCCATAAGTAAAGGCCACCAAGCATAATTTCACATGCATTTAGTGACAAAACTTTAAATTCCACTTCAATGGCACAATCAACATGAATGACAAAACTATTTTTGCATTTCTTGGTGATCCTTATGGCGATTTATCTAGCTTCAAACCCAACACGCATGGTTGTACTAAATCATAAGTTTCTAAGCCAAAATCATCTAAAGAGCATTTAATAATAAAATTACATTGATAACTCTTGTCAAACAAAGCATTTATCTTGCCCTCGGGGTAAGCTCAATTGGTAATGGTCGTGGTATAAAGTATTATGTTAAATATGTTATCCAAGGTTCAAATCCCCCCTATTTAGTCCATGAGCCACGTGTTGGGGTGCATGTAGTTTCACTTAGAGGTAATAGTAGTAGTGGTTGGAACCTTGTGTCACATGAATACAAGATTGACCTAGTTGTTGATTCCTCTAGTCACAAAAAAAAACATTTACCTTTTGGTCCTTCATTTGAACTTTGATTAAAATAGTATATTTATGCCCCAATTTGTTCTCTTTTCCCTTTTGGGTTATTGCTACAATATTTTTCTTTTGGTTTTGTTGGTCTCCTCTCAACCCTTCTATTATTGCCCCTTTTTGAAATCCAATTGAACGTAGAGAGCTTTTTACTAGTTTCATCTACGCTTTTCACAGTAGAAGATTGTAATATCCTTTAGATATGGATTAATTGTCCTCCAAGTTACTTCACCACTACCCTGGGCTCTTCCAAAGAGATACCCAACCTCATGGACCACTTCTAGAATTTGGTCAAGTATTCTTGTACACTTTATTATTGATCTTGGTGGAGGCAAAGCATCATCGCAAGGACTTCCTTGAGAGCTTACTTGCAATCCCCCTTGCCTCTCTATACCTCTACCATGTCACAAAGCAATCCCACTCTTGTTTTTCATCACCCATGTCAAATATGAAAAGAGCCTCATCTTCCTCTAGTTGCAAGGGGCATCAAAATGCTATACAACCACTTAAGACTATAACTTAAGGGAGTTCTAAAATATCTTTCACATTTTTTGGGGGAACATTACCCCCATGTGGAAAGTTAGATCTTGTCCAATGTAGAAGTAGAGGAAAGTTTGGGTTGTTAAATCCCTGATATAGGGAACAACCTCACTAGGCAAACTAGATACCATCAAACTATTGATTTGTACTAGAAAATCAAAACAATTATGTGAAAAGTCTTAGTAAAATTATTAGAAACACAAAAACAAGACCTTGAATAGTGATGAGGAGAACACAAAGGCCCTTGAAACTATAGAGGTGGATTCTCCTTCTATCCAAATGCTTATATTATCAAATTTTGTTTACATTCCATGGGACCACTATAGTGCTTTCTATGTTAGCTATAAGTTAAAATTTTATAGTCCATCTCTAGACTTTATTAGACTATTAAAATTGTACTATTGTATTACTAATTTTGGAATGATTTTATGGCCCAAAGCCACCTATATGTGCTACTAGTATGGTTTCCCTAGTAGACACAAATTAACAATGCAATATTTTGCTATCATATAACGCAATTATTTGTGTAGCTTAAAAAAAAAATGTTGATAAGATTTATAATCATTTAAAATAATTTGTATTTTGATACTAAAAATAAATTTTCTATAGTTTATAAAGTCATTTAAAATATATTATATTTCACAAAAAGAATTAATTTCTTTTATATAAAATATCAAACAGTAAAATTCTCATTTATTAATATATAATCTTAAATTTCACCATTAAAAGCATAACAATAAAATTTCTATACATTAATAATTTTACTATCTAATTTTCTTGTTTTACTTATAATTGTAATACCCCATATTAATAAGTAATAATAATAAGAATTATAAATAATAATTATAATAATAAACAACCAATAAATATTTATTATAATACTAATACAATAATATTAATATATAAATATAAGATCTTAAAAAAAAAGTCCTAACAAAAATGGAAAATAAATTACCCCACTCATACATTAAAACAACTTAAAATAAATAAAATACATTTAATTATTAGCATCCACGAGGCCAATAGAAATCCAAAATCTTTTATGAACTTGGGGTTTTGTGATCCATAACTAGATTGAAATAAATCTTTCGGTGATAATCACATTGGAGATAATATCATTGACGTGTTTGAACCAACTAGTGTGGCTCATCTTTAGGACAAGATGAGGAACTAGATCATGGCATCAAATAAATAAATGTAGATATAAGTTTACTAGCGGTTAGAATATAACAACTAGTTTTGACTGAAGGAATCTTATTTATAGTAAATATATTTAAAATAAGGAAACAATTGATAAATAACTAATGAATAAATTTAAAATTATTATTATTATTAATAAATTGTTTTAGTCAAAGGAAAGACCTAAATTGAAAAACACAATAAATAAAATAAGTAGTGATAAAAACCGAATTTAAAAATAGATAACATAAATTAAAAATAATGGGGGAAATTATTTTTATATTACTAGTAATATTATTAATCTAGTTGACACAATAATCTTTTGTTCTTTGACACAATTGTCTTCTATCCTTTTTCCTTTTCCTGATAGTAGATAAGTCTTTGATTAAGCTTTTAGGTAATACAGGGAGTAGTGGTTCTTATGGTGGTGTTTAGGTATCTCACTTTAGGTTAACATACTCCTTTGTCATCGTGGGTGGTTGGTTCTACTCAATTGGTTATGGAAATCATCCCTGTTTACTAGACCTCTATCGTTACTGTCCCAAAAGTTATCTTCTCCAAAATAAAAAAGGTTAGCCTCCATTTTTTATGGTCAAGCTCAAATAATATGGTCATTCCTCTGATTAAGTGGAGTCAGGTGGTTGGTCCTAAAGCCTTGGGTGGATGGGTTATCAAAACTAATTTTCACTTTGTAAAGGAATTGGCCATCAAAAGTATATAGAGGCTCACTCATAATGAAGATCTATGGGGAAGAATGATGAGATCCAAGTATATATAGAATCAACCCATTAAAGATTGGTACAAGTGTCCTATGAAGTACTCGAAGGATTCTATAATTTTGAAGGAATTGGTTGATTCCTTTGCTATTGTTGGAGTCTGGGTGGTATGGAGAATTGGA
This sequence comes from Pinus tabuliformis, assembly GCA_031772625.1. Classification (NCBI taxonomy): domain Eukaryota; kingdom Viridiplantae; phylum Streptophyta; class Pinopsida; order Pinales; family Pinaceae; genus Pinus; species Pinus tabuliformis. Next base: position 1,648,180,761 of record CM062818.1, on the reverse strand, counting down.
AATGGTCACCAATTAGGATTGGGGGATGACCCTTAGTCTTACGAAAATTTCAGGGTTGTCAGTGCTCTTATTCAGTCTTTTAACGACATAGGGGTTTTTTTCTTTCGTAGATGCTAAGCCTTATACTCCTCATGTGTTCAATCATGCAAGTTAGAAGTCGACAAATTTTCTTGGCTTGGAGGGGAAAGAAGTGGAGGATTGGAGGCAATGTGTTAACAAGATGGCTTCCAATGTTAGTATTCTAATGGAAGATGGAGACAATATTCTTTATTGGTCTAGAAATTTGGGTTTTAGGTATTTCACTACAAAATTGGGTTATAAAACATGGTGCTCAACCCAATCTAATGATGAAGTGTAGTGGTGGTGGAACTTTCCCTGGAAGTTGCATGCTCCATTGAAATGCAACATCATGATACGGTTATCTTTGAACAATAAGTTGCTAACCTAGGATAATTGTTTGAATATTGGTACTGTTGGTACTAGTCATTGTTCATTGTGCAAGTCCCACGATGAATTTTCTACTCATATCTTTATCTCTTGCCCTTATATAGTACATGTGTTTTAGTTGGTTACGTAGGAGTTTGAGTGGAATTTTTCTTAGTTTATGGCTTCCCTGGGTCAGTGTTTGCAGTAATGGCTTATGGAAAAAGTTTTCACTCAATACGAAGGGTTACTGATCCATATTTAAACAGGAACACAACAAATTACAACTATAACCATAAATACAAAGATGCAGTAGAAATAACACTTCCTTTCATTAATATCAAATAATGAAATATGCTTACAAACATAATGGAAAGGAGACTAACTCAGGTGATGGTATCTTATCTCTGAAAAGATATGTGGCGACTACATGCCTCTGAATGGAGTTACAATGAGGCTCAAGGGCCTTTTTATTATTGAACAATAAGAGAAAAACCCTAAACAACCAAAACCCTAACCCGAGGAGATGTAACACCAAGAGTTTATGGGCCCCATTGGGGTTAGTTGGGCAGCCAACTTCTTGGGGTCATAACTTGGTCATATTATCTCTGTTTGAATTGCATGATACCTCGTTGGAAAGATCTCTTCGAGGACTACAACTAAAAATGAAATTACTATGAAATCACTGGAGGAACGTTGCAAAAAAAAAACTTCCTTTAGGGCCTCAAAATAGGTCCAGAAGTTTAGGGCCCAAAAAACTGGGAAAAATAGTAAATTGTCCTACAATTAAGGAAACTAAGAAAAAATAAAAATAAAAAAAATGGTGAGGGTCCAAGTGGAATAATTAGGTTGCCACCAATATCCACCTAGATCATTCATCCCTTCTTAGGAAGCAATGGTATCCATTGCATTGAGTTCCTCTATGAGGAGGAAATTTCTGTTGAACTTGGTCCCTAGTGAACCATTTTCCTTTGTGCGAGATTGGCCGGCTTTGAAAACTCAATACAGTTGGATCTTCTGTTGGCGAGTGTTCTTGATCTGCGTGTCCATGATCTGATCAGTCGCATCTTGTTCCATGCAGTCTGGATTTAAATCTATTGGTGTGAGTTGTTCTGCAATGTCGGATGTGTCGAGTAATGGTGGAAAGTATGGCCGAAGGTGATCCACGTTGAACACTGGGTGCATTCCAAGGAATAGGAGAATGTTGAGCTCAAAAGAATAATCTCCCAAAACATTGGCGATGGTGTATGGACCATATCGAAGCAGAAAAATCTTGTGGTGGGGCCTAACGAGGTGCTCATTCTGCAAATGTAGCCAAACTTTGTTGCCCACTTGGAACTTGTGTGGCACCTGATGCTAATCATGTTGTTGCTTGTACTTAGCATTGGATTTTTCCAATATGTCATGGACCTATTAGCGGATGTGTTGAATGTGCTCAATGAAGTTATTTTCCTTGTCGGCTTCAGACTAGACATGAGTTGAATCTTCCTGAGTCGCTATAAATGGTATGGCCACATCAATGGGACATAGTTGCTGGAATCGCAAGCCCACCTAAAAAGGGTTCTGCCTAGTCAAGTTGTGGAGAGCTCGGTTGTAGCTATGTTGGACATAGGGGAGGCTCTCATCCCATGTGCATGGATGCTTTGAGTTGTACATGCACAGAATGTGTATGATCATCCTGTTGACGACCTTTGTCTAGCCATCGTTTTGGGGATGGAAAGTTGTGGACTTAGTAAGCTTGGTGTCCAACATCGACTAGGGACTGGAGCAAAATGTTCTGAGGAACCTATTATCCCGATCTGAGATTATAGACTGTGGGATCCCAAAGTATACCCACACTTGTTCAAAGAAGAGTTTAGCAGTGGCTTCTGTTGTGATACTCTTCTTGTAGGCTGCCATAATGGCCATCTTCGATAATCTCTCGACGACCACAATACACAGTTGTTTCCATTATTGGTAGAAGGAAGGTCTGACATGTAATCCATGGATATGGATTCCCAAGGTCGACTAGGGGTAGGTAGCGGAGTATAGAGGCCTTACTTCATGATGGTCAGTTTGGCAATGGTGCAGGCAGTGCACGATCTAATGTACTTCCCGACATCCTGTTGAAAATTCGGCCAATAGAAATACTTCTGCAGTACTGCCATTGTTTTCTTTACCGAGAAATTCCTAGTGTCCCGTCTGTAGTGCGCTTCCCAAATCATCTTCGCATGCTCGCTTGAAGGAACACAAAGGTGTCCCAAGTGGCATAACAGAGCATCCTGGAGGTGAAAATTGAGAACTTGCTGACTCTCCAAGAGTGTATGGTATGTGTGGCCGAATTCTAGGTTCCTTTGTAGAGAAGGATTCAATTAGAAGTCTCATGCCCATAAGAGTTGAGCATGGTGGTTAACACCATGATCTGTGGTCAGTTGAGGCAGTCTGCAACATTATTTGTGCTGCCCTTCTTGTACTTGATATTCAAATGGAACTATTGCAGGTATGTGGACCACTTTTTATGGATATCACTCTGCAACTTCCCTTGCATATGTATGAACTGCAGGGGTTGGTGGTCTGTGTGGATGACCATTTCCTTCCCCAAAATGTAATGCTTCCATTATCGGCAAGCCTGCACAATGGAATACATATCTTTTTCATAAGTGGGATGCTTTCGGACTGTGTCTAAAAGTGTCTCACTATGATATGCCACTAAATGCCCCTGTTGAGTAAGGACTACCCCAATAACATAGTCAGAGGCATCTATCTCGATCTCAAATGGTTATTGCAAGTCTTGTAATGTGAGCATCGATGCAGAGCAGAGACGATGTTTCAACTTTGTAAATGCCTTATGTTGAGATTCAGACCAATTTTTTTTTTCTTTTTCTCCTCCTTTGGTGACTTGACTCAAGGGTGAAGTGATATGAGAGAACCCCAACACGAACCTGCGGTAGAAATTGTCAAGGCCTAGAAAGTTGCAGAGCTCTATTAGAGTGGTTGGGGTTGACCAATTCCAAATGAATTAGATATTGGCTGGATCCACATGCACCCCCCGTTCATCAATAATGTATCCCAGATATTGAACTTGGGCCATGCCAAAAGTGCATTTCTCCAAATTAGCGCACAACTTGTGTTGCCATAGTGTTTAGAGAACCTGCCAGATGTGGTGGAGGTGCTCTTCCAAACTCTGGCTGAAGATCAGGATGTCATCCAAGTATACCACTACAAATGATTTGGTGAATGGCTACAAGATGTCATCCATCAACCTCATGAAGGTTGCAGGAGAATTCATCAACCCGAAAGGCATAACCAACCATTCGAAAAGGCCCTACTTGGCTTTGATGGTAGTCTTCCACACATTAGAGGGTTTGATTGGTACCTGGTGATACCCGGACTTCAAGTCGATCTTGTTGAAGTATTTTTCCCCCTTGAGTTGGTCCAAAAGATCATCAATCTGTGGGATCGGGTACCTATTCCAAACAATGATCTTGTTCAATGCCTGATAGTCAACACAGAGTCTCCAAGTCCCATCCTTCTTCTGTACCAACAAGATCAGGCTCCCACAGGGCAATGAACTCGGTCGAATGTGACCTTTCTACAAAAACTCTTGAATTTTCCTTGTTTTCATCTCTCTCCAGTACGAAGCGCCGATAGATTGGTCCATTGGGTAACAATGCACTTGGGGTCAGATCGATGGAGTGCTTGACCTGATAGTGCAAAGGCACCCCTGTGGGAGAGGTGAATATGTCCTCATACTCCTCCACGACCTTGTCCATTTGTTGTTGTCGTGCTGAAGGGTCTTGACTAGAGGTTGTGGCCACTGTCTTCTTTTTTCCTTGAGGGCGTATCATCAGGAAAAAAATTTCCTAGTTTTGGAAATGAGCTTATTACATTGTTTTGGAGTAACAAGAGAGATGGTGGTAGGCAGTGCTACCTTCGGTATCCTATACAACTTATTTTCCAATGTAACAATAACAACGTGAGGCCTTGACTCATACACAACATGTCACTTCCACAAGTATGGTTGACCTAATAATACATCACAAACATCAAGGGGAGAAATGTCACATAATACATCATTTGTGAAGGGCTTGATGTTGAATGGAAAGAGGCATTGTTGGATCACACGCAGATCCTGTCCTTGGTGAAGCCACCTGATGGTGTATAGTTGTGGGTGTGTTGTGGTCGGTAAGCCTAGCTACTTCACTAGCTTTGTTTCAATGAGGTTCTTTTGGCTCCCGCTGCCGATAATGAACTATAGCAGGGAACCCTTTACCCACATCTGGGTGTGGAAGAGACGCTCCTCCTCCTCTGGATCTTTGGGTTCCTCCTTCTGGATATTTGTGGTAGCGATGGTGGTGTTGGGCTCTGCATCAATAATCTGCTTCCCTTTGTCATTCCCCTTGTTGGAAACTCGGAGTCAGAACATGCATTCGACTCTGAAGCCTTCAGCTCGACCACCAATGACTTCTTGGCCCGACACTCACTTGTGTTGTGGGTGGAGCTCTTATGGAGCTCACACCCCTTTCCCGAGTCCTTCTTTAGCTTCGCAGTGTTATCCTTTGCTTGTGGCTTTGGTGGGTTGTCTTGGTCTATCCCGCCTTAGATTTGTGCTTTTTTTTATGGTTTGGGGTACCTTTTCCTTGCTTTGGATTCACGAATCCAAAGTCTCACTTCTTCTATTTAATTTTGCTCGATCTTGACAGCCTATCGGTTCGTCGTGCAAAGCGACGAGATGTCCAAGAACTCCATCTCGCCCTGGATGTATCTGTGTAGGCAACCGCGATACTTGAGTACCAAATGTTTTCAGAATCCTTGATGCCCAACTTCATGCGAAGGGTATGAAAAACATTGGTAAACTTTGGCACATCTTGGTCCCTTCCCTACCACAGTGTGGTCCACTTTAAGTATTTGTTCTCGTAGCTCCCGACAAGGTAGTACTACTCCTTGATGGCCTCCCAGAATGAATTCCAAGTGGGAACCACTGAAAACAATAAGGTCGTACTTTCATCCTTCTACTCACGATAGGTTTTCCATCAGTCCTTGTCATGGGGGATGGCTATGAGATGAGAAAAAGTAATCTTTTCCCTGTTGGAAAAACCATGAACAAAAAAATATCCTTCTAGCAGATTCAACCATTTATCTATGGCGTCTGCATCTATTTGGCCCTCAAATATGGGAATGTCAAAGTTTACTTGTACCTTAAAAGGTGTGGAGCCTCAAGAGTGGATGTTGGATGTGGATGCACCATCGGTGGGCAACCATTGAAGGATGCGCACAAAGTTATCCATCATTGCGTTCCTTTGTTTTTCGAGGGCCTCCTCAAGCAATATTTTGATAGGATCTCCTGCTCCCTCATCTTTCCTTTCTTCCCCCATGGGATGCCGTCGAGATTTATGAGGCTCGTCTTGTAAAGATTCGACCAGTTCGAGCCCTAACTCCTTATATCTCGACTTCGTTGGGGACATGCAAAGAAAATAAAGAAAGAGCAGACCCCTCTGATACCACTGATAAAAATTTAAATAGGAATGCAACAAATTACAGATATAACAATAAATACAGAGATGCAACAGAAATAACACTTCATTTCATTAATATCAAATAATGAAATATGCTTACAAACAGAATGGAAATGAGACTAAATAGAGCGATGGTAGCTTATCTCTAAGAAGAGATGTGGTGGCTACATGCCTCTGAACGAAGTTACAATGAGGCTCAAGGGCCTTTTTATTATTGAACAATAAGAGAAAACCCTAAACAACCAAAACCCTAACCCGAGGAGATGTAACACTAAGGGTTTATGGGCCCCGTTAGGGTTAGTTGGGTAGCCAACTTCCTGGGGTCGTAACTTGGTCATATTATCTCCATTTGATGCACATGATACCTCGTTGGAAAAAAAAAACATTAAAAAATAAAAAATAAAAAAAAATGAAAGAACAATGGTGAGAGTCCAAGTAGAATAGGCAGGTGGCCACCAATATCCATCTAGATCAGTTCCCAAGAATTTTTGTATTTTTCATTTGATGCGATAGGAAGTAGGTAATTTTAGAAATGTTGATATTCTTATTGAATTTATAGAAACTTCAATCAATAGAGTGGCTAAGGAACATACGATGACACTCAAAATTTAGAAGCCAAGGACGTCGATCGTACTTTCTTTAGAGGAGGATATTCCCTAGGGTTTTTTCTATGGTGTAAGAGAAGGTCATCCTCCTATCTATGGGGTCGGTGTGGTCTTGTTCCTTTCTTACTCTCATTATTTTTATGTTAGATATGTCATGGGTAGGTGTTGGGTAGGGCCCCCAGGTCAAAGTTTTGTAAAGAACTCGCATTTTGAGGAGTGGAAAGCACTTCTGTAGTGTTTTAGGAGTCATAGGGGATTTAAGGCGGGTCAAAGCCCCTTATTTTGTAAATGGATGGGATTAATTTGAATGTTTTAAGTTCTGCCCATGGTTTGCGGACCATGGTATTGTAAGGGAAAATGATATATAAAGGGTTGTCTTAGTAAGCCAAAGGCATTCATCATATCTGGATCCTTTGAGTATGTATTATTATATATACTTTTTTTGTTAGAGCAAAGCAGAAGGCTCTTGCAGCTGTGTGTGCGAAGACCTTGGTAAGTGTGTAGCCATGTGTGCAGGCCCCTGCAGCTGTGCACACAGGGTAAGAAGATTGTAACTATGAAGATCTAAAGTTAATAATGAATATTTTGAAGGCAGATCTGTGTGCTTACTATTTGTAATTTACTTTATGCAATTATTGTTTACTTTTATGCTGGGCAATAAAGATAAGATCAGAATTCATAGTTGAATACAGTTACAGTTAATTATAGTGAAGATCCATTGATTTATGCACAGTAGATAGAGTTTAGACCTACAAGTAGTTTTTTTGTATGAATAAATCAGATTTGGTATAATACTAAGGAAGATCATGTAGCGCAGAAATAGGTCTAAGACTAAGACAAGATCCACACTCCTTATCCTTCTGGATGCAAAAACCTAGTTCCAACATCCCCCAATATTGCCTTGGGTGAGACTGCGGTTTGTGAAAGTAGAGCGTTGCCGAAAGGGCCAGTGGTATAGGGTTTTGTTGGTTAGCGCAACTAACTCTGAATCTGGGTTTAAGCCCCTCAAGCCAAAAAATGGTTTCATTGTTGCGCTTCCCTACGAAGGAGAAAACCCTGCCAATGCATTCGCTGGAAAATCTCAGGAGAAAAGGTTGGCTGAGATGATGAAGAAGGAGTATAATCTGATCAAGAAGTTTAGGGGATTTCTCATCAGCTCCATTAATGATCTTGGTGTGCGCTTTTCCACACACATTTTGGCTAGGAAAATAATGAGAAAGTATCAATCGGAAGAGGTATCTGTGCCAATCGTATCATTGGTTGCATAGTGCAACAAGGGCTTCTAGTTTAACTAAGCAGGATATTTGTGCTAGGAATTTTTGGATGACTGTCGGGGGGCACAAGAAGAGGGAAAGTGATTCCACTACGCGTGGTTATTTCTCTTGATAGCATTGACAACATGGAGAACAATGGAGGAGTGACAATCCCCCAATGTGGACCCATATATCTGCAAGGATGTGAGGTTTGCCTCACTGTGGGATCCCAAGGAGCCGACTCGTGTTATAGAGAAAAAAATGTTCTGGGTCTTGGTTAGATGGAGTTGTGCACCGTGATCAGCCAAAAGTTGTGGCTATCACCATTTTTGTTTGAACATGTTGTAGTAGATACAACCACCCTCCAATTTTTTCTTTAGCTTCCTTTTGGAGCCTCCCTACCAACCATCCTCAACAACATGTTTTACACTGTCAAGTACATGAGCTTCAGTGGTTTTCAAGCAGCATGATATCCTGTGCATGATATCTTGTTGCATTCCCCTCACAGGCTGCTTCCCTTGGACCTGGTCCAGTTGCTGGTTGAGCATCTCCCTCAATAAATTGCACAATTCTAGAGGGGAACTAGTCTTCCCTCCAAAAAATGTGCAAATATGACTGACAGCCTACTAGGCTCAGAAATTGCGCAATCCTGTCAGTCAACCTTCCCTAAGAAAACTGCGCAATCTGACCCAATAGGACTGCTCAACCCAGAAATTGTGTAATTCTGGGCAGCAGTCAGCTGCTCCTCCCAGAAATTGTGCAATCCGTTTGGGAAGCTAGCCCAACTCCCTCCCAGAAATTGCACAATCTGTTTGGGTAGCTAGCCCAACTCCCTCCCAGAAATGCGCAAATTTCTCCCTCAGGAAAGCAGGTTGTTGCATGTGCCATCAAGTTGACTGGTTCCACCCGGACTGAGAAAACTTGACTTGCATGCATGGGTTTCTTTTTCCCAAAATAGAAAAAAGAAACATGCAAAAAACATCCCTAGATTTTAGGGAGCTATTTTTAGCAGTTGGAGGTTACATGCAAAGATTGTTTTAGAAACCTTCCTCCAAGTGTCACTTTTTCCTAGATTTGTGTCATGCGCGTCATGAGCTTCAAACTTATTTATTAGACGCTTCAGAGCTCACTTCTTCACATCGATCTTGGAGCTATAACATCCCACAACACATCCAGGAGTCTTCGACACATCCAGATTAGTTATTTCCAGGTAAATCTGCGTAACTTGTCTTTACAGAATTTCTGTCGCTTTTTGTGTTTTGGCTTGTGTGAGTGTTGTCTGATTGATTTATGTGAATTCTTGTTGTCTTTTACATGCATATTAGCTTTTAATAGCATCGTTTTAGTTTTCGTTAGCATCTCACTGATGTCGCATGAATGACACTGTTTTGCACGAATGGTCGTTGATTCAGCGACTCACTTACAACACATGCATGTTTTTTCATTTTCTGAATCTTGCATTCACTATTTGCATGTGCGATCATTCACTCCTGCTTACACTCAGTATCACCATGCATTCAGATCCACATTTGCTTTCAGTTACCCATCAGCGGGTTTGGGCAGCCTTGGCCTGGACTCTCCCTCACCAAGACAACATTGTGCAATCCTGAGAGGGAAGGTTCTTCCTTCCTCCCAAAAAATGCGCATTTATGGCCAGTGACTGTCCTCCAGTATTTCATTGTGCAATTCTAAGAGGTAGTGAATGATGGCCCAGAAAATTGTGTAATGCAGTCCATGGGCATTCAACCCTTTGCCAACTGAAATTTCGCATTGTGCAATCCTAGAAGCCAATCTAGATTGAGCATTGCACAATTCCAGTAGCCAGCCAACCTCGAGATATTCTGGACTTCCTTTTACGTAGTTCTAGCAGCCAGTCTCCTGGCCTCCCGGGAAAAATTTCGCAATCCTTACTAGTCCATCCCCAGGTATGTTGCATGTCATTCCTCAAGTTTGTTTTGGTTTTAGCTGACATATTTCTTGCCATGCCTTGCCATGCATGTCGTTATGTCTCTAGATCTAGTAAATGTTAGTTCGCATCTCAACAGTTTAGGATCAATGGCATCCAAGAGAGCAGGATCAAAGGACATCGACAGAAGTGCAACTAGAGCAGCAGTTAAGAAAGTGTCTACAAGTTTGTCGATCTACGAAGAAACCAAGATGATTGTAGACAAGGACATCAAGATGAAATGGAAATAGGTCAACGATGCATTTGCAGGCCCATTTGGGGAAGACCTTGAATACCGCCAAGTCTATGTGAACATACACAAGTCTGGCTTGTACCAGATTGCATGCAGGTATCTCGTGTTCCCATGTGCAGACATGATATATTGGATCGTCTCACACACTGATCTTGAGACGATGACATTGAGCAGTGTTAGTGGGACGGAGATTGCTACCTTCAGGGCACATTATTATGAACATATGTACCATATGTCAAAGCCAGTGATCACCATGGAGACACCCTTCAGCATACCCAGCAGCAATGCCAACTCTAGGGATATCTTGAAGAACTGGGTGAAGGAGCTGACCAAATTCAGGATGACACCCAACCAAGTTTACAAGACGAAGATATTGTGGAAAGCGTATCAATACTTGGTCATCTTTGCATGTCACTTGTATGGCCAAGAGAGCACGAAAGCCTTCCTGCAGAGTTGGGTGATCGCGTTGGACCAACTGTCCAATGAAGGCAAAGCATGCAACTGTTCTGACATGTTGGCTCACAGACTAAAGGAACAATTAACAAGATCTCGACTGTCGCCCAAAGGTCAGCAAGCAGAAATGTACATGTCAGCCTACATCTTGGATGCAATATGTGCCTGTCAGGAGTTCCCAGGCTTGAAGTGGGCATGGACATCGACATAGACCTATGTGAACACTTACTGTAAAATGCTGTTCGAATGCAGCTTCAGAGGAGTTATCACACAACTATCAGATCATTTTATCACCCCGATGTACAAAATGATATTTGAACAATATCCACCTTGCATGTCAAAGGTAGCAATGGAGGCACTGATTGACATAATGAATTGGTATGCCTAACCCTCTGACACCTTCATACGGATGTACAACTTGGAGAAGCCTCCGCATGTTTTGTCGAAGTTTGCCTTGGACAAGCTCGTCATGAAAGAAGTATCATACCACATCTCGGCAGGACTGTTAACTAGGATGCACCGGAAGAAGAAAGCACCTTGGCCCACTCTTCCATTGCAGATCAGGTTATACGAGATACAAAATTTTAATCATGTGGATGTTGAAGCATAGGAGATCAAGAAATATCCATTCGACGCCTCAAGCTTCAATACATATGACTTGCATTGTTTTGTAATAGACCGCTGCACGAGAGTACAATTTTAGTGGATCCACGAGGCGTGTCATTGGGCGGAGGAGGACCCATGGAGATATTGTCACAGCTTCTCCAGGCCCAGTGAACCGGTTGACATTGTTATGGAATGGTTAGCGAAGCAACATCCAGGAGAGCACCAGCAGCAACGACAACAGAGGTCAACATACCAGCGCCCGACAAAGGCAAGAGGAATATTGTCGACAATGCGGAGGCAAAACAAAGTTGCAAGTTCATAGCAGACCCACTTGTGCAAAAATCAGCTTTGTCAATAGATGTGAAGAGGCAATAGCATGATAGGAGGAACGTGCAAAGGTAGAGAGAAAAACAGAGAAAGGATGAAACAAAGAAGGAGTTGCATGAGTTGAAGGAGCAACTCCAGAAGGAACAGGAGTTGCGCAGACAAGAGAAGGAAGCACATAAAGAAAAAGTACAATAGGGGGTGCAACATGTACAAACAAATGAAATTGCACCCGTACAGGTAGTAGACTCATTAGAACAACTAGCACCAAGCAGACAGGGTGAGCAGTCGCAGGAGCAGGACTTCACTCAAGAGATAGAACAAGCACTTGAACATATGGATACAAATATGGAGCAGCAAGAGTTAGAACAAGATATTGACCTCATGCCTTATCATCAAGAGGTTGACCCACCAACTTCACCGGATCCAGAAGTAGAGCAAGTCCCAAGCAACCAAGGAGACACTGAGATCCTTGGAGACAATCTAGAAGGAGAGATGCACAACATATCATTCGGCGAGTCACAGAATAGAGTTGTGAAATCTCGTAGAGTGTATAATCCGGATGACAACACATATCATGCGCAAATTGAGGAATGAGTGATCATGTCAGACGTACGCAAGCATCCAATAGCATTGGCCAATGCTACCATAGCATATGTTGAAGCCACTATCTCGAGTGTTCGCTTCTTGATAGCTGAGAACGAGCGAATGGCTAAGGAGTTACAGATGGCCAAGCAACGAGGAGAAATGGTTACAACATCTTCCCAAGCAGAGTTGAAGAAGGAAATATTGGATGAGGTATTTTCCCTTGAGACATTCATGCGGGTGTTGTATTCCAAGTTTCGTATTGTGCGTAAGGCAATTGTCCATCTCAACGGATGGCAGTAGTGATGTGCTAGGAGAGAACGTATCTTGTCAAACATGCATACTGTTGTTGACTACATGCAAACATGGACAATGAGATACAAGGGAGCCTCGTTACACTTTCCCAAGATGATGAAGCCTAGAGCGGTCGAGCTGAAGGCACGCATCCGGAGTCAGATCTAGAACTATGAAGATCTCCCACAGCTCATCACTAGTTTGTAGGCTTCCCATGCATGGGTATTCAGGAGTATGGATGTTGTTGTGCACACACATGTTATCCCATCTATTGGGACACTCACCAAGGCAAAGACAAAGGCACAAGTCCGACTGGAGCTTGACTCGTACTTTGATGAGTTGATGCGCATAGCCACCAGCCCAGACTTGGTGATTAGTGCAAACACCATGCATCAGTATGTTGCTGGTCCGGTTTCACTCAAGACAATGATGCACATGTTATCAAACGAGTTGGATAGAGGAGCCAGAGAAGTGTACTCGGATGCAATGTAGGCAAGAGTTCGTTTCCAGAAAGATGTCACCACAGAGTACATGGACACTATCGTGGAGTACCAAACATGGCATCAGTTCGCTACTGTCGACCACCATGAGGATGTTGAAGAGTTGGTCTTCCCACAGTTGTCTGAGTCATAGTGATGTCTCTCATGGCTTTCTCAAGCATATTTTGTCTCACATGGGTACATGTGCCTATTGTATGTAATGTCTTTTCAAGTGGAAGTTTAAGTTTCGATAGTTGGATGTAATAGTCATAGAGTAGATGAAGAGTCATGAGGGTAGATGAACAGTCACAAAGGGGAATGTTAACGGACACCCCACTCTTTGTTATAAATAGAACCTCATAACTCATTGTAGAGGCTTTTGGTCAGCCAAGCTTCCAATAGGAGTATCTTAGAGAAATCTTGGAGAGTATTGTAACGAGCCTTGGTTTCTCCACTGTGCAGAGCTAGTATATCTCTTTGGAGGAGCAGGCGGCAGTGACTGTAACGTTGTAATGTTCCGATGTCGGAACTAGTGGTTGGTCATGGTTGTATTGTATGACTAGAACTTACACTTCTTAATATAACAGAGCCAGCATGTTTCATGCATATGTCATATTGTATTTCAGCTATCTTGTTTACTCTAAATGATATATGTATTTGTTTGCTTACACATGCATGTGTAGCTATTTTTTGTATATGTATGTATGAATCTTACTTAAATGTGTTGTTGGTTTAACCATCACTTTGGATTTCTAGCTTACTTGCCTTCCATGTTGTGATGCATCTTTGCTCGTGTGTTCCCTTCTTAACTCTATGCTTTCACATGTTTCCAAGGGGCACACTCACCTCACCCTCAGTGTGTTAGAACCGCTCATGCATTGTCCTTGACTTGCTGCATATGTAACACCCTTTCTACCAACAGGGACATCTTAATTTCCTCTGTGCAAAACTGCGGTCAAGGTGTAGGTTTTAACCCCGTACAGAAATTACCTGCATACGAATTCTAAAACATAGAAAATAAACAATGTGAGAGCATAACACATAAAACACATATACACAGATATTTTCCCTTGGATCCCAAAACTGGGACTACCAGCTTGATTTTTCATTATTTTCCTTTCAATGTTATAATACATATTTATACATGCCAAAGCATCCAATACCATGGACCGAAAAACAATCGCATCCAAAAACAAGGACTGAAAACCATCGTGTACATGTGCGAAAATCATGCACAAAACCATAGGTGGGTCCGCCCAACCTAACATAGGGTCCAAAAGCAAAAATTTTTGGGGCCCTACCCCAGACCCCATAAAGTGGGGTTACGGGTACCCCTCAAACCCCCTGTGACCTCCCCCCCTCTAACCCCCAGTTAAGTACATGGGCTAGTCGTGGAAAGAACATAACACAACCCAGCATTCTCCCACTTGTTGTTTTCTTTCTATATGGGGCCACAAGAGAGCTTAGTCATTTATCCAGCCCTACAATGCCCATTGTTTCTCTACACCAAGAGAACTTCTCAGAGCTCACAGATTTTGTCAATGCATCTGCAGTATTCTTCAAAGTGTCCACCTTTACCAGCAACACCTTTTTGTCTTCTATCATATCCCTCACAAAGTGATACTGAACATCAATGTGCTTTGTATTTGAATGATATGTAGGGTTCTTTGCCAAGAAAATTGCACTTTGGTTGTCACAGTCTATCCTTATAGCTTCCTGTACTAACCCCATACTTGAACACAATCTCTGCAACCAAACTGCTTCCTTGCTTGCATGAGTGGCTGCCATGTATTCTGCCTCTGTAGTTGATAGTGCCACTACAAATTGTTTCTTACTCATCCAACTGACTGCACCTCCAACTAGGTCAAAAACATACCCACTTGTAGATCTTCTCTGATCCAGATCTCCAGCCTAGTCTGCATCAACAAAGCCACGAATATCCAACACTCTATCCAATCCTGGTCTTCCTTGGTAGCACAAACCATAATCACTAGTGCCATGCAAATACCTGAAAACCCGCTTAACTGCTGTCCAGTGCTCCTTCCTTGGTTTTGACATAAACCTGCTCAATACTCCCACTGCATATGTAATGTCTGGTCTAGTACAGACCATTGCATACATCAAGCTACCGACTGCACTTGCATATGGAACACGGGACATGTCCTCTTCATATTCTTTTGTCTTGGGACACTGTTCAATAGATAACCTCACACCTACAGGAATAGGAACCTTCACCGGTTTACTATCCTGCATATTAAACCTCTGCAATATTGTCTCGACATACTTCCTCTGGTTTAACTAGAGCTTCCTCTTTGTCTGATCTCTTTTAATTTCCATGCCCAAAATATAGTTTGCAGCACCAAGATCTTTCATGTCAAATTTGGAGGACAAATGGGTCTTCAAATCTTGGATAATTTCTTTGTCATTTCCAACCAGCAACATATCACCCACATACAAGACCAGATAAATAACACGATCACCAATTAATTTAAAATACACACAGTGATCTGCTTTGCTTCTGGTGAAGCCAGGTCCCCGTATAAATGTATCAAATTTCTGATACCACATCCTTGGTGACTGTTTTAACCCATATAGAGACTTCTTTAACTTGCATACTAGTTCTTTCTTACCCTTTACCACAAAACCTTCAGGTTGCTTCATGTAGATCTACTCTTCCAGATCCGCATGAAGAAATGTTGTCTTCACATCCATCTGTTCTACCTCAAAATCACAAGCAGCAGAAACAGATAAAACTAACCTAATAGAAGTTACCTTGGCAACAGGAGAAAAAATATCACCAAAATCAATTCCCGACACCTGGGAATAACCTTTTTCTACCAACCAAGCTTTGTATTTCTCCACCTTTCCTTCTGCATTTGTCTTCTTCTTGAACATCCATTTGCTACCAATGGGTTTCCTTCGAGCCGACAACTCCACCAGATCCCAAGCGTCATTTTTGTGCAAAGATGCCATTTCATCAACCATGGCCTCTTTCCAGAGTTTTCCATCCTCTGAATCTACTGCTTCCTTCACAGTTCTCGGATCATCATCAGTAATAGATAAATCAAAATTTGAATAGAAAGCATATGGACTATACCTTTCTAGCTACCTTCTTTCTCGAACTGATCTTCTCACACCTAGAGTTTGTAGCTCTTCATCTTTTGATTCCTCCTCTGCTATAGAGTCTGATTCTTCCTCCTTTAGCTCAAACTCTATCTTCTCAAGTTCTTTGTTGGACTTCATGTTTAATAACATCTTTTACCTCTCTGAACACCACATCTCGTCTGTACACAACCTTCTGTGTGACTGGGTTCCAAAGCTTATACCCCTTTAAACCATCCTTATACCTAATAAATATGCACTTTTCAGATTTACTATCCAACTTGGTTCGTTTCTCCTTTGGAACATGTACATATGCATCACATCCAAATACCCTCAGATGTGAAAGAGAGGGTTTCTTACCAGTCCATACCTCTTGTGGAGTCTTATCCTCCAACGCTGATGAAGGTGACCTGTTGACTAGGTAACATGCAGTATCCACCACCTCTGCCCAGAATTCCTGTCCTAACCCGGCACCACTGAGCATGCTTCTTGCCCTTTCCATCAACGTCTTATTCATTCTTTCTGCAACTCCATTTTGCTGAGGTGTATATGGAGTAGTCTTCTACCATGCTATACCACACTTCTTACAGAATTCTTCAAATTCCTTGCTGCAAAACTCTCCACCATTATCTATCCTCAACACCTTTATCTTCTTCTCTGTCTGATTTTCCACGAGAGCCTTAAATTCTTTAAACCTGTCAAAGACTTCAGATTTCTTCTTAAGGAAATATATCCATGTATTCCTTGAGAAGTCATCTATAAATGATACAAATTACACAGACTTACCCAGTGATGGAACCTTTACAGGTCCAAACACATCACTGTGCACAAGCTCTAATATTTGTTTCGCCCTCTTACCACCAGAGGGGAAACTCACCGATTTTGCTTCCCATATACACAATTTTCACAGAAATCAAAATCCAGAGAGCTATTACTCATACCTTCTACCATACCTTTACCATGAAGTATTTGAAGGCCCTTCTCTCCAGTATGTCCAAGCCTTTGATGCCATAGCATGTTATTCTCTCCAGAGACCACAAGATTTTCTGCTCCACTTTCAGGAACCACAGAACTATTGCACCCATCAATAATAGTGCTACCTTGCAACTTGTACAGAGTTCCAATTTGAACTCCCAACATCAATATCCGTGCTCCCCGAACCATTTTGCAGGTATCCTTCTTGAACACTGTTTTTACACCTGCATCATCCAGCTTTCTTACAAAAATAAGATTTCTAGCTAATGCAAGAATAAGCAGAACACCTGGAAGTGTTCTAACCCTTCCACCTTGCAACTTCAACTTTACTTTTCCGTGACCAATGATTCTAGCCTTCCTATCATCCCCTAAAAAGACATCACCACCATTGTATTTATCATACTCGCAGAACCACTCTCTATGGGGAGTGAAGTGAAAGGATGCACCTGATTCAATCAACCATACCTCATGATCTACATGTGTACTTGAAGAAGCCAAGTACACATCCCTACCTTCATCTGAGGTGGTTTTTGCCTCTGTAGAAGGAGCATCATCAGATCCCTTTCCTTTATCAGGAGCTTTAGATTTATAGTCCCTTTTTTAGTGCCCTTCCTTTCCACATTTCCAGCACACCACCTTTACAGGTTTTCCTGGAGATTTAGATCTCCCTCTAGATTTATATCTCCCACTCGATGACTTATTTTTGTTTCTATTCTGGGACCGTCCTCGTACAAATAAGGCATCACCATTCTGGCTCTCCATATCTTTCCGTCTCATCTCCTCCGTTAGCAAGGATGAGACTATTTCATCAAACTACAAGGTAGTTGCATTGCTACCTATTGCAATAACCAGACTATCCCACGAATCTGGTAGAGAACACAAAAAACTGATGCACTTATCTTCATCTGAAATTTTAATATCAACAGATGCTAACTAACTTACCACAATATTAAATGCATTCAGATGCTCTGTCACCGACTCTCCATCTTTCATCCTCAAGTTATACAGCTTTTTCCACAGGAACAATTTATTCACCAGAGACTTAGATTGGTACAAAGTCCCTAACTTGTCCCACAAAGACTTCGCTGTAGCTTCCCCTGATACGTTCAACAATACTGAATTTGAGACACACAATCGTATTGTGCTCTTTGCCTTCCGATCCAACTTCTTCCATTCTTCATCGGACACTCCCGTTGGTTTAGTACCTAGATCTACCGCGATCCACTGATCTTTATCCACCAACAGATCCTCCATCTTGAGTTTCCACAACTCAAAACTCTGAACATTAAATTTCTTGATCTCTATCTTTCCATTGTTCGACATCTTCTTTCACCACCAGAATCGATCTCACAGATCTCCCACTAAACAGGGTCTACCACAGGCCCGAGTGAAACCCCTCAGCAACAAAGGCGTCCCCTTAAAGCCAAAACATCTCTGATACCAAATGTAGATTTTAACCCCATACATAAATTACCTGCATAAGAATTCTAAAACACAGAAAATAAACAATGCGAGAGCATAACACATAAAACACATATACACAGAGATTTTCCCCTAGATCCCAAAACCGAGACTACCAGCTTGATTTTTCATTATTTTCCTTTCAATGTTATAATACATATTTATACATGTCGAAGCATCCAATACCATGGACCGAAAAACCATCGCATCCAAAACCATGGACCGAAAACCATCGCGTCCAAAAAACATGTGCGAAAATCATGCACAAAACCATAGGTGGGTCCACCCAACCTAACATAGGGTCCAAAACCAAAATTTTCCAGGGCGCTACCCCAGACCCCATAAAGTGGGGTTACGGGTACCCCTCAAACCCCCTATGACCTCCCCCCCTCTAACCCTCGGTTAAGTATGTGGGCTAGTCGTGGAAAGAATATAACACAACCCAACACAAGGCGATACTGTACGACCCACTGTTGGGACTCCTACACCAAACGGTCTGAGGTCTAGTTGGGACTTCTTACCGGGGAGATCCCCTGACATGTTGGTGGGTCCTACACCATCAACAGAACAATATAAAGTGATTGTAGACTTTAAGGCGAACTTACACTATGTACACATCCGCACCAAGAAGGACTTGGAGGAATTATGGTATGAGCTACCATTTTTTGTCATTGATGATGACATCACGCAACTGATAATCAACTGGCCAAGTGATTGGATAACTCTAGCAACAAAAGGAATGAAGAAAGAAAAAGTGGGCACCAGCCAAACATCAACAAATGTTTAAGGTGTGCAGACTAAGAAGCAACCAACCAAGAGGGGCAACAAGAAGGGCCAAAAGAAGGTGACTGAGAAAGCCACAATCGAGCTAGAGAAGGATACTGTGCTAGGGATAGAGCGCACAACCGAGCAGGAAGAAGAGGCCATCAGAGGCGGTGATCAGGGTGGTGAAGACCCTTTTGTTGATACTGAGGAGGTGGATTCCCCTTTCATTGTTAAAAGGTGGAAATCAAGTGTTGAAGGCGCACAAAAGAAGCAAAATCCAGATAGATCCACTAGAGCAGAATGGATGGTCATCACTAAGGGGGACATTGACGAGATATGAGACATAGTTCAAGCTGTGACAGAGGACTTGTGGGGAAACATTGAAGACCAGTACAAAGTATTTTTGACAGGGGTCCAACGGGGCCTCAAGAAGATGGAAGTTTAGGTGAATGCAGTTCAAGCGAGCGTGACTCAGAGGAGCGTGGGTCAAATGAACATGGAACCATTTAGTAAAAATAAAAAAATCACATCTAAGCTCCGGGTTGTGAAACTAACATGGCCATATATACATTTTGAGACAACTAAAGACCAGGAGTGCACACAACACCGGAAAAATCTGAGTCTCAACCTTGTGTCGCTCCCCATTCAGACATTGCACGAGTTACATCAGGGAGTCACTCACGAACTGAAGATACGAGAACAACATGCTCTATTGGTGATTAAAGAAGTTAAAGATGACAACTGACAGATGTTCGAGACCAAGAATCAAGCCATCATGGAGCGTGATGAGGCAGTTGCGCACATGAAGCAACTAGAAGTGGCCATCACCAAAGCATGCAGTAAGCTACCGTAGCTCCAGATCTAGAAAAAGGTAGCACCAGAAGAGAAGCTTTAGAATCTTGCGGAAGTAGTAAAAGACTCCAAGGCACAAGTTGACAAAGTGAAATTTGAGTTAGAAATGCAGATTGTGGATTGCAGATGAGGCTGCAATCGACAACTCCCCCAGAGGTTCGCGAACAACATGCAACGGACATCAAGTATGTTATGGAAGATATAGAGACTACAATCAAGGACTATAGTTAGATATTTGAAGACATTATGGAGATATGGACCTCTCTGCAAGAGGACCCACATGTCCAAAAGATTCAGGTAGAGATCTGTGACACACAACAAAATTTTGATGAAATCAAAGTGACAGTGTAGACCTTAGCACTTGTGCAACGGTTTTCTTGTCTCCAGGAGGGAAAATTTTTGTAGGGCTAGATTGATGAGCTGTGGAAAAAAAGAGCAGATCATTTTAGAATGGATGCAACCATGGGTCAAGGAAGCCATTCAGCTCTCAGAGATAGTGGAGAGAAAGTTGAAGAACATAAGGCAGATGCAAAGAACCATTGGTTTGGAAACAACAGGGTTGATGATAGAAAAGATGGTAAAGGAAGTACGATAGGCCTCCATGCAGTGCACAGAGACATTTCAACCATTGAATAATGCATACAACAATCTCAAATAAAATATTCAGGATGTTCCATCTCAGTGACTCGGGACGAGTCACATATTTGTGTTGAGGGCTTGTTGGGTAGGGTCCCCTTAGGTCAAATTTTTGTGAAAGTTTTGTAAAGAACCCGCATTTTGAGGAGCGGAAAGCACTTCATGCAGTGTTTTAGGAGTAATAGGGGATTTAGGGCGGGTCAAAACCCCTTATTTTGTAAAGGGATGGGATTAATTTGAATGTTTTAGGTTCCACCCATGGTTTGCAGACCATGGTATTGTAAGGGAAAAGGATATATAAAGGGTTATCTTAGTAAGTCAAATGCATTCATCATGTTTGGATCGTTTGGGTCTGTATTGTTATATCTTTTTGTGTTAGATTGAAGGGGAAGGATCCTGCAGTTGTGTGCACGAAGACCTTGGTAAGTTTGCAGCTGTGTGCATAGGCCCCTGCAGTTGTGTACGCAGGGTTAAGAAGATTGTAACTATGAAGATCTAAAGTTAATAAAGAATATTTTGAAGGAGAATTTGTGTGCTTACCATTTGTACTTTACTTTATGTGATTATTGCTTAATTTTGTGTAGCGCAATAAAGATAAGATCAAAATTCATAGTTGAATATAGTTACAGTTAAGATCCATTGATTTGCGCATAGTAGATAGAGTTTAGACCTGTGAGTAGTATTTTTGTATGAATAAATCATATTCGATATAATACTAAGTAAGATCGCGTAGCTCATAAATAGATCTAAGATTACGACAAGATCCAAACTCATCCTTTTGGATGTGGAAACCTGGTTCCAACATCCCTCAATATCGCCTCGGGTGACACTGCGGTCTGCCCGATCAGAGTGTTGTCGAAAGGACTGGTGGTATACGGTTTTGTTGGTTAGCGCATCTAACTCTGAACTTGGGTTTAAGCCCCTCAAGCCAAAAGTAGGGAATCTAATAACAAGGTAAAATGCATGGCTCTTTGAACTTTGTTTAAGGTAGCGAAAGATAAGGAATCAAGAAGATTTAGGTCTTGGGTGATTCTTAGCTTGTCATTAAATGAGATTCTAAGAGTATTTTAGTGGAAAATTTGTGTCTTGTCTTTTTACTAAATATTATTCAAGAGTCCTTCATGTCTTTGGATTCATTTTTTCAAGCACATTTACGGGGAATTAAATTGAAAATGTGATGAAATTCTAAATAAATAAATTTAAAGATGATTTTTTTTTTAATATGCTTAATGTTATTTATTTTTTATTTCTTTAAATTTTGTTTTTTAAGTTTAATTAAAAAAGGGTTTTAACCACTTTTCCCCTAAATTTGTTATTAAATATAAAATTCCATTTTGTAATTTATATTTGTAAGAATTATTAATTTTTTTTTTATATTAATGTTTTTATAAGATATAAGTTACAAATATTTTTATTACAAAAATCAAAAAAATATTTTCCAGTGTTGAAGGGAGAAAAATTAGTATCAAAGAAGATAACTCTAAATGAAAGCAAAATGTAAGATCATATCTAAAAACAATACTATTTGATTACAATTATCAATTATGAATTGAATTAAATAAAATAAGAAATAGTATTATTTAATTACAATTATCAATCACAACTATTTAAAATCAATATTTTGCATATTTGGGATGTATGATATTTTAAATAAACTAAAAAAGTAATGATATTTTAAAAATGATATATAAAATTCTTATTATTGTTTAAAATATTATTTTCTTATGTTGTTTTTTTCATAACATTAAAAAAATAATAATAAAAAAGGAAAAAATGCGAATGCAAAAATAAAACAAACACTTTTAATAAAATATGAAAAATAAGGCCAAAAACAACATTAAAAAAATAAGTAGATAATTTATAGCTAAAAAATTAAAATGTCAAAATACTACCTTTGAAAAAAAAAGTGTTAGTATTAGCACCATTTTTTGAAATAGCAATAAAAACAACTACTAAATACTACCTCTAAAAAATGAGAACCATTTAGGTCATGTTGATAACTATGTTGCTCCACTTATATAGCCAAGTGCTTTGTCTAGATCTAAGACATTAACCATTTGATTTTTGTTGCAAATTTGTTTTAAATCACACCTTCCCATCGAGAGGCTTTTGGTCTCCAAAATCTTATCGACAAAGAATATGGAAGCATAAGGCCTCCACTTGCCTCCCCAAGTATGCTACTCCACTATATATTAAGGACATTTGATTCTTGTTTGTCTCTATCAATATGTTTGTTTGCCCTTGTTTTATTTGTTAATGGAGTTATTCTTCCTCTCCCATTATGTTTTTATAAGAGGTAGGCTTTACCACCTTTAACCAAGAACTATTTGTCCTCTTTATTGTTGAAAGTTACGTCACTGTCCCATAAGTAAAGGCCACTAAGCATAATTTCACATGCATCTAGTGACAAAACTTTAAATTGCACTTCAATGGCACAATCAACATGAATGACAAATCTATTTTTGCATTTCTTGGTGATTCTTACGGTCGAATTATCTAGCTTCCAACCCAACAAGCATGGTTGTACTAAATCACAAGTTTGTAAGCCA
The DNA here is from genome assembly GCA_031772625.1 of Pinus tabuliformis. Taxonomy (NCBI): domain Eukaryota; kingdom Viridiplantae; phylum Streptophyta; class Pinopsida; order Pinales; family Pinaceae; genus Pinus; species Pinus tabuliformis. The sequence continues at coordinate 1,648,157,706 of CM062818.1, read as the reverse complement.
AAATCATCTATAAAGGATTTAATAATCAAATTACATTGGTAACTCTTTTCGAACAAATCATTTACCTTGCCCTTGGGGTAAGCTCAATTGGTAATGGTAGCATTATGAAGTATTATGTTAAATATGTTATCCAAGGTTCAAATCCCCCTTATTTAGTCCATGAGCCATGTGGTGGGGGGCATGTAGTTTGACTTAGAGGTAATAATGGTAGTGGTTGGAATATTGTGTCACATGAATATGAGGTTGACATAGTTGTTGATACCTCTAGTCACAAAAAAAGCATTTTCCTTTTAGTCCTTCATTTGAACTTTGATTAAAATAGTACATTTATGCCTCAATTTGTTTTTTTCCCTTTTGTGTTATTGCTACAATCTTTTGCTTTTGGTTTTTCTAGTCTCCTCTCAACCCTTCTGTTACCGCCTCTTTTTGAAATCAAATTGAATGTAGAGAGATTTTTTACTAGTTTCATCTATGCTTTTCACACTAAAATATTTTCATATCCTTTAGATATGGATTAGTTGTCCTCCAAGTTACTTCACCACTACCCTAGGCTCTTCTAAGGAGGTGCCCAACCTCATGGCCCACTTCTAGAATTTGGTCAATGTAGGTTTTGAACCCCATACAGAAATTACCTGCATACGAATTCTAAAACACATAAAATAAACAATGCGAGAGCATAACACATAAAACACATATACATAGAGATTTTCCCCTGGATCCCAAAACTGAGACTACTAGCTTGATTTTTCATTATGTTCCTTTCAATGTTACAATACATATTTATACATGCCAAAGCATCTAATACCATGTATTGAAAACCATCACGTCCAAAACCATGGACCGAAAACCATCGTGTTCAAAACAATGTGCGAAAATCATGCACAAAACCATAGGTGGGTCTGCCCAACCTAACATAGGGTCCAAAACCAAAATTTTTGGGGCACTGCCCCGAACCCCATAGAGTGACGTTACCTGCACCCCTTAAACCCCCTGTGACCCCCGCCCCCCCACTACGCAATCGACGCGACCAAGGGGGAGCTCCGCCCCCCTTCTAACCCCCGATTAACTACGTGGGCCAGTCATGGAAAGAATATAACACAACCCAACATTCTCCCACTTGTTGTTTTCTTTCCATAGGGGGGCACAAGAGAGCTTAGTCATTTATCCAGCCCTGCAATGCCCATTGTTTCTCTACACCAAGAGAACTTCTCAGAGCTCACATATTTTGTCAATGCATCTGCAGTATTCTTCAAAGTGTCCACCTTTACCAGCAACACCTTTTTGTCTTCTATCATATCCCTCACAAAGTGATACTGAACATCAATATGCTTTGTCTTTGAATGATATGCAAGTTTCTTTGCCAATAAAATTGCACTTTGGTTGTCACAGTCTATCCTTAAAGCTCCCTGTACTAACCCCATACTTGAACACAATCTTTGCAACCAAACTGCTTCTTGCTTGCATGAGTGGCTGCCATGTATTCTGCCTCTGTAGTTGATAGTGCCACTATAGATTGTTTCTTACTCATCCAACTGACTGCACCTCCAAATAGGTTAAACACACACACACACTTGTAGATCTTCTGTGACCCAGATCTGCAGCCCAGTTTGCATCAACAAAGCCACGAATATCCAACACTTTGTCCAATCCTGGTCTTCCTTGGTAGCACAAACCATAATCACTAGTGCCACTGAAATACCTGAAAACCCGCTTCACTGTTGTCCAGTGCTCCTTCCCTGGTTTTGACATAAACCTGCTCAATACTCCCACTGCATGTGAAATGTCTGGTCTAGTATAGACCATTGCATACATCAGGCTACCGACTGCATTTGCATATGGAACATAGGACATGTCCTCTTCCTCTTCTTGTGTCTTGGGACACTGTTTAGCAGATAACCTCACACCTACAAGAATAGGAACCTTCACTGGTTTACTATCCTGCATATTAAACCTCTGCAGTATTGTCTCCTCATACTTCCTCTGGTTTAACCAGAGCTTCCTCTTTTCCCAATCTCTTTTAATTTCCATGCCCAAAATATAGTTTGCAGCACCAAGATCTTTCATGTCGAATTTGGAGGACAATTGGGTCTTCAAATCCTGGATAATTTCTTTGTCGTTTCCAACCAACAACATATCATCCACATACAAGACCAGATAAATAACAAGGTCACCAATTAATTTAAAATACACAGTGATTTTCTTTGCTTCTAGTGAAGCCAAGTCCCCGTATAAATGTATCAAATTTCTGATACCACATCCATGGTGACTGTTTTAACCCATATAGAGACTTCTTTAACTTGCATACCAGTTCTTTCTTACCCTTCACTGCAAAGCCTTTAGGTTGCTTCATGTAGATCTCCTCTTCCAGATCCCTGTGAAGAAATGTTGTCTTCACATCCATCTGTTCTACCTCAAAATCAAAAGCAATAGCAACATATAAAAGTAATCTAATAGAAGTTACCTTAGCAATAGGAGAAAAAATATCACCAAAATCAATTCCCGACACTTGGGAATAACCTTTTGCTACCAACCGAGCTTTGTATTTCTCCACCTTTCCTTCTGCATTTGTCTTCTTCTTGAACACCTATTTGCTGCCAATGGGTTTCCTTCGAGCCGGAAACTCCACTAGATCCCAAGCGTCATTTCTGTGCAAAGATGCCATTTCATCAACCATGGCATCTTTCCAGAGTTTTCCATCCTCCGAATCTACTGTTTCCTTCACAGTTCTGGGATCATCATCAGTAATAGATAAAGAAAAATTTGAACAGAAAGCAGATGGGCTATACCTTTCTGGCTGCCTTCTTTCTCGAACTGATCTTCTCACACCTGGAGTTTATGGCCCTTCATCTTTTGATTCCTCTTTTGATGTAGAGTCTGATTCTTCCTCCTTAAGCTCACACTCTATCTTCTCAGGTTCCTTTGGTTGGACCTCATGTTTAATAACATCTTTCACCTCTCTGAACACCACATCTCGACTGTACACAACCTTCTGTGTGACTGGGTTCCAAAGCTTATACCCCTTTAAACCATCCTTATACCTAATAAAGATGCACTTTTCAGATTTACTATCCAACTTGGTTTGTTTCTCCTTTGGAACATGTACATATGCATCACATCCAAATACCCTCAGATGTGAAAGAGAGGGTTTCTTACCAGTCCATACCTCTTGTGGAGTCTTATCCTCCAACGTTGATGAAGGTGACCTATTGACTAGGTAACATGCAGTATCCACCACCTCTGCCCAGAACTCTTGTCCTAACCTGACACCACTGAGCATGCTTCTTGCCCTTTCCATCAATGTCTTGTTCTTTCTTTCTGCAACTCCATTTTTCTAAGGTGTATATGGAGTAGTCTTCTGTCATGCTATACCACACTTCTTACATAATTCTTCAAATTCCTTGCTACAAAACTCTCCACCGTTATCAGACCTCAGCACCTTTATCTTCTTCTATATCTGGTTTTCCATCAGAGCCTTAAATTATTTAAACCTGTCAAAGCCTTCAGATTTCTGCTTAAGGAAATATATCCATGTATTCCTTGAGAAGTAATCTATAAATGATACATAGTACATAGACGTACCCAGTGATGGAACCTTCACAGGTCCAAACACATCACTGTGCACAAGCTCTAATATCTGTTTCGTCCTCTTACCACCAGAGGGGAAACTCACCTAATTCTGCTTCCCATATACACAATTTTCATAGAAATCCAAATCCAGAGTGCTATTACTCATACCTTCTATCATACCTTTACCATGAAGTATTCAAAGGCCCTTCTCTCCAATATGTCTAAGCCTTTGATGCCACATCACGGTCTTCTCTCTAGAGACCACTAGATTTTCTACTCCACTTTCAGGAACCACAAAACTGTTGCACCCATCAATAACAGTGCTACCTTGCAGCTTGTACAGAGTTCCAATCCGAACTCCCCACATCAATACCAGTGCTCCCCGAACCATTTTGTTGGTATCCTTCTCGAACATTGTTTTTACACCTGCATCATCTAGCTTGCTTACAGAAATTAGACTTCTGGCCAATGCAGGAATATGAAGAACACCCGGAAGTGTTCTAACCCTTCCACCTTGCAAATTCAACTTTACTTTTCTGCGACCAACGATTCTAGCCTTCCTATCATCCCCTAAGAAGACATCACCACCATCGTATTTCTCATACTCGCAAAACCACTCTCTATGGGGAGTGAAGTGAAAGGATGCACCTGAGTCAATCAACCATGCCTCATGATCTACATGTGTACTTGAAGAAGCCAAGTACACATCCCCACCTTCATCTGAGGTGGTTTTCGCCTCTGTAGAAGGAGCATCATCAAATTCCCTTCCTTTATCAAGACCTTTAGATTTATAGTCCCTTTTGTAGTGCCCTTCCTTTTCGCATTTCCAGCACACCACCTCTACAGGTTTTCCCAGAGATTTAGATCTCCCTCTAGATTTAGATCTCCCACTCGATGACTTATTTTTGTTTATGTTCTAGGACCGTCCTCATACAGACAAGGCATCACCATTCTAGCTCTCCATATTTTTTTGTCTCATCTCCTTCGTTAGCAAGGATGAGACTATTTCATCAAACTGCAAGGCAGTCGCATTGCTACCTATTGCAACAACCAGACTATCCCACGAATTTGGTAGAGAACACAACAAACTAATGCACTTATCTTCATCTGAAATTTTAATATCAACAGATAATAACTGACTTAACACAATATTAAATGCATTCAGATGCTCTGTCACCGAGTCTCCATCTTTCATCCTCAGGTTATACAACTTTTTCCACAGGAACAGTTTATTCACCAGAGACTTAGATTGGTACAAAGTCCCTAACTTTTCCCACAAAGCCTTCACCATAGCTTCCCCTAATACATTTAGCAATACTGAATCTGAGACACACAATCGTATTGTGCTCTTTGCATTTCGATCCAACTTCTTCCATTCTTCATCAGACACTCCCGTTGCTTTAGTACTTGGATCTACTGCGATCCATTGATCTTTATCCACCAACATATTCTCCATCTTGAGTTTCCACAACTCAAAACTCTAACCATTAAATTTCTCGATCTCTATCTTTCCTTTGCTCGCCATCTTCTTTCACCACCAGAATCGATCTTGCAGGTCTCGCAATGAACAGGGTGTACCACAGGCCCGAGAAAAACCCCTTAGCAACAAAGGCATCCCCTTGAAGCCAAAATAACTCTAATACAAAATGTAGGTTTTAACCCGTACAGAAATTACCTGCATACGACTTCTAAAACACAGAAAAGAAACAATGCGAGAGCATAACACATAAAACACATATACACAGATATTTTCCCCTAGATCCCAAAATCGGGACTACTAGCTTGATTTTTCATTATGTTCCTTTCAATGTTACAATACATATTTATACATGCCGAAGCATCTAATACCTTAGACCGAAAACCATCACGTCCAAAACCATGGACCGAAAACCATTGCATCCAAAACCATGTGCGAAAATCATGCACAAAACCATAGGTGGGTTCGCCCAACCTAACATAGGGTCCAAAACCAAAATTTTTCGAGGTGCTGCCCCAGACCCCATAGAGTGGGGTTACCTGCACCCCTCAAACCCCATGTGACCCCGACCGCCCCTCCCCCCCCTCGCTAATCAATCGACGCAACAAACGGGGAGCTCTGCCCCCCTTCTAACCCGCGGTTAACTATGTGGGCTAGTCGTGGAAAGAATATAACACAACCCAACATTCAAGTATTCTTATACACTATATTCTTGATCTTGTTGAAGGATTTCATGTTTAGGAGTTGTTCCTCTTCATAGCCTATGTGATAGGATTGATTTCAATAATTTCTTGAAATCCTCCGGTTTTATAACCATGGGCTTTTCACCTAGCCTCAATGCATCTACATAGCTAATAAAGTAAATCTAGACATTTTCAAACAAACAAATGATGTTTTTGTGTTTATTTTATTGGATAATTTTAAAATAAACTTCCAACTATTTTAACTAGAAATTGAAGTTTTCATCATTAAATGTTTTTTTGTGGTTCAAGATCCTCAAAGATCGACGATCGCTATGTCATTGGAATAATTGTACCAATCATATCTACTAGAAAGGACAACTTCCTACTGGCTCAACCATGAAGCCTTACCCTGAGAGTGTTGAGAGAATTGAACCCATGACCTCTCAATAACAGAGGTGCTTTAACAACAGGGACTCGACCAACTCAGTTAATCCTCAGAGCTAGTTTTCATCATTAACCTGACTATCATAAGTTGGTATTTCATTTTTTTCTTCAACCTTAGATGAAATACTGGAAGATGAAGGCACATTGTTGTAATTATTTGAGTCGCCATGCCTCTTGCCTTTCGAATATTCTAGGTAAGCCTTTTCTTCTTCATGCCTCCTCTTTGTTGAGTTTCCTTCCTTATCCTTCATGACAATTACTATTGTTATCATTTCAATCAATGCGACAACTCTCTTCCCCAACCATGTAAACTTGAATTACAAATATTCTTCATCATGTTCTTCAGGAGAAGTCCCACAATTTTGAGTCTTTTACTCCTCTCTAGACCTCATAACAATGCTTTTTCACTTTCTTAGTACCTATTATGGGTGTTTACCATACAAGATGTTCACCAAGTATTTTCAAACTTGGGCTTTGATATTATATTAATCATAAATTATAAGCATATGGCTAGTCTATATTGCTAACATGGATCCTTTGTAGAATCAAAATGGTATGTCTCTAAAATTCATTATCAAATCGAGATCAAGCTTCTCAAAATACCAATTCATTAACAATAATGAATATCTTTGTTCTTGTCCAGTTCTCTTTTTTTTCTTCTTTTGTTTGGAGTGCCAAGATCAATGGATGTTAGGATACTGAGTTGGAATCACTGCCCCAAGGCAAGTCGAGTGCCCAATCGGGAACCATTGAGACCCCTTGATGAGTTGAGGTCATGTGACAAAATCGCACCAAGGCGACAGGCGTGGAGTGTGGGAGTGTTACATCAATGGGAAAGTGTGCATCTCAGGCGGAGGGATAATTGGGGATGAAATACAGTCATCGTTGGTCATTACGTTGATAGAACTCAATGGCGCCCTTGTTCAAGCTATAAATAACTATTATATTTTGAAATTCTTAATTGAATTTTTACTATAAAAAAACATGTATAGTAAAAATATGTTCATTTACTTAATAATATGTTGGCACGACTTGTTGGTTAATGTTGATATCGTATTGTTGTGTGATTTATGTTCAAGTTTATGTTTTCCACACATAACACAACATATAATAAAGAAGAAGTTGTAACTAAGTGGAGGTGTATTACAAAAATTAAGTAATAGTTAGTTGTTTATAACACTGTGATGAACCTTGTCGATGTTGCACACCCACAATGGTGCGATCGTTGTAGGGTCGTGACTGATGGTATTAGAGCTAGTGAAGGTGCATATGTCATGAAGTGTAATGAAAAAAAGGTAGGTATGCATACTAGTGTCCTTGAGGGAAAGGATGACTAGTTGCATAGTTTAGGTTTCATTGACTTGGAGATCCATGAGAGGGTTGTCCAAGATTTTGTGGACACAAGTGCCACGCATAATTTTATGAAGAGAGATTGGGTGAAATAATTTGGGCTAAAAATCAACCCCAAGCAAGTGGAGGTCAAGGCAGTGAACTTGAGGGCTAGAATGTCGAGATTGGAAAGTGATGTGTCAGTTTAAATTGCATATTGGAAAGGTTGTTTAGACTTCATGGTGATGGAGATGAACAACTTTGACGCGATATTGGGGCAAGACGTTTTGAAGGGTAATAAAGATTTTGTGATACAATTTTACGATGAGATACTTTTGATTGGTGGCTCACAGACTTGGAATTTTCCTACCCAAGGAGCGAGGTAAAGGTACAACATGTTTTTTCACTAAGTATGAGTAGGGAAATGCATAGATCGGATGTTGAGACATATGCAACTGCCATTATAGAGATTGGGGAAGATGATGGGATGGGGACGCCTATTCCAACCGAGATTTCAAATTTGTTGGTAAGATATGTAGATCTAATGCCTAAGTAATTGTCAAAAGTACTTCCTCCAAGACGTGAACTTGACCATCACATTGAGCTAGAGTTGGGGAAGCAACAACCAAAAAAATATCCTTATCATTTGTCTAGGCCGGAGTTGGAAGACTTGAAGCACCAATTGAAAGAGTTGGCTAATGCAGGGTTTTTAAGTTCTTCACAGTCCCTGTATGGTGCTCCATTATTGTTTCAAAAGAAGGACATGACTAAGTTGTAGATGTATTGTGACTATCATGTTTTGAACAAGCAGACAGTCAAGAACAAATATCGCCTTCCACTTACAGTAGATTATTTTGATAAGTTTGTGAAAGCACACATGTTTTTGAAGCTTGACTTGAGGCATGGATATTATCAAGTATGGATAGAAGAGGGTGATGAGAAGAATAAAATGATAGTGATGAGGCATGGACGCTTTGGGTTCCTTGTCATGCCATTTGAACCATGTAATTATCCTACGACAATATGTACTTTGATGAACAATTTCTTGTGCTCATACTTGGATTCGTTTGTGGTGGTGTACCTAGAAGACACAGTAGTTTACAACGACTAAGAGGAACTTGGTGTTGGTATTCGAGGCACTGAGAAAGAATCAATTATTATTGAAGAAGTCAAAGTGTCTATTTTCCCAATCTGAGATTTCGTTCCTTAAACACTTGATAGGCCAAGGATACATACATATGGATCTAGACAAATTTTGTGCGATAGAGGATTGGGAGGAATTTAATAATGTCCATGATGTGAGAGTTTTCTTGGGGATGGCGAACTACCAGAAAAGGTTTGTAGAGGGTTTTTCCAAGATAATTTCACCATTGACAAACTTGTTGAAGAAAGATAAGTGATGGAATTAGACCGAAAGATCTCGTGAAACCTTTGAAGAATTAAAGAAAAAGATGGTTACAACATTGATACTTAAGTCTCTCGACTTTGAGCGACTGTTTGAAGTGCACATGAATGATTTTCATTTTGCAATTGGGGGAGTGCTCATGCAAGATGGAAATCTAGTGGCATATGAGAGTTGAAAAATGCAAGAAATAGAGTGACGATATCATGTTCATGAGAATGAGATGACTGCGATCATCCACTATTTACAGGTATGGCGAGACTATTTTATTTGGAAGCCCTAGGTTGTCAAGACTGACAATATCGCAGTTAGTTACTTTGCATATCAACCAAAGTTATCAACAAAGCAGGCTCATTGGCAAGACTTCTCGGCAGAATTTGACATGACAATTGAGTATAGGTCAAGTAGACTCGATGTTGTAGAAAATTCCCTCAGTAGGAAGGCAAAATAGGTTGCGATTGGGGAGGAAGAAGACCGTGTTGAACCAAGTGAGATTCAAGTTCACGTGAGTGAGGAGTTTCAAAGTAGACTTCTTGTAAGTCTAGATGCAGATACTCAAACAAAAAGTATCATGCAGCAGTTAAAGGAATGAAATATGAGAAAGTTCTTTGTACAAGATGAAATCTTGTTCTATGGTGACTGTCTCTATACTTTGAATTCATTAGGACTTAGGAGGTACCTCTTAAAGGAGTGCCACGATTATCATTGGTCTGGCCACCTAGGACAATGTCGCACTTTGGAACTATTGGAGAGACGATACTTTTGGGAAAATATGAGAGAGGATGTAGAGGAGTATGTGCAGACTTGCATCATTTGTCAATAGGACAAGTCAGACACTAGAAGATAGGGAGGGTTGTTGCAGCCTTTTCCAATTTTGAAGAGACCTTGGATGAGTGTTTTTATGGACTTCATTACTCAGTTGCCACATGTACAGGGGTATAATGAGATCATGGTCGTTGCTGATCATTTTTCCAAGTATGTCGTCTTCATTCTAATGAAGATATCATGTGGAGCAGAGAAGACAACTAATTTGTTCTTCAAAAATGTTGTGAAGTATTGGGGAATTCCGTTGAGTATTGTGTCTGACAGTGATACGAGGTTCACAGGTAATTTTTGGACCATGTTGTTCAAGTTTATTGGGATGGATTTGTTGCATAGTTCGAGTTACCATCCACAAACAGATGAGAAGAACAAACACATTAAATCTTTGTTGGAGGACTACTTGAGGCACTATGTGAGGGATGATTATAAAAAATGGTGTGAGTTGTTGGATAGAGCGCAATTAACCTACAATTTTCAGAAGAGTTGAACGACGAGGGATAGAAGGGAAGTTTTAACATATTAGAATCAACATTAAAAAACAATTGGTTCAGATTGGGCGAATACCTGGTCGATTTCGAAATAAAATTGTCCAATTAATCCGAAAAAGGGTTATATTAAATGAAATTAATGAAACTTTTTATCCAAAGAATGGACCAAGATCTCTTACCAAGTGTTATTCATTTCATTGAGTCAAATATCAAATTTTGGATTCGATCCGATTGGATTTAAACCCCGAGGAATATAGCAACATTTTATGGATGGATATTCATTATCAATAATGATATTTCAAGAATAAATAGAGGTAAAATTACCAACTAATATTCAATCAACAAAAAATACAAGATTTTGAAATTCGTCCTGTTTGTAACATCTCAATTTCCCAAGCATATACGTTTCACAAGATATGGCAGATAAGGGCAATGGATAGATCCTATTCAAAGTAATTTTTTAAATATCGAGCCCAAACATCATATCCCTTGATCAAGAAGAATATCAAATAATTTTTAGATATACAAAGAATATTGGATCACGAAAAACAAAAAGATCTGAAAGAGAATGACTGGAAACAATGGTTGAGATGTTTTGACCGATACAATTTATCCCCACAGGTATGGTATAGGATAAACCCAAAGAAATGGAGAAATAGAGTAAATAAGCAATGTATGTGCTATGAAGAATGATTCGTTCCTTATGAACAACAAGAAGATTCTATAGTCTATTTGAGTTGGTTAATGGACGTATGTCTGTCACACCGCACACAATGTTACCACAAGGATATGTGAAGAGTCCACACATGAAGAGATTCTTGATAGAGTAGGAAGAGTTCTTGGAGTTCGAAAGAGTGTAATTGATGTATGCAACAAACATAATGAAGAGATGCACAAATAAGGATAGGTGGGATGCACACTTTTAAGTTGGAGATATGGTTTCTCTAAGGATGAAAAAAGATCAGTTTCCACCACCGAAGGGGACAACGAAGTGTTTAACAATGAAGTTCGAAGGTCTGTTCAAAATGAGGCGAAGGATTGGAGAGGTCTCTTATGAACTTGAGCTATCGAACCATATGTGTTCCATGTAAATAAATTAAATAAAGACAGACTTGATGCAGATGATCCTGAGAGAGCAACACAACCGAGAGGTCCAACCTTGATCATAAACCAATCAGATTTAGTTTTGGAGATGATTTTGGACCTCGAGACTACTGGAGTTAGGATCAACATGAAGAGAGAGTACTTTGTGCTATGGAAGAATGCCCCGGAGGAAAGTGGCTGGGAAATAGAGGATTTGACATGGAGATGGAAGAAGGGGATTGGTGAGTTTGAGGCAAAGTTAACTCGAATAGTAAGATTGTCGAGGACAAAAATGACTTGAGGTGGGGGAGGATATTAAGACCTTGAGTTGGCATTTCCGCCCTAAGGTGAGTCGAGCACCCAACTTGGTGCCCTTGAGACCCTTTGACGATTTTAGGTCATGTCGGCTCAAGTCACACTAAGGCGACGAGCATGGAGTATAGGCACGTTACTTGGGTGGGTGAGCATGCAAATCGAGTGGAGGATGAGTTGGAGAAGAAATATGGTCAGCTCATCCATCATCGTGTCAACATGACTCGACGACGCCTGCGCCCAAATTAAGGTGGGGCACCCAAGAACCATGTGGGGCATTTTTGGCATACACGAAAAAGTGGTGGGCGTGCGACCACAAATCTAATTTGAAACATCCACTCGATATGTTGTGAGGGTGCTGACCCATGGCCAGGGTACCCCAACAAAGAGGCAAGATGGATATAAATATATGCTAATGCATGGAGTCAAAGCATCATCGCAAGGAATATCACAAGAAAATTTCGTAGGGAAAAGGTTTTTGATATCGCAAAGTGTTATGAGGTAGTGAGTGGGAAAGAAACAAAATATAGGAGTGCACATGGACATGCTCCTGCCCAGGGCAGGAAAGGCAGTCTATGATTTTTTTTGAGATTTCTATGTTGGGAAAGCCGAGGAGCACCCTCGTTCAGGATGGAAAGAACCGTTGTACTATGAAATAATAAATGGAGTGTTGCGACCCTATTGGGCTAGCCTCCCATTTGATGTAAAAAAACAAATATAATAAAAAGATGTTCATTTACTTGATATTCTACTGAGACAACTTGTTAGTTAATGTTGATATCACATTTCTACATGATTTATGTTCAAGTTTATGTTTTCCACACATAACACCTAACATATAATAAAGAATAATTTGTACCTAAGTTAAAGAAGAGTGTAGGTGTAGTCCAAAAGCTAAGTAATCATTAGTTTTTTATAACACTGCGATGAACCTTGACAGTGTCGCATGCCCACAGTGGTGCAATCATCGTAAGGCTGTGGCAATGCCCAACAAAGCAGCAAATCCGCTCCATCTCAAATTCTAATGGAATACCACACTCTATTTATTTAAATATATTAAGTCTGTATATATTTATTAATTATATGATGTGAAATATGAATCATTATCATTTAAAATTAATTTTAAAATAATATGTAAATTATGATATTTATTTAGGAAAAAATTGTTTATAATTTTATTATAACCACTCTATATCCATCTTAACTCCAGATGTAGCAAGTGTCGAGAGGGAGCAAATATCTTGAGATGCAAAACTATTTTAGAGTGAAAAGAGATTTGATCCCTCTCAACACTTGGTATATTTGGTGTTAAGATGGATATAGGTTGGTTTAAACCCCCCACCTTTAAATAGGCTATGTTCCACATGCATACCATTTTTCAATACCATTGGTAATTTTTATTTTATTTTGACTGAGTCAAAAAGTTCATCGTGTTGAGAAATCTAGGGCATAGAAATTATGTGATTTCTCTTCTAATGATAACTGCTTGTGAATGATTTTTAGATTAGGATCTTCTCTTTACTTAGATTATTATAATTTTCTTCTTCATCAAACAACTACCAATACATAAAAAATAAAGAGACAAGAGACACATAATGTAGGCGATCATCTAGGGCCAAAACCTCTCTAACTTGAGAGTAAAAACCAAACAAATTCTTCTTCTTATAGAGACTTTAATTGATGAATACCATGACCAATACCCTTGAGCTATTTAACCTCTCCAAGGCCAAGTCACAAGACCTATTTAGTTTAATCTCTTCTTTTTGGAGCCAACAATGGTCAAAATGCTTGCTTCTCCCTCCTCAACTATCCTTTAGATCTCAAATTCTTGGATTAGACCTGCGATCCTCATCCTCTTTAGAAACCCTAGTTGCAGCACGTGTGATGGATGTTGATCAAATTTTTCACCTTGTTACCACTTCACTTGGATGGAAAGACTTCCTTTTACACTTCAGCTTGATGAATGTAATGTATTATCCTTTGATTCAACTTCTAGAGTGACCTTACTAATCTCGAACCTTCTGTTTTAGTAGACAACACTAGACTCTCGCATGTGTGGAGGTGACAACCCAAAAATAGATCTAAAATAATCTTGGTGATGGTTCTCCTTCCTTCGCTTGACTATAGGATTTTTCCCTTGCAAACTTCACACGTATTTTCTTCCTTTTATCCATGAACGAAATTTTGTCGCTAGAATGAAGGCATAGTTGCCAATTTGTAGTGGTTTTCCCATAAATAATAAGCTAACTTGAATTGGTGCCTAGACCGACATGCCTTTTCTATAAGAATCCTTAGGCCGACATACCTTTTCTAGAAGAATCCTTAGGCTGACATGCCTTTTCTAGAATCATCCTTAGGCCAACTTCAAGGAGTATTTGTGACAAGGTCTTGGAGGGTATATAACACAAATAAATTATCTTTTACAAATTTTATATTACCCAAATGGGTCTTCAACTCTTGACATTAACTCAATATACTTTATGACTTGATGACCAAACCTAATAGCTCACAATAGGAGATTTAAATATAAATAAAATTCCTTGCTCATGAAACCCATGACACAAGAATTACATAAATAAATTTATTTTCTTCTTTCATTCAATTACATAAAATAATAATTACACATGTCATTATGAAGACTGAACCTAGTTACACTTTTCAACACTCCCTCTTAACTAGGGAGGTATTCATAATCCATACAAGGTACTTGGACATTCTCAATCTGAAGAATCGTCTTAAGAAGAGTTAGATTAATAACCCATTTGTATAGCATCATATCAACATGAATTTTTATATAGCAAGGCCTTGACTAACAACTCTATCTCTGCACAAGATCATAGCACAATGTTGTCTAGACCAATGATGTATAGACACCCTCATCATTGTCTCTGTCAGAACATACCCTGCCCAGGTTCTCTTATAGTATGTTCCACTAGGAATATTCTTATCTTATATTCATAGTCCTCAAAGAATATCAGTCCTCTACGGCTATTCTTATATTGTATTCCCTAACTCATCCTCAATGAGCATCAGACGCCAAATGTTTGTCTCATCCTCATTTTTGTCTTCCCAAGTGAAGACAAGAATGGTGTGTCTATATCTCCCTATCAACCTAGGGAGGACATATCTATTCCAATGAATTAATGTACTCATTCCTACAGAAGGAATGTACCTAAGCTCTCTCTTGGCTTAGGAATTTGATTCCAATTTTCTACCAAGTTGGAAACTTGTTTCCAGACTCCCTCTTAATTAGGGACCTACAACAACTCTTTAGGTGGAGATTTTGGGACAACTAGCTACTTGAAGAAATCCTCCTCGTGATTTCATGAGCCTCTTTTCTTTATTCATAAGTCTTCATGTTTTGGGACTTATTTGTAGGTCATAAACCATCCATCAACTTTATCCATGAGTCAATCATGTCACTACTCCTTTCATCGGAAAAACGATCCATCAATTCCTATCTTGCCTTCGTTCATGCCATGCTGCCTTCTTCATCCCATGATTCCTTAAGTATCTTTCATCCTACTACATGGACCTCAGTAGTGGAATATATTCATGGCTCCTCCCTTGGCATCCCTGCATAAGCCCATCCACATATCATTCAAAAATAAGAAATGGATATTAGATCAAAATTACCTTTGTGATGGTATTTCATCATGGCATCTTCTAGCTTGCATCAACATCCTGCATACACATTAACAATCTCCAAAAGATATATATTTTCAGGGGTCTCTTTCTTTTTCAAACTTCATCATAATCTTCATATATTTCATGGGGATATCCTAGTCAAATCTTTCAATCCTTAGATGTTGATTTCCTTTTTCATAGTTTCATATTCCACGATCTCTTCCTTTCTTTCTTCACAAATTTCCTTCCAGGAAATTCCAGTCATAGTTCCTCCAATTTTGTCAACAACCTCATATTTCATATGCATATATATTATGTTGATTTCATTTAGACAATGTGTGACCCATGCCTTCCTGCATCTTTTCAAAGGTGGATATCCTTTCCCTTGACCATCCTCTCGAGATAGAGCATGTTACCTGCAACCATATGACATGACTATATAATATCGAATACAAGCATGCATAACTCATTTTCCTTTAGGTCATATAGACTTCTTCAACAAATTCTGTGATTGAAAGAACTTCAATCCCTTGATGTGCTTCACCTCTTTTGTCATCATACCATCATCCCATGAATTCCACAATTTGGAATTCTTGTGAAACACTTGATTCCTTTTAATTGGTGAACCTTCCAACGAAGATTCCAATAAATAATATTAATTATCCTCATCCAGCAAATGCTTCCTTTTGACCGATGTATGGTGAGCATTGTAATAGATAATTTTTTTCTTTTTCCCGTAAGTACCACTTATGCTTCTAATGAGGTTACAAAGAGCTATATCCTTCCATAGGAAATTTCCATAGTATTATATTTAAGCTATTTTCCTCTATGATCACATGCTCTCGCTTTTAATGCTTCTTTTATGCCATGATGCATCCTATCATTTTCTTTAGTGATTCATGATATCCATATCTTACAATAGAAAACTTGAAAACAAGAACTTGGAAAGAACTAGGTGAGGAAGACTATCTCAATCATAGTAGATATCTCTTACTTCCTCTTTCAGACTTCTTCTTTTCAAATTCCTCCACTTCTTCGGTGATATGGGATTCTTCTCTACCTCTTTTTTTATTGTCCTTTTTTTAGCTTCAGACAATCTCTTTTGTAATGCCCATATTCTTGACATCCATAGCATTACAACTTAGCCAGGTTCTTCTTCTGTTTCTGATGACCAAATTTCCCAGACTTTCCCCTTTTCTTTGCCATAGCAACATATGCTTGATTTTTCTCACTAGATCCTACACCAATTTTTTCCTTTAGTCTAGTTTCTTCAATCTTACATAGTGATTATAGATCCTGGAATGGAGTTGTTTTTTTCCCATGAATACTTGAAGTAAACTTACCCCACTCCTCTGGTATTGCATTGAGTATGACTGTGATCATCTCCTTGTCAGACATTATTTCTCCTAGATCTTGAAGTATCTTCTTTCGATATCCTTAGCTTGTAGTTTTCTTTCCTTTGAGAGATAACTTCTCCTACAGTGCTTACAGAAAACAACTCTACCACTTTGTTATATATTTATTTTGAGGTGTCAAGTTTAGATACATATGGAATGAAGGGATCCTTGATGGATTCTATGAGAATCCTTTGAGCCCTCACTTCCCCTTTCATAAACTTTCCAAGTGATTGAGTATCTTATTTCGCTGGTTCGGTGATAGTCCTTTGACATGATCCATAACCTCATTTTTAGTGTGATTTAGATATGTCCTCTTCTTCCATGAAATATTGTTTGAATACCCAATCAATTTGTTTCTTTCCTTGCAAAAAAACATTTTTATAGATTCAGACATAAATATACTTACTTGAGAATATGCTTCTTCCACTTGCTGCCTCCTTGAATTTGATGAAAATATAAATGACAGAGAACATCTTCTTGATGAACATAGATCTCTTCAATAGTGATCCTTGACTCCACAAATAAGGATATCACTATAGATCCTTTGATTTTGTTGTTCTTGTTGATAATAACGAGTTCTTGATGATGTCTTGATGCTTGTAGGATGATCTTCTTCAATGGTAGGGTCCTTTCTTTAATGAGAGGAAATTGCCTTAGAAATTTTGAATATGATGACAATGTCCTTGATTTTGCTTCTCTAGGATGAATAGTCTTCAAGAAACTTTGGTTTGTAAATCCCTTCAACTTGAGTAGGGCCTTTGTGGTCTTTTGAGGATCCCAAGACTTCTTTTGGTGTATACATCTTCTTCGATCTAAGATTTTGATACTTATTTGTAGATATTGACTTCACTTTAATATCCTTCATGATTTGATCCTTGAGTACTTGAGTCTCCCTTGATGAGATGCCCTTTCCTAGACTTTTCACCTTAGCTTTGATACCATGTTGAGAAATTTAAGGCATAGCAATTAGGTTATTTCTCTTCTAATGATAACTTCTTGTGAATGCTTTTTAGATTAGGATCTTCCCTTTACTTAGATTATTATAGTGTTCTTCTTCATTAAACAACTATCAATGTATAAACAATAAAGAGACAACGAACACATAATGTAAGTGATCAACCAGGGCCTAAACCTCT
Source organism: Pinus tabuliformis (assembly GCA_031772625.1). NCBI lineage: Eukaryota > Viridiplantae > Streptophyta > Pinopsida > Pinales > Pinaceae > Pinus > Pinus tabuliformis. The sequence goes on along the minus strand of CM062818.1, from coordinate 1,648,139,939 downwards.
CCAACTTGAGAGTAAAACCCAAACGAATTCTTCTTCTTATAGAGACTTAAATTGATGAATACCAAGATCAAGACCCTTAACCTATTTAACCTCTCCAATATCAAGTCACAAGACCTCTTTAGTTTAACCTCTTGTTTGTGGAGTCAACATTGGTTAAACTGCTTGCTTCTCCCTCCATCTCAGCTATCCTTTAGATCTTGACTTCTTGGATTAGACCTACAACCCTTGACCTCTTGAAAATCCTAGCTACAACACGTGTGATGGATGTTGATCAATGTTTGCACCTTTTTACCACTTGGCTTGGATGGAAATACTTCCTTCTACACTTTGGCTTGATGAGTGTCAGCAAAAATCACTAGATTCTTGCACGTGTGGAGGTGACATCCCAAAAACAGATATGGAATAATCTCGATGATGGTTCTCCTTCTTTCGGTTGACTATAGACTTCTTTCCTTGCAAACTTCACACTTATTTTCTGGTTTTTATCGTTGACCAAAATTATATCACTAGAATGAAGGTTGATCTGCCTATTTATAGTGGTTTTGTCCATCAAGAATAAGCAAACTTGAATCGGTGCCTAGAACGACATGCCTTTTCAAGAATCATCCTTAGGCCAACTTCAAGCAGTGTTTATGACAAGGTCTTGGAGGGTATATAACACAAATAAATTATCTTTTACAATGTGTATATTACCCAAATGGGTCTTCAACACTTGACATTTACTCAATAGACTTTATGACTTGATGTCCAAACCTAATAGCTCATAACCAGATCTTTAACTATAAAATAAAATTCTCCCGGATGCGGGTGGAGAACAGGCGGGATAGACAGGTGTCGGCGGAGGCAAGTCACGTGGGCGGTCGTAAGCCCGGACATGCCACGACGCACCCGACCGCAGAGGCAATAAAAGCGATGGGAGGCTCCGCATACTCGGCTTCAATGCTGGGTTTATGGCTGGTTCGATGTGCATTCATTGCGCAGCTCGGTTCGAGGCATATGGCGCTCGTTATTTACGCTCCCCCGGTCGCCTGGATTCATACCTGCAAACATTCCAAGCAGAGGATAGCGGAGGAGATTCTGAGCACAAATTCTCTGTGGGATTCTGGTTCGAAGGTTGAATTGACGATGCCGCGGGAGAGGCCAAGGATGCGTAGTCGCAGGGGTGGTTCACGGGGCAGCTCTGCCACCCAGCGCCCTGTCAATTCACCCTCCTCCTCGGTGGAAATAGCATATGAGCACATCAGAAGCTCAAACAGACCTGTAGGACGCGGAGCTATGCGTGGATGGGGAGAAATTCCGGAATGTGGGCATCTGGAGCACCCGGCTGTTTGTTACCGAATTCCTTGTACGCTGGAAAACAATACTTTGATAGTTTCAGTCATGGTGGAACACTGCAATAACCACAGAGGTCCTCTGGATAATCTGGGCGCGCCGGTGGTCGATATGCAGGTCCCTGCGGTCGATATGCGAGGGCCTCCCCCAAATTACGCTCCCCCAGCCACTCAAATGGACGAAGCAGGCCCTAGTGTTCCGGTTCAGAGAGCGTTGAGCGCGGAAATGAGGGTCTCACAAAAGCCCAAAGGGCAGGTGAAGGATGGGGAGGTCTTGCAGAAGCTTAAAGGTCCGGCGAAGGAGGAGCCCCAAACGACCGATGAGGATTAACTCCGCTGTCATCACGCTCAATGCTGCCAGGAAAGCAACTCTTTTTGCTCCATGTCGATATACTGTGCTCTTTGTCTTTCTGTCTACGTGTCGCCCATATCGGACTTTGTATCCACTATGTCAGTCCACCGTGTCAGTTTGTCGGTTTGTCAATCCACCGTGTCAGCTCACATATCCATTGTGGCGGCTTCTAAGTTTACTGTGTCGAATCATTTTTGTAATGATGCTACTCTGAAGGTTTTTCATGAAGACAATCCCGCTGAAGATGCAGGGCCACAGCCCTGGTGTAACTTTGATGTAAATTTTGTTTTTTGTAATATAAATTAGCCTAGATTTACGGAGAAAAAAAAAACTATAAAATAAAATTCCTTGCTCATGAAACCCATGAGAAAAACATTACAAAAATAATTTTATTTTCTTCTTTTCATCAATTACATAAAATCATAATTACACATGTCATTATGAAGACCGAACCTAATTAAACTTTTCAACACACTGGACATTACATTACCTTACAACATCTCTACCATACTAGGATGGAGAGTGCCTCTCGATGTAAAAATTAAATTACAATGTAATAAATTAAATTGAAGCGATTCGTTATTTTTAAAAATTTATGATGTTTTTTTAGCTTAGTGGATGTTATGCTTTACTATTATTATTATTTGTTGATCTAATGCTTCATTTTATTGACACTATAATATCTCTCCCATATCGAGTCGATATTGAAATGTTTACACTCATTTACAATTGCTATAACATTTCCCCATATTGAAGGAAAATTTAAATACTTACACTCATTTACGAACACTATAACATCTCCCCTATGTTGGGTTGTAGACTACCTCGGCGTAAAGTGATCACCTAACGAACCATTCAAAAATGACTTATACGAACTTACAATTGCATTATGCAGACAAACTAACAACACAAGCAAAGGGATATCATTGTGGATACAAACCAACAATTCAATCCATTCACACATATTAATATAAAGGATCGATTAAGTATTAAAATTCATAGGTGTTGGAATTCATTATCATTAGCACTGAAGGAAATAGTCAAAACCCCACAATTCCACAAAAATTAACCATAATAAATATAAAATTTTTGTAGCAAAAAAACTCTAGTGTTGAATGCTTATGTGTGAGGCTCTCTCCTAGGATCCTCTAACTAAAAAACTAAATTTATCTAAATTTAAACACAATAAGATGGGAAATAACTTATTTATATATAAACATTTATTTGATGATAATATACCATTAAAATTTATTTACCGTAATTTAAATAAGCAAGAATTTCATTCCAATCATTTACATAAGTAATCAATAAACACAGGAATCCCTATTCCAGTAGCCTACTTCAGATGCTCCTAAGCTCCTAACTCTGTTGGGATGCTCCTCTTGACTACCTGACTGGATTGGCCTCCCAGCCAACTAGGAAGTATTTCCTAGCCTAGGGAACCTCCACAGATTCCCTAGCCCTCCGAGCCCAAGTCCAACCAGATGTGGTGTGTCCAAGTTAAACAAACACTCTTCTTCTCTCCCTTCTCTTTTCTCCACCTTCCTCCCAAAACAAAATCCTCCAAAACCAAGACCAATGACCCCCCCTCCTCCTCTCATCATCCTTGCCCTTTTATGCCTCTTCCTCCCATCCACCTCAACCACCTATCATTAACGTCATAACTACCCCCTCATCCTTTCATTTGACTTGCCTTACCATATCTTCTCCCAAGTAAATTTGAGAGGACATTTTGGGGATAAGAGATGGATATTTAATTTGGAAATTAATTGGGGAAGACCATATATTCTCCCAAGTAAATTTGAGAGGACATTTTGGGGATAAGATATGGATATTTAATTTGGAATAATGGAAGGAGACCATTTCCTATACAAAAATTAAATTTGAGAAGACAAGTTGGGAATTGAATAATAACAATAATAAAATTTATATCAGTAAATAAATACAGTTCAGAAATGTAGGTATGTCCCAATATTTCTTGATAATTATTAGTCGATATTTTCAGGTAATTTAAACATTAATAAAATTTTCCTGATAAAATTAAGTAGGGCATTACATACACCCCTCCTTCAGAAAACTTCATCCTGAAGTTAGAGTGAAAAAGATACAAGTAGTTCGAAAGCAGTTTGACAAGAAGGCATAACAAAATAGAGAGATAGTTATAGTAGTAAAATTTGATAAGTCAGACAATGACACCACTTCTCATCAAGAGTCTCCAACTAATCTATGTCCTCATATCCTTCCTAACCTACTTCCATTCCCACCCTATCCATCCTCTTCTGTTATATACTATGGCATCTGCTATACCAATCTAACCACTGATAAAACCAATATGGCGGAAGCGTTGACTATATTGACCTAACTTCCCCAACAGCCAACTGGAAATCATCATCACACATCTAGGGGAGCCTGTTCATCACTGCCCTCCCATGATTCTAGGTTTGGAGGTTACATGGTGGGAAATACCTCCACCCCTCCTCACAACTAGGGTCAACACCCTAGTATGGACAAAACTACAGTGCTGGTTGGATACTTGTCATCGAATAATCCTGTCAGGTAGTCTTGTCACCTGCCATTTACATTTTACCCTTGTCATAAGAGTGCATATCAAGTGGATACAAATGTAATAGAACAATGTACATCATACCTTTCCTCATTAGATGTCTCGACCTTCCCCAATGGAGGAGTAGATCTTGGTTATCATATATTTCTTTCCAATCTGTAGGTTAGTTCTCATTCATGCATATATATAACAACAATATATATATATATATATATATATATATATATATATTATATATATATATATATAGATATATATATATATATATATATATATATATATATATATATATATATATAATATATATATATATATATATATATGTTAAACATCATGTTATTAAGTCTAGTATCCATGTGTCAATTTTGTAGTTCATACTGGAAATAAATCTTACATTAGATAAATCATATCCACTTAAGCCATACATGAAACAACAATAACTCTAATAAGTCATATACTAGATAAATCATCACCAAGTAAGCCATACATTGGGTCATATATCAAGCATTTTCATCATCAATACCTAATACATCTAATGATTTATATAAGTAGTTTCATATTTCCAACTAAATGCATCAATATTACATAGCATTCATAAATAAATAACATGGAACTGCAAAATAGAGCCTTAGCATAGGTAGCTATCTAAGTCAAAATGGGCATCACAGATGCTCAAAAAGTGATGGGTAGTCACGACATATAGTCTCTGAATCCTCCCAACTAGCAAATACTGGGCTATACTTGTTCCACTGGACCTTAACTTGGTCCACCATGCGACGTCTGAGCTGTCGAACCCTATGGTCCAATATGTATAATGGTTCGACCACTATGGTTCCCATGTCTGAGACCTGCGATTCCCTCCAATCTAGTTTGTGAGATTCATCAGAAGCATAATGTCGTAAAATAGATACATGAAAAACATCATGAGTTTTATGAAAATGGGGTGGCAGTACAAGACGATAGGAAACTGGTCCAATCTTCTCCTGATCCTAAAAGGTCCTACGAATCAACATGACAACTCTGTCCCTTTCCCAAACCGAATGGTGCTTTTGTTGGGTTGGATACGACTAAAAACTCGGTCCCCTACTTCATAACTGTGATTAATCCTATGTGAATCAGCATAACTCTTCTGTCTATCTTGTGCTTCCTTTAACCTTTGTCGAATCTGTCTTACATGTTCCTCCATTTCTTGAACAAATTTTGGCCCAAATATTACTTGGTCCTCCAAATTTTCCCAACTCAATGGTGTCCTACATGGCCTTCCATATAAAGCTTGATAAGGAGGCATCCTGATTGAACTGTGGTAACTGTTATTATAAGAAAACTCTACCAATGGTAAGTACCTTTCCCACTGAGTCTTATTATCCATGACATACATTCTAAGCATGCCTTACATAACTTGAATTACTCTTTCAGTCTACCCATCTGTTTCTAGATGATATGCAGTGCTCAGGTTCAACTGAGTCCCTAGTGCTTATTGCAAACTTTTCCAAAACTAGATGTAAATCAAGAGTCTCTATCATAAATGATCTTTGTGGGTAACCCATTTAGTCGAATAACTTCACTTATAAAAACTTGTGCCACATCAGTAACATTGTAAGTGTCTCTTACTGGAACGAAATGGGCACTTTTGGTCAATTTATCAATTATGACCAGTATAGCATTGTGCCTTTATGACGTGAATGGAAAACCCACTAAAAAATCCATTGAAATTACCTCCCATTTAGACATAGGGATGTCATGTGGTTGTAGGAGTCATGCTGGATGGCGATGATCAGCCTTCACTCGTTAACACTCAAGACATTTGGTGACAAACTAGACAATGCCATGCTTCATGCCTACCCAAAAGAAGAGTTTCTTCGTGTCCGCGTACATCTTCTACACTCCAGGATGTGCAAAAAAGAGTGCTCTATGTGACTCTTCTAGGATGGTACTTCTTATACCCCTTTCCTTAGGTATGTACATTCTCCCTTGAAATCTCAATTGTCCATCTAGTTCAAGGACATATCCCTCAAACTGTGGTTCTATCTGCTTTCCACTCTTGAGTGCTGAGATATCCTTTAGATACCAACTATCTTCAAAGAGTTTCTCCAACACACATTCCCTCAAATTTACCTTTAAGGATACTAGGGAGAAGGTTCGTGGCCTCCTACTTAGTGCATCGGCCACCACATTCTCCTTTCCCTTAATGTATGAGATCTCAAAATCATGCTCACTCATGAATTCGCTCCACCGCCTTTGTCTAGCATTCAAATCCCTTTGAGTGAAGAGGTTCTTCAGGCTTTGATGATCTGTTCTTAACTCAAATCTTCTCCCAACGAGGTAGTGTCTCCACAGTTTCAAAGCTAACATCACTGTTGCTAACTCTAAGTCATGGGTAGCATACAACTCTTCATGTTTCTTCAATTTTCTAGATGCATAAGCTATTACTCTACCTTCTTGCATCAATACTGCTCCCAATCCTTGCTTTGAAGCATCGGTGCAGACAGTGAAGTCTTTTTCCATGTCCAGTACTCGAAGGATTGGTGCACTAGTTAGTAACTTATTTAGTTCTATGAATGCAGTGTCACATTCATATGCCCATTCATACTTGGCCCCCTTTTGTTGTAATGTGGTGATGGGTTTTGCAATCCTCGAAACCCTTCCACAAACCTGCGATAATACCCTGCTAGCCCCATAAAACTATACACCTAATGAGCATTTTTTGGTACTAGCCAATCCATTACGGCCTTTACCTTTTTCGGGTCAACTGAAATCCCTTCCCTTGAAATGATGTGCCCAAGGTAATGAAATTTCCTCTGAAAGAAGGAACATTTGAAATTTTCCATACAATTGATTTTCCCTTAAGCAAGTCAATACAACCCTTAGGTTCTTTTCATGCTCCTTTTCATTCTTGGAATACACAAGAATGTCGTCCAGAAAGACTTGCACAAATTGGTCCAAATAATTCCTAAACACCCCATTCATGAGGCTCATGAATACTATTGGTGCATTGGTCAAACCAAATGGAACAACTACGAACTCGTAGTGCCAAAACTGAGTTTTAAATGCAGTTTTTGAGATGTCACCTTCCTTAATCCTCAATTGGTGGTATCCAGATCGTAGATCGATCTTTGAGAAAATTGTTTCTCCCTTCATTTCATCAAAGAGGTCATCTATTCTAGGTATCGGGTACCTCTTTATTGTGGCTCTATTCAAGTCCCTATAATCTATGCATAGCCTTAAGGAACCATCCTTCTTCTTGACAAAAATCATTGGTGCACCCCAAGGTGAGATACTAGGTCTGATAAATCCCAAGTCTAAGAGCTCTTTTAACTACATCTAAAACTCACAAAGTTCTGGCGTTTTCAACCTATAGGGTGTCTTAGATATTGGTTCTGCACCAAGTTTTAGGTCGATTTTGAAATCAATCTCCCTTATAGGAGGTAATCTAGGCAATTCCTTAGGAAAAACATCCTTGAATTCTGACAAAATTGGGTGTTGATTTAGGGAGGGTCCTTTCTGGTCACTTACAGCCTCGACCACATATAGCTTGCAACCTTGTCAGAGACAACACTTTACCTTCATCATGGATATGAATCGTAGTGACACTCCTCTCGTCATTCCACAAATCTCAATTGGCCTACCTTCATCATCTAAACAAATCACCTTCTTCTTGAAACAATCTACCAAAGCTCAATGAGCTTCTAGCCAATCCATTCCAATAATTACATCATACGTCCCCAATGCTGTGATGTATGCCTTCAACTTAGTTATACACACCCGAGGTTTACCTGACATTGGTCAACACTAGGTCCTACTGCTTGTTTTATCCTAGAAGTCATATCAACTTGCTTAAAGTCATCATGCTCATAGGTTGCCAACCCACATTTTTCTAATGCAGCTGGTGAAATGAAACTATCTGTAGCACATGAAACAAAAAAAAAATTAACTTTTACTTTGTTTATCATACGTTAGGTTTCTACCATGGCATATTGGTGTTCAACTTGTTGGTTATCAACGATTGCATAGATTCGATGGTGGCCACTTTCTCCCCCCATTGGTGCTTTTCCTTCTCTACAGTTGTTACTAGTTTGTAACTCGGGACAGTTACGCTGTTAGTGAGGTCCCCCACATCCCCAACAAGTGATGCGTGGTAGAATTTTAATAGAATGTTGTGGAGTTCTCTGGAAAGAGTTCCTTCCCTTGGGACCCCTGCCCCTACTTGTTTCTCCTCGCGTATGACCTTGATTTGCACGCGCCCTTGAAGTTGCGGGTGAAGCTGCACTAGTAACCATTGAAATCCCCACTGTCGGTGCTCTGGGTACAACCCTGTTTCCATATGGCGGTGGCCTCAACCTTCCTCCCCTGGGGAAGGTATGAGGGGCCTTCCCCATAAACCTTAGTTTTTGTGGAAAAATGGTTTTGTTTCCACCCTTTAAGTCTAAGTGTTCTTCAACATAACAAGCATGTTCCACAGCTTCTGTAACGGAGGATGGTTTCCACATCCGCACCATTTCCCTAATATTAGGGTTCAATCCATAAATGAAACGATCTGCTTGGCACTGGTCAGTATCCATGTAGGAGACATACTTGACCAATTCCATGAATCTAATCTCATATTCTTCTACCGTATGATTTCCCTGTACCAAGGCATGGAAGGCTCCTACCTGTTGTTCTTCATAATATGTTGGTAGGTACTTTTTCTTGAATCTCTCCTCAAATAACTCCTAAGTAACTGTGTCCAAAGTGAGGTGTAGTTGACGCTCTAAGTTACCCCACCAATTGAGAGCACTATCTCTGAGTTGGAATATCGCTATTTTATCTTTTGAATTGGAAGTACAATCTCTTAGTGTGAAGAACCTTCTCATTTCCTCTAACCAGGCTTCTGCATGTTCGCTGGCACGACCTCCAAAAAACTATGGGAGCTTAATATTTTGGAGCTCCCTAGTAATGTCCTCGATTGGAGGTCCTCTATCAGAGTCTCTTGATACCTCGAGATTTCTAACCCTGATGGAGGGTGCTCTTCTTCCACTTCAATTATTTGGCGCCCTTTTAAAGTCCCATTAATTGCTTATAGGGAACACAAGATGAGAGCCAACTCCGGTGAAGGTAATGGGTTATTTGTAGGAGGTCCTTGTGATGACCTTCCTTGACCTTGATTTCTTTGCATTCTCACCATTTTGAATTGTTCAAATATCTGTATGATACACAAGACTCATTAATCCAACTTAGGACTTGTCCACTCTTAGCTGACTCACATACATGTGTATAACAATAGTCATAAGTTTTTTTTCTTTTATTATGCTCGTAAACAAGCATTATTAGTACTGAGAAGATTCCCAAGGATCTACCAAATACTCTCATGTGTGAGTTCTACATAACTTACAATTTTTCTCTTGATACTTGCTAGGCACTGGTGCAATGTACTTTGTAGGTCACACTTTAACACAAAATTGTTTTCTTTAGTCCCATAGTTATAATTTAATATTAAGCTAATTGATAACTTGGTTTAATATATTCAAATAATCAAGTTAATTACTAACATGAATAATACCCTTTTTAGTCATGTCGTCCTTCTATGGCCATTAGTTGTTCCTTCCCAAGCTTTATATTATGTTTGAAATCATTTATGTCTATTTTATGAATCTTGGGATCTCATATAGGACATATACACAATTGGTCTCACCTCTTGAAGAGGCAGTGTCCTTGAAGCAAGGTCTCTAAGAAATTATCCATGAATGCATATATATATATATATATATATATATATATATATATATATTGCAATAATTAGATTTAAAGAAGAAAAATAACATTGCTAAAATAAATGTGAATTCTTACGAGCTTCATAGACAAAGTCTAAATATTGTGGGATGAAAAAATGCCATTTTTGTGATATTAATAGAATGGAGAATGGAAATTAATATCATTTATATACTTGTATTAGACCAAACACATAAATATTAATTTCAAAATGTATTTAACATATATATTTCATAACACAGTGAAAGGGTAATTACCCAGACACCAGTGGATGTGAAGCTCCAGGCAGAAATTGAGGAGTCTATGCATTCGTTTGAATACACAAAATCGGTCGATATATCTGGAGAGAGAAGTAGCATTCCATTTGAGACAATCAATTCATACCTTCAAGGGCTACTGAAGGGGAAGTTGATTCAGTCATTTGGGTGTAGGCTTACGGTGGACGAGGAGAGCTTTGCAGTGGTGGCGTACAATGAAATTTCCCCTGAGATGTTGGATGTTGTGAGTGGTGCCCATGCAGCGCCGAGCATATGGGGGGGGGGCAGCGGGAAGAGGGGGGTGGTAGTGGTAGTGTTGGGGGGCTTATGATAATTGGTATGGATATCTAGACACTTTTCAGGCTTGCAAGTACCGCTGACTTGCAGAAAGCGGCCACCTTCGCGGACGTGCATCTTCTGAACCCACTATTTGTCCGTTGCAATAGCTCTGGTAAGCCCTTCTATGCCATTCTTAACAGAATAGATGCAGGGTTGGTCATAGACTTTGAGCCAATGACACCTCCTGATGTGCCTGTATCTGCCGCTGGTGCACTGCAGTCATACAAGTTGGTTGCTAAGGCCATTTCTCACTTACAGTCTCTCCCTGGTGGAGATATTTGGTTGTTGCGTGACAATGTGGTGCAGGAGGTGTGGGAGCTTACTAGGTATCACCGTGTGATGGCATATTGATTTCACGAAGATGAACACGGTGAAGTAGTTGTAGAGGTGAGAAGACCTGATCTAGAGCCTTGTTTGGGTCTGCATTATCCTTCCATTGATATTTCCCAGGCTTCCAGGTTTTTATTCATGAAGAACAGAGTGAGAATTATTTGCGATTGTTGTGCCCCTCTTGTGAAGGTAATACGAGACAAACAATTGTGTCAGCCTTTGAGCTTGTGTGGATCCGTAGTGCAGGCACCTCATGGCTGCCATGTGAAATTCCTGGCCAACATGGGTTCTATTGCATCTCTGGTGATGTCAGTGACGATACATGAGAATGGAGATGACAGTGAAGGCAGTGGGCATCAAAAACCGCAGAAAGGAAGGAAGCTTTTGGGCCTTGTAGTTTGCCATCACACAAGTCCACAGGTTATCTCTTTCCCTTTGAGGTATGTTTGTAAATTTCTTATGCAAGTTTTTAGCATTCAACTAAACAAAGAGGTTGAATTAGCCGCTCAATTGAGGGAGAAACATATCTTACATGTCCAAACTGTGCTTTGTGATATGCTTCTTCGTGATGCACCTGTTGGGATCATGTCTCAGACTCCCAACATTATGGACCTTGCAAATGTGATGGGGATGCTTTATTATATGGGAAATGCCTTTGGCTTTTGGGGACCACTCCTACTAAGGCTCAGATATTAGATATTTCATATTGGCTCCTTGAGCATCACAGAGATTCCACTGGTTTGAGTACTGACAGTCTTGCAGAAGCAAGCTATCTAGGAGTTGTGTCATTAGGTGATGCAGTTTGTGGAATAGCCGCAATCAGAATTACCTCCAAAGACTTCTTATTTTGGTTCAGGTCTCACACAATGAAAGAAATAAAATGGGGAGGTTCTTAACATGATCCCAATGATAAAGAGGATGGCAGGAGAATTCACCCTCAGTCATCATTCAAATCATTCCTGGAAGTTTAAAAGGTGAAGTCTTCCTTGGGAGGATGTCAAGATGGGTGTCATCAATTCATTGCAGCTGATTCTGAGGGATTCCTTTCAAGATATTGATGATAGTGACAAGAAAACCATGATACATTCACAACTAAATGACTTGAGGCTTCAAGGAATAGATGAACTAAGTGCAGTGATAAATGAGATGGTAAGGTTAATTGAAACTGCAACTGTGCCAATTTGGCAATCGATTCTAATGGACTCATAAATGGATGGAATACTAAAGCAGCTGAACTCATAGGATTGTTGGCCAATGAAGTTATAGGGAGGCCTTTAATTGATATTTTTCAACATGACTCGGTTGAAACCGTGAAAAAAATGCTCTACTTGGCTTTGCAAGGAGGAGAAGGGGCCTGAATGTCTGTAAAACTTTACTCTAATGGATACACCATCTATGCAGAAAGACAACATTTCTGGGTCAAAATCTATGTAGAACTATAGTAATGCAATTAAGTCAAAGACTTTACAAAACACAATACCAAGAACAAGGCATAATGACACTACAGAAGGGCCTAAATCTAGACAAATGTCATATTTTGAGGGAATAAATCTACATATGGGCTGCCAAACTTCTGAGAATACGTTCTTTGTATCGTGTTCTCTAAGCTAGGAATTACTTAAATAGTACCAATGAACGCATTGAAAAGAACACATTACAAGAAAGATCAAATACATGCTCTAAAATCTGTTGTTGATGATGTTGCAGAGGCATCTGTGGATGCTGTTGTTGGAAGAGCGAATTATGCATCAAGCTTGATGGTCCATAAGAAACAGGTGGCGTTGTTGAGCTTTGAAGATGTAGGTATTTTCCTTCCATTGAAGTGAAATGATAGAGATCACAACCCTATAATCTCCTTACAAATGCAGTTAACCTTAGTACCTCTTCCTCGAGATGAATGAGACCGATTTTGGGCAACAACACGATATTTTATACCCAATGACAATGGAATATGTGCATACGTAGGTGCTTGGCCCTTTTATAGAAGGATGGATGTTAGAGTCAATGAAAGAAAAAAGGATATCTCATCTACTACAGATGATCACCTTAAATTTAGTAAACGACATTCATAATTTATGGATTTCTCCTGGATTTTGCAGAATTGATAACTATTGCTTTTCATGAGCTAGAAAGGAATATTTTTGTATTTTGTAGGTGATAATGCATATAGATATGTATGAAATATCATGCATGCAACAGATAAACAAACCAAAATATTCCCTTGTTGTAGCATGAGAATCTTATTCTTTATCAAACAAAGTCTTATAAAGTTTCTGCTCTGCTTTTAATATAATAATAACTCAGGATTTCAATCTCGTTGTCTGTACTAAACTACAAACAATATAAATGATTGTTTATGAGAACCCACCTACAAATCTTCATACATATGGAAAGCGTATAGAAAATAACAGGGATTTGTATCCCACATACGAATTCTTGTGGGTGTTAAATTCTACACTTCAGATGGGTTTAGCAAATAACAGGGCTTTGTATCCCACATACGGATTTTTTTTGTGGGTGTTTGAGCTACATTGTATTACAGCATGAATCATGGGATCTTGGTTTAAAACTGGAGAATATTGCAGATATTTCTCCGATATCGGATCCAATGTTAAATGACTGAATTGATATTGTGAAGGCATGCATGCACCTCAAGGAATGCTCGAGGGAGTATAAAATGGTGTCTGCCTACGGAAATATTCGTTATATCCACCGAGACTTTATGAGCAACAGGGACACTCAGTTTCTAATTCTTTGAATGTGCCATGTGAGAAAATGAAGGACTACACTCTTGATAAGGAAGATTCAAGCAAAGTCAAATGGATCAAGTGGAAGATTGGGAAAGTGTAGCGCTTAGCATAGAGAAGCAAGAAGCAAAGGCCCATGCAAAGGATATGTCAACATTTTGTGGCAGCTAGCTGTTAAGATCAAGAGTGATGTAGTTAAGGATACACAATGCAGTGATAAAAGAAGTTCTAAATTAAAGAGTCGGTAAAATGGAGAAAAAATCATTAAATTAGTCTTAAATGAAATCAGTTCCACATAATTTTTATAATAAAAATGCTTACAAGTAATTATGAGGGTTATAAAATCTTTTAGCGGAGATTTGGGTCTAGTGGGTCTTGGGTCCAGATTTTGAATCTGGGCTCTGATACCACGTGTGAGGCTCCCTCCTAGGATCCTCTAACTAAAAAATTAATTTTATCTAAATTTAAACACAATAAGATGGGAAATAATTTATTTATATCAAAACATTAATTTGATGATAATATACCATCAAAATTTATTTACCACAATTTAAATAATTAAGAATTTCATTTCAATCATTTACATAAGTAATCAATAAACAGAGGAATACATGTTCCAATAGCTTAGTTGAGATGCTCCTGAGCCCTTGACTCTGTTGGGATGCTCCTCTTGACTACCCAACTGGATTTTCCTCCTAGCCAACTATGAAGTATTTCCTAGACCAGGGAACCTCCACAGGTTCTCTGGCCCTCCAAGTCCAAGTCCAACTAGATGTAGTGTGTCCAAGTTAAACAAACACTCTCCTTCTCTCCCTTCTCTTTTCTCCACCTTCCTCCCAGCCAACTAGGAAGCATTTCCTATCCCAAGGAACCTCCACAGGTTCCCTAGCCCTCCAAGCCCAAGTCCAATCAGATGCAGTGTGTCCAAGTTAAACAAACGCTCTCCTTCTCTCCCTTCTCTTTTCTCCACCTTCCTCCCAAAACAAAATCCTCCAAAACCACAACCAAAGCCAAAACAAAGACAAAGTATCCCCCCTCCTCCTCTCATCATCCTTCCCCTTTTATGCCTCTTCCTCCCGTCCACCTCAACCACCTATCATTAATGTCATAACTACCCCCCATCCTTTCATTTTACTTTTCTTACCATATCTTCTCCCAAGTAAATTTGAGAGGTTATTTTGGGGATAAGATATAGATATTTAACTTGGAAATTAATTGGGGAAGACCATATCTTCTCCCAAATAAATTTGAGAGGACATTTTGGGGATAATTTATGGATATTTAATTTGGAAATTAATTGGGGAAGACCATATCTTCTCCCAAGTAAATTTGAGAGGAAATTTTGGGGATAAGATATGGATATTTAATTTGGAATAATGGAAGGAGACCATTTCCTATCCAAAAATTAAATTTGAGAAGACAAGTTGGGAATTGAATAATAACAATAATGAAATTTATATCAATAAATAAATTTACAGTTCACAAATGTAGGTATGTCCCAATATTTCTTGATAATTATTAGTCAATATTTTCAGGTAATTTAAACACTAATAAAATTTGCATAATAAGATTAAGTTTGGCATTCCATTATGCACTCATTCTTTACTCCTTAGCAAGACCAAAATTACAATAAAGTCTAGTTCTCTTCTCATTTACAATTTCATCAAAATAATTTTATTTAGCACCTCTCTATTGGTGTGCTTGGGTTTATAGGTAGCATTAGCCTTGTTGAGAGAAATTAGAAGCCAAGTGTTCTTGTCTCTTCAACTCCATATCTTCATCACTTTTCCTCTCCCTTTCATATTGTGTTGGCATCATTCTAATTAGAGTTCCCTCTAGTTGTTTTTTTCATAGTGCTTAAAATGGAAGAGCAACACTTTGGAGCGGAGTGGCAGTGAATTGATCTAACATGGGCACTTTACACCATCAACGTTTTCTCCTACCTCATTATCAGCCTCCATAGTCATGAGTTTCACTTCCATAACCATAAACCTCAAATTTTACTAATTTCTTTACGATAATTTGAGTAATTAACCATTCAACATTTCTTGCAAATCAATAAATGAAGTAATGATAATATTTATATAGAAGTTACAAACAAAAACCATCAATAATTTTATTTATAAATTTATTCTAAAAAATCTATAAAATAAATAAATAAATAGTAAATAAAAATAAAAATCTCCCAATATTTCTATGTCATATAAGCAGGGTTGGAATTTGATGGGAAAAATTCTTGTCACAGGGCATTTTTGGCGTATTTGATGTTTACAAATTTTTCATAACCATCTTCCCTGATGTGTTCTAAAATTTACAAAAGTATTTTTGATGGGTTATTATTTTCCGAAAACGTTCTTAATACTGCATATCGAGTTGTTTCATTTGGACTAGGGCCTATCATGGTGTCACATCCATCCATTTATTCACCAAGAATGGAGTAAGACTGTGAGTAGGCGGACATCAATGCTATATTTCCTTGAGCCTCTCTTGTCTACTAAATCCATTGAATATTTATTTACAGAGTATGGGGTTTCATATATTGTACGATATGTTAGATGGGAAATAACTCAAGAGTGATGGTAAGGCATCAACTCAAGATCTTCATAGTGGTTTGAGATCGAAGTAGGTGGCATCCTTGCTTGTTTGAAAATATTCTTAGGTTTTCTCGTCCAAGATTGCCCATTTCTCTCCAACTTGCTTGGCTAGCTGATCAAAGGGAATGAATCACGTAAGCAGTTGTATCTATGTAAATTTCTTGTGGGAGGTTTGTGTGACCATAAGTGAGGTGGTGGGGATTATCATGGAAAATTAGCTCATGTTTGGTTGCTTGGCATGTGCTTGATTATGGTACTGAGATCAAACCTCCCCACCCCCCAACGCAAAGGTACCATTCAAGATTACAAGAAGAGAAAGGTTTATAATAAAATAGAAAAAACATTTTGACTGTATTAATGGGAGTAATGGAGAATTTGGTTTTTGTATTTGTGCATTGGGGTGTTTGAAAAAAAAATCATTAGCTCAACCAGCCCGTAACTTCCCCTCCAGCAGGAAAACCTCATTTCCTTTCTAAAACACCTCGCTACCCATTAGAGAAGAGTGAAGGATCTTGCTAGACGCCTAACTCTACTAGAGAAAGAGCAACAACTAGTAAGTATGAGTTATTTTCCAAAACCATTTTGTATTAAAGAATAGGTTAGTGAATTTAATTATATAAAATATTGTTTTATATTGAGTAGAAAAGAATGATAGGGCATGTTTTTAAATTAAAATATGTCATAAAACAAAGTAAAGACAATCTTTACATTATATAATGGTTTGTTGTAGATCAAATGTTATTATGTTTTTGGAAGAGAACTACAAATATTGTCTTCACCAAAATACATGTTAATAAGATAAGTATTAATTAAGCATGTCATAAGAACCAACACATCATTGTATTGTCATTATTATGTATGCATATGAGGAGGTAGCTCAAAGAAAGAAAAGAAAAAACATATTTTTTTGTTTTTTTGGTAATTAGGTTGAACCTAGGTTGGGGTTACTTAATAGTGGCATCCATCATCAACCCGTCCTCACCCTCCCCATGGGATTCTGTTAGGCCCCTATACTACCAGTGTAACCCCTTATTGTTATTAGTACAACCCCCTTATTATATTGTTGTACCCATGTGGTCCCCATATTGTTATTATTGTGCCCCATAGAAGCCAACTATTGTTATTATTGTTCCCTTACATTATTATTGTTATTTCGGCTCTGATTATATTATGACCCCTTAGACTCCTATATATAGAGAGGAGGTCTTCTCATTTGTATCATCCAAGAATTGTTCATTTGTGTAATGTAAAGGAGGTTGCCCCCTCGAAGAGGCTTATTTCTAAGGTGTTGATCTATCATTTCTATCTTTTTTTGAGCTGGTTTCATAACAGATTCAAACCGAAGACCTAGTGGAAACTAAACCTCAACTAAAATGTATGATGGAAATTGATTTGACACATTACATTGGAGAATTTATGATATTCAACTAATGTATCAATGGTGTATTGTAAGTAAAATTGATTGATTTATTTCCAAATCATGCTTGAATGTGCCCAACTCTATAATATTCTTAAAAAAATGCATAGGGGACAACTTACAGTGACTCCACACGGACAACACCGAATCATGGATGGGACGTGAAATTGAAGAATCAAATGTGTACCAAACTTTTCGTGCCTTGTAAAATCAAGGCCTCCTCGATCAATTTGTGCTACTCTAAAATCATTGCACTCTATGTGGGCTTACCTATTTGGCTACGCAATCTTGGAGGCAGACTCTTCCATCTTTGCATGGCATTAATACCATCGTGGTTGGATGGAGGCCATCAAACCATTCAAAAATGTGCTTAGTTTGCTTTGCATATATTTTTTTTTGTCTTTTAAAATTATGTAGAACATTAACGCGAGTGGGCTTTAATCAATTTTACATTTTTTATTTTGAAAATTTTACTATGCAAAAAAAATCCAAAACAAAATTCTGTTAAAACTATGTAGAGCACTAAGGCTACTGGGTTTTAGTCAATTTTACATTTTCTATTTTGAAAGTCTTACTATGCAATAAAATTCCAAAACAAAATTTAAATGAAGAAACTACCACTCTGATGTTTCAGAAGAGTTCGACATAATTCCATAATGTTGGCTTGCTTTGCAACCTTTACAAAATGGCGAGTGGAAAATAACTCAGAGGCTGGTGAATTTTCCAGAGAAAACTTATGTACTCCATTTTTTTTTTGGGTAGTGTATGTATTTTTTGTTCACCAACCTCTAAGTTATTTTCCATGGGTCACTATCATTCTACAAAAAATCATTATATAATATAAAGATTGATTTTACTTTGTTTTATGACACATTTTACTGTAAAATTATCCACTATCATCATGTTCTACTCAGCCTCAAAACAATTTTAACTTAAAGTCAATCAATCATCTTTCTGATTTGTTTTAAGTTTAAAAAATATCAAGATTTCCAAAGTAGGCCCTATTGAATGGTCTTTACTACTAAGAATTGTGTATAATTTTTTGAACGACTTACAATCATGTATTTTTAATGTTTAACAATTAATTTAATCTTAATTTGATTGTGAATTTGGTTATTCAAAATTCTTTTTTAAAAAATATATTTTAGAAGATATCATTTATTATTATTAATAATAATTATAAAGGAATAATAAGGTTTAGGGTTCAATAAGCGATTTGTACGCTATGGGCATTTTTGTTTTTTATTTTATTTATGATAAATATCTGAATTTTTTTAATATAATTGTATTATTGAAAGGTAATTTTTTATTCAAAATTTGATTGGTGAAGAATTTATTTATTATCAAAAAGTTATTCTTGAAGGGAAAAATTTTAAACATGACGTTTCTTGACTCGAAGAATAAAGATCCAAAACGTCAAAAAAAAATTGTCTGATAGGTAAAGAGGAATCCAAATTCCAACCCTACATATGAGTGTCGAGACTAATTCATATGGGGAGTGATCATATTGTAAAAGTAACTCATACTAAAAATATTGAATAATTATTATAAGATTGTCTTCCCTTTCTTTTTTACACACTATTCCATTCCATAACATTAATATCAGAGTCTAGTTATTATTTGAAATCCTTAAATGCCATAATAACTTTCCTGTGGTGAATGTAAACTCTTTCTAAATGGTTGTGACCGTTAATCTTAATCAAGGATTGTTAAAGCCCTAAATATCTTGATGGATGGTTGGGAAAGGAAGACATACAATAGAATGGAGGATTATTTAATGGATGAATGCTCGTTTTAAATGGTTGCGGGTCACATGCCAGTGGCGATGATGGCAACTACTAGGAGGGAAATACTTTCCAGATGGAGGAATAAGATGTCAGTGGCGACTCGCACATTAAAACACTCTGTCAGACCAATAGATTTATTGAGGTAGTAATGCTTCCATGTCATGTGTTCCAAGTAATTCTTTCATGTCATGTAATGTGTCCATGTAATGAAAACTAATAGTTTGATGATTAATCAGTTTGTAGTCATGAAATGTTTCCATTCTGGTTAAAAAAAGGTTGGTCATTCTTAAACTGCAAGCCCCGTGTCTTAAACATCAATTCTTATGTGTTAGTAAGGTCAAGTTTTTTGATCAACTTTTGAACAATTCAGTATCCAGACTTCCATCCTAGCAACTGAGGGATAGCCAAAAGAGAAATATTTGACAGATGGTGATTGGTCCATAGGATGGTTCATTACTTGATGGCTCTTATCGCAGAAGCCCCGACGAGCCGAGATATCAATATTATTGATCTTGCAAATTTTATCAATGATGGTCAGAGGCGATTATGTTTTAAATGGATGTCAAGTGGCAACTCGAAGATGTGGTGGTGAAAGAGCAGTGTTTGCGAGATTCTAGAGTGGATGTGAGTGTTAATAGACTAGTCTGACAGTTATCATATTGTTGTTGTAATATGTGTTTTCAATGTTTTCCATGTAAGCATTAAGGGAGGGTATTGAAAGTAATGCTTCCATGTCATGTGTTCCATATGTATTACAAGTTCTCAGTGAGTATTCCGAGGTGTTATTCTAGATGTGGTTGTTTCCCATGTGTATGGGTTGATGTTGTTTCGTCTCCCAGTCTTAGATCCACTTTCTTAGGATCTAGATTTGTCGAAGTCAGTAATTTGTATCCTATATATATGTAACCTTTGTGATCAATAAAAATATGACAATGATTTGTGCTGTGTGTAATTTTTCTCTCTCTTTCTATTTTTATAACACGTTCCACACCTTGAATGCCAATTGCGACTCGCACATTAAAACACTCTGTCAGACCAATAGACTTATGGAGGCAGTGGAGACCTTCAACCATCTGATTTCAGCTAAATCTAATCCCACCATCAACACCTACAATCCTTTGTTAAGTACCCTAGTACGATGAAATCGACATCAATCAGTGTTGCTTGTTTACAAACTTATGGTTGAAGCAGACAGTCTTGAATCTCATTTATCTGAGAATTGTTATCAACTGCCATTGTAAAATAGTTAGAATGGATTATGATTTCAAAGTGTTTAAAGGAATGGAAGCACATGTTTATATTCCAAATGTGTTAATATTCAATACCCTCATCAAAGGGATTTGTAAGACATGCAGGATGGAGGATGTTGTTGAACCATTCAATAAAATGGTGAACAATTGACAAATTCCTAATCTTTTTACCTATATCACCCGAATAGATGGGCTCTGCAAGAGAGGGAAAACCCACAATGTGTTTGGATTGATAGTTTTTACGCTACAAATGGGTCATGAGCCCGACAATACTACATTTACCATCCTCGTGGATGGAATCTGCAAAGAAGGTAAGCTACAAGAGGCCAATCAACTATTGTATCTGATGTTAAAAGAAGGGCATAACCCCAAAATTATTACATTTACTGCTTTAATTGATGGTTTTTGTAAGGAAGGCAAGTTGGAGGAGGCTAGGAAGCTTCTTTATGAAATGTGTCATAGAGACATATGCCCAGATGTTATCACATACATTGTGCTTATTAATGGTTTTTGTAAGGGAGATAAGTTAGAGGAGGCTATGAATCTCTTCTATGAAATGTTTGACAGAGACATATTCCCACATGTCGTCACATACAGTAAGCTTATTAATGGTTTTTGTAAGGGAGGCAAGTTGTGGGAGGCTACGAAGCTATTTTATGAAATGCCCAATAGAAACATAAGTCAAGATGTTGTCACATACAATGTGCTTATTGATAGTTTTTGTAATAAAGGCAAGTTGGAGGAGGCTACGAAGCTATTCTATGAAATTCCCAATAGAAACATATGCCCAAATGTCATTACGTACAATGTGCCTATTGATGGTTTCTGTAAGGGAAGGAAGTTGCAGGAGGCTACGAAGTTGTTCTACGAAATGTCTGACAAAGACTTATGCCTAGATGTTGTCACATATGGTGTGCTTATCAATGGTTTTTGTAAGGCGGGCAAGTTGGAGGAGGCTACGAAGCGCTTCTATGAAATTTCCAACAGAAACATATGCCCAAATGTTGTCACATACAAAGTGCTTATCGATGGTTTCTGTAAGGGAGGCAAGTTGGAGGAAGCTACAAAGCTCTTCTATGAAATGTCTGAGAGAGACATATACCCAAATATTGTCACATACAATGTGCTTATTGATGGTTTTTGTGAGGGAGGAAAGTTGGAGGAGGCTACGAAGCTATTCTATGAAATGCCCAAATGAAACATAAGTCCAAATGTTGTCACATACGATGTGCTTATTGATGGTCTCTATAAGAAAGGAAAGTTGGAGGAGGTTGCAAAGCTCTTCTATGAAATGCCTGAAAAAAATATACCCCAATGTTGTCACATTAAATGTGCTAATTGACGGCTTTTGTAAGCAAGCCAAGTTGGAGGTTGCTACAAACCTCTTCTATGAAATGTCTGATAGGGACATCTGCCAAGATGTTGTCACACATAATGCGCTTATCAATGGTTTTTGTATAGGAGGAAAGTTGGAGGAGGCTATGAAGCTCTTCAATGAAATGTCCGACAGAAACATATGCCCTGATGTTTTCACATACAATGCACTTATCATTGGACTAAATAGCAGTGGAAGGATGCCACCAAAGTAGTTCATGAGATGTTGGATAAGGGGAACAATCTGTGTTATCACATACAATGTTCTTATTGCTGGTCTTCACAAATAAGTGAAGCTTCAAGAAGCTCTCAAATTGTTAGAAATTATGGCTGAAATAGGTGATCAACCTAATGATATCACATATAATACACTTATAGATGGGTTTTACAAGGTGGGTAATCTAGAAAAATTCAGGGCTCTCCTTAAAGAGATGTTGGAGAATGGTTGCATGACTGACCTAATTCGCTTTACTACATTAATAGATGGAATCTGTAAGAATCACAAGAAATACAAAGCTTAACAAATCTTTTATGAGATTCCATAGCATGCTTCGAGCCTTTATGATGTTACATACAACACATTGATGGATGGACTTTGTAATATTGGTAATCTTAATAAGATATCTAAAGTGATCAAAGATAGTAACTGTCCAAGAGGCCTCATAACTACATAGGATTATATTTACCACCCTCATGGAGGAACTATGTAAGGAAGGCACACCCAAAGAGGGAAATAGAGCATTGCATGAGGTCTTAAAAAAGGTTTGGCTTGCAGCTAACATATTTTGTAGCAAACAACAATATCTATAAAAATATCGATGTAGCAGTAATTGACTAGCAATGGATGAAGTGTAGGGGTGACTTCAGTAATAATGCACTAGCAAGCTATCTGAAATAGATTTGGCAATTCATCTTAATGAAGTGATCTCAGTGGTCGAATTCCCATTAGCATACCAAGTGTTTCTTTGAAAAGACAATGCATTAAGAGTTTAGTGGGTTGCACATCCTGATTAAATACACCAGTTCATCAATCTAAAACGGAATTGGCTTTAGTAGTTAGTGTGTTGCAACTTTCAATTGATGAAGTGCCCCCAAGAAAAAATTCAAAGTTGTTCGTCACAATAATAATCTGGAATTGATTTGATGAAATGGTTAGTGGATTGTCATTGCCTTTGATAGAGTGTACGTTGTGAATTTTAATAGTGAACTGTACTTAAATGGACTAACCTCGTTTGAAGTCTTGAACTGAGTTTGTTTACAATTTTGTAGTTTGCTTTGGAATGCCCCTGCTTTTTGTTATGTATTTGACTCTTTAGGCCTTGTGAAATATTTTTCTTTATTGATTGAATGCACAAGCTCCATATCTATCGAGTACTTGCCGAGACTCCATATCTATCTAGTACTTTCTCCCATTATAGAACACAAAAATTGTAATGATTGTCATAGCATGTCTTAGTTACAATGCATATTTTTTTTATTTAGACACCTACAACTACTTCATTGTATAGTTTTTGTTGTCCAAATTGTAGTAGCTGAGACAACTATTATCTCAGTGTCCATCTGTTGTGAACTTGCTACAATCAACTAGGTTAGCAAGTTGTCATGTGTATGCTACTAAGAGAGGATATCAGTTCGGGACCATTCCATTATTTTTGTCATAAGTTATTTTATTTATGGCCACGGAATGTAGATTCAATCACATATCCATATGTTCAATGACAAGCAATGGGAGCTTGTTTAGTCTATGGGCACACATACCAAACAAGTGCAATAGTTGTTGGAATTCAAGGAACCCTTTTTCCATTTCCACTGTGACCCCTAGGTATGGGATATTACACAGAGGGAAAGAATGTTCTCTAAAAGGCTTGGTCAAAGAAAATTTTAGTTATGTTGAACTTTTTAGTTTACTACACCCAGATTAAAACCCCAGTTCCTAGAAATAAAATTCATTAACGTACTTGCAAACCACAATTTTGTCCTCGATAAAATTGGAGTAATCAAGGGAGAGAGCAACAAAGGGTGATTAACGTTCATACAAAGTTACCAGACTATGATAATTTGGTTGACATGTTTGAGGCGATAAAATGAATTGAAGTTATTTTGAATGAAAAATATACCAGTTTTGCATGAAATGTAATAACATATGTATACACAACATGCTTTATAACTCTGTTTCAGACTTGTAAAAGAATGAACCAACTTTGAGACTGGACCTTGATCATAACATAAGACACGACTTTGACACAGGTTGTACTCACATATGATTATAGAAAAGTGATGCAATGTACAAGCAATCTGGATCTGTAGTTTGAATATTGTTGTTACTTATCGGCGTCTTATTATCCCGTCGCCCGACAAGATAACGCACTAGGTAATTGGGCAGACTCTAATTAGTTCGGTCAAACATATTTAATATGTTTTGATTTAATAAAGTTTAACCATATAATTTTTTATATATTTTTTATAAAAATAAAAAATAAAATAATATTTATTTCTGTTATTATTGGCTAAGAATTTGAACATCTTATTGCAAAATACATTGTAAATTGTGATTTTGCAATCATTACCTTTTATTAATGTAATGTACTCTATTTTTATCACATTAATACTTTTTATACACTAATAATTATATTAAAAGAATTTAATTGAATATTTTAATTCAAAATATATATAATATATAGCATTTTTGGGGGTTAAAATCTAGATTCAAATATAAAATAAAACATATGCATTTTTATAAAATTAAATAATAAATCAATGTTATTATTATTATTTTCAAATATAAATTAAAATTTTAAATATAAAATATGTGTATTTTTATAAGCTAATAATTGTGTAAAAATTTTTTTATTGAAAATTTTAGTTCCAATGTTAAGAAATAAAATATATAATTCTTGACTTGGATAGACAATCTTGATTGGGACGACTGATGTAATTCAAATGTAAATGCAAGCATAACATATTATAGTTTTTAAAAACTATGTTTGCATAAGCATTGAAATTAGGGCCTTACTCTTTAATTGAACATATGAGGACTTTACCAATCAGTAAAATTCAAATTGATGGAATTCTAAACTTAACACTAATTTGAATTCAGTATTTTTATTGTAATTTAGCTATATTTAAACTAAGCAGCAGAAGTAGCTACTATGTAGCGCTTGTCTAAGTTTTGCATGAAGAAAGTGGGTATATTCTTATATTCACATGAATCTTTTTATGTTCATGGTGTATATATATATATATATATATATATATATATATATATATATATATATATATATATATATATATATATATATAAATATATATAATAATTTTTGTAACAACCCCGAAATTAAAACATGCAACTAATTAGATCAATTATGCGATTTATAATCAACACACAATTTATCAACGATTTAACATCGAATTTCAGAAATATGAGCAGAAACAGCTTCACTGTGGCGATGATATTCCTTACTTGTGATTTTAAAGTTGAACGCTATTTGAATCCTGCTAACTGCAACAAAGTTTTGAATACAACTCTCCACCTAACTGTAGGCTCAGTTGCATATAATCTTTTTACAACTGGCCACCCCCGAGCCCTCAATCAACATACTACTGCTAGGGAATCCTTTGTCTCACAACACTTTTCTCCCAAGAGAATGGATGATGGAATCATGGAATGATCTCTCATCTTCCTCACCGTCTATTAAATAAAGCAAACATTGGAAGGGGAACCGCATGCACACATTCTATGTGTCAACATGCAACTTTTATTTTTTTATTTTAATATTTACTTAAGTTAAGTTTTCTCTTAATTTATTACTTTTTATTTTATTCATTTTTACTTTTTGATAACTTTATGTATTTTTACTATTTTTATAGTTCTTTTAGTTAACTCTTTCTTATTTTATCTTACTTTTTGTTAACTTTAACCTTTTATTACTATTTTATAGTTTTACTTTTATATCTACTTATTTAGGACTCTAGTATTGTTATTTAATATTTTATTTATTTGTTATTATTATATTTCTTTATTATTTATTATCTATTTACTATTATTATCTTTTCTTTATTGTTTATTATTTGTTTGCTTATAAATAATATTATTTATTTTATTATTATTATTATTATGGGACATTACAATTTTCAAACAAAGATATATTTTTAATATTAAAAATATTTTTTTAAACAAATTTATATTCAATAAAGAAATATTTTAACTTAAAAAAAAAAAAAATATGTTTTTAAAGACATTGTGGTTCACCATAACTAATCATTATTTTTATTGAAAAAGAATAAATTGAGGAAAATGTAAAAGGAAGTCAATGGGAGAAGTCAAAGAGTGCATGGCTTGCATGGCCGCTCTTCCCTTTCTTGCAGTTTTAACATTTCCATTTCCCCTTTTAGGCATTTCCTTACTACAAATAATAACAAAATTTTAACATAATAACATCCACAACTTCTTACTTTTATTATGAGGATCAATAATTTCATTGTCGATCCCTTTTGGTGGGTGAATACTCATGAAATCCCATGCGAACTAGAATGTGGCATGCCACCAATTAACCAACAAATTTAATACACTTGGCATAAGAAAGACCTTCATGTACATGCACAAGAGCTTGAGGTTTTCTTCGCAATTGGTTTGGTTGATGGCAAAGATCATGTTGTTTTCTCTCACACCCATGCATAATTGCACTTTGGTGGTTCTAGGTGACCCTTCAAAAATGGTGGTGGCTCCAAGAAACAACTTGAATGATTGTATTCATAATTTCTCTATGGTATGTGGATTTACTTCGACTTGACATCTTTATTCATTCTTTTGATTTTGTTTTCATATATCTTCCCCATTTATACTCAGTGAGGTATTGGGATTTCTACAGTTCGATTCCTTCTATGTGTTTGGTTTAGCATTGCTAGGTTTGGTGAATGGTGGCCCATTTCTGTCTTGGTCACATGTTATCTTACATTTACATAGTCTACCTTATTTCTTCCCAACTTGTGAACTCTTTGGTCTTTCCTCGATCCTCCTTGAACCTTGTCCTCTCCGTCTAGTTTTCCTTTGTGTCAATTTGATGGCAACCGCTTCTTTCTCTTTGTAGGTTGTTGTCTCTCCATTTCCCTACTCCCCATATTGCAGTTTCTACTTGAGAGCTTCCTTGCAATCCCCCTTGCCTCTCTATACCTTGACCATGTCACAAAGCAATCCCACTTTTGTTTTTCATCACCCATGACAAATATGAAAAGAGCCTCATCTTCCTCTAGTCGCAAGGGGCATCAAAATTCTATACAACCACTTAGGACTAGAACTTAAGGGGATTTTGAAAGATCTATTGCATTTTTTTGGGGGGGAATTTCCCCCTCAATTCGCAAGGAATTTCACAATACCGAGCACGAAGCTCATGTGGAAAGTCAGATCTTGTCCAGTGTAGAAGTAGAGGAAATTTTGGGCTATTGAATCCCTCATATAGGGAACAACCACACTAGGAAAACTAGATACCATCAAACTATTGATTTTTACTAGAAAATGAAAACAATTATGTGAAAAGTCTTAGTAAAATTATTAGAAACACGACCAGAAGTCCTTGAAGAGGTGCAACTCCAACTCAAGAACTTGAACTCCAAGGACTCTCTAATGGAAAATAAACTAGCTAACATGAATCTCTCTACTTCTTAGGAGAACACAAAGGCCCCTGAAACTATAGAGGTAGATTCTCCTTCTAGCCAAATGCTTATATAATAAAATTTTGTTTATATTCCACGTGACCATTATAGTGCTTTCTATGTTAGCCATAAGTTAAAGTTTTAGAGTCCATCTCTATACTTTATTAAACTATTGAACTTGTACTATTGTGTTACTAATTTTGGATTGATTTTATGGTCCAAAGCCACTTATTTGTGCTACTAGTCTGGTTTCCCTAATGGTACACTAGTAGACACAAATTAACAATGCAATATGTTGTTATCATATAATACAAATATTTTTGTAGCTTAAAAATAAACAACGTGGATAAAATTTATAATCATTTAAAATAATTTGTATTTTGATACTAAAAATATTTTTTCTATAGTTTATATGTCATTTAAAATATTTTATATTTCACAAAAAGAATTAATTTCTTTTATATAAAATACCAAACAATAAAATTATCATTTATTAATATATAATCTTAAATTTCACCCTAAAAAAATTTTACTGATGTAAAATCAAAAAATAAAATTCTCATACATTAATAATTTTACTATCTAATTTTCTTATTTTACTTATAATTGTTATGCCCCATATTAATAAGTAATAATAATAACAATTATAAATAATATTAATATTTAAATAATAAAATCTTTTAAAAAATCTAACAAAAATAGAAAATAAATTACCCCACTAAAACATTAAAACAACTTAAAAATAAAATAAAATACATTCAATTATTAGCAGCCACAAGGCCAATAGGAATCCAAAATCTTTTCTAAACTTAGGCTTCGGTACTCCATAACTAGATTGAAAAAATCTTTCAGTGATAATCACATTGGAGAAAATATGGTTGACACGTTTCAAACGAACTAGTGTGGATCATCTTCAGGACAAGATGAGGAACCAAATCATGGCATCAAATAAATAGATGTAGAGATAAGTATAGTAGTGGTTAGAATATAACAACTAGTTTTAACTAAAGGGATCTTATTTATAGTAAATATATTTAAAATAAAGAAACAACAGATAAATAGCTAATGAATAAATTTAAAATTATTATTAATAATAAATTGTTTTAGTCAAAGGAAAGACCTAAATTGATAAACCAAATAAATAAAATAAATAGTGATAAAAACCAAATTTAAAAATAAATAACATAAATTAAAAATAATGGGGGAAATTATTTTTATTATTACTAGTAATATTATTAATCTTGTTGTTACCTTCTGTGCTTTTACACAATTGTCTTTTGTCCTTTTTCCTTTTCCTAATAATAGACAAGTATTTGATTAAGCTTTTAGGTAATACAAGGAGTAGTGGTTCTTATAGTGATGTTTAGGTATCTCACTTTAGGTTAGAATACTTATTTCTCATGGTGGGTGGTTTGTTTTGCTCAATTGGTTATGGAGATCATCCTAGTTTACTAGACCTCCATTGTTCCTGTCCCAAAAGGTGTCTTGTCCAAAATAGAAAAGGTTAGCCTCCATTTTTTATGGTCAAGCTCACATAATATGGGCATTCCTTTAATTAAGTGGAGTCAGGTGGCTGGTCCTAAAGCCTTGGGTGGATGGGTTATCAACAAATAATTTTCAGTTTGTAAAGGAACTGGCCACCAAAAGTCTATAGAGGCTCACTCATAATGAATATATAAGGGGAAGAATGATGAAATCCAAGTGTATATAGAACCAACCCATTGAAGATTGGTATAGGTATCCTATGAAGTATTCGGAGGATTCTATCGTTTGGAATGAATTGGTTGATTCATTTCCTCTTGTTGGAGTCCAGATGGTATGGAGAATTGGAAATGGTCACCAAATTAGGATGGGGGGAGGACCTGTTAGCTCTGCTACAAACTTCAGCATTTGGAGGACCAAATATCAGCTCGGCCATGTGTTTATGTAGAAAAGGGAGCTTGCAGAGGTCATTTACCTTCTTCTCCTTCATTTTCACTTATCCTCACATCCTCTGCTATCTCTGTTTTTCCTCCATAAAGCCTCTCCATTCCCCGTTTAAACCTTCTGAAACCCAACAAAGTCCTTGATAGCCCCTTTTCTTTAGTCCTCGGGCGCTTAACCTATGAACCCGCGCCCATATAACCCTCCACCTTAACCATAGCCGTTGATTGCCGCGCCTCGATCTAACGGTCTCCGCCTTTTCCCCTGCATGATAAACCATGTTCAGTTTCCCCACCATCCGACCGTCCGTCACGTGATCTGACGGCATTCGCTCATTCCATACCCGCGAACCACCTGCTCGTTAACCTATGGGGAAAGCGGTTTCCTACCTGTCGCATTCGCCACGCGTCGCAATTCCATTGCATCGCACGCCCGTTGTACGAATTCCGCCCTCCCCCGTAAGTGGTGCAGGGAATACCATTTACCGCCCGTCCTACCTATCCTCGCTCGCTATCCCCCGTGCACATCTTCCGCCCGATCACCGTCGAATCTGTCCGTCCACGATCTGACAGCTCACGATCGTCTGTTCTGCCTCCACCCAATATCCTCCACCGACTATTTCCTGTCGTTGATCTGCGCGATCCAACGACCTATCTTTCCCCTTAGTTCACTCATACGGTCCTCGTCCACAGCCATTCCTGACTCCCGAAGGACGAAGGTGGCCTGCATTGTGTACCTGGCGTAGTTACTCCCCAACGAATGCATTCAACAAACATTATGGCCGAGGTAAAAAGGACAGAGTCCGAGCAGGTGGACGCATTTAACAGTTATGGAATTTTGTCCTCCACAACACTCCGCTTGCCCGAGAAGGACAACAAAGCATCCAAGAAGATCAAATCCATTCACTGAAGCAGACATACCACACTAAAAGCTCTATCAAATAGTTAATGTGGTTGGTGGTCCATTATGACCCATCCACGCATAGAATAGCAGAGCATTTTTGTAATCAACCTCTATATATACCCAGAACAGATATGGGATGATGGTTGATGGTTGTTGTTTTGATGTAAGGTTCAACTTCTGGAGACTATAACTACTGTGATACCTGCAGCATCTGGTCTTCATTTTCAGCTAATACAAGCTTCTTTTGTTGTTAATTTCTCACTTTCCACTTTCTACTATGTTCTAGGTTGTGCCTGTTATGCATCTTTCATGTGCTCTTGATATTTAGCATTAGAGGGGTTGTCATCCCACCTCTGTGTTAGAATATAGTATGTATCATTGAATGTGTTATGCAGGTTTCTGTTTACTTAGTGCCAGAGAGCTGTCATCCTGTCTGTGCATTAGGAAATAGATTTGCAGACCTCTTTACTGGTTGCAGTTGGCCATCACATGGTCTTGTGCATCTGCTGGTGTGGTCAGTATTCTCCATGTTCACCTAATCCTCAAACTATGAGTAATTGGTGGTCTAAAGCCTTGTAGTCTAGGGGTGTTCACCCATGTCTGAGGTTAAGCATAGTAGAAGTGGTTATCTGGCTTGAATATGCATCATACCTTCCATTCATCCATTTCCAACATTTTGTTGAGTTTGTAATGTTCCCGAGCATCTCCGAGATACAACCTAGGAGAGTTTCTTGGGGTGATAACATTAATTGGCACCGTTGCCGGGGAGAGGAGATTGAAGCTCAGCTTCCCTGGGAGACAACACAGTTCCAGATTTTGATGATAGACAAGGTCTGGACACATTTCTGGTTGTAATCATCTATCTGGCAACTCCACTGGAGGAAGACCAACCTTTGGTGACTCCACATTGTAGTCCTAGCTCAGTTTGTGAGGCATGCTCGAAGAAATCCTCAGAAATCACCAGCTGAACCAGTGCCTGACCCTGAGAAGATCGTTAAGCAGAAGAAAACTTTGCAGAAAGGAGCATCAGGATCAGGTAAGCCTTAAAAGTCCCATGTATCTCTGCTAGTGAAGAAATCACCTTCAGAGATTCATAAAGCTCCTTGTTCATTCATTTCCCTTTCGGATCTCAGTCCAAAGAAATCATCCCATACTGTTAAATCATATTCCTCTGTCTCTGTCATTCATTGCATTGCTTCATATCACTCAGTTTACCAGTATCCTTTTACCTTACCTCAGTCATGGCAAGCCAGCAAGCTCCTACAAAGATAGAAAGAATAGTTGCTGCTAGGTATGGACCCTTGGTCTTGCCTGTCCCTTTAAATGCCATGCCTGCAGGAGATTATCAGGAATGTATGCCTAAGTTTACTAGTACAGAAGGAGTAACAGCAGAAGAGCACCTCGAGTTGTTTTATAATTATGCTGATAATCTAGATATTTATGAAGAGGATGTATGGATGAGGGTTTTTGTCCAAAGCCTAGATGGGGAGGCTAGAAAATGGTTCAGAGAATTACCCCCTAGGTCTATTGCAGACATTGAGGCCCTAGATGAGGTGTTCCTAAAGCACTGTGGGAATAAGAAAGATCTGCTCTTTTATTATACTGAATTTGGAAACTTGCAGAGGGAAGATGGTGAGCCGCTGTCTGATTTTAACATCAGATTCAATCATATGTACAGCAGAATGCCAGCTGAAGTGATACCCACCTCTACTTATGCTATGCTCACTTATGCTAGTGCCTTCGATTCTCAGTTCTGCCTGTTGTTAAGAGAAAGAAGATGTACTTCTTTGGCTGATATGCAAGGTGCAGCCTTTGAAGTAGAATCGAACATCATGGCTGCAGAAAGACTCGAGGGTGATGCTGATAGGAGAAGACAGGGAGGTGAGTCCTCATCATCCTCAGACCTTAAGATCGATGAATTAGCCAGGATGATAGAGTTATTAGCCTCTGAAGTTTCCAGATTAGAGGCTGAATAGTATTCTCAGGAAGCAGGAGCTCCTTGTTCCTTTCCTCTTCCAACTCCAAATCCATATAGAGGAACACAAGAGCAGTTGCAAATTTTGCAAAGAAGTAGGGATACAAACGAAGATAAAAGGGTGAAAACCCTTTTTCAGAATATAGTCATGGAAGAAGAGCCCCCTGAAGAAGAGGAGGAGGTCCATGGTTTGGAAGATAAGGGCAGTGCCCCTTTCCTAACCAGAGTTGCCTATGAAGAAGCATTATCTATAAGCATTGTTCACCAGTTTGTTGTAGCTGCAGAACAACAAGCTGATCAGCAGGAGCAGCTAGCAGCAGGTCTTACCATCCTCCAAAAATCTGAGCCCGAAGCCAGCCCATCTTCTAATGACTATGCAGATCTGCAACTTGACCAGCCTGCTTTTGTCCCTTGCCCAGTGATCAATAAGGGAGAAGAAAGCTCCCCATCATCTTATGTTTCACTGTCTGCTGAAAAGAGAATCCCTCACAGTTGTCAACTAGGCGCTGAGGCAGGTAATAGCTCCATTCTCAAGGATGATATTGATCACCTCAGTCTTGATATTTTGAAACCTGCTCAGGTAGCCTCCACACAGATTGAAAAGGCAACTTGCCAGATGGCAGAGGAAGAGGGTGCACAGTTTGGGACTCCTCCTTGGATGAGGACTGTTCTAAGCAAGATGCAGGAGCAGATGATGTCTTTGTGTCCTCCACACATGAACACATTGATATACCTTTTATACTAATTATGCAGGCCACAGATGAGAAAGACAAGTACACAGCCACCATTGTTATTCAGCAGGTGTACAAAGGTTCCCACAAAGAACGTCCAAAGAGGAGAATTTACAGAAAGGGGATGAAATTTGATCCATATCTACCAGATAAGGTCAAATGCCCTAAAATCTTTGAGGTAGAGGATCAAAGCAATCCAATTTTGTTGATCTATGATGAACCGGTCGAGAGAAGGATAAACAGTTTTGATGGCCCAGTAGATGGCCAGTTTTTGAATATTTGTGTTGTTTAAAGTTCTCAGGCCTTAATGATTATAAGAATTTTCTTTTATAGGTTTTAGTGTAGACTTAATTTGACTCCATGCCCAATGGATACTAGGCAATGTTTTTAAGCTAGTTTTGTATGAAGGCATTGGTCTGTAGTTCTTGAGACCTCACAGGGAGGATCTCATCCCCAGAAGGAGCCAATGTTAGCTCTGCTACAAACTTCAACATTTGGAAGACCAAATATCAGCTCAGCCATGTGTTTATGCAGAAAAGGGAGCTCGCAGAGGTCATTTACCTTCTTCTCCTTCATTTTCACTTATCCTCACATCCTCTGCTATCTCTGTTTTTCCTCCATAAAGCCTCTCCATTCCCCGTTTAAACCTTCCGAAACCCAACAAAGTCCTTGATAGCCCCTTTTCTTTAGTCCCCGGGCGCTTAACCTATGAACCCGCGCCCATATAACCCTCCACCTTAATCATAGTCGTTGATTGCCGCGCCTCGATCTAATGGTCTCCGCCTTTTCCCCTACACGTTAAACCACGTTCAGTTTCCCCACCGTCCGACCGTCTGTCGCGTGATCCGACGGCATTCGCTCGTTCCATACCCGCAAACTGCCTGCTCGTTAACCTGCGGGGAAAGCAGTTTCCCGCCTGTCACATTCACCACGCGTTGCAGTTCCATTGCATCGTGCGCCCGTTGTACGAATTCCGCCCTCCCCCGTAAGTGGTGCGGGAATACCATTTACCGCCCATCCTGCCTGTCCCCGCTCGCTATCCCCCGTGCACATCTTCCGCCCGATCACCGTCGGATCTATCCGTCCACGATCCGACGGCTCACGATCGTCGGTTCCGCCTCCGCCCGATATCCTCCGCCGACTATTTCCCGCCGTTGATCTGTGCGATCCAACAGCCTATCTTTCTCCTCAGTTCACTCACACAGTCCTCGTCCACAGCCATTCCTGACTCCCGAAGGACGAAGGTGGCCTGCATTATGTACCTGGCGCAGTTACTCCCCAACGAATGCATTCAACAAACATTATGGCCGAGGTAAAAAGGACAGAGTCTGAGAAGGTGGACGCATTTAATAGTTATGGAATTTTGTCCTCCACAACACTCCACCTACCCGAGAAGGACAACAGAGCATCCAAGAAGATCAAATCCATTCACTGAAGCAGACAGACCACACTAAAAGCTCTATCAGATAGTTAATGTGGTTGGTGGTCCATTATGACCCATCCACGCATAGAATAGCAGAGCATTTTTGTATCAACCTCTATATATACCCAGAACATATATGGGATGATGGTTGATGGTTGTTGTTTTGATGTAAGGTTCAACTTCTGGAGACTGTAACTACTGTGATACCTGCAGCGTCTGGTCTTCATTTTCAGCTAATACAAGCTTCTTTTATTATTAATTGCTCACTTTCCACTTTCTACTCTGTTCTAGGCTGTGCATGTTATGCATCTTTCATGTGCTCTTGATATTTAGCATTAGAGGGGTTGTCATCCCACCTCTGTGTTAGAATCTAGTATGTATCATTGAATGTGTTATGCAGGTTTCTGTTTACTTAGTGCCAGAGAGCTATCATCCTGTCTGTGCATTAGGAAATAGATTTGCAGACCTCTTTACTGGTTGCAGTTGGCCATCACATGGTCTTGTGCATCTGCTGGTGTGGTCAATATTCTCCATGTTCACCTAATCCTCAAACTGTGAGTAATTTGCGGTCTAAAGCCTTGTAGTCTAGGGGTGTTCACCCATGTCTGGGGTTAAGCATAGTAGAAGTGGTTGTCTGGCTTGAATATGCATCATACCTTCCATTCATCCATTTCCAACATTTTGTTGAGTTTGTAATGTTCCCGAGCATCTCCGAGATACAACCCAGGAGAGTTTCTTGGGGTGATAACAGGACCCTTAGTCTTACAAAAATTTTGGGGTTGTCAGTGCTCTTATTCAGTCTTTCAATGACACAAGCATCTTTTTCTTTGGTAAATTCTAAGTCTTAGACTCCTCATGTGTTCAGTCATGCAAGTTAAAAGTCAGTGAAATTTCCTAGCTTAGAGGGGAAAGAAGCAGAGGAGTGGAGGCAATGTGTTAACAAGATGGCTTCCAGTTTTAGTATTCTATGGGAAGATGAAGATAATATTCTTTACTGGTCTAGAAATTTGGGTTCTAGGTTTATCACTACAAAATTGGGTTATAAAACATGGTGTTCAACCCAATTCAATGATGAAGTGTAGTGGTGGGGGAGTTTTCTCTGGAAGTTGCATGCTCCATTGAAATGCAACATCATGTTATGGTTATCTTTGAACAATAAGTTGCTAACCTAGGATAACTAATTGAATAACGGTTGTGTTGGTACTAGTTGTTGTTCATTGTGCAAGTCCCGCAAGGAATTTTCTACTTATCTCTTTATCTCTTGCCCTTATAAAGTTCATGTGTTTTAGTTGGTTAAGTAGGAGTTTGAGTAGATTTTTTCTTAGTCTATGGCTTCCCTGGGTCAGTGTTTGCAATAATGGCTTATGAACAAATTTGTCACTCAATACGAAGGGTTCCCAAGTATTTTTGGGTTTTTCATTTGGTGGGTTAGGAAGTAGAGTATTTTTAGAAACTTTGTTATTCTTATTGAATTTATAGAAGCTTCAATCAATAGAGTGGCCAAGGAACACACGGTGACACTCAAAATCAAGAAGCTAGGGACTTTGATCATGCTTGCTTTGGAGGAGGATATTCCCTAGGGTTTTTTTTATGGTGTAAGAGAAGGTCATCCTCCTATTTATGGGGTGGGTGTGGTCTTGTTCCTTTCTCAATATCATTATGTTTTTGTTAGATATGTCATGGGTAGGGGATTTAATAACAAGGTAAAATGCATGGCTCTTTGAACTTTGGTTAAGGTAACAAAAGATAAGGAATCAAGAAGCTTAAGGTATTGGGTTGTTCTTAGATTGTCATTAAATGAGTAAGAGTATTTTAGTGGAATTTTTGCATCTTGGCTTTTCACTATAGATTATTCAAGTGTCCTTCATGTCTTTTGATTGGCTTTCTTTCAAGCACATTTACGGGGAATTAAATTGAAAAGGTGATGAAATTTCAGAAGAAACTTTGTCTCTAAATAAATAACGTTAAAGATGATTCTATTTTGTTTATTAAAATTTTACCTCCCAATTAATGCTTAATTTTATTTCTTTATTTATTTATTTATTTTTATTTTTTTTATTTTTTTTTATTTTTTTTTATTATTATTTTTTTTTTTATGTTTATATAAAATATGCTATTAAATATAAAATTCCATTTTGTAATTTAAATTTGTAAGAATGGTTAATTATTTTGAACATATTAATGTTTTTATAAGATATAAGCTAGAAATATTTTTATTACACAAAAAAAAAAAAAAAAACCAGTTTTGAAGGGAGAAAATTGGTATGAAGAAAAATGGTATGAAAGAAGATAACTCTAAATGAAAGCAAAATGTATAATCATATCTAAAAACAATACTATTTGATTACAATTATCAATTATGGATTGAATTAAATAAAATAAAAAATAGTATTATTTAATTACAATTATCAATCACAACTATTTAAAAATAATATTTGGAATATTTGGAATGTATGATATTTTAAATTAACTAAAAACATAATGATATTTTAAGAAGTGTATATAACATTCTTTATATATATATATAACATTGAAAAAAAATGAAAAAAGAAAAAGAAAAAATGTGAATGGAAAAATAAAATAAACACTTTTAATAAAATATGAAAAATAAGGTCAAAAATCAACATTAAATAAATAATTAGATAATTTATAGCTAAAAAAAATTAAAATGTCAAAATACTACTTTTGAAAAAAAAATGTTCTTTTTTGCACCATTTTCTGAAATAGGAATAAAAACAACTACTAAATACTACTTCTAAAAAACGAGAACCCTTTCGGCCATGTTGATAACTATGTTGCTCCATGTATATAACCAAGTTCTTTGTCTGGATCTAAGGGATTAACCATTTGATTTTTGTTGCAAATGTGTTTTAGATCACACCTTCCCATCGACAGGCTTTTGGTCTCTGTAATATTATCCATAAAGAATATGGAAGTGAAGGCCTCCACTTGTCTCCCCAAGTTTTCTTCTCCATTATATATGAAGGACATTTGATTCTTGTTTCTATCTATCAATATGTTTGTTTGCCCTTGTTTAATTTGTTAATGGAGTTATTCTTCCTCTCCCGTTGTGTTGTTAGATGAGGTAGGCTTTACCACCTTTAACAAATAACTATTTGTCCTCTTTCCTGTAGAAAGTCACATCACTATCCCATAAGTAAAGGCCACCAAGCATAATTTCACATGCATCTAGTGACAAAACTTTAAATTCCACTTCAATGGCACAATCAACATGAACGACAAATCTTTTTTTGCATTTCTTGGTGATTCTTATGGTTTATTTATCTACCTTCCAACCCAACAAGCATGGTTGTACTAAATCATAAGTTTGTAAGCCAAAATCATCTACAAAGGATTTAGTAATCAAATTACATTGATAACTCTTGTAAAACAAATCATTTACCTTGCCCCTAGGGTAAGCTCAATTGGTAATGGTCATGTTATGAAGTATTTTGTTAAATATGTTATCCAAGGTTCAAACCCCCCTTATTTAGTCCATGAGCCATGTGTTGGGGTGTGTGTAGTTTCACTTAGAGGTAATAGTGGCAGTGGTTGGAATCTTGTGTCACATGAATACGAGATTGACCTAGTTGTTGATTCCTCTAGTCACAAGAAATAAACATTTACCTTTTGGTCCTTCATTTGAACTTTGATTAAAATAGTATATTTATGCCTCAATTTGTTCTCTTTCCCTTTTGGGTTATTGCAACAATTTTTTAGTTTTGTTTTGTTGGTATCCTCTCAACCCTCCTATTACTGCCCCTTTTTAAAATCCAATTGAATGTAGAGAGATTTCTTACTAGTTTCATCTATGCTTTTCACGCTAAAAGATTGTAATATCCTTTAGATATGGATCACTTGTCCTCCAAGTTAATTCACCACTACCCTGGGCTCTTATAAAGAGATACCCAACACCATGGCCCACTTCTAGAATTTGGTCAAGTATTCTTGTACACTTTATTCTTGATCATGTTGAAGGAGTTCAATTTTAGGAGTTGTTCCTCTTCATAGCCTATGGGATAGGATTGATTTCAATAATTTCTTGAAATCCTCCAATTTTGTAACCATGGGATTTTCACCTAGCCTCAATGCATCTAAATAGCTAATAAAGTACATCTAAACATTTTTTTGTGTTTCTTTTATTGGATAAATGTTAAAATAAACTTCCAACCATTTTAACTAGAAATTGAAGTTTTCATCATTAACTTTTGTTTTCTACATGGTTCACGATCCTCGGAGATCGGTGACCAGTACGTCCATGGAATAACTATACCAAGCATATATACTAGAAAGTATCGCTTCTTACTAGCTCAACCACGAAGCCTAACCTCGAGAGTGTTGAGAGAATTGAACTAGTGACCTCTCAATAGCAGAGGTGCTTTAACGACAGGGACTCGACCAACTCAGTTAATCCTCGAAGCTAGTTTTCATCATTAAGTTGACTATCATAAGTTGGTATTTCAAGTTTTTCTTCAACCTTAGATGAAATACTGGAAGTTGACGACACATTGTCATTATTATTTGTCTCCAAGTGTCTTGCCTTTGGAATATTCTAGGTAAGCCTTTTCTTCTTCATGCTTACTCTTTATTGAGTGTCCTTTCTTATCCTTCATGACCAATAACATTGTTATTGTTTCAGTCAATGCGACAAATTTCTTCCCCAACCACATAAACTTAAATTACAAGTATTATTCATCATGTTCTTCATGAGAAGTCTTCTAATTTTGGGTCTTTTACACCTTTGTAGACCTCATAGAAATGCATTTCCACTTGCTTAGTACCCATTATGGGTGTTTACCATACAAGTTGTTCACTAAGTATTTTCCAGTTTGGGCTTTGATATTATATGAATCATAAATTATAAGCATATGGCTAGTCTATCTTGCTAACATGGATCCTTTGTAGAATCAAAATGGTATGTCTCTAAAATTCATTGTCAAATCGAGATCAAGCTTCTCAAAATACCACTTCATTAACAACAATGAATATCTTTGTTCCTCTCTAGTTCTTTTTTTTTTTTTTTTGGAGTGCCATGCTCAATGCTTGTCAGGACCCTGAGTTTGCATCGCCGCCCCAAGGTGAGTTGAGTTCCCAACTGAGCACCCTTGAGACTCCTTGATGAGTTCAGGTCACACACGCCCAAGTCGCACCAAGGTGACATGCATGGAGTGTGGACACGTTACATCAATGGGTGAGCGTGAAACGAGGGCGTGTTGGAGAAATAATATGGTCGTCTCATTGGTCATTTCATTGGCACAACTCAATGACGCCCGTGCCCATGGACATGTCCACACTAAGGTGGTTCGCCCAAGCACTGTGTGGGGCATTTCTTGGTGTACACAAAAAAGCGGTGGGTGTGCAATCACAACTCTAATTTGAAACGACAGCTCGATACATTGGGAGGGTGTCGAGCCATGGCCAGGGTGTTGCAATGATGAGGCAAGTTAGATATAAATATGAGCTAAGGCATGGAGGCAAAGCATCATCACAAGGAATATCACAAGACAATTCGCAGGGCGAAGGTCTGTGATATCACAGTGTTTTGAGGCAATGAGAAGGCACGAAGAAAAAGATGAGAATGTGCATCGCCATGCACCCGCCCAGGGTGGGAAGGGAAATTTGTGATTTCTGTTGAGATTTATGTGTTGGGAAAGCCAAGGGGTGCACTCGTTCAGGCTATAAATAATTTTTATATTTTGAAATTATAAATTGAGTGTTGTGACCCTCTTGGGCAGCCTCCCATTTGATGTACAAAACCAAGTATAATAAAAAGGTGTTCATTTACTTAATAATCTATTGGCATGACTTGTTGGTTAATTTTGATATCGATTTGTTGCATGATTTATGTTCAAGTTTATGTTTTCCGCACATAACACTCAACATATAATAAATAAGAAGTTGTAACTAATTTAAAGAAGAGTGCAAGCATATTCCAAAAGCTAAGTAACTGTTAGTTGTTTATAACACTGTGATGAACCTTGTTAATGTTGCACGCCCACGCTGGTGCGATCGTAGGGTCGTGACTGATTGTATCAGAGATAGTGAAGGTTCAGATGTGATGAAGTGTGATGGAAACAAGGTATCTATGCAGAATAGTATTCTTGAGGGAAAGGATGACTAGTTACATAGTTTAGGTTTTGTTTACTTGGAGATCCATGGGAGGGTCGTCCAAGATTTAGTGGACACACGTACCGTGCATAATTTTATGATGATAGTCTGGCGAAAGAAATTGGGGTACAACTCACCCCTAAGCGAGTGGAGTTCAAGGCAATGAACTTGAGGGCTAGAGCGTTGGGATTGGCAAGTGATGTGTCGGTTCGAATTTCATATTGGCAAGGTTGTTTAGATTTCACGTGATGGAGATGAACAACTTTGATATGATATTGGGGAAATACATTATGAAGGGTAACAAAATTGTTGTGATATTTTTCTGCAATGAGATACTTTTGATTGGTGGCTCACAAACTTGGACTTTTCCTACCCATCGACAAAGGAGGGAGGTAAAGGTACAACACGTTTCTACACTAAGTATGAGTAGAGTGATGCAGAGATCAAATGTTGAGACATATGCAACCATCATTAGAGAGATTGGGGAAGATGATGGGATGGGGACGCTTGTTCCGACCGAGATTTATGATATATTATACAGATATGCAAATCTGATGCCCGAGGAATTGTCGAAAGTACCTCCTCCAAGACGTGCATTTGACCATCACATTGAGCTAGAGTTGGGGAAGAAACCACCAGCAAAAACTCCTTATCGCTTGTCTGGGCCGGAGTTGGAAGAGTTGAAGGACCAATTGAAAGAGTTGGTTGATGTAGGATTCATACGTCCTTCATGGACCCCATATGGTTCTCCAGTATTGTTTCAAAAGAAGGACACGAGTGAATTTCAGATGTGTTGTGATTATTGTGTTTTGAACAAGAAGACATTCAAGAAAAAATATCGCCTTCTACTTGCAGTAGATTTTTTTGATAAGCTTGTGAAGGGACCAATGTTTTCGAAGCTTGACTTCATGCATGGATATTATAAATTATGGTTAACAGAGGGCAATGAGAAGAAGACAACGATAGTGACGAGGCATGGAAGCTTTGAGTTCCTTATCATGCCATTTGGACTGTTTAGCGCTCCTACAACATTCTGTACTTTGATGAACAATGTATTGTGTCCATACTTAGATTCATTTGTGGTGGTGTGCCTGGACAACATAGTAGTTTATATAAACAACATGGAGGATCATAAGAGGCACTTGGCGTTGGTATTCGAGGCACTGAGAAAGAATCAATTGTTCTTGAAGAAGTCAAAGTGCATGTTTTCCCAATTTGAGATTTCATTCCTTAGACACTTGATAGGCTAGGGATGTATATGAATGGATCCAGACAAAGTTTGTGCGACAGAGGATTGGAAGGAACGGAAGAATGTCCATGATGTGAAGGTTTTCTTAGGGATGGCGAACTACCAACAAAGTTTTGTAGAGGGTTGTTCCAAGATAATTTCACCACTAACAAACTTGTTGAAGAAAGACAAGTGATGGAATTAGATTGAAAGATCTCATGAAGCCTTTGAAGAAATAAAGAAAAGAACGATTACAACGTTGATACTTAAGTTGCTTGACTTTGAGCGACCGTTTGAAGTGCACACGGATGCTTCTGATTTTTCGATTGGGGGAGTTCCCATGCAAGATGGACATATGGTGGCATATGAGAGTTGAAAATTGCATGAAAGAGAGCAATGATATCCCGTTCATGAGAAGGAGATCACTGTGATCATCATTTGTTTACAGGTATGGCGATACTATTTGATTGGGAAGTTATTTGTTGTCAAGAATGACAATGTTACAGTGAGTTACTTTACATCTCAAACGAAGTTATCAGCAAAACAGGCTTGTTGTCAAGACTTCATGGCAAAATTTGACATTAAGATTGAGTATAGGCCAGGTAGACTCAATATTGTAGCAAATCCCTCAATAGGAAGGCAAAGTTGGTTGCAATTGGGGATGAAGAAGACCACGTTGAACCAAGTGAGATTCAATTTCGTATGAGTAAGGAGTTGTATAGTAAACTTCATGAAAGTCTAGAGACAGATACTTAAGTGAAAAATATCATGAAGCAAGTAAAGGAAGGAAAGACGAGAAATTTCTTTATGCATGATGGAATTTTGTTCTGTGTTGACTGTCTCTACATTCCAAAGTCGTCAGAACTTAGGAGGCACCTTTTGAAGGAGTACCATGATTCTCCTTAGTCTGGCCACCCAAGGAAGTGTCTTACTTTGGCACTATTGGAGAGAG
This sequence comes from Pinus tabuliformis, assembly GCA_031772625.1. Classification (NCBI taxonomy): domain Eukaryota; kingdom Viridiplantae; phylum Streptophyta; class Pinopsida; order Pinales; family Pinaceae; genus Pinus; species Pinus tabuliformis. The sequence continues at coordinate 1,648,096,961 of CM062818.1, read as the reverse complement.
GATAATTTTAGGAAAAGATGACAGAGGATGTAGAGGAGTGTGTGCAAACTTGTATCATTTGTCAGCAAGACAAATAAGACAAGGGAAGATAGGGAGGGTTGTTGAACCCTCTGCCAATTGTGGAGAAACCTTGGATGAGTGTTTCGATGGACTTCATTACTCAGTTTCCACAGGTACAGGGGTATAATGAGATCATGGTCATTATTGATCATTTTTCCAATTATGTCATCTTCATTCTAATGAAGATGTCGTGTGGAGCAGAGAATAAAATTGAGTTCTTCAAAAATGTTGTGAAGTATTGGGGAATTCCATTAAGTATTGTGTCTGACAGATATACGAGGTTCATAGGTAAATTTTGGACCATGTTGTTCAATTTGATCGGGATGGGGTTGTTGCATAGTTTGAGTTACCATCCATAGACAGATGGGCATACCGAACACATTAAATCGTTGTTGGAGGACTACTTGAGGCACTATGTGAGGGATGATTAGAAAAATTGGCCTGAGTTGTTGGATAGAGCGCAGATCAACTACAATTTGCAGAAGATTTCAATGACATGGTATAGTCTATTTGAGTTGGTTAATGGACATATGCTTGTTGCACCGCACACAGTGTTATCACGAGGATATGTGAAGAGTCCACGTGTGAAGAGATTCTTGATAGCATGGGAAGAGTCCTTGGAGTTGGCGCGATTGTACTTGATAGATGCAATAGACGTAATAAAGAGATGGGAAAATAAGGATAGGCAGGACACACACTTAGAAGCTGGATATATGTTTTTTCTAAGGATGATGAAAGATTAGATTCCACCACGAAAGGGGACAACAAAGTTCAAAGGTTCGTTCAGAGTGAAGTAAAGGGTTGGAGAGGTCGTTTATGAACTTGAGCTATCGAACCATATTTGTTCCAAGCATCCTGTGTTCCATGTGAATCAACTAAAGAAAGGAAGACTTGATGCAGATGATCCTAAGAGAGCAACAAAACTGAGAGGTCTAGCCTTGATTAGAACTACAATCCTTGACCTCTTTAGAAACCCTAGATGCAACACATGTGATGGATTTTGATCAACATTTTCACCTTGTTACCACTTTGCTTGGATGGAAAGACTTCCTTCTACACTTCGGATTGATGAATATAATGTCTTCTCCTTTGATTCAGCTTCTAGAGTGACCTTACAAACCTCGACCCTTCTTTTGCATCAGGCATCACTAGATTCTCGCACGTGTGGAGGTGACATCCCAAAAACAGATATGAAATAATCTCGATGATGGTTCTCCTTCCTTCGCTTGACTATAGGCTTCTTTCCTTCCAAACTTCCCACATCTTTTTTGCCTTTTATCCCTGGCCATAATTTTGTCCCTAGAATGAAGGCCGAGATGCCTATTTATAGTGATTTTTCCATCAAGAATAAGCCAACTTGAACTAGTGCCTATGCCGACATGCCTTTTCTAGAATCATCCTTAGGTTGACTTCAAGGAGTGTTTGTGACAAGGTCTTGGAGGGTATATGACACAAGTAAATTCTCTTTTACAATGTGTATATTACCTAAATGGGTCTTCAACACTTGACATTGACTCAATAGACTTTATGACTTTATGACCAAACCTAATAGCTCACAATGGGAGATTTAACTATAAAATAAAATTCCTTGCTCATGAAACCCATGAGACAAGCATTACAAAAATACATTTATTTTCTTCTTTTAATCATTTACATAAAATCATAATTACATATGTCATTATGAAGACCAAACCTAGTTACACTTTTCAACACTCCCTCTTAACTAGGGAGGTATTCATAATCCATACAAGGTACTTGGACATTCTTAATCTGAAGAATTCTCTTAAGAAGAGTTAGGTTGGTAACCCATCTGTATAGCATCATATCAACCATCATTGTCATCTAGCAAGGCCTTGACTAAAAACTCTATCTCTCCACAAGATCAGAGCACAATGTTGGCAAGACCAATGATGTATAGACACATTCATCATTGTCTCTCTCAAAACATAACCTATCAGGGTTCTCTTAGAGTATGTTCCACCAGGACAATTCTTATCTTGGATTCCCAGTCCGCAAAGAATATCAGTCCTCTATGATTACCCTTATCTTGGATGCCCTAACTCATCCTAAAAGAGCATGAAATTCCAAATGTTTACCCAATCCTCCCTTTTGTCTTCCCAGACGAAGACAAGAATGATGTGTCAATCTCTCCTTCTCAACTTGGGGAGGACATACCTATTCCAATGAAGGAATGTACTCGTTCATGCTGAAGGAATGTAGCTAAGCTCCCTCTTGGCTTAGGAATTTGCTTCCAAGTTTCTACCAAGTTAGAAACTTGTTTTTAGGCTCCCTCTTAATTAGGGGCCTACAACATCTCTTTAGGTGGAGATGATGGGACAACCAACTGCTTGAAGAACTCCTCACAATGTCATGAACTTCTTGTCTTTATTCAAGAGTATTCATGTTTTGGGACTTCTTTGTAAGGAAAAGACCATTCACCACTTTCATCCATGAGTCAGTCATGTCATTATTCCTTTCATTGGAAAGTGATCCATCAGTTCCTATATGGCCTTCCTTCATGCTATGCTACCTTCTTCATGCCATGATTCCTTAAGGATATTTCATCCTACTACATGGACCTCAATGGTGGAAGATATTCATAACTCTTCCCTTGGCAACCCTGCATATTCCCATCCAAATATCATTCAAAAATAATAAATGAACATGAGATCAATATTACCTTTTTGATGGTCTTTCATCATGACATCTTCTAGTTCACATCAACATCTTGTATACTCATTGACAATCTCCAAAAGTTATATAATGTCAAGGTATCTTTCTTTTTCAGACTTCATCAGAATCTCCATACCTTTCATGGAGATATCCTAGTCAAATCTTTCAGTCCTTGGATGTTGATTGCCTTTTTCATAGTTTCATATTCCACGATCTCTTCCTTTTTTTCTTCACACATTTCCTTCCAGGAACTTTCGATCATATTTCCTCCAATTTTGTCAACCACCTCATATTTCATATGAGGACATATTATCTTGATTTCATCTAGACAATGTGTGACCCATGTATTCTTGCATCTTTTCAAAGGTGGAGATCCTTTCTTTTGATCATGCTCTCAAGATAGATCATGTTACCTACAACCATATGACATCACTCTATAATATCAAATACAAGCATGCATACCTCATTTTCCTTTAGGTCATCTAGACTTCTTCAACAACTTCCTTGATTGAAAGAAATTTAATCCCTTGATTTGCTTCGCCTCTTTTTTCATCATACCATCATCCCATGAATTCCACAAGTTGGAACTCTTGATGAAACACTTGCTTCCTTCTAATTGGTGAACATTTCGACGAAGATTCCTACATAAAATCTTAAGTATCCTCATCCAACAAATGCTTCCTTTTGACTGATGTATGATGAGATTTGTAATAGATAACTTTTTCCTTTTTCCCATAAGTACCATTTATGCTTCCAATGAGGTTATCAAGAGTTATATCCTTCCATAGGTAATTTCCATAGTCTTCTATTTCAACTATTTTTCTCTATGATCACGAGTTCTTACTTTTAATGCTTCTATGATGCCATGATGCATCTTTTTATTTTCCTTAGTGATTCATGATAGCCATATCTTACAATAGAAAACTTGAAAACAAGAACTTGAAAAGAACTAGGTGAGGAAGATTATCTCAATCACAGTAGAGATCTCTTACTTCCTCTTTCTTGGACTTATTCTTTTCAACTTCCTCTACTTCGTCAGTGATATGGGATTCTTCTCTACCCGTTTTGTTATTTTCCATTTTTAGCTTAGGACAATCTCTTTTATAATGCCCATATTCTTGACATCCATAGCATTGAACCTTAGCCAGGTTCTTTTTATGAGGACCAAATTTCCCATACTTTCCTCTTCTCTTTTCCATAGCAACATATGCTTGATTGTTCTCACTGTATCCTACATTAGTTTTTGCCTTCAGTCTGGTTTCTTCAATCTTGCATAGTGACCATAAATCCTGGAATGGAGTAGTTCCCCCCCCATGAATAGTTGAATTAAAGTTACCCCACTCCTCTAGTAGTGCATTGAGTACTACAGTGGTCATTTCCTTGTCAGACATTATTTCTCCCAGATCTCGAAGTATCTTCTTTCGATATCCTTAGCTTGTAGAGTTCTTTACTTTGAGAGATAACTTTTCCTGCAGTGTTTACAGAAAACAACTCTACCACTTTGTCATATATTTATTTTGAGGTGTTGAGTTTAGATACATATGGAATGAGGGGATCCTTGATGGATTCTATGAGAATCCTTTGAGCCCTCACTTCCCCTTTCATTAACTTTGCAAGTGCTTAAGCATATTCTTTTGCCAGTTTGGTGATAGATCCTTTGACATGATCCGTAAACTCATTTTCAATGAGATTCAAATCTATCCTCTTCTTCCATGCAAGATTGTTTGAAGCCCCAATCAATTTGTTGATTTCCTTGCAAAAAAACCTTTTGACAGATTCAAACATAAATATACTTACTTGAGAAGATGCTTCTTCCACTTGCCGCATCCTTGAATTTGATGAAAATATAAATGATAGAGAACTTCTTCTTGATGGAGATAGATCTCTTCAAGAGTGTTCCTTGACTCCATAAAGAAGGAGATCACTTTAAATCCTTTCATTGTGTTGTTCTTGTTGATAATGATGACTTCTTGATGATGTCTTGATGCTTCTAGGATTATCTTCTTCAATAATAGGGTCCTTTCTTCAACGAGTGGAAATTGCCTTAGAAATTTTGAAGATGATGACAACGTCCTTGATTTTGCTTCTCTAGGATGAATAATATTCAAGAAACTTTAATTTGTAAATCCCTTCAACTTGAGTAGGGTCTTTGTGGTCTTTTGAGGATCCCAAGACTTCTTTTGGTGTAGGCTTCTTCCTCGACCTAGGATTTTGATACTTCTTTGTAGATATTGACTTCACTTTGATATCCTTCGAGATTTTATCCTTGAGTACTTGAGTGTCCGTCCCTTGATGAGATAAAAAAATATTTTCTTCTTTTCATCAATTACATAAATTCATAATTACACATGTCATTATGAAGACTAAACCTAGTTACACTTTTCAACACACTAGACATTACATTACCTTGCAACATCTCTACCATACTAGAATGGAGATCACCTCTCGGTGTAAAAATTAAATTACAATGAAATAAATTGAATTGAATCGATTTGTTATTTTTAAAAATTTATGACGTTTTTTAGTTTAGTGGATGTTATGCTTTACTATTATTATTATTTGTTGATCTAATGCTTCATTTTATTGACACTACAATACCTCTCCCATATTGAGCCGATATTTAAATGTTTACACTCATTTACAACCACTACAACATTTCCCCATATTGAGGCAACGTTTAAATGTTTACACTCATTTACAAACACTACAACATCTCCCCCATGCTGGGTCGTAGAGTACCTCAGCGCAAAGTGTTCACACAACAAACCATTCAACAATGACTTATACAAACTTACAATTGCATTATGGAGACCAGCTAACAATACAAGCAAAGGGATATCATTATGGATACAAACCAACAATTCAATCCTTTCAAAGATATTAATGTAAAGGATCGATTAAGTATTATAATTCATAGGTGTTGGAATTAATTATCGTAGCACTGAAGGAAATACACAAAACCCCACAATTCCACAACAATTAACCATAATAAATATAAAAACTTTGTACCAAAAAAACTCTAGTGTTGAATGCTTATGCACTCATTCTTTACTTCTTAGCAAGACCAAAATTACAATAAAGTCTAGTTCTCTTCTCATTTACAATTTCATCAAAATAATTTTATTTAGCTACTCTCCATTGGCGTGCTTGGGTTTATAGGTAGCATTGGCCTTGTTGAGAGCAATTAGAAGCCAAGTGTTCTTGTCTCTTCAACTCCATATCTGCAACACTCTTCCTCTCCCTTTCATCTTTTGTTGACATCATTCTAATTAGAGTTCCTTCTAGTTGTCTTTTTCATATTGCTTAAAATGGAAGAGCAACACTTTGGAACCGAGTGGTAGTGAATTGATCTAACATGAGCACTTCACACCATCAACTCTTTCTCCTGCCTCATCATCAACTTTTATAGTCATGAGCTTCACTTCCATAACCAAAAGCTTCTAATTTTACTAAGTGCTTTACAATAATTTGAGTAATTAACCCTTCAACATTTCTTACCAATCAATAAATAAAATAATAATAATATTTATATAAAAATTACAAACAAAAACCATCAATAATTTTATTTATAAATTTATTCTAAAAGAGTCTATACAAAATAAATAAACATTCATAAAGGGAGTGATCATATTGTAAAAATAACTCATACTAAAAATATTCATTATAAGATTGATATTCCCCTTCTTTTATACACTCACTATTCCATTCCATGACATTAATATCGGAGACTAGTTATTATTATTGGAAATCCTTAGATGCCGTAATAACTTTCCTAATTGCTACGGTGAATGTAAACTCTTCATGGATTGTTGTTGTGACTACCATATTGAATATCTTCATGGACTGTTGGGAAAGGCCGACCAAAAAACTGCGAGGAGGGCAATTCTTTCCAGATGGAAGAATAAGAATTATCAACGCTTAGCCCGACGGAAATCAGCGTTGCGTGTTTACAGACTTATGGTTGAAGCAGACATAGTCCCGAATCTCATTTCTCTGAGCATTGTTTTCAACTGTCATTGTGAAACAGGTAGAATGGATTATGCTTTCAAAGTGTTTGAAGGAATGGAAGCACATGGCTATATTCGAACTGTCGTAATATTCAATACCCTCATCAAAGGGCTTTGCAGCAAGGGCAGGATGGAGGATGCTGTTAAACTGTTCAATCAAATGGTGAACAAACGAGAGCTTCCCACGAAGCGTTTGGATTGATAGCTGTTATGCTGCAAACGGGTCATGAACCCGACAGTATTACATTTACTACCCTCATGGATGGACTCTGCAAAGAAGGTAAGCTACAAGAGGCCAATCTACTACTGTATGTGATGTTAAAAGAAGGGCATAACCCCAACGTTATTACATTTACTGCGTTAATTGATGGTTTCTGTAAGGAAGGCAAGTTGGAGGAGGCGACGAAGCTTTTTTTTGAAATGCCTGACAGAAACATATGCCCAAATGCTGTCACATACAATACACTTATCAATGGTTTCTGTAAGGGAGGCAAGTTGGAATGCACAACAAGAACATATTGCCTAATGTTGTCACATACACTGCATTTATCGCTGGCCTCATCAAGGAAGGGCAGTGGAAGGGGGCCGCGAAAGCTTTTCATGAGATGCTGGATAAGGGGAACAATCCGAATAGTATCACATACAATGTTCTTATTGCTGGTCTTTGCAAAGAAGGGAAGCTTCAAGAAGCTCTGAAGTTGTTAGATGTTATGGCTGAAATAGGTGATCAACCTAGTGGCATCACATATAATACACTTATAGACGGGTTTTGCAACGTGGGTATATTTTGGATGCACATTTTGAATACTGTTGTCATCACCTTGGCATCTGATAAAAGGAAACATGCTCTCAGCAGAAGATTTCGACATCACTGTGAACATGAAACTGTTAAAGGAGCGCTGCCACAGGAAGCTACAGTGCCTCGGACCTGTAATGGTGGTCTGGAACCTCTGCAGTAGCATCTAAAGCCTGCGGTCATGGGAATCAAATAGACTGGGCCGAATTTTCAGAGCAGTTTTGCATTAAGGGTACTGCTCTTTTGTTGCCGGACCCTTTCGGTTGAGCATTGCTTGGTTTGAAGTTCTGATATTTTGACGTGGCTGTTTGGAGCTGTCACTGTATGCAGTGGTTGGAGGGTCTTGATCATAAATTTGGGGGCAGCGTTTACTTGCAAGTACATTTGAAGACAGAGCAAACCCATCGGAGGGTTGGGTCTGATCATGCAGTTTTGAGGCCCACTTGTCTATCTTTGGGAGGGATCTTTTGAAAGTATTGTGGGTATGCTTTGAAAGGGAGGGATTTTGAAAGTATTGTGGCTGCGCTTTGAAATGTCACACCATTATGGGTAAATTTAGAAGGCTGAATTTCTGAATTTCCTCTTTTGAGGATTTCTCTAGCTGGAAAGGGGTCCATGGAGCATAATGAGATGGTTGGCTTATGTTGGGAAGTTTTATCATAGTTCTAAGTTTTTGTGATATGAATTCACTTGGAAAGTTATCTTGTATGACTTGGGGGAACTTTATTCAAGATGAGGATGTGGATTAACATTGATGGTATCTTTTGGAGCATTCTTGAGCACATTGGACCACATTGTTTGGGAAGGTCATACCCTTATGGGCTTGTTGGCCCACTTTGGAGGGTTTTATCATTGTTTTGAAAACCAATTGAAGGATTATTGTGCAATGAAGGCCTTTGGAGGTTGGATGTTGAATCACAACCCATTTTTTTCCCTCATTTTTGGAGATAGGTAATCTTTTGAGGGCTTTGTGCCCCTAGACTTTGTACATTGGGCATTGAAAGATAATTTTGTATTATTTTAGGATAATTAATTGTTGATGGGGGCTTTTGCCCTTCTATTGGATAACTTAGGGGATTTTAGCGTAAAGCATAATATTTTATTGTGAAGGAAGTTTAGCACCTTCTCTATAAATAGAGGTGTACTTCCTCTCATTTTGGCATAGAGTTTTGGGGGAGAAATCCCATAGCTGGAAAAATTTAAGTGGTCCAACCCGTGTAGTAGGGTCAACTCTTGGAGACAAATTTTAATATAAACACTAGACCATTTTGTGTTGGCCGACCCTTTCGGTTGAGCATTGTTTGGTTTGAAGTTCTGATATTTTGATGTGGCTGTTTGGAGCCGTCACTGTATGCAGGGGTTTAATGGTCTTGATCATAAATTTGGGGGCAGCGTTTACTTGGAAGTAAATTTGAAGACAGAGCAAACCCATCGGAGGCTTGGGGTCTGATCATGCAGTTTTGAGGCCCGCTTGCCTATCTTTGGGAGGGATCTTTGAAAGTATTGTGGCTGTGCTTCGAAATGTCACAAAATTATTGGTAAATTTGGAAGGCTGAATTTCCTCTTTTGAGGATTTCTCTAGCTTGAAAGGGATCCATGGAGCATAATGAGATGGTTGGCTTATGTTGGGAAGTTTTATCACAGTTCTAAGTTGTTGTGATATGAATTTACTTGGAAAGGTACCTTCCATGACTTGGGGGGAACTCTATTCGAGATGAGGATGTGGATTAACATGGATGGTATCTTTTGGAGCATTCTTGAGCACATTGGACCACATTGTTTGGGAAGGTCATACCCTTATGGGCTTGTCGACCCACTTTGAAGGGTTTTATCATTGTTTTGAAAACCAATTGAAGGATGGAGGTTGGATGTTGAATCACAACCCATTTTTATCTCATTATAGGAGATAGGTAATCTTTTGAGGGCTTTGTGCTCCTAGACTTTGTACATTGGGCATTGAAAAATAATTTTGTATTATTTTAGGATAATTAATTGTTGAAGGGGGCCTTTTGCCCTTCTATGGGATAACTTGGGGGATTTTAGCTTTAAACGTAATATTTTATTGTGAAGGAAGTTGAGCACCTTCTCTATAGATAGAGGTGTAGATTTAGTCAACGATTTATTTGGGATTCAGGTATTGAGGGACCCATTCATCATTAGTTAGCTTGGAGGCACGTCATGGTACAATGGTTTATTTGGCATCCTGGTATCAGTTTACACGTCTCTGTAGTGGACATATATAGGTTGCTTGAGGGCAAGCAATCTTGGGTGGGAGAATTTGTCATGTCCTTATTTTTATTTTCCTTTATATTTCAACCAAGGTGGATTTCTAGGGCACAAGATGGCCAAGTCATGGGAGCAAGTTTATGTCATCAGGGGTTTCAGGGGAGTTTTGAGGATTTTTTACAGGATTTTATGACATTCGCTTGGCATGTTCTATCATATGCACAACTTGCCTTTTCTTCCGTTGCATTCTGACAACTTTCGGAAAACACAGTTATTATTGAGCCTAACTTAGCAAATTTCACTTGAGGTGGCATTCCGAGAGAAATATTTAATGAAATACCTCAGTGTAATAGCTCGTTGGAACCAGAATGAGAATATCTATAGGATGGGATGCTGAGAAGGGACTTCTAGTGGCTGGAGAAAGTATGGTGGGAGATTTACCATTTTCCTTGATTAAAAATGGTTTTAATTAGTCATTTAATTAAAGAAAAATAATTAGTGGGAGGAAAAAGGCCAAAAGTGACTTAAGTGAAATAAAATAAAATTGAAAGTCACTTAAGATAAATTAAAAGTCACTTAAGATAAATTCAATGGAGGAGCTTCTAGAATAATAATAAAATAAGATGCTTCTAGATGCTTGGAGATTTATCCGTAAGATCTATAAAAGAGGAGGAGGAGATCATTTGGAGACATCTTGGAGTTGAGTATTTGTTTCTTGTGAAGAGTTCTGGAGAACCAGGAGTTCCCAGCGTCGGTTGTAGCTCCAGGACGGAAACCCTTGGGTGATGCAGTGAGAGTGGGCGAGAACCCTTCTCTCCCTTTGGTGAATTCATTCAAAATTCATAGGTTGTTGCTTATTGTTTCTCAGTACATATTTTGGAGGCCCAGTGTCAGCTTGTAGCAAATATTTGTCGAAGACCAATGGTATCAAGGAGGGTAGAAAAATGTACAATCGTGACTAAATATCTAAAATTGGTATTATTTAATTACAATAATAGATTATAAAATGAATTAAATATAATGTTAAAAAGGAATATATTGCATTGTATTTAAAATGTATGGTATGCTAAATAAACTAATAACATATAATTTGATGAAAAACTAAGACTTTGAGAAGAAAACCCATATGTAATATTTTTATTATTGTTTAAACGACCCTTTTTATGTTTTTATCTTTTTCATGACATCTTAAAAAAATGAAAAAGCATGAAAAAAACTAGAATTTAAAAAAATAAAAATGAAAAAATGGATAAAAACAAAATTTAATAAAATAAGTAAATAATTTATAGTTAAAAAATTCAAAATATTAAAATATTATTTCTCAAAAAAAGAGTATTACTATTAACACCATGTTGGCTTGATGGGGCTTGACCCAGGTTCAGAAGTGTTTTAGCCAAACAAATCTCGTAGCTACCGACCCTTTCGGCAACAGTCCGCGGAGAGCGGATCGAAGTCTCACCCGAGGTAGTAGGGCAGAGTGCTGGAACCAGGTTTTCGCACCCTAGGGATGTCTTGATGAGGTCTGGAGGGGTCGCGAACCGATCTCGGCCTTCGCGCCAATCTCAATTGCTATCAGGCCTCCACGTAGATCTGCAACAAGGCGCTTCTTGATTCTTATTTTTAATGAGTTTATTATAGATCAGATCTAACTCTTAAGGTCTTTAAGCAAACATTTAACAGTTATACCAAGAGCGTGCATTCATAAATCTTACAGGTTTGCATAAACTCAGAACATAGCATAAACATAGAAATCATAACGGATGCATAAACTAGAATATAACCAGATCCGCGATATTTCAGAACCAACTTAGCTTTTATTAATCCTCAGATCAGTACATTCCACTTCTGCCCTGCGCACTTAGCTGTAGGGGTCCGCGCACACAGCTGCGGATTCTACTAGACCTCTGTGCACACAGCTGCAGAGCCTCTATCTCCTACTACAACCCTTGACTTCCACTTACAGACTCAAAACAATATATCGTGCTCAAAACCCATAACATTCAAGATCTAACAAAAACTGCCTTCTACCCTTAGAGCCTTGCTCTATTTATACATTCCCATGGTCCGCGGACCATAGGTAGGCTGACTCACTTTCTATTTTCTTACATTATTTTTGAGCGGACAACCCTCTGATTTGATTCATTACAATTCGCGCTCCATGCACTTCGCAGAGCTTTTGCCACATTTTTACCCAAAATTGCGGGCTCTAAGCCCCATACCCGTTACGCGGGGTCTCTGCTACCCAACACACCACTTTTTGAAATAGGTGTAAAAACAACATTACATACCACTTCTAAAAAAATGAGAACTCTCCACGTAAAGTTGGTAACTCTGTTGCTTCACCTATGTAGCGAACTTCTTCTTTTACCAAGTGCTTTGCCTTGATTTATCATATTATCCATTTGGTTTTTGTTGCAAATTTGTTTCAAATTACACTTTCTCATTGAGAGAATTTTGGTTCCCAAAATCTTATCCACAAAGGATATGGAAGCACAAGGCCCCCACTTGTCTCCCCGAGCCTATTACTCCATCATTTATTAGGGACGTTTTCTTCTTGTTTGTCTCCATCAATATGTTTACTTTCCCCTATTTCATTGTTAATGGAGATATTATTCCTCTTCGTTTGTGGTCTTAGATAAAGTAGACCTTACCACCTTAACAAAGAAATATTTGTTCTATCTCTTGTAGAAAGTTACATCATTGTCCCAAAAGTAAGGGCTACCAAATATCATTTCGCATGCATCTAGTGACACAACATTAGATTCTAATTCAATGGCATAATCAACATGAATGACAAATCTAATTTCACATCTCTTGATGATTCTCATGGTTGATTTATGTAAGCATCCAACCCAATAAACATGGTTGTTTACTAGATCATAAGTTTGTATACCAAAATCATCTACAAAGGATTTAGAAATCAAATTATATTGAGAACTATTGTCAAACAAAGCATTTATCTTTCGGCCCTTCATTTGAGCTTTGATTTAGAATAGTATATTATGTATCCACTTGCTTTGATTTCATCCACATTGAAGTTTTTTTTTATACTTTTGTTTTTCCCATTGGATTTGTACCATTTTGGATGTACTAATTGTGGATGAAGTTTTCGACACTTCTCATCCATATTCTCTCCACATTATGGTGTTTGCAATGCATGTCAAAATCTTTTCCCTATTGGCTTATCACTACAATCTTTTGCCTTTGGTCTTGTTGGTATCTCGTTCGCCCTTTTACCATTGTCTCTTTTTTGAAATCCAAATAAATGTAGAGAGCTTTGTTACTTGTATCATTTATGCTTTTCACACTGAAAGGTTGTATTTTCCTTTAGACGTGGATGAATAATCCTCCAAGTTACTTCACCACTATCCTAGGCTCTTCCAAAAAGATACCTAGCCTAATGGCCTAGTTCCAAAATTTGGTCATGCATTTTTGTACACTTATCCTTTATCTTTTCGAAATATTTTTGTTTTAGGAGTTGTTCATCTTCGTAGACTATGAGATAGGATTGACTTCAATATTTTCTTGAAATCCTCCAATTTTGTAACCATGAAATTCTCACCTAGCCACAATGCATCTACATAGCTAGTCAAACATGTATAGAAATTTCCAAACTAATAAAAGATTCTTTTTCTTTTTCTTTTATTGGATAATGGCCAAAATAAACTTCCAATCGTTTTCACCAGCAATTGAAGTTTTCATCATTAACTTGACTATCATAAGTTGGTATTTCAAGTTTTCCTTCAACCTATGATGTAATATTGAAAGATGAAGGAACATGGTTGTTATTAGTTGAGTCTCCAAGCTTCTTGCCTTTGGAGTCTTCTAGGCTAGCATTTTCTTCTTCATGTTCAATCTTCGTTGAGTGTCCTTCCTTATCCTTCATGACCAACAATAGTGTTACCATTTCAGTCAATGCAACAACTCTCCGCCCTAGCCAACTAAACTTGACTTACAAATCTTCTCCGTCATGTTCTTCATAAGAAGTCCCCACAATTTTGGGTTTTTTACTTCTCGCTATACCTTATAACAACGCTTTTCCACTTTCTAGTACCAACTAAAATTCGTTGTCAAATTGAGATTAAGCTTCTCATAATGCCAATTCATTAGCAACAATAAATATCTTTGTTCATCTCTAATTTCAAAGCTTGCTCTTTTATCTTTTTCTTTTCTTTACAGTGCTAAGATCAATGTCCAATAAAAGAATAAATCCACTCTATCTCAAATGCTAATGGAGTACCACACTATTTATTGAAATACTCAACCCTAACACGTTTATCAACAACCCATCTAGTCACACGCTTCACTTCCATAGCTGAAAACTTCTAATTTACCAAGTACATTAGTTTAATTTGAGTTATTAACCATTCAGTATTTTGCAGATCAATTAACGAAGTAATGATAATATTAATTTTATTTATAAATTTATTCTCAGAAATCTATTAACATAATTATATATATATATATATATATATATATATATATATATATATATATATAATCTCCTCTTTTCCTCGAAATCCATTCCAAATTTGTATATGGCATAATAGTTTAAAAGTCCTCATATACAATGATGCTACAATTGAGAGTGGTCATATTCCAACAACAACCCCTAATAAGATATTGTGTGTTTGATTATAAAACCAATAATCCACTTATTTCCCTTCTCCTCTAAACTATTCCATATTTAAAAATGTTTACACGCCTTGCTTAGAATAATAATATTTAAGAATACTTGCATGCCATGCTTAGAGCAATAATGTTTAAGAATATTTAAATGCCATGATACCTTTCAAAATGTCACACGATTAATAATGGTGGCGACTGTCATCTTGAAAACACTCTAAATATCTTCATGGATTATTGGGAGGATTACCTTTCAAAATGTCACACGATTAATAATGGTGGCAATTGTTATCTTGAAAAAACTTTAAATATCTTCATGGATTATTGGGAGGATTAATTGATGGATGACTCTTTTTTTTTCAAGGATCGGGGTCAGTGAATTTCTACAGGTTTTAGGGCCCTAAGGAGCGGGTCACACAGCAAGCAATTTCAATCTTTATCTGCACACCCCAACACAGTGGCGATGATGGCTATTGCAAGGATGAGGGCAATGCTTTCAGATGTCTATACGAAAGAATTTAATTCTTAACGCTCCTTCCACACTTTGAATGCCACTGGCGACTCACATATTAAAACACTCTGTCAGACCAACAGGCTTACAGAGGTAATGGAGACCTTCGGGCATCTGCTTTCAGCTAAATCTAATCCCACCACCGCCACCTGTAATCTTTTTGTTAAGTATGCTAGTCCGACAGTAGCGACATCAATCAGCATTGCGTGTTTACAGACTTATGGTTGAAGCAGGCATTATTCCAAATCTCATTTCTCTGAGCATTGTTATCAACTGTAACTGTGAAACAGGTAGAATGGATTATGCTTTCAAAGTGTTTGAAGACGTGAAAGCACATGGCTATATTCCAGATGTGGTAATATTCAATAACCTCATCAAAGGGCTTTGCAGGACGGGCAGGATGGAGGATGTTGTTAAACTGTTCAATCAAATGGTGAACAAACAAGAGCTTCCTGATCTTTTTACCTATAGCACCCTAATAGATGGGCTCTGCAAGAGAGGAAAAACTCACGCTGTGTTTGGATTCATAGTTGTTATGCTACAAAAGGGTCATGAGCCCAACACTATTACATTTACTACCCTCATGGAATGGCATTGCAAAGGTAACCTCCAGGAGGCCAATCAACTACCATATTTTATGTTAAAAGAAGGGCATATCCCCAGTGTTATTGCATTTAATGCTTTAATCGATGATTTCTGTGAGGGAGATAAGTTGGAGGAGGCTATGAAGCTCTTCTAGGAAATGCCGGATAGAAACATATGCCTTGATGTTGTCCATATAATGTGCTTATTGATGGTTTCTGTAAGAGAGGCAAGTTGGAGGAGGCCAGGAAGCTCTTTCATGAAATGCCCAACATAAACATGTGCCCTAATGCAGTCACATATAATGTGTTTGTTGATTGTTTTTGTAAGGGAGGGAATTTGGAGGAGGCTATGATGCTCTTTTATGAAATGCCCGACAAAAACACATGCCCTGATTCTGTCACAGACAGTGCGCTTATCGATGGTTTGTCACATACTGTGCACTTATCGATTTTTTTCTGTAAGGGAGTCAAGTGGGAGGAGGCTACCAAGCTCTTCTATGAAATGTCTCACAGAAACATGTCTTAATGTTGTTATATATGGTGCTCTAATAGATGGTTGATCTGAGAGACTCATTCTACAACCTAGCGTGAAAGTGATGTGTAAGTATGTCCGTGCTCAATTTGGAGTTGACACGTGTCCCTCTTGAAATAAAAATGAAGTATTCTCTATAGAAAAGAAATGTTAGCGATAAAAGAAAAAAAAGATGCTATGCATGTTTAATTAGTTGTCCAAGTGACCTGGTCCTAATATATTGCACATTGTTTTTTTGGCACTCTAAAATAAGTTTGCATCTAAAGAAAAAATTGATCCCTCCCAGCTCATGTGAAATCCGTGCTTAAGATGGATCTATGCTGGTTTATGTAAAGGGGGCAAGTTGGAGGAGGCTGAAAAGCTCTTCTAAGAAATGCTCAACAGAAACATATTCCCCGATGCTATCACATACCGTGTGCTTATCGATGGTTTCTGTAGGGTAAGCAAGTTGGAGGAGGCTACAAATCTCTTCTATAGAATGCCCGAGAAAAACATATGCCCAAATGCTCTCACACACGGTGCTTATCGATGGTTTTTGTAAGGGAGACAAATTGGAGACAAGTTGAAGGGGGCTAGGAAGTTCTTTTATGGAATGTGCAACAAGAACATATTCCCTAATGTGGTCACATATACTACATTTATTGATTGCCTCTTCAAGGAAGGGCAATGGAAAGAGGATGCCAAAGTGCTTCATGAGATGTTGGAGAAGCGGAACAATCTGAATGTTATTGCATACAGTGTTCTCATCGTTGTTCTTTGCAAAGAAGGGAAGCTTCAAGAAACTCTCCAATTGTTAGATGGTAGGGTTGAAATAGGTGATCTACCTAATGATGTCACATATAATACACTTATTAGTAGTTTTGCAATTGCAAGGTGGGTAATCTAGACTCTAGAGAAAGCCAGGGAACTCCTTCAAGAGATGTTGGAGAAAGGTTTCTTGCCTAACCTAGGTCTCTTTACTACATTAATAGATGGACTCTGTAAGCATCAGAGGCAAGACAAAGCTTAACAGATCTTTATGATATTCAATAGCAAGCTTCGAGCCTTGATGATGTTACATATAGCACATTGATGGATGGACTCTGCAATGTTGGTAATCTTAACAAGTCAAAGTTATACAACGTGATGAAAGCAGTCCAAGAGGCATCATGACTACATTCACACCGTCATAGATGATTATGCAGGGAAGGCACACCCCAAGAGGGCAATAGACCCTTAAAAAAGGTTTGACATGTTCTGCAGCAAACAACAGTTTTTGTAAAGATATTGTTGTAGCAATAAGTGACCCGCAATTGATGAAATGCAGGGTTGACTTTGCTAATAATATATTAGCAAGCTATCCGAAACAGATTTGGAAATTCAACGTAATGAAGTGATCTAAGTGGAATTCCCATCGGTACACCTGTTGTTTACTCTGAAAACACATTTCGTTAATGGTTTAGTGGGTTGCACATCCTGATTAAATATACCAGTTCATCAGTCAAAAATGGAATTGGCTTTAACAGCTACTGTGCTGCAACTTGCAACTGATGAAGTGCCCCAAGAAAATTTCAATGATATTTTTCACAATAATTATCTGGAATTGGTTTGATAAAATGGTTAGTGGCTTGTCATTGCCATTGATAGAGTATACCTTGTGGACTCCAATGGTGAGCTGCACTTAAATGGATTAACCCAGTTCTATCTCTTGAACTGAGGTTTGTTTGCTCTTTTGTAGTTTTCTTTGGAACGCCTCCTTTTTTGTTATGTTTTCGACTCTTGAGATTGTGTAAAATATTTTTGTTTCATTCATTGAATTTCGTTAATGGTTTTATCGAGTACTTTCTCCCATTATAGGATACAAAAGTAGTAATGATTGTCGCAACCTGTTTTAATTATGATGCATGTTTTTTTAATTAGACGCCTTGATTGTCTCGTTTCTGTTGTGCAAATTGTAGTATTTAAGACCACTATTATTTCTCTGTACGTCTGTAGTGAACTCGCCGTAATCAGCTTGATCAACCAGCTTTCATGGGTATGCTTTTTGGAGGGAAATCAATTGGGGACCATTCGATTCTTTCCGGAAGCCCAAGAAAGGGGAAGACAAAAACCATTTTCTTTGTTAATATTATTAGGGTGTTTCTCAATTTCTTGGCTTCTTGGATAGGGTGAGTAGGGCGGTGTGGTTTTTCACTAAAAAGATTTATCTAGTTGAAGCAAACCATGTGTTTGGTATTGGAAGAATGTTCAACAATGGTTGAATTCTTATTCAATAATGATTTGTGTTAGATATATGCTCTTTTAGTTTGGTATAAAAGGAATGATTGGGTTGGCTTGTTACAATAAAATATTGCACCTTAATGCAAAGCCTTAGTGACAAAGACAATGAGTAACATGGGAGAGTTATTACTATCACCTTAACAACTACTGCTTTCATTTTAGTAATGGATGCTATAATGAATATAAAAATATAAATAACATTAGATAATAATTAATAATAAAAAAATTCTCTTAAATCATGGTGAATCGGTAACTTCTTGGATTAATCTCGGGGAAGCCGAGGATCAATCTTCAAGTTGCCACTATAACACCAAGGGTATATCCAACAACCCACAAGCTAGATATACTAATAACTTATGACTTGACAAGAGTCGAGATACATCAAACTTCAGGCAGGGCTCTATCCCAGGGGTTGCCTACTCTTTGAGTGTAAGGATCTATGAAACGTTTTCCTTTTCGCTAGAGTTTCCAGAAATTATTTTGCTCATTTACCCATTCAACAATGCAATATAACATATTCCGTAATATTACTTTTTAACATAATATCATCATTCATTTAATGAGCAAACCCAATGTTTATTCAATCAAAGCTACCACCCTTTTCAAGTAATCAATCTCTAGAACTGATTCCAAAATTCAATAGGTTATATCCTATGTTGCATGAGTTTTTGGAACGTGGGAACGTTGGGAACTTGGGTGCGGGTGTCCAGAACGACTAGAGGTTTCCCTAAAATTTACAAGAAACAGTTAATCGGGAGCGATTGTATTATATAATAAAAAAATAAAAAATATAAACCTATTTATAAGAAATATTTCGGCGTAAATCACATGCAGAAAATATTTGTCGACGCGTTTCGAACCAACTAGTGTGGTTCATCGTCAGGACAAGTTGAAGAAACAGATCCAGCTTAGCATGTTAAATAGTCTGAGCAGAGCCTCCAATGGCTAACTTGACCAACGGCTAATTTTGACTTTAGGACCAGGGTCATAAAAATTATTATAATTTAATGGAAATTAGTTATATTAGGTGACCAATAAAAATATATAAATATATAAAATAATTTAAATGGTGTTAATGGTTAGTTAAAAAGGTATTGTTTAATAATTAAAAATTATAAGTTATTTAGTATTTAGTTATATAAAGGACTTTTATAATATATGTATATATATAAATATATAAAGTAATATTAATAGGTTGTCAAGATAAAAGTTAGTTAGAATTAATAAAAATATTGGAACGAAAAAATTAAATAAAAAAATATATATATATAAACACAAATAAATAAAACCTAAAAAATATTTTTTTAATTATATAATAATCAAAATCAATATGGAATCAAAATATTCAAAAATTAAAATCAATTTAAATATATAAATAATAAAAATATAAACTTCCTTTTATATAAATATATTTTTTGGGTGTCTCTCCTTGAGTCTCTCCTTCTTATATATATAAAATGTCAAAGTTCATTATTAGTTCTCTGACATGTTTCTCTAGTTATTCTTAAGAGAAAAAACAATTCTAATGTTTTAAGCATTCACTGTGAGATACAATATGCACACACAATTTTCTGTGATATATATATATATATATACATAAACAACAAAAGAAATACTCATAAGCATGACATCTCAGATATTGCGTTTACGTCGACATGCCACACGCTTCCTTAACCCATCAAGAGATTGTTCCAGTTTCTCAATTAAGGATATCAGTGTTAAGGATGTTTTTGGCCTTTCTTTCTGCAAAGTTTTCAACATAGGCTCATGTTTTGTGCGCAGTTCAGCATATTTCTCTACAGGATTTGTATTCCCCAACCCAAGAGAATGCCAGAACTCCAAAAAAAAATGTTCAAAATCCTGAAAACTTTCCCAGCGCCCGCTGAAAAGATAATGTTCTCAGTTCCATAACTCCCAGTAACACTAGAACCATTAGAACAGATTTCCCACCTTTTATGAACTTACCGTGTAACAAAGGTTATATCCAATGGACGCTATATACCCAAAATACAATTGATCAGAAATAAAATACACAGTGCACAACTAAGGTCTCATTCAATTTCTAATTAAAAAAACTAAATACCTGTGTTCTCAAACTATCGGACGAATCAGTAATGACGTTGGGACCCACTCCTCTGCAATCTGCTTCAAGGCCCACACTACGTCAGAAGATTTTTGCTGCTATTCGGTTGATCTGGGCTCTCCTTAATCTTCGGTTATGCTTCAAAGCCCGCAATTGCTTAAGGAAGCAATACGCCTGGTTACAGGAGTCTCTTCCACAACGAATTATTTTGGACTATTGCTTCAGGAAATTCGAAATTTCCTGAATCAGTGATTTTCTGCCACAGACACGAACTCGGGACACTCAACAGAAGACCGGGTCCGGTTTCTGATGTACATAGCTGCGGAGATCTGATTACAAGAAAACTAATCCAACGAGAAGACAACCACTGTCTTGTTTTTTCTTGCTTCAAAATTCGATTCTATTCTATCCAGATTGTGTTTATCGCGTGAGGATAATTACTTCAACGCGCTAAAGCTTTGATGTAGGACGACGACTCTGATACTTTGACGACAAACTAGAACAGTGATCCAAACAAGCGCAAAAATTCGTTATGACCCAATAGGGAATCAATCAATCCTTCGTTTTGTTTTTCAAATGCTTCATAACAAAGGCCGATCCATAGAATGCGCTGTTCATTGACAGAACAGAGTTTGGTTTTCAAGAAGTTGCTGCCTAGGACAGAGTTTAGTCCTCAAAGAAACATGCTGCCTCATATAGAACCCTTGCCTAGAACAAAGAGGAATAATAAGTTGTCAACCGGGTGAATCTTTCACCATCAAAATTAACAAGAAAGAAGTCTTAAAACCTTCAAAGCTAATGCTAAAATACAATTGTTAAAAAACAAATGAATTGATCCATACTTAATGATTCAAATGAATTCTACCCTGAGGAATACTAAAAAGTTGTCAACTATGGTGGAATCTTTCACCATCAAAATTGACAAGAAATAAGTCTTATAACCCTCAAAGCTAATGCTAAAAAAAACAAATGAATTGATTCATACTTGATGATTCAAATGAATTCTACCCTCTTGAATTTATAGATTTTCTTTAGAGGATTGTCTCCTTAATTGATTGAGTGAAAGTTCACTCAAAATCCCAACTTTGGGTTTCTTTCCCTAGCTGTCCCAAAACTTGCCTGGACATTGGATACTTTGGGGTTTTCTTTTTTATCAAGGACTATAACCTACAGGATCGATAAGCTACTTCGTCTCGAGCAATTAGTTTCTTGAAAACATTACAATCCTCCTTCCTGACATTGCTTGTCCTCAAAAAATGACAAGTCCACGAGATCAATGAACTACACCCACTGGAAAGTACTCTTGGGAATGTCCTGTAAATTTCGAGGCCTAGTCAGATTTCTTGTGTCTGCTTACTCGAGGTTGCCTCTCAGGAAACTAGATGACTTTGATTTCCTACTACTGAAGTGTACTACCACTGCCACTTGCTAAGATACTATCAAGGGAAAATCGTCACAACTGCATAGGCAAATTTTTAACTTCATCCCCACCTACTGTAAAAATTGCTTTCTGCCATTCTTGGCTTTCAAGTTCATAAAAGCACCCAATGCATGCAATCACAGTAGTCCTTGGTCTGCAGTGGCGACCTACATCAGGAGTTTTGCTAGCTTTGAGAATCGTTTCTGCCATGAGGACTTGTACAACAAACTTATATATACTCGACCCAAATGGAGTAGGAACACTTAAATGCACTATTTCCTCTAGGGTGGCAGCATGGTCTAGAATCTTCCCAATTTGACTATAATTTAACAACCTCCTTTCTCTACCTGAACTGTTAACTATTGCTTCAAGAGGACTGTAAACATCGACAACAGTTAGTCGGAAGCTCTGTTTGCAGCTTCTTAATCTCAGGCCAAGTAATCTTGCAAGCTTGCAAAGATAAAGAGGTCAATTTTTTCAATGGCCTGAGATGTTGTAGATAAGTGTTTGAAACATTCAACGAGACAAGAGTATCGTTCCTGAGATAAATTCTAAGGCACCATCAGTGAGTTAGAAGTTTTGTGATAAATTTAATGATGTCATTGAAGTGAGATCTTTGATATTCTTAACCCTTGCATCTGTAATACTTCCACCACGTAGCTCCAATGACTGAAGCGTCTTGGAGTATCTTAAACAACTTGTCCCATAATCTGTAATATGGGCTTCAAAAAAATCCAGATGTGTCAAGCCAGTTAGACTTGTAAGAGAATACACTCCACTGCCTGTAACTTGTATGTCCAGATTCAGAGGTTTAAGCGTTTTCAGTCCAGATAGCTTTTGCAAGCCAATATCAGTTACTTGGGTGAATGACAGGTTCAAACTTTCCAAATTTCGTAGCCTGACAAATCCAAGTTCACCAGAGAAGTAATCCTTCTCAAACATTCCACTCCCTTGTCTCCAACTCTACAGGAATCCAAATTTAAGTTCTCCAAGTTTGTCAAGCCTTTAAGATGTATTAGGCCAACATGCGTAATATTGTTATAGGCCATGTTCGTAGTCTTTAAATTTAGGAGTCCTTCAAGCTTTTGGCAAGACTTTATGTTGAGATACGTCAAAGCAGCAAGACCTGAAATTTGCAGCTCCTTCAAGTTTGTAAGACCTGTGGCATATTCTAGTCCAGCATCAGAAATACATTAACAATAGTTAAGATTCAGATACTGAAATTTAGACAATTTTGCAATCGTGAAAATCCTGAATATGTCATGTCTGAACTAGAAATATCAACCGCGAGGAGAGACGGTCCCTTGAAGGTATTTTAAGCCAAATATCTTCCACACCAAGGTATTCTTCAAAAAAAAACATCCTGAAGATTACAGTCTTGAAATGCTTGGAGTGAAGTTCTTGTGATAACTTGAGTACGAACCAACTCATTAAAAATATTTTGACTCATGTCTCCAGGAAACATATTAAAAGAGTCATATCTGCTAATACTCTCGCAGAATTTTTGAATGGACAACTCTAGAAAAGGAGGAGCTTTCCCATGTTCTTTGCCAATGTCCACTGTTATACACGAGCTCATTCGCTATCTAAGGTTGATTCTTCTACTAGGCCTGCACGAACCACCTTGTTGGAGGTCTTCTACACTGCCTTGTTCTGCCTTGTTCTCTTCTTCTTGAACAAGCTCCACCCATGAATTCTAAATGAATATTCTCTCGAAATTGTTTTCGGAGTAGTCTACCTAGGCGGAGGAATGGCTCAGTTTTCGTCACCACTTGGAAAATTGTCTGGCTCCGGTCGTCGGCAATCCCTCCGCCCTCCGCCACCCTCCCCTAGCTCCGCCACCCTCCGTCCACCTCTCCGCATTAATTCCCTGACGGATCAGATCGGAGCTGGTCTGAGAGAATTGCCGCACTACTCCCGAGAGTTAATGCAATTTCCAATTCGAAATGGAGGAATTGCAAAACCGTAGGAGGAATAGGGCAACGCTTCCCTGCTTCGGCTTTCGCATAGGAAAAATATTGGTCTTTGAAAGCTTTTGGTTGGAAGGTCCTGCCAGAAAACGTTTCCTAAGCTGCAAATCCTAGTAATTGACGCTTGCAAGAGTTCCAATGGTGACCAAGGCACTGCAAAGCGGAGCCAGTGCTTTTGTTGGGAGTTCTGTGGTTAAGCCTGCGAGATTGTCTTCTAATGGAAAACAAGGCGTACCCATCTCTGCAATTTCATGTAAGAATAGTATTTCAAGTGCCAAACCCTATGTGTTAACCAGCAATGCAACCGGATTTCAAACATGGAAAAAGGAAAACAGCAAAATGAGCTTGTTGCCCATATGTGTAGATGGGTTAACCTGTGCCGAGGAAATGAAAACCTGTCCACCAGTTACCTCTAAGAAGCTCGAAGAATGGATGAGAGATTCAGTAATCGAGGTACGCTAGTAACCATAAATCAAAATCTAATATTTTGTACCTTTTGGAAGTATTTGCTGCAATATTCTTGTTTTGTGTTAGGTTTCTCCTTTTTGATGCAATTGTATTGATGTGTCTTTTTTTGCGGATAGAATCTGATGAAATTTGATTAATTGGTTTTAAAATTCTCTGGCAGAAGTTAGGAATTTCATATTTTTATAAGTTAGGAAGACCATCTTTTTGTATATGTCCCGCTGGTGAAATTCTGACGTTTCATGTTTGCTCTTTGTTTTATTGCTTGGTCGAGCAGCTTGTCAAGCATATTCAGGAAGCCCCCTTTCTGCGCTATGTATTTGACAGAAAATCTCCTTCAGCAAGTTTGAAGAAACAAAGGGATTATGCAGATATGTTTGAAAAGGTCGACAGTTGGACTAAGATCAGAAATTCTCTGAGAGATATATCTCCTGATGCGGTGATTCTTGTACAAAAGTTGAATCAAGATATCTCTCCTGAAAGTGAAGAAGAAAATGTGCCCTGTAATGGGAATGGAAGGCATAGTACAGATCAGCAGGACCGCACAGCTGTTTGGGGTTTGCTCATTCAAGGTAGAGGTGTTGGAGTGAGTGCTTGTTATATTTTGAAGACAACGCAGATTGCTTCAACCTTTGGATATTGTACCAGTTTCTATTTGACAAGAGCAAAATGCTTTGGTCCAACTCCCCATACCCAGCTCACTAATGGAGTAGTCTAGCTAGGCAGAGGAATGGGCCGGTTTCCGTCACCGCCCGGAAAAACCTCCGGCTCCGGCCGCCGGAAATTCCTCCGCCCAGCTCCGCCACCCGCCGCGAGCTCCGCCCAGCGCCGCCGCCGCGATACAGAAGTTATAAAATTTCGTAGACTTCCACATACTAACAAAGATGCATGCGTGGCGCAATGGTAGCGCGTCTGACTTCAAATTAAAAGGTTACGTGTTCGATTCCGATGTTGTGAGTTCGTTATTGATATTTTTATGCTGCATATAATTGTTAAAATTCTGAGGATCTTTCGTGTAGTTTTCATGTTACGTTATCTTATTTTACAATTCCCTTCGCTGTGGATCGCTCGAGACGTCATAAGCCCGACCCAATTCTTTGAACTTTTCTGGATCCATAAGTCTTCCAGAAGAAGGAAAGGCTCCATAAATCTTGAGAAGAATGACTGTCATTGATTTCTCTTTGCAGAATATGGTGAAAAAGTCAGCTTTGACTGTCATTTCCTCCGCGTTGAGTCCTTCCTAAATACGCTATGTGCCATAAACTCAGGCCATCAGAAATCAATGATTCGCAAAATCTTCGGAAGTTTGCGATACAGAAGAAAATAAACTTAAGCACCTTCATATTTAGGCATTTAATTAAAAAATCTTTCAATGGTGAATGAGAACGTTCAAAGCATTATCGTTACAGAAAAACCACGCGCACGAATTGGAAGTTCACCTTTAACAGTCATTGCATTAGCTGCCCCTAGACGCCAATCAACCTCTGTTGTGCATTTCGAAGCTAGAGAACATAAATTCTTAGATAAAGAATCGAGGAAGCTGTCCCAAATCTTTGACCGATTTATGGAGCCTTTCCTTCTTCTGGAAGACTTATGGATCCAGAAAAGTTCAAAGAATTGGGTCGGGCTTATGACGTCTCGAGCGATCCACAGCGAAGGGAATTGTAAAATAAGATAACGTAACATGAAAATTACACGAAAGATCCTCAGAATTTTAACAATTATATGCAGCATAAAAATATCAATAACGAACTCACAACATCGGAATCGAACACGTAACCTTGTAATTTGAAGTCAGACGCGCTACCATTGCGCCACGCATGCATCTTTGTTAGTATGTGGAAGTCTACGAAATTTTATAACTTCTGTATTACGGCGGCGGCGCTGGGCGGAGCTCGCGGCGGGTGGCGGAGCTGGGCGGAGGAATTTCCGGCGGCCGGAGCCGGAGGTTTTTCCGGGCGGTGACGGAAACCGGCTCATTCCTCCGCCTAGGTAGACTACTCCCTCACTAATTCTTGGCTTCTCTAGTCTGCACCATAAGATTTCTCAATACCAATTATTTTTCCATTTAGTGAGACATTCACTACCATTGTCTTGTGTATATATCAATTATCATTCTAATCATAACTCCTTCTTTCTTACCAGCTTATTTTTGAAAGCCAGGGTCTTACATCATTTCTTCTTGTTTCGTACCAGCTTATTTTTGAAAGCCAAGGTTTTACATCATTTCCATGGGGAAATTCCAAATTGTGAAGCCCTAATGAAAATGAGTACACTGTATATTGAGCCTTAGTCTGGTTTTCTGTAGTAAATAAACGTAATTCATTTTTCGTTTCATTAATTAGGTCAGAATACTGGTTCATTCAAATTGGTCTTTTGATTGGCATTCTGTGTTAATTCTCGCTAACTGAATGTGTAATGGTTGGAATTTAGGTGCAGCTCTACCCAAAAAAAATTGAATAAGCCCATTATTCAATGAGTTTATAATTTATGAGTTCAAACTTCAAAGGCATATCTTGTGCCACTTTAGCTGCTTTTTATTGGCCATAATTCTCTATGTAGAATAAAAGAAACTTCAAAGCAATATTGTTGTTATTACATCTACTTTTTAGATATGTTGAGAGTAATACATTCAGCATTCAGCAATAAGGATACAGATAATAATAGAAAGAGACTCATATTGTGGCATTGATCTTTCAAGCTTGGCTGATTGTGGCTGTGTTAGATTTAATACTTCTTAAATGAGTCATGTATCGCATAAAGCTAGAATTGAGCTATACACATTTGGAATTGAATGAGATTTGAAAACATAGAGAAGTTATTTGGAATTTATCAAATGGAACACTAAAAGACTTTTCAGTTTCCTGTTTGATCTGGTTCTTATGATAAATGCACCTCTGGACTACTTCTTTCAAAACTCTAAGGTTGCTTGAAATTTTAATGAAAATAGTTAATTAATCATGGACATGAAATGTATCCAAGCGTGAGGTTGGCCATAATCCTCTATGTAGATTGACAAAACTTCAATGCAGTGTGCTATTATTTCATCCACTGTTTAGACATGTTGAGAGCAATATAGATACAGAAGAGAATAGAAAGAGATTCATTTTGTAGCATTGATCTTTCATGTTTGGTTGATTCTGCCTGTATTAGATTAATACATCTTGAATGAGACACTTATCGCATGAAGCTAGAGCCAAGCCATACACATTGGAATTGAATGAAATTTTAGAAGGCAGAGGAGTTCTTTTGAATTTAGAGAATGGTATACCGAAAGATTTTTCAGTTTTCTGGTTGGCACCTATGGACCAGTGTTGATAATATCGCCGAGATATTGGCGATATTCAGAAATATCGCGATATTTTCGGCGAGCCGAAATATCGCCGACCAAATATCGCGATATTTTCGAGTTTTGAAAATCGCGCGAGATTTACGATATTTCGGCGATATCTTGGAAAATATCGCGCGACGACCTAAAATATCGCCGGTGACCCTGAAATCATTCCGCGCGGCCTATATAATTCGATTTTTGGTTTTTTTGAAGTCATTTTGTTTTTTCTGAGCGTTGGAGAAGGAATGTGGTCGCTGCCAAGGAGGGTTTGAAGCCAATATTCGCCAATACGCCACCAACAACGAAGATTTCTAAGCTGCAAGTGCCAAGAAGTTAGAACAAACTCGATTCTCATTCTTCCGGTTCCCTACAATCATTTTGCTTGGTTTTTGATTTGATTTCAAATTGCAAGGGTTTGCATTGAGCAATACCACACATCTTTATAGAAAATAACTTCATATTGATCACTGTCAAGGTAAACCGTAATACAATAATTCCATTCTCCACCTACAGCAGTGGTATCACGGTTCCAACAAAAGAGACATATTTGTTCATCTTATTGTATCCTATATGGTTTTTGTTGCCTGTCTAAAGTTTAAACAATCTCTTCTCCACAAACATGAACCACTTCCACCGGACAGTAGCAATTAACAGACAAGTCACAAAAATATGTTGCCATTACCATATAATATATATGCACAGCATGACAGCATAGAGGATTTACAGATGGCAGTTGTGTAATATGCTAGGCTGCAGAAACAATCAAGCATCTAATGTGCGGCTACAAAATATTTTCAGTGTTCACAATTACCCATTCTGCAAACAACATTCAATATACAGTTTCTCATGATCTTAACTTGATGTCCTCATGTCAGTTTTTGGAAAGAATGTAGAAGTATGAATAGGATAAATGAGCATATATTCCTCCTCTTCTACAGCATTTATGCCCAAAAGATGTAGGGAATCATCACCTACAACAGATCTAGACTCTAAATTATAAAGTTATAAACCATTTGCAAACTACATATGTCATAAACCATCAGTAATGTGATGTCAAGTTTATGAATGGAATGAAAAACGCCTCTAAAACCTCTCAATAGGTATAAATTTATAATGCTGGCCCATGGGGATATTGAACCGTCAAATATTTGATTACCCTCGAAGAACAAAAATTTCAGGCCTATACACTTTAATAGAATGCCCACAATTATCTAAGTTCCTGACTTCTTCTATTTTCAACATACTTCAAGAATGTCTACCTGATGGATCTTAGAAGCCAATGATAACGCTTACAAAAACTCAGATGAAGAGAAGGATGATGATATTCTCAAAGATCCGAACCTTTTCAACTGCTAAAAACATGTTGTCATGGATAAGTATCAAAGTTTGAAGAAGTACTGTTGGAATTTGGAAACCTCATCTTTTCTCTCCCATATCGATGCAATCATCAAAATCCTCCCTCCATCAGCTCAAAAGGTGCTGCCTTCTTCTTCAAAGATTGCACCCTGCCTTGCTGGTTAAAGATGTAACTTTCTCTGTGCTCACTGCTATGAACTTATGAAGTCTAATAATGCATTATGCACCTACAGCAGTGGTATAAGTTATAAGTTATAACAGTTATATATTTTTCCCATGCTTGGCATAATTCTGAAAGAAATTGTTCTCATTCCGTGCCAATTTGCTATGTGTTCCATTTGCCATTTGGATACCTCACGTTACAACATGTTCATACTCTTTTGTTCAAGAGTATTCAATAGTCAACTTGTATTACACTTCTATTCAACAGTCAAGTTAAAATTGTTTTGTAAAATGATGTGGTTATTTGTAATTTGAAAATTTCGTATTACTTATTAAGTTACTAATTCCAAAAAAAATTTGGTGCTCTAGGTTTCTGTTTGAGTTAGCCCACTACAAAATACAAATATGCCAAAAGCCTTGGACCCATTTTGGGAGTATGGGAGCCCTGATGGTGGAACAAATCGTGCATATCTTACATGCAAATTGTGTGGGGACAAGATGATAGGTGGGATTATACGATTGAAATACCATCTTGCTAGACTCAGTGGACATGATGTTGGGCTTTGTACAGTTTCTAGTCCGGAGCTTATACAAAAAGCTCTTGAGGCAATTGAAGAAAAGGACAGAAAGAAGGAAGAGGTGGAAAGAAACAAAGCTGAACGTGCAGGTAGATCTTACGGGATATCTTCTCCTGATTTTGGTGTTGAGGGTAGTGGGCCTAGTGGCCCTAGTGGGAGGGGCTCCACAACTGGCACACCATCACATGCTACTGCTAGTGTGAGTGCGAGGTCATCATTTTTTGTTCCACGAACAGGCACTAGAGCACAACCTGGCATAAAATCGTTTGTTAAAAAAAAGGAGAAGCAAGAAGCAGATAAAGTCATGGGGAGGTGTATTTTTTGAAGCGACTTACCTCTCAGCATCACGAAAACCAATCCATTTTGGCAGCCAATGTGTGATGCTATTGTTGTTGTGGGCCCAGGGTACCAAAGTGCCACATATGAGGAGTTGCGGGGGCCAATTCTTCAAGCAGAAAAACAGGACATCAACTCTAGATTGGCGGAGTTGAAAAAGACATGGGAAGTCACTGGATGCACAGTGATGTCTGATGGTTGGACAGATAGGAAGGGTAGGACCCTTCTAAATTTCTTGGTACATTGTCCTAAAGGTACCATGTTTATTAAATCATTGGATGCATCAGAACATATCAAAGATGCAGCAACGATATGTGAGTTGTTAGATGGGTTCATTCGGGAGATTGGTGTGCAGAATGTGGTGCAAGTCATAATAGACAATGTAGCTAATTATGTGTATGCCAGCAGAATGCTTATGGAGAGGCATCCCACATTGTTATGGACTCCATGTGCAGCACATTGTCTTGATTTGTTGCTTGAGGATATGGGGAAACTCTCCTTCATCAAGGAGGCAGTTGATATGGCTAGGAGCATCCCCAAGTTTATTTATAAACATGCTTTTGTTCTTAGCCTTATGAGGAGGTTCACTAGAAACAAGGAGTTGCGACGTCCTACCATCACACGTTTTGCCACAACCTTTATTACTCTTCAGTCTTTGCTTCGATGTCAGTTCGAGTTGAAGCAAATGTTTGTGTTTGATGATTGGCATAATTGTAGATACAACAGGAGACCTGATGGGAAAGCCATTGCAAAAATGGTGTACTCTGAGACATTTTGGCGTGGAGTAGAAGAAGCATGTGCAGTTAGCAAACCTATAGTAAAGGTTCTTAGATTGGTGGATGGAGAGAAGCCTGCAATGCCTTATTTGTATGAGGGCATGGATAGGGCCAAGGAGGCCATTCGTTCCTATTATGCAAACAAGGGTTCTGCTAGCCTTGATAGGCAGATGATGTTATGGGATGTGATCGATAGTCGGTGGACAGGGATGCTTCATCAACCCATTCATGCAGCAGCACTCTTCCTCAACCCCGCATTTTCATACAAATGCAACTTTGATTTTGATGGCGAGGTGATGGAAGGGCTCCATTCCTGTATTCAGAGGATGGTACCTGATCTTGAGCTTCGTAGCAAAATCAATCACGAGGTACAGTGTTATCAGGATTGTGTTGGCCTATTTGGCTTTGATGATGCCATTAGAGAAAGGGCCCTCTTCATGCCACGTAAGTGACAAGTCATCACTCATTAGAAATTAGAAATTTGAATTTAATTATGTTTTAACTTTTAAGTTTTTGAATTTTTTATTTCATTATTTTGTTGTAGATATTTGGTGGCGAAGCTATGGTGCAAGGGCACCAAATTTGCAAAAATTGGCTATACGAATCTTGAGTCAAACATGTAGCTCTTCAGGGTGTGAGCGCAATTGGAGTGTATTTGAGAAAATACACGCCAAAAAGCGCAACAGGTATAACTTTGAACTCAAGCCTTAAGTTGAGCAATTACACTTATTGTAATTTTTAATTTTTAATTTATGACCTTCAACTTCAAGTGTCAAGAGTCAACAGTCAAGACTCATTATTTTTTTGGACACTCTTACAGGTTGGAGTTCACACGCCACAACGATTTGGTGTATGTGCATTACAACATCCGACTTCGAGTGAGGCAAATAGAATCACCAATGGATCCAGATGCCATTTCCTTAGACAATATTGATGTATTGTCTCTGTGGAGGGTGGAGTCTAAGGAGCCCATATTGGAGGAGTCACCTTCATGGTTAGAGCCAGTGGAAGATGATCCATTAGAGTAGGGGCAGCAAGAGGAGGACTCAGAGTTAGAGGAGCAGTAGCACTTAGAGGAGGAGCAGGAGGAGCAGGAGGAGGAGGACACTGCGGGAGCATCAGCATCAACACCATCTGCTATAGATATAGGAGAGCATAGCTCCATGCCTAGCACTCATTATTTGACATTAGGTGCAGAGGCAGGGTCAGGGCCTTCTACTACTAGGGGCAGGCCTGGCAAACAGCCCATCATGTTTTCCCGTAAAAGGGGGAGAGGGCAGTAGATAGATAGCTGCTAGTTTTATTTGTTATGCTACATGTAACTCATGATGATGAGATACTTTTATATATGTGATGTTATTTTGTATTGGTTCTCCACATTTGAGTCCTTGAATGGACAATTATCAAGGATCAGCAGGATTTGGTATCGCCTTTGATATATCATTTCTATTTGACATCATATATATCAGTGTTTTCTTCATATTTATGTGCCAATGTGTTTATTTCATGTTGTTATTGCTTTATATGTTTAAAAATCTGGAAAAAAAAATGAATATATTATGCATTTTTTATGCTTGCCGATATTTTCGCTGATATTGCTGATAAGATATTTTTTGGACCCTCGCCGATATTTTCCCGATACCGATATTATCAACACTACTATGGACTATTACTTTCAAAACTCCAAGTTTCAACTAAGGTTACTTGAAACTAAATGCAGGATGTTTGGCTCCTACGATGTGTGTTTCAAACATAATCAATTGTGTTTATGATGATCAGATGTCATAAAAGGCTTGGACTAGCTGTTAGTCTGAAACTAAGCAAAAGGTTAGTCTCATTGGTGGAATTCAATTACTGTTGTGTAGCCTGCCTACTAAATATAAGGGCAGGGAAAATAGATTTTCAATAACATATAAAGTGGGAAAAATAAGACCACCGAGAAAGGACTTAGCTTCCCGCAACAACATTGTAGAACTTCCAACAAGTGCAAAGCCACATTGCAATTCCCATTGAGGGACAAAATTATATGGTTCAAGATGAGCCTAGGAAACAGCAGTGTCTAAATATGGAAACACAATTGAGCAAGGAAGCACACTGTTTGGTATGCTATGTTACAAAGAAAAGGTTCTTTTTCAACCTGAATTTTAAAGCTGAAGAATATTTTAGGTTTCATCTCAAAGGATTTTCATGTGTCTATCAGAGAACATGGAGGCTAAATGTAACATATAATATAGGTAAATAATTTTGACCATGATTGAGTTAATTGGTCTTTATATTTACTCCAATCAAATATTAGAATGGTTTTTCACCCAAAGGTTTGTCATGAAAAACCATTTAACACACACACACTCTCTATCAATATCAATGGGCAAAGCTTATATGATAAGAATGTTGAAGTATGTAGCTATTGTTAGTCTTAATAATAATAAAATCATTGATGTATTTGATTCAATAAGATTATTTTTATTTTTCAAAATAAAAGCCATGAAAGGCTTGTTAGCCATGGATTTTACAAAAGAATAAAATTTAATTTTTATAGTCTATTTATTTGTCCTCCAAATTACCAAGTCGACTCTCCAAAAGTGTAAGTTCATCTCTACTTCATGTGGCACCCATTCGCTTGACTAGAAGGCTATAAATAGTCCATACATATCCTCCCAAAAGGGCACTTCATATCAACTTAAATATCTTTGAAATGCAAGGTCTATTTCAGGCTATATGTCTATGTGGAAGGTGAAGATATGAGGCTAGATCTCTCTGTGAAGGGAAGCAAAGTATGAAGCAATATCTCTGAGAAATAATGCGAAGTATCTCTATGGCATGACATATTTGTGTTTGAGGCATCTTATCCTAGAGATCTTGGAGGGTTGGATTGGAATTTGGAGAACGATTATCTAATTACCACTAACTTGGATTTCTCTTGTTGAAGATGATTCTATAAGGAAGGAGTTGCTGGGTTTTCCCCTTGTGGTTTTTCCCTCGCCACTAGCCTAATCTTTGGTTTCTCTTGTGCACTATGATCTCTACCTTTTTTTTCTTTTGTTTTTAATGTTTTTGAATGTGTAATTTCTTGATGACATAACTAAATAATGTAAATGCTACAATGAAACATGTATATCAGTCACAAGTAATTATCATGATTAGAAATTCAATTTGCAATCGAATTTCAACATGGTATCAAAGCTAGCTTCGAAGAGCAGTTTGAGAAGAAGTATGAATTATTACTGTGGTGATGTCCTCCCCTCTGTGATTCAAGTTACCTCTGTGAAGTAGCCCAAATTATTTTGTGGCATAATTCTGTAATGATGATGTGAAGTTTTACGAGTTCATGAAAATGATCCGAGTTTGTGATGACATAATCTGAATTCTTGAAGTGATATGAGTTCTGTTATAGTGACCTGAGTTCATTATGAGATGATCCAAGTTCTTGAATTAATCTGAGTTCTATGACGGTGATCCGAGTTCAATGATGTCCTACTCTATGATGATGATCCGAGTTGCTCGGTGGTGAAAAAAATGATTTTTTCTTGTGAGGGATCATACCTAGCCCTTGTGAAGAAGTACCTATCCAAATTTCTGTGGTATATGCTCCAACTTCTGGTCAAGATCAAGTTTCTCTATTATACACTTCCGAATTTCATAAGTGTGACTATAATCTAAGGCTCTGTAGTAGTCTGAGTTTCTCAAGACCAAATTACTTTTGTGGTACTACTATAGTAAAGAATGAGGGGTAAAGTCTTAGAAAACTCTATGGTATTGATTCAAAGCTACTAAGTCAAATAATACTTGATGACCTAAAGAGATAAATAGCTAAAGAAGCATTGATTAAACAAAGGGACCATAAATAAAAGGTATGATCACTAAGATGCATTGCAACATATTTTTCTCAAGAATTTTGAAGTAACAACTTATCAAAGTATAGGTCTAATGAATAAAGTTTGTATTAAAGACTTGTGTTAAAACTATTTTATATTTGAAAGATTAAATTGCATTAGAGGACCTTGTAAATGATCTAAAAGGAATCTTTAAAGAACCATGTGTAGGCCATTATTAGTGACTTACCAGAAGACCTACAATCATTTTAAATCATGCTCAAAGGGAAGCTGCAATATCTAATTAATAGGATCATGAAGGCATGGAGACTCTCTTTTTACAATAGCTATTGAAACATGTGAAATTTTTTCTGATTTTACAAGAAGACACCAAGCTCCTCTTTAAGAATGGAGTTCAAAGTGATTTAGACTAGAAGGCTATTTTGATTAAGAATCAATATTAACATGGGAATGTATGGATTTTTGGATATGACTTGCAGGGAGTTAGGGTTTGGAAGACTTTGAATAAGATATCTAGGGTTTTTAGACAAAACCCTAGATTGAACTATCTCTTGTGTAAATAGTAATTAGGGTTTTGACCTTTTGATATTTAGGGTTTGTAAACCCTATAAATCTAAAAGGGATTAAATAAGAGAAACCCTAGGGTTACGAACAAAACCTTGGATGAGATATTTCTACTAAAAGAAGAAAACCCTAGATCATGCAAGGAATAAATTAGATCAGACCGAAGAGGTTGATTTTCATGATGGATGCGAGAAGTCCAAGAGTAAGAGAGAGTTGAATTTTCTCAAAAGATAAATATTCTATAACTTTCCTCTTTGATTAAGCCTATTATTATTGTCTTTAATTTTGAATTATTGTCTTGTCTATGTATCCTCTGCTTGGTTGTAATCATTCTTTCATATCCTCTCAAAGTTTGAAATTTAATTATGCAACTCTAGGGCATAGATAAGATTAAAGAAGGTTACAATACTGAAGCATACCTTGTTCACATTCTCTCACTAAAAAGGAGAAGTTTCATACATCTTTTGATTGCAAGTGTCCTTGTCTAAGAAAAAGCCAGCGTAGTCATCTCTTGTGATGAATATATTCAAAACGTGTATGGAATCAACAAAATCCATACATTTGCGATTCGATGCTTGAATAAAAGGTATGTATTATTATTTAAAGTTAGCTTCATTGATCAAAGGTTTTTGCTATAATAATGATCCTAAATAAGCCTTATCACATGCTTGGTTCAAATTTATTTTAAGAAATGAAATAGGACTATGATATTCTCATAGAAGAGTATCGAAGGTCAGATCTATTGTACTGTAGCATGATGGTCACATTTAAAAGGTATTGACAATATATCACAATTTGAGTTGTTACAAAACAATCACAAAATAAATACGCAATCTATATACCTATGTTGAACATCTGGAATATGGGATGACAAATCTATGTTTCTCCTTAAAATATGTTGCCCATATATCTTTGAAAAGTGCACTGAATCATGACACTGTCTTGAAGCTACAAGGTATTGACATCTTGCACTATTAAATAAAAGTCTTAGAAGTTGCATTGTAAATGTTTCATTCGACATGACAAAACTTACAATAAAAGGCCAAGTCCTCCTTCAAGTTTTTGAAGACAAAAGGTATTCTCAATAAGATGAGACTATTAAGGCTTGAATAAATCTTGCAAGAATAGAACCTTTGAAAACATGAAATGACATGTATTAAATTTTTAGACTTCAATTCTTTCCTTGGAAATATTGCAAAACATTGACACAAAGTTGTAAAAATTTCTGTTTTCCCACCCCGGTTTTCAATTTCACCTTATTTCTCCCATGTAGTTAAATGCCCTTTCCCATATCCATACATTCAACAACTGAAAAAATAATTATTATTTTTTTGCTGAAAACACAAATTCTGGAAATTTTACAGAATGCTGGAAAATGCAGAAATAAAAATCAGCAGGTACAAACAACCATTTAAAACATTTAGACACAGTGATTTTTGGTCAATGTGACCCTCGAAAAACCCCCTACAACTCTTGGGGAAAACCAGTTTGAGAGCTCTTCTTTATTTCTGGAAATTGCCTTTCTACAGTGAGAAATATTCAGCAAAAAATCAAAAAACAAATTTACAACTTATCTCTTTTCCCGTGCCTCACAGCAATTTGGAAATTACAGCAAATAGGACAGCAATAAATGTTGTACGGCCTCTTCAACTTTCGTGCCCACTTTCAGCATTAAATGTTGTTGTACGGCCGTCATTAAATGCGTTGTACGGACTGCAATAAATGTGTTGTACGGCCTGCAATAAATGTGTTGTACGGCCCTTGTTTTGCATGCAGAAAAACCAGCAAACTGCTCCTCGATTTTTGTGCAAACCACTCCTCCAAAATCGTGCCAAAATCTGCCTTTCACTGTGCGCTGAATCAGCTGTACAAATCTGCTCAACTGCTGCCTTGGAATGTGTGCCAAGCTGCTATCTCCTTCTCCTCCCTGCTAAGAAATCTCCCTTGCTCTCTTGCTCTCCTTCTCCCAATCTGCTCATGAAAGAATGAATGATATTTTCCTCCTTTTCCTCCCTTAATCCAACCCTAAGTGACTTTTGGGTGATCCCTAAATCCAATGGCTAAAATAGATTGAGATCTAGGGCTGAGATTAAATGCACATTTAAATCTCACTTTCTATTTTTTAATTCACCCCACTTTAATAAAGACCCACTTAGTCATTTATTTCCAAAGTCACTTTTCCTTTCTAATTTTTCATTGACTTTATAAAAGTCACTTTAAAATTAGACTTTAGTAAACTTTAGGAGAAAAATTAAATTCTTTTGGACACTTTTCTCTAGGCCAAAGATCAAAGCCTTAGGGAACCACCTGTCCTCCGGTACCAAATTTCAACACTCCCTCTTACCGAGGAAGGTATTCCTCACCACACCCATCTTGTCTCTGAAGTAGTCATGCTTGCCCCGTGGTAAGGCTTTGGTAAGAATATCTGCAACCTACTCATCAGTGGGAATATACTCAAGCTTCACAACGCCCTTCTGAACACAGTCTCTGATGAAATGATATTTGATCTCGATATGCTTTGACCTGTCATGAAATACTGGATTCTCCGTGAGTTTAATGCAACTCTGATTATCACAGTAAATCACTGAAGGTCTCAACGGCTGACCAAATAAGCCAAACAACATCTTGCGAAGCGAGATGACCTCACAACTAGCTAGACTCGCTGCCATATACTCTGCTTCCGCTGAACTCAATGCTACTGACTGCTGCATCCGGCTAAACCATGACACTACTGCCGAACCCAACCCAAAACAGCACCCTGAAGTGCTCTTCCTATCAGAAGCACAACCTGCCCAATCAGAATCAGTGTAACCTACCAATCTCACTCAATCCCCCTGCCTGTAGTCCAGACCATAATCCACTGTCCCCTGCAAGTACCGCAAAATGTGTTTTGCAGCCACCCAGTGAACCTTCCTAGGCTCACACATACACTGACTCATCGTGTTGACTGCAAAAAAAATGTCTGGTCTAGTGTTGACCAAATAAATCAAGGAACCAATCAGCTGCCTGTACAATGTGGGATCCACCAACTCAGAATCCAAAGCATGAAGCTTCTTCCAGTTGGTGATCATCGGTGTCGACATGGGTCTACAATCCTCCATGTGGAATATACCAAGGATGTCCACAATATAATTCCCCTGCCCCAGGAAGAAATGCCCCTCCTCCTACCACACCTCCAAACCCAAAAAGTAATGCATCAAGCCAATGTCCTTCATCTCAAACTCCGCCGCAAGATCTCTCTTGCAGTGCTCTATGAGTCTCTTTGCACCTGTAATGACCAAGTCATCCACATACAGCACCAGAATGAGAGGCTCCTCACTTATCACAATAAAGTAAAGGTTCGGATCTGCCTCACTCTTTGTGAAACCCAACCCCTGCAAGTATGTATCTATCCTGGAGTACCAAGCTCTGGGAGCTTGCTTCAGGCCATAAAGGGCCTTCTTCAGTCTGCACACATGGGACTCCTTCCCATGCACCTCAAAGCCCTGTGGCTGCTCAATGTACACCTCCTCCTGTATGAAGCCATTGAGAAATGCAGTCTTCACATCCATCTGGTGGATCTTCCAACCCATTTCTGCTGCTATCGATATAATGGAGCGGATCGAAGTATATCGAGCCACGGGAGCGAAGGTCTCCTCATAATCAACTCCCTCTACCTGGGAGAATCCTCTAGCCACAAACCTCGCTTTGAATTTCTCAATGCTGCCATCTACAACATGCTTTATCTTGTAAAGCCATCTGGAAGTAACCACGGATTTGCCCTCAGGCCTCGGCACCACCTCCCAAACATCATTCTTCATGATAGAAGAATACTCCTCCTGCATGGCCTCTCTCTAGACCTGCTGGCTAGCTGCCTCCTCATAGCTAAAAGGCTCAGAGTCAAGGATGCTGGTAACCATTGCCATATAGCTACAAAACCTCTCAAGTGGTCTACTCTCTCTGACCGGCCTCTTAGGCTCAGCAACAGATGTGGCATCTCTCAAGGTGTCCTGAAGGCACTTGGGCTTCCTCTTCCCTGAGTGCACTTCTCCCATAGGAGAATGAAACTCCACCTCCCCATCATCATCAGGAGCCTGAACTCCTGACTGTCTGTCTGCTGTCCTCCTGCCTACACCTGAACCTGTAGAAGCTGAGGTACCGTGTGAACTATCCATCAGTGGACTCCCTTGTGAACTGCTCTGCATGCTACCCGGAGCACCACCCCTCTGGCTCGGTGAGCCACTGCTCATTGACGGACCTCACATCCTCATAGATGTACCTCCAGATCCTCCTGATCCCTGCCCACTGGATCCCTGCGACTGACTCAACTGCTGCTGAGGGTCTGGCTGATCCAGATACTCTAACTCCCGTGATCTCCTAAAGGCCCTGTCCTCCTCCAACTTCACATCCCATCTGACAACAACTCTCCTCTATGCAGGAATGTAAATCTGAAGGGCCTTTGAGGTCTCACTGTAGCCCACAAAGATACCCTTCTCTGCGGTGGGCTCTAGTTTGGTCCTCTTTTCCTTGGGTATGTAGGAGTATGTAATGCATCCAAAGATACGAAGATGTCCATAGGTGCCAACCAGAAAACTGAAAAATCGTTCGGTATACCATTCTCTAAATTCAAAAGAACTCCTCTGCCTTCTAAAATTTCATTCAATTCCAATGTGTATGGCTTGGCTCTAGCTTCATGCGTTACGTGTCTCATTCAAGATGTATTAATCTAATACAAGCAGAATCAACCAAACATGGAAGATCAATGCAACAAAATGAATCTCTTTCTATTCTCTTTTGTATCTATATTGCTCTCAACATGTCTAAACAGTGGATGAAATAATAGCACAATGCATTGAAGTTTTGTCAATCTACATAGAGGATTATGGCCAACCTCATGCTTGGATACATTTCATGTCCATGATTAATTAATTATTTTCATTAATATTTCAAGCAACCTTAGAGTTTTGAAAGAAGTAGTCCAGAGGTGCATTTATCATAAGAACCAGATCAAACAGGAAACTGAAAAGTCTTTCAACATTCCATTTGCTAAATTCCAAATAACTTCTCTATGTTTTAAAATCTCATTCAATTCCAAATGTGTATAGCTCAATTCTAGCTTCATGCGATACGTGACTCATTTAAGAAGTATTAAATTGACTCATTTAAGAAGTATTAAATCTAACACAGCCACAATCAGCCAAGCTTGAAAGATCAATGCCACAATATGAGTCTCTTTCTATTATTATCTGTATACTTATTGCTGAATGCTGAATGTATTACTCTCAACATATCTAAACAGTAGATGTAATAACAACAATATTGCTTTGAAGTTTCTTTTATTCTACATAGAGAATTATGGCCAATAAAAAGCAGCTAAAGTGGCACAAGATATGCCTTTGAAGTTTGAACTCATAAATTATAAACTCATTGAATAATGGGCTTATTCAATTTTTTTTGGGTAGAGCTGCACCTAAATTCCAACCATTACACATTCAGTTAGCGAGAATTAACACAGAATGCCAATCAAAAGACCAATTTGAATGAACCATTATTCTGACCTAATTAATGAAACGAAAAATGAATTATGTTTATTTACTACAGAAAACCAGACTAAGGCTCAATATACAATGTACTCATTTTCATTAGGGCTTCATAATTTGGAATTTCCCCATGGAAATGATGTAAAACCTTGGCTTTAAAAAATAAGCTGGTAAGAAACAAGAAAGATTGATGTAAGACCCTGGCTTTCAAAAATAAGCTGGTAAGAAAGAAGGAGTTATGATTAGAATGATAATTGATATATACACAGGACAATGGTAGTGAATGTCTCACTAAATGGAAAAATAATTGGTATTGAGAAATCTTATGGTGCAGACTAAAGAAGCCAAGAATTAGTGAGTTGGGTATGGGGAGTTGAACCAAAGCATTTTGCTCTTGTCAAACAGAAACTAGTACAATATCCAAAGGTTGAAGCAATCTGTGTTGTCTTCAAAACGTAACAAGCACTCACTCCAATACCTCTACCTTGAATGAGCAAACCCCAAATAGATGTGTGGCCCTGCTGATCTGTACTATGCCTTCCCTTCCCATTACAGGGCACATTTTCTTCTTCACTTTCAGGAGAGATATCTTGATTCAACTTTTGTACAAAAATCACCACATCAGGAGATATATCTCTCAGAGAATTTCTGACCTTAGCCCAACTGTCGACCTTTTCAAACATATCTGCATAATCCCTTTGTTTCTTCAAACTTGCTGAAGGAGATTTTCTATCAAATACATAGTGCAGAAAGGGGGCTTCCTGAATATGCTTGACACGCTGCTCAACCAAGCAATAAAACAAAGAAAAAACGTGAAACGTCAGAATTTCACCAGCGGGACATATACAAAAAGATAGTCTTCCTAACTTATAAAAATATGAAATTCCTAACTTCTGCCAGAGAATTTGAAAACCAATTAATCAAATTTCATCAGATTCTATCCGCAAAAAAATACACATCAATACAATTGCATCAAAAAGGAGAAACCTAACACGAAACAAGAATATTGCAGCAAATACTTCCCAAAGGTACAAAATATTAGATTTTGATTTATGGTTACTAGCGTACCTCGATTACTGAATCTCTCATCCATTCTTCGAGCTTCTTAGAGGTAACTGGTGGACAGGTTTTCATTTCCTCGGCACAGGTTAACCCATCTACACATATGGGCAACAAGCTCATTTTGTTGTTTTCCTTTTTCCATGTTTGAAATCCGGTTGCATTGCTGGTTAACACATAGGGTTTGGCGCTTGAAATACTATTCTTACATGAAATTGCAGAGATGGGTACGCTTTGTTTTCCATTAGAAGACAATCTCGCAGGCTTAACCACAGAACTCCCAACAAAAGCGTTGGCTCCGCTTTGCAGTGCCTTGGTCACCATTGGAACTCTTGCAAGCGTCAATTACTAGGATTTGCAGGTTAGGAAACGTTTTCTTGCAGGACCTTCCCACCAAAAGCTTTCAAAGACCAATATTTTTCCTATGCGAAAGCCGAAGCAGGGAAGCGTTGCCTCTTCCTCCGGTTTTGCAATTCCTCCATTTCGAATTGGAAATTGCATTAACTCTCCGGAGGTAGTGCGGAAATTCTGTCAGACCAACTCAGATCTGATACGTTAGGGAATTAATGCGGAGAGGTGGACGGAGGGTGGCGGAGGGCGGAGGGATTGCCGGCGGCCGGAGCCGGACAATTTTCCGGGCGGTGATGGAAACCAGGCCATTTCTCTGCCTAGGTAGACTACTACATTGTTTTCTCCCCTTTTTTAAATAGGTCTAGTGAGAGATTGTCAAACACAATGCATCATACCATGTTTATCTTGAGTGTGCATGGCTTCCTATGAGTTTTTATCCAACTGAGAATCATTTTGGGACTGTGATTCATTAATAGTAGTCTCAAGAAGATATTTTTTATTTGTTGATATGTCGTTATTTATTTCTCTATTTCCAACTTTAGTTATCAATTCACAAGCCTGTCCTTCAGGGCTAGTGAAAGTGGACACTGGGAATTCTTTCTCCTCCATTTCTAGTTTTTCTTCATTTAATTCCATAAATTTTCCAGTGTTCTCAAGCATGCAGGGAGAGTTCCAACAAATGTTTTGCATATGCATTCGCTGATGACTGTATGCAGGCACTGAAAAAACTGTTCCACCATATCTAGCATGTAGACGTGAGGCCTGCTGACCATGTTTTGTACCTTCTCCATATCCAGTGTTTGAAGTAAGTGTTTGCAAATCATCATCATGCTTTCATTTTTCTTTTACTAGATCATTGCGACCACTTGTCTTCTTCTTGTAGAGCCATGACCAAACATTGGAGCATTCCCTTGTTGTTGGGTTGTGTTCAAGGTGAAACCCAGTAGATGGAAAATTTGTCATCACGCTATCAAAGGAGGTACTATACTCTGTTTTACAGTCTTGGGCTTATCATTAGATCTGCCTTTCCAAAAATTGTTCCATTTCCTTAAATCTGCTTTCTGTTGTGTGTCTAACTCCTCTAATTTTGTAAAATCCACTTTGTTCTAGTATTGCAATTTCTTGATAGTTTCCTCTCGTTGCTTTTCCAACTTCCTCAAAGATTTAGCATACTCATTACCAAAAATCGTTGTTAGTTGGTCCATCTTCACACATCCTTCAGGATAGCAGGATTCCAACTCTAATACCAAATACAACTATAAGGATCTAGGAACTTTTTTTCTTTACCCTAGGGTTTACAGAAATTCTTTTGCTCATTTACCCATTCAGCAGTGTCATTTCACATATTCCATGATATTACTGTTTAACATAATACCATCATTCATTTAGTGAGCAAACCCAATGTTTATTCAATCAAAGCTACCACCTTTTTCAAGTAATCAATCTCCACCACAGATTCCAAAATTCAACAGATTATATCCAATGGAAAGCTATAGAAATAGTCTATAACGCGACTTTTTGAAAGCCTTTCCGGCGGGTTTTTCCGGTCGAAATCCGGCAGGAATTTATTGGAATCACAAGTTTGATAGCTAGTTTCTGCACAATGAAAGCGTCCCAGGGGTTTTCCAGGGTGCTGAATCCAAATATGCAATTAAAAAACCATTTTAATTGCAACAAATCAAGATTTAACCTCAATTTCTTCCGCCAGATTCCGTCACCGGAATCTCCAAAAAATCACATTATAGACAACTCCGAAAGCTATATACCCGAAATACCAATGATCCAAAATAAAATATATAATGCGCAACTAAGGTCTCATTGAATTTCTAATTAAAAAACTGAATACAAGCTAGTAATGACGTCGGGACCCACTTCTCTGCAATCAGCTACAAGACCCACACTACCTCAGAAGATTTCTGCTACTATTCGGTCGATCCATGTTCTCCTTAGTCTTTGATTCTGATTCAAAGCCCTCAATTGCTTAAGTAAGCAATACGCCTAGTTACAAGAGTCTCTTCTGCACCGAATTATTTTGGACTATTGCTTCAGAAATTTCAAAATTTCAACGTTGGATAAAATCGCGTGCCCCTGTCTTGGGCCGCTTGGTTCAGGAACAAAACAATGTCACTATTTTAGGTAAACTTCGGCTACAAACCAAATATTCCTCAGAAGGTTGAATCGGTAATTTTCTATCACGGACACAAACAGAAGATCGGGTTTGGTTCCTGATGTACAGAGCTGCAAAGATCCGATTACAGGAAACCCAATCCAATGCGAAGACAGTCGTCGTCTTGTTTTTTATTGCTTCAAAATTCGATTCTATCCAAATTTGTATGTATCGCGTCAGGATAATTACTTCACTGTGTCAAAGCTTCAATGTAGGACGAAGACTGTGATACTTTGATCACAAATACAGAATCAATCAAGCCTTCATTGTGGTTTTCAAATGCTTCATAACAAATACCAATATAGAATGCGCTATTCACTGCCAGAACAAAGTTTGGTTTTCGAGAAGTTGTTGCGCAGAACAGAGTTTAGTCTCCAAAGAAATATGTTGCCTCACATATGCCCAAAACAGAGACAGAGACGAATGATAAGATGTTGTTAAATAGGGTGGAACCACCAAAATTG
Organism: Pinus tabuliformis; assembly: GCA_031772625.1. Classification (NCBI taxonomy): domain Eukaryota; kingdom Viridiplantae; phylum Streptophyta; class Pinopsida; order Pinales; family Pinaceae; genus Pinus; species Pinus tabuliformis. The sequence continues at coordinate 1,648,052,253 of CM062818.1, read as the reverse complement.
AAAAGAAGAAAGGGGTAAGGGTTCTTAAAACTCTTGACAAAATGCTCAAAAACGATAAAATTATTCACATTTGATGATTCAAATGAATTCTATGTTCTTGTATTTATAGATTTTATTGAGAGGATTGTTTTTAAATGGATTGAGTAAAGCTTATTGAAAATCCCAATTTTGGGTTTTTTGCGAAGCCGCCTCAAAATTTGCTCAGAGATTGGGTTTTGATCGACTTATGTATCCATGGATCACAAAACTATTTAATATGATTTCTTTGGTGCAACCATAAGTTCGACCACTACCTCAAGTGGTTCCCATGGTTCTAGGTTAAGCCTCATAGAAATTGAGCTTTGCCCAATCATGAAAAACTCGTTGGATCCAAACCCTTTCAATAATTATTAAATAATAATTATTATAATAAAATGAAATGTCTCAAAAGGTATGACTATTAATGAAATGGAACTCTCATATATATATATATATATATATGGACTTCATTCTACTATCATATCATAGCATTTTTCATACAATATTCAATATATTATTATTTCTAAATGGATTTATTTATTACATTCCAAATATTTTGGATATTCTACTTGTGTGCTAAGTTTCACTGTTACATTTAGTATTAGAGCTTTCATTCTCATTCCCTCCATGGCCACATTTAAAATAAAAACTCGTTGGATCCAACCCCTTTCAATAATTACTAAATAATAATTATTATAATAAAATGAAATGTCTCAAAAGGTATGACTATTAATGAAATGGAACTCTCATATATATATATATATATATATATATATATATATATATATATATGGACTCCATTCTACTATCATATCATATCATTTTTCATACAATATTCAATATATTATTATTTCTAAATGGATTTATTTATTACAGTCCAAATATTTTGGATATTTTACTTGTGTGCTAAGTTTCACTGTTACATTTAGTATTAGAGCTTTGATTCTCAATTCCCTCCAGTGGCCACATTAAAATAAGACTTTGTCTAATTTGACATTTTTCCTCACAACCTTTAGAATTTCTCTAAATCGAATCGTTGACCAAAACCAACAATTGGCCACTCATAGTTCATAATTTATTGTCTACTATAGATTTAAAGGTAAACAAAAAAGGGGAATGTAACAACCCTGGTAAAAAATCCATGTAATAAAGTTAATAAAGGCAAAATAATAACGAAGGTCATGAGACACATATTCCAAGTTGAATGTTGAGCAAAACATCCTAGCGGGTGTTCATTTGGTTTATTATGGCTAAAGAAATTGGCAAAGGCAGTGGCTTTGACTTTGGAAAGACATGAGACATTAGTTGACATTTTATTTAAGAAAATAATGGAAATTAGGAGAAAAAGAAGGTGAAAAGTCATAGGCTGCATGTGAGGAAGAAAACGAAGAAAAATAATGGAAAATGAAGAAAATAGAGGCATCATTAATAAAAAGGCATCTGAGGATTAGTTGTTACCTTTTGTCAGTTCAGTTTTGGAGCTTTATCTCTCTACTCTCTCTCTCACTTTTGGACACGTAGAGCATTCTTGGAGCACTCTAGCATTGGATCAAGGAAAGCAAAGGAAGGACAAAGAAGGAAAAAGGGAAGCAAAGATCAAACAAAGAAAGAGCGAGATCAAGTAGCTACAACGTGATTACTTGCAGGTGTCGAATTGCATGTGTGATAGTCTTTCTAGATTTGGCATGCATGGTACATGCATGTGTGTTGTTGGTTCTCTTGTTGCCATTGACATGGCTTTTTCCAGGTGTGATAGTGTTTTTTCAGCCTTGCCTTTCCATTTCCGAATAGCCATGGTGTGGTGGGTTCTCTTGTATTTGGTTGAGCTGGATTGTCAGATGGAATCAAAGCTGAGTGGGGTGGTCTCATGATTATTTACAAGGTCTAGGAATCCTGGGATGGGATACACGGTAAAGCCTCGTTGTAAACACCTCAATTGAGCCTCGGAATCCTCGACCGACGAATGACAAAATACACTGTAAATCTAAAAGGTGAATACCCTTGATTGGGCCTAGCAATCACGGGATGGGATACATGGTAAATCCTAGAGGGTGGTGACCTTGTAGGCCTAGAAATCCCTTGGTCGGTAATGGCTAAACACACGGTAAATCTAAGAGGTTGAGACAAACAAATTCCTCACAGTTTAGGTGGAGAGATGCAGAGGCATCCATGCTTGTTTAGGGCCTAGTGATCTAGTGGGGATTGTAGTAAATTCTGGTTGTATTGGTGAGGGTTCGGGCCTAGGAATCCTTTGGTGGGATATACGGTAAAGCGTGAGGAAGCCCTAGTTTTGTTGTGAGTCCCACATTCATGCTTGGAATATGGCACGAGGGTGATTGGCTGAAAGAAATATTTGGTTCAACCCAATCTATGGTTGGGTGGTTCGTGGAAGTCCCAAACCTGGTTGGCTTATGCATTCATTAATAAGAGCTCCTTCTCCTTGGTATTTCATGTGTAAATGTATTGGTTCATATGTGATTTTTATGGTTGTTGTATCCTTGTTATTTATGTTGGTTATATGTTGGTTATGAGTATGTTTTATGATAGGCTTGATTTATGACTCTCGTCATGTTTTTATTAGAAAATGAATATACAATGAATATATGACCTAATAGATTGTAATGTAGCTATTGTGATAAGGCATCAATGCTTCTTTACAAATCTCAAATAAGTATGAGACCCCTATGCTCAAATCTATTGTTATGACCTGTAGATTACATATTTGTGACATGTTTGGTGAAATGTCTCTCATGGCTAGTAGGGGTCAGACAAAGTACTTGTAACCGTGATTGCATTAGCAACCTTATTCCATTGATATTTATCATTTCTGAAAGTTTGATGATGTTTTGGGTAGTGGCCTGAAACCTAGCCCTAAAAATATGGCTCAAAATGCGGGATCATTGCCTCAGAACTAGCTGAAAAAGTCTACAGTCGTTGGCATGCCTTGTTGTGGGAGCGAGTAGAAGGCCTTAGTGGCATGCATGGCTGGTCATGGGAGCGGCTGAGGGTCTAGATCAATAAAATCTGGGAGAAACATCCTAGTGGGTGTGATTCAGTTTATTATGGTTAAGGAAATTGGCAAAGGCAATGGTTAAGACTTTGGAAAGGCCCGAGGCATTAATTGACATTTTATTTATGAAAATAATGGAAATTAGGAGAAGAGGAAGGTGAAAGGTCACAGGTTTCATGTGAGGAGGAAATTGAAGGAAAATAATGGAAAATGAAGAAAATAAAGGCCTCATTAATAAAAAGGCTTCTCAGGATTAGTGTGTAAGCTCTTGGCTCATACTTGGTCAATTCAGTTTTGAGCTCTCTAATTATTCTCTCTCTCTCATACTCTTGGAGGCTTAGATTTTTCTTGGAACACTCTTGGAGAGTGTGGCATACTTGGAATTTTGGAGCAAGAAAGCAAAGGAAGAGCAGGAAAGCACAAGTGGACATTAGGATCAACAACTATAGCGGGTTTTTCTTTCAAGTACCGAGTTGCATGTATGTTTTACTCACTAATTTTGACATGTAGGGCACATGCATGTGGTTTATTGGTCATGATCTGTCACTGGCGTGGAGGATTTCCTGAATTGACAGTGGATTTGTCTAGCCTTGCCATTTCCTGGATATCCATGGTGTTGTGGGTTTATTTATTTGTTTTTCTGGTTGGTTCTCATGTTTCCTTAGCTTGGGTTGAGTTATTAGTTCCTGGAGCCTTGGTTGGAAAAACACTCTGGAAGCCTTGTAAATGCTTGGGTTGAGTTACTAGTCCTAGCAACCATGGTTGGACAAACCCTCTCGAAGCCCGGTAATAGCTTGGGTTGAGTTACTAGTCCTCAAAGCCTTGGTTGGACAAACGCTCTGGCAGCCCTTGGTGGGTTGAGTTACTAGTTCTCGAAGCCCTGGTTGGACAAAAACCCTCGAAGCTCGATAAAAGCTGTGGGTCGAGTTACTAGTCCTAGAAGCCTTGGCTGGACAAACGCTCTGGAAGTCTGGCCACAGCTGTGGGTTGAGTTATTATTCCTAGGAGTCGGGTTGGAACAAACGCTCTGGAAGCCTTGGAAGACTAGGATGGAGACCAATCTAATGATGGTTTTGTGATGTCCGACTGTGGGGTGGAATCACTATCTGATGGGTTGAGGTGGATGGCCTCTGGAAGCCCTAGATGAGTTTAGATTGATGTGTTCAATGAGATCCCACATTCATTCTTGGAATATGGCACCAGGGTGAATGGATGAAGAGAGATTTGGCTCAACCATTCTATGGTCGGGTGGAACCTGGAAGTCCCATCCCGGGTTGGATTTTGCATCATCAATAAGAGGTTATCTCTCCTTGTATTTCTATGAGCATTATATTGGATTATATGAGGTTTATATGGCGGTGAGTTCATTGGTATTTATGTCCTTATTATGTTGGTTATGTATATGTTTTATGGCAACAACTATGTATGGCTCTCATCATATTTCTACTTGTATATGAATGAACAATGTATCTATTACCTAATGGATGGAATGATAGTTAATGTGTTGAGGCATCAATGCTTCATGGTGAATCTCAGATAAATATGAAACCCCTATGATTAGATCTATTATTTACACGTATTGTTTACATATTCATGATATGTTTGACAAAATGCATGTCATGGCTAGTAGGCATCCAGTCAAGGTATTAAACAAGTATTTGCTTTAGTACTATTATTTCCATGTTATTTTACTGATTTTAAGAGATGGTTCAATTCTGGGTAGTGACCTGGGCTCTGGGCCTGAAAAAGTGGCTCAAATCTCGGGGACGTTGGCATAACACTGGAAAATTGGGTCTTCGGACGTCGGAAGGCAAGCCTGTGAGAGAGACTCTAGGTTTTTGGACATTGTCATGTTTATAGCATGAGAGTGACTGAGCCTTAAGTTGTCAAAAATCTCAGTGGGACCCAAGGGCAAGTTGTCTAAAGTGTTGGATTGGTTCTTGAGGGTCCTGAAGATGATGTTGAATGTTTGTATGGTGTGTTTATGTCGATTCCACTTCCTTAATGTAACTTAGGAGTTTGAATCATATCATAGTGGCATGTTGTCGCATGTTTACCCCGACTGGCCAGTTGCCTGGGTAGATGTAGAAAGAGGGTGTTACAAAGTGGTATTAGAACGTGGTTGCGCTCTCCTTTGGTTGTGTGTTGATCATGCTTTCATGTTGGTTGCATATGTGTTCCTTATGCATGTAGTCCATGTGCTTGCTGCATTTGCATGGTGTTGATCATGGTTGTAGTGATGTCACCATGTGAAGGTTGAAGGTGTTGTCGTGGAGTATGTCTTCATGTATATATGGTTGTATATGCATTTTTTATGCACGTCAGCATTCACATGTTATGAAGTGCATGTGATGTGGTTGTTGTTGTCATGCATAAGGCCATGGTTTATGTAGTTGATATGGTCATGCATTGATGATTGAACTCTAGCTAGAATGATGTGTATATGGTTTTGTACTCGTGTTATATGTCTATATGCAGTTGTTATGCATGTATTGTCTTGGTTGTAGTTATGCATGAATAATAGGTCAAACATGCCTTGTGAAGTCATTGTATGCAATTTATGTCATCATGATGCTATTGGCTATTATGATGCCAATGTGTTGGCTGAGATATAGCAAGAGATGCAGATCATCAAAGTGAATTCACAACATTGGACCTTGGGGTAAGAGCAAATCATCATACATATATTGTATGTTTGGCATGCAGTATGTAAGTCAAGGATTGTTATATACATTAGGTTTATGTACATCTCTTTTGATGTTATGGTTACATTCATGATGGATGTTAACTGATTAGTGTAGTTATATGAACATGTGTCAGATAGTCAAGAATGAGTGTAACCTGTAGTTGTATGCATTCCTATTGTTGTTTATATTAGATAACATGATGATTATGTTATATGTTATTAATGAAGTATCTTATAGGTTAACTTGTTGTTAAATGATAGTTAGCTTGATGATTAGGGTTATAGAACTTATACCTTGATGTTATATGTATCACACTAAGCTAGATTGGCCTATGCAAATGGTTAGGGTTATGACATTCAGGTATGAGTCGACTTATTATGTTTCATTGTGTTGTACTAATTTAGATTGATCTTACATATGTGATTGCTATGCATAAATGATAATTGTATGAGTTATGAATTTGGATATCATGATCTTATTTATGTTTGAGTTAATATCTTGTGAAGTTATATCATGTTAACTAGATTGATTGTGCACACAAGATTGCCTCCCCTGAGATACATTAAGGTATGAACTTGTTTATGTCATCTACCTTGTGCTTGACTATTTGATTATGCCATATATTTGGTGTTTGAGTGTTTGGTGTCTAGTTGATTTATTTAACATGGTATGTTTGCAAGTTGGTTGAATGTTTGATGAATTTCATAATATGACTATGTGTTCCAATGATCTTGTTTTAAGATGATTGTACTAACACATATGTGTTGAGACAGTTGATATGTACTTGAATATAGTTGACAGTTAAGCATTATGTCTAATGACTATGAGTTGATTGTGGATTATGACACAATTGTTAGTCTTGGTAAAGGTTGATTTCAAATTGATACATATGATTGTCTTGATGTTTGGGACATGTGGTTGACATGTATGAGCTGTTGCAGGGTAACATGCTTGGTATTAGCATGGCAAGGTAACAATCGATGTGTTTATATAATTAAAAGTTGGAATATGTGATAATGCATAATAAGACTCAATTGCAATAAAGTAAAAAGGTAGAAGAAAGGAATTGGGCAAGTACTCCTTTGGCTATGTTTGAAAATCCTAATTCAAAATGAATGAGTGCCTTGTATATAGGAAGTCTTCTTAACCTTGGTTTTGTATGAAATTATGTGGATATGTGTTATGTTCATGAACATGTACTTGACAAGTATATTAGCTAGTCTCTAGTTACAGATGGATTTTTCAAGGGAATTGGAGTCCCTTGAGAGATGGCATGGACGTGTTCAACTACAAGGAAACGTGCTTGTCACAACAAGATAAGGCATCTAGTGTATTTTTATATGTATTTATGCACTGACAAATATGTGTTTATGGTGGTATGATGCAGGGGATTGCATGGCAAAGAATTTTCCATGAAATTTTGAAGAAGGCTAGACTAGTTGAGCTTTCCTTTGGAATGACTAGGAACCATGGAGATTGAGTCATGGTGTCTGTAGTTAGTCTTGTGCTTTTGGTATTTTGCAATTGTTGCACTTGATTTGCGATTTTGATTGTGTCTGGTGCATATCTATGCCACTTTGTTACGGTGTTGTAATGCTTTTGGTTTTCATGGTCTTTTTGTTGTTGTTTCCATTATTGCATTTTATTGTGTTGAGTCTTCGGAATTGGTTGGGAAATAGGACAGTTAAGGGATATCAAGGAGAGTTGTGTGGTACCTAAAAGATAACATGATATTTAGATGAAGCTCAGCGCATGAATAAGTGCAATGGAAGGCAACGCTATGGCAGTTGGTTGGACTGGTTGGTCCATATTGGTAAGCATATGGTGGTAGTGCAAACATGAGAAAGGTAACCAAAAAGGTAAAGTTTAGATGCCTTGGCTATGTTGGGAACGACTATTCCTAGTGTTGTGCATGTGTTGCATGAATAAAGCAAGTTATCTTAACCCTTGACCTTGATATCTGGTAATTGTGTTATGATCATGATTATCTTGATGTTTATATATGAATACATGTATGTATGTATGTCTCTATCTAACAAGATGGTAATTGTTTTATGCTAATAATTATATATGTATGTATCTATGTATTTGTCACTCTCTAACAGGGTTGTCAGGGATCATTCTTGTGGAGGAATTATTTCTTATGCAGGTGAATGGCAGGAAGAGGTTCTTGGCTATGAGGAATCAAGTGGGAAGAGTAGTCATGACAAATATATGAGGTCAATATCATGTGAATATGAATTTATATTGTATGCTTGTATTATGCTTATGCTTATGTTATGGATAGGTTATACTGAGGGATACATCAGCAAAATGAAAGCAATGTGGTCTACAACATGTTAGGTAAAGCATGGATAAGACACTGAAAACAAGATTTCTTGGTAAGGACTGTGTGGTTTTCGATGTGTGGTACTACTATTATGCATATGTTGTATATGTTGTCCATGTTGCATCTGTGATGTTGTGTGCATGCAATGTTGTATGTATATAGTGTGTGTAAATGTTGTTATGCAATGATTATGTACAAGGTGGTACAAATAGTGTTGTGTGCAGATGGTGCTCTGCACATGTTGGATATACAATGTTGTGTATGGTGTTATGTACATGTTGTATATGAAGTGCTATGTGCATATGGCATTGTGTGTATGTTGTACATATGGTGCTATGCACATATGGTGTTGTGCGCATGATTGTACAAGTGGTGTTGTGAGCATGTGGTGTCATGTACATGTGGTATAAGTGACGCTATGTGCAGGTGATGTTGTGTACATGTCATGCATGTGGCGTTGCGTACATGTTGTGTCATGTACATGTCGTGCATGTGGTACTGTGTACATGTGGTATTATGCATAAAATGTACAGGTGGTACGATGTACATGTGGTGTTGTGTACACATTGTGCAGGTGGTACTGTGTACATGTGATGTTGAGCACATGTTGTACAAGTGGTGCTTTGTACAGGAGGTACTTTGTACATGTTGTAAATATGGTGCTAGTGTACATGTGGTATTGTGTGTGTCGTACATGTTGTGTTGTTTACATACAATACTATGTACGTGTATTGTGTAGTTGTGGTATCGTGACATGCATACTTATTGTGTTGTACTCTATGTAGTACATGTATTTTGTTGTGTTATATGCCAGGTGTAGGTACATGTATTGTGTGGCATTGTACATTGGGTATAGATGTATGAGTTGTGTTGTATATCGGGTGTATGTGTATGCATTTGTGGTGTCACATGTTGTGTGGAAATGGATGTCTTATGATATACATTGTGTACGTATACGTGTTGTGTTGTGTCATACACCAGACGTAGGAGTATGTATCGTGTTGTGTTGTACACTAGATGCAGGTGTATGTGTTGTATGTCAAGTGTAGATGCATGTATTTCATGGTGTGGTATGTCGTGTGTGGTTGTATGTGTTGGATGTACACTATGTGTGTGTGCACATGGTTGAGAAGAAGACACTTGGTGTTTGTCGGGTCTGGAAATTGATCCAGAGTGCGTATGGAATAAGGACAAAGGTAGAAGCTAAGAATTGCTTAAACAATAAGTATAAGTATTTTATTCAGTTTTACAATATATGTGATTTATGATTCTGGTCTATGATGATTACACATGATCTATGATTTTGGTTTATGATGGTTACGTGTGATTTATGATTTTGATCTATGATGGTTGTGTTTTGAGCTAAACTAATGTGATATGTTATACATGATGATTTGGTCAGAGATGTTAGTTTGACTTGTTGTGACAGGAAGCGAGCAAAATTGAAAATGTACCTTATTGACGAGCTACTAATGAGATATGATGTGAAGTTATTTCGATTTATTTTAAATCTAATGGAAATTATGTGCTTGGTGCAGGAATGCATGAACATGCTTGGTTGGGTGGTTGAAATCGACTGCAATAATTAGTAGCACCAGCAAAAGGAATTGGAAAATGCAGCAGTATGTTGGTAAAGAACTTCAGGAGTAGGACCATTGTGGGACACTGGTACCCAATAGTTTCCATTGATTTCCATGAGCATGTTATGATGGTTTGAGGCAGATATATGCCTTGGTTTTATATCTTCCGATGCGAGGGAGCCTTGCCAAGGGATGGACTGCCCGAGATGGGGGTGCCAGTGGAACTTGGAAGGTGTGTGACTGCACAGAAGGGGATGACCGAATTGCTCGAGGGAATGTGTAGTAGAGAAGGGAATACCGAGGATGAATTTGTTTTGGTCATTAGCATTTCCAGATGTGATCTAGGTGGATATTGGTGGCCATTTGCCTATTCCACTTGGACCCCCAACACTATCTCTTTCAGTTTTTCGGTTTCCTTGATTGTAGCACAATTTACTATTTTTGGCAATTTTTTGGGTCCTGAACTTCCGAAGCCATTTTGAGGCCCTAGACGATGTTCTTAGGGAAAACGGAGAGACCGCAAATGTCTCAAATCAGCCTTCTCATTTATTTTTAGCCCAATATTCGAGATCTTCGAAACGAGGTATTATGATAGCCAAATGGAGATTGTATGCCAAAGTTACGACCCCGGGAAGTTGATGTAGCAATTTACTCAAACGAGGCCCACAGTTTTGGTGCTTCATCTCCTAGGGTTAGGTTTTAAGATGTTTAGGGTTTTCCATTGTTTCTCAATAATAAATAAGCCTTTGAGCCTCATTGTAACACAGTTCGGAGGCATGTAGCTGCCACATCTCTCCTCAGAGATAAGCTAACATCGCCCGAGCTATCTGATTTCCATTCTGTTTGTAAGAATAGTTCAATATTTTTCCATTAATGAAATGAAGTGTTTTTCTACCACATCTATGTGTTTATGATTATATTTGTAAGTTGTTGCATCCTTGTTTAAGTTCGGATCAGTGGTATCAGAGTGCTCTGCTCTTTCTCTGTTTTTCTTTGCATGTCCCCAACGAGGTAAGGGTAAAGGAATTAGGGCTCAATCTCGTTGAACCATTGCAAGATCAGCCTCGCAAAACCCGACAACCTCCCATGGCAGAAGAAAAGAAAGACAAGGGAGCAAGAGGTCCTTTCAAAATGTTGCTCGAAGAAGCTCTCGAGCGAAAGACGAACACGATGATGGATAACTTTGCCTAGATCCTTCAACGGTTACCCACAAGTGATGCATCTTCATCCAGCAACCACTCTGGAGGCACCACTCCTTTTAAGGTACAAGTTAACTTCGATATTCCCATATTCGAAGGCCTGATAGATGCAGACGTCGTAGATAAATGGTTAAATCTATTGGAAGGATATTTTTCAGTTCATGACTTTTCCAATCGGGAAAAGATTACATTTGCACTTCTCAAAGCCGCCCCACACGTCAAGGACTGGTGGGAAACCTACTGTGAACAAAAGGACGAGAGTGAACCCTCGTTGTTTTCAGCTGCACCCACTTGGAATTCTTTTCGAGACACCATCAAGGAACAATATTACCTTGTCAGGAGATATGAAGATAAATACATAAAGTGGACCACGCTACGACAGGGAAGGGACCAAGATGTGTCGGAGTTCACAAATATTTTCCATACCCTTTGCACGAAGTTGGGTATCAAGGATATTGAGTGCCATTTGGTACTCAAGTATTGCGATTGTCTACACAATTACATCCAGGACGAGATGGAGTTCTTGGACATTTCCTCGCTCAACATGGCGTATCAGTACGCTGTAAAGATTGAGCAGAAGTTTAAACAGAGGAAGTGGGACTTTGGAGCTGTGAATCCAAAGCAAGGAAAAGGCGCCCCCAAACCACAAAACAAGGAACCGAGCCAAGGTGGGGCTACCCAGGACAACCCGCCGAAGCAGCAAGTAAAGAACAACACCACAGAGACGAAGAAGGACATGGGAAAATGGTGTGAATTCCATAAGAGCTCCACTCACAATACAAGTGAGTATCAGGCCAAGCAGTCACTCATGGTCACACTGAAGGCTTCCAAATCAGACACAGGTTCTGACTCTGAATCTGAACCTGATAAGGGGAATTACAAAGGGAAGTAGATCATCAATGCGGAGCCCAATGCCACCGTGGCCACCACAAAGATCTAGAAAATTGAGCTTGAAGACCCAGAGTAGGGGGAATGCCTCTTCCACTCACAGATGTGGGTGAAGGGTTCTCCGCTACTATTCATTGTCGACAGCGGGAGCCAAAAGAACCACATTTCAATAGAAGTCGTGAAGCGGCTGGGCCTAAAGACTACAACACATCCACAAATGTACACCATTGGGTGGCTTCACCAAGGATGAGATCTTTGCGTCAACCAGCAGTGTTGCCTTCCCTATAGCATCAAGCCCTTCATAGATGAGGTATTGTCTGACGTTGTTCCTCTTGAAGTTTTTGATGTATTGTTAGGAAAACCATACTTGTGGAAGCTGCATGCTGTATATGAGTCTAGACCTCGCTCTGTGATTATTACTTTGGCTTATAAGTTGTAAAGGATACCGAGGTAGCCTCGCCTACCGCCATCTCTTTGATCACTGCAAAGAAATGCAGTAAGATCATTTCCCAGACCAGGAAATTTGTTTTCCTTATGATTCGTCCCCAAGGCAAGAATAAGGTTGTGGCCACGACTTCTAGGCAGGGATCCTTTGCACAACAACAATAGATGGACAAGGTCATTGAGGAGTACAGGGACATTTTCACCTCATCCACAGGGGTACCTCTGCATTGTTAGGTCAAGCGCTCCATCGATCTGACCCCGGCCGCGTCATTTCCCAATGGACCGAACTATTGAAGCTCTGTTCTAGAAAATGATGATATCAAGAGGCAGATTCAAGAACTACTGCAGAAAGGGCACATCAGGCCAAGCTCGTCACCCTGTGGGAGCCCGATTGTATTGATACAAAAGAAGAATGGGACCTAGAGACTCTGTATTGACTATTGGGAGTCAACAAGATCATTGTCCAGATTAGATACCTAATCCCGCGGATTGATGACCTTTTGGACCAGCTCAAGGGGGCCAAATATTTCAGTAAGATTGACTTGAAGTCAGGTTATCACCAGGTGCCTATCGAACCCTCCGATGTGTGGAAGACTGCCTTCAAATCCAAGGAGGGCCTTTTTGAATGGTTGGTCATGCCGTTCAGATTGACGAATGCCCCTACAACCTTCATGAGACTGATGGATGACATCTTGCAGCCCTTCACCAATGCATTCATGGTGGTGTATCTAGATGACATCTTGATCTTCAGCCAGAGTTGGGAAGAACACCTCCACCATATTCGACAGGTCCTTCAAAACCTTCGACAACACAAGTTGTGTGCTAACTTGGAGAAATGCACCTTTGGCCTGATCCAGGTTCAATATATAGGGTACATCATTGATGAGGAGGGTGTACATGTGAACCCATCCAAGCTACAATTCGTTCAAGATTGGCCAGCCCCAACCACTCTAACAAAGCTCTGCAGCTTTTTGGGTCTTTCCAATTTGTACCGTAAGTTCATGTTGGGGTCTTCTCATATCGCTTGGCCTTTAAGTCAAGTCACCAAGGGCGGAGCGAAAGTAAAGTTATTTTGGTCGGAAACCCAGCTGCGATCGTTCTCCAAGTTGAAGAATAACCTCTGTTCCGCACCAGTGCTCACATTTCCAGACTTGCAACATTTTTTTGAGATTGAGACAGATGCCTCTGACTGTGCTATTGGGGCAGTTTTTACTCAACATGGGCATCCAGTGGCTTACCACAGTGAGACACTTTCAGACAGTCCAAAAGTACCCCACTTACAACAAAGAAATGTATTCCATTGTGTAGGCATGCTGTCGATGGAAGCATTACATTATGGGGAAGGAAACGGTCATCCACATAAACTAGCAGCCTCTACAGTTCATACAAACACAAGGGAAGTTGCAGAATGATCGCCATAAAAAATGGTCCACCTCTCTGCAACATTTCCATTTCAACATTAAGTATAAGAAGGGAAACACCAATAATGTCATTTATTGCCTCAGCATACCAATGGTCATGGCGTTGATCATTGTGCTCGACTCCTGTGGGCACGAGAAGTCGGGGTGGCTGAATGTTTACAAGAGCGATCTAGAATTCGGCAGCATATACCAAACACTCCTAGAAGGGAATAAAGTTCCAAATTTTCACCTTCAAGATGCACTATTATGCCACTTGGGACACATATGTGTTCCTTCAAGTGAGCGTGCCAAGATGATTTGGGAGGTGCACTATATTCGGGTCACTTGACATTTCGGAGTAGAGAAAACAATGGTGATATTGCAAAAGTATTTTTATTGGCTGAAGCTTCGTCAGGATGTTGGGAAGTACATTAGATCCTGCACTGCTTGCGCCATTGCCAAACCAACCATCGAGAAGTAAGGCCTGCATACTCCTCTACCTATTCCTAGCCAGCCTTTGGAATCTGTCTCCATGGATTATATGTCAGGCCTTCCTTCTACTAAGCATGGCAAAAATTGTGTTTTCGTGGTCGTCGACAGATTCTCTAAGAGGGCCATCATGGCGACCTGCAAGAAAAGTATCTCAACAGAAGCCACTGCTAAGCTCTTCTTTGAGCGAGTGTAGGTACACTTTGGGATCCCACAGTCCATTATCTCAGATCAGGACAAAAGATTCCTAAGTGCATTTTGGTCAAGTCTTTGGTCAATGTTGAATTCAAAACTCACTATGTCCACGGCTTTCCATCCCCAAACTGATGATCAAACAGGGGTTGCCAACAAAATGATCGTACACGTTCTGCAAATTTACAACTCGAAGCATCCACGCACATGGGATGAAAGTATCCCCTATGTCCAACACAGCTACAACAGAGCTCTCCACAGCTCAACATGCCACAACCCCTTTCAGGTAGGGCTGGGATTTCAGCCATTATGCCCCATTGATGTGGCCATACCATTTACAGCCACTCAGGTAGATTCGGCTCACGTGCAGTCCAAAGCTGAAAGGGCTAACAACTTCATTGAGCACATTCAACACATCCGCCAATAGGTCCATGATATATTGGACAGATCCAATGCTAAGTACAAGTAGCACCATGATCAACATCAATTATTGTACAAGTTCCAGGTGGGCGACAAAGTTTGGCTTCATTTGCAGAAAGAGCGCCTTGCTAGGCCCCACCTCAAACTTCGTCCACTCCTATATTGGCCATACACCATCACCAGGGTCGTCGGTGACAATGCCTTCGAGCTCAACATCCCACCATTCAATGTAGATCGCCTTCGGCCATACTTCCCACCATTGTTGGACATATCTGACATTGCAAAACAATTCACACCAACAGAGCTAAACCCAGACTACATGGAACAGACCACCATTAATCAGATCATGGACACATAGATCAAGAGCACTCGTCAGCAGAATATCCAACTATATCGGGTTGTCAAAGCTAGCCAACTCCTTCACCAGGGCAAGTGCTCACCAAGGACCAAGTTCAACAGAAGTTTCCCCATCTCATGGAGGCACTCAATGCAATGGGATCATTGCTTTCTAAGGGGGGAGGAATGATCCAGGTGGATATTGGTGGCCACCTTCCTATTCCACTTGGACCCCCAACACTGTCTCTTTCAATTTTTCGGTTTCCTTAATTGTAGCACAGTTTACTATTTTTGGCAGTTTTTCGAGTCCTGAACTTCCGGAGCCATTTTGAGGCCCTAAACGACGTTTTTAGGGAAAACGAAGAGATGAAAAACATCCCAAACCAAATTTCTTATTTAATTTTGGCCTGCTCTTTGAGATCTTCAAAACGAGGTATTATGATAGCCAAACGGAGATCGTATGCCAAAGTTACGACCCCAGGAAGTTGATGTACCAATTTACCCAAACGGGGCCCACAGTTTTGGTGCTTCATCTCCTAGGGTTAGGTTTTTGGATGTTTAGGGTTTTCCATTGTTTCTCAATAATAAATAGGCCTTTGAGCCTCATTGTAACACAATTCAGAGGCATGTAGCTGCCACATCTCTCCTCAGAGATAAGCTTCCATCGCTAGAGCTATCTCATTTTCATTATGTTTGTAGGCATAGTTCAATATTTTTTTCCATTAATGAAAAGAAGTGTTTTTCTGCCGCATCCCTATGTTTATGATTATATCTGTAAGTTGTTGTGTTTCTGTTTAAGTTCAGATTAGTGGTATCAGAGCAGTCTGCTCTTTCTCTATTTTTCTTTGCATGTCCCCAACGAGGTCAGGGTATAAGGAATTAGGGTTTGATCTGGTTGAACCATTGCAGGATCAGCCTCGCAAAACCCGACAACCTCCCATGGCAGAAGAAAAGAAAGATGAGGGGGTAGGAGATCCTTTCAAAATGTTGCTCGAAGAAGCTCTCGAGTGACAGAGGGATGCGATGATGGATAACTTTGCCCAAATCCTTCAACGACTACCCACAAGCGATGCATCTTCATCCAACAGCCACTCTGGAGGTGCCACTCCTTTTAAGGTACAAGTTAAATTCGATATTCCCATATTCGAAGCCTTGATAGATGAAGATGTCGTAGATAAATGGTTAAATCTATTGGAAGGATATTTTTCAATTCATGACTTTTTCAATCGGGAAAAGATTACGTTTTCACTTCTCAAAGCCGCCCCACGTGTCAAGCATTGGTGGGAAACCTATTGTGAACAAAAGGACGAGAGTGAACCCTCGTTGTTTTCAGATGCACCCACTTGGAATTCTTTCCGAGACGCCATAAAGGAACAATATTACCATGTCGGGAGCTATGAAGATAAATACATAAAGTGGGCCACGCTACGGTAGGGAAGGGACCAAGATGTGTCAGAGTTCACAATTCGCATGAAGCTGGGTATTAAGGATACTGAGGGGCATTTGGTGCTCAAGTACCGCAGTTGTCTACACAAGTACATCCAGGATGAGATGGAGTTCCTGGACATTTTCTCACTCGGCACGATGTATTGGTACGCTGTAAAGATTGAACAGAAGTTTAAACAGAAGAAGCGGGAATTTGGAGCTGTGAATCCAAAGCAAGGAAAAGGCGCCCCCAAATCAGAGAACAAGAGACCGAGCCAAGGCAAGGCTACCCAAGACAACCCACTGAAGTTGCAAGGAAAGAACAACACCATAAAGACGAAGAAGGACACGAGAAAATGGTGTGAGTTCCATAAGAGCTCCACTCACAATACAAGTGAGTATTGGGCCAAGAAGTCACTGGTGGCTGAGATGAAGGCTTCCAAATAAGATGCAGGTTTTTACTGGGAATCAAAAGCCGATAAGGTGACTAACAAAGGGAAGCAGATCATTGATGTGGAGCCCAGCGCCATCATGGCCACCACAAAGATCCAAAAACTTGAGCCTGAAGACCCGGAGGAGGGGGAACGCCTCTTCCACTCACATATGTGGGTGAAGGGTTCTCCACTGCAGTTCATTATCGACAGCGAGAGCCAAAAGAACCTCATTTATGCAGAAGTCGTGAAGCAACTGGGCCTAAAGACTACAACACATCCATAGCCATACACCATTGGGTGGTTTCACCAAGGACGAGATCTTCACGTCAGCTAGCAGTGTCACCTTCCCTATAGCTTCAAGCCCTTCACGGATGAGGCATTGTGTGATGTTACTACTCTTGAAGTTTCTGATGTATTGTTAGGACAGCCATACTTGTGGAAGTGACATGTTGTATTTGAGTTTAGACCTCTCTCTGTGATTATTACTTTGGCTAATAAGCTGTATAGGATACCGAAGGTATCCCCACCTACCACCATCTCTTTGATCACTGCAAATCAATTCAGTAAGATCAATTCCCAGACCAAGAAATTCATTTCCTTATGATTCGCCCCTAAGGCAAGAAGAAGTTTGTGGCCACGGCTTCCAGGCAGGACTCCTTTGCACAACAACAACAGATGGAAAAGGCCGTTGAGTAGTACAGGGACATTCTTTCCTCACCCACAGTGATACCTCTGCACTGTCAGGTCAAGCACTCCATTGATCTAACCCCGGGTGTGTCGCTGCCCAATGTTCTGATCTATCGATGCTCTATTATGGAGATCAATTAGATCAAGAGGCAGATTCAGGAACTACCGCAGAAAGTGCACATTAGGCCAAGCTCATCACCCTATGGGAGCCCGATTGTATTGGTACAGAAGAAGGATGGGATCTGGAGACTCTGTATTGACTGTTGGGCACTCAATAAGATCACTGTCCAGAATAAGTACCCAATCTCGCGGATTGATGACCTTTTAGACCAGCTCAAGGGGGGAAAATATTTCAGCAAGATTGACTTGAAGTCGAGTTATCATCAGGTGACTATCGAACCCTCCGATGTGTGGAAGATTGCCTTCAAATCCAAGGAGGACCTTTTCAAATGGTTGGTCATGCCATTCAGATTGACGAACACTGTAACAACCTCCGGGGTAAATGTGCATATAAAAAAACATAATACGAACAAAAATACAATAAACATATCAACCATCAAAATCCATATATTCATCAGTACATTTGCAGATGAAAATCAAGGAAATGAATTGCTTTTCATTAATAAATGCAATGAACCAACCGGAGATGGGACTACCACGTTCCACCTGACCATAGATTGGCTGAGCCAAGTCTCTCTTTAGCCAATCACCCCCGTGCCATATTCCAAGCATGAATGTGGGATCTCATAGAACACATCAATCAAAACTCATCCAGGGCTTCCAGAGGCCACCCACCTCAACCCATCAAACAGTGATTCCACCTCATAGTCAGACATCACCAAAAACCATCATCAGATTGGTCTCCATCCAAGCCTTCCAAGGCTTCTAAAGCGTTTGTCCAAACAAGGCTTCCAAAACTATTAACTCAACCCACAACTTATACAGGGCTTCCAAAGCGTTTGTCCAACCAAGGCTTCCAGGACTAGTAACTCAACCCACCAAGAGCTTCTAGAGCATTTGTCCAACTAGGGCTTCTAGGACTAGTAACTCAACCCATGTTGTTATAGGGCTTCCAGAGCGTTTGTTCAACCAGGGCTTCTAGGACTAGTAACTCAACCCAAGCTATGGAAAAATGAGAACCAACCAAAACAAAGCAATGAAAGTAAATCCACAATCACCATGGCTATCCAGGAAATGGAAAGCCTAGGAAATCCACTGTTAATCCTGGCCATCCTCCATGCCAATGACATATCATAACCAAGAAACCACATGCATGTGCCATGCATGCCAAAACTAGTGAAGAAATCATACATGCAACTCGGTACCTAAAAGCAAATCTGATGTAGTTGTTGATGTTGATGCCTTCTTGCACTTTCATGTTCTTCCTTTGCCTTCTTGCTCCAAGAATCCAAGTATGCCACACCCTCCGAGAGTGTTCCAAGAAAACTCTAAGTCTCCACGAGTATGAGAGAGAGAGAGAATAATGAGAGAGATCCAAAGCTAAACCGGCCAAGTCTTCACATTGAAAGGAAGAATCTTGCCAACTGATCCTCAGAAGCCTTTTTATTAATGAGGCCTCTATTTTCTTCATTTTCCATTATTTTCCTTCAATTTCCTCCTCACATGAAACCTGTGACCTTTTACCTCTTTTTTCTCCTAATTTCCATTATTTTCCTTCATTTTTCTCCTCACATGAAACATGTGACATTTCCCCTTCCTTTTCTCCTAATTTCCATTATTTTCATAAATAAATGTGCCAAAATTCCCTTTTGCCTCTTTAATGCCTTAGCCATTGCCTTTGCGAATTTCCTTAGCCATAAACAACCAACGAACACCCCCTAGGATGTCTTGCCCACTATTCAACTTGGATTACGTGTCCCATCATCCATGGTATTTATATATTTTTACATGGAATTTTTCACAAGATCTGTTACAGAACCCTCCCCCTTAGGGGAACACCGTCCTTAGTGTTCAATGATACCTATAACCAACATGACTTTTGAAAACAAAATATACTGCCCATGGAGCTTTATAACACAGCTCGTTGCAGTATTTACATTGAAAGATTTGCTCAAAATCAAAACATCATTACAGCATGACAACATATTGCATACTAGAGCTTTATAACATAGCTCATTATGGTATTTACAATAACCACACATACATATACACATATGTACATTTTCTCAACGAGAAAATAAAATAATACAATTTTTGCATCCGTAACAAGGGAATCCAGAGGCTTACACCTCTACCCTCAAAGTAATACCAGGATCCACCTCCTTCCCGGGAAGTCCATAATCCACTGCAAATTCAAATCTGCATCCAATGTCCAGCGCTATAATCCCATGCCACTTGTCCTCTCAGCGAACAATTACCAGCTCATTGTCCCAGGGCACACTCCCATTGTGCATATGATTCCATCTGGAAATGCTAATGACCAAAAAAAAATCCATCCATGACCTTCCCTTCTCTGCTACACAGTCCCTCGGGAATCTGGTCACCCCTTCTGTGCAGTCACTCACCTTCCAAGTTCCACTGGCACCCCCATCCCGGGTAGTCCATCCCTTGGCAAGGCTTCCTCGCATCAAAAGATACAAAAACCAAGGCATATACTTGCCTCAACACATCATAACGATCATAGCATGCTCATGGAAATCAATGGACGCTATTGGGTACCAGTGTCCCATAATGGACCTACTTCTGAAGTGCTCTACCAGCATACTGCTGCATTTCTAATTTCTTTCACTGTTGCTGTTAATTCTTACAATCGATTTCAACCACCCAACTGGGCATGTTCATGCTTCCTGTACCAAGAACATAACTTCCATTAGATTTGAAATAAATTGAAATAAATTCACACCATACCTCATTGGTAGCTCGTCAATAAGGTACATTTGCAATCTTGTTCGCTTCCTGTCACAACAAGTCAAACTATCATATTTGACCAAATCAACATATATCAGATTATCTCAAACACAACCATCATAGATCAAAATCATAACTCAACCAAAATCATAGATCGAATATAATAATCATATACCAGTCATAAATCACATGCATAATAAAACGGAAATAAAATGTTGATACTTATCCTTTCATCAATCCTTAGCTTCTACCTTCGTCTTTATTCCATACGCACTTTGGCTTGATTTCTACACCCAACAAACACCCAGTGCCTTCTCCTCAACCATGTGCATAGACACATAGTGTGCATCACACACATACAACCACACCTGACACAAAACACCATGCAATACATGCACCTACACCTGACATACAACTCATACACCTACAACCAATGTATATAATACAACGCATCCATCTATCCTCTATGTGAAATACCACCCAGTGCATGTACCTACATAGAGTACCACACAACAAGTACACACGCCGCAATACCATGACTACATGATGCATATACATAATACCGCATGCCCATAACACAACATCGACGACATGCACACAATACCACACATACACCAGTACCATATGTACAACATGGACAAAGTACTACTTATACATTGCACCACCTTCATAACATGTTCGCAAAATCACATGCACACAGCGCCACCTGCATAACACCACATGTACACTACACCACTGTACATCGTGTACACAATACCACACATACACAATACCACACGCACGATGTGTACGCGACACCATATGTGCATAGCATCACATGCACGACATGTACACAACACTGCATGCTCATAGCACCCTATGTACAACATATACATGACGCCACATGCTCACATCAACACTTGTAAAATCATGCATAAAACACCATATGTACATAGCGCCATATGCACACACACCGCATATACGTAATGAAGACAACACAATATGTGTACAACACCCCATATGCAATATTCACACAACCCTATTTGTACCATCATGTACATAACATTGCATAAATAACATGTACACATGCTATGTATACACAACGCCACAAGTTCACACATCATAGATGCAACATGTACAACATATACAACATATGCATAACAATAGTACCACACATCCAAAACCATATTGTCCTTACTAAGAAACCTTGCTTCCGGTATCTCATCCATGCTTATCCTAGCATGCCGCAAACCACATTGCTTTCACTTTGTTGATGTATCCTTTAACATTACCTATTATAACATAGACATAAGCATAAT
The DNA here is from genome assembly GCA_031772625.1 of Pinus tabuliformis. Lineage (NCBI taxonomy): Eukaryota > Viridiplantae > Streptophyta > Pinopsida > Pinales > Pinaceae > Pinus > Pinus tabuliformis. The sequence continues at coordinate 1,648,030,549 of CM062818.1, read as the reverse complement.
ACAAGTATACAACATCAAATCATATCCACATGATATTGACCTCATATATTTGTCATGACTGTTCTTCCCAATTGATTCCTTGTAAGATCAGGAACCTCTTCATGTTTTTCTCCTGCATAAGCAATCATTCCTCCACAAGAATGATCCCTGACAACCCTGTTAGATAGTAACATAGATACATGGATACATACATACATATATAAACGTTAGCATAAAACAATCATGATCTTGTCAGACAACGACATACATACATACATGTATACATATATATAAACTTCAACATAATCATGATCATAAAATAATTACCAGATAACATAAGGTCTAGGTTAAGAGAACTTCCTTATTTATGCACAAGCATTGAGAGAAATAGTTCCCAAAAAATCCTAAGCATATGACATTGTTGATCCATTTAATTTACCTTTTCTGGTTACATTTCTTGTGTCTGCGCTGCTACTGTCCATTTAGCACAATGGACCCAACCAGCCCAACCAATTGTCATAGTCTTACCTTCCGCTGCGCTTACTCATGCACAGAGCTTCATTTGAATCTTACATTACCTTTCGAGTACCACACAGCTCTCTTCGAGCTACATTAACTTTCCTCTTTCCCAACCAATTCCCAAGACTCAAAACATAAAAGGTAATACAAGAAACAAATAAGAAGAAGGCCATAAAAACCAATAGAAACATGACTCCGCAAACAAAGTGGTATGGCCATACACTGGACATAAACAAAGCCGCAAATCAAGCTCAACAATTCATAAAAGACCAAAAGCATAAGACTAACAACAAATACCATGACTCAATCCCCATGGTTCCCAGGGAAAGCTAAACCTAAGCCATCTTCAAGATTTCATGGCAACCTCTCTTGCCAACTCCCTGCATCATGCTCACACATGTCAACCACATGTTGGTTGACATGTTCCAAATATCAAGACAATCATATTTATCAATTTGAAATCAAATTTCAAACAATCATGTCATAATCCATAATCATTAGACATAATTCTACAACTATCAACTACATTCAAGTACATATCAATTGTCTCAATACATACATGTTAGTACAATCATCTTAAAACAAAATCATTTGAACATATACTCATATTAAGCAATTCATCAAATATTCATACCATGTTAAATAAATCAACTAGATGACAATCAACAATCAAGCACCAAATATATGACATAAGCAACTGATACCTTATTGTATCTCAGGGGAAGTGATCTTGTCTGCACCATCAATCTAGTTAGCACAATACAAATTTACAACACATCAACTCAAGCACTTATAAGATCATGATATCCATGATAACGTCTAACTAACATGTTCACTTCGTAAATTCATACACATATGCAAAGTCAATCTAGATTAGTATGACACCATTTCACAAATATGTCGATTCATACCTAAATATTGCAACCATAACCATCTGCATAGGTCAAACCAAGTTAACACAATACATATAACATCAAGATCTTCAAGGCACTGAACATAACCATCACGCATATGACCAATCAAAATTATAACATCAATATCTCAATCAAATGACCCTAATCATCAAGTTAATAGCATATAACAACAGTAAGCTATATATCATACTTATCAACAACATAAAACTAAATCGTCAATCTAATTGTCATATAACAATCAACAAGTTAACCTATAACATACTCATCAACAACATATAGCATAATCATTGGGTTATCTAATATAAAACAACAATAGAAATGCATACAACTACAGGTTACTATCATTCTTGACTATCAGACACATGTGCATATAACTACATTAATCAACCAACATCTATCATGAATGTACCCATAACATCAAAAAACATGTACACAAACCTAATGTATATAAACCTAATGCATATAAAAATCCTTAACTTACATACCTGCATGCTGAACATACAATACATGTATGACGATATGGTCTTACCCCAAAGTCCAATGTTGCAACCTCATTATGATGATCTGCATCTCCTGCTCTATCTCATCCAACACATTAGCATCATAACAACCAATAGCATTATGGTGACCTAAATTGCATTCAATGACTTCACGAGGCATATTTTACCTACTATACATGCATAATCATAACCAATACCATACTTGCATAACAACAACCATTACTCCATTGTACACGTTGCCACATGCAACCAACAGTATGCATAAGCAATGCCAAATCAAATACACCTACGCATAAACGCATATAGTCAAACATAAGCGATCAATTCTTGTAATCAACCTACAAGACTAATACATGTAATCAAAATATTCAAAAATGTAACCTAAAATACAAGGATGTAAGTAGGTATCATGAAATCAACATGTAAGCGACATATAATTCATATACAATCAATCACATGTTCCAAAAATCAAGACATCGTGTCTATTAATTTGAAATCAGCATTCACCAATTCTAACAACCTGTAAGCATACCCCCTTACTATCCATGGTTCACACTAAGGTAGAAGGAGGAAGCTACTATAATGGTCTGATATCCAATGTCCAATTATGTAAATGGGATCTCTGAATTTCTATTAAATTTAACCATACTTGAAAAGAAATTGATTTTTATTTCTCATACATTTGTATGAGACTAAGTAAAAAATATTGCACTTATTCCACTTTAATATCATAACTAAAAACATGCCACTTTTCCATTTCCTTACATGCAACTTTTCAAATTCCTTGCATGCAACCTTTCAAATTCCCCACATACAACTCTTCAAATTATTTGCATGCAAATATGCATAGATCAACTACATCCATATTATCATACTACAATACTATCCCATCCAAGAAAAAATAACATTTTCTTCAAACAATTACCATACTTTTACATTTTCCACAAACAACTACTATATTATTACATTTGCATGTAAGCATTTATTCAAACACTTTACATGCAAACTAATATAAAAAATTATTTGCATACAAGTAAGAATATATCAACTACAAAAATACTATAACACATCAATGCTATCCCCAACCACAAACAACATACTCAGTGGGGCATTTTATCAAACAGTTTGTATGCAATTAATCATTGAACCATTTAAGCATTTCATCAAACACTTTGCATGCAAACTAATATAGTGAATGATTCAATGCATATATCCTAAACTGTAGTAGTAAAAGTTATGGAAACTGAACCATATGATCAGTGGTATTTTCCCTCACTATGGTTCAAGTTTCAACTTCTGAGATTTCATAAATGAAAATTTATAACAAAAATACCAACACAATCATATTTAGTGCACAACTCTAGGAGTATCCAGAAAGCTCGATTTACACTGGTCATATCTCCTAAAATATAGCGAATAAATGTCTCAAATTTTTATCACAATAAGTGGGATTTCCTCTCATTGTGGAAAAAAATTCAGCTCTTGAGAGTGCATAGAATAAAATTTATAACAAAAATGTCGTCATGACCTATTTGAGACCTGATTTTAGGAGCATTCAGAAGGCTCTACTCCCTCTGCTCATATCTCCTAAACTATTGTGACCCAATATCTAAAATTTCTACCACATAATCATTGGTATTTTCACTCAATGTGGACGATTTTTTAGCTTCTGAAAGCCCATAGAAGAAACGTTATTGTAGAAATTCCAAAGTGACATGTTTAAAGGTGCATTTAGGAAGGTCATATTCCTTAGATCATAATTCCTAAAGTGTTGTGAACTAATATCTGAATTTTTTACCACATTATTAGTGGGATTTACCTTTAGTATGGACAAATTTTTGACTTCTAATATTCCACAGAAGAAAAGTTATAATAGATATGACAGAAAGGTCTAAAATTTAACCTTTGTTCTTCATTTTACCTATGATAGAGCCCATCCAGTCCAAGTGTTTGAACCATGGCTCTGATGCCACTCTATAACAACCTTCAGGGTAAATGTGCATATAAAAAAAACATAATAGGACTAGAAATACAATAAACATATCAGCCATCAAAATCCATATATACATCAGCACATTTGCGCATGAAAATCAAGGGAATGATTTTTTTTTCATTAATAAATGCAATGAACCAACCGGAGATGGGACTAACACGTTCCACCCGACCATAGATTGGCTGGGCCAAGTCTCTCTTCAGCCAATCACCCCCGTGCCATATTCCAAGCATGAATGTGGGATCTCATAGAACACATTAATCAAAACTCATCTAGGGTTTCCAGAGGCCACCCACCTCAACCCATCAAACATTGATTCCACCTCATGGTCGGACATCACCAAAAACCATCATCAGATTGGTCTCCATCCAAGCCTTCCAGGGCTTCTAGAGCATTTGTCCAACCAAGGCTTCCAGAACTAGTAACTCAACCCACAACTTATATAGGGATTCCAGAGCGTTTGTCCAACCAAGGCTTCCAGGACTAGTAACTCAACCCGCCAAGGGCTTCCAAAGCATTTGTCCAACCAAGGCTTCCAGGACTAGTAACTCAACCCAAGCTATTACAGGGCTTCTAGGACTAGTAACTCAATCAAAGCTATGGAAAAATGAGAACCAACCAAAACAAAGAAATGAAAGTAAACCCACAATCACCATGGCTATCCAGGAAATGGCAAGGCTAGGTAATCCACTGTCAATCCCGGCCATCCTCCATGCCAATGAAAGATCATAACCAAGAAACCACATGCATGCCAAAATCAGTGAAGAAATCATACATGAAACTTGGTACCTGTAAGTAAATCTAATGTAGTTGTTGATGTCAATGCCTTCTTGTGCTTTCATGTTCATCCTTTTCCTTCTTGCTCCAAGAATCCAATTATGCCACACCCTCCAAGAGTGTTCCAAGAAAACTCTAAGTCTCCAAGAGTATGAGAGAGAAAGAGAATAATGAGAGAGCTCCAAATCTAAACTGACCAAGTCTTCACACGGAAAGGAAGAATCTTGCCAATTGATCCTCATAAGCCTTTTTATTAATGAGGCGTCTATTTTCTTCATTTTCCATTATTTTCCTTCAATTTACTTCTCACATGCAACCTGTGACCTTGTACCTCCTTTTTCTCCTAATTTCCATTATTTTCCTCCTCATATGCAACATGTAACCTTTCACCTTCCTTTTCTCCTAATTTCGATTATTTTCATAAATAAATGTGCCAAAATGTCTTTTTGCCTCTTTAATGCCTTAGTCATTGCCTTTGCCAATTTCCTTAGTCATAAACAACCAATGAACACCCGCTAGGATGTCTTTCCCACCATTCAGCTTGGAATACATGTCCCATCATCCGTGGTATTTATATATTTTTATAGGGAATTTTTCACAAGGGTTGTTACAAATGCCCATGCAACCTTCATGAGACTGATGGACGACATCTTTTGTCCCTTCACCAATGCATTCATGGTGGTGTATCTAGATGGATTCTTGATCTTCAGCCAAAGTTGGGAAGAACACCTCCACCATATTCTGCAGGTCCTTCAAACCCTACGACAACACAAGTTGTGTGCTAACTTGGAGAAATGCACCTTTGGCCTGACCCAGGTTCAATATCTGGGGTATATCATTGATGAGGAGGGTGGACATGTGGACCCATCCAAGATACAAGTCATTCAAGATTGGCTAGCCCCAACCAATTTAATAGACCTCCACAGAATTTTAGGTCTTGCCAAATTCTACCACAGGTTCGTGTTGGGGTTCTCTCATATCACTTGGCCCTCAAGTCAAGTAACTAAGGGTAGAGCAAAAGTAAAGTTCTTTTGGTCGGAAACCCAGCAGCGAGCATTCTGAGAGTTGAATAATTACCTCTGTTTTGTACTAGTGCTTACATTTCCAAACCTGCAACAACCATTTGAGATTGAGACAGATGCCTCTGACTATGCTATTGGGGCAGTTCTTACTTAACATGGGAACCCAGTGGCTTACCATAGTGAGACACTTTCAGACACAGTCTGAAAGTACCCTACTTACGACAAATAAATGCATTCCATTGTGCAGGCCTGTCATCAATGGAAGCATTACATTCTTGGAAGGAAATGATCATCCACACAGACCACCGGCCTCTACAGTTCATACACACATAAGGGAAGTTGCAGAATGATTGCCATCATAAATGGTCCACCTATCTGCAACAGTTCCATTTGAGCATTAAGTATAAGAAGGGAAACACCAATAATGTCGTTGATTGCCTTAGTAGACCACCAGTCATGGCGCTGATTGTTTGGTCAATTTAGTGTCCTAAATTTCTCTACATAAATTATCAATCTGGGTATCGTAAACTGATGAAGTGTAGTGCACTGTTTGTGCTAGATAACCCTTCTTACTTCATTGTTTTTGTGTTTTATGTTGTTTTGGGGGTTTTTGGTCTTTTAATTCCTAATGATTTACAATGTAATTATCAAAAACTTAAATCTAACTTTCGTAAAGACTGCTCAAAATCTAAAAATGAAAACAAATCTTAAGAAAATATGAAAACAGAGCTAAGAAAGACTTGGAAGCAAAGATTAAGCAAGAAATGAAAAAAAAGTTTCTATTCCTGTTTTACCATTATTTCCAAATCATGAATTAAAATTGAAAGTGAAATTTACAACTGATGTCTAACTAATTACAAAAATAAAACTAAATGAAAGACTTAGTTACTCCGCCTCTCAATTTTGGGAGAAAGTCTCCTTGGGATAACATTTGAGGAATTTTGTACTTCATTAATCTAAGAGAAAACAAATACAGAGATGCAGCAAAGACTCATTGCATAAATGAAATGTTCAACCACTTACTTTAGGATGAATTATCAACTTGAAGCGTTTTTCAGAAACATTCATTAACACCATGAGTCAGTAAATTAAAAATAAAATGGAAAAGACAGTAAATAGCACTGATCAGTCTAATTTAGAATTTAAAGACTAGTAAAACAGTGAATGAAGTAAACTAGATTACATTACTGAGTTTCACCTCCTAACTACTGATAAAAACTAAAAAGAGATCAAGCAAATGGAAGCTACTCTAAATTATCAACACTATTAATAAGAAAATGATGAAAATTGCATTATACACATTGTTAGTAAGAAAATGATTATAAACACTGTGAAAGAAAATAATGAATTTACAGTTAGCAAGAAGAAGAAAAATAAAATGAAATGAAACCTTCTTCAATGCAGGGGCCCTCTGCAATTGAGTAGGCTACACTTGCTAAATCAACTCCAAGAAAACTCCTTCAGATTTTCATAAAACATGTGGTTTTCATATTAAAAACAGGGACACAAAATACCCAGAAATTACAAAGTCTAGAAATTCGATTGCACAATCAAATTATCACTATTACCACTAACTTCCTCGGTCCTTTACAGAGGTATTTATAAGAAAAAAAATACAACTATTTTTGGAGAAAAACATGCTACAACCAAACACGTAGAAGATAGATATGCGGAATTTCTTCCTCGGCTGTTGGAGACATAAATCCAAGACATGGTGGCTGTTGGATTCGGTTGTACAGGTGGCTGTTGGAGTCCGTAGGTACAGGTAGTTGTTTCGGATAACGCTTCCCATCACTGTGAAACGTGTTAATTAACCACGAAACAAAGTCTTGTTACCTTCGGTCTTTGCGTTTGATTTATCCATTGATCATAGTCGTATGCCATCTTCTTTGTCGACCTGGGCTAAGTGAATAGGATAGGGTCCATGTCACAATGATTTCCAAGCTACCCATGTAGCTAGTTTCTCCTTCTGACACCTGGAACATGTTAAAGCATGAAGGTAGCTGTGGAACAGCTGATTAGCTGCACAATAGGCTACGTTCCGTAGCTAATATACAAAAATTTAATCAAAGAGAAAACATAAAAGCATAACATGTAAATCACTAAATGTCCTCCTGAAGACAATATATACTGGTCATTGGTGATGAGAATGCATATTTCTCATGGAAAAACAAAGAAACAGAATGAGAAGAGTTGCTAGGGAAAGAGTAATTTTGAGGCTCAACATACCCCCACTGCAAAATCATTTCATGTCCCCATGCAATTTGCCAAAACTATGAACTCCTTTTTTCTATTGCATCTGCTTAGATACCTCTGCCAATACATCTAACTTTCTTCTCTTGCTCTTCTTTGAAGTGACAGCCATCCTTGGTTTCTTCATGAGAAGATCGTATTTAAAGTTGATCACTGTTTTGTTCAGGTTTCTATTCTTCCTCTTTAACTTCCTATTTTTCTTGTACCATAGGCCTAGGTGTAGTATGGTATTGTCATGAATGGATTTATCCAATTTGATTTGTTCTTTTAAGGCTTCATTTTCTTTCTTAATATGCCCGTTCAATATCTCCAACTCATAGATTTCTTGTTTGAGTGAGTCAATCATAGGTTCTTGTGGATTGGCTGAGGAACCTCGATCCCTTGAGGCATTTTATTTTCTAGTGATTTTATGTAATCATAAATTTGTTGTTGTATTGGATCTATGCATGAGGATCCTCTACTAGGGCTGCCTTCTAAATACTGTCTAGGAGAGTTTTGAGGACTATATGTAAATGGAATATTTTCAGGAGATGATACTGGGTTTTCTCCTTCCAGATTGATGAACTCTGTTTCCTTTGATGATACCTTCTTTACCATTCCTCTGAGCCTAGAGCTTCTTCTAAGGGGTTTTATGTTCTCCTCTTTTGCACCCTTTTTCTCTTTTCCTATCTTTTCCTTTCCCTTGATTTGTCTCTTAATCTCTGTCAATTTTTCAGAGATTGATTGTTGATCATCTTGTTGTAATGGAGATTCAGGTGTGTTCTCAGTAATCCCACCAGCTTGCTGTTTTATCTTCTTCCTCTGCTTGATTTTATTTCTGATCTCTGTTGATTTTTCAGAGATTGGTTCTTCTTCATCATTTTTTCTGTACTAGAGGCTCAGGGTTGCTTTGAATGGTGAGATTAGTCTTCTTTCTCCTACTCTTTTTGACACTATCTTTTTCAGGAGATTCTGGCATCTCTTGGAAATGGTTTCTTATCAGAAGGTTTTCCCAGGTGTCCCCTATTTTCTTTAGATGATATTCAACCAGGATTTTGACCAATCTGTGGTAGTACATGGTTGTTTCCAGAGATTCTATTTTCTTCTGTACATTTGAAGCCATTCTCCTTAGACTATTTAGAAGGAAGAAAAGGAGGTTGATGTTTCCATTTTCTAGAAAGTTCATCAATAAATGTATATGATAAACATACATACATATGAATCTTCCCTCACAGGTAATAAATTTTTCTAATATCAAAAGCATGCTTCTCCATTTATTTTTGAGTGTTGAAATAAGGATTCCTTTCCAAAACACAGTGACATCCATACCTAGGCTCCTGAGGAATACCTTCCATGATTCACTGTGAAATTCTTTGTTTTTGAACCAACTCTCACCAATTCTTGGCAGTTCTGTAGCCTCTGCTATGTAAGATTCTGTTATTGCAAACTTGATGTCCCCAATCTCCACTTTTGTACCATCAAATGATCTAGCGAAAGATTTCGTTATCTCCTTGTGATATCCATCAAAATTTTCAATGAACTTGAGCCATCCAGTCTTCTGCAACATCTCCTTGAGTTGGGGGTACCCTTCCATAAATTTTTCCCCTACGGGCTCTGCCCTGACAATGAGTCCCATGGTCTCTATTTTATAGAATTTACTAACCTCAAAATTACTCTCACTGTCTATAAAATGAGTACTATTTAGGAAATGGAATGATTGTGTGTATGGAAATGGAATGACTGTGTATATGGAATGGAATGACTATGTATATGAAATGGTTGCGTAAATATGAGAGAAAAACTTAAGAGTTGGAATGTAATAAATAGACAGTAAGGGTTTAGAGAGTCGTAGATAGGTCGGTCAAATCGTTATCTTGACCGTTAACAGGTGTAGTTGTGGAGGACCGTTTGAGTATAGGTTATGGAGTTTGAAGCGGAGATCTGTTATGAAAGAATCATTGAGATCGTTTGTCATTAAATATGGAAGATATGGTGGAGACATCATTGCGGTCAAATAAAATGATGATTGATTAAGGAGACATGTGATTATACATACTATACAAACTTATGTTTTCAAATTGCTTTTTGAAATAAATTTTTGCATTTACCTTTGGAACCTTTACTTTTCTCTTGTTATTATTATTTTTTTAATGTTGATCCACAGGTACCTTGAGCATGATTGGTCTTCAAAAAATTATTTTTATTCAATTCCCTACATACATGATTTTATTATGAACTATACACTTGTGCCTAAACTGATAAACAAATTGTAGCTGCAGAACAGAATCAGCTGCGGAACAAAATCAGCTGCAGAAAGTGAAATATGACTTATGGATCATGAATGAAATGAAAATGGCTATGTAAGTTAAATGAAATGAGATGTAAGACAAGATGATAAATGAAATGGAGATGGAATGAATACTGAAAAATGAAAAATTTATTGATGAAATATGACAATGGGATGAAGTGAAATTGTAAAAATAAAACGGAGTGAGGTGAGATGAGATGATGAATTTTGCAGAATCTAAACTACAGAGTGGTTGTGGCTTTTTGTCACTACTTATTATAGAAAGAAAATGGAAAATATAGGGTGTCAGAAGCCTCTGATTTTCACCTTGTATTTTATGTATAAGTATTCCAATCAATGATTGGTTTTCAACCTTATACAAACAATATATATATATATATATATAGGAAAAATAAAGACTAAGTTAGTGGAGAAGAAGGATTCTTCTTCACTAACTTCATTTCATAATTGTCTTGGAAAATCTTGATGAACTCCCCTTTTGAAATTGGTTTCTGATATATCTTTAATCTATGACCATTCACAAGAAGAGGAGTTTTACTTTCATCTATTGTTATGATCCTCACTACTCCATTACTAAAGACTTTTTCAATTTCATATGGCCCAAGCCAATGAGTTTGAAACTTCCCTTTAAAATCTTTAAACTTTGAATCAAAAAACAACGTCCAATCTCCCACTTGAAACCTCTTGTCTTTGATATATTTGTCATGCCATTTAGCCCTATGTTGTTGGACTATACCAGTCCTTTGAACTGCCTCTTTCCTGATTTCATCAAGTTCATTTAATTGCTCTAGCCTATGCTTTTGTGCCTCTGATAAATCTAGTCCCAGTTGGACTGCCATCTTGAAAGTTCTGATTTGGAACTCTATAGTGAACAGGACTTGTTTCCCATAAACAAGTTCATAGGGTATATGTTCTGTTGTGTTCCTCCATGTAGTCCTATAGGCCCATAAGGCTTCAGGAAGCCTTTCTTCCCAATCTCTTCTATGTAGATGCATAGTCTTGCTGAGGATTCCTTCAATCAATTTATTTGTAGATTCAACTTGACCATTTGCTTGTGGATGATAGGGAGTAGATTTCCTATGTTTGATCTTGTATTCTTCCACAAGCCCTTCTACCATGTTAGATATGAATTTAGATCCCTGATCTGTCACAATTTATCTTGAAACACTGAAACGAGTGAAGATGTCCTCAAAAAGAAAATTAACTACAAATTTTTCATTAGCAAAAGGTAATGCTTTGGCTTCTACCCATTTAGTGACATAATCAGTGCATACCAATATATACTTTTTCTGCTTAGATGGAGGATTAATTGGTCCAATAAAATCTAAGGCCTACTTTTCAAAAGGTTCAATGAGTACCTGAATTTGTAATGGCATTTCATTTGAGGGAGCAGGTTTCCCTACCCTTTGGCAGTTGTCACATCTCTTGACATATTCTTTAGCATCTTTGAAGATGGATGACCAATAATATCCTAAAGAAAGAATTTTATAGGTTTTCCTCTTGTCAACAAAGTGTCCACCACACTGCTCATCATGACATGCCTTAAGAATCTCGGGCATTTCATCTTCCCTGACACACCTTCTGATCATAAGATTTGGCCCTGTTTTATACAATTCGTTAGTGATCCATGAATATTTTGCACTTTCCTAAATAATTTTTCTTTTCTCTCTAGGAAACAAATATGAAGGTAACTTTCCTATGACCAAGTAGTTAGCAACATCTGCAAACCAAGGAGTTTGAGTGGTTACTGTAAAAAGATATTCATCGGGAAACTTATCTTCAACCAAAGAATCTTCTTTTATATTCTGAATCTTGGACAAGAAATCAGCAACTATGTTTTGTTTTCTAGGTCTATCTAGCACAGCAATGTTGAATTCTTGCAAAAGTAAAATTCATCTTGTAACTCTACCATTAGTAATAGGTTTATTCATCAAATATCTAATTGCAGAGTGATCTCTATGAACAAAGGTTTCATAGCCTATTAGATAGTGTCTGGACTTGTTAATTACATGAACAACAACTAAAAATTCCTTTTCAGTCACAGTATAATTCAACTCAGTGGGATTCAAATTCTTACTTGTATAGTAAATGGGATAAGGAATCAAATATTTTTGTTCCAATACAGCTCCCAGAGTTGTATCTGAAGCATCTGTGGAAATATGGAAAGTGAGTTTCCAATTTGGACCTCTTAAAATGGGTGCTTCAGATATTTTTGCTTTCAAGGTTTCAAATTCCAACTGGAAATCAAAATTCCAATTGAATTCACAATCTTTGGTAAGCAATTTGAAGAGTGGGGATGTTATTTTAGTGAAGTTTTCTATAAATCTTTTATAGTACACCATAAATCCCAGAAAACTTCTAACATCCTTTTGGCAAATTGGAATTGATAATTTGGAGATGACTTCAACTTTAGATTTGTCAACTTTAATCCCATCTCCTGAAATGTGATGTCCTAAAACAATACCTTCTATAATCATCATAAAACATTTTTCATGGCTTAGTGAAAGGTTTATTTCCTTACATCTTTTAAGAACTTTTTCCAAATTTTCCAAAGATTCTTCAAATGTATTTCCATAGACTGTAAAATCATCCATATATACCTCTACACAATCATGTATCAGATCACAAAAAATTCCTAGTACTACTCTTTGGAATGTTGTAGGTGCATTACATAACCCAGAAGGAAGTACTCGGTAGGCATAAGTTCCCCATGGTTAAGTAAATGTGGTCTTATCCTGATCTTCAGGTGATACCTGAATTTGATTATAACCACTAAAACCATCCAAGAATGAGAAATACTTCTTACCTGCTAATGTATCTAACACTTGATCTATAAAAGACAAAGGAAAATTATCTTTAAGAGTTGCTTTATTCAATTGTTGGTAATCAATGCACACCCTCCATTTACCAATATTTTTAGGCACAATTACCAAAGGAGAAACCCATTGGCTATTTGAAATTGGGTAAATGAAGTTTACATTCAGTCATTTTTGGAGCTCTTCTTTCACAATCTCTCTAAGATTTAGATTCATCCTTCTTTGAGGTTGTTTGATTGGTTTACAATTTTCCTCAATATAGATGTGATGAATACAAGTCATAGGATCAATGCCTTTCATGTCGATGTATTCCCATGCGAATGCAGCAAAATGTTTTTGTAAAGTTTTGATTAGCTCTTCTTGTTGTAGTTTCTCCAAGTTTTTGTTTATGTTCAATGTCCTACCTGGAAAAATTTCAATTGTAGAGCTACCAAACTCTTCCATAGAATAGAGAGACATCTTCTTGGATCACAAATATTCAACATTAGATTTTTCTTGAAATTGCTCATGGTCATATTCTGAAGATGATTCAAAATTTTCCAATGTATTCAAAATTTAACTATCTTCACTAATTTCTGAAATAGTGAAGAGAGGCTGAATATCATCTTCATCATCAATCCATTCTTTGTCATCTATTTCTGTGATTGCTTTTACTGGAAGATATAGAGTAAATTTCTTTGTTGAATTACCATCAGAAATATACATGTCACCAGATCTACAGCTAATAAAATAATCAGCTGTGGTCAGCCAAGGTCTTCCTAATATGAGTGGACGTCCTCCTAGATTGTTCTTGGGAGTTAAGATCATGAAATCAACAGGATATTCCCAAGAATATAAGGATATTGAAATATCTTCTAGCACACCATCTGATTTGATTATTGATCTATCTGCTAGTTGCAGTAAGGTAGGTGTGTAAAGAAGATTAGGAAGTTTAAGCTGCTCCATAGTCTGTTTACTCGTGATGTTTATTGTTGCCCCTAGGTCAACCAATGTATTTGGAATTTCAACTCCATTGATATGTGTTTTCACAATTGGACTTCCTGGATCCACATATTTTTGTATGGCAATTTTCCCCATCATTATGTCTGCTATTGTTCCTACCAGGTGAATTCTTTTTGTTTCTTTTGCTTTTCTTCCTAGTTTTTTTATGCTCAACTCCTTTATTGTTTTGGCTAGAATTGGAATTTCTCTAATGGTTTGTAGTAAAGGAATTTTGATACATACATTCTTCAATTCATCTAGAAAATCATAATTGGGTAACAAGATCTGTTTTTCTACCCCTCTATCAATTTGTAGTCTTTCAGGAAAAGGAGGTGTAGAAGTAGATGTTGGCTGCTCAATGATAGGAGTTGTGTTCACTGATTCTTTTTGCTTTTATTTTTCAATGTTTTGGGTTTGGAGAGATGTTCCCTCAAAACTTTTATTGACCTTTAGAGAATCTTCCTCAGAACTGTCATGTTCCTGAATAACTACAGAAGGTCTTTCCTTTTCTAATATCCTTCCAGATCTTAGTTGAACATCATTAAGATCTAGAGGAGTAATCATGTAAGTTGGTGTTGTCCTTCTACCATGTAAGCATTCTGAGGTTTTTTATTTCTGGAGTTTGGTAATGGTTGGGCAAGTAGCTGATTTAGTTTCTGCTGAAATGGCAGTAAGAGTTGAGGATTTTGGTTTTGTTGTGGAAATGGAAATAAAAGTTGAGGATTCTGATTTTGAAGTTGTGGCTGTTGATTTTGTTGTTGAATGTGTGAGGGAGGATAATTCTGATATGATAGAGGATATTGATAATATTGAGAAAATCTCCCATAAGGATTTTCTACTCCTTGTTCCCACAGTTGAGATTGAGATTGAGGTTGAGGCCAAGGTTGCTGCTAAGTATTCCAATTTAGTGGGGGCTGAAGATACATTTGATTTTTAAATCCCTGATTTTGTGGCCCCTGCCAAGGTCTTCTAGCAACAAAACAAAGAGGTTCTGCAGAAATTGGGACTGTTTCCTCTTGAAAGGCAGCCTTAAGACCTGGGATTGAAGGACAACCCTTGGTCTCATGACTTTCTGAGAAAATCATACAAGTTTCTACAATTTTTGCATCTAAAGGGCATTCCCTTAGAGGATGTTTTTCTTCTGCAATTTGGAAAAAAAATGGCTAAAGCATTAGCCTCGGTTTTCTGCTTGTTTTGTATTTTAAGGGTGTCTAATTGCTCACTAAGGCTCCCTAGAATGTCAATTTTAAATTCATCAAACATATTACCAATTTCTACCCTACTTACAGATCCTGTTGCAAATTTGTTTACTTTAACAAGAGAAGGATCTCTTGGCCCTTTTCCTGTTTTAGATTTCCCTCTTGAGAGATGAACACACAATTCTCCTATATCATTTAATGGAAGTTGAGAGATATCTCCCTTCCCCATCATGTTAAGGATATCTATCGACTCATCTCTGATGGCCTTTAATAAAAGATCTTTCAAGGTTTCTTCATCTAAATTGTTCATCTTTACTCTTTTCAAATTATAGTTGAATCTTTCAATCAAATATTTGAAGTTTTCATCATCTCTTTGCATCATTTTGAACACTTCATCTTTGTGATTGGTAGGCATGCAATAATCCAAGTACCTATCCAAAAACGTTTTTTTCATGTCATTCCATGTTCTAATGGACTGAGTGACTAACCCCATGAACCATTTCAAAGCAGCTCCTTTCATTGTTGAAGGAAACAATTTAAGTTTTTGAGAGTCTTCTAGATAATCATAAGTTCTGCACAAGACTTCAAACTCAAACAAAAATGTTTCAAGATCCTCACTTTTCAACCCATAGAAGTTTGGGAGGACAAAAGGTGAGATATTTTTCATTGTGGCATTTGTTTCCTCATCCACTATAGGGAATCCAAAAGAATTATCTATTTCCCTATTTCCTCTACCTTCTCCATTATTTCCTCTACCTCCTCCATTATTTCCTCTACCTCTCCCTCTACCCCCTCCTCCAAACAGTGAGAATTCTCCATCTTGTTCTTCTTCTGCCATTATAGTTTCTTCAAAGTCGGTGTAGGGTTCAACCTGCAAGGTTACTTCCTCCTCCTCTGGTTCTTCTATTAACGGAATATGGGAGAGAGGTTCTACTTCTTCTTCCTTTTATAGACATATTTGGGAACTACAAGCCCAATCACATATGTCCATAAACCAAGGGCTTCCAAACCCCTAAGAGTGTTGTTTCATACCCTAAAGGAACAAGGTCAGCTGATTACATCATTTCTCAGAAGTTCTCCCTGAAAAACTACTCAGAACTAGTCAAAACTGGACCATACAGACTACTCTAGGCTGAGGGTGCAATGCATCTCACCTATTACACATGGGGGGTGCGATGCATACTGGAAAGCCCTTCTGTAGGGTGGGATAAGCGAGAGCAGACAAATGGCAGAAGCAGTTTTCTAGGTGGAAACTCAAAGAATCTTCTAGAAAGTGCTCATATGACACTTGCCTCTCTGGATTCACACAGGGATGAGTAAGAGATCATGAAATCTCCAAGTGGAACTAAGAACTATAAGTGAAATGACACTAATCAAAATCCCAAAAGCTGACTCACTCTCCTGCAAACATCTATATATGGATCCATCATCCTAGAGATCCAGAAGCTGGAATTTTGTAATTTGCAAGGAAGTGTTGTTGGTTCCTCTTTGAAGACATTGTTGCGTGATCTTACTTTGTATGAGGTGAAGAGGGTTTTCATTCTGGGAGGATGATGTTGGATCAGATAGCTTGGTTGTAATCCTCTCTTCTACTACTTCTATCAATAAATCTATTTGAGTTTTCCTCCGTATGCTTGTATATCTCTGAGTCTTGTATTTGTATATGCATTTATATGGTTAATGTACATTTGATCCTACATTGTTTATGGTTATAGATCTCTATGCTTTGATGGTATTTTGTTGCCTTGACTCTATAGGTGTTCTTTGAAGCGGGACAAGTGAGAAAGGAGTGGCGAAAGCTCTATCAAGGGAGAGAGGAAATGAGCAAGGAGACTAGCGAAAGACTGAGGTTGGTACTCTCTGCTTCTCTCTCATCTATCTGTCATAAAGGAAAACACAAGTAAATTTAGTTTGTTTGTTTCTAAGATAGCTACCCGTCTTAGTGGGACTAGTAGCTCTGAATGGACACTAGTTTTCCTGATAACAAAATGGCGACTCCACTAGGGAATGAATAGTTTGTTTGTTTTGTTACTGTTGTTTGCTTTATAAACCATAGACGGAGCCTGAAGTTAAGTCAGCTAGCCTTCGAACTACTTTTGCTATGCAACTGCAAAGTAGGTCAACGTCGCTTCAGTCAATCTCCGGGTTGGTTTATGAACTAAACATCTAGCTTACAAACATCCTAAGTGCCCTGATGGTAGCTCAAGTAACCTCATTAGATCAGCCCCTATACTTCGTGTTTACTGACAATCATTAGCTCAGCCTAAATCCCTGAACTTAGCTGCAAACTGTGAGTGAAAACCAAGCTCAGTCTCGTCCCTGGACCATCGCACTGTCTCTCATTGGCAATCTGGATGCATCGCACCTCCCGTGTGTTGCAGGTGAGATGCATCCCTGTTTCCCTATGTTACAGGTGTGATGATTGACTAAGATTGTTTCTGCCTCCAAATTTTGGTTTTTTCTTCATTGTCTTCAGCTTTATTAAGTAGTTTTGTTGTCTATGATCAGTACATCACTGTTGAAACCATCTTCCTTTGAATTATTTCAGCTTCCATCAGAAGGAATTGTGAATGTATTTTTCATCATTTACAGTTCTCCTTGGCAAATAGTAGCTTAATCGAACTGTCGTCTTTTGATTTAAAGTGTCGCAAATGTCGTTTTCAGTCAAGAAAAAGAGTGTTGTAAAACGTTCCTCTTTTAGATAGTAAATTACACTTTTTCCATTGTATTTAATTTGAATTAATAGTATTTCAAGTGTCGAAAGCAATTTTAAATTCGAAATCGCAAAGTGTCGTCTGAGCCTTCCTTTCGTTTTTTGAAGAGAAAATTGTTCGTATTGTCGCTTTGAAAGAAAATACTTCAGATCTTCTTTTTGTCATTCTCACATTAAGGAAACTGAAAAACAATACATGCATGTGCATTTGCATTTAGACTGCATGCTGAAATTGATTTAGGAAAAGTGCATCTAGTGTGTGCTCTCTGCTCTATGTTGAAAGAATTTCATTTCTCTTTCCTTAGTAGCTAGGATTTTCATTGCAAAAAAGAAAGTAAATGATTGTTTATCATCTTAGATTGCATATTTAGGAATTGTATATCTACATCACGTGGTGAACCTTAAAGGCAAACTTCTTAAGAAAGATCAACTGTAAAATAAACCTCAATGAACATAAAAACGCTTTGGAACCTAACGCACAACATTTAGAAGTCTAGGCTAGAGACGTATTCCGGTGTCGTAAATCCTGGTAACTATCGCTTTCATCGTAGGTTGGGTGATTCCTCCTCTTTGAGACGACAAGTGCCAGTACGGACTTGTGCTCCCACGTACCGTCGAGTATATATTGGGAGACCACAATAGGCTACATCCTTTATCCTTAGGAAGCTGTGTCTGCCGCCCTATCGATCGCAATGCACTGAACACAACATTCGGGAAGATTAATTGACGTACCGTAAAAAGTATTCTGCAATTTTGCGATTGGTTTGGTAATCCCTTTGTCTAGATTTCCAGAGTAGTCACTTTCATTCCTTTTCAGACTCCTTAAAAGAAAAGGTTCATCTGAGCACTTGTCACTTCAGGCTCATTAAAAATCGAAGGCGACTAGAGTCATCTTTAGCTTTTTCTCAACTCTTAAAAATTGAAAAAGCAAGTTGTGTCAAAGTATCATAAAATTTATTTTAATCGGAATAACATCATTGTTCCCTCGTTGGTCTTAGGTTGAGAAAATGGATTTTACCAATCAAGGATTTCCCCTCGGGGGAAATCCTAGTCCCTTCTCCTCTTGGGGAGATGTTGGTGCTCCACACATGGCTACATTGTCCCTTCCAGGACTCACAATTGGCCTGCCAGTATGGCTTTTCTCGACCTCTGTCATTCAAAACACTGCAATTCCTCAGCAATCAAATCAGTAACCAGATGATACTGAAGTTGCTCCCCCACCTTCTACTTCGTTTGTTTCTCCCTCTCCTTATTCCTCTTCGCTTGGTGAAGCTAGTAACGCTAAAAACCAAGCAACTGAGAAGAAGAAGAAAGGGAAGGAGAAGAAGAAGAAGAATCCAACGACGAAAGGGGAAACCGTGCATCATCTGGCAAAAATCCACACACTGCATAATCCAAACCTAAATCTCCATGTGTCATTTGCAAGGGAGACCACTATCATCGAGATTGTCCCTGCATCCCACGGATCTTGAGGGACTGGTCTCCTCGCCTGCACAATCTGATGTCTTCAACCTCTAACGATCATATTGAGAGCACACCCTAGTGAAAACGAAGCCAATGGAAAGAAAGGAAGATCTGAATTTCCTTGTAATCTGTGTGAAGGCGATCATGTCCTCCACCGTTGTCCTTTCCTAGACGAAGCTAAAAGAGTCTTGGATAATCGTCCTGTGCCACCGCAACGAATTCCTCTTGGATACAAGAAGCTCTTGTCGAGTCCATCGCTAGTTGAAAATCCAACTGACACACCGTTTTTGTCAGTCGAAGCACCTATCATTGAAGATAGACCCTCTGAGTCCACACCAGACCAAAGTCAAGACCCAATCTTGTCTTCAGAAGGTCCACCTTCAGATGATACTGTCACCAAAGAGAATGAGAACGATATTGTTCAAATTCTTTTCATTAACACAGAATCTGATGAATATGGGGGCAATCTACCCATTCCTTTACTGCAGGAAGGAAGTTCGTCAGAGATTTACCCGACCGTTTATTTGGTCCCTCCCCCAAGCAATCTAGTCGTTTCCTTCGATTGGAATCTACTAGGCAGACCCGCATACCATCTAATGTACCATTCTGAATCATAGCACAAGCTTACAGAATGATCATCGTTGGTACTATCATAGATGAAGGGGCTTCTGTGAGTATCATTTCCTCAACTTCTTGGAAAATGCTTGGTTCGCCATCGCTTCTGCCTGAGATTCGAAATCTGACAGGCTTCAACAAAGGAACCAGTCGACTATTGGGGATCCTTTCAAATTTGCTTATAACTTTGAGAAAGAAAACCGTTCATCTAAACGTGATGGTAGTCCAAGGACCTCTAGATTACAATCTACTCCTTGGGTGTGACTACATTTATAGCATGGGAGCTATTGTTTCCTCACTCTTTCAAATGATGTGTGTGCTCTCATGTGGAGGTAAAAAAGTTATTCCTGCTATTGGAGATTCAAAATTTTTCTCCCCTAGGACTGACTTGGTAGATGAAGTAGGAGATTCTTTTGATTGGATTTCTGCCCCTGGAATTCCAGGAGTCTTATGGCTGGGAGTATGAGTTTGGGATGGAGGTGTGTCTTTTCTTGTTCTTAGTGGAGTAGGTGGTGTTGTAGGAATTGAACTTCTTCCCCTAGCTATAAATCTACCCCTAGAGTCTCTTTCTCTATGCATGTCATTTTTATTTTTATTTTGAATGTAATAGATAAGGCTACCTAGTTACACTTCCCCAGCAACAGCGCCAAAATGTTTGGTCAATTTAGTGTCCTAAATTGCTCTACATAAATTATCAATCCGGGTATCATAAATTGATGAAGTGTAGTGCACTATTTGTGCTAGATAACCCTTCTTACTTCGTTGTTTTTGTGTGTTATGTTGTTTTGGGGATTTTTGGTCTTTTAATTCCTAATGATTTACAATGTATTTATCAAAAACTTAAATCTAACTTTCGTAAAGACTGCTCAAAATTTAAAAATGAAACCAGAGCTAAGAAAGACTTGGAACCAAAGCTTAAGCAAGAAATGAAAACAAAGTTTATATTCCTATTTTACCATTATTTCCAAATCATGAATTAAAACTGAAAGTGAAATTTGCAACTTATGTCTAACTAATTACAGAAATAAAACTAAATGAAATACTTAGTTGCTCTGCCTCTCAATTTTGGGAGAAAGTCTCCTTGGGATGACATGTGAGGAATTTTGTACTTCATTAATCTAAGAGAAAACAAATACAGAGATGCAGAAAAGACTCATTGTATAAATGAAATGTTCAACCACTTAGTTTAAGATGAATTATCAACTTGAAGGGTTTTTCAGAAACATTCATTAACACCATGAGTCAGTAAACTAAAAATAAAATAGCAAAGACAGTAAATGGAATTGATCAGTCTAATTGAGAATTTAAAGACTAGTAAAACAGTGAATGAAGTAAACTAGATTACATTACTGAGTTTCACCTTCTAATTACTAATAAAAACTAAAAAGAGATCAAGCAATTGGAAGCTACTCTAAATTACGAACATTATTAATAAGAAAATGATGAAAATTGCATTATAAACATTGTTAGTAAGAAAATGATTATAAACACTGTGAAAGAAAATGATGAATTTACAGTTAGCAAGAAGAAGAAAAATAAAATGAAATGAAACCTTCTTCAGTGCAGGGTCCCTCTGCAACTGAGTAGGCTACGCTTGCTCAATCAACTCCAAGAAAACTCCTTTAGATTTTCATAAAACATGTGGTCTTCATATTAAAAATAGGGACACAAAATGCCCTGAAATTACAGAGTCTAGAACTTCGATTGCACAGTAAAACTATCACTATTACCACTAACTTTTTTGGTCCTTTATAGAGGTATTTATAAGAAAAACCATAAAACTGTTTGTGGAGAAAAACATGCTACAACCAAACACGTAGAAGACAGATATGCAGGATTTCTTCCTCGGTTGTTGGAGATATAAATCCAAGACATGGTGGCTGTTGGATTCGGTTGTACAGGTGGCTGTTGGAGTCCGTACGTACAGGTAGTTGTTTCGGATAATGCTTCCCATCACTATGAAACAAGTTAATTAACCACAAAACAGAATCTTGTTACCTTCAATCACTGTGTTTGACTTATCCATTGACCATAGTCTTATGCCATATTCTTTGTCGACTGGGCTAAGTGAATAGGACAGGGTCCATGTCATAATGATTTCCAAGTTGCCCATGTAGCTAGTTTCTCCTTCTGACACCTGGAACCTATTAAAGCATGAAGGTAGCTGCGGAGCAACCGATTAGTTGCAGAATAGGCTACGTTCTATAGCTAATATACAAAAATTTAATTAAACAGCAAAACATAAAAGCATAACATGTAAATCACTAAATGTCCTCCTTAAGATAGTATATACCAGTCATTGGTGATGAGAATTCATATTTCTCATGGAAAAACAAAGAAAAGGAATGAGAAGATTTGCTAGGGAAAGAATAATTTTGAGGCTCAACACTGATCACTGTGCTCGACTCTTGTGGGCACGAGACATCGGGGTGGCCGCATGTTTACAAGAGCGATTCAGAATTTTGCAGCATATACCAGACACTCTTGGAAGGGAAGAAAATTCCAAATTTTAACCTTCATGATGCATTTCTATGCCACATGGGACACATATGTGTTCCTTCGAGTGAGCGTGTCAAGATGATTTGGGAGGCACACTACAGTCGAGTCGCTGGACATTTCGGAGTAGAGAAAATAGTGGTGGTATTGCAGAAGTATTTTTATTAGCTGAAACTTCATCAGGATGTTGGGAAGTACATTAGATCCTGCACCGCTTGCGCCATTACCAAACCAAACATCAAGAAGTAAGGCTTGTATACTCCTCTACCTACTCCTAGTCGGCCTTGGGAATCTGTCTCAATGGATTATATGTCGGGCCTTACATCTACTAAGCACGACAACAATTGTGTTTTCGTGGTCGTCAACAGATTCTCTAAGATGTCCATCATGGCAGCCTGCAAGAAGAGTATCTCAGTAGAGGCCACTGCTAAGCTCTTCTTTGAGCGAGTGTGGGTACACTTTGGGATCCCACAATCCATTATCTTAGATCAGGACAACAAAATCCTAAGTGAATTTTGGTCAAGTCTCTAGTCGATGCTAGATACAAAACTCACTAAGTCCATGACTTCCCATCCCCAAACTGATGGCCAAACAGAGGTTGTCAACTGGATGATCATACATGTTCTGCACATTTACAACTCAAAGAATCCATGCACATGGGATGAAAGTCTCCCCTATGTCCAACACAACTACAACAGAGCTTTCCATAGCTCAACAGGCCACAACCCCTTTCAGGTAGGGTTTGGATTTCAGCCATTATGCCCCATTGATGTGGCCATACCATTTACAACCACTGAGGTAGATTCAGCTCACGTGCAGTCTGAAGCTGAAAGGGCTAACAAATTCATTGATCGCATTCAATGCACCCGCCAACAAGTCCATGAGATATTGGACAGATCCAATGCTAAGTACAAGCAGCACCATGATCAACATCGAGTGTCGCACAAGTTCCAGGTGGGTGACAAAGTTTGGCTTCATTTGTAGAAAGAGTGCCTTGCTAGGCCCCACCGCAAGCTTCGCCCACTTTGATATGGGCCATACACCATCACCAAGGCCATCGATGACAATGCCTTCGAGCTCAACATCCCATCGTTCCTTGGTTTGCACTTAGTGTTCAATGTAGATCGCCTTCGGCTATACTTCCAACCATTGTTGGACACATATGACATTACAGAACAACTCACACCAACAAATCTAAACCCAGACTGCATGGAACAGGCCACCATTGATCGGATCATGGACACACAGATCAAGAGCACTCGCCAGCAGAAGATCCAACTATATCGGTTGTCAAAGCTGGCCAACTCCTTCACCAAGGCAAGTGGCTCATTAGGGACCAAGTTTAGCAGAAGTTTCCCCATCTCATGGAGGCACTCAACACAATGGGGACCATTGCTTCCTAAGGGGGGAGGAATGATCCAGGTGGATATTGGTGGACACCTGGATATTCCACTTGGACCCCTAACACTGCCTCTTTCAGTTTTTTGATTTCCTTAATTGTAGCATTGTTTACTATTTTGGCAATTTTTCAGGTCCTGAACTTCTGGAGTTGTTTTAAGGCCATAAACGACATTTTTAGGGAAAATGGAGGTATCGAAAACATCTCAAATCAACATGCCCTTTTTTTTTCCACCATCTCTTTGATATCTTCGAAATGAGGTATTATGATAGCCAAATGGAGATCGTATGCCAAATTTATGACCCTTGGAAGTTGATGTACCAATTTATCCAAACGGGGCCCACAGTTTTGGCACTTCATCTCCTAGGGTTAGGTTTTTGGATGTTTAAGGTTTTCCATTATTTCTTAATAATCAATAGGCCTTTGAGCCTCATTGTAACATAGTTCAGAGGCATGTAGACACCACATCTCTCCTCAGAGATAAGCTACCTGTCTAGTCAATTTAACGTCTTAAATTGCTCTACATAAATTATCAATCCGGGTATCGTAAACTAATGAAGTGTGGTGCACTATATGTGCTTAGTTAACCTTTTTCTTACTTCATTGTTTTTTAGTTTATGTTGTTTTTGGGGTTTTGTTCTTGTTGGTTTCCTAAAGTGTTTAATGCAAATGGAAATCATATTCTAAGGTCTTAAGAATACTTTTAAAGGTCAAATATGGATAGAGATTTCAAGACAAGGTTTATGTCCCTAATGGTAACTTCCAAAACTTAGCACTTCAAAAGATCTCAAAACATGCTATTGATCAAATCAGCACTTGAACAAAAGTGTAAATATGCAGCTACTTAAATCAAACAAAAGATGAAATACTGATCATGAAATCATTGTCTCTGCTGCTTATCTAAATACGGAAATAAAAGTTAAGCTATTGCACTCAAACAAATCAAAAACTGCAAACTAATAAAAGTAAAATCAAATCACATCATTCATAGTCCGATAGCTCGCTAGGTAGTCTAAGCTATGGCTTTAGGAGATAACGTCAATGATATGAGCAGTTTGATATCTAATTGCAGAAAAGTAAAACTAAAATCAAATCACATTATTCATAGTCCGATAGCTTGCCAGGTAGTCTAAGATATGGCTTTAGGAGATAACGTCAATGATATGAGGGATTTGATATCTAATTGCAGAAAAATAAAGCTAAAATCAAAATCACATCATTCACAGTCCGATAGCTCGCCACGTAGTCTAAGTTATGGCTTTAGGAGATAACATCAATGATATGAGGAATTTGATATCTAATTGCAGAAAAATAAAGCTAAAATCAAATCACATCATTCATAGTTCGATAGCTCGTCAGGTAGTCTAAGCTATAGCTTTAGGAGATAACGTCAATGATATGAGGAATTGATATCTAAACTAACTAACAAAGCAAATGAATAAGACTGAAATCAAAGCATAACTGAAATTAAAAAGCTAAAAAAACAAAGTCAGCAGAGAGGCAAATCTCATGTCACTATTTGATGCAAAAACATGTAAAGAAAAATTAATCTACAATCAACCGGATGAACACACTTACATGAATTAAAATTGCATGAATGGAAAATCTAATCTATCAAACTTGAAAGCAATCAAATAACATAATGAAATCAAAGCAAAATTACAAAATAAAATCTACTCTACCTTACATTATAATATGCTCCATGACATCTACTTCACATCTCCTTCCATGTTGAGAACATCAAAGCTTTATTCAAATTCTTTAAAATTACAAAGTACAACAAATCTCTCCAAAGCTTTCAAAAGCTATCAAGGAAGAACTACAAACTCCAAGCTAAGCTAAGACTCACAAGCTAAGCTCTAAACTCTAGGCTAACAAATGAAGGAGAAAGATATCCTATTTATACAAAAAGATGAGAAGCCATCTCATTAATGAGAGTCCATGAATCTCTCCCTCTACCTCTAGAGCCTAATCAAAATAGGAACTGATAAGACACATGTCTTCTTAGAGTATCAATACAATTAGGAGATGTGACACATATCTTCATGATCCCATGATTCTTTCCACTTCAAATTCGAATTTGGCCTTAGGGTGCCACGTAAAGGTCTTCTAAAAGCCTCCTTTTGACCTACACATGTCAACAATCTCAACCCACTTGTTAGGTATAAGCATATGCACATTATTTTCTAATTTTTAACCACAAATTCACTTAAAAAGGCTAAGAATTAATAAAGTTTGGAAAAACATAAATGTGGCCCAATGATAATGAAAGTGGGATGAATGTAGTGACATAGTAGTGAAATGGAGGTGAAATGGAAGTGATATAATGAACATAATAGTGAAAGTGTAATGGAAATAAATGACATTTTCAAGACCCAACATACCCCCCAACTGAAATTATTGCATATTCTCATGCAATATATATTACATTAACTCTTTTGATCCTTGAGCTTTGGCTTAACTTTACATGATATCATTTGATAACTTCATATTTCTGCAAAGTGTTTTACTTGAATTGCAATATGGTTGGTTCTTGTGTCACAACCATTTTTTTGTTGTTGCATTCTATTTTGATCTTTGAACTTTGCATAATTATATTTTGATTATTGTTGCAAAGTATATCTTTATTGGATTGCATGATGGTTGGTTCTTGTGTGACAACCATGATTTTGTTTGTATCCAATTTATCCTTTAAGCACTTTTTCAAAAGCCATTGTATGCTCAAAATAGCAATGTAATAATTGATATATGTTGGAAGTATGTGGGCTCTTGAATATGATATGGACATGGCAAAAGATGAATGTATTCCCCCCCCCCAGCTGATGGTATTGGCAATTTTATGAAATGAGGAAGAGAAATGTTTTTCCAACAATTATCATTCTAGCTTTTCATGGAATTCTATGGTCAAAAGTTAGAAAATGGCGTACCTTCACTTACCCTTTGGAATGGATGAGTTGTATGTGTGGTGGCTGAAAAATTTTGATCATATTCTTCTTCAAGTGGTTGAAGAAGAGGAGTCATGGATAAAGAGTTAAGATGACTTTTTATTGCTTCTACTAAAACTTGTTGAATCTTCTCCAAAATGCTGAAAATAATAGTCTTCATGTCTTCAAAACTCATTGGCACAATTCCTACTATGTGGAAAAAAATGTTCTGATGTCGAACATAGCAGGAAATTGTTGACTTAGTGACCATTAATGGATGCCACTAGTCAACACGAGAACTCTCACCATTGATGACAATGAGAGTTAAGATGCCCAAACACATCTTGCTAGGTACAAATAAATTTGCCGATGTCGAGTCACCTAGAAGATCTTATGAACAAGGGACATTAATGTATTCCCATTGTTTGTCAGCATGGGGACTTGTCATTAAGGCATGCAAGCCTCAAGGTGTTTTTATAAAGAACTTAGACTCAAAGGACTATGGACTCAATAATTTGCATTGAAGCAGGCTTATTTGCAGAATGAAAATGACAGGAAAAGGAAGATGGAAATGGAAAGTAGAAATGGCAATGGGCAAAAAACATGTGAATGAGCCTCTTGCTTTTATTTGTGGATTATGAATAGACAAAAAGAGATGGAAAGTGTATGTGAATGTAAATGGAAAATATGGAGTGAAATGAGGTGAATGTTTTATTATGAGGTATGGATGTAATGGAGACAATAGTATCTGAAAGTTTTTCAAGTCTTTGGATCTGATTTTGCATTAGAAAATTTCCTCTTTGTTGTTGATCATCCTCTTATGAAACAAATTGGTCTCTTAGAGAGATACCATTCTCTTGTAGTCATTTGTCCTTCCTCCTGGAACCTGCAAAAAAAACTAATATTTCTTCTGCAATGGAATGTAAGATTATCAAAGGAGAGAGGTAATTAATCTCTCTAGTTATGATATTTACACACAAAACTAAGAATTTGTATTAATGAAACAAGTTCTCAAAGGAAAAATCAAAAGAATTTATACCTGCTTTGGAATTGGTGCCCCAAGTTGAATGTTGCTTCTTTTCAGCAATTTATTTCATTATTTTCCATTTCAAACTCTAATGATGGATTTCTTATTGTGTAGATCTTGTTGAGATCTTTCCAACGATACTTGAATCATCAAAATATGATTTTGTATGAGAAAGTTAAGCTGATTTGAACAATGAGGTTTTTCAGCTGTAGAATTGGAGAATAGCTGCGGAATTGAACTTTAGCTGCGGAATGTCGACGGTTTCTACAGCTAAAAATATTGAATAAAAGGTTAGCCATTCATATTTCATCATCAGTCCAAAATTAATCAATACCTTCAGAAAAGTGAGCAAATAACTTATTCATTTCATTGATTCAAAATTATTATTTTTTTCTTGACATGCGGCGACTTAGTGTGGCGACTTAGTGATAACACACAACTTGACTTCCCTTTGACTGGGGTCTTTTTCATCGAATTGGATCAAATGAATAGGACACCATCCATGTACTGACATTTTCCCAGCTATCCATGTGGTTTGTTTCATCTCTTGACACCTATAACCTATATAAGTAATAAAATGGCTACGGAATTGCCAGTTAGCTGCAGAATCAGGCTGCATTCCGCAGCTAAAAGACAACCAACCATTAGTTTTACACATATTTGGATACTTGTGTCGTGCATAGCTTTTTATCTCTTCCGCACTTTCCTGTGGAGTTTCTGCAACCTTAAAAGTAAGTGATTCATCTTTAAAACAAAGATTTTCAGTTGAAACAAAACCAACCAAAATGATATTGATCCCTTCTCTAACTGAAAATGCCAGTGTTACTACACAATAAGCCCCAGGCTTCCCATACAAATAGCAGATAAAGTTCGATAAATAATCAAGGATACTAAGGTCATGCTTGATAATAACATCGTTGTTTGGCCTGAGCAAGGACTAGACTATTTGTGCAGCTTCATGTTGCAACAATACACTGTTTTGAATCTAGGTATGCATTTGCTACTCTCCGTAATTCTCTACCAGAAAGATTTACTACATTAATTGTCCAATTTTAAGTGGTTTCATGGCATCAGATGTGAATTGAGTGTGCGTATATGAATCATGGATTTTTTTTTAGTGCAATAAATGCCTAACAGTTGACTGGAGCTTTAGTTGATCTTCTGCGGTTTGTATGACACTCCATATCTACAAGATCTGGTTTCAATAAACTAGCCAGCATGGGTATAAACATTGTCTCCCCTGTTCCATTTTCTCCCAACATTTAACTAGAAGTAACAGAACAGGTACAGACGGGTGGCAGCAACTTCATGGGTTTTAATGACAGAGAGTTGTGTTTCTTCAAACAACCAAATCGTGTCGTGTTTAAACTGTTCTTTATTCATTTAATAAAAATCTTTTTTTCTTACATATTCAGTGACACGGTGGATGACCTGGCAGCCAAGGAAATCGGATCTGAGCGGATTTCTCAAAGAAATCGAAATATGGCTGCAACTGTTAAAAAAAACCATTGTTTTTCCTCACGCGGCAAGCAAAAAGAGGTTTCAGAGAACCGAGAAATTATCTCAAACCGCCACGAATTTCTTAAAACAGTTTCTGGGTTATCCAACTGACCCTACTGGTGAAAAAACCCATGTTTTATTTTTTCCAAATCCGCCTCCGTTTGGCCAATCGTGCATTCGAAGTTTGACATTTTTCAATTATTACGCATTTTTTGTGTGTAAGGTGTATTACACAGGGGCAATGACAGGGCTGAAGAATTGGGGCATCTAACCATCTGGTGGCTCTCTAGAAGAAATTAGTCATAGGTTTGTAATCTGAAGATAGAGGAATGAGCCAATCATCGATCCGCAGTGAGAATCGTTGAACTATTATCCTCATGTTTATTCAATATTTAAGATTACCTGATACGAGAACAACTCTTTTCTTTACTAGTTTATTAACAAAGAAACCAGAGAGAAAATGTCAAACGATGACGCCCAACCCACGGTTTGCTAAACAATTGCTGCAGTGGTTGTTTTTAATTTATATTGGTACTTTGGATTTTTAAAACAACGATTTAATAATTTTGCTGAAGCTTGCAACTTAGATTGTTTATATTGCAAGTTTTGTAGGCGGTGGAAATCTAAGTGGCAGCAATAATTGTATTGATCTCATTGATTCATTTTCATGTTGGGACAATGCCAAGGCCCCTTAATGGAGTTAACATGGATCTACAAATTTGCATTCACCTCCTCGTTGTCACCTAATCGTTTAACATTCGAACCCTTTGTTTTTTCGCATATACAGTGCATTTTTTTTTTGCAGGTTTGTTTCAGGGCCAAGGCTTCAAATAGGAATGCAGATTTTTCTACTGAGGCCACAGTGAAAGCTAGGATTTAAGATAGCCATAGATTGTTTTCCTTTTTTTTTTTTGAAATTGTGAAATTTTATAAGAAGGATTAATGATTTTCAATTTTAGGCAGCAAAGACTTCAAGTAAAATATGCTAAAAACAGGACTTTGACTGAGGTCTTAAGTTGATTCTTTTGTCAATCTGGGCTGGGTGACCAGGATAAGATCCATGTCGGGACAATTCCGAAGATGCCCATGTGGTCGCTTTCTTCATTGGACACCTGTAACCTACTAAACCTTGAAACTAGCTGCAGAATTCACAATTAGCTGCGGAATCAGGCCACATTCCGCAGCTAAGTTGCAAAATCTTATTAAAACAGGATACAGTGTTTTGAGGACCACTACAAACCATTATCAGTCAATCTTGGACAGTTGAACCTATCAAAGCAGTTGGGTTTCATTTTTTTTTTAATCAATTGAAATGATGAAGTTTATTTTGTCTCCTTTTTTTTTTTACATAACAATTCCTTTTCTGATCCTCCAGATCACACAAAGTGCAAGAGGAGAGCATACTCAAGAATTATTAATAATTTTTTTGTAACAATTCTTTTTTTGATCTTCTAGATCACACAAAGTGCAAGAGGAGAGCATACTCAAGAATTACTATTTTTTTTAGATGTAAGAAATAAGGTCTCCTAATTACACTTCCCTAGCAACGGCGCCAAAAATGTCTAGTCAATTTAACGTCTTAAATTGCTCTACATAAATTATCAATCTGGGTATCGTAAATTGATGAAGTGTGGTGCACCATATGTGCTTAGTTAACCTTTTTCTTACTTCGTTGTTTTATAGTTTATGTTGTTTTTGGGGTTTTGTTCTTGTTGGTTTCCTAAAGTGTTTAATGCAAACGGAA
Source organism: Pinus tabuliformis (assembly GCA_031772625.1). Classification (NCBI taxonomy): domain Eukaryota; kingdom Viridiplantae; phylum Streptophyta; class Pinopsida; order Pinales; family Pinaceae; genus Pinus; species Pinus tabuliformis. Next base: position 1,647,999,427 of record CM062818.1, on the reverse strand, counting down.
ATCCTATTCTAAAGTCTTAAGAATACTTTTAAAGGTCAAGTATGGATAGAGATTTCAAGACAATGTTTATGTCCCTAATGGTAACTTCCTAAACTTAGCACTTCAAAAGATTTCAAAACATGCTATTGATCAAATCAGTACTTGAACAAAAGTGTAAATATGCAGCTACTTAAATCAAACAAAAGATGAAATATTGATCATGAAATCACTGTCTCTTCTGCTTATCTAAATACAGAAATAAAAGTTAAGCTATTGCACTCAAACAAATCAAAAACTGCAAACTAATAAAAATAAAATAAAATCACATCATTCATAGTCCGATAGCTCGCCACGTAGTCTAAGCTATGGCTTTAGGAGATAACGTCAATGATATGAGCATTTTGATATCTAATTGCAGAAAAGTAAAACTAAAATCAAATCACATCATTCATAGTACGATAGCTCGCTAGGTAGTCTAAGCTATGGCTTTAGGAGATAACGTCAATAATATGAGGAATTTGATATCTAATTATAGAAAAATAAAGCTAAAATCAAATCACATCATTCATAGTCCGATAGCTCGCCAGGTAGTCTAAGCTATGGTTTTAGAAGATAACGTCAATGATATGAGGAATTTGATATCTAATTGTAGAAAAATAAAGCTAAAATCAAATCACATCATTCATAGTCCGATAGCTCGCCAGGTAGTCTAAGCTATGGCTTTAGGAGATAACGTTAATGATATGAGGAATTTGATATCTAAATGCAGAAAAATAAAGCTAAAATCAAATCACATCATTCATAGTCCGATAGCTCGCCAGGTCGTCTAAGCTATGGCTTTAGGAGATAATGTCAATAATATGAGGAATTTGATATCTAAACTAACTAACAAAGAAAATGAATAAGACTGAAATCAAAGCATAACTGAAATTAAAAAGCTAAAAAAACAAAGTCAGCAGAGAGGCAAATCTCGTGTCACTATTTGATGCAAAAACATGTAAAGAAAAACTAATTTACAATCAACCGGTTGAACACACTTACATGAATTAAAATTGCATGAATAGAAAATCTAATCTATCAAACTTGAAAGCAATCAAATGACATAATGAAATCAAAGCAAAATTACAAAATGAAATCTACTCTACCTTATATTCTAGTATGCTCCATGACATCTTCTTCCATGTTGAGAACATTAAAGCTTTATTCAAATTCTTCAAAATTACAAGGTACAACAAAGCTCTCCAAAGCTTTCAAAAGCCATGAAGAAAGAACTACAAACTCCAAGCTAAGCTAAGACTCACAAGCTAAGCTCTAAACTCTAAGCTAACAAATGAAGGAGAAAGATCTCCTATTTATACAAAAAGATGAGAATCCATCTCATTAATGAGAGTCCATGAATCTCTCCCTCTACCTCTAGAGTCCTAATCAAAATAGGAACTGATAAGACACATGTCTTCTTAGAGTTTCAATACAATTAGGAAATGTGACACATATCCTCATGATCCCATGATTTTTTCCACTTCAAATTCGAATTTGGCCTTAGAGTGCCACATAAAGGTCTTCTAGAAGCCTTCTTTTGACCTACACATGTCAACAATCTCAACCCACTTGTTAGGTATAAGCATATGCACATTATTTTCTAAATTTTAACCACAAATTCACTTAAAAAGGCTAAGAATTAATAAAGTTTGGAAAAACATAAATGTGGCCCAATGATAATGAAAGTGGGATGAATGTAGTGACATAGTAGTGAAATGGAGGTGAAATGGAGGTGATATAATGGACATAATAGTGAAAGTGTAATGGAAATGAATGGCATTTTCAAGACCCAACACTACCATCGCCCGAGCTATCTTATTTCCATTCTGTTTGTAAGCATAGTTTAGTATTTTTTTTCATTAATGAAATGAAGTTTTTTTTTGCCGCATCTCTGTGTTTATAATTATAGATGTAAGTTGTTGCATTCCTGTTTAAGTTCGAATCAGTGATATCAGAGAGATATGCTCTTTCTCTGTTTTTCTTTGCATGTCCCCAATGAGGTCAAGGTATAAGGAATTAGGGCTCGATCTGGTTGAACCATTGCGTGATCAACCTTGCAAAACCTGATGACCTTCTATGGTGGAAGAAAAGAAAGATGACAGGGCAGGAGATCCTTTCAAAATGTTGCTCGAAGAAGCTCTCGAGGGACAGAGGGACACGATGATGGATAACTTTTCCCAGATCCTTCGACGGCTACCCACAGGCGATGCATCTTCATTCAGCAGCCACTTTGGAGGTGCCACTCCTTTTAAGGTACAAGTTAGCTTCAATATTCCCATATTCAAAGGCCTGATAGACGAAGACGTTGTAGATAAATGGTTAAATCTATTGGAAGGATATTTTTTAGTTCATGACTTTTCTAATCAAGAAAAGATTACATTTGCACTTCTCAAAGCCGCCCCACACATCAAGGACTGGTGGGAAACCTACTATGACCAAAAGGACGAGAGTGAACCCTCGTTGTTTTCAACTACACCCACTTGGAATTATTTCCGAGAAGTCATCAAGGAACAGTATTACCCTCTTGGGAGCTATGAAGATAAATACATAAAGTGGACCATGCTACGACAGGGAAGGGACCAAGATGTGCCGGAGTTCATAAATACTTTCCATACCCTTCTCATGAAGCTAGGTATTAAGGATACTAAGCGGCATTTGGTGCTCAAGTACCGCAGCTATCTACACAGGTACATCGAGGATGAGATGGAGTTCCTGGACATTTCCTCACTCGGCACGGTGTATCAATACGCTGTAAAGATTGAGTAGAAGTTTAAACAGAAGAACAAGGAATTTGGAGCTGCGAATCCAAAGCAAGGAAAAGGCGCCCCCAAACCACAGAACAAGGGACTCAACCAAGGCGGGGCTAACCAGGACAACCTGCCGAAGCCATAAGCAAAGAAAAACACCACAAAGATGAAGAAGGACACAAGAAAATGGTGTGAGTTCCATAAGAGCTCCACTCACAATACAAGTGAGTGTCGGGCCAAGCAGTGACTGGTGGCCGAGCTCAAGGCTTCCGAATCAGGCACAAGTTCCGACTCTGAATCAAAATCTGATAAGGGGACTGATAAAGGGAAGCAAATCATTGATGCGGAGCCCAGTGCCACCATGGCCACCACAAAGATCCAGAACATTGAGCCTGCAGACCTAAAGGAGGGGGAACGTCTCTTCCACTCATAAATGTGGGTGAAGGGTTCTCCACTGTAGTTCATTGTCGATAGCGGGAGCCAAAAGAACCTCATTTCAGCTAAAGTCATGAAGCTTTTGGGCCTAAAGACTACAATACATCTACAGTCATACACAATTGGGTGGCTTCACCAAGGACGAGATCTTCGCGCCAGCCAACAGTGTCACCTTCGCCATAACATCAAGCCCTTCACGGATGAGGTATTGTGTGATGTTGCACCTCTTGAAGTTTCTGATGTATTGTTAGGACAACCATACTAGTGGAAGCAACATGTTGTATATGAGTCTAGACCTCCCTCTCTGATTATTACTTTGGCTAATAAGTTGTACAAGATACCGGAGGTAGCCCCGCCTACCACCATCTCTTTGATCACTGCAAAGCAATGCAGTAAAATCATTTACCAAACCAGGAAATTCATTTTCCTTATGATTCGCCCCCAAGGCAAGAAGAAGGTTGTGGCCACAGCTTCTAGGCAGGGCTCCTCTACACAACAACTATAGATGGACAAGCTCATGGAGGAGTACATGGACATTTTCGTCTCACCCATAGGGGTACCTCTGCACTATCAGGTCAAGCACTCCATCGATCTGACCCTGGGCACGCCACTGCCCAATGGACCGATCTATCGACACTTTGTTCTGGAGAATGATGAGATCAAGAGGCAGATTCAAGAAATATTGCAGAAAGGGCACATCAGGCCAAGCTCGTCATCCTGTGGGAGCCTAGTTGTATTGGTATAGAAGAAGGATGGGACCTGGAGAATCTATATTGACTATCAGGCAATCAACAAGATCACTGTCTGGAATAGGTACCCAATCCCGCGGATTGATGACCTTCTGGACCAGCTCAAGGGAGCCAAATATTTTAGCAAGATAGACTTGAAGTCAGGTTATCACCATGTGCCTATCGAACACTCCGATGTGTGGAAGACTACCTTCAAATCCAAGGAGGGCCTTTTCGAATGGTTGGTCATGTTGTTTGAATTGACGAATGCCCTTGCAACCTTCATGAGACTGATGGATAACATCTTGTGGCCCTTCACTAATGCATTCGTGGTGGTGTATCTAGATGACATCTTGATCTTTAGCCAAAGTTGGGAAGAACACCTCCACCATATTCGATAGGTCCTACAAACCCTTCAACAACACAAGATGTGTGCTAACTTGGAGCAATTCACCTTTGGCCTGACCCAGGTTCAATATCTAGGGTACATCATTGATGAGGAGGGTGTACATGTAGACTCATCCAAGATAAAATATCATTCAAGATTGGCCAACCCCAACCACTCTAACAGAGCTCCACAGCTTTTTGGCTCTTGCCAATTTCTATTGCAGGTTCATGTTGGGGTTCTCTCATATTGCTTGGCCTTTAAGTCAAGTCACCAAGGGCGGAGTGAAAGAAAAGTTCTTTTGGTCGAAAACCCAGCAATGAGCGTTCTCTAATTTGAAGAATCGCCTCTATTTTGCACTAGTGATCACATTGCCAGATGTGCAACAACCATTTGAGATTGATATACATGCCTCTGACTATGCTATTGGGGCAGTTCTTACTCAACATGGGCATCCAATGGCTTACCACAGTGAGACACTTTCAGACGTAGTCCGAAAGTACCCCACTTATGACAAAGAAATTTATTCCATTGTGTAGGCCTGTCGTCAATGGAAGCATTACATTCTAGGGAAGGAAATGATCATCCACACAGACCACCGACCTCTATAGTTCATACAGACACAAAGGAAGTTGCAAAATGATCACCATTAGAAGTGGTCCACTTATCTGCAACAGTTCCATTTGAACATTAAGTATAAGAAGGGCAACACCAATAATGTCATTGATTGTTTCAACAAACCACTAGTCATGAAGTTGATCACTGTGCTCGATTGATGTGGGCATGAGACATTGGGTTGGCCATATGTTTACAAGAGCGATCCAGAATTCGGCAACATATACTAGACACTCCTAGAAGGGAAGAAAGTTCCAAATTTTCACCTTTAGGATGCACCATTATGCCACTTGGGACACATATGTGTTCCTTCAAGTGAGCGTGCCAAGATGATTTGGGAGGCGCACTACAGTCGAGTTGCTGGACATTTCGAAGTAGAGAAAACAGTGGCAGTATTGCATAAGTATTTTTATTGGCTGAAACTTCGTCAGGATTTTGGGAGGCACATTAGATCCTGCACCACCTGCACCATTGCCAAACCAACCATCAAGAAGTAAGGCCTACATACTCCTCTACCTACTCCTAGCCGGCCTTGGGAATTTGTCTCCATGGATTATATGTCGGGCCTTCCTTCTACTAAGCACGACAACGATTGCGTTTTCGTGGTCGTCGACAGATTCTCTAAGATGGCCATCATGGCAGCCTGTAAGAAGAGTATCTCAGCAGAAGCCACTGCTAAGCTCTTCTTTGAGCAAGTGTGGGTACACTTTTGGATCCCACAATCCATTATCTCAAATCGGGACAACAAATTCTTGAGTGCATTTTGGTCAAGTCTCTAGTCGATGCTAGATACAAAACTCACTAAGTCCATGACTTTCCATCACCAAACTGATGGCCAAACAGAGGTTGTCAACAAAATGATCGTACACGTTTTGAAAATTTACAACTCGAAGCATACACGCACATGGGATGAAAGTCTCCCCTATGTCCAACACAACTACAATAGAGCTCTCTAAATCCCAACAGGCCACAACCCCTTTAGGGCTAGGATTTCAACCATTATGCCCTATTGATGTGGCCATACCATTTACAGCCACCCAAGTAGATTCAGCTCACGTGTCATCCAAAGCTGAAAGGGCTAACAACTTCATTGAGTGCATTGAACACATCTGCCGACAGGTCCATGATATATTGGACAGGTCCAATGCTAAGTACAAGCAGCGCCATGATCAACATCGACTGTTGCACAAGTTCTAGGTGAGCGACAAAGTTTGGCTTCATTTGCAGAAAGAGCACCTTGCTGGGCCCCACCGCAAACTTCACCCGCTCTAATATGGGACATACACCATCACGAAGGTCATCGGTGATAATTTCTTCGAGTTTAGCATCCCACCGTTCCTTGGTCTGCACCTAGTGTTGAATGTAGATCGCCTTCGGCCATACTTCCCACCATTGTTGGACATATCTGACATTGCAGAATAGTTCAAACCAACAGAGCTAAACCCAGACTGCATGGAATAGGCCACCACTGATCGGATCATGGACACATAGATCAAGAGCACTCGTCAGCTGAATATCCAACTATATCGGGTTGTCAAAGCTGGCAAACTCCTTCACCGGGGCAAGTGGCTCACTAGGGACGAAGTTCAACAAAAGTTTCCCCATCTCATGGAGGCACTCAACGCAATGGGACCATTGCTTCCTAAGGGAGGAGGAATGATCCAGGTGGATTTTGGTGGCAACCTGCCTATTCCACTTGGACCCCCAACATAGTCACTTTTAGTTTTTTGGTTTCCTTAATTGTAGCACATTTTACTATTTTTGGCAGTTTTTAGGGTCCTGAATTTTCGGAGCCATTTTGAGGCCCTAAACGACGTTTTTAGGGAAAACATAGAGATTGGAAAAGTCCCAAACTAGCCTAGTTATTTATTTTTGGCCTAATATTTGACATCTTCGAAATGACATATTATGATAGCGAAACGAAGATCGTATGCCATAGTTACAACCTCGGGAAGTTGATGTACCAATTTACCCAAACGGGGCCCATAGTTTTGGCGCTTCATCTCCTAAGGTTAGGTTTTTGGATGTTTAGGGTTTTCCATTGTTTCCCAATAATGAATAGGCCTTTGAGCCTCATTCTAACACAGTTCAGAGGTATGTAGCCGCCACATCTCTCCTCAGAGATAAGCTACCATTGCCCGAGCTATCTTATTTCCATTTTTTTTGTAAGCATAGTTCAATATTTTTTTCCATTAATGAAATGAAGTGTTTTTCTGCCGCATCTTTGTGTTTATGATTATAACTGAAGTTGTTTCTTTCCTATTTAAGTTTGGATCAGTGGTATCATATCGGTCTGCTCTTTCTCTATTTTTTTTTGCATGTCCCCAACGAAGTCGGGGTATAAGGAATTAGGGCTCGATCTGGTTATACCATTGCAGGATCAACCTCACAAAACCCGACGACCTCCCACGGCGGAAGAAAATAAAGATGAGGGGGCAGAAGATCCTTTCAAAATGTTGCTCAAAGAAGCTCTCGAGCGATAGAGGGACACGATGATGGATAACTTTGCCCAGATCCTTCGGTAGCTACCCACAAGCGATGCATCTTCGTTAATCAGCCAATCTGGAGGCACCACTCCTTTTTAGGTACAAGTTAACTCTGATATTCCCATATTCGAAGGCCTGATAGATGAAGACGTCGTAGATAAATGGTTAAATCTATTGGAAGGATATTTTTTAGTTCATGACTTTTCCAATCGGGAAATGATTACATTTGCACTTCTCAAAGCTACCCCACACATCAAGGACTGGTGGGAAACCTACTGTGAACAAAAGGATGAGAGTGAACCCTCGTTGTTTTTAGCTGCACCCACTTGGAATTCTTTCCGAGATGCCATCAAGGAACAATATTACCCTGTCGGGAGTTATGAAGATAAATACATAAAGTGGACCACGCTACGGCAAGGAAGGGATCAAGACGTGCTAGAGTTCACAAATAGTTTCCATACCCTTCGCACAAAGTTGGGTATCAAGGATACTGAGCGGCATTTGGTGCTCAAGTACCGTCGCTGTCTACACAAGTACATCCAGAACGAGATGGAGTTCCTAGACATTTCCTCGCTCGGCATAGAGTATTGGTACACTGTAAAGATTGAGCATAAGTTTAAATAGAAGAAGCAGGACTTTGGAGCTATGAATCTAAAGCAAGGAAAAGGCACCACCAAACCACAGAACAAGGGACCGAGCAAAGGTGGGGCTAACTGATCTGGGATTTATCCAGGACAAAGAATTAAAGGTATTACAGACTCATGTGCATGGATGTGCCTATGTTACTTTATGCAATGGATCGATAATATTGCAAAATACATAGACACTGAGGCAGTTAGAGAAAACATAACAGGAAAACTTGTAATACAACAAGTTTAATAAGGAGTTCACCCAATGCTCCTCGGCTATGTCTCCTGTTCTAGATTTCAGTGGTGGCCTCTCTATTATGTTTTCAAAGTAGAGTTTCTTTACAACAATGAGCTCGATTTGAGTCTCACTCAATAGATATGAATTAGTAGGATTGGAGTACACAGACTCTCCTTACTGGTACTTGACCTCTACTGGTCACAGTAGTATAAGCCCAATCTGAAACTTATACATCACAGGACTATGCTGAGGAGCTCGCTTGAACCTCTCAAGCTTTCTCTGGAGTGCACAGACTCTCTGACTCTCTCTGGCTCTGTTTGGCTCAATGTTTCCTTCAATTCAACTCGGCTTCTTTTCTCTATTCTCTTCTCTTAGCTCTCTACATCTAACTAACTCCTCTCTATGTGTCCTCTGCTTTTATCAGTTCATGGCTTTAAATCCAGTCTGCTTTCTATGGGTTCTTTCCCGCTTCCTGGAATTTTGGTTTTCCTGCCTCTGTCCGTTCAAACTCCCCTGTTCTAGGTCATCATCACTATGTAACACTTCACAGGGAGGTGGCCACCTATTCTGCAATGGGTGAGTGTGTCAGGTTCCTTGGACACATTTGAACGGCTGTTATTTTTGTTTTCTCCAAGATGCCCGCGAAACACGAATCTTCTGCCAACTCATCGTCCACATCAGACTTCAAATCCCATGTAATCTTGCTTTATAACCTTGTCAAATCAGTCGTTTATCTAGACGTGCCTCCGCCGTTGATATGGGCCCCTTAGATCCTATGGTCATCGTTCATATCGGGCGGGTAAGTAGCATGATGTTTACCCATCCGATGTGAGCGGTTTTCTCTCTCTTCACCCGAACGCGTGTCACTCAATGTGTGGCATCGAGCGAGACTCAGTCGAAATTCCTTACCGCTTTGAGGCCTTCCGATATCCTGCCAGTTTTGTGGAATCCACGGAACCGAATTAATTACTTTTCCGCATTTCATAGACATTTCGAGTCCGGGCACTTCGAGGCTTTCCTTCACTAGGGGGGACGCCCTGCGATACGCGATTAGCGCTTTAATCGCGTATTAGAAACCACCCCTGTTTCTTGAATTAGCCTCTAATTTTGCCAATTTGCGCCAGCACGCGTTACCATGGGCCAACAATCTGCCTGCTCGATCGAGGGTCCTCGTTGCTCCGTGTTGATCACAATTGCAACTGTCACGAGGATTCCTTCTGATAGCTTGATCTTTCTAAGACTTGAATCTGTTTGGCATAATTTGAACGAGTTTATGAAAACTTAGAGAGTGTTTAGGATCCAATTCGGATCACAACCTTCCCACTGAAAAAGCTTTTGGACCACCAAAAGTTTATTTTTAAGCATTCATCAAGTGAGGGTACTGATTCCTCAGGTGCCCAATTTCTATCCATTTTGCACTACTTGGTTTTGAACCTTTGAGTCCAATCTTGAGGTACTCAACATCCCCTCTACGCGTAGTTCTCACCTTCTTGTCTAGAACTGTATCTTCCTGCAATTCATTAAGATATTTAGGCAACAGATCATCAATAGAAGGCAATTGACTCTGCTCTTCGAGATCTTCAATTAATGAAGGTTCAAATAATCTCAGCCTGTCTGCATTAACAACTGAGTAGATGTGCATGTAAGCTGGTAAATCAAGGCGAAAAGCATTCTTACCAATTTTCTCAAGTATCTTGAAAGGTCCATACCTTATTGGCTTCAACTTATTACCTTCACCTTGCATTCTGTCTTCACTGATATACAAGCAGACTTGATCACCAACTTGAAAACTATGCTCCATTCGATGCTTGTCATGCCTTGCCTTGTACTTGGCTTGGCTCTTTTCCAGTTGTTCCTGTACTGCCTGGTGAATCTCTTGGATTTGTTTGATGAACTTGGTTGCCTTGTCCACATCACTGTGTCCATCAACCGCTATGTCTTTACCAAAGACAAAATCCAAGGGAGACCTTGGCGTGAAACCAAAATAGGTCTCAAAAGGAGATCTATGTGTAGAAGAATGTTTAGCTTGGTTGTAAGCATGCTGCACATAACATAAATGTTCATCCCAAAGCTTGGGATGCTTGTTGCAATAGCCTCTAAGCAACTGGATCACTGTCCTGTTGACTACTTCTGTTTGGCCATCTGTTTGCAGATGAAAAGCTGTGCTCTTCTTCAGCCTAGTGTCCATCAATTCCCACAAACTTGACCAAAATTTCCTAACAAATCGGGTATCTCGATCATATATAATGGAAGTGGGTAATCCAAAATGAACCCATACATGCTGAAAGAACAACTTTGTAGTTTGTTCAGCTGTAATCTGTTTGTTACAAGGTATTAAAATACACATTTTGCTGAACCTATCCACAACAACATATAAATAGTCATGACCTTTCCTAGATTTAGGTAGTCCTCCAACAAAGTCCATGGAAACACTTTCCCAAGGATGAGAAGGAACTAGTAGTGGAGTGTACAAGCCTAGTTTTCTATTGCTGGGATTGCTTTTAGCACACATGGTACACCCTCTTACATATCTAGAAACTATCTCATTCATTTTTGGCCAATAACAAAACCTTTGCAGCTGTGCAATTGTTTTACTTACACCAAAGTGACCTGATATTAGAGAAGTGTGTGCCTCTTGAATTATCTTTACTCTTTCAGTTTGTGGAATGCATAGCTTCCCAAAATGGTACAAGAGCTGGTCCTTAACATGATAGTCCAATTCTTCTACTTGTTTGCCATGACTTAAAGTTGCATATGCATCTTTAAAATCTATATCCTGAGTGTATTGTTCAATGTAGCTTTCATGCAATAATGAATTATGCTTAAGTATAGTGGATGCATTTATGATTGGTCTGGACAACATATCTGCAACTTTATTGTGTATTCCCTTTTTATATCTGATGACTAGATGAAAGTTTTGTAGAAAACCCATCCATCTATAGTGTCTTGATTGCTGCAACTTAGTTTGGGAGTGTAAATATTGAAGTGGTTGATGATCAGTATGTGTAACTGTCTCTTTGCCCATTAAATAATGTTTCCACTTTTTCACACTCTATACTAATGCATACAATTCTTTATCATATGTGGGATAGTTAACTACTACAGAATTAAATGTCTCAAAATGATAACATATGGGTTTACTGTGCTGCATCAACACTGCTCCCATGGCATAGTTAATGGCATCTGTTTCAATCTCAAATGGTCTTTGAAGATTGGGCAATGATAGTACTGGTGATGTACTAATCTTTTCTTTCAAGGTGTCAAAGGCTTTTTGCTGCTTGCCTCCCCACTGAAACACCTTGTTCAATCCTGTTAAAGCATGTAAGGGAGCTGCAATTAAGGAAAAGTTAGAAATAAACTTTCTCCAATACTGTGTTGCTCCTAAGAAGCTTCTAACTTCTGTAGCAGATTTGGGTTTAGGCCAGTTTACAATGACTGCAACCTTAGAGGGATCTATCTTCAATTCACCACCCCTACAATATGACCCAAATAATTCAAAGATGTTTTGCCAAATTCACATTTTGAGAGCTTAACATAAAGATTTTCTCTTTTCAAAACATATAGAGTCTGCTTAACATGCTTTAAATGTTCTTCCCATGTTTTACTGAATATAAGAATGTCATCCAAATATACAATGACAAAATCATCAAGAAAAGGTTTGAGTACATCATTCATTACTCTCATGAAAGTAGCAGGAGCATTAGTTAAGCCAAAAGGCATAACCAACCACTCATAGAATCCCTGCTTTGTTTTTAAAGCAATGTTCCATGCATCTTGCTCTGCAACTCTGACCTAATGATAGCCACTATGCAAGTCCAACTTGGAAAAATAAACATTTTCTTTTAACTCATCTAATAGATCATCTATGCAAGGAAGGGAATAACGATTTTTGATCGTTATCTTATTTAGTGCTCGGTAATCAATGCACATTCTCCATGAGCCATTTTTCTTTCTCACCAAGACAATTGGAGACCCACATGGTGATGTGCTAGGTCTGATGAACCCCTTCTTGAGCATCTCCTGTACCTGCTTCTTGATTTCTGCATTCTCTAAAGCGGAAAACCTGTACATTCTGATGTTAGGCAATGGAGCATCTTGCTGCAAATTAATATCATGTACTATTTCCTTTTTGGGTGGCAGACCCTTAGGTTCTTGAAATAGTATATCATATTTTGAAACAACTTTTTCTAAATCAGCTTGTTGTTTAGCATCACAACCCTCAAATACATTGGTTTTATCAAGTTTCTTTTTCTTTCCAACCATCAGTAAAATTGTTTGCATGAATTTACAATTCTTTTCATCTGCCCTTAGTTTATGAAAGTATAATTATTCTTGAGTTTATGAGCTCTTACAATATATTCGATTCCATCTTTAATGAGTTGATACTTGTTCTCAGCTCTATAGAAAATAGTTTCTCTATTATACAAGTAAGGACTTCCTAAAACAATTCCAGATATATCCAAAGGAACTATATCTAACTCAACCTCATCTACAAATGTTGACCCAAAATAAAACCTAAGTTTACATTGTCTAGTCACTTGTAGCTGTGCTTTATCACATAACCAACCTAATGGATATGGCTTCTTGTGAGGTGTGGTTAATAATCCCAACTTCTTTACAATTGCTTCAAAAATTAAATTTACTTGTGAGCCACTATCAAACAAAGTATCAATCTTTTGATGCTTGGAAATAACTCAAATATGAAAAAGCTCATCTCTTTTCCTCTCATTTTCTTCATTATCAATATATTGTGCAGAATTACAAGTAGATGCTTCAGAATTTTTACCTTGTATACCTATGGCTACTATTGTTGTTTCATATCTTGAGTCTGACCCCAAATCCTTTTGAAAAGTTGTAGCAGTCTTCTTCTTCTTGCCCTTGAATTTCTTGGGTCTCCACTCTGGATGCAGGATCCAGCAGTGTTCATCATCATGCCCATCCTTCTTACAGTGAGTGCATGAAGACTTGGTCTTTTGTACAATATTTTCCTTCCTCTCTTTCCATTTCTGTTTTCTCTTTTCCTTGCTTTTGCTTGCAGTGGGTTTTGATGATCCCCCAACTTCTGGGTTCACATTCTTTCCTCTAGCCTCTAGATGTGTAGCCTGAACAGATACCTCATCTATGCTAGTGGGATTAAACATGAGAATAGTGTGCCTTAAGTAGCTGTGTAGACCACCTATATACTTCAGCAAAGTTTCAGGTGAGTCTAAAGAAATTCCTAGAATCAAAGCTCTTTTCCTAAATTCTTGAGTGTAACTTTGTACACTTTGCCCTTTTAATTGGCAAAGAGTTTGCCAGCTCATCATGGCTTGCTGCATATAGGCTAGTGGATAGAATTGCTTTTTAATTGCAGAAACAAATTCACTCTAGACAGAAAGAATTTTACCATGTTTCTTCATGTTAGCTTGTGTCCTGCCTTCCCACCATACCAACGCAGTGCCTCCAAGGCGGGGGCTGGCCAGCTGAATCTTACTCTTGTTTGAATCGATGCTCTGCATTCTGCAATAAACATCAATTTGTCTAATCCAATTATCTAGCTTCTCTGCATTCTATTAGCCTCCTATTGCAATAGGTTTCATATTTCATGATTGACAGTGGAAGTGCCAAAAATGTTCATCTTTTCCATGCTGCAAAAGTTCCATTTTTGAAGGATTTCTCAGTTAAGGGAAGGCCAAACAGCTTAATCTTGGCTTCCCTGGGTTCAAATTGCTTGTTTTAGAAGATAGAGAATAAACATTTGACCAAACTGTTTAATCTTGGCAGATTGTTACATAGGTAGAGAATCAAGGGTGCTCAACAGCTTAATCTGAGCCCCTGGATGAAATAAGGGTAGATTTAGATAGGAGGATAGCCAAAAGAAAAGATCAAAAGCTGGGTTTGCTAGTCTAAGTGCACCCAAACAAAAAGAAGACAAAATGCTAGGTAAGTAGGTTGGGTAGGCAGTTTTAAGGTTGCAGAATGATGAATTGTGATCAGTTTTGTGTTTCAAAATGCTGATCTACTTCAGATCACAAGTGTAAAGCAATTTTCCCTTGGAGGAGCTCAAGCGAGGCATGTCTAACTTCCCCTTCTTCCTTTTCCCTAAATCATTCACTAACTTCCCCTAAAGATGTTAAGATCTGCTTGACATCTCTAAAAATTCATCATGTTTCATAACATTTGCCTAAGTAAAGATCTGCTTTACTTAGGAGTGCTCATATTTCTTCTATAAGTCCTATTTCCCCTTTGTAGCCTAAGATTTCTATACTTAGCACTTTCTTCACAAAATCCATATTAATTCATAACTTTATTATATAAATCCCTTCTTATTTCCCTTTCCCCTATTAAAAATATGTTATAAATCCCCCTTATATACATATCCCCTCCCCCTGGTTGAAATATAACCATAAATATTCCCTTGGGAATTACTAAGTTTACTTGAAACTTAGTAAGAACCCTCAATTTTCCCTCTTTAACCCCTTCCAAATGCATAAAACCCCTTATTGCTTCTTAAAAACCCTCTTCCATGCAATCGGACCCCTTCTGATGCATTAACAACCCTCTTCCATCCTTTGAAAACCCCTTCCGATGCTTTAAAACCCCTTTTAAAGGCATAAACCCTCCTCCGATTGATTCCCCCCCCCCCAATGCAATATCGCTGTCGGAGGTAGCAACAATATTGGCCCCTTTATATATATGCTCTCATCCCCCTTCCTCCGATGCGATATCGCTATCGGGAGGCCCTCTTATCATATTTTCCCCTTTTTTTCCCATTTCTCCGCTTAAATGTTAATATTTCGTTCTATCGCAAATTCTCTATTTTTCATTAAAACCCTGCTTTACCGAAAAACATTACACTTCCGCATATTTCCCCTTTATCGCCATATATCGCATCGCTATCGCATATATAATAAAAGGCTTGCCCCCGGGTTTCCCCCGATAGCGATATTGCGATTTAATCTTAACCGTCCGATTGCCCCCGCCCATCCAACGGTCCAGATCTCATCGCATCGCCCCATATCGCTCGCCCATCGCTATAATATAAAGCCCTCCACCCCCGATAGCCGATCGCCGATAGCGATATCGGCGATCGCTATATCGCAAAGTCGCACATATATATAAAAGCCCCGCTCCGATCACCCCGCAGATAGCGATATTGCGATTTTATCGCAGCCATTGGATCTACCTCCACGCGATCCAACGGCCCAGATCTATTTAAAGCTACAATGTCTCTCCCGCTCCATTTTTTCATGAATTTTACATATAATTTGGTCTTTTTCCTTATAAAGGAAAAGAGGCATTTCTTCATGTTTTTCATGTCTGTGCCTGTGCGCGCTCCAGTTCAGAGGATTATGTCATTTTCAACCATTTTTTATCGCTCCAAGCCTAGATTTTGCTCCAGACAACGAGCACGGCCCAGCACAAGCCATCAGTGAGCATTCCTCCACCATTTTTGCAGGATTTCTTCATTTTTGATGATATTTGATCGGCTAAAGCGCCGATACAGTTCTAAAAGCCACAGAAAGCGCCACAGCACCTATTTTTACCATAAAGAGATGAAAAAAGGGTGATTTGACAGTTAAAGAGTATCAGTGGAAAGAAAAGGCCCCGATTCAAGTATTAAAGTGTATCAGAGATTGCGGCAAAGTGTATCAGTTAGAGATTTTCAGTGGAAGACTTAAAGCCGAGGCAGATAAACATTAAAGGGCCTCCATCAAAGTCAAAGAAGTAGTAAAAGCCATTAAGGCTCATCAGATCAGAGTTTAATGCGCATAAAGCCACCTGAGAGCAGCGGATCAAAGCCCAAAGCACAATTATTGTAAAATGAACAGCACAGAGCCATAAGGACACCTCAAAGCCTCATTTTGAATGTTGTTGCCTCCAGCGCAACATTAGATAGATATTTCTTGCATTTATTTCAGTAGATGTTAGGTTAAAGACAGTTATTTCCCCAGATCTTCCCTCAGATCTGTTTTGTAGATATTTTTCCTATATATACCACCCTAAACTATGTATTAAGGGTTGGTTGGTTGGTTGATTAAGTCATTCTAGACTTGCGTTGTAAGCCTGGGAACTTTTATGATCAAAGATTGCTAGAATGTTTGCTTTTGAACTGGCTGGTTGTGGTTTAAATGGCTGAAGAGAAAAATATGGAATTCTCGTGCTTCCTCATGGTTCAATAAGTCTTTCCTACCTCCATTTTTCAGTTTATATGTGTCTGTATCATCTATATATCACAATCTAAGCTGCAGAAAGAAAGAATAGCTCATAACTCTTTCTATATGCTCTGTGCTCAATTTCTGTGGTTTTATATGTTTTCCTCTGAATTAGTGATGAATATGCATACTTAATTGATCATGTTTAAGCTATTTCTCTCATTTCTGAATGTTGTCTAGGAATCCTTCATTGCTCCTATTTAGCCTTCATCCACTTTCCCTATTTGGCTAGATGAGAGATCCTTAATTGCCTCTCATCCCCTGACCTCCATTTCATCTTAATTCCAGCATTAAAGATTGTTCCATGTGTAGCTATCCTGCTCTGTATTCCTCTCTTCCACCAAAGAAAACACACCCAGCAGTTCACATTCATTGACTCCATGCCCAATGGTCTAAACTTCTCACACTTTGCATGCCAACTCTGTCTGAAAACATCAATCATCCCACCAAACTTAAAACAAGCTCATGCATATCATAACTAGCCTAAAATTACCCCAAAACAAAGTTAAATCATAAAGAGAGAGCCCTCTCTAGTTGCAGGTAGGCTAGGACCTGCAACTAAAAGATTGGTCTGTGGTTACCTCGGTCGTATTCCCTTAGGAGTCAAAGGGAACAACCTGAGTGATAGCACATTCAACTCTCCATCTTATATCAGTAAATCAAATTTAACATCTAATTTAATCAAATATGTTTTCTTTTTGTTTTCAGGGCTACTAGGAGGTGTGGGAATTTTTTCTTCTTTCCCTTTGCCTTTAGAGTGGTCATGGAGGAGAGATTCTTCTGCTCCTTTATCTTGTTTGGAGTTTGATGAATCTTCAGCTCTACCTCTCTTAAATTCTCTATACATTTCCTCCACCATGGCTTTCATGGTCAGGAAACCATCCATGAACTGGGAGTCTGATTCCAAGGGGTTTTCTTCTGACATTTTCCTCTTAGAGTGGACTCTTCCAATTTCAGGGTTAGCTTCAACCAACTCTCCTTCTCCTAATTTAAGCTTTGATCTAGTTAGCATTCAACAACAAAATCCAGCACAAGCTT
Source organism: Pinus tabuliformis (assembly GCA_031772625.1). Taxonomy (NCBI): domain Eukaryota; kingdom Viridiplantae; phylum Streptophyta; class Pinopsida; order Pinales; family Pinaceae; genus Pinus; species Pinus tabuliformis. The sequence goes on along the minus strand of CM062818.1, from coordinate 1,647,981,913 downwards.
GTCTAACCTTAGTAACCTAGAGCTCTGATACCACTTGATCTAGAATTTATCCAGGATAAAGAATTAAAGGTATTACAGACTCATGTGCATGGATGTGCCTATGTTACTTTATGCAATGGATTGATAAGATTCAAAAATACATAGACAATGAAGTAGTTAGAGGAAACATAACAGGAAAACATGTAATACAACAAGTTTAATAAGGAGTTCACCCAATGCTCCTGGGCTACATCTCTTGGTCCAGCTTTCAGTGGTGGCCTCTCTATTATGTTTTCAAAGCAGAGTTTCTTTACAACATTGAGCTTGATTTGAGCCTCACTCAACAGATATGAATCAGTAGGATTGGAGTACATAGACTCTCCTTACTAGTACTTGACCTCTACTGGTCACAGTAGTATGAGCCCAATATGAAACTCATACATGACAGGCCTATCCCGAGGAGCTCGCTTGAACCTTTCAAGCTTTCTTTGGAGTGCACAGACTCTCTTACTCTCTCTAGCTCTGTCTAGTTTGATGCTGCCTTCAAGTCAACTCAGCTTCTTCTCTCTATTCTCTACTCTTAGCTTTCTGCATCTAACTACTCTCTGTGTGTCCTCTGCTTCGTCAGTTCATGGCTTTAAAGCCAGTCTGCTTTCTGTCAGTTCGTTTCCACTTCCCAACATTCTGGTTTTCCTGCCTCTATCTGTTCGAACTCCCCTGTTCTGCATCATCATCACTGTGTAACGCTTCACAAGGAGGTGGCCACCTATTCTGCAATGGGTGAGTGTGTCAGGTTCCTTGGACACATTTGAACGGCCGTTATTTCCATTTGCTCCAAGATGCCTGCAAAACACGAATCTTCTACCAACTCATCATCCACGTCGGACTTCAAATCCCATGTAATCTTGCTTTATAACCTTGTCAAATCCGGTCATTTATCGGGACGCGTCTCTGCTGTTGATCTAGGCCCCCCAGATCCTACGGTCGTCATTCATATCGGGCGGGTAAGTAGCATGACGTTTACCTGTCCGATGTGAGCGGTTTTCTCTCTCTTCCGCTGGACGCGTGTCACTCAATGTGTGGCATCGGGCGGGACTCGGTCGAAACTGCTTACCGCCTTGAGGCCTTCCGATATCCTGTCGGTTTTGTGGAATCCACAGAACTGAATTAATTACTTTTCCGCATTTCATAGTCATTTCGGGTCCAGGCACTTCGGGGCTTTCCTTCATTGAGGGGGACACCCTGCGATACACGATTAGCCCCCGTTTCTTGAATTAGCCTCTGATTTTTCCAATTTGCGCCAGTGCACGTTACCATGGGCCAACGGTCTGCGCGCTCGACCGAGGGTCCTCGTTGCTCCACGCTGATCACAATTGCAACTGTCACGAGGATTCCTTCTGATAGCTTGATCTTTCTAAGACTTGAATCTGTTTGGCATAATTTGAACGAGTTTATGAAAACTTAGAGAGTGTTTAGGATCCAATTCGAATCACTAACCAGGACAACTCACCGAAGCTGCAAGCAAAGAAAAACACCACAAAGACGAAGAAGGACACAGGGAAATGGTGTGAGTTCCATAAGAGATCCACTCACAATACAAGTGAGTGTCGGGCCAAGCATTCACTAGTGGCCGAGTTGAAGGCTTCCGAATTAGATGCAGGTTCTGACTGAATCAAAAACCGATAAGGGGACTGATAAAAGGAAGTAGATCATTGATGCAGAGTCCAGTGCCACCATGGCCACCACAAAGATCCATAAAATTGAGCCTGAAGATCTAGAGGAGGGGGAATGCCTCTTCCACTCACAGATGTGGGTGAAGGGTTCTCTGCTGTAGTTCATTGTCCATAGTGGCAGCCAAAAGAACTTCACTTCAGTAGAAGTCGTGAAGCGGATGGGCCTAAAGACTACAAACATCCACAATCGTACACCATTGGGTGGCTTCACCAAGGATGAGATCTTCACGTCAGCCAATAGTGTCGCCTTCTCTATAGCATCAAGCCCTTCACGGACGAGGTATTGTGTGACATTGTTCCTCTTGAAGTTTATGATGTATTGTTAAGACAACTATACTTGTGAAAGTGACATGTTGTATATGAGTCTAGACCTCGCTTTGTGATTATTACTTTGGCTAATAAGTTGTACAGGATACCGGAGGTAGCCCCGCCTACCGCCACCTCTTTGATCACTACAAAGCAATGCAGTAAGATCATTTCCTAGACCAGGAAATTTGTTTCCTTATGATTCACCCCCAGGGCAAGAAGAAGGTTGTGGCCATGGCTTCTAAGCAGGGCTCCTCTGCACAACAACAACATATGGACAAGGTTGTGGAGGAGTACAGGGACATTTTCACCTCACCCACCGGGGTACCTTTGCACTGTTAGGTCAAGCACTCCATCAATTTGACTTGGGCGCACCGCTGCCCAATGGACCGATCTATCGATGCTCTTTTCTGGAGAATGATGAGGTCAAGAGGCAGATTCAGGAACTAGTATAGAAAGGGGACATTAGGCCAAGCTCGTCACCCTGTGGGACCTGATTGCATTGGTACAGAAGGATAGGACCTAGAAACTTTATATTGACTATCAAGTGCTCAACAAGATCACTGTTAGGAATAGGTACCCAATCTCGCGGATTGATGAGCTTCTGGACCAGCACAAGGGGGACAAATATTTCAGCAAGATTGACTTGAAGTCAGGTAATCACCAGGTGCCTATCGAACCCTCTGATGTGTGTAAGACTGTCTTCAAATTCAAGGAGGGCATTTTTGAATGGTTGGTCATGCTGTTTGGAATGATAAATGCCCTTGCAACCTTCATGAGACTGATGTACGCCATCTTGCGGCCCTTCACCACTGCATTCGTGGTGGTGTATCTAGATGACATCTTGATATTTATCCAGAGTTGGGAAGAACACCTCCACCATATTCGACAGGTCCTTCAAACCCTTCGAGAACACAAGTTGTGTACTAACTTGGAGAACTGCACCTATGGTCTATCCCAGGTTCAATATCTAGGGTACATCATTGATGAGGAGGGTGTACATGTGGACCCATCCAAGATACAAGTCATTCAAGATTGGCCAACCCCAACCACTCTAACAGAGCTCTGCAAATTTTTGGGTCTTGCCAATTTCTACCGCAGGTTCATTTTGGGGTTCTGTCATATCGCTTGGCCTTTAAGTCAAGTCACCAAGGGCAGAGCGAAAGAAAAGTTCTTTTGGTCGGAAACCTAGCAGCGAGCATTCTCCGAGTTGAATAATCGCCTATGTTTTGCATCAGTGCTCACATTTCCAAACCTGCAACAACCATTTGAGATTGAAACAGAAACCTCCGACTATGCTATTGAGGCAGTTCTTACTCAACATGGGCATCCAATGGATTACCACAGTGAGACACTTTCAGACACAATCCGAAAGTACTCCACTTATGACAAAGAAATGTATTCCATTGTGTAGGCCTGTCATCAATGGAAGAAATACATTCTAGGGAAGGAAACGATCATCCACACAGACCACCAGCCTCTACAGTTCATACAAACACAAGGGAAGTTGCAGAACGATCGCCATCAGAAATGGTCCACCTATCTGCAACAATTCCATTTGAGCATTAAGTATAAGAAGGGTAGCACCAATAATGTCGTTGATTTCCTTAGCAGACCACCAGTCATGGCACTGATCACTATGCTCGACTCTTATGGGCACGAGACATCGGGGTGGCCGCATGTTTACAAGAGCAATCCAAAATTCGGCAGCATATACCAGACACTCCTAGAAGGGAAGAAAGTTCCAAATTTTCACCTTCAGGATGCACTGTTATGCCACTTGGGACACATATGTGTTCCTTCAAGTGAGCATGCCAAGATGATTTGGGAGGCACACTATAGTCGGGTTGCTGGATATTTCGGAATAGAGAAAACAATGGCGATATTGCAAAAGTATTTTTATTGGCTGAAACTTTGTCAAGATGTTGGGAAGTACATTAGATCCTGCACCACCTGTGCCATTGCCAAACCAACCATCAAGAAGGAAGGCCTGTATACTCCTCTACCTACTCTTAGCCGGCCTTGGGAATCTATTTCCATGGATTATATGTCGGGCCTTCCTTCTATTAAGCATGACAAGGATTACGTTTTCGTGGTAGTCGACAGATTCTCTAAGATGGCCATCATGGTGGCCTGCAAGAAGAGTGTCTCAATAGAGGCCACTGCTAAGCTATTCTTTGAGTGAGGGTGGGTACAATTTGGGATCCCACAGTCCATTACCTCAAATCGGGACAACGGATTCCTAAGTGAATTTTTGTCAAGTCTCTGGTCGATGCTGGATACAAAACTCACTAAGTGCATGACTTTCCATCCCCAAACTAATGGCCAAATAGAGGTTGTCAATAGAATGATCGTACACATTTTGCATATGTACAACTCGAAGCATCCACGAACATGGGATGAAAGTCTCCCCTATGTACAACACAACTACAACAAAGCTCTCCACAGTTCAATAGGCCACAACCCATTTCAGGTAGGGTTGGGATTTAAGCCATATGCCCCATTGATGTGGCCATACCATTTACAACCACTCAGGTAGATTCAGCTCACGTGAAGTTTGAAGCTGAAAGGGCTAACAGCTTCATTAAGCACATTCAACACATCTACCAATAAGTCCACGATATATTGGACAAATCCAATGCTAAGTAAAAGAAACACCATGATCAACATCGAGTGTCGCACAAGTTCCATGTGGGCGACAAAGTTTGGCTTCATTTGCAGAAAGAGCGCCTTGCTGGGCCCCACCGCAAGCTTTGCCCGCTCTGATATGGGCCATACACCATCACCAAGGTCGTCGGTGACAATGCCTTCGAGCTCAACATCCCACCGTTCCTTGGTCTGCACCTAGTGTTCAATGTAGATTTCCTTCGGCCATACTTCCCACCATTGTTGGACACATCTGACATTGCAGAACAACTCACACCAACAGAGCTAAACCTAGACTGCATGGAACATTGAACCACTGGTTGGATCATGGACACACAGATCAAGAGCACTCACCAGCAGAAGATCCAAATATATCGAGTTGTCAAAGCTAGCCAACTCCTTCACTAGGGCAAGTGGCTCACTAGGGACGAAGTTCAGCAGAGTTTCCCCGTCTCATGAAGGCACTCAACGCAATGGGGACCATTGCTTCCTAAGGGGGGAGGAATGATCCAGTTGGATATTGGTGGCCACTTGCCTATTCCACTTGGACCCCAAACACCGTCTCTTTCAATTTTTTGGTTTTCTTAATTGTAGCACAATTTGCTACTTTTGGCAGTTTTTTGGGTCCTGAACTTCCGAAGCCGTTTTGAGGCCCTAAACAACGTTTTTAGGTAAAACGAAGAGACTAATACATCTCAAAAGAGATTTCCTATTTTTTTCAATCTTCTCTTAGAGATCTTCGAAACGAGGTATTATGATAGCCAAATAAAGATCATATGCCAAAGTTACGACCCCGAGAAGTTGATGTACCAATTTACCCAAACAGGGCCGACATTTTTGGCGCTTCATGTAATGGAGCTGCAATGGAAGAAAAATTAGCAATAAACTTTCTCCAATATTGTGCTACCCCTAAAAAAGTTCTTACCTCTGTAACTATATTGGGCTTGGGCCAATTCAGAATGACATCAACCTTAGAGGGGTTTATCTTCAGCTCACCTCCTCCAACAATGTGTCCCAAATACACTGAAGAAGTCTTGCCAAATTCACACTTCGACATCTTTAAAAACAACTGTTATTTTCTCAAGACATCAAGTACTTTTTTTACATGAAAGACATGCTCATCTCTTGACTTGCTGAATATGAGGGTATCATCTAAGTAGACAATGACAAAATCATCTAGAAATGGTCTCAATACATCATTCATTACCCTCATGAAAGTATTTGGAGCATTTGTAAGACCGAAAGGCATAACAAGCCACTCAAACAATCCTTTTTTAGTTTTAAATGCAGTTTTCCAAATGTATTCTTCAACTATCCTAACTTGATGATAACCACTTCGTAAGTCTAACTTAATGAAATACTTTGTATACCTCAACTGATCAAGAAAATCATCAATTCTTGAGAGTGGATAACGATTCTTTACCATGATTTTATTTAGTGCATGGAAATACACACATGCACCAAGTTCCATCCTTCTTTGGCACTAAGACAATGGGCGAACCACATGGCCAAGTAGATGGGCATATGATACCTTTGCTCAATAATTCTTGAATTTGATTTTTGATTTCCAAACTCTCCATAATAGACATCCAACACATGTCAATGTTCAGAAGTGGAACATCCTGTTGCAACTTAATCTCATGTTGAATTCCCCTCTTGGGAGGTAACCCCTTTGGTTCCCCTCTTGCTTACCACATCAAACAAATCAGATTTCAATTTATCATCACAACCTTCAAAAGATTCATAATCAATATCATTCTTTTTCTTGATCATGAGAAGAACAAAATTTTTACTTGCATTTACTAGTCTCTCCATCTGTCATGCATTAACCAAAGAAATGTTCAACTTTTTGCGATGGGCTCTCACTATGTACTCCACCCCATTCTTGAGCCATATGTATTTGTTTTCATGGTCATAAAATATTGCTTTTCTATCATATAAATAAGGACTACCCAAAATGATTCTTGAGATGTCAAGTGGAACTACATCTAACTCAACTTCATCAATGAACTTTTCAGTAATGGCGAACTTGAATAAACACTTCCTTGTAACCTGTAAGTTTGCATTGTTAACTATATAACCCAATGTATATAGCTTATGATGAGGTACAATTTCAAGGTTTACTTTTTTAACCAAGTCTTCTGAAATCAAGTTTGATTGTGACCCACTATCAAATTAATGCATCAACCTTTGTATGATTTGAAATCTCTCTAACATGAAACAATATTCTTGACTCTTCATTTGGAGTGTTGTTTTGACTATGTGACGAACTAGTGCTTGCAACAGTTTCTTTTCCTTTTGTAACCATGCTTGAAATCTTGGTCTCATCACTGAATCTGAACCAAGGTCATGTTGTGTTGTAGCAGTTGTCTTTTGTTTTCCCTTTTTGTTTTGTTTCTTAGGTCTTAATTCAGGATGCAATTTCCAGCAGTGGGCTTCATCATGCCCCTCTTTGGAACAATATTTGCATGTGATTTTCTCCTCTTATTTCTTCACACTTTCATTCTTCTTTCCCTTCCATTTTCCACCCTTTTCTTTCTCCTTACCCTTGAATGAATTCATCTTACTACCCTCTTCCTTAATGTTCTTTCCTCTAGATTCAAGGTGTGTGGCTTGCACACATTTAAGTTATTTGGATTAAACATAAGGATAATATGTTTCAGATAGGAATGTAAACCCCCAATATATTTCAGAAGTGTATCTTGGGAATTCAAATTCACTCATAATAACAAAGCCCTTTTTCTAAACTCCTATGTATAATCTTGAATTGTTTGGCCTTTAAGCTGCCTAAAATTTTGCCAACTCATAATGACTTTTGCATATAGGCTAAAGGATAAAACTATCTTTTAATTGTAGAAATAAATTCAACCCAAGTGAAGGATATCTTACCATGGATTCTCATTTCCTCTTGAGTCTTTTCTTCCCAAAAAACTAGTGCAGCTCCTTCTAGCCTCAATGAAGCCAACTGGATCTTTATGTCATCTTCTTCAAGGTTCTGAATTCTGCAATATACCTCCAACTGTCGAATCCAATTGTCCAACTTTTCTACATTCACCTCTCCATTGTACATGGGAAGTTTGAATTTTATGTCCAATTTAGTAATGGAGTTTTTCCTTTTGGGGTTTTGGAATGAGTATGGGCAGTTTCAGTGGTGGTAGTGGAAGATGATGCTGTGTGAGATAATGGAGATGATGAGGATGGTAGAGATGGAGGTGGATTTCCACCATTCCCTTTGGAATCCTTCTTCTCATATTTTTTGTCCTTTGAGCTTCCTTCTCCATGTGGAGGTTTAGAACTCTCTCCAACCACTCTATTGTTCCTCTCTTCATAGAGGACTTTAACCATCTCAGTCAAAGTATAGGAAGTTTCTTGAATTCTTCCTCTTCTGAAGAGGGACCTTTAAGCTCTCTTTCTCCAGACATAATGGCTATGGATTTAGGCTCAGAAATTGGTACTGCTTGTACCTCTTCAATCTCGGTTGAAGACAAAACTTGAGGAGTTTCAAGTGCAGCTGGAATTGAAACTTTGGGTGGTGGAGATTGTGGCCTTATGGCTCTCCTTCTTTTGGGCATTACCTCAAGAGTTGCAACCAATAGCTTCCCTTATCCTTTCTGCAACTTTAACCTTGTAAGCATCACAATTTTACAACCATTACAACCCTAATTGCACAAACTCAAGAAATCAAGAAATTCAACCTTTCCTCTGATACCAACTTGATCTATTTTTGCATGATTAGTTTTTTTGTGCTAATAACAATTACAGATTTATAAATATGTGCATGCTTGTTTCTCCTTGTGTTGAGGTTTCATTAGCTATTTGTGCATACAATCAGGTAAATTTCCTTAAGTTTAATAAGGCATTCATGAGAAAAATAGCTTCAAAAAAAAATATTGAACAACAAACATGTACAGTGAAGCAAATCATCAAAGAGACACATTAACACCTTATTTTGATGAAGGAGTTCAACCCTCCTGGGCTATATCTCCTTGGTCCAACTTCCATGGCTTGAGCCTCTATATTAGCTCAATGTGGAAAAAATGTTGTTTACAAAGCTCTATGGCTCCTAATACCTGCACCAATGTGTTCAAAATGTCCAAATTAGCCAAGAACACCTCTTTCTAAGCTCAATTTGGTCGAAAATTGCTCAAGATATGCTTCATTCAATTTTTCCCTAGGAAACCCCACTAAAACTGGAGAAGACTCCAGTTAGCACTACCAAAATTGGTAGTCCCGCCGAATTTGGCACGCCTCCAAAACTTCCGCCAACATAAACTTCGGATTAATTAAATTTAAATCCGGATTAGTGATGCTAAGCACGCTTATCTATTAGCGCTAGCCCTTGGGTATGTTGAGTGGTTGTATGGTGAGGGAGCTGGCCTGCAGGGCTGGCTCCCTCCGCTCTCGCCGTTGGCATCACTGTATGCTTTAAATGAGTTATCGTGGCCACCATTTAACAAACTCACTGTTGGCGCAATGGTTTTCAACAGCTTTGGAGGGGGAGGTCATAGGTTCGACCTATCCTCTGCCCATCCATTAATACATTTTTCCATACGAATATATATATATGCGGATTTAAACTTTGCGCCATAATATATTTCAATGCTTTGATATAGTATGGAATTTGTAATGTTTATATATATATATATATATATTCTAAAAAAATTAATTTCCACATAATATTCATAATGAACTCCGCCATAATATATTTCAATGCTTTGATATAGTTTGGAAATTTGTAATGTTTATATATATATATATATATATATTATAATATAATTTAAATCATATAAAATAATTTAAATATATATATATATTATATCTAAAAAATTAATTTCCACATAATATTCATAATGAACTCATAATTCTACCTTGGAGGACATTGAGCAATTTCACCTTCACACAACCAAACTGGCGAATCATGAAGAGAAACTTTTCACATCCTCATTGGGCAAAAACTGAAGAAGATTTTCATCATGCTGACTGTACTGCCATGTCATCATTTTGTCTTGTTCTGCAATTTGTTTTAGTTATTTAGGAAAACGAACAATAGGCCTTTTCTCCTTCATCTGGACTCGGTTTTCAGTGAAACGAATTGTGTTGCGATCGTCTTGATGAGACAGACACAGTCATATAGGTTTCGAGCCAATCTGAGAACTTTGATTTTTGAGCTAAATACTAAGCACCTGATCAAATGGTCTATGTTGAAAGGGTCTTGGGGGAGGAAGTTATATCCTCTGTCTCAATTGTCAAGTTGTCTATTAATTCTTGGGCAAGTGTCTAGAGATATTGTGATGATCTAGTTTATTGGTTCTTTGGTCGTGTAAAAGGATGGTCTCATCTGTACTCTTGTTATTGTGCAAGTAGAGGCATTCATAGTAGCTATTGGAAGTGTGTACCCCGGGTCTTAGTTATGCTGCTGAGACAAAGGATGTGGTGTAGGCGAGGAGGTGGTGGCAAAGCCTAGGAAGGGAAACAAGGCACTAGAATTTTTTCACATGACTCTGTTGCTACCTTTTTCAACATTGTGCCACTGTATACTTGAAGGGAAATTCACAAGCTTGAGACCCAAGCGAGGGCTGAATGACAATTCCTCTCAGATTTTGAGCTCATGGAGGATATGTCAGCTTGGGTACCTGACCCTGGGCATACCAGGGGCAGGAAGAAGCAATGCCTAAACTTAGTGGCTCTTCATTGGCAAATGAAGACTTTGTTAGGCCTAGTCTTGAAGGGTAAGAAAATCGAGAAATACAATATTTTTCATCTCTAGAGGACATTAGAGAATGCTCAAGAATCATACGTTTTGGTTGGAAAAGATTGACTCCCACTTGGTGCATGTAGAAAGCCGCATTGCATGTGAATAGGATGGGGGGACTTGATGGATCCTTCTAGTTCTTACGCAAGGGATTCAACAAATATTTCTCCTTTGGAAAATGACCAATGAGCTTGGTCAGATGGTGGTGTAGCATGAATGTTGTAGTGAAGTTTATTGGCTTGTGATGCAGGGAGTTTGACATCTCTTTTGGTCTTCTCGTCATATGTTGGTTTGCATGGTGGTTCATGCTTGCTTGTTTGGGACTTGTCATTTCATTTGGTCTCCTTGTCATTAGGACAATGGTTGGTTGTGGGGATATAGTATTGGTCTGGTTGTCTAGTGTAAGGGCCATAAAATTTTGTATGGAAGTTTGTTTTTTTAGTAGACCCTTTGTGGTTTGAAATCCACTGATGTTGTTTGTATTTTGGAAACATGGCTGTTGTCTCTGCATGGGTCTATAGGGTAATGATACAGGTCAGTTATGGTCTGCGTTGTTTGTATTTTGGAATCATGGTTGCTATCTCTGCGTGGGTATGTAGGGTAATGATATAGGTCAATTATGGCCTTGGTTCTTATGTAATATGGGAATGGAGACTTTGTTGGTTTGATCAACTAGTGTAGCATGTTGAGGAGAGACTAAATCCTTCATGGTCACTTTGGAAATTCATGTAAATCCTTGTAAATTTGTTTTTTGAGTAATATAAAGCTTAATTCACACAAAAAAATACTGCATTTTACTAACACTACAACAATTCTCCCATGTTGAGCTGATATATAAATATTTACAGTCATTTACAACCACTACAACATTTCCCCATATTGAGACAACATTTAAATGTTTACACTCATTGACAAACATTACAACATCTCCCCCATGTTGGGTTGTAGGGTGCCTCTCGGTGCATAGAGATCACACAATACACCATTCAACAATGACTTAAACAAACTGACACTTGCATTGTGGATACCAACTAACAATACAAGCAAAGGGATATCATTATGGATACAAACATATTAATGTAGAGGACCTATTGGGTATTAAAATTCATGGGTGTTGGAATTAATTATTGTTAACACTTAAGGAAATGGACAAAAAAATCACAATTCCACCATAATTAACCATAATAAACATAAAGACATCGTATGGAAAGAAATCTAGTGTTGAATGCTTATGCACTCATTCTTTACTTCTCGGCAAGAACAAAATTACAATAAAGTCTAGTTCTTTGCTCACTTACAATTTCATCAAAATTATTTTATTTAACTACTCCCTATTGGTGTGCTTAAGTTTATAGGTAGCATTGGCCTTGTTGAGAGCAATTAGAGGCCATGTGTTATTGTCTCTTCAACTCCATATTTGCATTACCCTTCCTCTCCCTTTCAGCATCGTTCTAACTAGAGTTACTTCTAGTTGTCTTTTTCTTAGTGCTTAAAATAGAAGAGTAACATTTTGGAGCAAAATGGTAGTGATTTGGTATAGCATAGGGCACTTTACACTATCAACTACATCTTCTTACATCATCATTAACCTCCATAGTCATAAGTTTCACTTCCATAACCAAAAACCTATATTTTGTCATAATTTTAGTAATTAATCATTTAACATTTCTTGCAATTCAATAAATAAAATAATAATATTTATACTAACTATTTTTGAAAAACATACACAAAACAATCAATAATTTTATTTGTAAATTTATTCTAATTTTTTTTATAAAAATATATATTAAACCTAAAAGATATAATTTCCTCTCCTCACACTCTATCCTATCCCATATTGATATTGAGATTAGTCCATATTGATTTAGAAATATTTATATATATAATGGTCTCTATCTAACGGGAAGCGATCATATTGTAATAGTAACTCATACTAAACTATTACATAATTCTAAGATTGATATTGATATTCCCCTCTAACGATTCCATTCCATGATATTAATATTAGAAATCCTTACGTTTTCATGGAAAAGCCCTCAAATAATCAATGGGAAAGCCCTAAATGTTTTCATGGACTGTTGGGAAAGGCCGACAGAAAATAAAATGGAGTATTATTTGATGGATGAATGCTCGTCATAGGCTGTTGCCGCAGGGTCAGTGAATTTGTTTTAGGGCTCTACGGAGCAGGCCACACGGGAAGCAATTTCAATCTCATCTGCTTACCCCAACTCAATGGCGATGGTGGCGACTGCGAGGAGGGCAATGCTTTCGATATGGAGGAGGGAGAATTCTCAACGCTCCTTCCACACCTTGAATGCTAGTGGCGACCAGTGATCAAATTTGAAGGGCAGGGCTTAATTACATTTAGAAGGGCACATATTCATGTCGCACTTCTATAATGAAAAGCATAAAAAAGAGAAATTCAATTGACAACAGTAAATTATTTTCAAATTTCTTTTTATTTTTTCACAGGAAAATGGTGGAACAACAACCCCATGGATGTTGTGTATAAGGCAGATCTGATATGAGCTGCAACTAATATATTGGATGCATTTACCATTAATGGATAAACAGGAGACCTATATTCCTGCTCCAGTTCAGATAAGGATTAGTTTTGTAGGAAATTTTTGTGACCATAACATTCAAGCCAATATACAAGCAGCTCAATCAAATTTAAGTTTATTGCATGAATGAAAAAATTCATTAAAATTCTAAACAGGTTTAGGATTCAACAAAAGAGTGTACAAAGTGTATATGTTTTTGGTATCTCCTTTTTTAATATGAAAACATACCAGGAATTGGGAATCCACAAACAAATCAAATCCAGTATGTTAGGAAGCATGTTGAATGTGCTCCTCTCCAAGCATAAATCGTGCTTAAACCTTGATTGACAAGCGTATGTTGAATGATGAATCTATGCTCCTCTCCAGCTTAAATCGTCGTCAAACCTTGCTTTGGGCAGGCTTCAGGCACCACCGAGTGAAATTACAGACCTAAGACATGGCCCATATTGACATCTAGTCGCTCTCAATTGAAACTACCAAATGTAATGGTATCAAAGGGTAATTTGACATAATAATTAATAAGAACTTCAATCATATGCATAATTATAAAAAAACAACTAAAAAAGAAACTGTTGTTTTTGAAATGGGAGCAACTCAGAAACTGCCAAATGTAATGGTATCAAAAGGTAATTGTGACATAATAATTAATAAGAACTCGCATCATATGTACAATTAGAAAAAACAACTCAAAAGGAAACTGTTGTTTTTGAAATGGGAGTTTCTGAAATGAGATTTAAGTTTTAACATGAAAAGAAATTTACAAATTCAACATTCCTAAAATTCTAATTTCAAAAAAAATGAAATTTAAAAAAAAGGTGACAATTTGACAACACTTCTTAAAAAATTTTAAGATATTATTCCAATTTTTGTTTTTAAATGACAAAAATCAATTTTTAAATTTTCTTTGACTGGAAAAATTTTCTCCCTACTTCTCTGACGTGCGAGAGACCCTTGGAAGGGCTCTGACGTGTTCAATTTTGATCCCTGGTGGCGACTCGCAAATTAAAACACTCTGTCAGACCAACAGGCTTACGGAGGCAGTGGAGACCTTCAGGCATCTGCTTTCAGCTAACTCTAATCCCACCATCACCACCTGCAATCTTTTGTTAAGTAGCCTAGTCCGACGGAAGCAACATCAATCAGCATTGCGTGTTTACATACTTATGGTTGAAGCAGACATTGTTCCAAATCTCGTTTCTCTGAGCATTGTTATCAACTGTCACTGTGAAACAGGTAGAATGGATTATGCTTTCAAAGTGTTTGAAGGAATGGAAGCACATGGCTATATTCCAGATGTCGTAATATTCAGTACCCTCATCAAGGGGTTTTGCAGGACGGGCAGGACGGAGGATGCTGTCAAACTGCTCAATCAAATGGTGAACAAACGAGAGTTTCCTAATCTTTTAACCTATAACACCCTAATAGATGGGTTCTGCAAGAGAGGGAAAACCCACGAGGCGTTTGGATTGATAGCTATTATGCTGCAAAGGGGTCATGAGCCCAACACTATTACATTTACTACCCTCATGGATGGACTCTGCAGAGAAGGTAAGCTACAAGAGGCCAGTCAACTACTGTATCTGATGTTAAAAGAAGGGCATAACCCCAATGTTATTACATTTACTGCTTTAATTGATGGTTTCAGTAAGGAAGGCAAGTTGGAGGAGGCTAGGAAGCTTTTTTATGAAATGCCCAACAGAGACATATGCCCAAATGCTGTCACATACACTGCGCTGATGGATGGTTTCTGTAAGGATGGCAAATTGGAGGATGCTGTGGAACTCTTCTATGAAATGCGCATGCGCAACATAGATATATGCCCAGATGTTGTCACATACAGTGCACTTATTGACGGTTTTTGTAAAGGAGGCAAATTGGAGGATGCTGTGGAACTCTTTTATGAAATGCGCAACATAGGTATATGCCCAAATGCTGTCACATATAGTTATTGATGGTTTTTGTAAAGGAGGCAAATTGGAGGATGCTATGGAACTCTTCTATGAAATGCGCAACAGAAACACAAGTCCAAATGTTGTCACATACAATGCGCTTATTGATGGTTTCTGTAAAACAAGCAAGTTGGAGGAGGCTAGGAAGCTCTTCTATGAAATGCTCAACGGAAACATATACCCCGATGCTCCTACATACAATGCGCTTATTGATGGTTTCTGCAAGGGAGGTAAGTTGGAGGAAGCTAAGAAGTTTTTTTATGAAATGCCCAACAGAAACATATGCCCTGATGCTGTCACATACAATGTGCTCATTGATGGTCTCTGTAAGGGAGGCAAGTTGGAGGAGGCTACGAAGCTCTTCCATGAAATGCCCGATAAAAATATAGTCGGATACAATGTGCTCATTAATGGTTTCTGTAAGGGGGGCAAGTTGGAGGAGGCTGCAAAGTTCTTCTATGAAATGCCTGACCGAAACATATGCCCCGATGCTGTCACATACAATGTGCTTATCGATGGTTTCTGCAAGGGAGGTAAGTTGGAGGAAGCTAAGAAGTTTTTTTATGAAATGCCCAACAGAAACATATGCCCTGATGCTGTCGCATACAATGTGCTCATTGATGGTCTCTGTAAGGGAGGCAAGTTGGAGGAGGCTACCAAGCTCTTCCATGAAATGCCCGATAAAAATATACGCCCTGATACTATCACATTCAATGTGCTTATGGATGGTTTCTGTAAGGGGGGCAAGTTGGAGGAGGCTGCAAAGCTCTTCTATGAAATGCCTGACCGAAACATATGCCTCGATGCTGTCACATACAATTTGCTTATCGATGGTTTCTGTAAAGGGGGCAAGTTGGGGGAAGGTGAGAAGCTTTTCTATGAAATGCCCAGCAGAAACATATGCCCTAACGTCATCACATACAATGCGCTTATCGGTGGTTTTTGTAAGGGGGGCAAGTTGGAGGAGGCTAAGAAGCTCTTCTACGAAATGTTCGACAGAAACATAAACCCCAATGCAGTCACATACACTGTGCTTACCAATGGTTTATGCAAGGAAGGCAAGATGGAGGAGGCTAAGAAGCTAAGAAGAAGGCTTCGAGCCTTGATGAAGTTACAAACAGCATATTGATGGGTGGACTTACAGTGTGGATAATTTTAACAAGTCAAAGCTATCTGAAGTGATGAAAGATAGCAGTCAAGAAGCAACTTGCAACTGATGATGTGCCCCAAAAAATTTCAATATTCTTCACAATAATAATCTGGAATTGGTTTGATAAAATGGTTAGTGGCTTCTCATTGCCATTGCTAGAGTGTACCTTGTGAATTTCAATAGTGAGTGTACTTAAATGGACTAACCTGGTTCGATGTCTTGAACTGACGTTTGTCTGCAATTTTGTAGTTTGCTTTGGAATGCCTCCTTTTTGTTATGTTTTGGACTCTGAAGGCTGTGGACAATATTTTGTTTTATTCATTGAATGCCCAGACTCATATCTATTGAGTACTTGTGCGTCGGTTATAGGACACAAAAATTGTAATGATTGTCAAAACATGTATTAGTTACTGTGCATCTTTTTTATTTAGACACCTGCAACTACTTGATGGCTGGAGCTAACGGGCATATTATAGGGCATTAAATGCCCCGCTACATGCGCCCTTGTTAGCTATTTAACACGCGCGGCTTATTTTTTATTTATCCATCACCCCACGCGCGCGTGTTAAATAGCTAACGGGGACGCATGTAGCGGGGCATTTAATACCCTATAGTATGCCCGTTAGCTCTTGCCCTCTTGCCCTACTTGATTGTCTAGTTTTTACCATCCAAATTGTACTAGCCGAGAAAACTATTATCTCATTGTCCATCTGTTGTGAACTTACTGCAATCAGCTTAATCAGCGAGTTGTCATGAGTGTGCTGCTTAGAGAGGATATCGGTTGGGGACCATTCCATTCTTTTAGTCATAAGTTATTTTATTTATGGCCTGGGTAGGTGGGTTCAATCACATCTCCAGATGTTCAACGACAATCAATGGGAGTCTATGCGCACACATACCAAACAAGAGCAATGGTTGCTGGAATTCAGGAAACCTTTTTTTCAATTTCCACAGTGACCCCTAGGCATGGGATCTCTGCTGTTGTAACTACTGTCAAGCAGTATTTAGAGGGAAAGTATGTTCTCTGAAAGGCCTGGTCAACGAGAATGCTAGTTCTGTTGAAATTTTCAGCTCCTGGAAACTGTTTACTGCCCTCGGATTAAAACCCCAGCTCCTAGAAATGAAAATCATTAATATTCTTGTAAACCCCGAAATCATTAATTTTGTCCTCGCCGAAATTGGGGTAATCCAGGGAGAGATCAATAAAGGGCGGTTCAAGTTCATCCAAAGTTACTAGACTATGATAATTTGGTTGACATGTTTGAAATGATTTTGAATGAAATTCACATAAATTCACTTAAAACGTAAGAAATGGTTGATGTGATACCATATGAACATATGCATACACAGCATGCTTCAGTACTTTGTTTCACACCTGTAAAAGAATGAACCACCAGCTTTAAGACTGGATCCAGGTTTACTCACATGTGGTTATAAAAGAGTCTGATTGCACTCACATTTTGAATACTGTTGTTACCGAGTTTTGCATGAAGCAAGTGGGCATATTCTTATATTCACATGATTAAAACTAGAGTGAATTGATTAACATAAAGGAAAATTCAGGAAAATTTCTATTGAACAGAGAAATATTTTTAACATGCTTTTTAATGTTCATATACATGGAAACAAACTTATATTCAGAAAATATTTTTAATTTTAAAATATGTTTTTAACGACACTGCGGTACACCATAACTAATCACTATTTTTATTGAAAAAGAACAAATTGAGGGAAATAGAATGGAAAAAGTAAAAAGTTGTATCGCTTGCACGGCCCTCTTCTTGGCATTCTTTTCCTAAAATAATAACAAAATTTTAAAGTTATAACATTCCTAATTTCTTACTTTTATAAAAAAATCAATAATTTTATTGTTTATACTTCTCGGTGGGTGAACATTCATAAAATCTCATGTGAACTAGAATGTGGCATGCTGTCAATCAACCAACAAATTTAATACACTTGGCAGAAGAAAGGCGTTCATGTACATGCACAAGAGCTTGAGGTTTTCTTCTCAATTAGTCTGGTTCATGGCAAAGGTCATGTTGTTTCCTCTCACACCATGCATAATTGCACTTTGGTGGTTCTAGGCGACCTTTCAAAAATGGTGGTGGCTCCAAGAAACTCGTTGAATGATTGTATTAATACTTGCTCCATGGTATGTGGATTTAATTTGACTTCATCTCCATTTCTTGTTTTTGTTTTCATATATCTTTCTAGTTCATACTCTGTGAGAGGTATTGGGATTTCTATGGTTTGATTCCTTTTCTGTGTTTGGTTTAGCATTGCTATGTTGGGTGAATGGTGGTCCATTTATCTCTCGGTTACATGTTATCTTACACTTTACTTGATCTACCTTCTTTCTTCCCAGCTTGTGAACTCCTCAGTGTTGCTTCAACCCTCCTCGTACCTTATCCCCTCTGGCTTGACCCATGTGGAATTTGAACTTTGAATCACATGGTTTACATAGTACTACTTCATAACATGACCCTCACCAATTAAGCTACCACCCATGAGCTAAAAATAAAACTATTTTATTAAAATTATCAATTATGAATTAAACTGAATAAAATAAAAAATAATATTATTTAATTAGAATTATCAATTATGGTTTTTTTTTTTAAATGTGGGTTTAGCCCATGGTGAATTTGAACCTTGAATTTCATGGTTTACACAATACTTCATAACACTTTGATGGCCAATTGAATTGCCCCCCATGGGCTAATTATCAATTATGTATTGAATTAAATATAATAAATATTTAAAAAGAATATTTTGCATTGTATTTGGAATGTATGATATTTAAAATGAATTAATAACATAGAATTTGATGAAAAGCCAATAGTTTGAAAAGGAAAAGCATATGTAACAGGGAAAAAATATATAACATCCTTATTATTGCTTACAATGTTATTTTCTTATTTTCTTATTGCTTACATTTAAAAAAAAAATGAAAAAGCAAAAAAAAACATGAATAGAAAAATTAAAGTAAACACTTTGATCAAAATATGATAAATAAGGCTTAAAAAACAACATTAAAAAAGTACATAATTTATAGATAAAACATTTCAAAATGTCAAAATACTAACTTTAAAAAAAATGTGGTATTATTAGAACCATTTTTTGAAATAGGAACAAAAAACTGCTCAACAATGTTGAAATTCTAAGTATGACAAGTCATAAATTCCTAGTGCATTATCTGGTTTATTATCTCCTACTTGTTCTTTCCATTAACAACTTATTTATAAATATAAATACTGAAATAAACACAAATGCAACTTCAACACATATACAGATCAACAACTGAAATAACTGAGACAATCAGACAAGGGACACCATTATTTTTGGAAAATCGTCCTCAGAAAAACCCAATGTGGGAAAACTGGTGCAGCAAATATGAGGGTTTTATTATTATGCAGTCTTTGAATACAACTAGGGTGTCAGAAATGGCTCACCCAACAAAGAATGCCCTCGGTAGTAGTACCTCTCTTCGGAGATAGATATTCCGGCTGATCAGCAACTAGATGATGAGCCCCATAGTGAATATTCCTTAGCTGGTCAACGAAAGTTGCTTCAAGCTTCCCTCTGGAACTGCGTCACCCTCCTTCGGCTCCGCATCAGGTCACCAAAACTCAGTCTGCCCCACGAAAATCATCTGGCACAGCTCCTCAACCCTCTGCGTCCTCAACGTTGGCCCTCAAGCTCTTGCGTCAGCTCTGGCTGCCTCTACATCGCCCAGGCTGCCTCTGCGCTATCTCTCTAGCACTATCTTTGCCTCTCTGTTAAGTATTCTCAACCTTCTACCGAACTGCCTCTCGTTGCAACAGATTACGGGTTCGATTCTCTCAACAAACCCCGCTTCAGAAAATCGCACGGACTGATCAATTTGGTATATCTCCAACTATTTCTCAAGCCTCCTCTTATACTTTTCCTCTTGAGTCTTCAACGGTCGAGATTAAGTCTCTAATCAACGACTAAGATTAGATTTGGCTTGATCCTCCTCTTTTGGAACCTTTTAACCTAAAATTATATTAATACACATTAATATTTTAACTTTCCCAAGTTTATACTTAGGACCCCATTAAAAATATTAATTATTTTAATATCTCCTCATTTGGGTAGAATTTCTTCAAACGATTTCTGGGTTTTGGAGATCTCACGTGCTTTAGCTTCTCCACCAATTTTCATGGCTAGAGCACATCCGATACTACCACAAATCAACACTCCCTCTTAGCGAGGAATGTGCTCTAATAATGCTCTATCATTGAAACATCACACTGATCCTCCGCACCGGTACCTGTGCTGATGCTTGGCCTGCTGCTTCACATCATTTGCACTGCTGCTTCCTGTATTGCTGCCCATGACACTGCCACTGCCACTACTACATCTGTACTACAACTTACCCTCAATATGTTGCCCATGTTGCTCTTAGCACTGCCACTGCTAACTGTTGCACTGCAACTCAGTTACCGAGAAGTAGGTAACTGACTTCTCCCAAATACTGACATCCCAGTCAGTCTGGAAGCCTCGTGAAACTGAAGCCGCCTCTACTGTTATCCTGTTCTCCCTCTACTGCCACTCAACTGCTGATTACACGTTTGTGCCTCTCGCACTGCTACAACCTCCACTGCACTATCTCAGATTTTTGCACCCAATCACTGTCTCGCTGCTCCACTACACTTTGCTCCCCCCGACCCTTGTCATCTTGCTGCCGTTGTTAAGGGCTCCCGTAGCTAGATATGATCCAAGAGTTTGGGCACCTCAAGGATCCTGCCTTTAGTATGTAGTCCTCCTGATTACAACTCGATGTCTTCCCACCTCTTCTCTAGATGTGCATGAGCACTCATGGCACAATTGCTATTAGTCTTGACCTCTTTCTCCACCTTAACTAGAGTTGCCTTTGAATCAAAAGCCTCTCCCTTGTTTTTCTTCTTAGGACATTGGGATGCATAATGTCCCAGCTCCTCATAATGCAATCACTTTACCTTGGAGATATCCTTCTTCTTTCGCTTCCCTTGTTGTCCCGCAGATGCTAGAGCCACATCCTCCTCCTCCTCTTTCTTGATTCAACCTCCCTTTCCATTACTCCCCGCGTTAATCATCTTCCTGATCTCTTCCTTGCGAAGAGCTGCTCACATCTCCTCCCAACTAGGAAGGGTAGCCCTGCCCAAAATACTTTGGACAAATGTCTCCCACTCCTCGGAAACTGCATTCAGGGTAGTGCTGACCGTAAATTATGGATCCAATGTAGACCCCACGGAAGTAAGTTGGTCTCGAATCTCCTGCAACCTGAGAAGGAATGGATCTATCTGCTCTCCCTTCTGTATCTGATATGACCGCAAGTGATTCTCCAATAACATCTTCCACTGTAGGGAAGAGCCTTGGTATAAGGTGGTTAGGGTGTTCCACATCTCCTTTGTTGTGTTCTTTTCAACAATATGTGGTATGACATGATCTTTGACCCCGTCTAGTATCATGCACTTCGCCCTCGCCATTGCATCTTCATACTTCTCATTCTCAGCTAGGTCAACTAGGATAGCCACGGTTCTCAAAGCAAAGTCCTTGATGTGATGTCGATCCAGGACTGCCAGGATCCTAACCTTCCAAATGACAAAGTAGGAAGCCCTGTCCAACCTGTCTTTATCCCTCAGTCTGTTCACTGCCATTTTAGCTCCTCTTTTGGACTCCCTCCGAGTCTCGACTCCCCTCCTGGAAATCTCCCTCTAATTCCTGATTTCCCTCCTGGAAATCCTTGGCCAGCTGTCGAACCGCTCCTCTCCAATCCTCCTTGCAACTGCAACTCAGATCTGGATTCCTTGGCTAGAAATCTGTCAAGGTAGTGACACCCTCTACCTTGTTCCCGCCTCCTTAGACACTGTTATGCTTAGATAGAAACAACGTCCCACCAACTCCTCAAATCACAATTTGCCCACAGCTCCCCAAGCCCCAGCAACCGAAGAAACTGAGCCTTTAAGGCTTTGCACAATCCTGGCAAATGGCTGAATCTGCAACTCCTAGCCACAATGTCGATCCTTCCTAGCTGAGAAAGATGACCAGGCACTGCATAGGTCTGATCTACCCCTCTCTGCTTCTGCACTGACCCTCCTCTTGGCTCGAAATGATGATGTAGGCTCTGCATCACTTCCTCTCTAGTTGTTTCTACTCTGGAACAACGTTGTCTCTCAGGACCGCTGCTACTACTACAAATTCTTCAGATTACTGCCGGTGCCTTTAGTTCGCTTGTGATTTGCAACACTCTGATACCATGTTGAAATTTCTAAGTATGACACGTCAGAAATTCCTACTGCATTATCTAGTTTATTATCTCCTACTTGTTCTTTCCACTAACAAGCTTTTTATAAATATAAATACCGAAATAAACACACATGTAGCCTCAACACATATACAAATAAATAATTGAAAGAACTGAGACAATCACACAAGGGACACCGTTATTTTTGGACAATTGTCCCCAAAAAAGCCAATGCGGGAAAACTAGTGCAACAGATATGAGGGTTTTACTATTATGCAGTTTCTGAATACAACCAGGGTGCTAGAAACACCCAACATAGAATGCCCTCGGCAATAGTACCTCTCTTCTGAGACAAATATTACATTTGATCAACAATCAGATGATGAGCCCCATAATGACTATTCCTTAGCTGGACAACGAAAGCTGCTCCAAGCTTCCCTCTGGAACTATGTCACCCACTAGAGATTGTGTCACCCTCCTTCGGCTTTGCGTCAACTCACCAACACTCAGTCTGCCCCACGAAAAATCACCCAGCGCTATCTCTTGGCCCTGCATCAGCTCTACTAGCCTCTGCGTAGCTACTGTTGCCTCTGTGTCAGCCACTTGGCTCTCTGCGTCAGTGCTCTGGCTCTCTGTGTCATGCACACTGACCTCGTCAACCTTTGCGTTAGTCCCAGCTGCCTCTGCATCAGCCTTCCCAGGCTCTGTGCTATCTCTCTGGCACTATCTCTGCCTCTCTGTTATGTATTCTCATCCTTCTGCTGAACTGCCCCTTGCTACAATAGATCACTAGTTCGATTCTTTCAACAAATCCCGCTCTAGAAAATCGAATTGACTGATCAATTTGGTGTTTCTCCAACTGATTCTCAAGCCTCCTCTTATACTTTTCTTGTTGAGTCTTCAACGACCGAGATTAAGTCCCTAATCAATGTCTAAGATTAGATTTGGCTTGATCCTCGTCTCTTGGAACCTTCTAACTCAAAATTATATTAATACACATTAAAATTTTAATTTTCCTAAGTTTATATTTATGACCTCATTAAAAATATTAATTATTTTAATACCTCCTCATCCGAGTAGAATATCTCCAAACGATTTTTGGGTTTTGGATATCTCATGCGCTTTAGCCTCTCCACCAAATTTCATGGCTAGAGCACATCCTATGCTACCACAAATCAACAAATATTGCTTCTAAAAAACGAGAACTCTTTAAGTCATGCTGGTAACTATGTTGTTTCACATATGTAGCCAAGACTTTCTAATTTTACCAAGTGCTTTGCCTTGATCTAAGCCATTAACCATTTGATTTTTGTTGCAAATTTGTTTCATATCACACCTTCCCATTGAGAGGCTTTTGGTACCCAAAATCTTATCCACAAAGGATATGGAAGCACAAGGCTTCTACTTGTCTCCCCAAGTCCACTACTCCATCATATATGAAGGATATTTGATTCTTGTTTGTCTCCATCAGTATGTTTATTTGCCCCATTTCATTTGTTAATGGACATAATTTTCCCTTCCCCTTGAGTTCTTAGATGAGGTAGGCCTTACCACCTTTAACCAAAAACTATTTGTTCTTTTTCTTGTAGAAATTCACATCACTATTCTAAACAAACACGATTTCACAAGCATATAGTGACATAACTTTAAATTCCACTCTAGTGGCATAATCAACATGAATGTCAATTATTATTTGCATCTCTTGGCGATTCTCTTGGTTTATTTATCTAACATCCAACCAAACAAGCATGTCCTTACTAACTCATAAGTTTGTAAACCAAAATCATCTACAAAGGATTTATAAATCAAATTACATTTAGTACTATTGTCAAAAAAAGCATTTACCTTGCCCCTTGGGGGAAACTCAATTGGCAATGGTTGTGTTATGAAGTATTATGTTAAGTACGTGATCTAAGGTTCAAATCCCCCTTATTTAGCATGTGAGCCATGTGTTGGGGTGCATGTGGTTTCACTTGGAGGTGATAGTGATAGTGGTGGTAATCGACCCAGTTTCACATGAATATGAGATTGGCCTAGTTGTTGATTCCTCTAGTTACAAAAAAAACCATTTATCTTTTAGTTCTTATTTAAACTTTGATTTAGAATAGTATATTTATGTCTCCTCGCGGATCTTGGTTGTTGCAATGTAGTGCAGAGCATGGTTTCATCCACATTGAAGGTGTTTTAAACCTTTGTTTTTGCCACTAGATTTGTACCATTTTGGATGTAATTGTGGATGAAACTTTCAACACTTCCCATCCACATCATAATGTTTGCAGTGGTTGTTGGGATCTTTTCCCTATGGGGTTATTGCTACAATATTTTGAATTTGGTCTCGTTGGTCTCTCTTGACCCTTTTATTACTACGCATTTTTGAAATCCAACTGAATGTAGAGAACTTTCTTACTGGTAACATCTATGTTTTTCACACTAAAAGGTTGTAATATACTTTAGAATGGGTTAATAGTTCTCCAAGTTACTTCATCACTACCCTACGATCTTCTAAAGAGATACCCAACCTCATGGCCCACTTCCAGAATTTGGCCTTGTATTTTTGTGCACTCTTATCTTTGATATTGTTGAAGGATTTCAGTTTTAGGAGTTGTTCCTCTTCATGGTCTATGGAATAGAATTGATTTCAATCATTTCTTGAAATCCTCCAATTTTGTAACCATGGGATTTTCACCTAGCCTCAATGCATCTACATAGCTAATAAAGCAAGTCTAAACATTTTAAAACCAATAAATGGTTTTTTGTGTTTCTTTTATTAGATAAATGTCAAAATAAACATGTAGCTATTTTAACTAGAAATTGAAATTTTCATCATTAACTTGACTATCATAAGTTGGTATTTCAAGATTTCCTTCAACCTTTGATAAATATGGGAAGATGAAGGAACATAGTTATTATTACATGAGTCGAAAAACCTCTTTCCTTTGGAATATTCTAGGTCAACCTTTTATTCTTCATGCTTAGTCTATGTTGGGTGTCCTTCCTTATCCTTCATGACCAACAATAGTATTACTATTTCAATCAATGCAAAATGTCATTGCCCCAACCAAGTGAACTTGACTTACAAATCTTCTTCATCATGTTCTTAATTAGAAGTCCCACCATTTTGGGTTTGTTACTCCTCTCTAGACTTTGTAGCAATGCTTTTCCACTTGCTTGGTACCCATTATTGGTGTTTACCATACAAGTTGTACACTAACTATTTTTGAACTTGAGTTTTGATACTATATGCATCATAAATGATAGGCCTATGACTAGTCTATCTCACTAACATGGGTCCTTCTTTGTAGAATCAAAATTGGATGTCTATAAAATTCATTGTCAATTTGAGATTAAGCTTCTCAAGAGACCAATTCATTAACAACAATGAATATATTTGTTCCTCTCCAGTTTCAAGGTTTGGTATTTTTTGTTTTGTTTTGTTTTGTTTGGAGTGCCAAGATCAATGCCCAACAAAGTAAAATGTTGAAAATTGTAACTAGGTTCGGTGTTCATAATGACCTAATTATGATCATGACATTGTATATTCTTTATAAAGAAAGAAAAATAAATTATATTTTATTTTTGGAGTATGGATTTGATACTCAAGTTTGAGTCAAAAGCATGTTCTTCGTGCTTTTAGGTCTTCTAGGTATTTCTAGGATAAAGAATATTATTGACCATGTCTCATATTCCCATTTGGATTCTTTGTAATAAATAAATAAATTTATTTTATCAGGGAAAATCCATTTTGTATCCCAAGACCAAGTCGGCTTAAGAGCAAGATCAAGTCGACCTAAAGGAGGACTATTTGACCCTTAAGAGAGGCTATAAATAAAAGGGAGTTTGACCTCATTCAACTCATGCAAGTCTGATATGCAATAGCGAAGGGGAAAAAGAGCTAAAGAGGACAAACAAGATCAACATTTCTTAGGTAATCTATCTCTCTCTCTCTCTCTCACATGCGACGCTGGGGTTTGTGAAGCTGCTAGTTGCAGGAGGCCGAAACTGTTGGGCTGAAAATTTTGTTGTTGTCTTAGAAGAGATCTTGTTGGGGGCTTACTTGGGTCTTGGAGGGTTTGTTGGCTTTCGTCTTTGGGTCTTGGAAGTTTCTTTGTAAGTGGATTCTACAAATATAAGAAGAGAAACATTTTTCTGGGTTTTCCCCTTTGTAGGGGTTTTGCCCTGACTTAAAGCCTATATCTTGTGTACTTTGTCTCTTGTGATCTTCACTGTTTTGATAATTTCTTGACGATTAAAACTAAATAAGTAATTAAAGACCAACTAATATCACAAGTAATTATCAAGATAAGGAAAATAAGTTATAATCTACAAGTCCCCATATTTTCCAAAATAAAATCACTCTATCTCTAATCCTAATGGAATACCACATCCTATTTATTGAAATGCTCAACTCCAACACTTTTATCAACAACCCATCCACCCAGTCATTATATAATTAAGTAACAAACAAGATGAGAACATCACTTCTCATCATTACTATATCTATAGCCATGGTATATAATATACATATAACTTATATGCCCATATGTGGATATTTGTAGGAATAACAATGTGCACACGCTAGGTATGAGTTGTTGATATGTGTAATGGTTTCTAATGTCTAACATAATGCAATGATCTATAGGAAATTAATAGAATGTGCATGCTTGAGGGTGCATAATTTAAATGTGTATTGGTTGTATAATGTTGGAATAGATCCCAATGATTATTCCAAGTGTTTCCCTTTGTTTTATACAAAGGATATGATGTTATGTTAGGTTATGAATGGTTGTTACATAAAGCACAAGAATTTGGTCTCAAAGTTGAAATTTATAAAAGAGATCACACAAAAAACATTTAACGGTGACCTAAACAAACTCACAATTGCATTGTGGATACCAACTAACAATACAAGCAAGGGGATATCACTGTGGATACAAACCAACAATTCAATCCATACAAGCATATTAATGTAGAGGATCGACTGGGTATTAAAATTCATAGGTGTTGGAATTAATTATCATTACCACTGAAGGGAATAGACAAAAAAACAAAATTCCACATCAATTAACCATAATAAACATAGAGACTTAGTAGCGAAAAAACTCCAATGTTGAATGCATATGCACTCATTCTTTACTTCTTAGCAAGAACAAAATTACAATAAAGTCTAGTTCTCTGTAGCATTAACAATTTCATCAAAATAATTTTATTTAGCTACTCTCTACTGCTATGCTTGGGTTTATAGGTGGCATTGGCCTTGTTGAGAGCAATTAGAGGCCAATGGTCCTTGTCTCTCCAACTCTATATCTGCATCGCTCTTCCTCCCCATTTCATCTTTTGTTGGCATCATTCTAATTAGAGTTCCTTCTAGTCATTTTTTCCTTAGTGTTTAAAATGGAAGAGCAACATGTTAGAGTCATGTTGTAGTGAACTAATCTAACATGGGGCACTTTACACTATCAACTACATCCTCCTACCTCATCATCAATAGTCATCAGATTCACTTCCATATCCAAGAGCTTCTGATTTTACCAAGTGCATTGTCATAATTTGAGTAACTAACTATTCAACATCTCTTGTAGATCAATGAATGAAGTAATCATAATATTTGTACTAGCATTTTTTGTAAGTCACACATAAAACAATAAATGATTTTGTATATGTTGGCATTATGAGACAAGTGTTGTCCTTGATGGCAAATCACACAGATGTCAAATCATAGTGCAGAAGGTCAGCAGCAAGGAATTAATGAGCAGAAGGTTAGCAGTAAGGAATTGATGATTAGACTACAAGTATGAAGAGAAAATACATATACGCAGGTTCATTGTGACCGAGCCGCGTATACACGCGGGTTAGACGTTTCCAAGGCGCGTATGCGTATGCACACACTTTCATGCACGGAAAAGCGTGTACATGTGGGAAAGCTTATTTTTGGGTCCGTGGTATTTAGACCTATGGTTTTGATCCTTGGTATTGTGTCCGAAGTTGTTGAACCTAGGTATTGGGTCCCTAGTATTGTTTTGTTATGGTTTTGGACCATGGTATTGAGAAAGGGCTAAGACTATAAAAGGAGATGAAGATCATTAGGCAAGAGTATCCGAAAAGTCTTGAATATCTGAGGAAGGATAAGATACAATATGCAGGTTATGGGTTGATGATGCATTGCTTGATCTGAGCTAAGGAGGGATCTCACCGGTTGATGGAGAACAAGATATAAGGAGAGATCGGGATTAAATGGTTTGAAATGAACTATCTTTATATGGTTGATTATGCTTATTCTAGATCTGCATACTGACACAAGTAATGTTCTATAAATGTTATGAGTATGACTGATGTCTGGTACAGCTGCAAAGTTATAAGAAAATATTTTTAGATCTGTACGCGGGTTGGCCTTTGAAAAAGCGTGTATGTACGCGGGTTTGATTCATCGTAGTAGCATATACATTGTAAAGTAAGATATTTGAAGTTGCAGTTGGGTCTGATTGTTATTGTAGAGTTATGTGTCTGCTCTGTGTTCTGGTGACTGTGTTGTTAACAGGGTTTCAGTGTTTCAATGATTCAGAAATTGATGATGCTAGTATTGATTGTTTTGTGCTTCAATGATATTTATGGGTCCAGTATGAAAATTTGATGAAACATGGCCTTCAAATTATAGTGTTGTGCTTCAGGAGTATCCAGTCTGAAAATGTATGAAACGTGGTACCTGGAGAAGAGAAGATTGTAGGCCGGCGCCTACGTACTAGTATCTTAGCTAGTACAAGAGCAAAGGGGGTTGGAGCTCCCTTCCAGGAGAGTCTGGAGAACGAGAGAAGGTCGTAGCCTTCTGCAGGTTGTAGCCTGTGTGCTGGTAAAGGACTGCATCGGTACATTGTAAAAGAAGTTTCTTAATAAAGGAAGATAGAAACGAATTGCAGCAGGTGGTTTTCACCCACATTGGGTTTCCACCTTATATCATGGTGTTCATGTGTGTTGCTTATGTGTGTTGATCTATATGTTTTACTGCTACTGTTGACTGTTAATATGGCTAATAATGTTCTGATGCATCCATTGAAGATCACATAACTGAATCATGAGTTTAATGGTTATACGCTAGTTGCAATAGACACAGTCGCATATATACGCGGGTATACTTAACTGAAGTAGCGTATATGAATCTGAGTATGAAAATGAAAAAGTTTTATTGATTAGATAATACTGATTCACCCCCCCCCCCCTCTCAGTATTATTTCCAACAATTGGTATCAGAGCAGGTCCTTTGGTAGAAGCTTGATCGCTTAAAGGAGATCCGTGGAACAATGGGAAAGAAGCTTAAGAAGAAAGCACATAAGCAGAAGAAGACATCTCAGAAGAACTATGACAGTGGGAGAATCGATTGGGGATTAGGTGTAAGAAGCTCTTCAGATTCAGAATCAGAATCAGAATCATTTCAGAATGAAGATGAACTAGCAGGTATGAATTTGATATCCTCTGATGCTCCAGCTATCCATCCATTTGGAAAAGATGAAAGTGATAGCGAAACAACTGAATTTTCTCTTATGGGTGAACAAGAAAGATATCAAATAGAGGCAGAATTTAAAAGTCTGACAAACAAAATTAGAACTCAAGAAAAACTTTTGAACATAAAGGATGGTGCCTTCAAAGAAGCTGCTACTAGACTAAAGACTCAACGAGAGTTATTCAAGGACAAATATCAAAAGTTGCAGGATGAAGTAACATCTCTAAGAAATGAAGTCATTGAAAAGAACACAACAATCAAGGAGCTCAGAGATTGATCTAGTTATTATGAAAGTCTTGAAGCTATGACCCTCTCGCTAAAGGAAGAACTTGAAGAAACAAAGAAGCAGAATAAATATCTACTCCAAGGTATTGAAAAACAGGAAAACGAAGTTATCAGCTTAAAATCTCTGCTGGAATGTGCCTTCAGAATTCGTCAAATGCAGCAGGATGTGAATGAAGAACAAGAAAAGGAGATTCTCAAACTAAGGCAACAAATGGAAGAGGAAAGAAATGCTGAAGAAAACATGAAGAAACAATGTCTGGAAAAGGAAGAACAACTTCAAGTTGAGGTAAATATCTTGAAAGGTAAATTAGAAGAAAAGGATAAACTATTACGATTTCAAGATAGTACTAAAGCCTTGGATGATATTCTTAGTAGTCAAACGTCTCCTGCTATCAAGACCGGTCTTGGTTTTCATGAATCTGTTGAAGGTGAATCTAGTTCACAAGGTGAGGCAAGGAACTCTAAAGAGAAATCTAAAATGATCAATAAGGAGATAAGAGAGATGAGAGGTCAACAATCAAGGAAAGAGATTCTTCAAAGAAAATCTTTTACTCCTATCTATGGAAGTAATAGCCGGCCATTTACTCTAATGAATAATATTGAATGTTATGAATGTCATAATCTTGGACATGTTGTAGCTAGATGTAGAAGAAGAATGGTTCAAGATCATCACATAAAAATATCATCACATTCCAGGTACTTTAATGGATATTGTTTTTCTTGCAATATGTTTGGTCACAACACCGCTGATTGCTACAGGAGGAATATGAAACATGTAAGATGTTATGCATGTAACATGCTTGGAGATATAGCAAAGGAATGCAGGAACAAAGGACGGACATCACACCAAAAGGAGAAAACATCATCACACTTGAAGATATGGAAGAAGAAGGAAGTACAGTCAGAAAGATGTGGCACAGCACAATGTACTCAGATACATCACAACACAGACATAACAGACTCAGAGGGAGCTGAAAGTATAAAACTTCAGTATCTTGAATCTCATACGCAAGTTCCATAAAGGGAAGTCGTGTATATACGAGAGTTAGACACTGCAAAATCGTGTATATGTCAGTCTGAGGAAAAGCAGTAAGGACAGGCTCAGAAAAGGGATCTGATATGATTCAGTCCATTATTTTCTCTATTGGTTAATAGTTACAGTTTGCTGAGGATGTGTGGAAATGTTTTGATACTTGTAAGATGTCTAGAAGTGTTTTGATCCTAACTTGATGATGATGATGTATTGATGCTTATTGCTGATATATGCATGATCATATCTAACCGATGGCACAGGTTGAGGGGGAGCATATGCCTTTAATAATTCATTGTTGGCATTATGGTTAATAGTCCTTGCTGATGATGCTTATATGGCTAAATGATATATCTTGCTATGATGTGGTTATGAGTTGTCCATGATAAAATCCCATATGATTCTTGGGGTTACATAGTTGATTTTCAAATCATATTTGTGGATTGATTCTTAGATGGTGCATATATATGGTGATCAGGATAAGGAGAAGTACAAAGCTTGAATACAAAACTTCATTACTTGATGATGAGTCTCTCATATGCTGCTGTCGTCATATGCATAAAGATCATGATGCAAGGTTCCTATAGCTCTTGGTGCTCATAGTTGATGATATAAAGAAGTTTTGACAAATGAGGTTGAGCTCAAGATACATAGTGCTGATACATGGATGACTACTCAAAGTTGCTTTGTTGGAGACATGATGATGAGTTCTTATCTATATGATACTTACATATGTTGATTGATGCAGATGTTCCCAAGTAATGATACTTGGATCATGTAGATCTTGATGTTGATGAAATGGCTATGGTGGTTTCACACATGATATAATGTGAATGACTCTGAATTCTATTCAAAGGGATGAATTGATGCAGACATACCTTGTTATAGGTTGATGACTTATACTCTACAGGACATTTATAGGTTGTTGATATGAAATTGGTTGTACGTGAGTTTCACAAGGAGTATCCGCGTATATACGCTAGTTTCTGTGGATACAATCACGTATATGTTGGTTTGAATAAAATCAGTGGGCCAGACTCTGGGTGAGAAGAGTCTGATATGGGTCTGATAGAGACCATCTAGCACAGGTTCAGGGGGAGCAGATTAACTTCTAATAATGCATTGTTGGCATTACCTTAGAAGCTTTTGGTTCTAGTTCACAACTGTTGTTAGTTTCAGGTGGAACAGAGTCAGATGGAGAACAGAAGGAGATCATGGTTGCTGATCTGAAAAGTGTTTAACAGATGCTACTGCTATCAGTTATTGGTGACTTTCATAAGTCTTGTTCTAGATATTTCGTCTCTATGTCATGTATCTCTTCTGTGGTATCTCTTTATGGTGTCAAGGTCATGTAACGACCTATTTTGGTTTCCCCACTATGCCTGGGATGAACATGTAATGAACTTGGTTGGGTGGATGATCCCCACTTGGTTGGGTGATGGATGTATGTATTGAGTCTTTTGGTGATAGGAAGGTCTTTCATAATGTATATGTCTTGGTTCTTCTTGTAGAACATATTTTTGTAGATCTTGCCTACAGTCAGGGGGAGCATGAATAGCACACTTCAGCAGTGCAGAGACTCAGCATGTACTCAGGGGGAGCATGGACAGATTGGTACACCTTGGCATATACAAAGGGGGAGCTCATTCAGAAATTTCAGCAGGCACTTAGGGGAGTATGAACAACGGAATGCTTATCTTGGAAAGAGAATATCTTGGTTCGCCCTTTGCCCTTGATGTCAAAGGGGGAGAGTGATTTGGTGTTGTTGCCATCAAGTCCAAAGGGGGAGATTGTTGGCATTATGATGCATGTGTTGTACTTGATGGAAACCCTCTCATAGAAGAACATCTCACTTAATGAATCATCAGAAGAGATATCAGATGTGACTGAATGCATGGGATGCAGGACTGCTCAAAGGAATCAGATGATAGTTCTAAGTGTGACAAGTTAGCTTTGCCATCAAGTCCAAAGGGGGAGATTGTTGGCATTATGAGACAAGTGTTGTCCTTGATGGCAAATCACACAGATGTCAAATCAGAGTGCAGAAGGTCAGCAGCAAGGAATTGATGAGCAGAAGGTTAGCAGCAAGGAATTGATGATCAGACTACAAGTATGAAGAGAAAATACATATACGCAGGTTCATTGTGACCGAGCCGCGTATACACGCGGGTTAGACGTTTCCAAGGCGCGTATGTGTATGCACGCACTTTCATGCACGGAAAAGCGCGTACATGCGGGAAAGCTTATTTTTGGGTCCGTGGTATTTAGACCTATGGTTTTGGTCCTTGGTATTGCGTCCGAAGTTGTTGAACCCAGGTATTGGGTCCCTAGTATTGTTTTGTTATGGTTTTGGACCATGGTATTGAGAAAGGGCTAAGACTATAAAAGGAGATGAAGATCATTAGGCAAGGGTATCCGAAAAGTCTTGAATATCTGAGGAAGGATAAGATCCAGTATGCAGGTTATGGGTTGATGATGCATTGCTTGATCTGAGCTAAGGAGGGATCTCATCGGTTGATGGAGAACAAGATCTAAGGAGAGATCGGGATCAAATGGTTTGAAATGAACTATCTTTATATGGTTGATTATGCTTATTCTAGATCTGCATACTGACGCAAGTAATGTTCTATAAATGTTATGAGTATGACTGATGTCTGGTACAACTGCAAAGTTATAAGAAAATATTTTTAGATCTGTACGTGGGTTGGCCTTTGAAAAAGCGCGTATGTACGCGGGTTTGATTCATCGTAGTAGCGTATACATTGTAAAGTATGATATTTGAAGTTGCAGTTGGGTCTGATTGTTATTGCAGAGTTCTGTGTCTGCTCTGTGTTCTGGTGACTGTGTTGTTAACAAGGTTTCAGTGTTTCAATGATTCAGAAATTGATGATGCTAGTATTGGTTGTTTTGTGCTTCAATGATATTTATGGGTCCAGTATGAAAATTTGATGAAACGTGGCCTTCAGATTATAGTGTTGTGCTTCAGGAGTATCCAGTTTGAAAATGTATGAAACGTGGTACCTGGAGGAGAGAAGATTGTAGGCCAGCGCCTACGTACTAGTATCTTAGCTAGTACAAGAGCAAAGGGGGTTGGAGCTCCCTTCCAGGAGAGTCTGGAGAATGAGAGAAGGTTGTAGCCTTCTGCAGGTTGTAGCCTGTGTGCTGGTAAAGGACTGCACCAGTACATTGTAAAAGAAGTTTCTTAATAAAGGAAGATAGAAATGAATTGCAGCAGGTGGTTTTCACCCACATTGGGTTTCCACCTTATATCATGGTGTTCATGTGTGTTGCTTATGTGTGTTGATCTATCTGTTTTACTGCTACTGTTGACTGTTAATATGGCTAATAATGTTCTGATGCATCCATTGAAGATCACATAACTGAATCATGAGTTTAATGGTTATACGCTAGTTGCAATAGACATTGTCGTGTATATACACGGGTATACTTAACTGATGTAGTGTATATGAATCTGAGTATGAAAATGAAAAAGTTTTATTGATTAGATAATACTGATTCACCCCTCCCCCTCTCAGTATTATTTCCAAAAATATATATATATATATATATAGACCAAGCGATGAGAGGGATCAAATATCTTAAGATGCAAACTTCTTTTTTAGTGTAAAACTTGAGCAAAGGTTTGCACCTCGAGAGATTTGATCCTTATCATTGTTTGGTAGATCCTTAATTAAGATGGGTTTATGCCAGTTCTTAATAATATTATTTATATTATATAAATTTCACATCTATATCTATATATATATATATATATATATATATATATATATATAATTATTTTCATTTTCAAGTTTATTAAAACCTTGATTTAATCTCTATGGAATATTCATAGAATACTTTTAGTAGTAGTAATTTACACTATCAACTACATTCTCCTACATCATCATCAACCTCCATAGTCATGAGCTTCACTTCCATAGGCAGGAGCTTTTGATTTTACTGAGTGATTTGATTTGAGCTTTTGGTTCGACTCTCTTTGATTCAATTGGGGTTCTTGCAAATTAGTGAATGAAGTAATGATTTTATTTGTACTAGCTTTTATTTTAAGCCACACACAAAAAATCAATGATTTTATTTGTAAATTTATTACAATAAAATCTCTCTCTCTCTCAATATCCTCAATCATTAGCTCAAGTCATCTAGAGCTAGATGTGAAATTCATTGATATTGTTACTAATTGTTGTCGATCATGGGTTCGACTCTCTTTGATTCCATTGAGGAGAGGCCCTGTAATCAGAGCCAACAATTTACCTAGTTTACCATCCACAAAATATGAGGGAGTACTCAGGGCTTTCTTGTGCTTTCATTCCAAGTGTGTGTGTGTATGTATACACATTAAACATAAAAGATGTAATCTCCTGTCTTCCTCACAATCTATCCCATATTTATGTTACAACTAGTCCATGGTGATTTAGAAACCTTTATATGCAATGGTGTTTAACTAAAGTGATCATTACTGGCAATGATCCATCTTAACTCTGGATTTTAACAATATATAATGTGTGGTTTATGGACACCAGATATCCACCGAAAGGGATCACTTCCCACCAACTCATTAGCTGGTGGCCTAACCCTAAGAGCGTCAAGGAGAATTGATCTCATGACCCCCATTAGCAAGGTGCGTTAACAATAGTAGCTCTTGTGACCCCCATTATCAAGGTGCATTAACGATAGTAGCTTGAGCAATTGAGTTAACCCTTGGGGTTGAGGCTTTATATTACTTTTAACCTTTTATTATTATTATTTTTGAATTGAACCTACATGTAAATGTTTATAAACATTTACACCACTACAACATTGCCCCCATAGTCACATGTCAAATGCTCTCTACACAATAATAACAAGAGCAGCATATAGGGGTTTGCAAATATTGCATGCTAAAATAAAATAAAATAAAATAAAAAAATTTAAGCTGGGTAGCAAGTGGAGATAGATTCTATTCCATTTATTCTACTATTTTACATATAATTGATATTGTCTGGAATTATAGAGTAGGTGTTTATTATACAAAAAAAATATTGTTGCTTTGAAAACCACATATCTTATAATGTTATGGTAAAATATTTGTTCACGACAAAACTACATTTGCTTACTCAATTTTTTTTTCTTTGTAATCACTATAACATTTTGATGGTCATCCTAGATTAACTCTTCTCAACTCTTCTCACAGGTTAGAGTAGAAATAGTTGTAATAGAGGGTGATGAAGGACCAACTATAGTCTCTCTCGTCAAGAGAATTAGAGCATCCACATTGATTTGAGCACCAACATCGATTTTACCTTTTGTGTCGGGGTTGGGGTATGAAATGGGTAGCAATGCCTAATTCTAGTTTTTCGATGGCTGCCAAAGGCATAAGGAATGGAGAATATTGGGCCTAAACTCTTTAATTTAATTATCAATATTTATTATGTGGATATGCATGCCTATTTTGGAATAGGGTTTCCAAAATTTTCTTTTAATTATCAATAATTATTAGGTGGATGGTAGAGATTTAAGCGCCAGAGCATATTCTGAAATATTCTTAGTAGTAGTCACATGTCAAATGTTGAGATTTATTTTAAAAGTAATTATATATGTTAAGTTAATTAATTAAAAATGTCAAAATAAAATGTTAAATTGAGTTAACCCACTTTTATGGTTTGAATGAGCAAGATCCTAAAGCAAAACAAAAAAAATCCATTTTTTCAATACAATGACAATTTTAATATGCCTTTGTTCATGATGTTATCAAATATAAGTCGTTAAACTCTATGTAGATTGACTTTGTAAGCGGGACCATCCATGTAAAAACTTTCTAATTGGAGAAAACATTGAACCAACTCATATTAATTCTACAGGGTGAAATAGAAAATTAAAAGAAGAATTGAATTTGTGACTGATACGAACTTTACAATTGGAATAAACATTTTAACAACTATTAATACAAATTGGTCACTTGGACAATTGAACGAAGAAATAAATTGATGGAGGAGTTTTGGCATCATAAGGACAAGCAGATGATTGGTATTTTAGCCTTTTTGGGAAGAATGGAAGCAAGTGCATTGAACTTGTTTTCATATACATTGATTATTTTATGATTTCAAGCATTATATGCAGAGTTTGGATCTTCAAAAAACATGTGTTTTAATCACCATCCTAGGAATCATATCATGTAGCTATTGAGTTGAATCATATTTGTGTCCAAAAGTAGAATTCACCCTCCTATGAATTATATCATGTAGCTATTGAGTTGAATTATATTTGTGTCCAGAAGTAGAATTGGCCAAGAATTTTGCCTGTTTAATGTTCAGACTCAATTAATTAAGTATATTTGAAACTATTTTGGGTTCTCCTCAATCATCTTCTATGCCATGAGAGATTTCATTATTTAAAAAGATGATTTTCTAGATGATCATCATTATAATTGTTTTAAATACTAAAATTTTATTATTTCATTTTAAGGTGATCAGAAAGAAGTTATTATCAGTTATGTTAGGCAATCTTCGTATTGGTAATTGGTTTATTTAAAATTAAATGAAAATTTATGTGGGTGTACTCGCGAATCAATCAATCAATACAATATAACTATTAATTCTAATTGGCATTTTCCTTATGTGCACCTCGCCTTCATGACCACCAAAGTGAAACAAGCAATAAGGACACAGAGGTTACCTGAGAACAAGGGGAAACCTTAGAACTATGAATTCTAAGTGGCAATTTCCTTGTGTGCACTTCACCTTCATGACCACCAAAGTGAAACAAGCAGTAAGGACACATAGGTTACCTGAGAACAAGGGGAAACCTTAGAGGAATGCTTACCAGTTAAAATGGGGGAAACCCTAAGAAAACCTCCACAAAAATAAACGTGGAAGCACTAAGCAAACCTATTAAAATAGACAATTGAGAACAAGGTTCTATAAAGAAACCTTGAACAATGATTACAGATGAGACCATACCTCGAAACAATCTTGAGGCGAATAAGCCAAGTGAATTAGAGGAATAGCAAGAAGGTTACATGCATAAACGTGGAAAGGAAAGCTCGTTCCTTCTAGCTGGTGTGGACCTTTGGTCGAAGCTAAACAAAAGAAAACTATCAAAATAAGGCATTAGTAAACCCTACACCATGTAGAATGGAAACAATTTATGAAAAATAAGTAAGTCGACTTCATGCATTTGCTTGAGAAGTGCTCATTGTTTAATGCACCAAAGGAGAATTACACCATTGTATTTGTCCAATACTTGAGTTGCTCAGGACACCCAAATGAAAGGAAACTAAATTCAAAGTAGGTAATATATTCTATGGTCGAAACTTCCAGAGGGGAAAGAGTAAAATTGTATGAGATACTGCATACAAGGCCAAATTGTTAATTTTGTTATAAATGTCTATAAACAAAGAGAAAGAATAAATGAAAACCCAAAAAATTGTGATTTACTGAACAACTCCATTATGGATTTCTTTTAAGGTTTTCTTTGTAAATATGAAACCTGTTTAGACTGCGAAAAGTGAATAGATAGCGAATTTAGCAAGGAGAGTTAGGACAGAGTAAAATCTCCTTAGCCCTTAGTAGAGTGGCTAGGGAAAACAACAAAATGAGCACAAGGCAAGGGTAGCTTACCCTAGCCAAAACTACACCCTAATCAACCTCCATCACTGGATCGCCTTGTGCAATCTCAGCCATCCAAACCTAAGGATCACGTGCCAGAGGATTTTTGAAATGACACATAGTGGACCCTGTGGCAAAGTCATGTGACCAGCCTTAATGCACCAAACTTTAATAAGGACATTGTCTACCGATGTCACAAATTCGCCCTGGCGATATATTTCTTGCTGGAATCTGGTAAAAAAAAATCAAAAAATCAGAATGTTGGAGTGTTTCAATTCATTTTTGATGGTGGAAATGGATTCAACATCATCAAGAATCCTTGGGGCACCCAAAATCCTGAAGTTTGACAACTATAACCCAGATTAAAAGAAAATAAATAAATAAAAAATAAAACAAATAAATAAATAAAAAATTACCTGATTTTAGCATAATCTTGTGGAAATTTCCATTATTTTTCGAGCTAATTTGTGGGCTCTTTAGACTACGCTTTTAATAAGTCTATGTCTTAGTTTAACCACTTCCAAATGTAAGTGGAGAGTAATGGGCAAAAGATATTTAATTTTTTTTATTTAGCAACTGGCTCTTGTCACTTAGTTAAGAACACTCAATTCGAGTTAATGAGTTGAAGTTTAGTTTGCTTGAGTTGATTCCTAAAAAAATTAGGAGCCTAGCTTAGTTAATTCGAGTTAGGTGCATGAAGTTCAGTTGTGTGTAGTGATTCCTAAATTTTAGGAGCCTAGGTTGAGTTAATTTCAGTTGTAGCAATTTAATTCAGTTAAACTAAGTTATGGCCAGTTAAACTAGTTCTCACTATTGGAGGAACTAGTGGAAGGTCAAGTTGTGGAAGTGGAACTTCAACTACACTCAGTGATCAACCAGTTAACTCATCAATTAGCCTAAATTAATTGATGCATGTAGATAAGATAAGATAAGATAATTATATTTATGTCCAACTAATGACCACAAAGTAGGTCAAAGGGATTGTTGAGTACAATGATGTCCATAAAATGTGGGAGAACCAAATGATCTCCTATAAAAAAATACAATGCATGAATATAAAAGGTACAATGCAGGAACACAAAAGATACAATGTATGGAATGCCCCGACGAAGAGGATCAGAGCCATCTCTCCTAACATCCGAGACTGACTTAAGAGCACTAGAAAAAAATCCACAAAGTTTGTTGGCCTGATGAACGGTCAGTGGGAGGTATGGACTGTCCACTAACTTGTTGTCTGGGGGAGTTTGTGCACTGCTGAGGTTTGGAGGACCTAGTCCGTCTCCCAGGGACGGATCTGAGACGATTTAGTTGTTGAGGTCTCGTGTGGTGGGGTGAGGTCCCACGGATGCTCACTGGTCTAGAGTTTGGATATGAAACGGTATCAATCATTCTCTTTGTGTCCTTGTCTGAGGGTAATGCCCTGAAAAATGTTGTGATCCTCTGTGTGGACTGTCCACTAACTCGTTGCCTGGGGGAGTTTGTGCATTGGTGAGGTCTGGAGGACCTAGTCCTTCTCCCAGGGACGAATATGAGACGATTTAGCTGTTGAGGTCTCATGTGGCGGGGTGAGGTCCCATGGATCCTCACTGGTCTAGAGTCTGGATATGAAACGGTATCAATCGTTCTCTTTGTGCCCCTGTTTGAGGGTAATACCCTGAAAAATGTTGTGATCCTCTTGTGGGGTCCAGTCTGATGGGAGGCTGAAGAATATGCACTTGGAACCTAAGAGCCTCCTGCATATTTAGGGCCAAACATCTCTAATTGGGATACCTGAAAAATTTTGTGAGGGTCTGAGAGTCTCTGAAGCAATGGAACCTTCCTCTGATCTCGTAGTAGATAGGGAATCCAAAAATGAAGTGCACCTCGGTCTCTACTTCCCGTAAATAGAGAATTCGAGGTACCCAGTTGAGATGGAGATTATAAGGCAGTGTACCATCAATTGTAGACTATTCCAATGTGTATATGTGGTGCATGCAGTCAGAGGAAGAACCTAGAGGAATTGCACAATTCAATTGAAGGAATTTCCTGATAAATAGGGGCCTATTTCATCTAGGAACAACGCAAGAAAATAGGAGCTTGGAGGACTTGAAAATTAGCTAAGTGTTGGCTAGAGTGAGTCAGGCAGAGATATAGACTATACACTTGCAAGTTGTGCTCAAGCTTGAGCAAACATATGTATTCATATCTATTTTTTTATTAATGCAATACAAATACGAAGGGGTTTTGAGCAGTTGCTCTCTCCTAGATAAATCTTTGTGCATGTGTAATGTTTCCTTTTGGATGACTATGATTTGTGTTCTAGATTGTGAATTAACTTTCGCAGAACAGTAGAATAAAGTAACTTCGAGTCTTGTGATTTAGTAAATTTCATGAGCAAATCGTAATTTTATAAACATTTTGTTATATAATTTATTTATAAAAAACAAAATCAACATTTTTTTGACGTCTAAAATGTGCTAGACCCCTATTGATAGGCTGTGACATATTGAATTTTGACCTATTGATGGGGGAGTCGTCTAACGAGGCGGAGGAATTGCTCGGATGACTAAAAGTGGCCGGAATCCGGGAAAAAAATTTCAAAAAATCTTGTAGAGCCAGTGTTTGAATCGTATTTTTGATGGTGGAAATGGGTTCAGCACCATCAAAAACGTCTAGAACACCTAACATTTTGAAGTTTAACAACTATAACTAGGATTTACAAAATTTCTTGTCGAATTTTCTCTAAATATGACCAGAATTTCCATAACTTTCCAGGCAATTCCTCTAGTTAGTTAGACTACAACATTGATGGGCTGTGACATGTTGAATTTTGACCCTTGGTTTGGTTGGAGGAGACCCTAACATCATGCAAAGCCAAGTAAGTAAATACATTTGACTATGTACCAACTAGAACAGAGACTAAGGTACAACACATAATTTGAGTTGAGAGTCATTTTCACTGTGAATGGCAGGTCGTTGCTTTTGTTTCCATTGCTTGTGCGGTGGTAGAAGGAACACAACTATTCTATGAACTCCACACGTTCCAATGAAAGTTGACTGGCCAAGAAGGAATCTACCCTTGTTTGTTTTTTATTGGTATTCCCCTATGCTGCTGCTATCATCGACTAAGCTTAACAAAGTTTGGTTATTTTAGATCATTGAAAACATGGTGTTAGTCTTTCTAGTATTGTTGGTTTAATTTAAGTGTTTGTTGAGCGCCCTTGGGGCTTAGCTGCTATTTGCAAGGCCTACCTCGACATTCTAGAAGAGCCCACGAGTTATTTTCTTTGTCAATTGGGGATTTTGGGTTCATGAGTGATAAGGAGACGAGTGCCTTTGTAGATGTCGACACAGCGGAATTTAGTTCAAGCTCTGCTATGATAGACCCTGTGATACCAGATAGTTCTAAGTAAATCAACTGCATTGCAGAATGCCAAATGCTCACTGCCTAATGCTTCTTATTTTAGTTGGGACAGTAGCATGGCTATGCAGTCAAAGGGGGCATAAGGTCTTCATCTCGTATGAATAATATTTATGGACCCAAGAAGTTTAGCTTTCCAAAGGACATCTCCATGCTAACTCTCAAAATCAAGGGACCGCCCCAACAGCTGGTGGTCAAATTCTGCTTTCCTGGGCTGGCACCAAAAAGGAAGTTTCGTGTTTATCTTTCCAAGGTTTTCTAAAACTTTTCCATTCCATTTTTACTTTACGCTGTAAATTATAGGGAAAATGGTAGATTTTAGGCAAAATCTATCAAATTCCAGTCTGGTTACTATAATGATATTTTCTCATTACTACTAATTTTATGTTTTATGATTAATTTCTTGTGTGGTTATATTGAGGGGCAGAATCTATCCCTTGACACATTTCTTCACCAAAGAACAAAGTTGATCTTCATTCCCTTCTTTTACTATGTATGTAAGATATCTATGTGTATTTGTCACTGAGTCTATGTGAGCGTGCAAGTCCTGTCGTCGTCCTTTTTGAACTATAATAGCATATGATCTATGAAGGCATCATCGGTCATCCTGTAAACCTGTTTGAGACTGACTATACAAATCCCTCTCTACAGGTCCAATGAAATATTGTAAGGTTTTCAGGCAATAATAAAAAAACTAAAATTTCAACTTCCGACCTTCAAAAAACAGGACTTTGTAGAGCAAGGCTTTGAGTCCTGCATATATAGGGCCAAACATCTCTGATCGGGATACCTGAAAAAGTTGAAGAGGGTCTGAGAATCTCTGAACAAGCAATGAAACCTTCCTCCGATCTCGTAATAGACAGGGCATCCAAGAATGAAGTGCACCTCGGTCTCCACTTCCTGTAAATGACATACCTGGTAGAGTCTGTTTGGTTTATCCACTTGGTGGTCCATCTCTACCCAAAGTATATGAGAACCCACTTTGAACTGGCCTAGAGGAATGCAAAGAGCATGCATCTAGTGGTGAAACGTATACTGGGGTCGAACAATGAACCTGTCTCTCAACTCCAAGAAGTGTTCAGCGTAGAAGGCCATCTTTGGGCGCAACCCTCTTGGAGGATTGACCCAGGTGACCTGGACGAACTGCCTATAGATGTCCTCCCTGATGATCTTGTTTAGCTCTTGTCTAGTAGGTAAAAGGTGACCAGGAGCATCTAAGGAATATCAGAAAGGAGGGAGACGATCCAACTGAATTCCCACTGACTCTAAGAGATTTGAAACTCCTGTAAACCAACATCTAGCTTGGCCTGAGGGAGTAGAATGGGCAATAGTCTCAGAAGAGCAATATGCCAAGTAAGGATATCAGTCCCTACTCTTTATCGAGTCTGCCAAGCCCTGGACACGATGCAAGAATGAAACCAATCTGAAGACCGTCTCAAGCTGAAAGGGCTGAGCTCCAAACTCTGCAAGGATGATGTGCTATGGAAATTGTCAGTTTGCACCTAATGATGCAGCGGAGAAGAAGAATATGGACTCTCTCAGCTAAAGCCTAGTCTGAATCAAGTAAAGACGGTCCCCAAATCTTTGAGCCATATAGAATAGTGGGATGGATCAAGCTGTCCATGAGGCTCATGTTGGACGAGATGTCCTGAAAGTGATGTCGAAAGCACTGTCTCTCGGGAAGGGCTAAGGATCCATATCCTTTGTTGATCTAAGGCTGAAGCGTTGGTCGCAAACTGAAGCAGGGACCTGAGAATTGCACCCCCAAGTAAGTATACGTGTTGATAATCTCAATCTCCTACCCTCTGAATAGAAATTGAAGGTCTGAGGTTTTCTTCACCCCATTAAAAGATCATAACCTTGGTTTTACCCAAGTTGACCGTCAGTTGTTGATGATCACAAAATAGAGCTAAGGCATTCAACTACCTTTGTAATCCTTCTGGGGATGAGGAGAGGAGGACCACATTGTCAGCAAAGAGTAGAATAGATATCATAACATGGTGAAGAAGGCAGCCATAAGTGTCCTGGATATGCTCATGTAGAAATGCTTCCAACTCATCAATATAGATCCCAAACAAGGTAGGGGACAGTGGACAACCCTGTTTAACCCCAATAGTGCTTCAAATGAAATTAGACATCCCATGGACTACGTGAAGACAACCCAGAACGGACTCATATAGGCGCATAAT
The DNA here is from genome assembly GCA_031772625.1 of Pinus tabuliformis. NCBI lineage: Eukaryota > Viridiplantae > Streptophyta > Pinopsida > Pinales > Pinaceae > Pinus > Pinus tabuliformis. Next base: position 1,647,937,584 of record CM062818.1, on the reverse strand, counting down.
AGCAGTCAATAAGGTTGCAGAGATGCCAATATCTCTGAGTCTCTAGATCAAGGCCTCCCTCAAAACAGAGTCAAAATCTTTCCAAAAATCTATGAAACAATAGTAGACTTTTGAAGAGCAGTGTCGTTCCTCCTCAATCATAGCGCAAAGGGTGAAGATGTGGTCAATGGTTTGATGAGTCGGTTGAAACTTGCCTGTCCGCTAGCTCTGAGTTGTCTCTACTTAAGGTCACTGGAGAGCTTCCTATGTAGAATAGTAGCATACAACTTCGAGAACATGTGACCCACCATGATCGTTCTGTAGTTATTGGGATTTGAGCTAGACCCTGATTTGTGGATTGGATGGATGATGTGGTGTGACCATGTTGGTGGAAAACCTTCACAGACTACATGTTTTAAGAGATCAGCCAAGTAGCTAACCAAAACACGAAAATCGTGCTTAAAGAACTCTGCTTGGTAGCCTTCCTCATTGGCTGCTTTGTTGTTGTTCATCACCCAAATGGCCTCTCTAATATCTCTGTCTGAGAATAGATAACATGAAGATGATGGGGTGGTAACATGAATTTGGACCTGCCCGAGAATATCATAAAGGTTGGAAGTGTGAGAGAACATGGACGTAGGGTCGAGGTCAGGTGGAAGAGGGGAGCGTCGGGGAAGGATGGTACACCAGAATTGTTTAGGGGAGTGGGCAAGGAGAGCTTTTGGCAAGGGAAATCATAGTTACGAAAGGTGTTTTTAGAAGTTTGTTTTGGATGTCTTGTTACATATTAAAGTAATCTGGCGGGTCGTGCACAAAGTTGTACAAATTTTTAAAATAGTAAAGTTTTAGTCAGACCAAGGTGTGTGATAAAATCTTGCAGGAGATGCTAAATTACAGTTTCAAAATATTCCCAAATATGTAGGCTATATTTTAGAAAATGTATATTCATCATTGCAATTTTAAGATATCGGATTTCAAAATCATGTTTAAATCGTATATCATACATTTTTTCCATTATTAGTCCTTTGTTACTGCCCACTAGGTGACATATATCAATAAGAAAAATATTGCACATATTACTTAGAAACTTACTGTACTGTAGGCTGTGCTTGTTCTTGTTTCAACAAACACAATTATTGTTGAGTGTGGTGCTTGTTGAGAATATGTTCGTCTGTTGAGAAATCATTGAGTGTCCTCCACAAAATCCTATGTCCAAAGAACTAAGAATTTCACGAGTTTCAATCCCACTTCTTCACCCCTATGATTGACGCTATGTGATTTATTTCACGAGTTTCAATCCCACTTCTTCACCCCTGTGAGCATCACCCGATGCAATGAATGCTAAGTGAACTATTCAAATCATGAGAAATTAGTCACTTACGACTACCTCTCATGGAAATGGTCATACATGAATGACTTACTTAACGCAGTTGAATCCCAAAAATGATATCTAATATAATGCACTGCGTAAACCCCTATACTTAAACTAAGAATTTGTCAAAGTCTCTCCCAAAATTTAAGAGCATTCAAAGGAATGGTATACCTTAGCAAGTATTCAAGAGTGTAATCATTAGGAGATGGCCTGTATTATAGGTTTACTGTATATGCCTTTTCTAACGAGGATCTTGACTCCTTGTCTGTTATTTTATAAACATTTCCTTTGTGTTGTTTTTATAGCTTCAGAAGGCCTTTTGCATAGATTAGTAGCTTGCATGTAGGAGAAGAAGTTCACTTTAGGTGGTTGTTTAAGAGGAACAATTAATATGACTTCTTTACTAAGTGTTTTGGCCGAGGGGTTGAGGGGCCGAAGGGCCGAGGTGGGCTCCTTCTCTTAAGTTACACGACTTTCCCTTTTGTAGAGGATCAAAATGTAAATTTGTTGTAACCTGAAGACTATGCTCAGATCCTCCAATTTTGCTTTGAATCTCAGCGTAAGTTAGAGATGGTGAACCTGTTGCCTGAGGGATTACAGTAAGACTTTTTCCAGATACAGCGCGGAATCCTACTGATGCTTGAGACTCTCCTTTTCTTACAATTTTGTCTATAAAGGTCGTTCTCCCAAGGTTCACCAATCCCTTGGGTTTTGTGGATTTAGGTGGGGGGTTTTGATCTTTTTCTATCTTTCTATTCCTAGTCATTCATAAAAACCTATTCCTATTTAACCTCTAAGCTTTTGCTGAAAAGCGGGCTGGTAAGCAAGCACTTTACTTGCTAGGTACGCAGGTTCTTACCTCCCATTTTTAAAACCCAATTATTTTTTAGAAAGATAAAAAGGAAATCACTTTGAAACACTCTCCCCGACAACGACACCAAAATGTTGGTGCACTAAGATGTCTTTTTTACATGCAATCTTAATTCCTACATTAATTGTCAACCCAAGGCAAGTCTTTTTATTTCAAGAGTGTCAGCACTATATATGCAGTGAATTCAGAGGTTAACTAATAAAAAATCATTACAATTGCTAATGACTATCTTTCCAAACTCAATCCAAACAATTATGAAAGAAGTAACTGTGAAAGAAATTCATAACATACTTTGCAATTCTACTTAACCTATCATGAAAGCAAATGAATCTGAATACAACTATAAAGAATCACACTTGGCAGTCTTAAATGGAATTGAAACTAATTCACTCAATCATTAAATGGAACTATGACAATTGAACAACAAACGATAATTGAACAACAAATCCCAATTGAACAACAACTGATAATTGAACAAAAAATGATAATAGGACAACAAATGATATCTGAACAATAAATAACTATATTTCTGAAAGCGATCAATTCTATCTCTAAAATCTATGATAACATTACTTGGAATGAATTAGTGATCTAATGTCGGCACTAACATAACCAATCCAACCAAAAGCATTACTCATATATAATACACGGCTAAATCTGAATCTCCAATGAACAACAAAATAAAATCGAATCGACAATCGTCACGACAATCAAAATGATATTAACTTAACATTAACAAATAGTAAAGAATGAAATAGAAAAGATTATAGCACAAGCGAAGCAGTAGATCTTCTCTTGACTGGGCCCAGAGTCGCCAGAAGTCTCCGCTATGAGATACTCATAATATAATTATGATTTAAACGCAGTCTTCTTCATTAAAACGAATAACAGAGTTACAACATCACCAAAGTAACAATATTATATGTCCAAAAGAATAATTATAAACTGTGAATTTCTGAACTAGTCGTGTAGTTTGCCTTTCGGCCTTATATATAACAATTAGAAAATTAAATAGATAAAAGTGAATCCTCGGGATCAGGGGATCCTGAGGATTTCGCAATACTCAATCTGATTTTGTCATAAAATAGCATTGGTCTACCCAGTCTTCCGCTATCCTACCTTGCCTCTGACGCTGTCTTTTTCCTTTATGAGATGTTGTTGTTTTGTCGATTGAACAACTATAATCCAATTCACATCTTCTGCACATAAAGATAGTAAAAATCAGTTTTTCCTGCTTAGATTCGTTTAATTTGTTACCGATTACTTTTACCCAACTTTAACTGTAATTTCCTCTACTTTTACCCATAAACAAAGATAATCATGTGAGGATGATTGCTAAACAAAGATATTACCAAGGAGAAAACATACCTTTTTCTTGACCCAACAGTTGTTGACTCATACATCCTTTAATTCTCTGTACTTTCTTATCGGAGAAACTCCATATCGCAACTTCATAGTGGGTTAGTGTTCCGATACTTCTCAGTCCCGGTGTCTTTAGCTCCTCTAACGTTGAGCTCCTTGATTATTTCTCCTCCATGGGACCAGGAGTTATGACCTGCAACTTAACATTGAGGTGTTGAGGCATTTTGTTCCTACTGGGAGCCAATCTTCCTTTTCTACTGCATTGTGCCCTTGGTTCTTTGTATTTACATGACCAAGAGCCAACCCAATATCAGAAGTCCCCTCCATCAAAACTTTTCAATAACCATCTCTTCTAGAGTTTTGATATCTTAATTTTCCGATATGTCGAGCTCTAATATGACATCATCACTCCACGTGGAATCTTTATAGAGATGACATGTGTCACCTTGATTTGGCACACTAGGGCACCCAATATCATTGAATCAACATGCCACGTAACCTATCGTACTGCTATATCATGCTGACGTCAAATTACATTGTAGCTGATCGGAACCAATTTCATGTTGCGATGTGTCCTACTGGGAGGAGAGAGAAGAGGACCCTTGGATTTGCAACAAAATCCTTTGTTAATCTTATTTGGCATTACTCAGCACTTTTAATACTATTGTAACTTCTTAGTGTACCACATTTGAGAAGTTTTGATACCCCGTTTTCACGGTCCTTTGATATTCCGATATGTCGATACACTGACCTCTGATGTTTCGATGCACCGATACGCTGACCTCTGATATTTAGATGCGTCGATTACTGGTGTCCAGATCGCCGATATGACGATGTGCCGATATTTGGAACCTCCAATACACTGATACACTGACATTCTAACCTCCGACATTCCGATCCCCAATGACTGGTATCCAGATTTAGTATATCACGAACCTCTGATATGTAGATATGCCTTCCTTCCTAAGGCTTCACAACCATGAACTTCAACAGCCCATATCTTTTGATCCAGGAATCCATTTCTGAACTTCCGCATATTGTAGGAAAAATTTTCCAGAGAACTTTGCATTGGATGGGGTCTGATGTAGTATTTGAGTACATTTTCTACATATGAGATGGATGTAAATATTTCTACTCCTTGACTTTTCTTTACTTTGTGCTTAGGAAGCTAAACTCTCAATCACCAGGGTAATCATTTTATGGCTTCTTCAGTAAGCCTTCTACTATGATGATTTTCTACAAGAAGCCTGTAACTACCATGGAGTTCCATCTGGACCATCACTCTAATCCTCATTTTTTGGCTTCTTTAGTAAGCCTACTATTGTGATGATTTTCTATAAAGCACTTCAACAACCATGGGATTCCTCCCAAACACCCAATAATCATTCTGACCCTTGTTTGACATCAATTCCAACACTTACATAGCCACCCATTCACCAGCAGATGTCCAACAATCTCCCCCTGAGGCAAGGCATCAATGCCAACACTTACACAACCACCCATTCAGCATAAAATGTCCAACAAAAATATGAGTTGAAACTACTGCCTCTAACAGTTAGAATCACTCTTTTGGGCAAATCGAATTTTCTTCACCCCTGTAACTAAAAATCGAACTATTGCCCCAACAATTTGGCTTGCCTCTTTAAGCACTGCGTTGTCTCTAGAATTTCGGCTTGCTGCTCCTCTTGAGCAGCGAAATTCTTTCTTCCACTTATGAGCTTCTCGGCTGATCACTTATGCTCTGATACTATGTGAAAATTCCAAAACTGGAATCATATTGGAGCAACTGGAATTTATTTTTCTAATTGTTAATTATTTTAACAATTTATCTACTATGACAAATATCAAATAAATCACACTAAAACCTTCAAAAATAAAATACTACGGAAATAATAGCACTAGAATCTGAGAAAATACTAGCAAAACCTAACTTCGGAAAATCAGTGCAGTAGTGAAGGATTTTATTATTATCCAGTAGTGAAAAATATGAGTACAATCTGGATGCCTAAAAATGCAAGTCCACAACATGAAAATCTGGGACAAATTATTGAAGGGTATTACCCTTCCTCCACAAGTAATCCTGACACAACTTACCTTCATAAAATTGGCCACCCAAACCCTAACATGAGCCCTTCTGCACTGCCTCTGGCCTGTCTCCCACACGTGTGGATCGAATCTACCCTTGATGAAGTTGTTCTTCCTATCTCTACTAAGGAAATCATCTCTCCGATTCTCTGGAAGACTTTCCTGGCCTCTGGAACTCAGAACGAATTTTTCCTCACCTAAATCGAACTGCCTTTCTGAATCAACTGTGTAGTCCTCTATGTTGCCTCATTGGGAATAATTAGGACCTCTTGCTACTGCCTTTCTGAAGCAACTGTTTATCCCTCTATGCTGCCTCACAGGGAATAACTCGACCCTCTTGCTACTACCTCTCCGGATCTAGATAACTTCCTCTAGATCACTGTCCCTTCCCCTCGCTATCTCTTTGTATGTTTTTCTGTAGATTCAACAACTCAAGTAATTTTCTAAAACAAAAGACAAGAATCTACTCTACTCTTCTCAACGGAAACCAAAAATGATCAATGAAAACAATAAGCAGAAAGAGGAAGAATATCAATGGCACATAACACAATATTTCTCTGGGGAAAGCAACTGCTCAAAACCCCTACTATCTATATTGCATTAACCAAAAGATATTATAAGAAAATACAATGCTTGTTCTCACTAGAACAGTTTCTGCACAAGTATGATCTAATTCTCTACCTCACAAGCGAGCTCAAGCCAACACTTAGCCAAATTTGTTGCCTGCCAAGCCCCTACTTCCTTTTGCAATTCCTAGAGGAATTAGCCCATATTTAATTGTGAAATCCTTTTTCCATAACTATGCAATCCAAACTTACATCCTCAACTGATTGCATGCACCATCTGTACACCTCGAAAAATTATACAACTGACAATACACTATCCATGCACTCTAGTCTCAACCAGGTCTTCCTCTAAACTAACATGCATGATTTATTTATGAGTGAATCTTTAGTTAGCTGGTGTGGCATTGAGGATGCATTGGTGCACCAACTCACTAGTAGACCTCTACTAGTTCCTCCAATAGTTGGAACTAGTTTAAATGACTATAACTCAGTTGGACTGAGTTATCTAATTACAACTCCAATGAACTCAATTTGGACCCCTAAAATTTAGGGATCACACTTACATGACTCCAGATAAACTTCCAACTCGAATTTTCAAATTCAATTAAGTCAATTTAACTTAATTAACTATTTACAAGTTGCTATGAGAATATAATTCGATTTTAATTAACAATTTAATTCAAGGACAAATTAAATTGGAATTTATTGTTGCCATTTTTAACACTCCCTCTCAACAAGAAAGGGATTATCATCTACCCCGATTCTGTCTTTCTGAAACTTTAATTTAAATATTAACAATGCCTTTGTCAAAATGTCTGCATCCTGCTCCTCTGTGGGAATGTACTCCAACAACATAATCCTCCTCTTCACACAATCTCAAAGATGATGATACCAGATATCAATATTCTTGGACCGATCATGAAAAACTAGATTTTTAGAGAGTCTGATACAACTCTGATTTTCACAAAAAATCATAGTTGGATTCATCTATTGACCAAACAAACCAACCAGAATCTTCCTCATCCAGATAGCCTCACAAGCTGCTTGACTAGCAACCATGTACTATGTCTTTGTTGAACTAAGTTCAACTGACATCTATTTCATGTTGTACCAAGAAACAACTGTTGAGCCAATACTGAAGATCCCTCCTAATGTTCTCTTCTTGTCGAATGGATTCCCTGCCCAATCTGCATCGGTGAAGCCTTGAAGCTTCACTCCCTCTATCCGACTGTACAACAATCCATATTGAGTAGTGCCTCTGAAGTATCTCAACACATGCTTTGCCGCCTTCCAATACATATTGGTTGGCCTAACCATCGCTTGACTAAGTTGGTTAATTGCATAACACATGTCTGGTCGTGTGTTCACCAAATACATGAGTGAACCCACAAGCTGTCTGTAAACAATAGCTTCCACTACTTCACTTGAAGTAGCATCCTCCTTCCTCCAGTTACCTGCTAGAGGAGTCTCCATGGGTTTACTGCTTTCCATGCGGAAGCCCCTCAGTATCTTGTTGGCATACTTTCCCTGAGAGGCAAATAGTTCCCCATCACCTTGCCATACTTACATGCCCAAAAAGTAGTGCATGAGCCCCAAGTCCTTCATTTCAAACTCTCTTGCAAAATCCTATTTACAATACTTGATCAACTTATATCCACCTATCAGAATCAAATCGTCGACATATCAAACAATAATAAAAAAATTACCTTCCACCACAATATGGTACAAGTTTGCATCTGCTTCACTTTTGATTAAGCCTAACCTGGTGAAGTAGCTATCGATCATGGTGTACCAAGAACAGGGTGCTTGCTTCAGCCCATACAATGCTCGCTTGAGTCAGCACACATGTGACTAATGGTCAAAGGTCTCAAAACCTTCATGCTGCTCAATATACACCTCTTCCTCAATCATGCCATTAAGGAAGGTTGTCTTTACATCCATCTGATGTATCTTCCAACCCATCTGCGCTGACAGTGCAAAAATGGATCTGAGTGATGGGTACCTTGTAGTAGGAGCAAAGGTGTCATTGTAATCAATCCCCTCTACCTGAGAAAAGCCTCGGGCCACAAACCTGGCCTTATGTTTCTCCACACTACCATCTGTTGCTTGCTTTCCCTTGTAAAGCCATTGGGAACTCACCACTGAATTGTATGCCGGTCTTGGGACCACATCCAAAACACTGTTATGAACAATGGAGTCATACTACTCCCCCATGGCATCATCACAAACTGGTTATTGCACTGCCTCCTCAAAAGAAGATGGCTTTATCTCAACACATTCGCTCATAAGAGCTGTGTATCTAGTGTACCTCTCAAGTGACCTCCTATGCCTGCATTGTGATGTGGGTGCTCCCACATTCTCTCTTGCATCATGCAATAACCTATCAGCCTCTCTGGTGATCTTTCTCCCATCTCTGGAAGACTCTGCCTAAGTGGATGTCTCCACTCTCGGATCCTCTGCATGTGGTTGCTCCACAATAATATGGGGTTCCTCCTTAGGAGCTAAAATCTCCTCAACCGCATGTAGCTAAAGCTCCCTCTCAAGAGAACATCTCATGGCCTTCTCTTCGTCGAATTTTAAATCCGTGTGAACCACTGCCATCTTGTTGGTCGGAAGTACACTCGATAGTTGTGAGGTGTATCAGTGTACCCCACAAATATCCCCAACTCTATTGTCGGCTCAAGCTTATCCGTGCATCTTTGGTCACATGGAAATATACCGATGATCCAAAAATCCTGAAGTGACCTGCATCTGGTCTTTTCCCTAAGAAAGCCTCCTCTGGTGTACTCATCCCAAGAATTCGATGAGGGCTTTTGTTCTGCAAATAAATAGTTGTGTTACATGCCTCAACCCACAAGTGTAGTGGTAGGCCCTGATCATGTAACATCGCCTGTGTTACCCTACAATGCTTCTATTATTCCTTTTAACCACCCCATTCCGCTGTGGATTATGAGGTGTTGTCAACTCTCATCAAATTCCTTTTGCCCCAAAAAATGTTTTAAACTCAATCAAACATACTCACCACTGTTATCACTCCTGAGAGCTTTAGCCTTCTTGCCAATATCTTTCTTGACCAATTCTTTAAATTCACAAAAAATTGCAAAAGTTTGATCTTTCTTCTGTATGAAGAAGATCCAACATTTACAAGAAAAAACATCAACAAATATAACATAATACATGTGCTTGGTTATGGATGTTGTTGAGAACGGTCCACACACATCTAAATGGATTCGATCGAGGATCACCTGTGCTCGACTGTCTTTTTTTTGAAAGGAAGCTTTGGTGTATTTTCCCAAAGTATACCCTTTGTATGTGTCAACTTGCTCTAGTGTACCTTTTAAAAGACCAGTAGAAATTTGCTCCATGATTTTCAAAGCGCCATGATGCAAGTGGCCCAACCGCCTGTGCACAATCTTCTACCTCCAACTTGTAGAGATTCTTCACCCGAATACCTATCCTCTTTACCTATCCCGTGGCTATGTGATGAAGGAACACCTTTCCCTTACTAAAGATCACATCATAGCCTCTATCCTCCAACATGGCAACAAATACCAAGTTCTTCTTCAACCCAAGAACATACATAACATATCTCAAAGTGAGGGGAGCACCCAACTCCCTCTGAAAGGTAATTGTACTAAGACCAATAGCACTATACCTCTTGTCATCACCCATCTCGATATGCATACGGATCCTTCTCCTCCAAGTCACTAAAGAGCTCCTTATTACCTGCCCTATGGAAAGAAGCTCCATTGTCTAGGTACCATACACTACTCGTCATCGATGACACCATACATGTGATGAGGGTAAAGTCCAATTCGAATTGTGAGGCAAGAGCCTCACCTACCTCTCCTGCTAAGGGCTTCTTATTGGCCTTCTTGAGCGAAAAATTTGTAGAAAAATGTCCTAGCTCGTGACAATGAAAGAACTTGACTTTCTACATGTCCTTCTTCTTGCCTCCATGACAAGAATCCAATTTGGAATGGGATGCCTTCCCCTTCCCTTCCTTTTCCTTACTCACTAAGGCATAATTTTCCTCATCATCAGTCTTTGATGATGATCCATCTCTAGTATTCCTCTGAATCTCTTCCTACCCCAAATCTGACCACATTCGTTCCTAATACGGTGGCTTCTCCCTCCCATTGACAAAGTCTTGATAACTTTGCCAACTCTTGGGAAGTCCTAGAAGAACTAGGTTCACCATATCATCCCCGGAAATAGTAATCCCAACACTTCCAAGCTCATCACGACAATGAGTGAACTTGGTCAAGTATTTCGGAATTGAGTCTCCCTTCTCCATTTTGATCTTTCTGAGTTTGTCCTTCAATGCCAACTTCCTATGGTCACTTCTTTTCTAAAACAGGTCTGTCAATGCCTTCCACATAGCATATGGAGTTTCCTTGCCATGGAGACTCGAGACAATGTGGTCTCGAACTCCCTCAATGATAATATACCTCGCCTTTAATACACACTTTCTCCATTCAGCGAGATCTTTAGAATCCAATGTTGGAGGCTTAGTAACGTCTTGATCAATGAATTCCTTGAGGCCATTGTCTTCTAGCACTGCTTCCATCCTGTCCTTCCAGGCTATGTAATTCGAGCTGCCTTCCAAGGCATACTCAAGTCTCAAATAGTGGAAAGCCATTTTCCGACTTTGAAGTATGAACTACAAATTAGAATTTCACTTGCACAACAAACCCGAAATCTCCTCTTCTATATTGTCTTAAGCTCTGATACCATGTAGATTTTTCTTGAGATCAACGGCTCATGTAATTTTCTAAAACATAAGACAAGAATCTACTCTACTCTCCTCAACGGAAATTGCAAATGATCGATGAAAACAATAAGTAGAAAGAGGAAGAATATCAATGGCACATAACACAATATTTCTCTGGGGAAAGCAACTGCTCAAAACCCCAACTATCTATATTGCATTAACCAGAAGATATGAGAAGAATATACAATGCTTCTTCTCATTAGAACAATTCCTACACAAGTATGATCTAACTCTCTGCCTCACAAGCCATCTCAAGCCAACACCTATCCAAATATGTTGCATGCCAAGCGCCTACTTTCTTGCGCAATTCCTAGAGGAATTAGCCCATATTTAATTGGGAAATTCTTCTTCCATACTGCGCAATCCAAACTTAGCTCCTCAACTGATTGCATGCACCATCTGTACAACTCGGAAAATTATACAACTAATAGTACATTGTCCCTATACTCTAGTCTCAACTGGGTCTTCCTTTGAACCGACATGCATGAGTTATTTATGAGTGAATCTTTAGTTAGCTGGTGTGGCACTGAGGATGCACTGATGCACCAACTCACTACTAGACCTCTACTAGTTCCTCCAACAATTAGAACAAGTTTAACTGACTATAACTCAGTTGGATAGAGATATCTAATTACAACTCTTGAAATCAATCTGGACCCCTAAAATTTAGGGGTCACTCCAGATAGACTTCCAACTCGAATTTCCTAAGTCAATTAAGTCAATTTAACTTAATTAACTATTTACAAGTTTCTATGAGAATAGAACTCGATTTTAATTCACAATTTAATTCAAGGACAAATTAATTTGGAATTTATTTTTGCCATTTTTAACACTCTTCTGCCTCACTGAAGCTTAAACTCTTCCACACCTAACTGCTGCTACTCTGGAAAATCAAATTCTCCAAGTAACTCTAGTGTATTCTCCATCACCATGTCAATCTCCTCTTATTATCCATTGTTGGAGCACCAATGACCAAGATTAAAACTTAATCAATGGATAGGATCATCTATGGATATATACAAGTGAGTTTCTAGATTATTCTCACCTTATCTCAATTAATATTGATTAATTAACCATATTCCCTAAGTTTAGACTTAGAAAATATTTAAAAATCGGCTAATAATCTAATTGAGACACTTCTAGGTAGAATTTCTGGAAACGATTTCTGGGTTTTGGAGATCTCATGCATTCTAGCCTCTCCACCAAATTTCGTGGCTAGAACATCATGCGATGCTAAAAACTAACAAACGACTCCATAATTTCCAAAGCATTTGTGGTATTCTATACAAAACAAATGGTGTCCTAGCAAAGGTAGGTACGATCACATATGAAAAGTCCATTTGTAATTCCCTCCAATTGAGGCACATCATTTTCTTTATAATAACATACACTAAGCATCAGGCTCATCAATGATTACAATATCCATCGACACAAATATATCTTTATTAGCTACCAAAGACACCTTGACATCTTTCATAAGGCCATTTACGGGTGTAGATTTTGAATCAAAACCACACACATTTTTGTAAGGCCTGGTGATGTCCATCCCCAATTGAGAAATGACTCTCAGAGGCATTACATTTGGAGAGGCATCAAAATCAAGCATTCAATTATGCAAGATGAGATTGTTGATCACGAAGGACAACAAAAATGGTTCATTTCCTCCATTCTTCTTATCAATATACATGTTTTGTAAAATCACTGAAGGGTCCTTGGGCTCTTCTTCAAATTTGAAAGCCTTACTGATTTGCCTCCTTGGAGGCCCCAACTTTGCTATCTCCAAAATATGCATTTGTACATTTACTATAGCCAAAACTTTGGTTATATTACCATCCAATGCAACATTAGGGTTTTGAGGTTTTAGCCTAGGCATAATTTTAGTGTTGAGAAATTAAGATGCTAGTCGAATAGGGTTAATTTCTCTATCATGATAATTACTTGTGAATGTTTGTTGGCTTTATTAAATTTTATGTGCTTCTTATTCATCAAGTAATTACCAAAAGTACAAAACATGAAGATCACAAGAGATAAAGAACACAAAGATGTAGCATCCCATCTAGGGAAAAACCCCACAAGGGGGAAAACCCAAATAATCCTCTTCTTATAGAATTAGATTGAAGTGAAATGTCCAAGACCTAAGACCAAGGCCAACACTTCCACAAAGACACAAGTTAACCCTCCTCCAAGTCTCATCCAATCAAGTCAAAGTCAACAAAATTCAATGCTAGTTTAACATTTGAAATCTAGTCAACTCCTAAAATTTTGACTGTTGAAATTTCAGGCCTACATTACTTCAAGAAAATTCTCAAAACTAGGCTGAAAAATTTTCATCTTCTCTCTCCTTTGACCTCATTCTCTCTCCTTTGACTTCACTGCTTTTCCTTCTTGTCTTAACATAGAAATTGATGGTGATTGATGAGTGAGTGAATTATTTTAAATAGTTGTATTTTAATTTTGGGTATTAAATACTGGACCTAGTTCCATTATCTCACCGACCCAACGAGATTCAAGGTTTTCGGCAGCGAAGAATAAAATATATGATTTTCAACATGTGGCACCCACATGGCCATGCCTAGTTCACATGGTGCCACAACACTGCCACATGTGGGTCCACATGGTACACTAACCATACATGTATTGATACATGCTTTAGTTCCCCAGTAATACATTCCCCGGGTCAATATTCTTTATATCCACGTCATCACTTTCTTGGGACAATATTGCTTACTCCTTGACATTACTTCCTTGAGCCGATATTCTTTACCTCCTCTACATCACTTACTCAAGCTCAAACACCACTTTTTCTTCTATGATAAACAATGAGAGCCCATGAGAACCAACCAACCAATGAGCAACTAGAGCCAACTTCTTTAGTTATGGCTTCATATATATGTCTGTGTGCCCGTCTCCTTGATGTGCTAGGAGAAAAGGGCATCATTTCCTCTATTCCACCACCTTTAGTCATATCTCATAAATGTGCATCCGATAAATTAACTACTAGTAACTGGCTTCAATCTGGTCTACACCATTACTTCCAATCACATTTCATAAATTAACTATTAATGAGTTGGCTCATCAGATTTACAAAAGATAGTTTCTTGATTTCATCATTTAAGTTTAGAGTTGGGTCGTGGCTTCCAAGCCAGAAAAATCCCTAAGACATTTGGATCCATATTCATGGATTGATGGGAAAGGCCGACCAAAAATAAAGAAGAATTAATTGATGTATTTGCACAGGACTGATGTATCGACTTTTAGGAAGGTTTTTTGGTTTATTTTTTAGTTTAATTGGCGGATAATTTTGTAAAGATGGCTTGTCGTGAACTTTTTCACAATCTAAGTGTTTTTGAAATTTTTAAAATTATATATGAAAAAAAAACTCATTTTAAAACCAAAAAAATTTGGCAAAAAAGTTTGAACCAAAAAGATTAAAAAACCTTTATGAGTTCCAAGTTCCAATTATAATATTATACAAATAGAAATGTTCAGTTGATTTTTACTATCGACACTGTCCAAAGATGCTTATGAAAGAGGCTCCTAAGCCAGGAAGCTGCATATATTTACTTTTATCCTTTGGGTTGGTCTATTTCCACAGGCTTTAGGGCTTCCAGAGCAAGCAATTTCAATCTCATCTGCTTACCTCAACCCAATGGCGATGATGGCGCCTGCGAGGAGGTCTATGCTTTGCATATGGGGTAGGAAGAATTCTCAACGCTCCTTCCACACCTTGAATACCAGTGGCGACTCGCACATTAAAACACTCTGCCAGACCAACAGGCTTACGGAGGCAGTGGAGACCTTCAGCCATCTGCTTTCAGCTAAATCTATTCCCACCATCACCACCTGCAATCTTTTGTTAAGTAGCCTAGTCCGACGAAACCGACATCAATCAGCATTGCGTGTTTACAGACTTATGGTTGAAGCAGACATTATTCCAAATCTCATTTCTCTGAGCATTGTTATCAACTGTCACTGTGAAACAGGTAGAATGGATTATGCTTTCAAAGTGTTTGAAGGAATGGAAGCACATGGCTATATTCCAAATGTCGTAATATTCAGTACCCTCATCAAAGGGCTTTGCAGGACGGGCAGAACGGAAGATGCTATTAATCTGTTCAAACAAATGGTGAACAAACGACAGCTTCCTAATCTTTTTACATATAGCACGCTAATACATGGGCTATGCAAGAGAGGAAAAACTCACGAGGCTTTTGGATTGATAGCTGTTATGCTGCAACAGGGTCATGAGCCCAACACTATTACATTTAATACCCTCATGGATGGACTCTGCAGGGAAGGTAAGCTACACGAGGCCAATCAACTACTGTATCTGATGTTAAAAGAAGGTCATAACCCCAATGTTATTACATTTACTGCTTTAATTGATGGTTTTTGTAAAGGAGGCAAGTTGGAGGAGGCTACGAATCTCTTCTATGAAATGTCCGACAGAGACATCTGCCCAAATGCTGTCACATACAGTGCGCTTATCGATGGTTTCTGTAAGGGAGGCAAGTTGGAGGAGGCTATGAAGCTCTTCTATGAAATGTCCGACAGAGACATCTGCCCAAATGCTGTCACATACAGTGCGCTTATCGATGGTTTCTGTAAGGGAGGCAAGTTGGAGGAGGCTATGAAGCTCCTCTATGAAATGCCCGACAGAAACATATACCCCAATGTTGTCACATACAATGTGCTTATTGACGGCTTCTGTAAGGGAGCCAAGTTGGAGGAGGCTATAAAGCTCTTCTATGAAATGTCAGACAGAAACATATGCCCTGATGTTGTCACATACAGTGTGCTTATTGATGGTTTCTGTAAAGGAGGCAAGTTGGAGGAGGCTATGAAGCTCTTCTATGAAATGTCCGACAGAGACATCTGCCCAAATGCTGTCACATACAGTGTACTTATCGATGGTTTCTGTAAGGGAGGCAAGTTGGAGGAGGCTAGGAAGTTCTTCTATGAAATGCACAACAAGAACATATTGCCTGATGTTGTCACATACACTGCATTTATCGCTGGCCTCATTAAGGAAGGGCAGTGGAAGGAGGCCACCGAAGTACTTCAGGAGATGCTAGATAAGGAGAACAATCCGTGTGTTATCACATATAATGTTCTTATTGCTGGTCTTTGCAAAGAAGGGAAGTTCCAAGAAGCTCTCCAATTGTTAGATGTTATGGCTGAAATAGGTGATGAACCTAATGATATCACATATAATACACTTATAGAGGGGTTTTGCAAAGTGGGTAATCTAGAAAAAGCCAGGGAGCTCCTTGCAGAGATGGTGGAGAAAGGTTGCATGCCTGACCTAGTTCGCTTTACAACATTAATAGATGGACTCTGTAAGCATCATGGGCAAGACAAAGTTTAACAGATCTTTTATGAGATTCCAGAGTATGCCTCGAGCCTTGATGATGTTACATACAGCACATTGATGGATGGACTTTGCAATGTTGGTAATCTTAATAAGTTATCTAAAGTGATGAAAGATAGCAGTCCAAGAGGCCTCATAACTACATGACTACATTTACCACCCTCATGGAGGGACTAGGCACACCCCAAGAGGGCAATAGACCATTGCATGATGTCTTAAAAAAGTTTGGCATGAAGCTGACATATTCTGCAGTAAAGATATCGCTGTAGCAGCAGACTATCAATGGATGAACTGTAGGGGTGACTTCGGTAATAGTGCACTAGCAAGCTATCTGAAACAGATTTGGCAATTCAGCTTAATGAAGTGATCTGAGTGGTCGAATTCCCATTAGCATACCAGGTGTTTCTCTGAAAACACATTTGGTTAGAGTTTAGTGGATTGCAGATCCTGATTAGATACACCAGTTCATCAATCTAAAATGGAATTGCCTTTAGCAGTTAGTGTGTCGCAACTTGCAACTAATGAAGTGACCCCAAGAAAAATTTCAACGATATTCTTCACGGTAATAATTTGGAATTGGTTTGATGAAATGGTTAGTGGCTTGTCATTGCCTTTGATAGAGTGTACTTTGTGAATTTCAATAGTGAACTGTACTTAAATGGACTAACCTGGTTTGGAGTATTGAACTGAGTTTGTTTACAATTTTGTAGTTTGCTTTGGAATGTCCTCCTTTCCTTTTTGTTATGTATTTGACTGTTTAGGCCTTGTGAAATATTTTGCTTCATTGATTGAATGCCCAGGCTCCATATCTATCTAGTACATGTTGAGACTCCATATGTATCGAGTACGTGCTCCCATTATATGACACAATTTGTAATGATTGTCACAGCATGTCTTAGTTACAGTGCATCTTTTTTTATTTAGACATCTGTAACTACTTCACTGTCTAGTTTCTGCTGTCCAAATTGTAGTAGCCGAGACAACTATTATCTCAGTGTCCATCTGTTGTCCATCACCTTGGTCAGCGAGCTGTCATGAGAGGATATCGGTTGGGGACCATTCCATTCTTTTTGTCATAAGTTATTTTATTTATGGCCAAGGAATGTGGATTCAATCACATATCCAAATGTTCAACGACAAGCAATGGGGGCTAGTTTAGTCTATGGGCACACATACCAAACAAGTGCAATAGTTGCTGGAATTCAGGGAACCCTTTTTCCATTTCCACTGTGACGCCTAAGTATGGGATAGTACACAGGGAAATAATGTTCTCTGAAAGGCCTGGTCAATGAAAATGCTACTTCTGTAGAAATTTTCACTTTACTGCACCCAGATAAAACCCCAGCTCCTAGAAATGAAAAAAATTAACCTACTTGTAACGCACAATTTTTTCCTCCACAAAATTGGAGTAATCAAGGAAGAGGGCAACAAAGGGTTCATCCAAAGTTACCAGACTATGATAATTTGGTTGACATGTCTGAGGCGATAATTGATATATTTGCACAGGATTGATGTATGAATGCTCGTTTGGGTTGGTCTATTTCCACAGGCTTTAGGGCTTCCAGAGTGGGTCACACGGCAAGCAATTTCAATCTCATCTGCTTACCTCAACCCAATGGCGATGATGGCGCCTGCAAGGAGGTCTATGCTTTGCATATGGGGCAGGAAGAATTCTCAACGCTCCTTCCACACCTTGAATACCAGTGGCGACTCGCACATTAAAACACTCTGCCAGACCAACAGACTTACGGAGGCAGTGGAGACCTTCAGCCATCTGCTTGCAGCTAAATCTAATCCCACCATCATCACCTGCAATCTTTTGTTAAGTAGCCTAGTCTGACGGAACCGATATCAATCAGCGTAGCGTGTTTACAGACTTATTGTTGAAGCAGACATTATTCCAAATCTCATTTCTCTGAGCATTGTTAGCAACTGTCACTGTGAAACAGGTAGAATGCATTATGCTTTCAAAGTGTTTGAAGGAATGGAAGCACATGGCTATATTCCAAATGTCGTAATATTCAGTACCCTTATCAAAGGGCTTTGCAGGACGGGCAGGACGGAGGATGCTGTCAAACTGTTCAATCAAATGGTGAACAAACGACAGCTTCCTAATCTTTTTACATATAGCACCCTCATACATGGGCTCTGCAAGAGAGGGAAAACTCACGAGGCTTTTGGATTGATAGCTGTTATGCTGCAACGGGGTCATGAGCCTGACACTATTACATTTACTGCTTTAATTGATGGTTTCTGCAAAGAAGGTACGCTCAAAGAGGCCAATCAACTACTCTATCGGATGTTAAAAGAAGGGCATAACCCCGATGTTATTACATTTACTGCTTTAATTGATAGTTTCTGTAAGAACGGTAAGTTGGAGGAGGCTATGTAGCTCTTTTATGAAATACCCGACAGGAACATATACCCCAATGTTGTCACATACAATGTGATTGTTGACGGCTTCTGTAAGGGAGCCAAGTTGGAGGAGGCTACGAATCTCTTCTATGAAATGTGCGACAGAGACATACAATGCGCTTATTGATGGTTTCTGTACGGGAGGCAAGTTGGAGGAGGCTATGAAGCTCTTCTATGAAATGTCAGACAGAAACATATGCCCTGATGTTGTCACATACAGTGTGCTTATTGATGGTTTCTGTAAGGAAGGCAAGTTGGAGGAGGCTACGAATCTCTTCTATGAAATGACCGACAGAGACATCTACCCAAATGCTGTCACATACAGTGCGCTTATCGATGGTTTCTGTAAGGGAGGCAAGTTGGAGGAGGCTATGAAGCTCTTCTATGAAATGTCCGACAGAGACATCTGCCCAAATGCTGTCACATACAGTGTACTTATTGATGGTTTCTGTAAGGGAGGCAAGTTGGAGGAGGCTAGGAGGAGGCTAGGAAGTTCTTCTATGGAATGCACAACAAAAACATATTGCCTAATGTTGTCACATACAATGCATTTATCGCTGGCCTTGTCAAGGAAGGGCAGTGGAAGGAGGCCACCAAAGTACTTCATGAGATGCTGGATAAGGGGAACAATCCAGTGTTATCACATACACTGTTCTTATTGCTGGTCTTTGCAAAGAAGGGAAGCTTCAAGAAGCTCTACAATTGTTAGATGTTATGGCTGAAATAGGTGATGAACCTAATGATATCACATATAATACATTTATAGAGGGGTTTTGCAAGGTGGGTAATCTAGAAAAAGGCAGGGAGTTCCTTGTAGAGATGTTGGAGAAAGGTTGCATGCCTGACCTAGTTCGCTTTACAACATTAATAGATAGACTCTGTAAGCATCACGGGCAATAGATGGACTCTGTAAGCATGAAAGGCAAGACAAAGTTTAACAGATCTTTTATGAGATTCCAGAGTATGCCTCGAGCCTTGATGATGTTACACAGAGCACATTGATGGATAGACTTTGCAATGTTGGTGTTTTAATAATTTATCTAAAGTGATGAAAGATAGTAGTCCAAGAGGCCTCATAACTACATGACTACATTTACCACCCTCATGAGGCACTAGGCACACCCCAAGAGGGTAATAGACCATTGCATGAGGTCTTAAAAAAAGTTTGGCATGAAGCTGACATATTCTGCAGTAAAGATATCGTTGTGGCACACCCCAAGAGGGTAATAGACCATTGCATGAGGTCTTAAAAAAAGTTTGGCATGAAGCTGACATATTCTGCAGTAAAGATATCGTTGTAGCAGTAGACTATCAATGGATGAACTGTAGGGGTGACTTCGGTAATAGTGCACTAGCAAGCTATCTGAAACAGATTTGGCAATTCAGCTTAATGAAGTGATCTGAGTGGTCGAATTCCCATTAGCATACCAGGCGTTTCTTTGAAAACACATTTGGTTAGGGTTTAGGGTGACTCCGGTAATAGTGCACTAGCAAGCTATCTGAAACAGATTTGGCAATTCAGCTTAATGAAGTGATCTGAGTGGTCGAATTCCCATTAGCATACCAGGCGTTTCTCTGAAAACACATTTGGTTAGGGTTTAGTGGATTGCAGATCCTGATTAGATACACCAGTTCATCAATCTAAAATGGAATTGCCTTTAGCAGTTAGTGTGTTGCAACTTGCAACTAATGAAGTGACCCCAAGAGAGATTTCAACGATATTCTTCACGGTAATAATTTGAAATTGGTTACCCGGATGTGGGTGCACTCTCCAGATAACCATGTCATGCATCACCGATACAACAGCTGGCATGCGTGCTGGCAGACAGGCGTGCTGTAAGGTACAGGAGGTTGATGGCATTTACAAGCTCAAGGCATTCACAATTAATATGGCGCTGTATCGAAACCTGTTATACTTCACCTCACGCATGGTAGCAATGAAGGCGCAGGGGCTCTGGGTACTGTTACCAAGCTATGGCATTAATGCTCCTTGGTTCTTAAATACAATGCAGCTCTCGTCTTGCCGCAGTGTGTGGTATGTCTGGTTCGGTAGGCTCCAGGAGTTCCATAGCATTCCTTCTGTGTTAAGTCATCGAAGCTCTCTCTGCTTGTATAAGCTCTCTGTGCCCGCAGTTATAATGCGCAGGCGAGGCATTCCACGGCGAGGCAGCAATTATGGCCACAGAGGAGGCCAAGCATATCCGACTCCCTCAAATGTTAATCCGATTTCGGCAATTCCGCCCTCTCCTCAGTCGCTGGAAGCCGAGGGAGCTCATCCGAATAGTTCTCTTCAGACTTCTAGTTTTTCATTCCGGAGTGAGGTAAATAGGCCTATCATCACTATTAATTTTACTGTTTCGGTGGCAGAAGAGGAAAGGAATTCCTCCAGTTCGGCTCCCTCTGACAACGATCCCTCTCAAGATGACAGCATCCTGCTTGGGGATCTGTCAGGGCATGTGTATCGCGCGGGCAGTCAGCATGAAGTTCAGCCGGCTTCTGAGCATATTCAGCCACAGCATTTCGTCAAAGAGAATGTCTTGGTCCAGGAACAGAACTCCAATTTGGCTCCAGCTTGGATAGAGGGACCTTCTGGTGGTCCTTCTCATGGATACACTCGTTTCATGCACCTGGTAACTCATCCCAACGGCGAGCCAGTGCTTGACGCTGATGGAGGTGTAACCTGGTTAGCTTCGCCAAGTCCGGAAAGGGAGAAGGCGCGTTCATCCTCGAAGCATGCTAGTTCAGATCAGTAATCTCTGGCTGTGTAGCCATCCTGCTTTCATGTTTTGTATTTTTGGTTTTAAAAGCTGGGATAGGAAGTTAAGTGCTAAATATTGGCATGCCCAGTTATCTGTTTTTGTCCACCTCAGAAACTTTTTGGTTTTAGTTGGCAATATAGATCCGGACTCCCTCAGATATGTCATAGCTAGTATGCAGAACCTCAATGTAATCGCGACTGAAGTGTCATTTGGTAAAAACAATGTTTTTCCAGCTGAGGACTGGCTGAGGCCTCCTCTCGAATTGTAATCACTTTGTACATATTTTTACTTTCTTAATAGAATAGACTTTACCGAGAAAAAAAAAATAATTTGAAATTGGTTTGATGAAATGGTTGGTGGCTTGTCATTGCCTTTGATGGAGTGTACCTTGTGAATTTCAATAGTGAACTGTACTTAAATGGACTAACCTGGTTTGAAGTATTGAACTGAGTTTGTTTACAATTTTGTAGTTTGCTTTGGAATGTCCTCCTTTTAGTTATGTATTTGACTGTTTAGGCCTTGTGAAATATTTTGCTTCATTGATTGAATGCCCAGGCTCCATATGTATCGAGTACTTGCTGAGACTCCATATGTATCGAGTTCTTGCTCCCATTATAGGACACAAAATTTGTAATGATTGTCACGGCATGTCTTAGTTACAGTGCATCTTTCTTTATTTAGACATCTGCAACTACTTCATTGTCTAGTTTCTTCTGTCCAAATTGTAGTAGCCGAGACAACTATTATCTCAGTGTTCATCTGTTTTCCATCAGCTTGGTCAGCGAGCTGTCATGGGTATGCTGCTAAGAGAGGATATTGGTTTGGGACCATTCCATTCTTTTTGTCATAAGTTATTTTATTTATGGCCACAGAATTTGGATTCAATCACATATTCAGACGTTCAACAACAAGCAATGGGAGCTAGTTTAGTCTGTGGGCACACATACCAAACAAGTGCAATAGTTGCTGAAATTCAGGGAACCCTTTTTCCATTTCCACTGTGACCCCTACATATGGGATAGTACACATTTCCACTGTGACCCCTACCTATGGGATAGTACACAGAGGGAAATAATGTTCTCTGAAAGGCCTGGTCAATGAAAATGCTAGTTATGTAGAAATTTTCAGTTTACTGCACCCAGATAAAACCCCAGCTCCTAGAAATGAAAAGCATTAACGTACTTGTAACACACAATTTTGTCCTCCACAAAATTGGAGTAATCAAGGGAGAGGGAAACAAAGGGTGATTAACGTTCATCCAAAGTTACCAGACTATGATATTTTGGTTGACATGTTTGAGGCGATAAAATGAATTGAAGTTGTTTTGAATGAAAAATATACCAGTTTTGCATAAAATGTAACAGCATTTGAAGAGACAGTTAATGTAATGTGCTCAGCCTAAATGAACATCTGTATACACAGCATGTTTCAGAACTCTGTTTCAGACCTGTAAAAGAATGAACCATCTTTAAGACTGGATCTTGATCATAACATAAGACGCGACTTTGACCTCAGCTGTACTCACATATGATTATAAAAGAGTCCAATACAATGTACAAGCAATCTGGATCCTTAGTTTGATTCTCTAATACTGTTGTTAGTCATTAACTAATCTAATTTTTGCATGAAACAAGTCGGTATATTCTTATATTCACATGATTAAAAGAAGTATATTTTTATGTTCATGGTATAGTGAATTCATCCATATATATAGACAATTTAGACAATTCTTTATTTAACAAACAAATATTTTTAAATTAAAAATATGTTTAACAAATTTATATTCAATAAAGAAATAATTTTAGCTTAAAAAATTTGTTTATAAAGAAATTGTAATCCACAATAACTAATCGTTATTTTTATTGAAAAATAACAAATTGAGAAGAGGGGTCATGCAGGGCTTGCATGACCCCTCTTCTCTTTCTTTGCATTTTTAAGCATTTCCTTATTACAAATAATAACAAAATTTTAAAATAATAATATCCACAACTTGTTACTTTTATCATGAAGATCGATAATTTCATTGTTGATCCCTCTTGGTGGGTGAACACACAAAAAATCCCATGTGGACTAAGAATGTGGCATGTCACCAATTAACCAACAAATTTAATACACTTGGCATAAGAAAACCCTTCATGTACATGCACAAGCTTGAGGTTTTCTTCGCAAGTGGTCTAGTTCATGGCAAAGATCATGTTCTTTCCTCTCACACCCATGCATAAGTGCACTTTGGTGGTTCTAGGTGACCCTTCAAAAATGGTGGTGGCTCCAAGGAACAAGTTGAATGAATGTATTCATAATTGCTCTATGGTATGTGGATTTACTCTAGAATTGGCGCCTTCTTTTGTTTTTGTTTCATGTATCTTCTTGCTTCATACTTTGTGAGATATTGGGGTTTCTATAGTTCGATTACTTCTATGTGTTTGGTTTAGCATTGCTATGTTTGGTGAATGGTGGCCCATTTCTGTCTTGGTCACATATTATCTTACACTTACTTGATCTACCTTCTTTCTTCCCATCTTGTGAACTCTTTAGTTTTGCCTTGATCCTCTTCGAACCTTGTCCTCTCCGCCTAGTTTTCCTTTGTGTCAATTTGATGGTGAACGCTTCTATCTCTTTGTAGGTTGTTGTCTCTGCATTTCCCTAATCCCCATATTGCAGTTTCTACTTGAGAGCTTCCTTGCAATCCCCCTTGCCTCTCTATACCTTGACAATGTCATAAAGCAATCCCACTCTTATTTTTCATCACCCATGTCAAATATGAAAAGAGCCTCATCTTCCTCTAGTCGCAAGGGGCATCAAAATTCTATACAACCACTTAGGACTATAGCTTAAGGGATTTCTAAAAGATCTATTGAATTTTTTTGGGGAACATTGCCCCCTCAATTCGCAAAGAATTTCACAATACCGAGCATGAAGCTCATGTAGAAAGTCATATCTTGTCCTGTGTAGAAGTAGATGAAAGCTTGGGTTGTTGAATCCCTGATATAGGGAACAACCACACTAGGCAACTAGATACCATCAAACTATTGATTTGTGCTAGCACATCAAAACAATTATGTGAAAGGTATTAGTACTAGCAATTGCCCCAAAAAGTGCAAAGAGAGGTTGATAGAATTTTTAAATTGAAAAACATGTATTTTAATTTTCATAATCAAACAATAACAATTCAAACATTAAATTTAATTTTTTTTGTTTATTTTTTTTCACTAAGTTTATAATTTGTAAGTATATTAGAGTTTGTTAACAAAAGCATGCATTCTAGAATGTCATTACAACTGCAAGCTGAAACATCAAATACTAGACACTCAAAATGCCAATGCATTCTAAAAATCAACCAAATTAAATTAAATTGAGTGTGTCACAGATCCATTTATGCATGCAAAAACAGTTACAAAAAGAAAAGAAAAGAAATTGTAATGTGGTTAAAAATTATATTGCTAATACATGGCTTCTTGTAAAATGTTAAAAGTTCAAATTCAAAGGTTAGAAAATATGCATCTAGGAATCAAAACACCATGCAAAGACATTGAATTCATATTTAATTATAGGTTCCTAATAATTGAGATAGTCAGTAAAATTCAATTAACCACATGTAGTTTTTCTATATTGAATTGTAAATAGTGTTTTTCCATTCAATTGTAAACGATGGAGAGTTCATACATATAATGGGAAAATTTGACATCTTTGCATATTCATCTAAATTTTTATTTTCAATGTAAAACAATAATTGTCTCCACAAATTTTTATGTAAAGCAATAATTGTCTCTACATTGAATTACAATTATATAGATATATTTGAAGTATTTTTTTTTTATTATTTTATATTTTATATTTCAAGAGTAGAATGAATTGTAGGTCCGTATATTGCTACACAAAGAAACAAATCTTTGGACATTATTCCTGTAAGCATTGAGCTTTGTAATTAATATTTGGGATGAAAAATTATTATTTTAATTGTAGAATTTCCATACATAGAAATAAGTATTTGGACATTATTACCCTAAGAATTGAAGTTAATAATTAATCAGTCATGGAAAATATATTATTTTACCAAGCCAAAATTTTGCATAAGCATCTAAGTGAGAAAAAAACATATTTGAAAACAAATCCAATTTATATAGCTTCCAAATACTTCTACTACTTCAATTAGTAAAGGGAACCTAACTTTCCTTTATATTTATGCAACAAATATAATAAATCAAAGCATACTATTAAGGTAAGGCTATTGTTACTAGTTATGCAATTTAGCTTGCCTTCATATTTATGAAACAAATATACAACTCAAAAGTATACTATTAAGGTATGGAAAATGTCATTGATTCCATAATTCATAGAACATAACAAAGTAGGTCATAATGGCACATTATCTATTCTATTGCCTTGTAAACCATTTTTAATTAAGAGGAAATAAAAATAGTGCAAAAGGAAATGTTAGTATTTCTATGTTGAAGTGGGTGATCTAAAAAAAAAGCTCCATCCAAGATGAATTGCTTTCATTGCATTTTCCACAATGTTCTTAATTATTGATGGCTTCTTGATCTCATATGCACTGTAAGTTAAGTCTATCATGAGACTTCTTGAAGAACCTTCTACACATCATACATGCTATCTCATATGCATTGGAAGTTAAATCTATCACTAGGCTTCTTGAGGGATTGTCTACACATCATACATGCAATTTCAAATGCACTGTAAATTAAGTCTAACAAATATTTTCACTGTCTACTATTTATTGTTTTACATTATTTTACATAAGATGTAAGACTAAATTCAATATTTGTATCATGTATTAAGGAAATTTTTTATTTATAATATTTCCTTTTAAAGATTAAATACAAAAACAAAAAAAGTTGTTAAGAGAATAATTATAAAATAAAATTAAAAATAGAAAAAAAGAATTAAACCTAATCAACAATTTTCAAGACTATCGTTCCAGTACTTTTGATCCTCTCTCACCCAACAATCTTGAGAGATAAAGATTATTAAAGTTATTAAAATTTGTGCGAAAAACATTTATTTTGAGAAAAATATATTTATTTAAATTTTTTTTATTAAAAATTATAATTTAATATATATATATTTTAATTAACAATATAATAATTAAAGTTCATAAACAAATATTATTTATTATAATAAAAAAGAATTATTGAAAATATATAAGTTAAATCTTTTGACTCCCAAGAAATGAATGTAAGAATAATATGATTGGAGCAATCTTGCTTATAAACAATCAAGGAACAATTTAAAATCTTGGTTAACACTTACAGGTGAGCATAGTTCGGCAACGTTACAGTTAATAGATGTAGTCAGGTCTTTCACTCTGGCTGTCAGTGCAATTGTGTATAGGAGCCATAGGAGCCATATGTTTGCGGCCATGGAACTGAGCGCAGATCCTGTCAAATTTACACCCAGTCTGGGCCAAGATACTGATTAATTTTTAATTGTTGATAGTAAATGCTTGCTGCTACAATACATGGTTGTTTGATTTTTGGTCCAAGCAAAAGAAAAACCGAAAATGCGTTTTCATTACAGACTAACAATAATTGCATCCTCTTGCAATTACTTAAAATGAGTTCAGATAACATTATGGTTACATAGACATAATGTTTTCTCTATAGAACATAGGATTTTTTAAGACTATGTGACATACAGATCTGAATTCAACCTTGTGGATGTATTTCAGCAAAGTTTGGACTTTATATTTCTCATATAATATATTAAGTTTTTTACCTTCTGAAAAAAACATTACTTTTCAATTGGGTATGGCTCCCACCATTCCCGGAGCTATACAATCAGTTAATCATGGAGATAACTGGGTCAATCTTAGATCTTTATATCAAATTTGTTTTGTTTGGAGCCAAAAAATTTACCACAAACCATTCTTTCGATAAGAAAATTGGAAAAAGCAAGAGAAGGATGTACCTTGGCATCAGTCTCCATCTGGGCAGCTTTATCCTCTGCCTCAGGAATCCCATTTTCAGCACCAGTGGCAGTTCCAGCTGTTGCAGGTCCAGCAGCATTTTTGGCATCCTGCATATTAATATCAGCATTGTCACCAGCTGCAGATGTACCATTGTTTTGTGCATCATCTGTATCCATTGCAGCAGTCTCTTTCTCGTCATTTGATCCTTCTTTCACACTAGAAACAGGGACTTCTATTTCTTCTTCCTCAATCATCTGCAGGATACAAATAATGTTCTCATCCCAGTAGAGCTGAGCTTCCGATTTTTCAAGTACATAACTCATATTATAAATAAAATATAAAAATCATATGTGAAACCTGTCACTACTTACAGTTGCAGAATCAATCGAAACTATTCCATGCTTATCCAACTGGACTCTTACTTTCAGCTTAGCCTTTTCACCTTTTGAAGTCTGAAAAGGACCAATCTGCAAAAACAGAAGAGTTTCAGTGATTGGCAATTTTTTCTCACTCCACAATTTCAACTCATCAAATAATCTCAATTTGCAATTTCTCAGAATGGCAACTGGAATAAAAAGGAGAAGAGAATCTCAATATATGCGTGTATTAGGAAATTGATTCAATGTATTACATATTTAAAATAAACAAAATTAAATATTCAAAAATCGTGACTCTTTTCATCAAAAATAGACAAATTTACAATCCAATGATACCCAACATTGTTTCAGTGCTACAAATAAATCCCTGTTAATGCTGCATTGCCAGTCCGCAATATTTTTCAGAGATTTCAATTCTGAGAATTTTGTATGAAAATGGCAACATCTTATTCTTTGGCATAAAATACCATACCATGTATGAACTTATCAGTGCAGGCGCCCGAACTTGGTTCACATCTTCATATAAAATGTCTACTGTGAAGGTCCCAGACCTTAAGAATGTAAAAACCTTTGTATTTGGCAATGTGTTGCCTCTAGGGAACACAACTTTGGTTTGCCGTTGCTCTAAAGTTCCATCTTCAGACTCGGGAGCAGAATCCTTCCACGCCAAAGCAATAGAGAATGGAAAACTTTCTTGAACCTGGGAGAAAAGAAAAATAAAACAGATCATACTTGTTTTGAAGGTTAAGTAGGAATATGCTAGTACTATATTTGTAGCAAAATATTGATTCTCATGTCTAATGAAGTTGGTTTATGCTTCAACAGTTTTGGTCACAAATGATTAATTGAACAATGACACCAGACTTGTGTTTGCTGATGTACTGTTAAAAAATAATAAATTCAATGTTCATCAGCATAGGCATTTGAAATACATCCAAAAACTATACAATGAAAATTAATAGCGTAAACATCAGATTTCTCAAGTTCGCATTCAATTTTACTACAATAATAAGCTTCCTGTATTGGCCCAATCGGTTTTAAATCAGTTGGCGGTTCACTGGGCGCCCCTGTTTTTTCTCCCTACAAGCATCATCCAATCAATGAACAGACTCACCGCCAATTTCATCTGGGGTGGATAGGCAGGGAAAAGAAAGTTTCACCTCTCGAAGCTCTCATATATATCTGCTCCAAAATCTATGGGTGGCTGGGGTCTGTTAGACCTGAAGTCCTTTGGGAAGGCCCTTCTTTGTAAAACGTTATGGCGAGGGATCTTCGAGAAAGGCATTTGGAGTAATATTATTCAGGAAAAGTATCTGCGCCGTAAGAGCTTATCCTTTTGGTTCAGAAGAGGTAGCATAGGCCTTTCTCATGGATCTCCGATCTGGTTGAGCCTGAGAAAAATTGAAAATATGTTCCTGAAGAATCTCCTTTGGCGTTTTCAAACGGGGAAACGGATTCTGGTCGGAAAAGACATTTTTCTATGTGGCAAAGAGGAGATCCGCGTCCCTGTTCCCCTATTGAAGTTCTTTCACAGGAAAGGTATCTTTTTCTGGGATGGGCTGATTGAGAGATGGCATGGCTCAATCCCAATCTGGCGTGAAGCTGAGAGTCTGAATATGCCGCAAGACATCGCCAGCTCGTGGAAGCAAATCTTAACAATCCTCAGAAATGGTGGCATTTTTCGCTCTGCAGAGCACGACTGTCTCATATGGCGAAACTCTCATGGAATGGATTCCATCAGGGTAAAGGACATATACCGTAATTTGATTAGTGGTAGACAGCATCCAAGTGACTGTTCCTTCCCGAGCATTTTCTGGAAAGCGGGGTGTCAATTAAAAATGGTCTTTTTTTCATGGCTATCTTTCCATAATAAAAATCTTACGTGGGACAATTTAAAAAAGCGTGGTTGGCAGGGACCTGGTATATGCCCCATTTGCAGATCGGCCGAGGAAGACAATTTTCATTTATTTCTGAATTGCAAGGGCTCCCACCAAATATGGATGCTCCTGGAGATTCAATATGGTTTTAAATTCATGTCTCAGTTGTCGATCACGGATGCTTTTACATGGTATAGTAAACAAAACGCCAAATGGAGATCCATCTTTATCATTAGTTTCTGGTGTATTTGGAGGTGGCGGAATAATTTCATCTTCAATGACAAAAAAACTCCGATGTTGGAAATTTTCTCCTCCATATGTGATCTCTATGAGGAAATTCCGACCTCCTCTCCCATGCAGAGAATGCTTCCTGATTCAAATATCCCTCTGGTGTCCTCATCTCTGCCTAGAGCGTTTTTCGACAGTGCTGAACAGAAAGGGGTTTGTGGCTGTGGTTTCCATATTCTAGCAGATGTAGACAGTCTTTTCTTCGCTCACTGGAATGGGGGGAGGGGTTCAAATATGATGGCTGAGGCGATGGCCCTTGCTGGCCTCATGAGTTTCTGCCTTTTCTTAAATCTTCAAGATGTTTCTATTTATGGTGACTCAAAAGTTTTGGTGGATTATATGGCTGGGAAAATCTCCATCTCCAGGCCTCATCTTGGGGGCTGGCTAGATCGGATCAGATTCTTCTGGTCCTCCTTAAAAGATGGCTCAGTCAATTTCATTCGCAGGGAACAAAATCAGATGGCAGACTCCTTATCAAAAAAAGGCCTTCAATCTGCTCCGGGATCGTGGCATCTACAGGTTTCCTCTGATGGGAAATGTTACTCCATCCAGGACTTTTTCCCTCCCAATTTCTAGTTTTTCTTGCAAAGTTCTCTATGTTTTGCTTCTGTGATTCAAGATGCTAGTTGTTTCGATCAATATGCTATGGGCTTTTTGTTTTTGAACAGGCTTACTTCGGAATGCAGTTTTGTTTTTGTACAGGCTTTCTCTGGACGGCTTCTCTTTGTCTACAGGCGAAATCCTTTTATTCCGATCTGGCCTATGTTTTGGATCTCATTTGGATGATACCTGATATCTTTTCTTTGGATCTAGCCTCTCTGGCCTCATCTAGTTTTTATCAGCTCATGGCTTCTCTGTTGTCACAGTTTCTCAATCATTGGAACATATTCTATATTGTATATTTGGACTCTTATCTTTCTGATATAAAAAATATTATGCTTTTTCTGCTCTGAAAAAAATATTGATTACAGTTGGCAGATATTTGTTTGCACAGTAAATAAAACCAACCTCGCAACAAAACATCAAATCAAACAACCATGGTTGATTACATTTGCCTACCTTAACTGAACGAGTGATAATAGTCATCGTGCGTGCAGGGAAATTTGTTGGTTGTGCACCACAAAAATAAATCGACATTATGAACACCCTCCTGCAGCGAGTGAAACAGCAGGTGTATTGGTAGTTGCAGAAAACGGGGAGGCAAGTACAGACAATCCACTTTTGAAGGAATACAGAGGTGCGAGAGCCCACGAGAGACAGGTGCCAAATTACAGGGTAATACACAAGAGAGACAGGGGTCAAATTACAATGCGATGGGTACATGTCAATCAGATCAGAGTATGCTACATGTCAATCAGAGAATAGAAGTGTTGACGATTGAACTGATTCGAAAGGAAGGCCTATCGGTCTAAAAATAATTAGAATAATTAGAAACACGGCAATAAGTCTTTGAAGAGGTGCAATTCCAACTCAAGAACTTGAACTCCAAGGTCTCTCCAATGACAAAGAAACTAGCTAACATGAATCTCTATAGTTTGGAGGAGAACACAAAGGCACTTGAAACTATAGAGGTAGATTCTCCTTCTAGCCAAATGCTAATATTATTAAATTTTGTTTATATTCTATGAGACCATTATAGTCTTTACTATTTTAGCTATAAATTGAAGTCTTATAGTCCATCTCTAGACTTTATTAGACTATTAAAATTGCACTATTGCGTTACAAATTTTGGAATGGTTAGTGGTAGAATAGTAAACACAAATTAACAATGCAATATTTTTTTATCATATAATGCAAATACTTGTGTAGCTAAGAAAAACATTGTTGATAAAATTTATAATCATTTAAAATAATTTGTATTTTGATACTAAAAATTAATTTCTATAGTTTATAAAGTTATTTAAAATATATTATATTTCACAAAAAGAATTAATTTCTTTTATATAAATACCAAACGCTAAAAATTCTCATTCATTAATATATAATCTTAAATTCCACCATAAAAAACATTTTGGAAATATAAAATCAAACAATAAAATTCCTACACATTATTAATTTTACTGTCTAATTCTCTTGTTTTACTTATAATTGTAATGCCCCGTATTAATAAGAAATAATAATAACAATTATAAATAATAATAATAATAATAAATCAATAAATAATATTAATAAAATAATATTAATATATAGATAATAAAATCTTAAAAAGAAAATCTAACCAAAATGGAAAATAGATTACTCCATTGAAACATCAAAACAATGTAAATAAATAAATAAAATACATTCAATTAATAGCATCCACTAGTCCAATAGCAATCCCAAATCTTTTATAAACTTAGGTTTCTGTGATCCATAACTAGATTGAAAAAATTATTTCGGTGATAATAACATTGGAGAAAATATAGTTGATGTGTTTAGAATCAACTAGTGAAGATGAGGAACTATCATGGCATCATAAATAGATGTAGAGATATGTTCACTGGCGGCAAGAATATAACAAATAGTTTTGAGGAATCTTGTTTATAGTAAATATATTTAAAATAAGGAAACAATTGATAAATAATTAATGAATAAATTTAAAATTATTATTATTAATAAATTGTTTTAGTCAAAGAAAAGGCCTAAATTGAAAAACACAATAAATAAAATAAACATTGATAAAAACTGAATTTTAAAATAGATAACATAAATTAAAAATAATGGGGGAAATTAATTATTAGTAATATTATTAATTATATATTACTATAATAACATTAATGTTGACACAATAATCTTTTGTTCTTTGACACAATTGCCTTATGTCCTTTTTCCTTTTCGTGATAGTAGATAAGTCTTTAAGTTTACGAGAGATTTTTCGGCGTAAATCACATGATATTTCATTTGTCGATGCGTTTTGAACCAATCGGTGTGGTGCATTGTCAGGACAAGTTGATTCCTAACAAGATAAGTCTTTGATTAAGATTTTAGGTAGTGCAAGGAGTAGTGCTTCTGATAGTGGTGCTTAGGTATCTCATTTTAGGTTAACATGCTCCTTTCTCATGGTGGGGGATGGTTATGCTCAATTGGTTATGAAGATCGTACCAATTTACTAGACCTCCATTATTATTGTCCCAAAGGTATCTTGTTTGAAATAAAAAAGGTTAGCCTCCATTTTTTATGGTCAAGCTCACATAATATGGGCATTCCTTTAATTAAGTGGAGTCAAGTGGTTGGTCCTAAAGCCTTGGGTGGATGGGCTATAAAAATAATTTTCACTTTGTAAAGGAATTGGCCACCAAAAGCCTATAGAGGCTCTCTCATAATGAAGAGCTATGGGGTAATGATGAAATCCAAGTATATATAGAATCAACCCAATGAAGATTGGTACAAGTGTCTTATGAAGTACTCGAAGGATTCTATCATTAGGAAGGAATTGGTTGATTCCTTTCCTCTTGTTGGAGTTTGGATGGTATGGAGAATTGGAAATGGCCACCAAATTAGGATGGGGGGAGAACCCTTAGTCTTACGAAAATTTTAGGGTTGTCAATGCTCTTATTTAGTCTTTCAATGACATGGAATTTTTTATTTGATAGATGATGAGTCTTAGACTCCTCACGTTTTCAATCATGCAAGTTAGAAGTCAGCGGACTTTCTTTGCTTGGAGGGGAAAGAAGCAGAGGAGTGGAGGCCATGTGTTAACAAGATGGCTTCCAATTTAGTATTCTAAGGGAAGATGAAGACACTATTCTTTATTGGTCTAAAAATTTGGGTTCTAGGTATTTCACTACAAAATTGGGTTATAAAACATGGTGTTCAACCCAATTCAATGATGAAGTGTAGTGGTGGTGGAGCTTTCTCTAGAAGATACATGCTCCATTGAAATACAACATCACGTTATGGTTATCTTTGAACAAAAAGTTGTTAACCTAGGATAATTGCTTGAAAAGTGGTTGTGTTGGTACTAGTCGTTGATCTTTGTGCAACTCCCACAAGGAATTTTCTACTCATCTCTTTATCTCTTGCCCTTATATAGTGCATGCGTTTTAGTTGGTTAAGTAGGAGTTTGAGTAGAATTTTTCTTGGTCTATTGCTTCCCTGGGTCAATGTTTGCAGTAAAGGCTTATGGACAAAGTTTTCACTCAATACGAAGGGTTCCCAAGTATTTTTGGGTTTTTCATTTGGTGGGATAGGAAGTAGAGTATTTTTAGAAACGTTGATACTCTAATTGAATTTATAGAAGCTTCAATCAATAGAGTGGCCAAGGAACACACAGTGACACTCAAAATCAAGAAGTCAAGGACTTTGATAATGCTTGCTTTGGAGGAGGATATTCTCTGGGGTTATTTTTTGTGGTGTAAGAGAAGGTCATCCTCTTATCTATGGGGTGGGTGTGGTTTTGTTCCTTTCTTAGTCTCATTATGTTTATGTTAGATATGTCATGGATAGGGGATCTAATAACAAGGAAAAATACACGACTATTTGAATTGTGTTTAAGGTAGCCAAAGATAAGGAATCAAGAAGATTCAGGGATTGGGAGATTCTTAGTTTGTCATTAAATGAGCTTCTAAGAGTATTTCAGTGGAAAATTTGTGTCTTGGCCTTTTACTATAGAGTATTCAAGAGTCGTTCATTTCTTTTGATTAACTTTCTTTCAAGCTTATTTACGGGGAATTAAATTGAAAAGGTGATGGAATTAAAATAAAAAAATCTCTCTCTAAATAAATAAAGTTAGAGATGATTATATTTTGTTTATTATATTTTTTCTTCATAATTAATGCTTCATGTTATTTATTTTTTATTTCTTTAAATTTTGTTTTTTAAATTTAATTTTAAAAAAGGGGTCCTAACCACTTTTCCCCTAAATTTTTATTATATATAAAATTCTATTTTGCGATTTATATTGGTAAGAATGGGTTTTTTTTTTTTTTTTTTTAATATATTAATTTTTTTTATAAGATATAACTTAGAAATGTCAAAAAAAAAAGAAAAAAGAAAACTAGTTTTGTACGCAGAAAAATGGTATTAAAGAAGATAATAAATGAAAGAAAAATGTACAATCATATCTAAAAACAATAATATTTTATTACAATTATCAATTATGAATTGAATTAAATAAAAAAATAGTATTATTTAATTATAATTATCAATCACAACTATTTAAAAAAATATTTTGCATATTTGAAATGTATGATATTTTAAATGAACTAAAAACATAATGATATTTTAAAAAGTATATATAACATTCTTATTGTTGTTTAAAATATATTTTTCTTGTGTTTTTTCATAACAATAAAAGAAATGAAAAAGGGAAAAAATGTAAATGGAAAAGATAAAATAAACACTTTTAATAAAATATGAAAAATAAGGCTAAAAACAACATTAAAAAAATAAGTAGAAAATTTATAGCTAAAAAAGTTTTAAATGTTAAAATACTACCTTTGAAAAAGAATGTTACTATTAGCACCATTTTTTGAAATAGAAATATAAACAACTACTAAATACTACTAAAAATTTAGAACCCTTTAGGTCATTTTGATAACTATATTGCTCTGCGTAAATAACCAAGTGCTTTGTATGGATCTAAGGCTTAACCATTTGATTTTTGTTGCAAATTTGTTTTAGATCACAACTTCCCATCGAGAGGCTTTTGGTCTCCGAAATCTTATCCACAAAGAATATGGAAGCACAAGGCCTCCATTTGTCTCCCTAAGTCCACTACTCCATTATATATGAAGGACATTTGATTTTGTTTGTCTCTATCAATATGTTTGTTTGCCCTTGTTTAATTTGTTAATGGAGTTATTATTCCTCTCGTGTTATGTTGTTAGATGAGGTAGGTTTTACCACCTTTACCAAGAACTATTTGTCCTCTTTATTGTAGAAATTCACATCACTATCCCATAAGTAAAGGCCACCAAGAATAATTTCACATGCTTTTAGTGACAAAACTTTAAATTCCACTTCAATGGCATAATCAACATAAATGACAAAACTATTTTTGCATTTCTTGGTGATTCTTATGGCGATTTATCTAGCTTCCAACCCAACACGCATGGTTGTACTAAATCATAAGTTTGTAAGCCAAAAT
Organism: Pinus tabuliformis; assembly: GCA_031772625.1. NCBI lineage: Eukaryota > Viridiplantae > Streptophyta > Pinopsida > Pinales > Pinaceae > Pinus > Pinus tabuliformis. The sequence continues at coordinate 1,647,901,495 of CM062818.1, read as the reverse complement.
CATCTAAAGAGAACTTAATAATAAAATTACATTGATAACTCTTGTCAAACAAAGCATTTATCTTGCCCCCATGGTAAGCTCAATTGGTAATGGTCGTGGTATAAAGTATTATGTTAAATATGCTATCCAAGGCTCAAATCCCCCTTATTTAGTCCATGAGCCACGTGTTGGGGTGCTGTAGTTTCACTTAGAGGTAATAGTGGTAGTGGTTGGAACCTTGTGTCACATGAATACAAGATTGACCTGGTTGTTGATTCCTCTAGTCACAAAAAAAACATTTACCTTTTGGTCCTTCATTTGAACTTTGATTAAAATAGTATATTTATGCCCCAATTTGTTCTCTTTTCCCTTTTGGGTTATTGCTACAATATTTTTCTTTTGGTTTTGTTGGTCTCCTCTCAACCCTTCTATTATTGCCGCTTTTTGAAATCCAATTGAATGTAGAGAGCTTTTTCACTAGTTTCATCTATGCTTTTCACACGAGAAGATTGTAATATCCTTTAGATATGGATTAATTGTCCTCCAAGTTACTTCACCACTACCCTGGGCTCTTCTAAAGAGATACCCAACCTCATGGACCACTTCTAGAATTTGGTCAGGTATTCTTGTACACTTTATTATTGATCTTGGTGGAGGCAAAGCATCATTGCAAGGACTTCCTTGAGAGCTTCCTTGCAATCCCCCTTGCCTCTCTATACCTTGACCATGTCACAAAGCAATCCCACTCTTGTTTTTCATCATCCATGTCAAATATGAAAAGAGCCTCATCCTCCTCTAGTTGCAAGGGGCATCAAAATGCTATACAACCACTTAAGACTATAACTTAAGGGAGTTCTGAAATATCTATTGCATTTTTTGGGGGAACATTACCCCTCAATTTGTAAAGAATTTCACAATACGGAGCAAAAAGCTCATGTGGAAAGTCAGATCTTGTCCAATGTAGAAGTAGAGGAAAGTTTGGGTTGTTAAATCCCTTATATAGGGAACAACCTCACTAGGCAAATTAGATACCGTCAAACTCTTGATTTGTACTAGAAAATCAAAACAATTATGTGAAAAGTCTTAGTAAAATTATTAGAAACACAAAAAGAAGACCTTGAATAGTGATGAGGAGAACACAAAGGCCCTTGAAACTATAGAGGTGGATTCTCCTTCTATCCAAATGCTTATATTATCAAATTTTGTTTACATTCCATAGGACCATTATAGTGCTTTCTATGTTAGCTATAAGTTAAAATTTTATAGTCCATCTCTAGACCTTATTAGACTATTAAAATTGTACTATTGTATTACTAATTTTGGAATGATTTTATGGCCCAAAGTCACTTATCTGTGCTACTAGTATGGTCTCCCTAGTAGACACAAATTAACAACTCAATATTTTGTTATCATATAATGCAAATATTTGTGTAGCTTGAAAAAATTTGTTGATAAGATTTATAATCATTTAAAATAATTTGTATTTTGATACTAAAAATAAATTTTCTATAGTTTATAAAGTCATTTAAAGTATATTATATTTCACAAAAAAATTAATTTCTTTTATATAAAATACCATACAGTAAAATTCTCATTTATTAATATATAATCTTAAATTTCAGCAATAAAAACATAACAATAAAATTTCTATACATTAATAATTTTACTATCTAATTTTCTTGTTTTATGGGGTGGCACTAAGGATGCACTGATGCACCAACTCACTACTAGATCTCTACTAGTTCCTCCAACAATTAGAACAAGTTTAATTGACTATAACTCAGTTGGACAGAGATATCTAATTACAACTCTTGAAATCAATCTGGACCCCTAAAATTTAGGGGTCACACTTACATGACTCCAGATAGACTTCTAACTCGAATTTCCTATGTCAATTAAGTCAATTTAACTTAATTAACTATTTACAAGTTTCTATGAGAATAGAACTTGATTTTAATTCACAATTTAATTCAAGGACAAATTAAATTGGAATTTATTTTTTTCCATTTTTAACATCTTTTGCCTCACTGAAGCTCAAACTCTTCCACACCTAACTGCTGCTACTCTGGAAAATCAAATTCTCCAAGTAACTCTAGTGTATTCTCCATCACCATGTTGATCTCCTCTTATTATTCATTGTTGTAGCACCAATGACCAAGATTAAAACTTAATCAATGGATAAGATCATCTATGGATATATACGAGTGAGTTTCTAGATTATTCTCACCTTATCTCAATTAATATTGATTAATTAACCATATTCCCTAAGTTTAGACTTAGGAAATATTTAAAAATCGGCTAATAATCTAATTGAGACACTTCTAGGTAGAATTTCCATAAACGAATTATGGGTTTTGGAGATCTCATGCATTCTAGCCTCTCCACCAAAATTTGTGGCTAGAACACATCTGATGCTATAAAAAATAACAAACGACTCCATATTTTCCAAAGCATTTCTGTTATTCTATACAAAACAAATGGTGTCATAGCAAAGGTAGGTATGATTGCATATGAAAATTCCATTTGTAATTTCCCTCCAATTGAGGCACATCATTTTCTTGATAATAACATACACTAAGCATCAAGCTCATCAATGATTACAATATCCATCGACACAAATATATCTTTATTAGCTACCAAAGACACCTTGACATCTTTTATAAGGCAATTTACGGGCGTAGATTTTGAATCAAAACCACACACATTTTTGTAAGGCCTGTTGATGTCCATCCCCAATTAAGAAATACTCTCAAAGGCATTACATTTGGAGAGGCATCAAAATCAAGCATTCAATTATGCAAGATGAGATTGTTGATCACCAAGGACAACAAAAATGGTTCATTTCCTCCATTCTTCTTATCAATATACATGTTTGTAAAATGATTGAAGGGTCCTTGGGCACTTTTTCAAATTTGAAAGCCTTACTGGTTTGCCTCCTTTGAGGCCCCAACTTTGCTATCTCCAAAATATGAATTTGTACATTTCCTATAGCCAAACTTTGGTTATATCAACATACAATGCAACATTAGGGTTTTGAGGTTTTAGCCTAGGCATAATTTTAGTGTTGAGAAATTAAGATGCTAGTAGATTAGGGTTTATTTCTCTAGCATGATAATTACTTGTGAATGTTTGTTGGCTTTATTAAATTTTATGTTCTTCTTATTCATCAAACAATTACCAAAAGTACAAAACATGAAGATCACAAGAGACAAAGAACACAAAGATGTAGCCTCTAAGCCTGGGAAAAACCCCACAAGGGGGAAATCCCAAATAATCCTCTTCTTATAGAATCAAATTGAAGTGAAATGTCCAAGACCCAAGACCAAGGCCAACACTTCCACAAAGACCCAAGTTAACCCTCCTCCAAGTCTCATCCAATCAAGTCAAAGTCAACAAAATCAATGCTAGTTTAACATCTGAAATTTCAGGCCTACAATACTTCAAGAAAATTCTCAAAACTAGGGCTGAAAAGTTTTCATCTTCTCTCTCCTTTGACCTCATTCTCTCTCCTTTAACTTCACTGCTTTTCCTTCTTGTCTCAACATAGAAATTGATGATGATTGATGAGTGAGGGACTTGTTTTAAATAGTTGTATTTAAATTTTGGGTATTAAATACTGGACCTAGCCCCATTATCTCACTGACCCAGCGAGATTCAAGGTTTTCGGCAGCGAAGAATAAAATCTATGATTTTCAACACGTGGCACCCACATGGCCATGCCTAGTTCACATGGTGCTACACCACTGCCACATGTGGGTCCACATGGCACACTAACCATACATGTATTGCTACACGCTTTAGTTCCCCAATAATACATTCCCCCGGTCAATATTATTTATCTCCACATCATCACTTTCTTGGGACAATATTGCTTACTCCTCGACATTACTTCCTTGAGCCAATATTCTTTACCTCCTCGACATCACTTACTCAAGCTCAAACACCACTTTTTCTTCTATGATAAACAATAAGAGCCCATGAGAACCACCCAACCAATGAGCAACTAGAGCCAACTTCTTTATTTATGGCTTCATATATAATTCTTCCCAGCATATGTTTGTGTGTTTGAGAGGTCGCCGCCTGTCTCCTTGATGTGCTAGGAGAAAAGGGCATCATTTCCTCTATTCCGCCACCTCTAGTCATATCTCATAAATGTGCATCCGATAAATTAACTACTAGTAATTGGCTTCAGTTTGGTCTGCACCATTACTTACAATCACATCTCATAAATTAACTGTTAATGAGTTGGCTCATCAGAGTTGCAAAAGATAGTTTCTTGACTTCATCATTTAAGTTTAGGGTTGGGTCGTGGCTTCCCAGCAAGAAAAATCTGTAAGACATTTGGATCCAAAAGGTCATTGTAATGTTACAAAAAGGAAATAAAAGTGATAAACAAAGCAAAATACACATACAACACATAAATATTTAGACAACAATTAAACACCCATAAAATTGCACTAGAACTGCGCCAAATGAGCATTTTATTATGAAGAGGATAGTACAAATATACAGAATGTGTGCACTTGGGCTTTCCAAAGAAAGCTAGACAATTCCAGGTGAGAAAAACATTGTCGGGGACGTAAAGAAATGATTTCTCCTCAAGATTTGTCCTGGCCCTAGAAATTCTACAATGTATGGTTGGAAGAAACCCTTGTTTGAACCTCCAAAAGTGCTAAGGAAATTTTGCCAAATTAATCTTGGACTCTCCGCCACAAACCTAGAATAGTTTTGGCAAATTCTACTGACCACCTAGGACCCAAAATTTAAGCTCACTCCTCCCCACTGACTACCAAACAATTATGTTGTTTGGGGCACCAAAACACCCCCAAAAATTTTGCAAAATTAGGAGCAGACTCCTTGACCCCTAACCAACAAATCCCAGAAATGTTTTGGGCTAATTTTGACCTCCCGGAATTACCCAAAATCGGTGCTACGCTCTACTCCACTGGTTTTGTGTCCCCCCTTAAAGATTAATTGATAATTTACCCTTATTTCCTCCCTCCAAATGGCTGGGAAAAATTCAGAAATGTTTCCTTGGAAATTCAGGCCTAAAACCCCAGCTCCACTAGCTCCTCCTTACTGCAAATTTGGCCCACAATTTTTTCCCAGAAAATTATTGCGCAGGCCCTAGAGGACGAATTTGAGTTCTCTCTATAAATGTAGACTCCACCTCTGCAAATTACCACAAATTCTCATCCACCCTCAGGAGATTTTTCTCATAATTTCTTCAACTGAAAGTCCTTTAGAAACTCCTCAAACTATTGGTACGAACTTCTCGCCCTGCGTCCTCCGAAGCTCCTCAAATCAGTGGTGCAAACTTCTGGCCCTGCGTCCTCCTAGAGATTCGAACTGGATGAGCTTGGATGAAAATGAACCACAAACTCCAACAGTATCCTCTCCAATAAAATATGAAATTCTCCCCTAGGGTGGCACTCTAAGTCCACCGAAAAAAGAGCTGAGATTTCCTCTCAAAAATCTCTTTGTTCTAAGTAGCATTTGTAGTCTTGGCTAAGCAGCTCAAGAGTAATATAAATCAGAAATTTATTTTTTCAAAAGCCCCACAAAATGATTCCTCTTCCTCTTATTTATCTTGGTTGCCCACTTTCTCTCCTTTTGGGTCCCACCCATTCGACTTCCTTCTCCCTAGCTCGTTTTTCCTAAGGGGTTTGAATTCCCCTTTTTGGGCGGCCCCACATCTCATTACCAATTTAATCTTTCATTTTCTCTAATGTTGGTGTCCTCCATCTCTCCAAAAATTAAGTGGGGACTCCCTCCACCCACTTTTCTTAAGTGTACATGCCAAAATATTTCCCAACACCCAATTGCAAAAATAGAAATTCATCTAAGAAAAATTAATTTAACTGGGGAAATTACAATCATCCCCTCTTTCATTTAGAAATCAAATTTAAATGTTTTAAAGCACATTATATCAACCAACCATGGCTTTTGTATCCATGCTGGCATTATAGTCACATTTTTAAATTACAAAAATTGAGGCAAATGAATGGGTTTTCACAAATATCATTGTGAATACAAACCAACCATTCAATCCACTCAAACATAAGAATGTAGAGGATTGATTGGGTATTAAATTTGTTGGTGTTGGAATGAATTGTCGTCAACATTAAAAAAACATAATTCCACAACCCCTTAGCAATAACAAAATTATATTGCTTATTGTTTTTGGAGTAAAATTCGTGACCAAAATTTTGGACATATCAAAGCTTTGTTTTTACTCCAAAATCAATAAGCAATATGATTTTGAAATGTGAAAATCTACATACCCCAATTACAAAATTACAAGAGTAGTTATTTATATCATTTACAATTACATCAAAATAATTGTATTTAGCTACTCTCAATTGGTGTGCTTGGGCTTATAGGTAGCATTGGCCTTGTTGAGATAAACTAGAGACCAATCATCCTTGTCTCTTCAACTCCCTATATGCATCTCTCTTCCTCTCCCCTTTGTCTTTTGTTGGCAAGATTCTTCTTAGAGTTCCTTCTAGTTGTCTTTTTATTAGTGCTTAAATTGGAATATGAGCACTTTGGAGCCAAGTGGTAATTAATTGATTTAAGAATGCTTTGATCTAGCATGGGGCCCTTTCCACTATCAACTATATTCTCTTGCATCACCATCAACCTCCATAGCCATAAGCTTCACTTATATAACCCAAAGTTTTTTATTTTACTAAGTAATTACATTAATTTAAACTATTAACATTCAATGTGTTCATTGTAAATAAGTGAATAAAATAAAATAATAATAATAATAATAATAATAATTTTTTTAAGAAAATAAAATCAATAATTTTATTTGTAATTTTATTCTTAAAAAATTTATAAACACTAAAATAATATAAATAGAAGATTATAAAAATATATATATATATATATATATTAACTAAAAAAATATATATATATATATACTCTTTCTCTGCCCTTCCTACTACCAACTCATCCTAATAACATGTTAAATGATTGAAATTTCTCTGGTTTATCTCCCCCTCATTTCTTCCCTATAAACTATTCCATATATACCGTTAGTGGTGATTTAGAATTATGGCTACGACTTCCATATCGAAAGGGCTAAAGGATTAATTAATTATTGTATTTCCACAGGCTTTAGGGCTTCCAGAGCGGGTCACACGGCAAGCAATTTCAATATCATCTGCTTGCCTCAACCCAATGGCGATGATGGCGCCTGCGAGGAGGTCTATGCTTTCCATATGGGGCAGGAAGAATTCTCAACGTTCCTTCCACACCTTGAATACCAGTGGCGACTCGCACATTAAAACACTCTGCCAGACCAACAGGCTTACGGAGGCAGTGGAGACCTTCAGCCATCTGCTTTCAGCTAAATCTAATCCCACCATCACCACCTGCAATCTTTTGTTAAGTAGCCTAGTCCGACGGAACCGACCTCAATCAGCATTGCGTGTTTACAGACTTATGGTTGAAGCAGACATTGTTCCAAATCTCATTTCTCTGAGCATTGTTATCAACTGTCACTGTGAAACAGGTAGAATGGATTATGCTTTCAAAGTGTTTGAAGGAATGGAAGCACATGGCTATATTCCAGATGTCGTAATATTCAATACCCTCATCAAAGGGCTTTGCAGGACGGGCAGAACGGAAGATGCTATCAATCTGTTCAAACAAATGGTGAACAAACGACAGCTTCCTGATCGTTTAACCCATAACACCCTAATAGATGGGCTCTGCAAGAGAGGGAAAACCCACGAGGCGTTTGGATTGATAGCTGTTATGCTGCAACAGGGTCATGAGCCTGACACTATTACATTTACTGCTTTAATTGATGGTTTCTGCAAAGAAGGTAAGTTGGAGGAGGCTACGAAGCTATTCTTTGAAATGCCCAACAGAAACATATACCCCAATGTTGTCACATACAATGCGCTTATGGATGGTTTCTGTAAGGGAGGCAAGTTGGAGGAGGCTACGAATCTCTTCTATGAAATGCCAGACAGAGACATCTGCCCAAATGCTGTCACATACAATGCACTTATCGATGGTTTCTGTAAGGGAGGCAAGTTGGAGGAGGCTATGAAGCTCTTCTATGAAATGCCCGACAGAAACATATACCCCGATGTTGTCACATACAATGTGCTTATTGACGGCTTCTGTAAGGGAGGCAAGTTGGAGGAGGCTATGAAGCTCTTCTATGAAATGTCAGACAAAAACATATGCCCTGATGTTGTCACATACAGTGTGCTTATTGATGGTTTTTGTAAGGAAGGCAAGTTGGAGGAGGCTATGAAGCACTTCTATGAAATTTCAGACAGAAACGTATGCCCTAATGTTGTCACATACAATGCGCTTATCGATGGTTTTTGTAAGGGAGGCAAGTTGGAGGAGGCTATGAAGCACTTCTATGAAATGTCAGACAGAAACATATGCCCTGATGTTGTCACATACAATGCGCTTATCGATGGTTTCTGTAAGGGAGGCAAGTTGGAGGAGGCTATGAAGCACTTCTATGAAATGTCAGACAGAAACATATGCCCTAATGTTGTCACATACAATGCGCTTATCGATGGTTTCTGTAAGGGCGGCAAGTTGGAGGAGGCTATGAAGCTCTTCTATGAAATGTCAGACAGAAACATATGCCCTGATGTTGTTACATACAATGTGATTATTGACTGCTTCTGTAAGGAAGCCAAGTTGGAGGAGGCTACGAATCTCTTCGATGAAATGTCCGACAGAAACATATACCCCAATGTTGTCACATACAATGTGCTTATTGACGGCTTATGTAAGGGAGCCAAGTTGGAGGAGGCTATGAAGCTCTTCTATGAAATGTCAGACAGAAACATATGCCTTGATGTTGTCACATACAATGTGCTTATTGATGGTTTCTGTAAGGAAGCCAAGTTGGAGGAGGCTAGGAATCTCTTCTATGAAATGTGCGACAGAAACATATACCCCAATGTTGTCACATACAATGTGATTATTGACGGCTTCTGTAAGGGAGCCAAGTTGGAGGAGGCTATGAAGCACTTCTATGAAATGTCAGACAGAAACATATGCCCTGATGTTGTCACATACAATGCGCTTATCGATGGTTTCTATAAGGGAGGCAAGTTGGAGGAGGCTATGAAGCTCTTCTATGAAATGTCAGACAAAAACATATGCCCTGATGTTGTCACATACAGTGTGCTTATTGATGGTTTTTGTAAGGAAGGCAAGTTGGAGGAGGCTATGAAGCACTTCTATGAAATGTCAGACAGAAACGTATGCCCTAATGTTGTCACATACAATGCGCTTATCGATGGTTTTTGTAAGGGAGGCAAGTTGGAGGAGGCTATGAAGCACTTCTATGAAATGTCAGACAGAAACATATGCCCTGATGTTGTCACATACAATGCGTTATTGATGGTTTCTGTAAGGGAGGCAAGTTGGAGGAGGCTATGAAGCACTTCTATGAAATGTCAGACAGAAACATATGCCCTAATGTTGTCACATACAATGCGCTTATCGATGGTTTCTGCAAGGGAGGCAAGTTGGAGGAGGCTATGAAGCTCTTCTATGAAATGTCAGACAAAAACATATGCCCTGATGTTGTCACATACAGTGTGCTTATTGATGGTTTTTGTAAGGAAGGCAAGTTGGAGGAGGCTATGAAGCACTTCTATGAAATGTCAGACAGAAACATATGCCCTGATGTTGTCACATACAATGCGCTTATCGATGGTTTCTGTAAGGGAGGCAAGTTGGAGGAGGCTATGGAGCACTTCCATGAAATGTCAGACAGAAACATATGCCCTGATGTTGTCACATACAATGCGCTTATCGATGGTTTCTGTAAGGGAGGCAAGTTGGAGGAGGCTATGAAGCTCTTTTATGAAATGTCAGACAAAAACATATGCCCTGATGTTGTCACATACAGTGTGCTTATTGATGGTTTTTGTAAGGAAGGCAAGTTGGAGGGGGCTAGGAAGTTCCTCTATGGAATGCACAACAAAAACATATTGCCTGATGTTGTCACATACACTGCATTTATCGCTGGCCTCGTCAAGGAAGGGCAGTGGAAGGAGGCCACCAAAGTACTTCATGAGATGCTGGATAAGGGGAACAATCCGAGTGTTATCACATACACTGTTCTTATTGCTGGTCTTTGCAAAGAAGGGAAGCTTCAAGAAGCTCTCCAAGTGTTAAATGTTATGGCTGAAACAGGTGATCAACCTGATGATATCACATATAATACACTTATAGAGGGGTTTTGCAAAGTGGGTAATCTAGAAAAAGCCAGGGAGCTCCTTGCAGAGATGGTGGAGAAAGGTTGCATGCCTGACCTAGTTCGCTTTGCAACATTAATAGATGGACTCTGTAAGCATCACGGGCAAGACAAAGTTTAACAGATCTTTTATGAGATTCCAGAGTATGCCTCGAGCCTTGATGATGTTACATACAGCACATTGATGGATGGACTTTGCAATGTTGATAATTTTAATAAGTTATCTAAAGTGATGAAAGATAGCAGTCCAAGAGTCCTCATAACTACATGACTACATTCACCACCCTCATGGAGGGACTAGGCACACCCCAAGAGGGCAATAGACCATTGCATGATGTCTTTAAAAAAGTTTGGCATGAAGCTGACATATTCTGCAGTAAAGATATCGCTGTAGCAGCAGACTATCAATGGATGAACTGTAGGGGTGACTTCGGTAATAGTGCACTAGCAAGCTATCTGAAACAGATTTGGTAATTCAGCATAATGAAGTGATCTGAGTGGTCGAATTCCCATGAGCATACCAGGTGTTTCTCTGAAAATACATTTGGTTAGGGTTTAGTGGATTGCAGATCCTGATTAGATACACCAGTTCATCAATCTAAAATGGAATTGCCTTTAGCAGTTAGTCTGTCGCAACTTGCAACTAATGAAGTGACCCCAAGAAAAATTTCAACGATATTCTTCACGGTAATAATTTGGAATTGGTTTGATGAAATGGTTAGTGGCTTGTCATTGCCTTTGATAGAGTGTACTTTGTGAATTTCAATAGTGAACTGTACTTAAATGGACTAACCTGGTTTGAAGTATTGAACTGAGTTTGTTTACAATTTTGTAGTTTGCTTTGGAATGTCCTCCTTTTTGTTATGTATTTGACTGTTTAGGCCTTGTGAAATATTTTGCTTCATTGATTGAATGCCCAGGCTCCATATCTATCTAGTACATGTTGAGACTCCATATGTATCGAGTACTTGCTCCCATTATAGGACACAATTTGTAATGATTGTCACGGCATGTCTCAGCTACAGTGCATCTTTTTTAAGTTAGACATCTGCAACTACTTCACTGTCTAGTTTCTGCTGTCCAAATTGTAGTAGCCGAGACAACTATTTTCTGTGTCCATCTGTTGTCCATCACCTTGGTCAGCGAGCTGTCATGAGAGGATATCGGTTGGGGACCATTCCATTCTTTTTGTCATAAGTTATTTTATTTATGGCCACGGAATGTGGATTCAATCACACATCCAAATGTTCAACGACAAGCAATGGGAGCTAGTTTAGTCTATGGGCACACATACCAAACAAGTGCAATAGTTGCTGGAATTCAGGGAACCCTTTTTCCATTTCCACTGTGACCCCTAAGTATGGGATAGTACACAGGGAAATAATGTTCTCTGAAAGGCCTGGTCAATGAAAATGCTACTTCTGTAGAAATTTTCAGTTTACTGCACCCAGATAAAACCCCAGCTCCTAGAAATGAAAAGCATTAACCTACTTGTAACGCACAATTTTTTCCTCCACAAAATTGGAGTAATCAAGGGAGAGGGCAACAAAGGGTGATTAACGTTCATCCAAAGTTACCAGACTATGATAATTTGGTTGACATTGTTTGAGGCGATAATTGATGTATTTGCACAGGATTGATGTATGAATGCTCGTTTGGGTTGGTCTATTTCCACAGGCTTTAGGGCTTCCAGAGCAGGTCACACGGCAAGCAATTTCAATCTCATCTGCTTACCTCAACCCAATGGCGATGATGGGCCTGCAAGGAGGTCTATGCTTTGCATATGGGGCAGGAAGAATTCTCGACGCTTCTTCCACACCTTGAATACCAGTGGCGACTCGCACATTAAAACACTCTGCCAGACCAACAGATTTACGGAGGCAGTGGAGACCTTCAGCCATCTGCTTTCAGCTAAATCTAATCCCACCATCACCACCTGCAATCTTTTGTTAAGTAGCCTAGTCCGACGGAACCGACAACAATCAGCGTTGCGTGTTTACAGACTTATTGTTGAAGCAGACATTATTCCAAATCTCATTTCTCTGAGCATTGTTATCAACTGTCACTGTGAAACAGGTAGAATGGATTATGCTTTCAATGTGTTTGAAGGAATGGAAGCACATGGCTATATTCCAAATGTCGTAATATTCAGTACCCTCATCAAAGGGCTTTGCAGGACGGGCAGGACGTAGGATGCTGTCAAACTGTTCAATCAAATGGTGAACAAACGACAGCTTCCTAATCTTTTTACATATAGCACCCTAATACATGGGCTCTGCAAGAGAGGGAAAGCTCACGAGGCTTTTGGATTGATAGCTGTTATGCTGCAGCAGGGTCATGAGCCTGACACTATTACATTTACTGCTTTGATTGATGGTTTCTGCAAAGAAGGTACGTTCAAAGAGGCCAATCAACTACTGTATCTGATGTTAAAAGAAGGGCATAACCCCGATGTTATTACATTTACTGCTTTAATTAATAGTTTCTGTAAGAAAGGCAAGTTGGAGGAGGCTATGAAGCTCTTCTATGAAATACCCGACAGAAACATATACCCCAATGTTGTCACATACAATGTGATTATTGAAGGCTTCTGTAAGGGAGTCAAGTTGGAGGAGGCTACGAATCTCTTCTATGAAATGTCCGACAGAGACATACAATGCGCTTATTGATGGTTTCTGTAAGGGAGGCAAGTTGGAGGAGGCTATGAAGCTCTTCTACGAAATGTCAGACAGAAGCATATGCCCTGATGTTGTCACATACAGTGTGCTTATTGATGGTTTCTGTAAGGAAGGCAAGTTGGAGGAAGCTACGAATCTTTTCTATGAAATGTCCGACAGAGACATCTGCGCAAATGCTGTCACATACAGTGTGCTTATCAATGGTTTCTGTAAGGGAGGCAAGTTGGAGGAGGCTATGAAGCTCTTCTATGAAATGTCCGACAGAGATCTGCCCAAATGCTGTCACATACAGTGTACTTATCGATGGTTTCTGTAAGGGAGGCAAATTGGAGGAGGCTAGGAAGTTCTTCTTTGGAATGCACAACAAAAACATATTGCCTAATGTTGTCACATATAATGCATTTATCGCTGGCCTCGTCAAGGAAGGGCAGTGGAAGGAGGCCACCAAAGTACTTCATGAGATGCTGGATAAGGGGAACAATCCGAGTGTTATCACATACACTGTTCTTATTGCTGGTCTTTGCAAAGAAGGGAAGCTTCAAGAAGCTCTCCAATTGTTAGATGTTATGGGCCATGGCTGAAATAGGTGATGAACCTAATGATATCACATATAATACACTTATAGAGGGGTTTTGCAAGGTGGGTAATCTAGAAAAGGCCAGGGAGCTCCTTGTAGAGATGTTGGAGAAAGGTTGCATGCCTGACCTAGTTCACTTTACAACATTAATAGATGGACTCTGTAAGCATCATGGGCAATAGATGGACTCTGTAAGCATGAAAGGCAAGACAAAGTTTAACAGATCTTTTATGAGATTCCAGAGTATGCCTCGAGCCTTGATGATGTTACATACAGCACATTGATGGATAGACTTTGCAATGTTGGTGTTTTAATAATTTATCTAACCATTGCATGAGGTCTTAAAAAAGTTTGGCATGAAGCTGACATATTCTGCAGTAAAGATATCGTTGTAGCAGTAGACTATCAATGGATGAACTGTAGGGGTGACTTCGGTAATAGTGCACTAGCAAGCTATCTGAAACAGATTTGGCAATTCAGCTTAATGAAGTGATCTGAGTGGTCGAATTCCCATTAGCATACCAGGTGTTTCTCTGAAAACACATTTGGTTAGGGTTTAGGGTGACTTCGGTAATAGTGCACTAGCAAGCTATCTGAAACAGATTTGGCAATTCAGCTCAATGAAGTGATCTGAGTGGTCGAATTCCCATTAGCATACCAGGTGTTTCTCTGAAAACACATTTGGTTAGGGTTTAGTGGATTGCAGATCCTGATTAGATACACCAGTTCATCAATCTAGAATGGAATTGGCTTTAGCAGTTAGTGTGTTGCAACTTGCAACTAATGAAGTGCCCCAAGAAAAATTTCAACGATATTCTTCATGGTAATAATTTGGAATTGGTTTGATGAAATTGTTAGTGGCTTGTCATTGCCTTTGATGGAGTGTACCTTGTGAATTTCAATAGTGAACTGTACTTAAATGGACTAACCTGGTTTGAAGTATTGAACTGAGTTTGTTTACAATTTTGTAGTTTGCTTTGGAATGTCCTCCTTTTAGTTATGTATTTGACTGTTTAGGCCTTGTGAAATATTTTGCTTCATTGATTGAATGCCCAGGCTCCATATGTATCGAGTACTTTCTGAGACTCCATATGTATCGAGTACTTGCTCCCATTATAGGACATAAAATTTTTAATGATTGTCACGGCATGTCTTAGTTACAGTGCATCTTTCTGTATTTAGACATCTGCAACTACTTTATTGTCTAGTTTCTTCTGTCCAAATTGTAGTAGCCGAGACAACTATTATCTCAGTGTTCATCTGTTTTCCATCAGCTTGGTCAGCGAGCTGTCATGGGTATGCTGCTAAGAGAGGATATCGGTTTGGGACCATTCCATTCTTTTTGTCATAAGTTATTTTATTTATGGCCACGGAATGTGGATTCAATCACATATTCAGACATTCAACGACAAGCAATGGGAGCTAGTTTAGTCTGTGGGCACACATACCAAACAAGTGCAATAGTTGCTGGAATTCAGGGAACCCTTTTTCCATTTCTATTGTGACCCCTACATATGGGATAATACACAGGGAAATAATGTTCTCTGAAAGGCCTGGTCAATGAAAATGCTAGTTCTGTAGAAATTTTCAGTTTACTGCACCCAGATAAAACCCCAGCTCCTAGAAATGAAAAGCATTAACGTACTTGTAACACACAATTTTGTGCTCCACAAAATTGGAGTAATCAAGGGAGGTGGAAACAAAGGGTGATTAACGTTCATCCAAAGTTACCAGACTATGATAATTTGGTTGACATGTTTGAGGTGATAAAATGAATTGAAGTTGTTTTGAATGAAAAATATACCAGTTTTGCATAAAATGTAACAGCATTTGAAGAGATGGTTAATGTGATGTGCTCGGCCTAAATGAACATATGTATACACATCATGTTTCAGAACTCTGTTTCAGACCTGTAAAAGAATGAACCATTTTTAAGACTGGATCTTGATCATAACATAAGACGCGACTTTGACCTGAACTCACATATGATTATAAAAGAGTCTGATACAATGTACAAGCAATCTGGATCCGTAGTTTGATTCTCTAATACTGTTGTTACTCATTAACTTATCTAATTTTTGCATGAAGTAAGTCGGTATATTCTTATATTCACATGATTAAAACAAGTATAGTTTTATGTTCATGGTATAGTGAATTCATCCATATATATAGACAATTTAGACAATTTTTTATTTAACAAAGAAATATTTTTAAATTAAAAATATGTTTAACAAATTTATATTCAATAAAGAAATAATTTAAACTTAAAAAAATATGTTTATAAAGAAATTGTGATCCACAATAACTAATCATTATTTTTATTGAAAAATAACAAATTGAGGAAAATGCAAAGGGGAGCCAATGGGAAAAGTCAAAGAGTGCAGGGCTTGCATGACCCCTCTTCTCTTTCTTTGCATTTTTAAGCATTTCCTTATTACAAATAATAACAAAATTTTAAAATAATAATATCCACAACTTGTTACTTTTATCATGAAGATCGATAATTTCATTGTTGATCCCTCTTGGTGGGTGAACACACAAAAAATCCCATGTGAACTAGAATGTGGCATGCCACCAATTAACCAACAAATTTAATACACTTGGCATAAGAAAGGCCTTCATGTACATGCACAAGCTTGAGGTTTTCTTCGCAATTGATCTAGTTCATGGCAAAGATCATGTTGTTTCCTCTCACACCCATGCATAAGTGCACTTTGGTGGTTCTAGGTGACCCTTCAAAAATGGTGGTGGCTCCAAGGAACAAGTTGAATGATTGTATTCATAATTGCTCTATGGTATGTGGATTTACTCTAGAATTGGCGCCTTCTTTTGTTTTTGTTTCATGTATCTTCTTGCTTCATACTTTGTGAGGTATTGGGTTTTCTATAGTTCGATTACTTCTATGTGTTTGGTTTAGCATTGCTATGTTTGGTGAATGGTGGCCCATTTCTATCTTGGTCACATATTATCTTACACTTACCTGATCTACCTTCTTTCTTCCCATCTTGTGAACTCTTTAGTTTTGCCTTGATCCTCTTCGAACCTTGTCCTCTCCGTCTAGTTTTCCTTTGTGGCAATTTGATGGTGAACGCTTCTAACTCTTTGTAGGTTGTTGTCTCTCCATTTCCCTAATCCCCATATTGCAGTTTCTACTTGAGAGCTTCCTTGCAATCCCCCTTGCCTCTCTATACCTTGACAATGTCATAAAGTAATCCCACTCTTGTTTTTCATCACCCATGTCAAATATGAAAAGAGCCTCATCTTCCTCTAGTTGCAAGGGGCATCAAAATTCTATACAACCACTTAGGACTAGAACTTAAGGGATTTCTAAAAGATCTATTGAATTTTTTTGGGGGAACATTGCCCCCTCAATTCGCAAAGAATTTTACAATACCGAGCATGAAGCTCATGTAGAAAGTCATATCTTGTCCCGTGTAGAAGTAGATGAAAGTTTGGGTTGTTGAATCCCTGATGTAGGGAACAACCACACTAGGCAAACTAGATACCATCAAACTATTGATTTGTGCTAGCAAATCAAAACAATTATGTGAAAGGTATTAGTACTGGCAATTGCCCCAAAAAGTGCAAAGAGAGGCCGATAGAATTTTTAAATTGAAAAACATGTATTTTAATTTTCATAATCAAACAATAACAATTCAAACATTAATTTTTTTTTTTGTTTATTTTTTTACTAAGTTTATAGTTTGTAAGTATATTAGAGTTTGTTAACAAAAGCATGCATTCTAGAATGTCATTACAACTGCAAGCTGAAACATTAAATACTATACACTCAAAATGCCAATGCATTCTAAAAATCAACCAAATTAAATTAAATTGAGTGTGTCACAGATCCATTTATGCATGCAAAAACATTTATAAAAAACAAGAAATTGTAATGTGGTTAAAAATTGTATTGCTAATACATGACTTCTTGTAAAACGTTAAAAGTTCAAATTCAAAGGTTAGAAAATATGCATCTAGGAATCAAATCACTATGCAAAGACATTGCATTCATATTTAATTATAGGTTCCTAAGAATTGAGATAGTCAAGTAAAATTCAATTAACCACATGTAGTTTTTCTATATTGAATTGTAAATAGTGTTTTTCCATTCAATTGTAAACGACGAAGAGTTCATTCATGTAATGAGAAAATTTGACATCTTTGCATATTCATCTAATTTTTTTTTTCAATGTAAAGCAATAATTTTCTCCACATTGAATTACAATTTTATATATATATTAAGTATTTTATTTTTTTATTATTTTTATTTTATATTTCAAGAGTAGAATGAATTGTAGGTCCATATATTGCTACACATAGAAACAAATCTTTGGACATTATTCCTGTAAGCATTGAGCTTTGTAATTAATATTTGTGATGGAAAATTATTATTTTAATTGTAGAATTTCCATACGTAGAAATAAGTATTTGGACATTATTACCCTAAGAATTGAAGTCAATAATTGATCTGTCATGGAAAATATTATTTTACCAAGCCAAAATTTTGCATAAGCATCTTAGTGAGAAAAAAACATATTTGAAAACAAATCCAATTTAT
Organism: Pinus tabuliformis; assembly: GCA_031772625.1. NCBI lineage: Eukaryota > Viridiplantae > Streptophyta > Pinopsida > Pinales > Pinaceae > Pinus > Pinus tabuliformis. The sequence continues at coordinate 1,647,883,445 of CM062818.1, read as the reverse complement.
ATAGCTTCCAAAATACTTCTACTACTTCAATTAGTAAAGGGAACCTAACTTTCCTTTATATTTATGCAACAAATATAATAAATCAAAGTATACTATTAAGGTAAGGCTATTTTTACTGGTTATGCAATTTAGCTTGCCTTCATATTTATGAAACAAATATACAACTCAAAAGTATACTATTAAGGTATGGAAAATGTCATTGATTCCATAATTCATAGAACATAACAAAGTAGGTCATAATGGCACATTATCTATTTTATTGCCCTGTAAAACATTTTTAATTAAGAGGAAATAAAAATAGTGCAAAATGAAATGTTTGTATTTCTATGTTGAAGTGGGTGATCTAAAAAAAAGCTCCATCCAAGATGAATTGCTTCCTTTGCATTTTCCACAATGTTCTTAATTATTGATGGCTTCATGATCTCATATGCACTGTAAGTTAAGTCTATCACGAGACTTCTTGAGGAACCTTCTACACATCATACATGCCATCTCATATGCACTGGAAGTTAAATCTATCACCAGGCTTATTGAGGGATTGTCTACAGATCATACATGCAATCTCATATCCACTGTAAATTAAGTTTAAAAAATATTTTCGCTCATCTACTAGTTATTGTTTTACATTATTTTACATAAGATGTAAAACTAAATTCAATATTTGTATCATGTATTAAAGAAATTTTTTATTTATAATATTTCCTTGTAAAGATTAATTACGAAAACAAAAAAATTTGTTAAGAGAATAATTATAAAATAAAATTAAAAATAGATAAAAAGAATTAAACCTGATCAACAATTTTCAAGACTATCGTTCTAGTACCTTTTGAGCCCCTCACCCAACAATCTTGAGCAATGGAGATTATTAAAGTTATTAAAGTTTTTGTGAAAAACATTTACCTTGAAGAAAACATATTTATTTAAAAAAAAATATATTAAAAATTATAATTTATTATATTTTTATTTTTTAACTAAAAATATAATAAATTAAAGTTCATTAAATTTCACATAAGAGTTATATTAAAGAAATATTATTTATTATAATAAAAAAGAGTTATTGAAAACATAGTTTTCAAAACCGGCCTTGCTAATCGGTTACTGGTCTAACCGGCCGGTTAGCAGGGCCACTTGTCGAAACCGGCCAAAAAACCCGGTCAGGGGCGGCATTTCTTCTTTTTTTGCAAAAAAACAGTCCTAATCGGCCGGTTTAGGACTGAACCGGCCGGTTTGTATCAAACCGGCCGGTTAGGAGGCACGCCCACCGTCCACTGAAAAAACGACTTTTTGAATGTGTTTTAGGGGTTTTGGAGGGAAACTAAGGGTGCTTTCCCTCCAAAAACACCCTCTCCAAGCCTTTAAGAGGCCCCTCTCCCTCTCATTTGTCTCACACATCTCATTTGGAGTGTTTGTGAGTTTGCTTGGGAGCTTGGAGAGTGATGAGTTTTCGCTGGAGTAGTGGAACAACAAAGTTTAAGCTAACTAGAAGTCATCATGCCTCCAAAAGCCAGAGATACTGCATGGGCTCATTGTGATATGATTGATGGCAAAATGATCTACAAATATTGTCAAAACTCCATTCAAGGAGGGGGTATTAACATGTTCAAGCAACACTTGGCTGGGATAGGAGGCCATGTAAAGCCATGTGGAGCACCAAATGAAATAATAGGGCATATTAGGGCAGAATACCTTCAGAAATTTGAGACTCAAGTCACTGAACCAATAGAGAAGTTTGTGACTGCAAAGTTTGGTCGAGACTCAACCAACTGAGTTTGATCATGATGACTCATGAGAAGTTTGAAGTGATAATGTTGATCATTATTATAGTATTATCATATATGTGGACTTGAATTTTGTAGTAGGCCACTGGTCCCATAGTTTGTAGGCTTTGTTTTTGCACTCTAGAGGCCATTTAGAGCTTCATTGCTTATGTATTTTGTCGATGATATGGATTGCGCTCGGTGCCATTTTGATATATTCACCTTTACATGGTATATAAATGAGTAACCTTTGCATATTTTGTCTCTATTGGCTTGGAATCATGGTTTTAAATATTAAAAATAGTTTTTGTTCATTAAAAATAAATTATTTAATGTATTTTTATAAAACCAGTTCATTTAGACCAAACCAGTCCCGGTTAGACCAATTCCGGTCAGTAAACCGGTTCATTAGGTGGACCGGTCCAGTCACCAATTCCGGTTTTAAAAGCACTGATTGAAAATATATAAGTTAAATCTTTTGACTCCCAAGAAATGAATGTAAGAATAATATGATTGGAGCAATCTTGCTTATAAACAATCAAGAACAATTTAAAATCTTGGTTAACACTTACAGGCGAGCATAGTTCGACAATGTTATAGCTAATAGATGTAGTTAGGTCTTTCACTCTGGCTGTCAGTACAATTGTGTATAGGAGCCATAGGTTTGCGGCCATTGAACTTAGCGTAGATCCTTTCAAATTTACACCCAGTCTGGGCCAAGAGTACTGATTAATTTCTAATTGCTGATAGTAAATGCTTGCTGCTACAATACATTGTTGTTTGATTTTTGGTCCAGCCAGAAGAAAAACCGAAAATGCGTTTTCATTATAGACTAACAATAATTGCATCCTCTTGCAATTAATTAAAATGCATTCAGATAACATTACTTTTCAATTGGGTATGGCTCCCACCATTCCCAGAGCTATACAATCAATTAATCATGGAGATAATCGGGTCAATCTTAGATTTTTATACCAAATTTGTTTTGTTTGGAGCCAAAAAATTTACCACAAACCATTCTTTCGATAAGAAAATTGGAAAAAGCAAGAGAAGGATGTACCTTGGCATCAGTCTCCATCTGGGCAGCTTTATCCTTTGCCTCAGGAATCCCATTTTCAGCATCAGTGGCGGTTCCAGCTGTTGCAGGTCCATTAGGATTTTTTGGCATCCTGCATATTAATATCAGCATTGTGATTTTTGGCATCCTGCATATTAATATCAGGATTTTTGGCATCCTTAATATTAATATGCAGGATTTTTGGCATCCTGCATATTAATTGGGTTATTGCTACAATATTTTTCTTTTGGTTTTGTTGGTCTCCTCTCAACCCTTCTATTATTGCTACTTTTTGAAATCAAATTGAACGTAGAGAGCTTTTTTACTAGTTTCATCTACGGTTTTCACACTATAAGATTGTAATATCCTTTAGATATGGATTAATTGTCCTCCAAGTTACTTCACCACTACCCTGGGCTCTTCTAAAGAGATACCCAACCTCATGGACCACTTCTAGAATTTGGTAAGGTATTCTTGTACACTTTATTATTGATCTTGGTGGAGGCAAAGCATCATCTCAAGGACTTCCTTGAGAGCTTCCTTGCAATCCCCCTTGCCTCTCTATACCTTGACCATGTCATAAAGCAATCCCACTCTTGTTTTTCATCACCTATGTAAAATATGAAAAGAGCCTCATCCTCCTCTAGTTGCAAGGGGCATCAAAATGCTATACAACCACTTATGACTATAACTTAAGGGAGTTCTGAAATATCTATTGCATTTTTTGGGGGAACATTACCCCCTCAATTTGTAAAAAATCTCACAATACGAAGCACGAAGGTCATGTGGAAAGTCAGATCTTGTCCAATGTAGAAGTAGAGGAAAGTTTGGGTTGTTAAATCCCTTATATAGGGAACAACCTCACTAGGCAAACTAGATACCATCAAACTATTGATTTGTACTAGAAAATCAAAACAATTATGTGAAAAGTCTTAGTAAAATTATTAGAAACACAAAAAGAAGACCTTGAATAGTGATGAGGAGAACACAAAGGCCCTTGAACTATAGAGGTGGATTCTCCTTCTATCCAAATGCTTATATTATCAAATTTTGTTTACATTCCATGGGACCATTATAGTGCTTTCTATGTTAGCTATAAGTTAAAATTTTATAGTCCATCTCTAGACTTTATTAGACTATTAAAATTGTACTATTGTATACTAATTTTGGAATGATTTTATGGCCCAAAGCCACTTATCTGTGCTACTAGTATGGTTTCCCTAGTAGACACAAATTAACAATGCAATATTTTGATATCATATAATGCAAATATTGTGTAGCTTAAAAAAAATTTGTTGATAAGATTTATAATCATTTAAAATAATTTGTATTTTGATACTAAAAATAATTTTTCTATAGTTTATAAAGTCATTTAAAGTATATTATATTTCACAAAAAAATTAATTTCTTTTATATAAAATACCAAACAGTAAAATTCTCATTTATTAATATATAATCTTAAATTTCACGAATAAAAACATTACAATAAAATTTCTATACATTAATAATTTTACTATCTAATTTTCTTATTTTACTTATAATTATAATGCCCCATATTAATAAGTAATAATAATAAGAATTATAAATAATAATTATAATAATAATAAACCAATAAATATTTATTATAATACTAATACAATAATATTAATATATAAATATAAGATCTTAAAAAAAACATCTAACAAAAATGGAAAATAAATTACCCCACTCATACATTAAAACAACTTAGAATTTGTTGATCAATGGAGTTTCCTTGCTTTAGTTATGAGGGATTCCTTGCTTTAGGTGTTTGAGAAAGTCGAGAGAAGAAGATCTTTTGGAGCTGCGCGGCGATAGGGTTTCTTGCCCTGCTTCCGTCGTTTGGGTTGTGGCGGTCGGGTCGCCCCTGGTCTGGTAACCCTTCCTTCGCTCTCATTTCAACATCGTCGACTCACCCTTCTGTAGGTGCTGCTATCTGTTGGGGTTTTTGCGCGGAGAATCGTCTGTGGCGGCGCTTCAATCGGCACCTGCCTTTCGGCTCTGTGATACCTGTCTCGGCGGCCCACTGCACTGATCAGCTGTGTTCCGGGGTCCTCCATCGCACCTATCGGGTGGCTGCGAAGCACCTTATAGGGTTTTTGGCGGTCCTTTTTTCCGGGCGGCTCTTCTGAGCGGATTTGCTCTGTTTCCTTTGGACTCTTGACAGCGCGGCGGACCGGGGGAGTTTTTTGGACTTGGGCTTTTCTTGAGCTGAGCCGCGGCGCGGGTGAGCGGATTTTGTTGGGTTTTTAGATACTCCCTGTGGGGGCGAGGTGGCTGCCCTAGCCGCCTCTGCCCCCGGTTTCGACCTGTCTCTGCTTTGTTGGGACCTGATGGGTTCCCTTGCTGAGGCTTTGGGTCTTTTTTTGGCAGCTTGCTGGTTTTCCTCTGCAGTTTATATGGAGCGTTGAGGGATCTGAGGTGTGGAGTCTGTCTCTGCATCGATTCGTGCCGCTTTCATCATGGCTGTACCTGGATGTTTTCTTCTGGTTTCTGAGGTTGTATGGGTGGTATCTTCCCTTGGTTTCTTCGGTTTCAGGAGCAGAGTTTGAGGCGGTGGAGGAGGTCTCCTCCATTTCATGCCTCTCCTCCTTATCATGGCGGCCATTTCGAATTTTCTGCTCATTACTCAGGAGCTTATGTGTTTTTTTTTTTCTGTATTTTTGTATGGGATGGGTTGGGGTATCCTCCTGTTGGGGTTTACACACCCATTTACTTGCTACCCTCTCTGAGGGATTTTCGGCATACTTCTCTTGAAGTTATGCTTTTGTAAGTGGTTTACCCACACTACAACATATGTGTTCAACATCTACAACATGTAATTTTCTGACTTAATGAAAATTACGAATTCTCTTTCTTCGGAAAAAAAAATTAAAACAACTTAAAATAAATAAAATACATTTAATTATTAGTATCCACGAGGCCAATAGAAATCCCAAATCTTTTCTGAACTTGGGGTTTTGTGATCCATAACTAGATTGAAATAAATCTTTCAATGATAATCACATTGGAGATAATATTGTCGACATGTTTGAACCAACTAGTGTGGTTCATCTTCAGGACAAGATGAGGAACTAGATCATGGAATCAAATAAATAGATTTAGAGATAAGTTTACTAGTGGTTAGAATATAACAACTAGTTTTCACTGAAGGAATCTTATTTATAGTAAATATATTTAAAATAAGGAAACAATTGATAAATAACTAATGAATAAATTTAAAATTATTATTATTAATAAATATTTTTAGTCAAAGGAAAGACCTAAATTGAAAAACACAATAAATAAAATAAATAGTGATAAAAACCGAATTTAAAAATAGATAACATAGATTAAAAATAATGGGGGAAATTATTTTTATATTACTAGTAATATTATTAATCTAGTTGAGACAATAATATTTTGTTCTTTGACACAATTGTCTTCTATCCTTTTTCCTTTTCCTGATAGTAGATAAGTCTTTGATTAAGCTTTTAGGTAATGCAAGGAATAGTGGTTCTTATGGTGGTATTTAGGTATCTCACTTTAGGTTAACATACCCCTTTCTCATGGTGGGTGGTTAGTTCTACTCAATTGGTTATGGAAATCATCCCTGTTTACTAGACCTCTATCGTTACTGTCCCAAAAGGTATCTTGTCGAAAATAAAAAGGGTTAGCCTCCATTTTTTATGGTCAAGCTCACATAATATGGTCATTCCTCTAATTAAGTGGATTTGGGTGGTTGGTCCTAAAGCCTTGGGTGTATGGGTTATCAAAACTAATTTTCACTTTGTAAAGGAATTGGCCATCAAAAGTATATAGAGGTTCACTCATAATGAAGATCTATGGGGAAGAATGATGAAATCCAAGTATATATAGAATCAACCCATTAAATATTGGTACAAGTGTCCTATGAAGTACTCGAAGGATTCTATCATTTTGAAGGAATTGGTTGATTCCTTTCCTATTGTTGGAGTCTGGGTGGTATGGAGAATTGGAAATGGTCACCAATTAGGATTGGGGGATGACCCTTAGTCTTACGAAAATTTCAAGGTTATCAATGTTCTTATTCAGTCTTTCAATGACACATGGGTTTTTTTTCTTTGGTAGATGCTAAGCCTTACACTCCTCATGTGTTCAATCATGCAAGTTAGAAGTCGAAAAATTTTCTTGGCTTGGAGGGGAAAGAAGTGGAGGATTGGAGGCAATGTGTTAACAAGATGGCTTCCAATTTTAGTATTCTAATGGAAGATGAAGACAATATTCTTTATTGGTCTAGAAATTTGGGTTTTAGGTATTTCACTACAAAATTGGATTATAAAACATGGTGCTCAACCCAATCTAATAATGAAGTGTAGTGGTGGTGGAACTTTCTCTGGAAGTTGCATGCTCCATTGAAATGCAACATCATGATACAGTTATCTTTGAACAATAAGTTGCTAACCTAGGATAATTGTTTGAATATTGGTTGTGTTGGTACTAGTCGTTGTTCATTGTGCAAGTCCCACAATGAATTTTCTACTCATCTCTTTATCTCTTGCCCTTATATAGTACATGTGTTTTAGTTGGTTAAGTAGGAGTTTGAGTTGAATTTTTCTTGGTTTATGGCTTCCCTGGGTCAGTGTTTGTAGTAATGTCTTATGGAAAATGTTGTCACTCAATACGAAGGGTTATTGATCCATATTTAAATAGGAACACAACAAATTACAGCTATAACCATAAATACAAAGATGCAGCAGAAATAAAAATTCCTTTCATTAATATCAAATAATGGAATATGCTTACAAACGTAATGGAAAGGAGACTAACTTAGGCGATGGTATCTTATCTCTGAGAAGATATGTGGTGGATACATGCCTCTGAATGGAGTTACAATGAGGCTCAAGGGCCTTTTTATTATTGAACAATAAGAGAAAACCCTAAAAAACCAAAATCCTAACCCGAGAAGATGTAACACCAAGAGTTTATGGGCCCCATTGGGGTTAGTTGGGCAGCCAACTTCTCGGGGTCATAACTTGGTCATATTATCTCTATTTGACTTGCACGATACCTCGTTGGAAATGTTAGCTACCTATACCAATAGGTTTCATATTTCATGATTAGCAAAGAAAGTTCCAAATATGCTCTGCTTTGATGATGCAAAGATCCCATATTTTCAAGGAAAGACAGGGAGGGCAGCCAACATACAGGTACAAGCTCCTTTCAGCAGGAACAAGGATTACCACTTGGTTTGGAGGTGTCCTCCTCCTCTCAGCAGAGCAAGAAGCCCAAAAGCACTAAGGCTTCTTTCAAGCAAATAAAGGCACATAATGACTTGCTGAGGGTGGAGGTCTACAAACAATTTCTAAATGCAACACCAGCCCAGCAAGAAAGGCTAATGTCTGTATATGACATTCAAGAGGAGAAAATGATCCTCAGTCATTTCAAACCTATAGTGCCCCAACCAAAATCAGCTGCAGATTTTGTAAAGACAAGGGTGGAGGTCACGGCAAAAGACATCCATCCCATGGACCAAATTGAACTCCACAAGCAAACTGGAGAGATGGTTTATGCAACCTTGGTGGACAGGGCAACCATGGCCCATGAACTAAAATAGTCATTGAAAAATACCAACATTCAGTTGGATTTTGAAAGAATGTCCTCCCTAGCCAAAGATAACAGAATAAAATCACTTGAGGACATCATTATCGACCTAGGACATGATCCTAGCGATCCAAAGGGTGTAAAGGCCCTTATGAAGAAAAAGGAGGATGACCTCAATGCATTAAAGAAGAGGTTGAAGCTGCTGCCCACAGAACACCCTCAAACAGCAGAGCTACAAAAGGAAAAGCAGGTCGATGAGCAACTGGACCTCATAATGCAGCTAAACCAGAAGGTCCTCGATTTGGAGAAAGAGCTTGAAGGGGCATTACAAGATAAACAGGGAGAATCCACATCCCAAGCTCCTCCAACTACTTCAACCACTGCAACAACTACAGAGGCAGCAGTGGCTCCCACAACAGATGCAGCAGCAACAACAACAGCTCCAGATTCCAGCACAAGCGTGGAAGAATTGACTAAGGCCATCAAAGAAATGGAGCTCCAGGCAAATGAGATAAAAAAGGCCAAGGAAAAATTGGCAGAACTGGATGCCAAATATGATAAATCAAAAATGACTGTGGCAGAACAAGGCAGAGAAATAAAGGCCCTAAAAGAAAAGATAAAGGCCTTAGAGAAAGAGCTAAATCTAGAAAGTGCCATGGCTGAAATAAAAAGAATTCTATGGGCCAAAATTGGCCAATCCATCACTAAACAATGGAGGTCAATTAAAACTATACATGAGCAAATGGATTTAATTGGCCAAGCACAGACAGAGATTCAGAGGGCCAAAACAGTGCTGGGAGACAGACCTGAGCAGGCCAATAGAATGATAGATTTCTTGAACAGGCAAGAAAAAGAGGAACTGGAAGCCATCGACATTGTCAACAGAACAAAGGCCGTACTCACAGCTAAAAAGGTGCTAACTCTCAGAAATTATGTACAAACTGTGGAGAGAAAATGCTATGAAATTCAGGCTGAGGTGGACGAGTATAAACTCAAAATGGGAGCACTGCAAGCAAAGGGACTGCCCAGCCTACTAAGCGGTGCAGGAAGACTGATCTCCCGAGACCAATTTACCAACAGGATGGCAACTTATATTGAAAATCAAATCACTGCATCTGGCAGTACTTCTGAGGAAACAGGGCCTCCAACAGGACAGAGCCTATACAATAAACTTGAAGGTCTGTTTTTTATTGAAAATGAGGTAAATCACCTTTTTGAAATTCCTCCAAATTTTTACAGATATACAGAGGCCGATGAAACTTTAATAAAGATTCGAAGACATCAAATGCCTAAGGAAGATTGGTGGCAGGCAATGCTTCAAATTTTGCCACGATAGCCTCAGTTGCTCGGTCACTGCCAGCTCCAACTCACTAGAAGACAAACAGCAAAATAAAGTCAGTATTTAAGGTAGCTGAAAGGTGACTCAGCACATGGACAACGACAACTAGCCCAAAGGATAAGAAAATACGCAAATTTTGGACAGCGTATCCTCAGCCGACTCCAACAGCCACCAAGTCAACAGTTTCTGACTATTTTGGACAGCTAAAGCACTGAAGAGTTACTACAACATTAAATTTCTCAGCTACAATGCTCCAGGAGTTGGCATAACATTAATGAGCCATTAACTCACTTCCTTGATATTTTCTTATGTAAATTTTGTATATATACCTCCCCTAATAACGTATGAGGGGTTGGTGATTTTCACTCTGAGGCAATTGTAATGTATACTTTCAGATTATCTAATGAAAAGGGCTGGGCTAGCTCAGTGATTTCCTGAAACTTTGATGTCTTGCTGATCCATGCGTGCTGTTGCAGAATTCTCGTGCTGTCTGATGGAATAATAAGTTTCTCTCAATCTCTGTTTTGTCTTCTTATGTTTATTAAATCATACTCATGTTTCACCAGTCTAGCAGTATAGAAAAAGAATAGTGCAGGACATGTTTGGCTACACCTTGTGCTCAATCTTTACTGCTGTAAATGTTTTCTTCAGAAATTAATCATGGACATGAAATCTTGACTGCTCATGTTTTCATTAATTTTATAAATATGAATGTTATATAGAAATTCTTCACTGCTTCTAAATAACATTCTCACTGTTTCTCTATACCAGTTTGTTGGAAAATTCTTAATTGCTTTTCATAGCCTGGTTATATCACACTTAATCTCAGTTTCAAAGCCTTATTTCTCAGACACTTATCTAGCTCTGCAGCATCACTACTGTATCAACGCAACACACCAAACAACTAAAGGACCACAGACTCCATGCCCAATGGCTTAGAACACTCTAGTGAGCACAAATATATCTTGACTGAAATCATCATCCAACAAAGTCCAAAAACAAACCTTGAGCATCATAGCTAGCCTAAAACCTTCACAAAACAGAGACAAACCTTCAAGAGAGAGCCCTCTCTGATTACAGTTGGGCTAGAAACTGTAATCCAAAGATTGGTTAGTGGTTACCCCGGCCGTATTCCCTTGGGAGTCAAAGGGAACAACCTGGGTGTTAACATAATTGGCGACTCCGTTGGGGAACGCATATTTTTCAACTGTTGTCTGTCCATAGACAGTGGTTCTAAAAGCTTGAGCAGTCCCTTAAAACAATTCCAAAAATATCCTGAAAATTCCCAAAAAAGAAGTTCAAAAGTCAGAAGCTGGCTCCTAAAAGGAAAACAAGGCACACTAGGTCAAATCCTGACTCAAATCCTCCTCCTGTTTTCAATAACCCCAATTTGATCCATAAAACTCACAAAATCCAAGAGCAATGGGAGCAGTCTCCTGAATCCAGCCCTGAGACAGTTCAGGATAGTTTTATCCCCACCCTTGCTAAACCTACTATTCACCTCCATACCACTCATTCATCCCCTTCTTCATCATCCACTTCACAAAATATATTAGCAACACCTAATACACAAACTGCCATTGTCGTTCCTGTTGTTCCAGTTGTCCCACTCATCCCACCAAACATGGCAAATCGTTATGCACCCCTCTAGCTGCCTAACAATCCTGGGGCCATGCCTCAGGATTACCAGGGTAAAATAACTTATTTTGATGGAACCAGTACATACACTGCCTTACAGCATACTAAGAAAATGCAAGACTACTTTGAAAACTATGAGATAGATGATGATGATGTAAGGATGAAAATTTTTGTACAAAGTCTCACAGGTGAAGTGAGAACATGGTTCAGAGCACTGGCTGCAAATTCTATAGCTAATTCAGCTACCCTTTATCAGTGCTTCCTAAACAGATGGGAGAAGAAAAAGGACCCTCTGCACATTCTATCTGAATATGACACCATAAAGAGGGGTCCACAAGAAACTGTTTTCAACTATTGCACTAGATTCAATTCTGTCTACAGTGCCATTCCTCAAAACCTTAGACCACCACCTGATCTAGCATTAATTAAGTTCCCTGATGGATTTGATGCTGATATGGCATATCAGCTGAGAGAAAGAGCCCCTGCTACTTTGGCCGACATGCAAGACATAGCAGTAAGTGTAGAAGCAAATTTGATTGCCAAAAGAAATAGGGCGAGAACTGAAAGAAGAACTACATTTAAAGAAGAACCCTCAACATTTGAGCAGAAGTTAGATGCAATCATTAAAGGTATGGATAGACTTGGGGACAGAGTGGAAACCATAGAAAGAAAGTCATCATGGGAAGGGCAAACAAGCAATGTGAGAAACCAAAACTTTAGAAAAACTCAAAACCCCAATGTTGGAAGGACTGATCCTGACCAACATGTCAGACCCCCTTTCCAAGAGAATTATGCGGAGGCTTCTACATCAAGTAAACCCAATGAAGACCCTCACATTAATCTAATGGGTTTGGATGGTGAAAATCAAGTCTTTTTAACACAGAAAGATCATGAAGATGATGACATCAGACAATTCCAAACCAGATCAGGTGAGTCATTTGATTTCAAACAGGGATATGACACAGCTGTTTATGAAGTTCACAAGCAATATAAATTGAGGAGTAGAACAATAAATGTGACACAACCTGACAAAACAAAGGATACCCCACAGCCTAAAAAAGCTATTGTCACAGAACCAAGTGACAAAACTGGTCCAATTACAGATGAGATAACAGTTGAGGAAATAACTGAAATACCTCCCTCTAAACAGCAACCAGTAGATACAACACCCTTCCAACATAACCCAAGCAACATTTCTCAAAAGACAAGTAAAAAGGATAAGCCCCAAGATCAAAAAGAGAATCAGGAGGAAGGCATCAAGGATTCCATTGAAAAGGAAAGGGCTATTAACCAAAATACTAAGACTCAATCTGAAAAACCTTTTGACTTAGAAGTTGAAATTGGAAAACTGAAGATAGCCATTCCTCTTTCAGAGTTGGCCAAACATAACATCTATAAACAACAAATCAAGAAATCCCTTCAACTCAATCACAACAAAGATGATGTTAATGTGTTGGATGATACTCCAGAACTACTTTTCGGCCCAGAGGTTGATGGAAAGACAGCAGTTACAGGAATCTTACCTTTTTATGTCAGTCTGCATGTTCATGATAAGGTATTACACAATGCAATGTTTGACTCTGGCGCTTCTCACAACTTGATGCCCAAATCAGTCATGGAAAGATTAAATCTGGATATTACAAGACCCTATAAGGACCTATTTTCATTTGACTCCAACCAAGTTAAGTGTTTAGGTCTGATAAAAGATCTTTGTGTGTCACTTGTCCAATACCCCAATAAGACAATCTTGATGGATGTTGTAGTTGCTGATATCCCACCCAAGTATGGAATGCTGTTATCTAGATCATGGGGGGCTAAACTTCAAGGTTCCCTGCAGTTAGACATGTCATATGCCACTATCTCTGTCTTTGGGCAACCAAAGAGACTATACAGAGAAACACTCATGAAATACATGGTCAGCAGTGAAGAAAAACCTCAAAATTTTCCCATATATGCTGTCCATTCTGATATAGATTCATATATTCTCTTCAATGATAATTCAGGTCCTACAAATGATGATGAATCCAAGACACTCAAACAAGATCAGGACATTAATGAACAAGCTGCTGCTCTAGAAATCAAGCTGATCCAATCAAGTGATGAGACTGTCCTAAAAGACAAACTAAATGAAAAACCAGAACTTCAACTCACAATTCCAGATTACAGAGAAGCTATTAAGTCTCCCCTAGAACAAGAGATCCTATGGTTCCTTGAATTTGATGGGTCAGTTAACAAATTAGGGGCAGGAGCTGGAGTTTGGATACATAACAAGCAGAACAATCATGCAGAAGGTCGTGCCTATAGGCTAAATTTCAGATGCACTAATAACATGGCAGAATATGAAGCTCTTCTACTAGGCCTCAAACTAGTAAAATCACTACAAGCCATAAGAATTTCAATCATGGGAGATTCAGACTTAATTATCCAACAAGTAAAGGGGAATTTTTTCACTAATGACAAAAGGTTGAGATCTTATAGGTCTGCTGCTGCTGAAATACTAAACTCCTTCCCTGAATTTCAAATCAGCAAAATCTCTAGAACCCATAATCTTCACGCTCACAGTTTGGCCACATTTGCAAGTACCTGCAAACTACCCTTTGAACCAAGCTATTGTTTTACAGCTGAGGTAAAACACAGACCTTCTGTCCCAAACAACGTTAAAGATTGGCAAGTGTTTGAAGATGATACACAAATAAATAACTTCTTGACCTTACAACAAGAATTTGCAGGGTTAAACATTGACACCGAGGGAGCAAGTCAATCACAAATACTTAATGAACAAAACCTCAAGCCAATATCACCCAAAATAGCTAACCAAATCCTACATCCAACAATTTTTAACAAAGACAACATACAAGAAATTCAACAAATCAGTTATGAAGAAGTAGCTGGTGCAGAGGCTGAAATCATAGAGCTGAAAGACAATTTTCTTCCAACAGGCCTAACTCCATTGGAGGACATTTTTGACTCAAATGATATACCTAGAAAACCAAAGATGCAACCCCTTAATGTTGCCGTTGAGGAATGCAACATTGGAACTATTGAGAAGCCCAAAATAATAAAATTGTCTGCATCCTTACCTCCTGATCAAAAACCCAAATACATTGACCTCTTCAAAGAGTTTCAGGATGTCTTTGCATGGGGTTATGAGGATTTAAAATCCTATGACACCTCTATTATCCAGCATACTATCCCTCTCAAGCCTAATCAAAAGCCATTCAAGCAGAAACTGAGAAGGATAAATCCCATGCTTCTGCCTTCAATTGAAAAAGAGCTGCAAAAAATGTTTGAAGCTGGCATCATAGCACCAATCAGATTTTCTGATTGGATTTCAAATTTGGTGCCCACTAGAAAGAAAACTGGTGAGATAAGACTTTGTGTTGATCTTAGAAATCTAAACCAAGTATCCCTCAAAGACAATTATCCCTTACCTAAAATGGATCACATTCTCCAAAGAGTGGTAGGGGCTTCAAGGATCTCATTACTGGATGGATTCTTAGGCTTTAATCAAATCCTAGTGCACCCTGATGATCAAGACAAAACTGCATTCACAACCCCATGGGGAACTTTCAAATATGTAAAAATGCCTTTTGGATTGAAAAATGCAGGGGCGACATTTCAAAGAGCAATGGCTATTGCTTTTGCCAAAGAGATCCATGACTTTCTTGTCATTTATTTGGATGACCTCACACCTTTCTCAAAATCTGGCCGAGAACACTTGAAGCACTTGAGGCAGATCTTCCTAACATGTAGGAAATATGGAATTTCCTTGAATCCCAAGAAATCTCTATTTGGTTTAGAAGAAGGTAAACTGTTAGGACATATCATTTCAAAGGATGGCATAAGAATTGACCCAGATAGGATACAAGCTATCTTACAAATGCCCCACCCAAGAAACATCAAAGAATTGCAAGCTTTCTTAGGGAAGATCAATTTCTTAAGAAGGTTTATCCCAAACTTAGCAAAACTGATCAGATTACTAAATAACATGCTAAAGAAGGATTCAAAGGTGAAATGGACAGTGGAAGCAAATCAAGCCTTTGAAGGTATAAAATTGGCCCTTACCCAAAACCCCGGTCTTAACAAATCCTCAATTTGATAGAGAATTTAGCATTTTCTCTTTTGCCTCTCAGCATACTATTGCTGCTGTTCTATTACAGAAAGATGACCAAGGAAATGAGAAACCCATTGCTTTCTTTAGTAGAGCTCTTAGAGATGCACCTCTGAAATATCAGATCATGGAGAAACAAGCTTATGCTTTGGTCAAGGCCGTTAAAGACTTCAGGATTTACATCCTTTATTCTCATGTTATAGCTTATGTGCCAAGTCCCATTGTGAAAGACATACTCACTCAATAAAACTTAGAGGTCAGAAGAGGAAAATGGATTGCCAACATCTTGGAATTTGATATTGAAATAAAACCTACAAAACTGATAAAAGGGCAAGGTTTGGCCAAATTAATGACAGAAGCAAACTTCCAAGCCTTAGACATAAACCAGCTGGACAATGAACCGGAGCTGGCGACTCCAAAGATCAATGTAGCCTTTGAACAATCACCATGGTATTCTGATATCTGTTATGTGTTACAAAACCTGTGTGCTCCCCCAGGATTGTCCAGAACTAAAAGTAGGTTCTTAAAAATGAAAGCTTCAAGATTTTGTGTGATGGATGGTAATTTGCTTTGGAAAAACCATGAGGGTATATTGTTAAACTGCTTGATTGAGAATGAGACTAACAATATCATGAAAGAATTGCATGCAGGTGATTGTGGTGGACACTTGTATTGGAAGTCCACTGTGGATAAAATACTGAGGGCTGGTTACTATTGGCCCACTGTTTTTGCTGATGTCAAAAAATTTACCACTTCATGCCATAAATGCCAAGTGTTTGAGGGAAAGAGAAAGTTACTGCCACTTCCTTTGACGCCTATTACAACAGAGAGACCTTTTCAACAATGGGGTTTGGATTTCATTGGAGAAATTCATCTCTCATCTTCAGGCCAACATAGATGGATTCTAACAGCTACAGACTACTTTACTAAATGGATTGAAGCTGTTCCATGTAGACAAGCAAATGATTCCACTATCATTCAGTTCCTTGAAACCAATATCCTGTCCAGATTTGGTTGTCCTGATAAGATAATAACAGACAATGCTGCTGCCTTCAGATCTAAGAAGATGGTGAATTTCTGCCACAAATTTCACATTACTTTGGGCCACTCTACTGCATACTATCCCCAAGAGAATGGCCTAGCTGAATCATCAAATAAAAGCCTTGTAAACATTATAAAGAAAGTTGTTACACAGTAATTTGTCACTGCCTTCCTGTCAGTCATCCTGCTGTGCCAATCACTAAGCTTCATGCCTTCTGAACTGGCCCAAAAACCCATTTTCCTAAAGTTTTATTCATCAGCGCGTCTGTTTGCAAAATACCCGCGATGACTGGCGCTCCATAGTGTATTCCGCGCGCTGCCATCTCGGAAGGACATCACTTTTCCGCGCTGGTCGCCAGCGCGCGTTTCCCGTGTTCTTCCGCGCTGACATGACTGTCCCAGTTATGTAGACGCGGCGACATCGCGTCAGTTGCCTCATAATCCGCGCTGATCCAGTTTGGGCGAATTTGTTCAAACAACCAGCCTTCCAGATCACTCCAGGCTTGGTTGTTAGCTTTGTGAATGTCGACTCCCTTCTATGGCATGTCTGTTCGACCCTTTGCAACAATTTTCCCTCAAAGATAAGCTCATCCTTCCACCTTTTTAGGAGGCTCCTTCTCCTACATATACTTCCACCATTACCATGAGCAGCTAGTTAGACATAGCTTGGATTGTATAGAGCTTATAGTGCTCAGATTGCTGCTACTATAGGTATTTGGTGTGCTAGGTGTGGAAGTGATTGATTGCTTAGGGAAGGTTGTTTTGTGTTGCTTGTGTGTGAGAGAGAGTTGTTTGTCTTGGGAGAATCATCCTCAAAGGTGAATGCTTGAGATACATGCTGACTGGCCCCTCCTGAGAAGGTTACCGACGTCAGAACATTTGGTTGTACTCTTCTCTATTCTGATTAATAATAGATGACTGCTATTATTGTTCCATTCTCATTTGTACTTGCAATGGTTAAATGTGAATTACATCTTTTCTGACCGATGTATGGTTGCTTTTACTAGATTTCACGCTTGTGTTTGTTTCCTCTTCGTGTGTGCAGGTATCTATTCGCGGAGATCGCGGAGGATTGTGACCAGCCAAAGCGAAGGAGCGAAGGCAACATCTCTTCGTCAAACAACAGCGCTGGAATCCAAGTAGGTGCTCTTTACCTCTTGTTTAATTGTAATTAGGAACATGCATAGCAGCATTGTTTGATTGTTGCTAGACCCTTGCTGGGCTAGTAGGGATCGCCTCTATCCGTAGAGGGGATTTACCTCTCCAACAATTTGGCGACTCCGCTGGGGATCAGCCTTTTTGTCTCTTGAGTCCACTTTTGTGTTTGACTTTGATTGGTCTTTTTTCCGAGATTCTGGGATTGTCTCTCTGCTTATAAACTTTCTGGGTACATCTGGGAAGTGTCTTGATTGTTAGAAGGCTTTTGCTTTTGGTTTGGGAAGTTTTTGCTTTGGCTTTGCTTGTTTTTTATCCTCAGCGCGTTTTAATTCAGAACAGTCGCGCTGACATCGCGCCCCTGTTCCTTTGGTATCCTTTTCATCGCGCCCTTACGTCTAACAGTCGCGCTGACCTCGTTTTTAGAGACAGCGCGCTTTATTCGTGTCCTTCCGCGCTGGCATCGCGTCCCCGCTTCTTTGTGATCTGTGTCATCGCGTCTGTGTGGTTTCTTTCCGCGCTGACCTCGTTTTTCTGAGACAGCGCGCTTTATCCTTGTCCTTCCGCGCTGACGTCGCAAAGTTGCTACAGGGCTCCTCCTGTCAGCGCCGAGTTGCTGAAGGCTACCCGCGCTGGTCCTGTAAAGTCCGTTTTTGACCAAATTAGCCTCCTGAACCTCTTGCTTTGACTATCCCTTCTTCTCTCCACCTGCTTTGTGACTTGCTTTTCACTGTCTGAACTCTGAACTCCTTGATTGCGAAGTCTGGATCCATAGGGTTCCGTTTTTGCTTAGTTTTTGGTTTTGCGAACACCTTCCCTTTTGCTTTCGCTGCTTGGTTTGTGTTTACACTGTCACTTTTTCGATTGCTGAATGGTTTTGAGTCTCTAATTGACTGGTTGTAACTCTCATCCTTCGGGTGTTTGCCATAGGGTATCTAGTGGCCGTGTGTGTGTCAAGCCTTCCGTAGGGATCTTGTTTGCTTGTTTGATCAGCCAACTTCAGATTCGTTTGTGCACTTGTTCAGTGATTGTTGAAGTGCTTTGGGTTGTGTTTCCGAGTGTTTTTCGCTCTCTCCTTGCTTGCAATCCTTGCTTGACTTGCCGAGCTTAGATCACATAGCTCGTGCGGAACTTGATTTTCTCGTCGATTTGGAAATCTTTGTTGGGTGTTTTGGGAACTTTGTGTGCTTTCATTAGGCAATTACATTTTGCTTGGTGTTCTAGTTCCTCCAAATTATTTTAGATGCTTCGTGTCACTGAAAGAAAATCAAACTAGTGGCTTTGCTTTTAAAAATTGAAAAGGAAAAGAATGTTTCATTGATTTGCATTTTCAAAAGAAAAAGTTTCCTTTCCTCGCTTTTAGTTGCATTAGGCTGTTTGATTGATTGATTGTGTTCGTTTTGTTTGATTGAAATCTCTTTACCCTCCTATAGCTAGAATTCATCGAACAAAATGATTCTCTTTGACATGTAGTTTGCATCTAGGTAATTGTGAGAGAACATACGATAGGACCTGAAATCGAAACTTAATCTCAAGATCAACTATAAAATGAACCGAATGAATCTAAAAACGCATTGGAACTAAACGCAAATATCTAGAGGTCTAGGCTAGAGACGTGCTCCGGCGTCGTTAAACCTAGTCACTGTTGTTTCACATTACGGTTGGGTGATCCCTCCTCTTGTGACTCGATAGTGGTCTAGCACGGATTTGAGCTCCCACGTACCGTCGCGTATATAGGGGAGACCCCACTAGGTTATCGACCTTGATCCATAGGAAGCCGAGTCTGCCGCCCTGCGAACCGTAACGCACCGAACACAGCATTCGGGAAGATTGACTGCAGTACGTAAAGTCCTTGGTTCTCATATGATTGCCAAGGTGTATAAGCGGTTTTACGGATTGCTTAGTAAACCCTTTGCCTAGAAGTCTCCAGAGTAGTCACTTTTGATCCTTTTCGGACTCCCTAAATGAAAAGGTGCCAGTGAGCGTCTTGTCACTTCGTGCTCATTAAACATTCGAAGGAGACTAGAGTCATCTTTTGTCCTTTTCTTGACTCTTAAAACATGAAAAGGTCAAGTTGTGTCTGTGCGTCTTAAAGTTTATTCGGCCACGATAACATCACCTGGTTAGATCTTGTGTGCGTTAGCTTGAGTAGGTTTCGTTTTCGTTTGCTATGGCAACTTTTCCGGGATTCACTAACCCAGGTTCCCCCTCTGATGGGAATCCAGGACAATTCCCTCCTCTTGGGAATGTTGGTGCTCCGTATATGGCGACGTTGTCCCTACCAGGGTTAACTGTCGGGTTGCCTGTGTGGTTGTTTTCAACCTCTTTGGTCCCTACCGTATCGGCTATTAGTCCATCAGTCCCTCCACCTGAACAACATCATGTTGATCCTAAGGTGGATCTCTCCCCTTCGACGCCTACTTCTACGCCGTCCTCTTGTACTTCGCCTGGTGAAATTCTCGATGTGAGTAACCAGGTGGCTAAGAAGAAGAAGAGGAGGACCAAGAAGAAGAAGTCCCCTAAGGGAGAGCCTACACACGCAGTCCCCGTCTCAAGTCCAGCTATCCACTCCAGTACACCTGAAGTCGGGTCACCTTCTGCTCCTCCGCGGAAGGTTAAGTTTCCTTGTCAATTATGCAAGGAGGACCATCTTCTTCGTGATTGTCCTGGCATTCCCAGGATCTTAGAAGTATGGTCTCGTGATCCGGCCCACCCCTCATCGTCCACTGAGTCTCACGGTGACGCTGCCTCATCAGTTGGGAATGGCAAGGGAAAAGGGAAGATTCGAATTCCCTGTAGACTTTGTGAAGGCAATCATCCCCTTCACCTTTGTCCACTCATGGATAAAGCCTCCACTGTGTTGGAAAGTCTTGCTGCTCCTCCGAATCCATTTCCCGCTGGTTATCAACGTCTTTCTGCGACTGCAGATCGCGTCCCTGCTGACCAAGAGATTGCTTCAGACTCTTCTCTTGTCCAGCCCCCTCTTCCCGAACCCGGCTGTTCCCAGCCCGTCCTAGACCAGTCATTGGTCGGAAAGAGTGTGGACTCGAGTTCGCCACTCACTCACTCTGTTCCGGAAGAGCAAAATTCCCATGTTCTTCTCGTCTCCTCAGATTCTCCTGAGCTTGATAATGGTTCCCCTATTGTAACCTCTCCGGAGAATTCAGATTCGGTCCTTTCCGAGCAGGGGGGCAACCATATGGTTCCCCCACCAAGTAGTTCGGTCATTTCCTTCGATTGGAGTCATTTGACTGCCCCTCCCCTTCCATCCCATGTGCCTTTCTGGGTCACCGCCTATGCCTGCAATATGGCGTTGCCTGGCACTGTATTGGATGAAGGAGCATCGGTTAGTCTTATGCCCGTTACTACTTGGCAAGCTTTGGGTTCCCCATCGCTTGTACCTGTCGCACCGAATCTCACCGCGTTTGACGGAGGAACGAGTCAGCCATTAGGGATCCTCCCAAAGTTTCCTATTACTTTGGGAGGCAAGACTGTCTATATAGACGTCTCGGTTACCCAAGGTTCTTTAGACTTCAGTCTTCTCCTTGGTCGCGATTATGTGTATGCCATGGGAGCCCTTGTTTCTTCACTTTTCCGTGTGGTTTGTTTTCCACACGATGGAAGAATCGTGACGTTCGATCAATTATCGTTCGTTCGTCCACAAGCCCCTCCGGCGCACTCATCCTTCCCTCCTGGCTTTCATCCACAAGTTGCATCTGCCTCACCGCAAATCAACTACGTGGCCACCTACCCCATGCCCGTACCCAGTGATGACACCATCGTGCATAGTGTCCTGGGGGCATTAGGTCCTGATTTCCAAGATGTCGGCCTTCCCTCCGGAGCCACTTTCTTGGGGGCCTCCACTTCCCGTTCATTATGATGAAGTCTGGTCGGAGCATAGTTCACTTTCCTATGTCAAGCTCCCTAAAAAATGAAATTAGGTCTGGTCGGAGCATAGTTCACTTTCCTATGTCAAGCTCCCTAAAAAATGAAATTAGGTCTGGTCGGAGCATAGTTCCTTTCCGGTGTCAAGCTCCTTAAAAAATGAAACTCGGTGGTGGAGCATAGTTCCTTTCCGGTGTCAAGCTCCTTAAAAAATGAAACTAGGTTTGGTGGAGCATAGTTCCTGATCTTGTGTCAAGCTCGTTAAAAAATGCAACAAGGCTTATGAGGATAGTTCTTTTACTGTGTCAACCTCATTAAAAAATGAAACAACTCCCCTGTCCAAATCGAGTCTTTTGATTCATATCTCGTAAAATACAAGTCGAGTCTTTCATAGATCTCGAAAGTGAAACTTCATTCCATCCACTTTGTTGAATGCAATGAAGCTTGGGGGGCATGTACCTCGATTTGCGTCATTATGCTGGGGGCATGCGAACTTATAACAAGCATAGTTTTTCGTTTCAAGCTTGTGTAAACATGAAACCGAATCCAAGCAGAGTTCTCCATGGTTCAAGCTTGTGTAAAAATGAACCCATACCCGATTTACATCTCGTGATTGCCATTTTTATCCGCTGAATTCTTCTAGATGAGCCTTGGTTGTTTCATTCCATTGCTACCATCTCTTTGGTCGATCATATGCTCTCACTTGGTTGTTTATCCTTTCCTGAGGAACCGCAACGATGAGTGGTTTTGTTAGCCAGCCTCTTGACCATTACATGTTTTGAGCAGTTCCACCATTGCCGGAACCAGTTGCTACCCTTTATACCACTCGTTCCTCTAGGACGAGTCGCCTTTAAGCTCTTTTCTGACTCGTAAAATATGAAAAGATTGCCGAGTATTTTTCCCTTTTTGACTCGTTAAAGAGAATAAAAATGGAGGTCTGCTTTCAGCTCTTTTCTGACCGTTTAAAGATGAAAAGATTGCCGAGTCCCTCTTTCGGCTCATTAAAAGGAACGAGAGGCGGTCGTTTCTAAAGCTCTTTTTCTGACCGTTTAACTTAAAAAGATTGCCAGGTGTTTGTCGTTTCGCGCTCGTTATTGGACCCAAAACGACGTACTTCTGACCGCTTTTTTACTTTTTTGGGTCGAAGTCACTATTCACGAAAAGTACTCCTCGATCATACTGGTCGGGCGGTTCTTTCGGGCATTGTTTTATACTTTTTCGGGCTCGAGAGACACAACTGTACGAAAAAGGACCCCCCTGGAGTCTTCTTTTCTGCTGTCTTTTCAGGCTCTCTAAACAAGAAAAGACGCCGAGTTTTTCCTTTGTCAGGCTCGTTAAACACTTGATGACATCGGACATTGTCAAAATGACACTCTTCAAGCATATGCTATCCCCGTCAAGCTTGTCATCCAAAAATAACCGGGGTACCTGCCAGAAATGGTGGGGAAAATGGAACTGTAATCATAGTCGTGTCGGCAGCATGTCGCTCTTGAACATGGCACTCTTCTGCTTCGTGTCTGGGTGGGACCATCTCATCTTGTTTTTCACTGGCCTCTGTGGGTTTGGGTTATCCTATTCGACCTCTCATCTGCCCATCACCATCATCACTATACCCTTTGCTCATTTGATGTCAAATACTGCCAAACCCGCTACAGTGCCGCCAATATGTTCAAGAGAAGTTGACCTCTGCAATAATACAACCTCATCTGCTATCTCACACAAATCATTTTTCCTCTGTCTCGCGTCGATGATGTGGGAAACATTATGGCCCACCTTCGATCAAGGTCACTTCCTGTCGACTTCAGCTCATTATCCAGGAAGGTGACTTAGAGACTCCCTTCAGGTGCCTTAGAGCCTGCATGCCTCAATGGCAGGTTCTTCGTGTTCGACGTGAGGTTTTCATCATTGGCCTCTGATCGGATGATTCTGCGGGTGTTCGACACCAGCTCATTGATTCACACGCCGCGGATTGTACCTATAGTACCTTGAGGGCCATTGTCATTATTGGTGGTACCTCTCGCGTCTGTTAACGGTTTTCATCATTGACCGGTAATCAGACGATGTTCATGCATGTTCGACTTCAACCCATATATTCACATGCTTGAACTTGTACTTGTTCGGATCGGGACGGAGCGCAAGACCCTGGATCCCTGTCTGTTATGGTCCAGGTTGCGATTTTGTGGATGATCATTACATGACTCATTGATGGATGGCTGCGCCCATACCTGAGTCGTCATGGATGGCTGCGACCATACCTTATCATTATTATGGTCTCTTTAGCTGGGTGGCTGCGTCCATTCCAACAGACCTTTTCGCATGTCTTTTTGGATGGCTCCGCCCATGCCTAGACTGCATGTACTTGATTATCAGAGATATCTCGGTCCTTCCTGGTGGTGTTCCAGTTCGGCGTGTGTTGTAAAGCATTTCACCCCTCCCACTCTCTCGGTCTTCATGCTTTAGGGGGCATCTGTCACACAGTAATTTGTCACTGCCTTCCTGTCAGTCATCCTGCTGTGCCAATCACTAAGCTTCATGCCTTCTGAACTGGCCCAAAAACCCATTTTCCTAAAGTTTTATTCATCAGCGTGTCTGTTTGCAAAATACCCGCGATGACTGGCGCTCCATAGTGTATTCCGCGCGCTGCCAGCTCGGAAGGACATCACTTTTCCGCGCTAGTCGCCAGCACGCGTTTCCCGTGTTCTTCCGCGCTGACATGACTGTCCCAGTTATGTAGACGCGGCGACATCGCGTCAGTTGCCTCATAATCCGCGCTGATCCAGTTTGGGTGAATTTGTTCAAACAGCCAGCCTTCTAGATCACTCCAGGCTTGGTTGTTAGCTTTGTGAATGTCGACTCCCTTCTATGGCATGTCTGTTCGACCCTTTGCAACAATTTTCCCTCAAAGATAAGCTCATCCTTCCACCTTTTTAGGAGGCTCCTTCTCCTACATATACTTCCACCATTACCATGAGCAGCTAGTTAGACATAGCTTGGATTGTATAGAGCTTATAGTGCTCAGATTGCTGCTACTATAGGTATTTGGTGTGCTAGGTGTGGAAGTGATTGATTGCTTAGGGAAGGTTGTTTTGTGTTGCTTGTGTGTGAGAGAGAGTTGTTTGTCTTGGGAGAATCATCCTCAAAGGTGAATGCTTGAGATACATGCTGACTGGCCCCTCCTGAGAAGGTTACCGACGTCAGAACATTTGGTTGTACTCTTCTCTATTCTGATTAATAATAGATGACTGCTATTATTGTTCCATTCTCATTTGTACTTGCAATGGTTAAATGTGAATTACATCTTTTCTGACCGATGTATGGTTGCTTTTACTAGATTTCACGCTTGTGTTTGTTTCCTCTTCGTGTGTGCAGGTATCTATTCGCGGAGATCGCGGAGGATTGTGACCAGCGAAAGCGAAGGAGCGAAGGCAACATCTCTTCGTCAAACAACAGCGCTGGAATCCAAGTAGGTGCTCTTTACCTCTTGTTTAATTGTAATTAGGAACATGCATAGCAGCATTGTTTGATTGTTGCTAGACCCTTGCTGGGCTAGTAGGGATCGCCTCTATCCGTAGAGGGGATTTACCTCTCCAACAAAAGTGTTGGAAGAAAATAAGAAGAATTGGCATAAGAAGCTGGTCAATGCCTTATGGGCAGATAGACTAACAACCAAGAGATCAATTGGGGTCAGCCCATATGAGTTAGTCTATGGATTATAAGCCAAATTCCCTTCATCACTAGGGGTTCCTCTTATAAAACTATTCAAGAAAGTCAAGCTGAGCCCAATGACATGCAAAGAAGGATCAATCAAATAATATGCTTGCAGCAAACTAGAGACCAAGTTTACAGCAGAGTTCAAGTTTTACAAGAAAAGTTAAAGAAAGCTTTTGATAGAAGGACTAAGGCAGAAGATTTCAACATTGGAGACAAAGTCCTCAAGTGGGATTCAAGAAGAGAAGATAAGGGCAAACATGGAAAATTTGATTCCCTTTGGAGAGGACCATTTGCTGTTCAAGCAGTACAAGGAAACAATACTTATTTCCTTAAAAGTCTTGATGAAGCTGATTTGGATGAAGGTCCTGTGAATGGCAGGATGCTAAAGCACTATTTTGACTACCATCCATGAGTGCAGCCTAAGTTTCCCTTGTACATATTCAGCTGTATATATTACTTTCTGTTAACATGTAAAAATGCAGTTTCCCAAGTTTGTGAATTATCAACGAAAGGCAAATAATTTCAGAGATTTACTAAGATGGCAAGAGCACAATTTTGGGATTTCAAAGAGCAATACTCCAAGTTTTGATAAGAGAAGTCAAGGGCCAAGGCATTTTGACCTGCTGTTCTTGGTCTTTCAAATGGAAAAACCATCCCCATGTGGAGCCACTATTAGCTACCTATACCAATAGGTTTCATATTTCATGATTGGAAAAGAAAGTTCCAAATATGCTCTGCTTTGATGATGCAAAGATCCCATATTTTCAAGGAAAGACAGGGAGGGCAGCCAACATACAGGTACAAGCTCCTTTCAGCAGGAGCAAGGATTACCACTTGGTTTGGAGGTGTCCTCCTCCTCTCAGCAGAGCAAGAAGCCCAAAAGCACTAAGGCTTCTTTCAAGCAAATAAAGGCACAGAATGACTTGCTGAGGGTGGAGGTCTACAAACAATTTCTAAATGCAACACCAGCCCAGCAAGAAAGGATAATGTCTGTATATGACATTCAAGAGGAGAAAATGATCCTCAGTCATTTCAAACCTACAGTGCCCCAACCAAAATCAGCTGCAGATTTTGTAAAGACAAGGGTGGAGGTCAGGGCAAAAGACATCCATCCCATGGACAAAATTGAACTCCACAAGCAAACTGGAGAGATGGTTTATGCAACCTTGGTGGACAGGGCAACCATGGCCCATGAACTAAAAGAGTCACTGAAAAATACCAACATTAAGTTGGATTTTGAAAGAATGTCCTCCCTAGCCAAAGATAACATAATAAAATCACTTGAGGACATCATTATCGACCTAGGACATGATCCTAGCGATCCAAAGGGTGTAAAGGCCCTTATGAAGAAAAAGGAGGATGACCTCAATGCATTAAAGAAGAGGTTGAAGCTGCTGCCCACAGAACACCCTCAAACAGCAGAGCTACAAAAGGAAAAGCAGGTCGATGAGCAACTGGACCTCATAATGCAGCTAAACCAGAAGGTCCTCGATTTGGAGAAAGAGCTTGAAGGGGCATTACAAGATAAACAGGGAGAATCCACATCCCAAGCTCCTCCAACTACTTCAACCACGGCAACAACTACAGAGGCAGCAGTGGCTTCCACAACAGATGCAACAGCAGCAACAACAACTCCAGATTCCAGCACAAGCGTGGAAGAATTGACTAAGGTCATCAAAGAAATGGAGCTCCAGGAAAATGAGATAAAAAAGGCCAAGGAAAAATTGGCAGAACTGGATGCCAAATATGATAAATCAAAAATGACGGTGGCAGAACAAGGCAGAGAAATAAAGGCCCTAAAAGAAAAGATAAAGGCCTTAGAGAAAGAGCTAAATCTAGAAAGTGCCATGGCTGAAATAAAAAGAATTCTATGGGCCAAAATTGGCCAATCCATCACTAAACAATGGAGGTCAATTAAAACTATACATGAGCAAATGGATTTAATTGGCCAAGCACAGACAGAGATTCAGAGGGCCAAAACAGTGCTGGGAGACAGACCAGAGCAGGCCAATAGAATGATAGACTTCTTGAATAGGCAAGAAAAAGAGGAACTAGCAGCCATCGGCATTGTCAACAGAACAGAGGCCGTCCTCACAGCTAAAAAGGTGCTAACTCTCAGAAATTATGTACAAACTGTGGAGAGAAAATGCTATGAAATTCAGGCTGAGGTGGACGAGTATAAACTCAAAATGGGAGCACTGCAAGCAAAGGGACTGCCCAGCCTACTAAGCGGTGCAGGAAGACTGATCTCCCGAGACCAATTTACCAACAGGATGGCAACTTATATTGAAAATAAAATCACTGCATCTGGCAGTACTTCTGAGGAAACAGGGCCTCCAACAGGACAAAGCCTATACAATAAACTTGAAGGTCTGTTTTTTATTGAAAATGAGGTAAATCACCTTTTTGAAATTCCTCCAAATTTTTACAGATATAAAGAAGCCGATGAAACTTTAATAAAGATTCGAAGACATCAAATGCCTAAGGAAGATTGGTGGCAGGCAATGCTTCAAATGTTGCCACGATAGCCTCAGTTGCTCGGTCACTGCCAGCTCCAACTCACTACAAGACAAACAGCAAAATAAAGTCAGTATTTAAGGCAGCTGAAAGGTGACTCAGCACATGGACAACGACAGTTAGCCCAAAGGATAAGAAAATACGCAAATTTTGGATAGCGTATCCTCAGCTGACTCCAACAGCCACCAAGTCAACAGTTTCTGACTATTTTGGACAGCTAAAGCACTGAAGAGTTACTACAGCATTAAATTTCTCAGCTACAATGCTCCAGGAGTTGGCATAACATTAATGAGCCATTAACTCACTTCCTTGATATTTTCTTATGTAAATTTTGTATATATACCTCCCCTAATAACGTATGAGGGGTTGGTGATTTTCACTCTGAGGCAATTGTATTGTATACTTTCAGATTATCTAATGCAAAGGGCTGGGCTAGCTTAGTGATTTCCTGAAATTTTGATGTCTTGCTGATCCATGCGTGCTGTTGCAGAATTCTCGTGCTGTCTGATGGAATAATAAGTTTTCCTCAATCTCTGTTTTGTCTTCTTATGTTTATTAAATCATACTCATGTTACACCAGTCTAGCAGTATAGAAAAAGAATAGTGCAAGACATGTTTGGTTACACCTTGTGCTCAATCTTTACTGCTGTAAATGTTTTCTTCAAAAATTAATCATGTACATGAATTCTTGACTGCTCATGTTTTCATTAATTTTATAAATATGAATGTTATATAGAAATTCTTCACTGCTTCTAAATAACATTCCCACTGTTTCTCCATATCAGTTAGTTGAAAAATTCTTAATTGCTTTTCATAGCCTGGTCACGTCACACTTAATCTCAGTTTCAAAACATTGTTTCTCAGACACTTATCCAGCTCTGCAGCACCACTATTGTATCAACGCAACACACCAAACAACTAAAGGACCACTGACTCCATGCCCAATGGCTTAGAACACTCTAGTGAGCACAAATATATCTTGACTGAAATCATCATCCAACAAAGTCCAAAAACAAACCTTGAGCATCATAGCTAGCCTAAAACCTTCACAAAACAGAGACAAACCTTAAAGAGAGAGCCCTCTCTGATTACAGTTGGGCTAGAAACTGTAATCCAAAGATTGGTTAGTGGTTACCCCGGCCGTATTCCCTTGGGAGTCAAAGGGAACAACCTGGGTGTTAACATAATTGGCGACTCCGCTGGGGAACGCATATTTTTCAACTGTTGTCTGTCCATAGACAGTGGTTCTAAAATCTTGAGCAGTCCCTTAAAACAATTCCAAAAATATCCTGAAAATTCCCAAAAAAGAAGTTCAAAAGTCAGAAGCTGGCTCCTAAAAGGAAAACAAGGCACACTAGGTCAAATCCTGACTCAAATCCTCCTCCTGTTTTCAATAACCCCAATTTGATCCATAAAACTCACAAAATCCAAGAGGAATGGGAGCAGTCTCCTGAATCCAGCCCTGAGACAGTTTAGCATAGTTTTATCCCCACCCCTGCTAAACCTACTATTCACCTCCATACCACTCATTCATCCCCTTCTTCATCATCCACTTCAAAAAATATAAGCAACACCTAATACACAAACTGCCATTGTCGTTCCTGTTGTTCCTGTTGTTCCAGTTGTCCCACTCATCCCACCAAACATGGCAAATCGTTATGCACCCCTCCAGCTGCCTAACAATCCTGGGGCCATGCCTCAGGATTACCAGGGTAAAATAACTTATTTTGATGGAACCAATACATACACTGCCTTACAGCATACTAAGAAAATGCAAGACTACTTTGAAAACTATGAGATAGATGATGATGATGTAAGGATGAAAATTTTTGTACAAAGTCTCACAGGTGAAGTGAGAACATGGTTCAGAGCACTGGCTGCAAATTCTATAGCTAATTCAGCTGCCCTTTATCAGTCCTTCCTAAACAGATGGGAGAAGAAAAAGGACCCTCTGCACATTCTTTTTGAATATGACACCATAAAGAGGGGTCCACAAGAAACTGTTTCGGACTATTGCACTAGATTCAACTCTGTCTACGGTGCCATTCCTCAAAACCTTGGACCACCACCTGATCTAGCATTAATTAAGTTCCCTGATGGATTTGATGCTGATATGGCATATCAACTGAGAGAAAGAGCCCCTGCTACTTTGGCAGACATGCAAGACATAGCAGTAAGTGTAGAAGCAAATTTGATTGCCAAAAGAAATAGGGCGAGAACTGAAAGAAGAACTACATTTAAAGAAGAACCCTCAGCATTTGAGCAGAAGTTAGATGCAATCATTAAAGGTATGGATAGACTTGGGGACAGAGTGGAAACCATAGAAAGAAAGTCATCATGGGAAGGGAAAACAAGCAATGTGAGAAACCAAAACTTTAGAAAAACTCAAAACCCCAATGTTGGAAGGACTGATCCTGACCAACATGTCAGACCCCCTTTCCAAGAGAATTATGCGGAGGCTTCTACATCAAGTGAACCCAATGAAGACCCTCACATTAATCTAATGGGTTTGGATGGTGAAAATCAAGTCTTTTTAACACAGAAAGATCATGAAGATGATGACATCAGACAATTCCAAACCAGATCAGGTGAGTCATTTGATTTCAAACAGGGATAGGACACAACTGTTTATGAAGTTCACAAGCAATATAAATTGAGGAGTAGAACAATAAATGTGACACAACCTGACAAAACAAAGGATACCCCACAACCTAAAAAATCTATTGTCACAGAACCAAGTGACAAAACTGGTCCAATTACAGATGAGATAACAGTTGAGGAAATAACTGAAATACCTCCCTCTAAACAGCAACCAGTAGATACAACACCCTTCCAACATAACCCAAGCAACATTTCTCAAAAGACAAGTAAAAAGGATAAGCCCCAAGATCAAAAAGAGAATCAGGAGGAAGGCATCAAGGATTCCATTGAAAAGGAAAGGGCTATTAACCAAAATACTAAGACTCAATCTGAAAAACCTTTTGACTTAGAAGCTGAAATTGGAAAACTGAAGATAGCCATTCCTCTTTCAGAGTTGGCCAAACATAACATCTATAAACAACAAATCAAGAAATCCCTTCAACTCAATCACAACAAAGATGATGTTAATGTGTTGGATGATACTCCAGAACTACTTTTCGGCCCAGAGGTTGATGGAAAGACAACAGTTACAGGAATTACCTTTTTATGTCAGTCTGCATGTTCATGATAAGGTATTACACAATGCAATGTTTGACTCTGGCGCTTCTCACAACCTGATGCCCAAATCTGTCATGGAAAGATTAAATCTGGATATTACAAGACCCTATAAGGACCTATTTTCATTTGACTCCAACCAAGTTAAGTGTTTAGGTCTGATAAAAGATCTTTGTGTGTCACTTGTCCAATACCCCAATAAGACAATCTTGATGGATGTTGTAGTTGCTGATATCCCACCCAAGTATGGAATGCTGTTATCTAGATCATGGGGGGCTAAACTTCAAGGTTCCCTGCAGTTAGACATGTCATATGCCACTATCTCTGTCTTTGGGCAACCAAAGAGACTATACAGAGAAACACTCATGAAATACATGGTCAGCAGTGAAGAAAAACCTCAAAATTTTCCCATATATGCTGTCCATTCTGATATAGATTCATATATTCTCTTCAATGATAATTCAGGACCTAAAAATGATGATGAATCCAAGACACTCAAACAAGATCAGGACATTAATGAACAAGCTGCTGCTCTAGAAATCAAGCTGATCCAATCAAGTGATGAGACTGTCCTAAAGGACAAACTAAATGAAAAACCAAAACTGCAACTCACAATTCCAGATTACAGAGAAGCTATTAAGTCTCCCCTAGAACAAGAGATCCTATGGTTCCTTGAATTTGATGGGTTAGTTAACAAATTAGGGGCAGGAGCTGGAGTTTGGATACATAACAAGCAGAAAAATCATGCAGAAGGTCGTGCCTATAGGCTAAATTTCAGATGCACTAATAACATGGCAGAATATGAAGCTCTTCTACTAGGCCTCAAACTAGTAAAATCACTACAAGCCATAAGAATTTCAATCATGGGAGATTCAGACTTAATTATCCAACAAGTAAAGGGGAATTTTGTCACTAATGACAAAAGGTTGAGATCTTATAGGTCTGCTGCTGCTGAAATACTAAACTCCTTCCCTGAATTTCAAATCAGCAAAATCTCTAGAACCCATAATCTTCACGCTCACAGTTTGGCCACATTTGCAAGTACCTGCAAACTACCCTTTGAACCAAGCCATTGTTTTACAGCTGAGGTAAAACACAGACCTTCTGTCCCAAACAACGTTAAAGATTGGCAAGTGTTTGAAGATGATACACAAATAAATAACTTCTTGACCTTACAACAAGAATTTGCAGGGTTAAACATTGACACCGAGGGAGCAAGTCAATCACAAATACTTAATGAACAGAACCTCAATCCAATATCACCCAAAACAGCTAACCAAATCCTACATCCAACAATTTTTAACAAAGATAACATACAAGAAATTCAACAAATCAGTTGTGAAGAAGTAGCTGGTGCAGAGGTTGAAATCATAGAGCTGAAAGAAAATTTTCTTCCAACAGGCCTAACTCCATTGGAGGACATTTTTGACTCAAATGATATACCTAGAAAACCAAAGATGCAACCCCTTAATGCTGCCGTTGAGGAATGCAACATTGGAACTATTGAGAAGCCCAAAATAATAAAATTGTCTGCATCCTTACCTCCTGATCAAAAACCCAAATACATTGACCTCTTCAAAGAGTTTCAGGATGTCTTTGCATGGGGTTATGAGGATTTAAAATCCTATGACACCTCTGTTATCCAGCATACTATCCCTCTCAAGCCTAATCAAAAGCCATTCAAGCAGAAACTGAGAAGGATAAATCCCATGCTTCTGCCTTCAATTGAAAAAGAGCTGCAAAAAATGTTTAAAGCTGGCATCATAGCACCAATCAGATTTTCTGATTGGATTTCAAATTTGGTGCCCACTAGAAAGAAAACTGGTGAGATAAGACTTTGTGTTGATCTTAGTAATCTAAACCAAGTATCCCTCAAAGACAATTATCCCTTACCTAAAATAGATCACATTCTCCAAAGAGTGGTAGGGGCTTCAAGGATCTCATTACTGGATGGATTCTCAGGCTTTAATCAAATCCTAGTGCACCTTGATGATCAAGACAAAACTGCATTCACAACCCCATGGGGAACTTTCAAATATGTAAAAATGCCTTTTGGATTGAAAAATGCAGGGGCGACATTTCAAAGAGCAATGGATATTGCTTTTGCCAAAGAGATCCATGACTTTCTTGTCATTTATTTGGATGACCTCACACCTTTCTCAAAATCTGACCGAGAACACTTGAAGCACTTGAGGTAGATCTTCTTAACATGTAGGAAATATGGAATTTCCTTGAATCCCAAGAAATCTCTATTTGGTACTCTTCTTGTAGGCTGCCATAATGGCCATCTTCGATAATCTCTTGACGACCACAATACACAGTTGTTTCCATGCTTGGTAGAAGGAAGGTCTGGCATGTAATCCATGGATATGGATTCCCAAGGTCGACTAAGGGTAGGTAGCGGAGTATAGAGGCCTTGCTTCATGATGGTTAGTTTGGCAATGGCGTAGGCAGTGTAGGATCTGATGTACTTCCTGACATCCTGTTGAAGATTCGCCCAATAGAAATACTTCTGCAGTACTGCCAATGTTTTCTTGACATTCCTAGTGGCTAGTTTTAGTGCACTTCCCAAATCATCTTTGCACACTCGCTTGAAGGAACACAAAGGTGTCCCCAGTGGCATAACAGAGCATCTTGGAGGTGAAAATCAAGAACTTGTTGACCCTCCAAGAGTGTATGGTATGTGTGGCCGAATTCTGGGTCACTTTTGTAGAGAAGGAGTCAATCAGAAGTCTCGTGCCCATAAGAGTTGAGCATGGTGGTTAACACCATGATCGGTGGTCAGCTGAGGTAGTCTGCAACATTATTTGTGTTGCCCTTCTTGTACTTGATATTCAAATGGAATTGTTGCAGGTATGTGGACCACCTTTTATAGCGATCACTCTGAAACTTCCCTTGTGTCTGTATGAACTGCATGGGTCGGTGGTCTGTGTGGATGACCATTTCCTTCCCCAAAATGTAATGCTTCCATTATCGGCAAGCCTACACAATGGAATACATATCTTTTTCATAAGTGGGATGCTTCCGGACTATGTCTAAAAGTGTCTCACTGTGATATGCCACTGGATGCCCCTGTTAAGTAAGGACTGCCCCAATAACATAGTTAGAGGCATCTGTCTCGATCTCAAATGGTTATTGCAAGTCTTGTAATGTGAGCACTAATGCATATCAGAGGCGATGTTTCAACTCTGTAAATGCCTTATGTTGAGATTCAGACCAAAATAATTTTTCTTTTTCTCCTCCTTTGGTGACTTGACTCAAGGGTGAAGTGATATGAGAGAACCCCAACACGAACCTGCGGTATAAATTGGCAAGACCCAGAAAGTTGCGGAGCTCTATCAGAGTGGTTGGGGTTGAGCAATTCCAAATGAATTGGATCTTGGCTGGATCCACATGTAGCCCCTGTTCATCAATAATGTATCCCAGATATTGAACCTAGGTCATGCCAAAAGTGCATTTCTCCAAATTAGCACACAACTTGTGTTGCCACAGTGTTTGGAGAACTTGCCAGATGTGGTGGAGGTGCTCTTCCAAACTCTGGCTGAAGATCAGGATGTAATCTAAGTATACCACTACAAATGAGTTGGTGAATGGCTACAAGATGTCTTCCATCAACCTCATGAAGGTTGCAGTAGAATTTGTCAACCCGAAAGGCATAACCAACCATTCGAAAAGGCCCTCATTGGCTTTGAAGGTAGTCTTCCACACATTAGAGGGTTTGATTGGTACCTAGTGATATTCGGACTTCAAGTCGATCTTTTTGAAGTATTTTTCCCCCTTGACTTGGTCAAAAGATCATCAATCTGTGGGATCGAGTACCTATTCCAGACAATTATATTGTTCAATGCCCGATAGTCAATACAGAGTCTCCAAGTCCCATCCTTTTCCTGTACCAACACGATCAGGCTCCCACAAGGTGATGAACTCGGTTGAATGTGACCTTTCTGCAAAAAATCTTGAATTTTCCTTGTTTTCATCTCTCTCCAGTACGAAGCACCGATAGATTGGTCCATTAGGTAACAATAAACCTGGGATCAGATCGATGGAGTGCTTGACCTGACAGTGCAAAGGCATCCATGCGGGATAGGTGAATATGTCCTCATACTCCTCCACGACCTTGTCCATTTGTTGTTGTTGTGCTGAGGGGTCTTGGCTGGAGGTTGTGGCCACCGTCTTCTTCTTTCCTTGAGGGTGTATCATTAGGAAGAAAATTTCCCGAATTTGGAAAAAAGCTTATTGCATTGTTTTGGAGTAACTAGAGAGATGTTGGTAGGCAGTGCTACCTTCGGTATCCTGTACAACTTATTTTCCAATGTAACAATAACAGCGTGAGGCCTTGACTCATACACAACATGTCGCTTCCACAAGTATGGTTGACCTAATAATACATCACAAACATCAAGGGGAGAAATGTCACATAATACCTCATCTGTGAATGGCTTGATGTTGTATGGAAAGAGGCATTGTTGGATCACCTGTAGATCCTGTCCTTGGTGAAGCCACCCAATGGTGTACAGTTGTGGGTGTGTTATGGTCGGTAAGCCTAGCTACTTCACTACCTTTGTTGCAATGTGGTTCTTTTGGCTCCCGCTGTCGACAGTGAACTATAGCAGGGAACCCTTTACCCACATCTGGGTGTGGAAGAGATGCTCCTCCTCCTCTAGATCTTCGGGTTCCTCCTCTTGGATATTTGTGGTGGCGATGGTGGCGTTGGGCTCGGCATCAATATTCTGCTTCCCTTTGTCATTCCCCTTGTTGGGTTCTAACTCAGAGTCGGAACATGCATTTGAATCTAAAGCCTTCAGCTCGGCCACCAATGACTTCTTGGCCCGACACTCACTTGTGTTGTTGGTGGAGCTCTTATGGAGCTCACACCCCTTTCCCGAGTCCTTCTTTGGCTTCGTAGTGTTATCCTTTTCTTGTGGCTTTGGTGGGTTGTCTTGGTCCGTCCTGCCTTAGATTTGTCCTTTTTTCTGCGGTTTGGGGTACCTTTTCCTTGCTTCGAATTCATGAATCCAAAGTCTCGCTTCTCCTATTTAACTTCTGCTCAATCTTGACAGCCTATCGGTTTGTCGTGCCAAGTGAGGAGATGTCCAAGAACTCCATCTCGCCTTGGATGTATCTGTGTACGCAGCCACAATTTTTGAGCACCAAATGTTTCTCAGAATCCTTGATGCCCAACTTCGTGCGAAGGGTATGAAAAACATTGGTAAACTCTGGCACATCTTGGTCCCTTCCCTACCACAGTGTGGTCCACTTTATGTATTTGTCCTCATAGCTCCCGACAGGGTAGTACTGCTCCTTGATGGCCTCCCGGAATGAATTCCAAGCGGGAACAACTGAAAACAATGAGGTTGTACTTTCATCCTTCTGATCACAATAGGTTTTCCACCAGTCCTTGTCGTGGGGGATGGCTTTGAGATGAGAAAAAGTAATCTTTTCCTGGCTAGAAAAATCATGAACAAAAAAATATCCTTCTAGCAAATTCAACCATTTATCTACAACGTCTGCATCTATTTGGCCCTCAAATATGGGAATGTCAAAGTTTACTTGTACCTTAAAAGGTGTGGAGCCTCCAGAGTGGATGTTGGATGTGGATGCGTCGTCGGTGGGCAACCATTGAAGGATCTGGGCAAAGTTATCCATCATCGCGTTCCTTTGTTTCTCGAGGGCCTCCTCAAGCAATATTTTGATAGGATCTCTTCTCCCTCATCTTTCTTTTCTTCCCCCATGGGATGCCGTCGAGATTTACGAGGCTCCTCTTGTAAAGATTCGATCAGTTCGAGCCCTAACTCCTTATATCCTGACTTCGTTTGGGACATGAAAAGAAAAATAAAGAAAGAGCAGACCCCTATGATACCACTGATTAGAATTTAAATAGGAACGCAACAAATTACAGATATAACCATAAATACAAAGATGCAACAGAAATAAAACTTCTTTTCATTAATATCAAATAATGAAATATGCTTACAAACAGAATGGAAATGAGACTAAATCGAGCGATGGTAGCTTATTTCTAAGAAGAGATGTGGTGGCTACATGCCTCTGAATGAAGTTACAATCAGGCTCAAGGGCCTTTTTATTATTGAACGATAAGAGAAAACCCTAAACAACCAAAACCCTAACCCGAGGAGATGTAACACTAAGGGTTTATGGGCCCCGTTGGGTTAGTTGGGTAGTGAACTTCCTGGGGTCGTAACTTGGTCATATTATCTCCATTTGATGCGCATGATACCTTGTTGGAAAAAAACAAACAAACAAACATTAAAAAAACATTAAAAAAAAGATAAAAAAAAAACAAAACAAAAAACAAAAACAAAAATGAAAGAGAAATGGTGATGATCCAAGTAGAATAGGCAGGTGGCCACCAATATCCATCTAGATCAGTTCCCAAGTATTTTTGTGTTTTTCAGTTGATGCGATAGGAAGTAGGTATTTTTAGAAATGTTGATATTATTATTGAATTTATAGAAACTTCAATCAATAGAGTGGCTAAGGAACATACGGTGACACTCAAAATTTAGAAGCCAAGGACGTCGATTGTACTTTCTTTAGAGGAGGATATTCGCTAGGGTTTTCCTATGGTGTAAGAGAAGGGAATCCTCCTATCTATGGGGTCAATGTGGTCTTGTTCCTTTCTTACTGTCATTATTTTTATGTTAGATATGTCATGGGTAGGTGTTGGGTAGGGTCCCCCTAGGTCAAAGTTTTGTAAAGAACTCGCATTTTGAGTGGAAAGCGCTTCCGTAGTGTTTTCGGAGTCATAGGGGATTTAAGGCGGGTCAAAGCCCCTTATTTTGTAAATGGATGGGATTAATTTGAATGTTTTAAGTTTTGCCCATGGTTTGCGAACCATGGTATTGTAAGGGAAAAGGATATATAAATGGTTGTCTTAGTAAGTCAAAGGCATTCATCATATTTGGATCGTTTGAGTATGTATTATTATATTTTTTTTGTTAGAGAAAAGCAGAAGGCTCTTGCAGCTGTGTGCGCGAAGACCTTGGTAAGTGTGTAGCCATGTGCATAGGCCCCTGCAGCTGTGCGCATAGGGTAAGAAGATTGTAACTGTGAAGATCTAAAGTTAATAATGAATATTTTGAAGGCAGTGTTACACAGTAATTTGTCACTGTCTTCCTGTTAGTCTTCCTACTGTGTCATAAGTCCAAGTTAATCATTCTCATGCTCTCTAATGTTGCCAAATGACCCACTTTGCCAAAGTTTTTGCTATCAGCGCGACTGTTGTCAAAATAAACGCGTTGACGGGCGCTCCATAACAGACGGTATGCACTGCCAGCGCGGAAGCACACGGGTTTCCCGTGCTGGTTGAATTTCATGTGCCAGCGCGTCTGTTATTCATACCTGATCGCGCTGACATGACCTTCTTTGTTATTCAGCTGCGATGTCAGCGCTCCAGTGCAGTTATGGACCCGCGCTGATCCAGTTTGGGCGAGTTTGTTCTAACAGCCGGCCTTCCAGATGACTCCAGACCTGGTTGTTGGCCTTGTAAATGTCGCCCTCCCTTCTCTGGCATGTCTGTTTCATCATTTGAGCCACCTTCCTTGGAGATAAGCTCATCCTCCCACCATTTGTGGAGACTCCTTCTCCTATTTAAGCCTCTACCATTGCCATGAGCAGCTAGTTTTGGAATCGATAGTGCTTGGAGTGTTGCTGTTAGTGTGTGAATTTGATAGGTAGTTGGTGTGACAAGTGTGGGATTGCTAGAAAGCTTAAGGAAGGTTGTGAAGTGTTTCTTTCTTGTGTAAACTTGTGTGAGAGAGAGTTTGTTTTGGGAGATCTACCTCCAAGGGTGAATGCTTAAGAGATTTACTGGCTGGACCCTCTTGAGAAGGATTCGACGTCAGAACTTTGGTTGTACTCTTCTCTGTTATTTATTAATAATAGATGACTATCATTATGGTTCCACTCTCATTGTTTCGTGTTTGATGTTGAGTTATATCTTTTCTGACTGATATATAATTGCATTTACTAGATTTTACGCTTGTTTTCGTGTTGTTCTTTGCATGTGCAGGTATCTAATCACGGAGATCATGTGGATTGTGACCGGCCAAAGCAAAGGAACGAAGGCGACATCTCTTCGACGAACACTAGCGTTGGAATCCAAGTAAGTTCTCACCATCTACTTTTTATTTGCAATTAGGAACTTGCGTGATAGCATTGTGTGATTGTTGCTAGACCTGGTCTGGGCTAGTAGGGATCGTCTCTATCCGCAGAGAGGATTTACCTCTACAACAATTTGGCGACTCCGCTGGGGATCTTTTTTACCTTGTTGTTTGATTTGTAAACTTTGGACGGAGCCTGAAGCGCGGCCAGATAGCCTTCGAAACGCTATTGATCTGCATTAGCGAAGTAGATCAAAGCCACTTCAGTCCATCTCCGGTTTGGTTTACAAACTGAACAGCTTGGAGCTGGCTTTTGTCTTTTTGTGTTCATGTTTTGTCCTTGAGTTTGATTTTTGCTCTCTTTTCAAAGATCGGGGATTAGTTTCTCTGTTTTTGGATTTCCTGGTTCAGTCTGGGAGGTGCCTTGATTGTTTAAAGAGTGATTGCCTTGGTTTGGGAGCTTTTGGCTTGATTGTGCCTGTTTTTTAGCCTCAGCGCGGTTTATAATAAAATAGTCGCGCTAACATCGCATAGCTGTTTCTTTGACTTCGTGGTCATCGCGTTTATACACTGAATAGTCGCGACGGTTCTGAAAATCGAACCAGCGCGGTTAAGCCGTGTACTTCCGCGCTGACAGCGCTTTGTTGCTACGCGTGGTTTCTGATCAGCGCTTTGT
This sequence comes from Pinus tabuliformis, assembly GCA_031772625.1. NCBI lineage: Eukaryota > Viridiplantae > Streptophyta > Pinopsida > Pinales > Pinaceae > Pinus > Pinus tabuliformis. Next base: position 1,647,843,660 of record CM062818.1, on the reverse strand, counting down.
TGCTGTGTATCACCCGCGCTGATACCTGTAGAATTGAATTTTTTCAATTCTGCCTCCTGAGCCTGTTGGTTTTGCTATCCCTTGCTCTTTTCACTTAGTTTATGACTTGATTTCTATTGTCTGAAGATTGAAGCACTTTCTTGGGAAGTCTTGTTGGGCAGATCTTGTTTTTGTGTCTTGTGACCTGGTTTTATCATCCCAATTTCGTTGGATTGGTTTTGTTTGGTTACTCGCTCACAAAGATTCGTTTACTGCTTGCCTTTTGGTTTTGCGAAAACCTTCCTCTTTGCTTGCTTTTGCTTGGTTGTTTAGGTGATCGTTATTGAACCAGTCTTCGCATTGTTTCGATTACTTTTCACTACCCGGACACGGATTACAGTTGTTTGGGGTCAACCAGTTCTTTTCACATTTGTTTGTTATTATTTCTCAAAAGTTTGTTTAGTGCACTTTGCCATTGAAAAGGAAAACGAACAATCTCTTTTGCGTTGATTTAGTTAATTGAAATTAGAAGCTTTTCATTGATTAAGCGATTTAAAACAAAGGAAAGTTTCGTTTATTTGTCATTAGCTGCATTAGAGTAGCTCTTGTTTGTTTGTGGTCATTTTGTTTGAAAAATCCTTAACTCTCTCGTAGTTAGTATTCATCGAACGAAATGATATTCTTTGGCATATAGTTTGCATTCAGGAAATTGTGAGAGATTACATACGGTAGGACCTGGAAATTGAAACTTAACTAAAGATCAACCATAAAATGAACTGAATGAACTTAAAAATGCATTGGAACATAACGCTCATTGATTAGAAGTCTAGGCTAGAGACGTGCTCCGGCGTCGTTAAACCTAGTCACTGTTGTTTCACACTACGATTGGGTGATTCCTCCTTTTGTGACTCGATAGTGGTCTAGCACGGATTTGAGCTCCCACGTACCATCGCGTATATAGGGGAGACCCCACTAGGTTATCATCCTTTATCCATAGGAAGCCGTGTCTGCCACCTTACGAGCCGTAACGCACCGAACACAACATTCGGGAAGATTGACTGCCGTACGGGAAGTCCTTGGTTTTCATATGATTGCCAAGGTGTATATGCAGTTTTACGGATTTGTTTGTTAAACCCTTTGCCTAGTCTCTCCAGAGTAGTCACTTTTGATCCTTTTCAAACTCCTTAAAAGAAAAGGCTCACTTGAGCAGTTTGTCACTTCGGGCTCACAAAACATTCGAAGGCGACTAGAGTCACTTTTTTGTCCTTTTCTCGACTCTTAAAACATGAAAAGGTCAAGTTGTGTCCTTGCATCTTAAAATTCATTTGACCACGATAAACATTACCTGGTTAGATCTTGTGTGCGTTAGTTTGAGTAGGGTCCTTTATCGTTAGATTCCCTTAGGTTTTGTTCGTCATCCTGGCTGAACGTCGACTCCCGTTCCAAGTGAGCAAGGGTCTCCGTCCTCCACTGCTCCTGAGGTACCGATTGTAAGTGATACTCTTCCCTTTATCCCGAGTATCCAACCGATTAACTCTCACGCTCCGGACGACGAAGGTTACGAAATTCATTGGAACCCCATTTGGGAGCCTAACGAGGACGATATTCCTTTTACCCCCCCTGGTGTTTCGTCTCCAATGTCTACCTCTCACATGGATGAGACATCTCATAGAGTGAGTGAGACACCTGTGTTGTTGAATATCGACACTCCCATCCCAGCAACTTCTCCGCTCCCCCCACGCTATCAGTCGTTGAGGGATAGGGTAAGTGCCAGGACCCCTGCTTCGACCATGTGGGATCCCCATATCACTCCCACCACGGGATCTTTTGTTTCACAAGTCAACACTACAAATGTCACTTCATTTCCGACGAATCCAACTATTTGTGTAGCGCATTCAACTCCGGTTGTTAGTGCCGTAACAGCGTCTTCAGCCTTGAACACTGGTGCTGGTCCCCCTCACGGTCAAGTGAGTAATGGCCAGCCGGCACTCTCGCCTAGAGTTGTCCACCCTGCACAAAGTGCTCCACCCTCTTCTGGTCCCGTTCCAGGAGGGGGGCCATATGATGCCTCTGGACAAGCTGTTCAGGATCCGAATGCGCAGGGTCCATTCTTTTATTATGATTCTACCGGTCAATACCTTCAACTCTCTCAACCCTTGCCTACTCAACCTGTTGTTGAGGTTTCGGTACCATTATCCATTGCTTGGAACCCTGGTACCACCTCTTTCCATGGAGGCCAAGCAATGCCTGCACAGCTTTAGGGACCACCTAATCAAGGCCAGCCATCTTATGTGCAAACCCCCCAGGGGCAGCAATATTATGGCCAGTCTTACCCAGGACAACCTGGGGGCCTACAAGGACAACCCTATCAGGGACAACCTTTGGCCGCTGGCGGTCCATCTTTTACCTATCTGACTCAACCTTCTGGTTATCCGGGGCAACCTGGTACCCAGCAAGGTTACCCGTCTGGACAACCAGGACAACCTTACATCCAACAAGGCCAACCTGGTATCCAGCAGGGTTATCCCTCTGGACAAGCTGGACAAACTTATATTCCACAAGGTCAACCGACAGTCCAACAGGGGTACCCTTCTGGGCAAGGGGGGCAGCCTTACATACAGCAGGGCCAACCCACTACCCAGCCTAGTCATCCTTCTGGGCAAACGGGCCAGCTCTCTGCACAGCAAGGCCAACCCACTGCCCAGCTTAGTCATCCCTCTGGACAGGCTGGCCAACCTCAAGGTCAACCGGCCGTCCAGCCTGCTCAACCATCTGTTCCGCAAGGACAACCCTTGGTTGCTCAAGGACAACCCGCTACCCAGCAAGCACATCCTTCTGGGCAAACAGGTCCGTCCCAAACCCAACCAGGCCAACCTTCCGGCCAGATGGTTCATGCCCAACCTGTTCAAGGACATCCTTCTGGGACCCAGACTCAACTTGGTTATCAAATGCAAGGTGGGCCACGACCCCAGCCTTCTTACCAAGCGCAACCTTCTTATCAGGCTCAGTTTGGGGCTCAACAAACGTATGGCTACCAGCAACCCCAGGGACAAACTCAATTTACCCCTTATCAAAATTATCAACAAATGCAGGCCACTCCCTACCAGAATTATCAGCAACAGTACGTTGCGCCTGCAGGTCAAGTTGCTAATCCATGGGGTGCTGGGGGGCAGACCCAGGGTCAACTGTCTGCTTATGGACAGAATCCATATGGACAAAATCCTTATTGACAGAACCCCTATGGGCAAAATCCCTATGGGAAGAACCCTTATGGGCCGAGCCCATCCGGACAAAGTCCATGGGGGCAACCACCACCTGGTTGGAACCCTGGTACTACCTCTCTTCCACAGCCACAAATGTCCTTTAATCCTCAGTTGCCTTTCTTAGCGACGTTGGAACTTCCAGATGTGTCCAAGTTAACAAATGATCCCATTCTTCATAATCCATATTGGCCACCAGTTCCAACTAAAATACCCGGTGATTGCTCAAAATTCGATGGCAAAGCTAGTGAAGATCCTCAAGCCCATGTCATGACCTATCACCTTTGGTGCTCATCGAACTCGTGGCTTGATGACTCCATCCGGCTCCGCCTCTTCCAAAGGACTCTCACCGGCTCAACCGCTAAGTGGTATATTGAGTTGAATCGCGGAACATTTCAAGATTTCAACTCGCTGGATATGGCTTTCCTAACTCATTTTCAGTTACCCATTCGGTATGAGACAGGGACGCATCTCCTTACGTCTCTCAAACAGGACACGGCCACGCATATATCCGATCATATACATGAATGGAGACGGCGTCGTCGCTTGATCAAATTTTGGATTCCTGATCAGCTCCTGACCGATTGGTTCACGACTTCCTTTGTCCCTGCGATCGCACAAGACATCGCCATGGGAGATTGTGTAACTGAAGAGCAAGCTATCGCGCGTGCTCAGTACCTCGACTTAGTATACTCTCAGTCAGGTACTTTATATGATTATTTTCCAGACGCCCCGAGACCCGGAACATCCAAAGCTCCACCAAAACCATCTGTTGACGGAGTTATTGGCTCTGTAAACACGTCATCAAAGAAATCATCCGCGAACCCTGGGAAGCAAAAACATAATGCTTCTAATGGAAACACTTCTCAGGGTCAATCTAATTCTGGAAGTACCTCCGAGGTTAACGTCGTTCAGTCCACCGCGGCGGATAAATCCTCGAAAGGGAAAAAGAAAGGGAAAGCCAAGAATAAATTCGAACAGCCCAAACAGGATTCCCCTAAACCTCCACCCGAGGAAGGAGCCAAACGAAAACCTAAGTATCCTTGTCTCATCTGTGATGAGGATCACTACACTAAAGACTACCCCAGGCGGTCCGAAGTTAGTCGATTGTTGAAAGGTGCTCCTGGGACTCCTGCTGTGCTTAAAGAACCTTTCCCTTCTCAACAAACTCAAATGGTGGCAGACCCATCACAACCCTCTTCTTCATTTGGCTCTCAAGTATTTATGGCTGGGACAATTCCCATCCATGTCACTACTCGAGCAAAAGAATATCCATCTCCCGCCGGGAAAGAGCCGGAGGTCCCCTCCAGCGCTCCTCTGTCCAGTTCTGGTCCTCTCCACATCGAAAGACCTAGCACTAAGACGATTATCCGACCCCCTCCGAAAGGTGTACTCCGGAAGTCTTCTTACAACCCTAATGCTCGTGCTGCCCAGCACTACAGCATCGTTGAGGACTTAGCTCAGGCTCCGTCTGCTATGTCCGCTCTAGAAGTCCTCCAGAGCTGCCCCTCCCAGAGGAAGTCCTTGCTATCGGCCATCGGTGGCATAGACCCGGCTGACTCGGATCTGATTTCTTTTGATCTCAAGGGCTATACACCGAGACTGCCCCACCAAATCGCTTTCCTTATATAGGTCATCATCAATGGCAAAACGATTCATCGTACAGTCATTGATGAAGGTGCCTCAACTTGCATCATGTCTGTTGCTTGCTAGAAAGCTATTGGTTCTCCTACATTAAGCCAGTCTCCTACGACGTTAGAAGCCTTTGATGGAAGAGAGTCTCGTCCTTACGGCATCCTCCAACGCTTGCCCATCTCCTTGGAAGGAAAGACGGTAGAAGTGGAGGTCGAAGTCGTCGACGCTAATCTCACCTATAACCTCCTCCTCGGACGTAGCTGGACGTACACCATGCAAGCCGTGGCCTCCTCCCTTTTCTGTGTCATTCGTTTCCCCGATCAGGGGAAGATTGTCACGGTGGACCAGCTCACCTTCTTCGCCTCTTCTTCTGAAGGTAATGTGCCTTTCGTGGAGCATACCTCCAAATCATTCGAGAGTGTGGGGGCTGGGCTCTTTAAGGATCCCGCCCTAATGGGTGTCTTTCCACTCCCGCCTCTGAATCTCGCCCCTATTAACATGATTTCCGTGCATTCTGATTCGTGGGTCCTTCCTCCCGCCAATTAGATAGACTCCTGGGGTGATATGATGCCGTTGAGTCCTGCCGAGCTCAACTACGTCGAAATCGTCGCTGCATCGGCTCCCCCTCCCGAACCTGCTCTTTCGAGCGGTGTTCCTGACTCATATTTTCATTTCCCTTGGCTTGGAGATGATGCTACTTCAGATCCATTAAAGGAAATATTTCCTTCCGATGAAGCCATCATAGAGACCATGTCTCTTGAGGAGCCCCCTTGGTCAGATCATCACCACCGTTCCTCGTTTCTCCCTGCCCATCAGGAAATGATCTCATGTCTCGAGCGGTTTGCTTCGTGTATCCCATTCCAGCATCTACAAACACCTATTAAAATTTACCAAGTGTCTTCTGAGGGCAATATGGGAAACATTACGCAGACCCAACCCATCGACATCTCTGTGAAACCAGGGATTGTCGAGCATATTCATATTGGAGTCACTTGCACTCCAGAGGAAGTTCAACTTTACACCGATTTATTTCGCGAATTTCGTGATGTCTTCGCTTGGTCCTATGAAGAGATGCCCAGCATCGATCCTAATATAGTGGTGCACGAGATACCTACATATCCAGGTGCTAAGCCTGTTCGTCAACGCCTACGCCCTGTGCACCCCCGAAAGGCCGTAGCCATCAAAGCGGAAGTCGAAAAGATTCTCAAGGCTGGTTTCATTTACCCCATTCCACTCACGGATTGGGTTTCTAATATAGTCCCTGTGAACAAAAAGCAAGGTACTATTCGAGTCTGTGTTGATTATCGTGACATTAACCGTGCCTGTCCTAAGGATAACTTCCCCACACCTTTCATCGATCAGCTTATTGATGAGTGTGCAGGAAGCGAGATCTACTCGTTTATGGATGGTTTTTCTGGATATAACCAGATCAATATCGCGCCCGCTGATCAACATAAGACCGCTTTTATCTGTCCTTGGGGCACTTTTGCCTATAAGAAGCTCCCTTTCGGTTTAAAGAATGCCGGCGCTACCTTCCAACGTGCAATGTCCTATGCCTTTCATGACATTCGGCACATTGTGCAGCCGTATCTGGATGACCTTCCAGCTCATTCAGCTAAGCGTCAAGACCATCCCTCCCATCTTCGCGAGATTTTTCTCTGTTGTCGACACTACCGTATCAAGCTCAATCCTCATAAGTGTGTCTTCTGCGTGGAATCAGGCCGACTGCTCGGGTTTATCGTCTCCCGAGAGGGCATCCGTTTGGACCCCCTCAAAGTCGAGGCTATTTTGAACCTTCCTCCCCCTGCTTCTTTGCAGCAGTTGCAGAGCCTGCAAGGTAAAGCGAATTTCTTAAGACGTTTCATTCCGAACTATGCCGAGGTGGCTAAGGGTTTCACACGGTTGTTGAAGCGAGACACACCCTTCCATTGGGATGCTATCGCTCAGGAGTCTTTCGAGCGACTCAAGGGTCTCCTTGTCTCTGCTCCATTATTGCGACCTCCGAACTACCACCATGATTATACTCTGTATCTAGCCGCCACCGATACTACCATCGGCATGGTTCTCGTACAAGAAGACGATGATGGCAATGAACATGTCGTATATTATCTCAGCCGCAACCTCTTGGATACGGAAACTCGCTACGCTTACGTCGAGAAGTTGGCATTGGCCGCCGTTTGTGCCGTCCAACGCTTCCGGCATTATATCTTGTTGCGCACCACGACCGTGATTTCTGACTGCAACCCGATGACGTACATTTTGTCACGTCAGTTGCTGGGGGGCAAATACTCAAAGTGGATCGTAATCCTCCAAGAGTTTGACTTGGAATTTACTGCTGCCAAGTCTAAGAAGTCTCTGGTCTTTGCTGAATTACTCTGTTCTTTGCCATCTCCTTCTGCACCCTCTCTTTCAGCAGATCATATCCCAGACGACACTCTTTTTCTGATCAGCACCCTCGATCCCTGGTACGGGGATATTATCGTTTATTTACAAACGTCCTCTTTCCGCCCCGCTGTATCCAAAGATGCTCGGCGGCGGATCCGCCATCAGTCTCAACCCTATCGTATCATAGGGGACACCCTGTACCGTCTCGGCGTGGACTCCGTTCTCCGCCGATGTCTTACCCTCGAGGAAGCTGAGAGAGTCTTGAACGACTGCCACTCTGGCGCCTGTGGTGGTCACATGTCCGGATATGCCACAGCTCAAAAAATCCTTCGCACTGGTTATTTCTGGCCCTCCATTTTTAAAGATTGCATTCTTGCCGTCCGTTCATGTCATGCATGCCAGATATACCAACGGAAGATGCGTGCGCCACCGGCCCCGCTGCACCCTGTAGTGACCGTAGGCCCTTTTGCAAAATGGGGCATTGATTATACAACCTGTAAGCCTTGCTCGGCTGGGGGGCATGGGTTTATTATCGTTGCCGTCGATTACTTTACAAAATGGGCCGAGGCGATGCCCACATTGAATGAAGACGGTCACACAGCAGCGCAGTTTTTGTTTAATCATGTTATTACTCGGTTCGGAGTTCCACAGGCCATCGTCACAGATCACGGAAAACATTTCCGTAATCACATGATGACTGAGTTAACAACCCAACTAGGCTTACGGCACGATAGTTCGACCCCGTACTATCCTCAGTCTAACGGCCAGGTTGAAGCCGTTAACAAGATTTTGGTTACGATGCTTCAACGCACTGTTGACATGCATAAGTCTAATTGGCATCTGATGTTGTTTCCCGCCTTGTGGGCCTACCGAACCTCTGTGAAGGATGCCACCGGTTTCACTCTATTTGAACTAGTTTACGGACTGGAGGCTACCCTTCCCATAGAGTGTGAAATTCCTTCGTTGAAAATAGCCGTCGAGTTGCTTCCCAACACCACTCCGGTAGAGGAACGACTTCTTTACCTAGAACGGTTAGACGAGACCCGTCTCTTAGCCTCTCTAGCCATCGAAGCTCTAAAGAAGAGAGTCAAAACTCATTTTGACCATACTATTCATCCTCGTTCCTTTGTTGAGGGAGATCTTGTCCTGCTATACGACCGAGCAAATGACAAGCTGGGGGCAGGCAAACTCGAGCCCATGTGGCTAGGCCCTTACATTGTAAAGAGAGTGTTGCAAAAAGGGGCATACGAGCTAGTTGACTACGAAGGTAATCCTCTTGATAAGCCTCGCAATGAATTGTACTTGAAAAAGTACTATGCCTGATTCATGTGCTTCAATTCATACATGTGTGTGTCTTAGAAAGTGTGTGTGTATGTTTTCATGTTTTTTGGCTTGGTGTGAAAAGCGTGATTGCTTCTTATTGTGTTTTTGCCTCTTGTGCAGATGTCAGGTGCACCTTATATTGGTTTTGCTGATGGTGCCTGCCGCAACACTCGTAATTTGTCCTCTGCGGCGTGGGTGATCTACGATCCTCACAGTGAGTTGATAGATCTTCAGGGTGTGTGTTTAGGTTGTACTACAAACAATGTCGCTAAATATAGTGCTGTTATTGAATTATTAGCCGAGGCGATTAATCTCAATATTCGTACATTGGTTGTTAACCTAGACTCTCAACTTGTCGTCCATTAGCTCAATGGGCGATATTCCGTTAGAGACCGTCACATTTTAAGGCTGTACTTACGTGTTAAATTGTTAGAAAGGAATTTTGACTTTATCACATATCAGCATATTCCACGACGATTAAACACATTATCTGATGCATTGGCTAATCATATATTAGATAGACATTTGCGTAATTTATAATCAAAACATCATACAAGCAAGCACATAAAAGCATAATAATAAACCATAGGAATATGTATATATATATCGTATGGCGCACCAAGGCGCTCAAAAAATAAGTGTATATGTTTAGATAAGGCCTGTGTTCTCGGTACATCTGAGACACATGTCTCTCAAAAAACCATCAGTAGGAAATAAAGACCTAGATGTCTACTGGGGTAGGTTATGCTCTCTATAATCTGCAGCCGCTCATGCCACCCGCCTCAAAAGGCGGTGCATCCTAGGTTCTACCCCCACTGTATGGATCTGAGATGCTATGGGGACCTCCTCTATCCCCTGGTAATCTGGAATCCCTGCCAGTAAGCCCTCGAGGTTCCGTATCACAGTCTCCATCGTATCGACTCCCGGAGGAGCCAGGGCCAGAGCTCCGATGCCCTGTGCATCCCTCCGCGCCTCTGGGGCCAAGCCAAGGGGTCTCGCCGGTCCTACATCTGCATACCATAGTATTCATCGTTAAGACATGTACATGAAAAATAAAAAACATTGACAAAAATAAAAAAAATCAAAAAGAGATCAAGTGGCTTACCACCATCGTCCCAATGCTCTCCGGCAGGCAGACGGAAGTCTATGCCAGCATATGGCCAGTCCTCCACAAAAATAGTCTGCCGATCCAGCCACTCTCAGAAGTATACTCCCCATGCCACTGGTCGGCCGCCACCTCCTCGTGGCATAACATGGCCCCATCGACTGGCCCTCGTCTCTCGGGGGCCTCTAGGTGGATCCACGACCATGTCCTGAAGCTGTAACGCCAGTACCCGCTCCAGCATGAGTGGGACTAAGATCGACCCATAACCGAACTGCTTCGACTCACCACGTCGGCAGTTGATCAACTGTCTCTTCATACTGGTTGTTACTGCTACTGCCCAGTTGAATATGGTAGGATTTAAACACTCGAGAGCTAAGTGAAGATGGGCCTTCAAGGCCTCGTGATTGGCCAAGGAGCCCGCTGCTCGAGTCACCATGAAGAGTATGGTTCGAAGGACGATGTCCTCCATCGTAGGAATAGCTACTTTCCCACTCCGCGATTTGCGTGCCTCTGGGCACACCTGGGCCATCAACATATCCAGAGTATCACCGCCGGGTCGCTGCCCCTCTAGAATGGGCATCTCACTTTGACATGATAACCCAGTCAAAAAATAGATATCTGTATAGTCGAACTCAATGTCTCGGCCTCGAATCACAAATTTCCCATCAGTGGGATTCCAGGCTCTGATCAGGAACTCGAGAAGGTCAGGCTGTGCTCGCAGGCGCGGAGTTAGGAAGAATTTGAGCAACCCGCACGCCCGCATTGCATTACGGCACCCAGCATCGGCAAATGCCGCTATATCCTCATTATCATGAGCTCGCTCCTACCAAACGAATGCCATTTTACCCTGCATGATCACAAAAATTCATTAGGGCCCTGTCCATAAAGATTTATACGTTCAATTTGTTAAAAAATTTGTTTCGCGGCGTCAGCGTGACTGTTTTTAAAACAGTCGCGCTGATAATGGCGCCCTTTGATATTTTTCCTGGGTCAGCACGGAAGTACATCACTCTTCCGCGCTGGTCCAATAAGGAAATCCGCGCTGACCAGATAAGGAAATCCGCGCTGACCGAGAGCGAATTGAAGTTCAAAAAATTCGCCCAAACTAGCACTTCTCACTGTTAGAATGCAGCTAAAATACTTCAAAATGGAGCGCAGAGGAGGGTGAACCTACCTGGAACAGACTTCGGGATGGTTGATGCGTGCACGGAATGGAATTTGGTTCGTCAACCTCGCAGCTTCACAACGTCCTCCACAGCTCCAAATGGTAACAATGGTAAAAAACTTTTTTACCCCCTATTTATGGTAAAATTTCATAATTAACTATTATTTTTCATAAAAGTGGGTTTTTTGTGATGTTTTTTACCATGTGCTTGGTGCCAATATAGTTTTACTATGTTTTTATGCGTGTGGTCCGTATTATCTCGAACAGATTTACGCGTGCGGTGTTTCTTGTGCAGATTCTCATGCCGGTGGAATTACGACGGTTCTATACACACTTGGTCCCGGAACGTCGTCTTTAGGCTCTTTTTCGACGTAAAATAAGAAAAGATAGCCGAGTCCCCCCTCTCGGCTCGTTAAAAGGAATGAGAGGCGGTCGCTTTTAAAGCTCTTTTTTCGACCGTTTAAACTAAAAAGATTGTCGGGTGTTTGTCATTTCAAACTCGTTATTGGCTCCAAAACGATGTACTTCTGACCGCTTTTTTACTTTTTTGGGTCAAAGTCACTACTTACGAAAAGTACTCCTCGACCATACTGGTCGGGCGGTTCTTTCGAGCATTGTTTTATACTTTTTCAGGCTCGAGAGACACAACTTTATGAAAAAGGACCCCCTTGGAGTTTTCTTTTCTGCTGTCTTTTCAGACTCTCTAAACAGGAAAAGACGCCGAGTTCTTCCTTTGTCAGACTCGTTAAAACTTAATGACATCGGACTCCGTCGAAATGACGCTCACAAGCATATGCTATCCCTGTCAAGCTTGTTAAAAATAACTGGGGTACTCGCCAGCAATGGTGAGGAAAATGGAATCATAATCATTGTTGTGTCGGCAGTATGTCGCTCTTGAACATGGCACTAGTCTGCATTCGTGTCGGGGTGGGGACCTCTCATCTTGTTTTACACTGGCCTCCATGGGTTTGGGTTACCCTGTTTGACTTCTCATCTGCTCATTGACTTGTTACCATGACCCTTGATCATTTGAATGTCAATACTGCCAAGTCCACTGTCGTGCCGCCGATATGTTCAAGAGAAGTTGACCTCTCCAAGATTACAACCCTCCGTTGATACCTCACACAAGAACCTTGTCCTTCTCTATCTCGTGTCGATGATGTGGGAAACATTATGGCCCACCTTCGATCAAGGTCCCTTCCTGTCGACTTCAGCTCATTATCCAGGAAGGTGACTTAGAGACTCCCTTTAGGTGCCTTAGAGCCTGCATGCCTCAATGGCAGGTTCTTCATGTTCGACGTGAGGTTTTCATCATTGGCCTCCGATCGAATGATTCTGCGGGTGTTCGACGCCAGCTCATTGATTCACACGCCGTAGATTGTACCTATAGTACCTTGAGGACCATTGTCATTATTGGTGGTACCTCTCGCATCTGTTAATAGTTTCCATCATTGACTGGTAATCAGACGATGTTCTTGCATGTTCGACTTCAACTCCCACATTCACATGCTTGGACTTGTACTTTTTTTCAGGTCGAGATGGAGCGCAAGACCCTGGATTTTGTCTATTGCAATCCAGGTTGCGATTTTGTGGATTATTATAATCATTGCATGACTCATTGTTGGATGGCTGCGCCCATACCTAAGTCTTCATGGATGGCTGCGACCATACCTTTATTATCATCATGGTCTCTTTAGCTGGGTGGTTGCGTCCATACCACATACCTCTTTCGTATGTCTTTTGGATGGCTGCGCCCATGCCTGGACTACATGTACTCGATTATCAGAGCTATCAATTGTACATACGTGCAGGTTCTTCCTGGTGGTGTTCCAGTTTAGTCAGTTTTGTAAAGCATTTCACCCCTCCCACTCTCTTGGGCTTCATGCTTTAGGGGGCATCTGTTACACAGTAATTTGTCATTGTCTTCCTGTCAGTCTTCCTACTTTGTCATGAGTCCAAGTTAGTCATGCTCATGCTCTCTAATGTTGCCAAATGACCCACTTTGCCAAAGTTTTTGCTATCAGCGCGACTGTTGTCAAAATAAACGCGTTGACGGGCGCTCCATAACAGATGGTATGCGCTGCCAGTGCGGAAGCACACGGGTTTCCCGCGCTGGTTGAATTTCATGTGCCAGTGCGTCTGTTATTCATACCTGATCACGCTGACATGACCTTCTTTGTTATTCAGCTGCGATGTCAGCGCTCCAGTGCAGTTATGGACCCGCGCTGATCCAGTTTGGGCGAGTTTGTTCTAACAGCCGGCCTTCCAGATGACTCCAGACCTGGTTGTTGGCCTTGTAAATGTCGCCCTCCCTTCTCTGGCATGTCTGTTTCGTCATTTGAGCCACCTTCCTTGGAGATAAGCTCATCCTCCCACCATTTGTGGAGACTCCTTCTCCTATTTAAGCCTCTACCATTGCCATGAGCAGCTAGTTTTGGAATTGATAGTGCTTGGAGTGTTGCTGTTAGTGTGTGAATTTGATAGATAGTTGGTGTGACAAGTGTCAGATTGCTAGAAAGCTTAAGGAAGGTTGTGAAGTGTTTCTTTCTTGTGTAAACTTGTGTGAGAGAGAGTTTGTTTTGGGAGATCTACCTCCAAGGGTGAATTCTTAAGAGATTTGCTAGCTGGACCCTCTTGAGAAGGATTCGACGTCAGAACTTTGGTTGTACTCTTCTCTGTTATTTATTAATAATAGATGACTATCATTATGGTTCCACTCTCATTGTTTCGTGTTTGATGTTGAGTTATATCTTTTCTGACTGATATATAATTGCAAATTTTACTAGATTTTACGCTTGTTTTCGTGTTGTTCTTTGCATGTGCAGGTATCTAATCACGGAGATCGTGTGGATTGTGACCGGCCAAAGCAAAGGAACGAAGGTGACATCTCTTCGAAGAACACTAGCGTTGGAATCCAAGTAGGTTCTCACCATATACTTTTTATTTGCAATTAGGAACTTGTGTGATAGCATTGTGTGATTGTTGCTAGACCCAGTCTGGGCTAGTAGGGATCGTCTCTGTCCGCAGAGAGGATTTACCTCTACAACAGGCAGATCTGTGTGCTTACTGTTTGTAATTTACTTTATGCAATTATTGTTTACTTTTATGTTGGGAAATAAAGATAAGATCAGAATCCATAGTTGAATATAGTTACAATTAATTATAGTTAAGATCCATTGATTTATGCACAGTAGATAGAGTTTAGACCTACAAGTAGTTTTTTTTGTATGAATAAATCAGATTTGGTATAATACTAAGGAAGATCGTGTAGCACAGAAATAGATCTAAGACTAAGACAAGATCCACACTCCTTATCCTTCTGGATGCGGAAACCTAGTTCCAACATCCCCTAATATCGCCTTGGGTGAGACTGCGGTTTGTGCAAGTAGAGCGTTGTCGAAAGGGCCGACGGTATAGGGTTTTGTTGGTTAGTGCAACTAACTCTGAACCTAGGTCTAAGCCCCTCAACCCAAAAAATGGTCATGTTTTCGCGCTTCCATACAAAGGAGAAAACACTGCCGATGCATTCGCTGGAAAATCTCAGGAGAAAAATTTGGCTGAGATGATGAAGAAGGAGTATAATCTGATCAAGAAGTTTAGGGGATTTCTCATCAACTCCATTAATGATCTGGGTGTGTGCTTTTCCACACACATTTTGGCTGGGAAAATAATGAGAAAGTATTGGGCGGAAGAGGTATCCATGCCAGTCGTATAATTGGTTGCATAGAGCAGCAAGGGCTTCTAGTTTAACTGAGCAAGATATTTGTGCTAGGAATTTTTGGATGATTGTCGAGAGGCACAAGAAGAGGGAAAGTGATTCCACTACACATGGTTATTTCTCTTGATAGCATTGACAACATGGAGAACAATGGAGGAGTGAAAATCCCCCAATGTGGACCCATATATCTGCGAGGATGTGAGGTTTGCCTCACTGTGGGATTTCAAGGAGCCGACCCGTGTTATAGAGAACAAAATGTTCTGGGTCTTGGTTGAGATGGAGTTGTGCACCCTGATCAACCAAAATTTGTGACTATCACCATATTTATTTGAACATGTTGTAGCGGCTACAACCACCCTCCAAAATTTTTCTTTAGCTTCGTTTTGGAGCCTCCCTACCAACCATCCTCAACAACATGTTTTACATTGTCAAGTACATGATCTTCAGTGGTTTTCAAGAAGCATGATAGCCTGTGCATGATATCTTGTTGCATTCCCCTCACAAGTTGCTTCCCCGGACCTAGTCTAGTTGTTGATTGAGCATCTCCCTCAATAAATTGCACAATTATAGAGGGGAACTAGTCTTCCCTCCAAAAATTGTGCAAATATGACTGACAGCTTACTAGGCTTATAAATTGTGCAATCTTGTCAGTCAACCTTCCCTAAGAAAACTGCGCAATATGACCCAATAGGACTGCTCAGCCCAAAAATTGTGTAATTCCGGGTAGCAGTCAGTTGCTCCTCCCATAAATTGCGCAATCCATTTGGGAAGCTAGCCCAACTCCCTCCCAGAAATTGCGTAATCCGTTTGGGCAGCTAGCCCAACTCCCTCCCAGAAATGTGCAAATTTCTCCCTCAGGAAAGCAGGTTGTTGCATGTGCCGTCAGGTTGACTGGTTCCACCCGGGATTGAGAAAACTTGACTTGCATGCATGGGTTTCTTTTTCCCAAAATAGAAAAAAGCAACATGAGAAAAACATCCCTAGATTCTAGGGAGCTATTTTTAGCAGTTGGAGGTTACAT
Source organism: Pinus tabuliformis (assembly GCA_031772625.1). Classification (NCBI taxonomy): domain Eukaryota; kingdom Viridiplantae; phylum Streptophyta; class Pinopsida; order Pinales; family Pinaceae; genus Pinus; species Pinus tabuliformis. Next base: position 1,647,828,069 of record CM062818.1, on the reverse strand, counting down.
GCAGAGATCGTTTTAGAAACCTTCCTCCAAGTGTCACTTTTTCCTAGATTTGTGGCATGCGCGTCATGAGCTTCAAACTTATTTATTTGACACTTTAGAGTTCACTTCTTCACATCAATCTTGGAGCTATAATATCCCACAACACATCGAGAAGTCTTCGACACATCCAGCTCAGTTCTTTCTAGGTAAATCTGCGTAACTTGTCTTTTGAAGAATTTCTGTCGCTTTTGTGTTTTGGCTTATGTGAGTGTTGTCTAATTGATTTATGTGAATTCTTGTTGTCGTTTGCATGCATATTAGCTTGTACTAGCATCGTTTCAGTTTTCGTTAGCATCTCACTGTTGTTGCATGCATGACACTATTTTGCACGAATGGTCGTTGATTCAGTGATTCACTTACAACACATGCATGTTTTTTCATTTTCTGAATCTTGCATTCACTATTTTCATGCGTGATCATTCACTCCTGCTTACACTCAGTATCACCATGCATTCAAATCCACATTTTCTTTCAGTTACCCGTCAGCGGGTATGGGTAGCCTTGGCCTGGACTCTCCCTCACCAAGACAACATTGTGCAATCCTGAGAGGGAAGGTTCTTCCTTCCTCCCAAAAAATGCACATTTATGGCCAGTGACTATCCTCCAGTCTTTCATTGTGCAATTCTGAGAGGCAGTGAATGATGGCCCAGAAAATTGTGTAATGTAGTCCATGGGCGTTCAACCCTTTTCCAACTGAAATTACGCATTGCGCAATCCCAAAAGCCAATATGGATTGCGCATTGCATAATTCTAGTACCCAACCAACCTAAAGATATTTTGGACTTCCTTTTGCGTAGTTCTGGCAGCCAGTCTCCTGGCCTCCTGGGAAAAATTTCGCAATGCTTACCAGTCCATCCCCAAGTATGTTGCATGTCGTTCCTCAAGTTTGTTTTGGTTTTAGCTGACATATTTCTTGCCATGCATGTCTTTATATCTCCAGATCTAGTAAGTGTTCGTTCGCATCTCAGCAGTTCAGAATCAATGACCTCCAAGAGAGCGAGATCAAAGGACATCAACGAAAGTGCAACTGGAGCAGCAGTTAAGCGAGTGTCTACAAGTTTGTCGATCTACGAAGACACCAAGATGATTGTAGACAAGGACATCAAGATGAAATGGAAAGAGGTCAACGATGCATTTGCAGGCCCATTTGGGGAAGACCTCGAATACCGCCAAGTCTATGTGAAAATACACAAGTCCGGCTTGTACCAGATTACATGCAGGTATCTCGTGTTCCCATGCACGGACATGATACATTGGATCGTCTCGCACACTGATCCTGAGATGATGACATTGAGCAGTGTCGGTGGGATGAAGATTGATACCTTTAGGGCACAGTATTATGAACATATTTACCATATGTCGGAGCCAGTAATCACCATGGAGACACCCTTTAGCATACCTAGTAGCAATGCCAACTCCAGGGATATCTTGAAGAATTGGGTGAATGAGCCAACCAAATTCAGGATGACACCCAACCAGGTTTACAAGACGAATATACTGTGGAAAGTGTATCAATACTTGGTCATCTTTGCATGTCGCTTGTATGGCCAAGAGAGCACGGAAGCCTTCCTGCAGAGTTGGGTGATCGCATTGGACCAACCGTCCAGTGAAGGCAAAGCATGCAACGTTCTGACATGTTGGCTGACAAGCTGAAGGAACAATTAACAAGATCTCGGCAGTCGCCCAAAGGTCAGCAAGCAGAAATGTACATGTCCGCCTACATCTTGGATGCAATATGTGCCAGTCAAGAGTTCCCAGGCTTGAAGTGGGCATGGACATCGACATAGACCTATGTCAACACTTACTGTAAAATTTTGTTCGAATGCAGCTTCAGAGGAGTTATCACACAACTGTTAGATCATTTTGTCACCTCGATGTACAAGATGATATTTGAACAAGATCCACCTTGCATGTCAAAGTAGAAATGGAGGCACTGATTGACATAATGAATTAGTATGCCTAACCCTCTAACACCTTCATACGGATGTACAACATGGAGAAGCATCTGCATGTTTTGTCGAAGTTTGCCTTGGACAAGCTTGTCATGAAAGAAGTATCATACCACATCTCGGCAGGACTGTCAGCTAGTATGCATCGAAATAAGAAAGCACCTTGGCCCGCTCTTCCGTTGTAGATCGGGTTATACGAGATAAAAAATTTCAATCATGTGGATGTTGAATCAAAGGAGATCAAGAAATATCCATTTCAATCCGTATGACCTGCATTGTTTTGTAACAGACCGCTGCGCGAGAGTACAGTTTCAGTGGATCCACGGGGCATGTCATTGGGTAGAGGAGGACCCATGGAGATATTGTCATAGCTTCTCTAGGCCCAGTGAACCGGTCGACATTGCTATGGAATGGTTAGCGAAGCAACATCCAGGAGAGCACCAGTAGTAGCGGCAACAGAGGTCAACATACCAGCGCGCGACAAAGGCAAGAGGAATATTGTCGATAACGCAGAGGCAAAACAAAGTTGCAAGTTCATAGCAGACCCACTTGTGCAAAAAGTAACCTTGTCAATAGATGTGAAGAGGCAATAACACGACAGGAGGAACAAGCAAAGGCAGAGAGAAAAACAGAGAATGGATGAAACAAAGAAGGAGTTGCATGAGTTGAAGGAGCAACTCCAGAAGGAACAGGAGTTGTGCAGACAAGAGAAGGAAGCACATAAAGAAAAAGTAAAATAGGGGGTACAACATGTACAGACAAATGAAACTGCGCCTGTACAGGTAGTAGACTCATTAGAACAACTAGCACCAAGTAGATAAGGTGAGCAGTCACAAGGGCAAGACTTCAATCAAGAGATAGAATAAGCACTTGAACATATGGATACGAATATGGAGCAGCAAGAGTTAGAACAAGATATCGACCTCATGCCTTATCATCAAGAGGTTGACCCACCAACTTCACCGGATCCAGAAGCAAAGCAAGTCCCAAGTGACCAAGGAGACACTGAGATCCTTGGAGACAATCTAGAAGGAGAGATGCACAACATATCATTCGACAAGTCACAAAATAGAGTTGTGCAATCTTGCAGAGTGTATAATCCGGATGACAACACATATCCTATGGAAATTGAGGAATGAGAGATCATGTTAGATGTATGCAAGCATCCAACAACATTGGCCAATGCTACCATAGCATATGTCGAAGCCACTATCTTGAGTGTTTGCTTCTTGATAGCTGAGAACAAGCGAATGGCTAAGGAGTTACAGATGGCCAAGCAACGAGGAGAACTGGTTACAACATCCACCCGAGCAGAGTTGAAGAAGGAAATACTGGATGAGGTATTGTCCCTAGAGACATTCATGCGGGCGTTGTATTCCAAGTTTCGTACTATGCATAAGGTAGTTGTCCATCTCAACGGTTGGCAGTAGTGATGCTCTAGGAGAGAACGTATCTTGTCAAACATGCATACTGTTGTTGACTACATGCAAACATGGACAATGAGATACAAGGGAGCCCCGTTACACTTTCCTAAGATGATGAAGCCCAAAGCGGTCGAGCTGAAGGCACGCATCCGGAGTCAGATCCAAAACTATGAAGATCTCTCGTAGCTCATCACTAGTTTGTAGGCTTCCCATGCGTGGGTATTCAGGAGTATGGATGTTGTTGTGCACGCAAATGTTATCCCAACTATTGGGACACTCACCGAGGCAAAGACAAAGGCACAAGTCTGTCTGGAGCTTGACTCGTACTTTGATGAGTTGATGCGCATAGCCACCAGCCCAAACTTGGTGATCAGTGCAAACACCATGCATCAGTATGTTTCTAGTCCAATTGCACTCAAGACAATTATGCACATGTTATCAAACGAGTTGGACAAAGGAGCGAGAGAAAAGTACTTGGATGCAATGTAGGCAAGAGTTCGTTTCTAGAAAGATGTCACCACAGAGTACATGGACACTATCGTGGACTACCAAGCATGGCATCAGTTTGTTACTATCAACCACTATGAGGATGTCGAAGAGTTGGTCTTCCCACAGTTTTCTGAGTCATAATGATGTCTTTCATGGCTTTCTCAAGCCTATTTTGTCTCACATGGGTACATGTGCATATTGTATGTAATGTCTTGTCAAATGAAAGTTCAAGTGTCGATAGTTGGATGTAATAGTCATAGAGTAGATGAAAAGTCATGAGGGTAGATGAACAGTCACAAAGGGGAATGTTAAGGGTCACCCCACCCTTTGCTATAAATACAACCTCATAATTCATTGTAGAGGCTTTTGGTCAACCAAGCTTCCAATAGGAGTATCTTAGAGAAATCTTGGAGAGTATTGTAATGAGCCTTGGCTTCTCCACTGTGCAGAGCTAGTATATCTCTTTGGAGGAGCAAGAGGCAGTGACTGTAATGTTGTAATGTTCCGATGTCGGAACTAGTGGTTGGTCATGGTTGTATTTTACGACTGGAACTTACACTTCTTAATATAATAGAGCCAGCATGTTTCATGCATATGTCGTATTGTATTTCAGCTATCTTGTTTACTCTAAATGATATATATATATCTATTTTCTTACATGTCATGCATGTGTAGCTATTTTCTGTATATGTATGTATGATTCTTATTGAAATGTGTTGATGGTTTAACCATCACTTTAGATTTCTAGCTTACTTGCCTTCCATGTTTTGATGCATCTTTGCTCGTGTGTTCCCTTATTAACTCTATGCTTTCACAGGTTTCCAAGGGGAGCACTCACCTCACCCTCACTGTGTTAGAACCGCTCATGCATCATCCTTGACTTGCTGCATATGTAACACCCTTTCTACCAACAGGGACATCTTACTTTCCTCTGTGCAAAAATACGGTCAAGGCGATACCGTACGACCCACTGTTGGGACTCCTACACCAAACGATCTAAGGTCTAGTTGGGACTTCTTACCGGGGGGATCCCTTGACATGTTGGCGGGTCCTGCACCATCAATAGAACAATATAAATTGATTATAGACTTTAAGGCAGACTTACACTATGTACACATCTGCACCAAGAAGGACCTGGAGGAATTATGGTATGAGCTACCATTTTTTGTCATTGATGACGACATCACGCAAGTGATGATCAACTGGCCAAGTGATTGGATAAATCTAGCAACAGAAGGAACGGAGAAAGAAAAATTAGGCACCAATTGAACATCGACAAATGTTTTAGGTGTGCGGACTAAGAAGCAGCCAACCAAGAGGGGCAAAAAGAAGGGCTAAAATAAGGTGACTGAGAAAGCCACAATCAAGCTAAAGAAGGATACTGCTTTAGGGATCGAGCGCACAGTCGAGTAGGAAGAAGAGGCCATCAGAGGTGGTGATCAGGGTGGTGAAGACCCTTTTGTTGATACTGAGGAGGTGGATTCCCCTTTCATTGTTAAAAGGTGGAAATCAAGTGTTGAAGGTGCACAAAAGAAGCAAAATCCAGATGGATCCACTAGCGTAGAACTGATGGTCATCACTAAGGGGGACATTCATAAGATATGAGACATAGTTCAAGCTGTGACACAGGACTTGTGGGGAAACTTTGAAGACCAGTACAAAGTATTTTTGGCAGAGGTTCAACGAGGCCTCAAGAAGATGGAAGTTTAGGTGAGAGCAGTTCAAGCGAGCGTGACTCAGGCGAGCGTGGGTCAAACGAGCATGGAACCATTTAGTAAAAATACAAAAATCACATCTAAGCTCCAGGTTGTGAAACTAATAGGGCGATATCTACATTTTGAGACAACTGAAGACCAGGAGTGCACACAACACTGGAAAAATCTGAGTCTCAACCTTACGTCACTCCCCATTCAGACATTGCACGAGTTACATCAAGGAGTCGCTCAAAAACTGAAGAGACGAGAACAACAAGCTATATTGGTGATCAAATAAGTTAAAGATGACAACTGATAGATGTTCGAGACCAAGAATCATGCCATCATGGAGCACGATGAGGCAGTTGCGCACATGAAGCGACTAGAAGTGGCCATCACCAAAGCATGCAATAAGCTACCGTAGCTCCAGATCTAGACAAAGGTAGCACCAGAAGAGAAGCTTTAGAATCTTGCGGAAGTAGTAAAAGAATCCAAGGCACAAGTTGACAAAGTGAAATTTGTGTTAGAAATGCATATTGTGGAGTTGCAGATGAGGCTGCAACCGACAACTCCCCCAGAGGTTCACGAACAACACGCAACGGACATCAAGGATGTTATGGAAGATATAGCGACTACAATCAAGGACTATAGTTAGATCTTTGAAGACATTAAGGAGATATGGACCTCGTTGCAAGAGGACCCACATGTCCAAAAGATTCAAGTAGAGATCTGTGACACACAACAAAATTTTGATGAAATCAAAGTGACAACGTAGACCTTAGCACTTGTGCAATGATTTTCTTGTCTCCAGGAGGGAAAATTTTTGCAGGGCTAGATTGATGAGCTGTGGAAAAAAGAGTAGATCATTTTAGAATGGATGCAGCCATGGGTCGAGGAAGCCATTCAGCTCTTAGAGAGAGTGGAGAGAAAGTTGAAGAACATAAGGCAGACGCAAAGAACCATCGGTTTGGAAACAACAGGGTTGATGATAGAAAAGATGGTAGAGGAAGTACGATAGGCCTCCATGCAGTGTGCATAGACACTTCAACCGTTAAATAATGCATACAATAGTCTCAAAGAAAATATTCAGGACGTTCCATCTCAATGACTTGGGATGAGTCACTTCTTTGTGTTGGGGGCTTGTTGGGTAGGGTCCCCTTAGGTCAAAGTTTTGTGAAAGTTTTATAAAGAACCCACATTTTGAGGAGCGGAAAGCACTTCATGCAGTGTTTTAGGAGTCATAGGGGATTTAGGGCAGGTCAAAGCCCCTTATTTTGTAAAGGGATGGAATTAATTTGAATGTTTTAAGTTCCGCCCATGGGTTGTGGACCATGGTATTGTAAGGGAAAATTATATATAAGGGGTTATCTTAGTAAGTCAAATGCATTCATCATATTTGGATCGTTTGGGTCTGTATTTCATATCTTTTTGTGTTAGATTGAAGGGGAAGGATCCTGTAGTTGTGTGCACGAAGACCTTGGTAAGTCTGCAGCTGTGTGCGTAGGTCCCTGCAGCTGTGTACGCAGGGTAAGAAGATTGTAACTATGAAGATCTAAAGTTAACAAATAATATTTTGAAGGCAAATTTGTGTGCTTACCATTTGTACTTTACTTTATGTGATTATTGCTTAGTTTTGTGTTGCACAATAAAGATAAGATCAAAATTCATAGTTGAATATAGTTACAGTTAATTACAGTTAAGATCCATTGATTTATGCATAGTAGATAGAGTTTAGACCTGTGAGTAGTATTTTTGTATGAATAAATTAAATTCGATATAATACTAAGTAAGATCACGTAGTTCATAAGTAGATCTAAGACTAAGACAAGATCCAGACTCATCCTTTTGGATGTGGAAACCTGGTTCCAACATCCCTCAATATCGCCTCGGGTGAGATTGTGGTCTACCCGACCAGAATGTTGTCGAAAGGACTGGTGGTATAGGGTTTTGTTGGTTAGCACATCTAACTCTGAACCTGGGTCTAAGCCCCTCAAGCCAATAGTAGGGGATCTAATAACAAGGTAAAATGCACGGTCCTTTGAACTTTGTTTAAGGTAGCGAAAGATAAGGAATCAAGAAGATTTAGGTCTTGGGTGATTCTTAGCTTGTCATTAAATGAGATTCTAAGAGTATTTTAGTGGAAAATTGTGTCTTGTCTTTTAATAAGATTATTCAAGAGTCCTTCATGTCTTTGGATTCATTTTTTTTCAAGCACATTTACGGGGAATTAAATTGAAAATGTAATGAAATTCTAAATAAATAAATTTAAAGATGATTATATTTCGTTTATATGCTTAATGTTATTTATTTTTTATTTCTTTAAATTTTGTTTTTTAAATTTAATTAAAAAAGGGTTTTAACCATTTTTCCCCTAAATTTGTTATTAAATATAAAATTCCATTTTGTAATTTATATTTGTAAGAATGATTAATTTTTTTTAATATATTAATGTTTTTATAAGATATAAGTTAGAAATATTTTTATTACAAAAATTGAAAAAATATTTTTCCAGTGTTGAAGGAAGAAAATTAGTATCAAAGAAGATAACTCTAAATGAAAGCAAAATGTAAGGTCATATCTAAAAACAATACTATTTGATTACAATTATCAATTATGAATTGAATTAAATAAAATAAGAAATAGTATTATTTAATTACAATTATCAATCACAACTATTTAAAATCAATATTTTGCATATTTGGGATGTATGATATTTTAAATGAACTAAAAATGTAATGATATTTTAAAAAGGATATATAAAATTCTTATTATTGTTTAAAATATTATTTTCTTATTTTGTTTTTTCATAACATTAAAAAAATAATAATAAAAAAGGAAAAAATGCGAATGCAAAAATAAAACAAACACTTTTAATAAAATATGAAAAATAAGGCCAAAAACAACATTAAAAAAAAGTAGATAATTTATAGCTAAAAAATTTAAAATGTCAAAATACTACTTTTGAAAAAAAAAGTGTTAGTATTAGCCCCATATTTTGAAATAGCAATAAAAACAACTACTAAATACAACTTCTAAAAAATGAGAACCATTTAGGTCATGTTGATAACTATGTTGCTCCAGTTACATAGCCAAGTTCTTTGTCTGGATTTAAGACATTAACCATTTGATTTTTGTTGCAAATTTGTTTTAGATCACACCTTCCCATCGAGAGGCTTTTGGTCTCCAAAATCATATCGACAAAGAATATGGAAGCACAAGGCCTCCACTTGTCTCCCCAAATATGCTACTCCACTTTATATTAAGGACATTTGATTCTTGTTTGTCTCTATCAATATGTTTGTTTACCCTTGTTTTATTTGTTAATGGAGTTATTCTTCCTCTCCCATTATGTTTTTATATGAGGTAGGCTTTACCATCTTTAACCAAGAACTATTTGTCCTCTTTATTGTTGAAAGTCACGTCACTGTCCCATAAGTAAAGGCCACCAAGCATAATTTCACATGCATCTAGTGACAAAACTTTAAATTCCACTTCAATGGCACAATCAACATGAATGACAAATCTATTTTTGCATTTCTTGGTGATTCTTATGGTCGAATTATCTAGCTTCCAACCCAACAGGCATGGTTGTACTAAATCATAAGTTTGCAAGCCAAAATCATCTATAAAGGATTTAATAATCAAATTACATTGATAACTCTTTTCAAACAACTCATTTACCTGGCCCTTGGGGTAAGTTGAATTGGTGATGGTAGCATTATGAAGCATTATGTTAAATATGTTATCCAAGGTTCAAATCCCCATTATTTAGTCCATGAGCCATGTGTTGGGGGGCGCGTAGTTTCACTTAGAGGTAATAGTGGTAGTGGTTGGAATCTTGTGTCACATGAATATGAGATTGAAATAGTTGTTGATACCTCTAGTCACAAAAAAAGCATTTGCCTTTTAGTCCTTCATTTGAACTTTGATTAAAATAGTATATTTATGCCTCAATTTGTCTTTTTCCCTTTTGTGTTGTTGCTGCAATCTTTTGCTTTTGGTTTTGCTAGTCTCCTCTCAACCCTTCTATTACCGCCTCTTTTTGAAATCAAATTGAATGTAGAGAGATTTTTTACTAGTTTCATCTATGCTTTTCACACAAAAATATTTTCATATCCTTTAGATATGGATTAGTTGTCCTCCAAGTTATTTCACCACTACCCTAGGCTCTTCTAAGGAGGTGCCCAACCTCATGGCCCACTTCTAGAATTTGGTCAATGTAGGTTTTAACCCCATACATAAATTACCTGCATATGAATTCTAAAACACAGAAAATAAACAATGCGAGAGCATAACACATAAAACACATATACACAGAGATTTTCCCCTGGATCCCAAAACCGGGACTACCAACTTGATTTTTCATTATGTTCCTTTCAATGTTACAATACATATTTATACATACCGAAGCATCTAATACCATGGACCAAAAACCATCACGTCCAAAACCATGGACCGAAAACCATTGCGTCCAAAACCATGTGCGAAAATCATGCACAAAACCATAGGTGGGTCTGCCCAACCTAACATAGGGTCCAAAACCAAAATTTTCTGGGGAGCTACCCCGAACCCCATAGAGTGAGGTTACCTGCACCCCTCAAACCCCCTATGATCCCCGCCCCCACCCCCCACTACGTAATCGACGCAACCAACGGGGAGCTCTGCCCCCCTTCAAATCGCCAGTTAACTACGTGGGCCAGTCATGGAAAGAATATAACACAACCCAACATTCTCCCACTTGTTGTTTTCTTTCCACAGGGGGCCACAAGAAAGCTTAGTCATTTATCCATCCCTGCAATGCCCATTGTTTCTCTACACGAAGAGAACTTCTCAAAGATCACATATTTTGTCAATGCATCTGTATTATTCTTCAAAGTGTCCACCTTTACCAACAACACCTTTTTGTCTTCTATCATATCCCTCACAAAGTGATACTAAACATCAATATGATTTGTCTTTGAATGATATGCAGGGTTCTTTGCCAATAAAATTGCGCTTTGGCTATCACAGTCTATCCTTATAGCTCCCTGTACTAACCCCATACTTGAACACAATCTTTGTAACCAAACTGCTTCCTTGCTTGCATGAGTGGCTGCCATGTATTCTGCCTCTGTAGTTGATAGTGCCACTACAAATTGTTTCTTACTCATCCAACTGACTGCACCTCCAAATAGGTTAAACACATACCCACTTGCAGATCTTCTATGATCCAGATCTCCAGCCCAGTCTGCATCAACAAAGCCATGAAAATCCAACAATTTGTCCAATCTTGGTCTTCCTTGGTAGCACAAACCATAATAACTAGTGCCACACAAATACCTGAAAACCTACTTCACTGATTTCTTGTGCTCCTTCCCTAGTCTTGACATAAACCTACTCAATACTCCCACTGCATGTGAAATGTCTGGTCTAGTATAGACCATTGCATACATCAGGCTATCGACTGCACTTGCATATGGAACATAGGACATGTCCTCTTCCTCTTCTTGTGTCTTGGGACACTGTTCAGAAGATAGCCTCACACCTACAGGAATAGGAACCTTCACCGGCTTACTATCCTGCATATTAAACCTCTGCAGTATTGTCTTGACATACTTCCTTTGGTTTAACCAGAGCTTCCTCTTTTCCCGATCTCTTTTAATTTCCATGCCCCAAAATATAGTTTGCAACACCAAGATCTTTCATGTCGAATTCGGAGGAAAATTGGGTCTTCAAATCCTGTATAATTTCTTTGTCATTTCCAACCAACAACATATCATCCACATACAAGACCAAATAAATAACACGGTCACCAATTAATTTAAAATACACACAGTGATCTACTTTGCTTCTGGTGAAGCCAAGTCCCCGTATAAATGTATCAAATTTCTGATACCACATCCTTGGTGACTGTTTTAACCCATACAGAAACTTCTTTAACTTGCATACGAGCTCTTTCTTACCCTTCACCGCAAAGCCTTTAGGTTGTTTCATGTAGATCTCATCTTCCAAATCCTCGTGAAGAAATGTTGTCTTCACATCCATCTATTCTACCTCAAAATAAAAAGCAACAATAACAGATAAAAGTAATCTAATAGAAGTTACCTTAGCAACAGGAGAAAAAATATCATCAAAATCAATTCCCGACACTTGGGAATAACCTTTTGCTACCAACCAAGTTTTGTATTTCTCCACCTTTCCTCCTGCATTTGTCTTCTTCTTAAACACCCATTTGCTGCCAATGGGTTTCCTTCCAGCCGGCAACTCCACCAAATCCCAAGCCTCATTTTTGTGCAAAGATGCCATTTCATCAACCATGGCCTCTTTCCAGAGTTTTCCATCCTTTGAATCTACTGCTTCCTTCACAGTTCTGGGATCATCATCAGTAATAGATAAAGAAAAAATTGAACAGAAAGCAGATGGGTTATACCTTTCTGGCTACCTTCTTTCTTGAACTGATCTTATCACACCTGGAGTTTGTGGCTCTTCATCTTCTGATTCCTCTTCTGATGTAGAGTCTGATTCTTCCTCCTTAAGCTCAAACTCTGTCTTCTCAGGTTCCTCTGGTTGGACTTCATGTTTAATAACATCTTTCACCTCTCTGAACACCACATCTCGGCTATACACAACCTTCCTTATTACTGGGTTCCAAAGCTTATAACCCTTTAAACCATCCTTATACCCAATAAAGATGCACTTTTCAGATTTACTATCCTCCAATGCTAATGAAGGTGACCTGTTGACTAGATAACATGCAGTATCCACTGCCTCTGCCCAGAATTCCTGTCCTAACCCAGCACCACTAAGCATGCTTCTTGCCCTTTCCATTAACGTCTTGTTCATTCTTTCTGTAGCTCCATTTTTCTAAGGTGTATATGGATTAGTCTTTTTTTGTGCTATACCACACTTCTTATAGAATTCTTCAAATTCCTTGCTGCAAAACTCTCCACCGTTATCAGACCTCAACACCTTTATCTTCTTCTCTATCTGGTTTTCCACCAGAGCCTTAAATTCTTTAAACCTATCAAAGACTTCAGATTTCTTCTTAAGGAAATATATCCATGTATTCCTTGAGAAGTAATCTATAAATGATACATAGTACATAGACTACCCAATGATGGAACCTTCAAAGGTCCAAACACATCACTGTGCACAAGCTCTAATATCTATGTCATCCTCTTATCACCAGGGGGAAACTCACCCGATTCTGCTTCCCATATACACAATTTTCACAAAAATCAAAATCCAAAGAGCTATTACTCATACCTTCTATCATACCTTTACCATGAAGTATTCGAAGGCCCTTCTCTCTAATATGTCCAAGCCTTTGATGCCGCAGCATGGTCTTCTCTCCAGGGACCACTAGATTTTCTGCTCCACTTTTAGGAACCACAGAACTGTTGCACTCATCAATACAATGCTACTTTGTAGCTTGTACAGAGTTCCAATCCGAACTCCCCGCATCAATACCAATGCTCCTTGAACCATTTTGTTGGTATCCTTCTCAAACACTGTTTTTACACCTGCATCATCCAACTTGCTTACAGAAATTAGAATTCTAGCCAATGCAGGAATATGAAGAACACCCGGAAGTGTTCTAACCCTTCCACCTTGCAACTTCAACTTTACTTTTCTGTGATCAACGATTCTAGCCTTCCTATCATCCACTAAGAAGACATCACCACCATCGTATTTCTCATACTTGCAGAACCACTCTCTATGGGGAGTGAAGTGAAAGGATGCACCTGAGTCGATCAACCATGCCTCATGATCTACATCTGTACTTGAAGAAGCCAAGTACACATCCCCACCTTCATCTGAGGTGGTTTTCGCCTCTGCAGAAGGAGCATCATCAGATCCCTTTCCTTTATCGTGAGCTTTAGATTTACTATCCCTTTTCCGTATTTCCAACACACCACCTTTATAGGTTTTCCTGGAGATTTAGATCTCCCTATAGATTTATATCTCCCACTCGATGACTTATTTTTGTTTCTGTTTTGGGGCTGTCCTCGTACAGACAAGGCATCACCATTATGGCTCTCCATATTTTTCCGTCTCATCTCCTCCGTCAGCAAGGATGAGACTCTTTCATCAAATTGCAAGGCAGTTGCATTACTACCTATTGCAACAACCAGACTATCCCATGAATCTGGTAGAGAACACAACAAACTGATGCACTTATCTTCATCTGAAATTTTAATATCAACAGATAATAACTAACTTAACACAGTAATAAATGCGTTCAGATGCTCTGTCACCGAGTCTCCATCTTTCATCCTCAGGTTATACATCTTTTTCGACAGGAACAATTTATTCACCAGAGACTTAGATTAGTACAAAGTCCCTAACTTTTCCCACAAAGCCTTCACCATAGCTTCCCCTGATACATTTAGCAGTACTGAATCTGAGACACACAATCGTATTGTGCTCTTTGCCTTTCCATCCAACTTCTTCCATTCTTCATTGAACACTCCCATTGGTTTAGTACTCGGATCTACTGTGATCCACTGATCTTTATCCACCAACAGATCCTCCATCTTGAGTTTCCACAACTCAAAACTCTGACCATTAAATTTCTCAATCTCTATCTTTCCACTGCTCACCATCTTCTTTCACCACCAGAATCGATCTTGTAAATCTCCCACTGAACAGGGTGTACCACAGGCCCAAGCGAAACCCCTCAACAACAAAGGCGTCCCCTTGAAGCCAAAACAGCTCTAATACCAAATGTAGGTTTTAACCCCATACAGAAATTACCTACATATGAATTCTAAAACACAGAAAATAAACAATGCGAGATCATAACACATAAAACACATATACACAGATATTTTCCCCTGGATCCCAAAACCAAGACTACCAGCTTGATTTTTCATTATGTTCCTTTCAATGTTACAATACATATTTATACATGTCGAAGCATCTAATACCTTGGACCGAAAACCATCACGTCCAAAACCATGGACCAAAAACCATTGCGTCCAAAACCATGTGCAAAAATCATGCACAAAACCATAGGTGGGTCCGCCCAAACTAACATAGGGTCCAAAACCAAAATTTTTCGAGGTGCTGCCCCGGGCCCCATAGAGTGGGGTTACCTGTACCCCACAAACCCCCTGTGACCCCCCCCCACCACTATGCAATCGACGCAATGAACGGGGAACTCCACCCCCCTTCTAACCCCCGGTTAACTATGTGGGCTAGTCATGGAAAGAATATAACACAACCCAACATTCAAGTATTATTGTACACTCTATTCTTGATCTTGTTGAAGGATTTCATTTTTAGGAGTTGTTCCTCTTCATAGACTATGTGATAGGATTGATTTCAATAATTTCTTGAAATCCTCTAGTTTTGTAACCATGGGCTTTTCACCTAGCCTCAATGCATCTACATAGCTAGTAAAGTAAATCTAGGAATTTTCAAACAAATAAATGATGTTTTTGTGTTTATTTTGTTGGATAAATGTTAAAATAAACTTCCAACTATTTTAACTAGAAATTGAAGTTTTAATGTTTTTTTGTGGTTCAAGATCCTCAAAGATCGGCGACTGCTATGTCATTGGAATAATTGTACCAATCATATCTACTAGAAACTAGCTCAACCATGAAGCCTTACCCTAAGAGTGTTGAGAGAATTGAACCCATGACCTCTCAATAGCAGGGGTGCTTTAACGACAAGGACTCGACCAACTCAGTTAATCCTCAAAGCTAGTTTTCATCATTAACTTGACTATTATAAGTTGGTATTTCATTTTTTTCTTCAACCTTAGATGAAATACTGGAAGATGAAGGCACATTGTTGTAATTATTTGAGTCTCCATGCCTCTTGCCTTTGGAATATTCTAGGTAAGCCTTTTCTTCTTCATGCCTACTCTTTGTTGAGTGTCCTTCCTTATCCTTCATGACAATTACTATTGTTATCATTTCAATCAATGCAACAACTCTCTTCCCCAACCATGTAAACTTGAATTGCAAATATTCTTCATCATGTTCTTCATGAGAAACCCCACAATTTTGCGTCTTTTACTCCTCTCTAGACCTCATAACAATGCTTTTTCACTTTCTTAGTACCTATTATGGGTGTTTACCATACAAGTTGTTCACCAAGTATTTTCAAACTTGGGCTTTGATATTATATTAATCATAAATTATAAGCATATGGCTAGTCTATATTGCTAACATGGATCCTTTGTAGAATCAAAATGGTATGTCTCTAAATTTCATTATCAAATCGAGATCAAGCTTCTCAAAATACCAATTCATTAACAATAATGAATATCTTTGTTCCTATCCAATTTTTTTTTTCTTTTTTTGTTTGGAGTGCCAAGATCAATGGATGTCAGGATCCTGAGTTGGAATCACCGCCCCAAGGCAAGTCGAGTGCCCAATCGGGAACCCGTGAGACCCCTTGATGAGTTGAGGTCATGTGACAAAATTGCACCAAGGCGACAGGTGTGGAGTGTGGGAGTGTTACATCAATGGGAAAGTGTGCATCTCAGGCGGAGGGAGAATTGGGGATGAAATACAGTCATTGTTGGTCATTACGTTGACAAAAATCAATGGCGCCCTTGTTCAAGCTATAAATAATTGTTATATTTTGAAACTCTTAATTAAATTTTTACTATAAAAAACATGTATAGTAAAAATATGTTCATTTACTTAATAATATGTCGGCACGACTTGTTGGTTAATGTTGATATTGTATTGTTGTGTGATTTATGTTCAAGTTTATGTTTTCCACAAATAACACAACATATAATAAAGAAGAAGTTGTAACTAAGTTAAAGAAGTTGTACTTTGTGCTATGGAGGAATGCCCCGGAGGAAAGTGGCTGGGAAATAAAGGATTTGACGTGGAAATGGAAGAAGGGGATTGGTGAGTTTGAGGCAAAGTTAACTCGAATAGTAAGATTGTCGAGGACAAAAATGACTTGATGTGGGGGAGGATATTAAGACCTTGATTTGGCATTTCCACCCTAAGGTGAGTCGAGCACCCAACAGGGTGCCCTTGAGACCCTTTGACGATTTTAGGTCATGTCGGCTCAAGTCACACTAAGGCGACGAGCATGGAGTATAGGCACGTTACTTGGGTGTGCGAGCACGCAAATCGACTGGAGGGTGAGTTGGAGAAGAAATATGGTCACTCATCCATCATTGCGTCAACATGACTCAACAAAGCCTGCGCCCGAATTAAGGTGGGGCACCCAAGAACCATGTGGGGCATTTTTTGGCATACACAGAAAAGCAGTGGTTGTGTGACCACAAATCTAATTTGAAACATCCACTTCATATGTTGCGAGGGTGCTGACCCATGGCCAGGATACCCCAATGAAGAGGCAAGATGGATATAAATATATGCTAATGCATGGAGCCAAAGCATCATCGCAAGGAATATCACAAGACAAGTTCGTAGGGCAAAGGTTTTTGATATCGCAAAGTGTTCTGAGGTAGTGAGTGGGAAAGAAACAAAATATAGGAGTGCACATGGGCATGCTCCTACACAGGGCAGGAAAGGCGGTCTATGATTTTTTTTTGAGATTTCTATGTTGGGAAAACCGAGGGGCACCCTCGTTCAGGCTGGAAAGAACCGTTGTACTATGAAATTATAAATGGAGTGTTGTGACCCTATTGGGCCAGCCTCCCATTTGATGTTAAAAAACCAATATAATAAAAAGATGTTCATTTACTTGGTATTCTACTTAGACAACTTGTTGGTTAATGTTGATATCACATTTCTACATGATTTATGTTTAAGTTTATGTTTTCCACACATAACACCTAACATATAATAAATAATAATTTGTAGCTAAGTTAAAGAAGAGTGTAGGTGTAGTCCAAAAGCTAAGTAATCATTAGTTTTTTATAACACTGCGATGAACCTTGACAGTGTCGCATGCCCACAGTGGTGCATTCATTGTAAGGCTGTGGCAATGCCCAACAAAGCAGCAAATTCGCTCCATCTCAAATTCTAATGGAATAGCACACTCTATTTATTTAAATTTATTAAGTCTATATATATTTATTAATTATATGATGTGAAATATGAATCATTATCATTTAAAATTAATTTTAAAATAATATGTAAATTATGATATTTATTTAGGAAAAAATTGTTTATAATTTTATTATAACCACTCTATATCCATCTTAACTCCAGATGTACCAAGTGTCGAGAGGGAGCAAATATCTTGAGATGCAAAACTATTTTAGAGTGAAAAGAGATTTGATCCCTCTCAACACATGGTAGATCTGGTGTTAAGATGGATATAGGTTGGTATAATCCCTCCCCTTTAAATAGGCTATGTTCCACATGCATACCATTTTTCAATACCATTGGTAATTTTTATTTTATTTTTATATGGTTATTTTTATTTTTATTTTATTTTGACTGAGTCAAAAAGTTCATCGTGTTGAGAAATCTAGGGCATAGAAATTATGTGATTTCTCTTCTAATGATAACTACTTGTGAATGATTTTTAGATTAGGATCTTCTCTTTACTTAGATTATTATAAGTTTCTTCTTCATTAAACAACTACCAATACATAAAAAATAAAGAGACAAGAGACACATAATGTAGGCGATCATATAGGGCCCAAACCTCTCTAACTTGAGAGGAAAAACCAAACAAATTCCTCTTCTTATAGAGACTTTAATTGATGAATACCAAGACCAATAACCTTGAGCTATTTAACCTCTCCAAGGCGGATTATTAAATTGGAATTGTTGATTTTTTCTAGAAGAGTTAATTGGTTTATGGAAAACTTTGTTTTATTGCACTGGATCATTGTGCAATTACCCTTCTAAACGCTCTTTGTCGTTTGATAAAATAATCATAATATTGTTTTCAAATTTCCATAGATTTCCTCTTGCAGTAAATTTCGAGATGCGCTTTCTCATTTTCGTGGGGACGAATGAAAATAAACCATTATAATAAAAAAAAATATTGGAAAAAACAGCAGACGTAGGAAATCAGATGAAGAAGACATTTGCAAAGACACCTTCTGCAATACCACCACGCCTATTACTGCTGTACTCGAAAAGCTCAGCTCGTGCCAACTTCCAGGCTACTCGCGTTATCCAGATACCGAGGCCAGCTTCCACACACCGGGACTTAAAAAAAATTGTGGCTTTGGAAAAAATTGTGATGGAGAGAATTGGTCACTGAGCATTTATCTACCACGCACGCTGCTTTTTCCCTGTACAAATTTACTAGTAAAACTCATAGATATTGAAAACCAAAAGCATACCTGCTTCTATCCATAAAAAATTTCGAGAATTTCATTCCAATGGATCAATAATTTCATCTCTATCAATTCTTCTGCTCAACATAACATCAACAAAATAGAATCGCCAGGATAAACCATGCAAACACTCTTTTAAAAAAACATAAATTAAATTCAAAACAGAGAAAAACACAACGAAAATAAAACACTGTAAAATAAAAAATGCATGGCCATGCAACAAAGAAAATAAACTTGAACAAGAAACAAGGCAAGCCAATGCAATGCAGAGTATTGAAGAAAATGATGAGATGAAATTGAGAACCTGCTCTGTGAGATGCTTAATACTAATCAGTGCTTGCCTTTATTCACTAATATGAAAAAAAAAAACAAAACAGAAATTCGGTACTAAGAGACCTGGAATCCAACTTTACATTTGAACATAAACTCAAAATCAATGAAGTTATTTTTATAGATAAAGGTACAAAAATATAAATATGGAGCTACATGGAATTTCTTGGAATTTCAACTTGAGGTTAAAACAAACTTATAAATAATGATACTGTTAGGATATTCCGACACATAGGAAATAGTTAAGTACAACTTGGTCTAGTATAGAGTTAGGTATAGAGTTAGGTAAAGTGTGTTTCTTTACTATGTACATTTTGTAACTTACAATCCGACGGTCGTAATATGTAGTGATCCGACGGTTCATTCTCTCCTCGGTATTACCGACACTTGATCCATGGCTTAACACCCGATTGGTCCATGATTTCTATTTAAAGTGCATGGAGGGTCATTTGTAGGGTAATCCATCCATGAGAGAAGCATATGTAAATTTTCATTCTTTTATTAATAAATTGCCTGAAGTGGCCGCATTGGCTCAGGCCGTGGACTGTTTCCCTCTTTGAGGGTTTTAACCACGTCAAAATACTGGTGTATTGATCTGTGATCTGTTTGTGAGCGGTGTCCTTTGGTGTTCTGTCTGAGGAACTTACCCTGTAAATTCCTACAAGGTATCAGAGCTATTTGAGGGCCGCGTCCGTTGGTGATCCAAATCTGAAGCCGGTAGAACTGCATTCGACTGCTGTTTCCTAGATCTACTGTTTTTGACTGCTTTCAGGCCGAGAGGACTGCTCTGTTGTGTTGGGAGCATCTGTTCCAGTGAGGAACCCCTTTCGTTTCACGTGAAAAGGTTTCTGGTAGCCCTAGCTGCGTCATTTTTAGGATCTGGAGGTATACATTGTTTATTTGCAGTTTACAGTTATTTTCTCTCTGTTTATTTCGGTTTCGGTTTATTTAGCCTTTTTTATTACCGGATCTATACCTTTCATTTCTGCGTATGCTCTTTGCCCTGCGATTCTGAGCGATCTGGGCAAATCAGAAACAAAAAGGAAGGATTTTTCTCATGCATATGCTCTTTTCCGCTGCGCCTTGGTGTGATCTCGGAAAATCAGAAACATTGAGAAAAATATTTAGTTTCCGGCTAAAGCTAACTTCGAGCCGCAAGGTTCGTTTTTGAAAATATTTAGTTTACAGCTAAAGCTAACTTCGAACCGTAAGGTTCGTTTTTTTGTATTTCCGTGTTTGGTTTTGTGTTTTTTGTTTTGTAGGGAAAAAGAGCTTTCTCAAAGCAAGCACGCAACCCAAAGCATCAACCCCCCTCTCTCTCTCTCTCTCTCTCAAAATTTTTGTATAGCTCACTTGGTGCAAAGCTAATTTATGAGAGTAGAGGTCTTGGGTTCAAGTCTCCATTTTGTGGGGGCAGACTTTTTCATTTCCGCACATTCCCACACTTCGTCGGCGACTTCATCAATTTTTTTTTTCAAAAAGCCATAACTTCTTCATCCGGAAGCCGTTTTCAGAACCGTTTTTTTGAAACGGCCTAATTTTTCGAGATCTTTCCATTGGTACACTTAGTTTCAGCATCTACAACTTCAGTTTCTATTAAAAATGGAAAGTCCATGCCAAGTCATTCTTGATAGCACTAACTACTTCCAATGGTGGTCCTATATTGTGGATTTACTTAGAAGTAAAGGTCTTTACAGAATAGCCACAGGCCAAGAAACCAAACCAAAAAATGAAGATAAGGAAGCTAAATGGGAAAATAGGCAAGACCAAGCACGTGGGTTGATAGGGATGTCTATTTCTCCAGATCTTAGATTCCATATTGCAGAACTTGATACTCCTGATGAAGCACTGCAACAAATTACTAAAGTCTTTGGAATTAAAAATGAACTTAAAGCCCATCAACTTGAAATGAATTGCTTACATTGGACCCCAATAATTTTTCTTGCATTGAAGATTTTTTGTCCAAGTTCAAGACCCTTAGACTTCTCTTGGAAGGCGTTAAGGTTAAGAAAGAAGATAGTAGCCTTATCTACTCCATTCTTACTAAGTTGGGACTAGCCTATTCTGTGTTTGTTTCCACCTTCCATTCTACAAGAGAAGCCTTCATTTCTCAAGGACAAACCTACAAGTCCCCTTCCTTTGATTCCTTTTGTGATTCTTTAAAAAGAGAACAAGAAAAACTCTTACACCTTGGCCTTATTCATCTTGGAAACTCTTCTAAGCAAGCGTTAGCCGCCCAGCAGCAACCAAATCCAAAGAATCCTAAGAAGTTGTATCCCAAAAAGAATGGTCCTAAACCAAACAAGGGTCCTAAGCAATTTCAGCCTCAAAATGAAAAATCATTTCAACAAAATGATAAGACAAATAAAAACAAAGGGAAGAAGACTGATAGACATTGCAACTTTTGTAATCGAGATGGCCACTTAGAATCCAAATGCTTTAAGAAGATGGAAGCCTTGGAAGCAGAAATGAAGAAGCATAACATCCATTCGGAGCAATCTTCAACTTCAACTTCATCTTCAGGAATGGCACTTTCTGCATGTGGTTGTCAAGCATCTCGGTCTGACTATGCACTAAATGTATCTTCTTCTTCTCATTCTCATGAGTGGCTCATTGATTCTGGAGCTTCTTATCACATGGCCAAAAACAAAGCCATGTTTTCTTCTTTAAATGATTGTAACACCAAAAATATATATGTTGGTGATGATAGATCTCTTAGTGTTGTAGGGACTAGAACTATTCATCTAGACAATGGTCAGTTTAATGATGTATTATGTGTTCCAACCTTATCCTGCAACCTTCTATTTGTATATCAGATAACCCATTCAAGTGAAGGTAAAATCGTTGAATTTTCACCTCACGATGTTGTAATTAAGGACCTAAGAGATCCTAGACAGATTTTAGCTACTGGTATTGCTGATGATTCTACAAGGTTGTATAAGTTTCACAACTTTGGGTCATCAAATATTCCCTCAGTATTTGTTGCTCATAATGATGAAGTGAGAAAACTTTGGCATGAGCGATTTGGTCACTTAAACTATCGCTCTCTTCAGAATCTATGTAAAGAAAATATGGTGACAGGTCTTCCAATGGTATCTTGCAAAGATGGTGTTTGTTCCGGATGTGTACTCGGAAAACATCATCGGGACAGTTTTGAAAAACGTGCCTCTTGGCACACCTCAGCCCCTTTACAGCTCGTGCATAGTGATTTATGTGGTCCACTTCCAGTTGCTTCATTCTCTGGCTACAAGTATTTCTTAACTTTCATTGATGATTTCTCCAAACGCACTTGGGTATACTTCTTAAAACTCAAGAGTGAAGTATTTAACATGTTCTTGGCCTTTAAGGCCTTTGTTGAAAAACAATCTGGACATCAAATTCTTAAGCTAAGATCTGATAATGGCGGGGAATATGTTAAAAACACATTCATCAACTTTTGCACTGAGAATGGAATTCAAATGCAACATACTGTTCCATATACTCCACAACAAAATGGTGTAGCTGAAAGGAAGAATCGCACCTTAAAGGAAATGGCTAATTGTATGCTTCAATCTAAAGGACTTAGTCTTAATTATTGGGCAGAAGCAATTAACTGTGCAAATTACATAATAAATCGCACTCCTACTAAGGTTTTAAAGAATATCACTCCCGAAGAAGCATGGAGCTCAAACAAACCAGATGTAAGTCACTTTCGTGTTTTTGGAAGTGAAGCATGGGCCCATATTCCAGATGAGAAACATAAAGCTTTAGAACCAAAGAGTGAAAAATGTATTTTTGTTGGATATTCTGAAGATGTCAAAGGATATAGACTTATTCCACTTAAGTCCAAAAATGTTATCATTAGAAGAGATGTAAAGTTTGATGAAAATATATCGGCCTGTGAGCCTAGTTCGGCAGATGTGCCACCTCTCCCTATCTCTTCTACTTTTGAAAATATTTCTTCTTCAGATGATGAAAGCGAGGATCAAAATCCTCCCCCACCTTCTCAGGATCCTCCTTCATCTCCTCAGCTTCCAAAATGGGTTCGTGCTACTCGGGATGCAGCAGGTGATCTTGCTGGTGATCCTACAGATCAGCGACGTACACTTTCTCAGTTCGAGAGAGCCTCTTCTTTACTGGCTCAAGCTTCAGTGAATTATGATCCTGACACCTTTGCAGAATCTTCAGGCCATCTAGATTGGGAAGCAGCTATGAATGAAGAATATCATTCATTATTGGCAAATGATACACGGGATCTTGTTCCTCTACCAAAGGGACGAAAACTTGTTAGATGCAAATGGGTTTACAGAACCAAGTATGGACCAGATGGGAAAGTTGATAAACATAAAGCTCGTCTTGTTGCTAAGGGTTTTTCACAAGTTGAAGGCATTGACTATACTGAAACCTTCTCCCCTGTTGCCAAAATGAACTCTATCCGCCTTGTTCTTTCCCTTGCTGCTTCTTTCAAATGGGAAGTCCATCAACTGGATGTTAAATCTGTCTTCTTGCATGGGGACTTGAATGAAGAAATCTATATGGAACAACCTATTGGCTTTATACAAACAGATTTCGGCCTTGTATGTCGGCTTAAGAAATCCCTTTATGGTCTCAAGCAAGCTCCTCGAGCTTGGTATGCCAAAATGGATAACTTTCTTTTAGAAAATGGCTTCTCTAGGTGTCATTCTGACAATACTGTCTACACCAAGAAAGTGGGCAAGTATCTTATCATTCTTGTTCTTTATGTTGATGATCTTATCCTGACTGGTAGTGATCCCAACCTTATAAACCATGTGAAGTCTAGCCTTAAAAGGAAGTTTGAAATGACAGACTTAGGACACTTACATTATTTTCTCGGTGAAGTTTGAAATGACAGACTTAGGACACTTACATTATTTTCTCAGTCTTCAAGTCTTGCAATCCAAGGAAGGTATTTCCCTTTCTTAGTCCAAGTATGCCTATGATATTCTACGCCATTTTCACATGGAAGACTGTAAGCCAACCCCTTCTCCCTTTCAGTCTGGATTCAAACTTTCAATCACTTGTACTTCTCCTGAAGTTGATGCTACCTTGTACCGTCAACTTGTAGGAAAAATTTTGTATCTAACCCATACTCGTCCTGACCTTTCCTTTGTTGTTGGCCTTGTTGCTCGGTTTATGAAAAACCCACGTGAAAGTCATTGGAAAGAATCTAAAAGAATACTTTGTTATGTTCGAGGTACAATTCAGTTTGGGATTCATTACAGTGCCGAAGAATCTCCTCTATTGGTTGGTTTCATTGATTCCGATTGGGCTGGTGATCCTGATGATCGGAAGTCTACTGCAGGTTATGTGTTCACTCTTGGTTCAGGACCTATTACATGGGCTTGCAAGAAACAAGGTGCCATTTCTCTTTCTTCAGCAGAAGCAGAGTATCATGGTGTTGTAGAAGCTAGTAAGGAAGCCTTGTGGCTTCGTCAGATCCTGTCAGAGTTTGGCTTTCAGCAGCAGCATCCGACTACACTTTGGTGTGATAATCAAAGTTCCATTCAGCTATGCAAAGATCCAATCCAACATCAGTGCAGCAAACACATTGAACTGCACATGCACTTCATCAGAAAGCTCATTCACGACCACGTTCTTGAAGTGCAATATTGTTCAACAGATGATCAAGTTGCAGACATCTTTACAAAGGCTCTCACAGAGGCGAAGTTCACTAAACTTTGATTTATGGTTGGAGTTCATGAAGTTGTCACTAAGGGGGGATAGGCTCTAGTGCCTCCTTCCTTCTCCTATTGTGTCATATTTGTAAATCCTTCAATCCTATCCCAAGTTGTTCTTAAGGGGGGATGTTAGGATATTCCGACACATAGGAAATAGTTAAGTACAACTTGGTCTAGTATAGAGTTAGGTAAAGTGTGTTTCTTTACTATGTACATTTTGTAACTTACAATCTGACGGTCACGATATGTAGTGATCCGACGGTTCATTCTCTCCTCGGTATTACCAACACTTGATCCGTGGCTTAGCACCCGATTGGTCCATGATTTCTATTTAAAGCGCATGGAGGGTCATTTGTAGGGTAATCCGTCCATGAGAGAAGCATATGTAAATTTTCATTCTTTTATTAATAAATTGCCTGAAGTGGCCGCGTTGGCTCAGGCCGTGGATTGTTTCCCTCTTTGAGGGTTTTAACCACGTCAAAATACTGGTGTATTGATCTGTGATCTGTTTGTGAGCGGTGTCCTTTGGTGTTCTGTCTGAGGAACTTACCCCGTAAATTCCTATAAATATAGAGGGGAATTAAAAAATTATTGGCTCTAACATCGAGCAACGGCGAATCACAAAGTGTAAACGGTGAACTGGGTGGGCAGCTTATTGTTGCAAGGGGTCCCGAGCTCGAAACTCGTCCCGCCAGTTTATTATTGCGAGGGGTCTCGTGATCAAAACTCATCCCGCCAACGATGTATTGACAATTTCAAGCGTACAACAATGAGATGTTTACAAATGATGCACTGAGGGGACGAAGAGAGCCGATAAAGGAGCTTACAACAATAAAATGTTTACAAATGACGAAATCAGGCGCAAAAGAGAGCTGAATAAAGGAGCTTGAGATCCGGGGTAGAAGAGAGCCGAGTAAAGGATCTCGTTCCAAATATCGGGAAGCCCAGGCAGACACTAGTGGCTGCAATCTGTGTAGCGCTGGGGATTTTTTCGTTGCCCGACTGTCAAATCGTTGTTGTATATTGAAGGGTGCGCATCCTGCCTGAGCAACGACAGCGTCGTGATGTTGAGAAACGACACAGGTGATCTCATAGCTCTCACAACGCTTTCCGCCACTTGGAATTGGGGAGGATAGGCACCCAGATACAAAGTCCCCGCCGTAGGTTCTTTCTTGGAGTAACAGTTACCGCCATTCATAGTACTGCAAAGCACAAAGATTCATTAAAAAATCAAGCAAACGTCATTCATCAGAAGCAATTTTTTCACATTTTCAACCGGATCTGAGATTACTAAACCTGGAATGCGAGGGCGAGAAACTGCGGAAAAGGACTTTCGTTCTGCTGGTATCGATGTTGGAATTGATCCAGTTTGCCCAGGTAGTCATTCCTTTCCGGTAAGCCACCATGAAATCCATGCTCGTGTATAAAGTATTCCCTTCCTGCAGGTAATCCCAACTGTTTTGTTTTTTTTACCCGAACAAAGTGTCAGTCATTCAGTCCGCCATTAAAGATCACAGTGCCATAAAAGATCACAGTCAAAAATCTAACAGTTATCATTAATGGCTTGCATAAAAGTACCCTCTGAGATTGCCTGTGTGAGTCCACCAATGGCCGGAGTTAAAAACAAGAATATCGGCTCCCTTCCATCCTCTGCCATTACTCTCGGCCGAGTGCAGACGAAGCACCACTTTCTGGTGTCCTTGAACCGTAGTGGTCACTATATCCACCAAGTGCAGAGCTCGATAAAATGACACTGTAACTCCGTAATCCTGCCAATACCCAAATCATAACAATTTAGCTTAATACAATAACATCACAGAGATCATATTAACTAAGCTACCAGTACCCACCATGGCTCTGAAACTGGAAAGAGTATCTCCAGAAACCACGTATGTTCTGCCTTGCGGCAACGCTGCGTGAAGGCGGCAAGGGCATTTACTCCAATCATACAACGGGTACGATAAATCGTGAACCCAGTGCCTAGAGAACATATTTCGTTTGGTTCCAATAGCTACATCCGACATTGTGAGGTTCTGGATGGATTTAACTTCTTATTTGCATAACAAGGCCAGGTTCAATGCACAGCAGAACGGGGAGGTTAAAAGAAGGCAACTCAACTAATATTTGGAAAAAGCAGTGAAATTGTAGTGCATGCTTGCTAGGAAAAAGTAGTAAGGCAACTCCGCTGATATTTGGAAAAAGCAGTCACACTTCAAATCAACGGTTGAAAGTGTCTCACCTGATCCAATGGAGCAGGGTAAAAGCATTGACAATTGTTGATGCATAGGAAGGCCGCCTAATTATGTTAAAATAATTTTTTATTGAAAATTTTAGTTCAAATGTTAAGAAATAAAATATATAATTCTTGACTTGGATAGACAATTTTGATTGGGATGACTAATGTAATTCAAATGTAAATGTAATCATAAAACATTATAGTTTTTAAAAACTATGTTTGCATAAGCATTGAAATTAGGGCCTTACTCTTTAATTGAACAGATGAGTACTTTACCAATCAGTAAAATTCAAATTGATGGAATTCTAAACCTTAACACTAATTTGAATTCAGTATTTTTATTGTAATTTAGCTATATTTAAACTAAGCAGCAGGAGTAGCTACTATGGTGATTTATAATCAACACACAATTTATCAACAATTTAACATCGAATTTCGGAAATATGAGCAGAAACAACTTCACTGTGACGATGATATTCCTTACTTGTGATTTTAGAGTTGAACACTATTTGAATCCTGCTAACCGCAACAAAGTTTTGGGGACGACTCTCCACGCAACTGTAGGCTCAGTTGCATATAATCTTTTTACAACTGGCCACCCCCAAGCGCTCAATGAACGTACTACTACCAAGGAATCCTTTGTCTCACAACACTTTTCTCCCAAGAGAATGGATGATGGAATCATGGAATGATATCTCATCTTCCTCACCGTCTATGAAATAAAGCAAACATTGGAAGGGGAACTGCATGCACACATTCTATGTGTCAACATGCAACTTTTATTTTATTTTTTTGTTTCAAGATTTACTTAAGTTAAGTTTTCTCTTAATTTATTACTTTCTTATTTTATTCATTTTTACTTTTTGATAACTTTATGTATTTTTATTATTTTTATAGTTCTTTTAGTTAACTCTTTCTTATTTTATTTTACATTTTATTACTATTTTATAGTTTTACTTTTATATCTACTTATTTAGAACTCTAGTATTGTTAATTACTATTTTATTTATTTGTTATTATTATATTTCTTTATTATTTATTATCTATTTACTATTATTATCTTTTCTTTATTGTTTATTATTTATTTGCTTATAAATAATAATAATAATAATATTATTATTATTATTATTATGGGACATTACAATTTTCAAACAAAGATATATTTTTAATATTAAAAATATGTTTTTAAACAAATTTACTAAGTGACAGGAGTACCTACTATGAGTAGCTACTATGTATCGCTTGTCTAAGTTTTGCATGAAGAAAGTGGTTATATTCTTATATTCACATGAATCTTTTTATGTTCATGAAATATATCTATATATATATATATATATATATATATATATATATATATATATATATATATATATATATATATCTTAAAAATATGTTTTTAAAGACATTGTGGTTCACCATAACTAATCATTATTTTTATTGAAAAAGAATAAATTGAGGAAAATGTAAAGGGAATTCAATGGGAGAAGTCAAAGAGTGCATGGCTTGCATGGCCCCTCTTCCCTTTCTTTGCAATTTTAAGCATTTCCCCTTTTAGGCATTTCCTTACTACAAATAATAACAAAATTTTAACATAATAACATCCACAACTTCTTACTTTTATTATGAGGATCGATAATTTCATTGTCGATCCCTTTTGGTGGGTGAACACTCATGAAATCCCATGCGAACTAGAATGTGGCATGCCACCAATTAACCAACAAATTTAATACACTTGGCATAAGAAAGACCTTCATGTACATGCACAAGAGCTTGAGGTTTTCTTCGCAATTGGTTTGGTTGATGGCAAAGATCATGTTGTTTTCTCTCACACCCATGCATAATTGCACTTTGGTGGTTCTAGGTGACCCTATAAAAATGGTGGTGGCTCCAAGAAACAAGTTGAATGATTGTATTCATAATTTCTCTATGGTATGTGGATTTACTTCAACTTAACATCTTCATTCCTTCTTTTGATTTTGTTTTCATATGTCTTCCCCATTTATACTCATTGAGGTATTGGGATTTCTACAGTTCGATTCCTTCTATGTGTTTGGTTTAGCATTGCTAGGTTTGGTGAATGGTGGCCCATTTATGTCTTGGTCACATGTTATCTTACACTTACATAGTCTACCTTATTTCTTCCCAACTTGTGAACTCTTTGGTTTTTCCTCGATCCTCCTTGAACCTTGTCCTCTCAGTCTAGTTTTCCTTTGTGTCAATTTGATGGTGACCACTTCTTTCTCTTTGTAGGTTGTTGTCTCTCCATTTCCCTACACCCCATATTGCAGTTTCTACTTGAGAGCTTCCTTGCAATCCCCCTTGCCTCTCTATACCTTGACCATGTCACAAAGCAATCCCACTCTTGTTTTTCATCACCCGTGACAAATATGAAAAGAGCCTCATCTTCCTCTAGTCGCAAGGGGCATCAAAATTCTATACAACCACTTAGGACTAGAACTTAAGGGGATTCTGAAAGATCTATTGCATTTTTTGGGGGGGAATTTCCCCCTCAATTTGCAAATAATTTCACAATATCAAGCACAAAGCTCATGTGGAAAGTTAGATCTTGTCCAGTATAGAAGTAGAGGAAATTTTGGGCTATTGAATCCCTCATATAGGGAACAACCACACTAGGAAAACTAGATACCATCAAACTATTGATTTGTACTAGAAAATGAAAACAATTATGTGAAAAGTCTTAGTAAAATGATTAGAAACACGACAAGAAGTCCTTGAAGAGGTGCAACTCCAACTCAAGAACTTGAACTCCAAGGTCTCTCTAATGGAAAATAAACTAGCTAACATGAATCTCTCTACTTCTTAGGAGAACACAAAGGCCCCTGAAACTATAGAGGTGGATTCTCCTTCTAGCAAAATGCTTATATAATCAAATTTTGTTTATATTCCATGTGACCATTATAGTGCTTTCTATGTTAGCCATAAGTTAAAGTTTTAGAGTCCATCTCTATACTTTATTAAACTATTGAACTTGTACTATTGTGTTACTAATTTTGGATTGATTTTATGGTCCAAAGCCACTTATTTGTGCTACTAGTATGGTTTCCCTAATGGTACACTAGTAGACACAAATTAACAATGCAATATGTTGTTATCATATAATACAAATATTTTTGTAGCTTAAAGATAAACAACGTGGATAAAACTTATAATCATTTAAAATAATTTGTATTTTGATACTAAAAATAATTTTTCTATAGTTTATATGTCATTTAAAATATTTTATATTTAACAAAAAAATTAATTTCTTTTATATAAAATACCAAACAATAAAATTATCATTTATTAATATATAATCTTAAATTTCACTGTAACAAACATTTTACTAATGTAAAATCAAAAAATAAAATTCTCATACATTAATAATTTTACTATCTAATTTTCTTGTTTTACTTATAATTGTTATGCCCCATATTAATAAGCAATAATAATAACAATTATAAATAATAATAATAATTATTATTATTATTATTATTATCAAATAATATTAATATATAAATAATAAAATCTTTGAAAAAATCTAACAAAAATAGAAAATGAATTACCCCACTAAAACATTAAAACAACATAAAATTAAAATAAAATACATTCGATTATTAGCAACCACGAGGCCAATAGGAATCCAAAATCTTTTTTGAACTTAGGCTTCTGTGCTCCATAACTAGATTGAAAAAATGTTTCAGTGATAATCACACTAGAGAAAATATGGTCAACGCATTTCGAACGAACTAGTGTGGATTCTCTTCAGGACAAGATGAGGAACCAGATCATGGCATCAAATAAATAGATGTAGAGATAAGTTTAGTAGTGGTTAGAATATAACAACTAGTTTTAACTGAAGGGATCTTATTTATAGTAAATATATTTAAAATAAAGAAACAACGGATAAATAGCTAATGAATAAATTGTTTTAGTCAAAGGAAAGACCTAAACTAATAAACCCAATAAATAAAATAAATTGTGATAAAAACCAAATTTAAAAATAAATAACATAAATTAAAAATAATGGGAGAAATTATTTTTATTATTACTAGTAATATTATTAATCTTGGTGTTACCTTCTGTCCTTTTACACAATTGTCTTTTGTCCTTTTTCCTTTTCCTAATAATAGATAAGTATTTGATTAAGCTTTTAGGAAATACGAGTAGTGGTTCTTATAGTGATGTTTAGGTATCTTAGTTTAGATTAGAATACTCCTTTCTCATGGTGGGTGGTTTGTTTTGCTCAATTGGTTATGGAGATCATCCTAGTTTACTAGACCTTCATTGTTCTTGTCCAAAAGGTATCTTGTCCAAAATGAAAAAGGTTAGCCTCCATTTTTTATGGTCCAGCTCACATAATATGGGCATTCCTTTAATTAAGTGGAATCAGGTGGCTGGTCCTAAAGCCTTGGGTGGATGGGTTATCAACAAATAATTTTCACTTTGTAAAGGAACTGGCCACCAAAAGTCTATAGAGGCTCACTCATAATGAATATATATGGGGAAGAATGATGAAATTCAAGTATTTATAGAACCAACCCATTGAAGATTGGTATAGGTATCCTATGAAGTATTCGGAGGATTCTATCATTTGGAATGAATTGGTTGATTCATTTCCTCTCATTGGAGTCCAGATGGTATGAAGAATTGGAAATGGTCACCAAATTATGATGGGGGGAGGACCCTTAGTCTTACAAAAACTTTATGGTTGTTAGTGCTCTTATTCAGTCTTTCAATGACGCGGGCATTTTTTTCTTTGGTAAATTCTAAGTCTTAGAATCCTCATGTGATCAGTCATGCAGGTTAGAAGTCAACGAACTTTCTTCTAGCTTAGAGGGGAAAGAAGCGGAGGAGTGGAGGCAATGTGTTAACAAGATGGCTTCCAATTTTAGTATTCTATGGGAAGATGAAGATAATATTCTTTACTGGTCTACAAATTTGGGTTCTAGGTTTATCACTACAAAATTGGGTTATAAATCATGGTGTTCAACCCAATTCAATGATGAAGTGTAGTGGTAGGGGAGATTTCTCTGGAAGTTGCATGCTCCATTGAAATGCAACATCATGTTATGGTTATCTTTGAACCATAAGTTGCTAACCGAGGATAACTAATTGAATAACGGTTGTGTTGGTACTAGTCGTTGTTCATTGTGCAAGTCCCGCAAGGAATTTTCTACTCATCTCTTTATCTCTTGCCTTTATAGAGTGCATGTGTTTTAGTTGTTTAGGTAGGAGTTTGAGTAGATATTTTCTTGGTCTATGGCTTCCCAGGGTCAGTGTTTGCGGTAATGGCTTATGAACAAATTTGTCACTCAATACGAAGGGTTCGCAAGTATTTTTGGGTTTTTCATTTGGTGGGTTAGGAAGTAGAGTATTTTTAGAAACTTCGATATTCTTATTGAATTTATAGAAGCTTCAATCAATAGAGTGGCCAAGGAACACACGGTGACACTAAAAATCAAGAAGCTAGGGACTTTGATCATGCTTGCTTTGGAGGAGGATATTTTCTAGGGTTTTTTTTTTATGGTGTAAGAGAAGGTCATCCTCCTATCTATGGGGTGGGTGTGGTCTTGTTCCTTTCTCAATCTCATTATGTTTTTGTTAGATATGTCATGGGTAGGGGATTTAATAACAAGGTAAAATGCATGGCTCTTTGAACTTTGGTTAAGGTAACAAATGATAAGGAATCAAGAAGCTTAAGGTATTGGGTTGTTCTTAGATTGTCATTAAATGAGTAACAATATTTTAGTGGAATTTTTGCATCTTGGCTTTTCACTATAGATTATTCAAGTGTCCTTCATGTCTTTTGATTGGCTTTCTTTCAAGCACATTTACGGGGAATTAAATTGAAAAGGTGATGAAATTTCAGAAGAAACTTTTTCTCTAAATAAATAAAGTTAAAGATGATTCTATTTTGTTTATTAAAATTTTACCTCCCAATTAATGCTTAATTTTATTTAATTTTTTATTTCTTCAAATTTTGTTTTCTTTTATATGTTTATATAAAATATGTTATTAAATATAAAATTCCATTTTGTAATTTAAATTTGTAAGAATGGTTAATTATTTTGAACATATTAATGTTTTTATAAGATATAAGTTAGAAATATTTTTATTATGTATAATCATATCTAAAAACAATACTATTTGATTACAATTATCAATTATGGATTTAATTAAATAAAATAAAAAGTAGTATTATTTAACTACAATCATCAATCACAACTATTTAAAAAGAATATTTGGAATGTATGATATTTTAAATGAACTAAAAACATAATGATATTTTAAGAAGTGTATATAACATTCTTTATATATATATATATATATATATATATATATATAACATTAAAAAAATTGAAAAAAGAAAAAGAAAAAATGTGAATGGAAAAATAAAATAAACACTTTTAATAAAATATGAAAAATAAGGCCAAAAATAACATTAAATAAATAATTAGATAATTTATAGCTAAAAAAAATTAAAATGTCAAAATACTACTTTTGAAAAAAAAATGTTCTTATTAGCACCATTTTCTAAAATAGGAATAAAAATAACTACTAAATACTACTTCTAAAAAACGAGAACCCTTTCGGCCATATTGATAACTATGTTGCTCCATGTATATAACCAAGTTCTTTGTTTGGATCTAAGGGATTAACCATTTGCTTTTTGTTGCAAATGTGTTTTAGATCACACCTTCCCATCGAGAGGCTTTTCATCTCTGTAATATTATCCATAAAGAATATGGAAGCGAAGGCCTCCACTTGTCTCCCCAAGTTTTCTACTCTATTATATGAAGGACATTTGATTCTTGTTTCTCTTATCAATATGTTTGTTTTCCCTTGTTTCATTTGTTAATGGAGTTATTCTTCCTCTCCCGTTATGCTGTTAGATGAGGTAGGCTTTACCACCTTTAACAAATAACTATTTGTCCTCTTTACTGTAGAAAGTCACATCACTATCCCATAAGTAAAGGCCACCAAACATAATTTTACATGCATCTAGTGACAAAACTTTAAATTCCACTTCAATGGCACAATCAACATGAATGACAAATCTTTTTTTGCATTTCTTGGTGATTCTTATGGTTGATTTATGTAGCTTCCAACCCAACAAGCATGGTTGTACTAAATCATAAGTTTGTAAACCAAAATCATCTACAAAGGATTTAGTAATCAAATTACATTGATAACTCTTGTAAAACAAATCATTTACCTTGCCCCTAGGGTAAGCTCAATTGGTAATGGTCATGTTATGAAGTATTTTGTTAAATATATTATCCAAGGTTCAAACCCCCCTTATTTAGTCCATGAGTCATGTGTTGGGGTGTGTGTAGTTTCATTTAGAGGTAATCATGGTAGTGGTTGGAATCTTGTGTCACATGAATATGAGATTGACCTAGTTGTTGATTCCTCTAGTCACAAAAAATAAACATTTACCTTTTGGTCCTTCATTTGAACTTTGATTAAAATAGTATATTTATGCCTCAATTTGTTCTCTTTCCCTTTTGGGTTATTGCGACAATATTTTACTTTTTTTTTGTTGGTATCCTCTCAACCCTTCTATTACTGCCCCTTTTTGAAATCCAATTGAATGTAGAGAGATTCATACTAGTTTCATCTATGCTTTTCACACTAAAAGATTGTAATATCCTTTAGATATGGATCACTTGTCCTCCAAGTTACTTCACCACTACCCTGGGCTCTTATAAAGAGATACCCAACCTCATGGCCCACTTCTAGAATTTGGTCAAGTATTCTTGTACACTTTATTCTTGATCATGTGAAGGATTTTAGTTTTAGGAGTTGTCCCTCTTCATAGCCTATGGGATAGGATTGATTTCAATAATTTCTTGAAATCCTCCAATTTTGTAACCATGGGATTTTCACCTAGCCTCAATGCATCTAAATAGCTAATAAAGTACATCTAAACATTTTCAAACCAATAAATGATTTTTTTGTGTTTCTTTTATTGGATAAATGTTAAAAGAAACTTCCAACCATTTTGACTAGAAATTGAAGTTTTCATCATTAACTTTTATTTTCTACGTGGTTCACGATCCTCGGAGATCAGTGACCAGTACGTCCATGGAATAACTGTACCAAGCATATGTACTAGAAAATATCACTTCTTACTAGCTCAACCATGAAGCCTGACCTCGAAAGTGTTGAGAGAATTGAACTAGTGACCTCTCAATAGCAGAGGTGCTTTAACGACAGGGAATCGACCAACTCAGTTAATCCTCGAAGCTAGTTTTCATCATTAAGTTGACTATCATAAGTTGGTATTTCAAGTTTTTCTTCAACCTTAGATGAAGTACTGGAAGTTGACAACACATTGTTGTTATTGTTTGAGTCTCCAAGTGTCTTGCCTTTGGAATATTCTAGGTAAGCCTTTTCTTCTTCATGCTTACTCTTTATTGAGTGTCCTTCCTTATCCTTCATGACCAATAACATTGCTACTGTTCCAGTCAATGCGACAAATTTCTTCCCCAACCACATAAACTTAAATTACAAATATTCTTCATCATGTTATTCATTAGAAGTCCCGTGATTTTGGGTCTTTTACACCTTTGTAGACCTCATAGCAATGCATTTCCACTTGCTTAGTACCCATTATGGGTGTTTACCATACAAGTTGTTCACCAAGTATTTTCTGGCTTGGGCTTTGATATTATATGAATCATAAATTATAAGCATATGGCTAGTCTATCTTCCTAACATGGATCCTTTGTAGAATAAAAATGGTATGTCTCTAAAATTCATTGTCAAATTGAGATCAAGCTTCTCAAAATACCACTTCATTAACAACCCAAGGTGAGTCAAGTTCCCAATTGAGCACCCTTGAGACTCCTTGATGAGTTGAGGTCACACATGCCTGAGTCGCACCAAGGCGACATGCATGGAGTGTGGACATGTTACATCAATCGGCGAGTGTGAAACAAGGGTGAGTTGGAGAAATAATATGGTCATCTCGTTGGTCATTTCTTCGGCACAACTCAATGACGCCCGTGCCCATGGGCATGTCCACACTAAGGTGGTCCGCCTGAGCACTGTGTGGGGCATTTCTTGGTGTACACAAAAAAGCGATGGGTGTGCAATCACAACTCTAATTTGAAACGACGGCTCGATACATTGGGAGGGCGTCGAGCCATGGCCAAGGTGTTGCAATGATGAGGCAAGTTAGATATAAATATGAGCTAAGGCATGGAGGCAAAGCATCATCACAAGGAATATCACAAGACAAATTCGCAGGGCAAAGTTCAGTGATATCGCAGTGTTTTGAGGCAATGAGAAGGCACAAAGAAAAAGATAGGAGTGTGCATCGGCATGCACCCGCCTAGGGTGGGAAGGGAAATTTGTGATTTCTGTTGAGATTTATGTGTTGGGAAACCCAAGGGGTGCACTCGTTCAGGCTGTAAATAATTGTTATATTTTGAAATTATAAATTGAGTGTTGTGACCCTCTTGGGCCAGCCTCCCATTTGATGTACAAAACCAAGTATAATAAAAAGATGTTCATTTACTTAATAATCTATTTGCATGACTTGTTGGTTAATTTTTATATCGCATTGTTGCATGATTTATGTTCAAGTTTATGTTTTCCACACATAACACTTAACATATAATAAATAAGAAGTTGTAACTAATTTAAAGAAGAGTGCAAGCATATTCCAAAAGCTAAGTAACCATTAATTGTTTATAACATTGTGATGAACCTTGTTAATGTTGCACACCCACGTTGGTATGATCGTAGGGTCGTGACTGATTGTATCAGAGATAGTGAAGGTTCATATATGATGAAGTGTGATGGAAACAAGGTATCTATGAAGAATAGTATTCTTGAGGGAAAGGATGACTAGTTACATAGTTTAGTTTTTGTTGACTTGGAGATCCATGGGAGGGTCGTCCAAGCTTTAGTGGACACATGTACCATGCATAATTTTGTGATGATAGTTTGGAAAATGAAGTTGGGGTACAACTGACCCCTAAGCGAGTGGAGTTCAAGGCAATAAACTTGAGGGCTAGAGTGTCGGGATTGGCAAGTGATGTGTCGGTTCGAATTTCATATTGGCAAGGTTGTTTAGATTTCATGTGATGGAGATGAACAACTTTGATATGATATCGGGGCAATACATTATGAAGGGTAACAAAATTGTTGTGATATTTTTCTGCGATGAGATACCTTTGATTGGTGGCTCACAAACTTGGAATTTTCCTACCCATTGACAAAGGACATATGTAAAGTTACAACATGTTTCTACACTAAGTATGAGTAGAGCGATGCAAAGATCAAATTTTGAGACATATGCAACCATAATTAGAGAGACTGGGGAAGACGATGGGATGGGGACGCTTGTTCCAGCCGAGATTTATGATGTATTATACAGATATGCAAATCTAATGCCCGAGGAATTGTCAAAAGTACTTCCTCCAAGACGTGCATTTGACCATCACATTGAGCTAGAGTTGGGGAAGAAACCACAAGCAAAAGCTCCTTATCGTTTGTCTGGGCCGGAGTTGGAAGAGTTGAAGGACCAATTGGAAGAGTTGGTTGATGTAGGATTCATAAGTCCTTAATGGACCCCATATGTTTCTCCAGTATTGTTTCAAAAGAAGGACATGAGTGAGTTTTAGATTTGTTGTGACTATCGTGTTTTGAACAAGAAGACAATCAAGAAAAAATATCGCCTTCTACTTGCAGTAGATTTTTTTGATAAGCTTGTGAAGGCACAAATGTTTTCGAAGCTTGACTTCATGCATGGATATTACCAATTATGGTTAATATAGGGAAATGAGAAGAAGACAACGATAGTGATGAGGCATGGAAGCTTTGAGTTCCTTATCATGCCATTTGGACCATTCAGTGCTCCTGCAACATTCTGTACTTTGATGAAAAATGTATTGTGTCCATACTTAGATTCATTTGTGGTGGCATGCCTGGACAACATAGTAGTTTATATAAACAACATGGAGGATCATAAAAGGCACTTTTCGTTGGTATTCGAGGCACTGAGAAAGAATCGATTGTTCTTGAAGAAGTCAAAGTGCATGTTTTCCCAATTTGAGATTTCATTCCTTAGACACATGATAGGCTAGGGATGTATAAAAATGGATCCAAACAAAGTTTGTGTGAGAGAGGATTGGAAGGAACCGAAGAATGTCCATGATGTGAAGGTTTTCTTAGGGATGGAAAACTACCAACAAAGTTTTGTAGAGGGTTGTTCCAAGATAATTTCACCACTGACAAACTTGTTGAAGAAAGACAAGTGATGGAATTGGATTGAAAGATCTCGTGAAGCCTTTGAATAAATAGAAAAGAACGATTACAATGTTGATACTTAAGTTTCTTGACTTTGAGCAACCGTTTGAAGTGCACACGAATGCTTCTGATTTTTCGATTGGGGGAGTTCTCATGCAAGATGGACATATGGTGGCATATGAGAGTTGAAATTGCATGAAAGAGAGCGTCGATATCCCATTCATGAGAAAGAGATCACTGTGATCATCCATTGTTTACAGGTATGACGATACTATTTTATTGGGAAGTTATTTGTTGTTAAGAATGACAATGTTACAGTGAGTTACTTTGCATCTCAAACGAAGTTATCAGAAAAATAGGCTTGTTGTCAAGACTTCATGGCAGAATTTGACATTAAGATTGAGTATAGGCCAGGTAGACTCAATATTGTAGCAAATGCCCTCAGTAGGAAGGAAAAGTTGGCTGCAATTGGGGAGGAAGAAGACCACGTTGAACCAAGTGAGATTCAATTTCGTATGAGTGAGGAGTTGTAGAGTAGACTTTGTGAAAGTCTATAGACAAATACTCAAGTGAAAAATATCATGAAGCAGGTAAAAGAAGGAAAGCCGAGAAATTTCTTTGTGCATGATGGAATCTTGTTCTGTGTTGACTGTCTCGACATTCCAAAGTCATCAGAACTTAGGAGGCACCTCTTGAACGAGTGCCATGATTCTTCTTGGTCTGGCCACCCAGGGAAGTGTCTCACTTTGGCACTATTGTAGAGAGGATACTTTTAGGGAAAGATAAGAGAGGATGCAGAGGAGTATGTGCGGACTTGTATCATTTGTTAGCAAGACAAATAAGACAAGGGAAGATAGGGAGGGTTGTTGAACCCTTTGCCAATTGTGAAGATACCTTGGATGAGTGTTTCGATGGACTTCATTACTCAGTTTCCACAGGTACAGGGGTATAATGAGATCATGGTCATTGTTGATCATTTTTGCAATTATGTCATCTTCATTCTGATGAAGATGTCATGTGGAGCAGATAAGTCTTCAAAAATGTTGTGAAGTATTGGGGAATTCCATTAAGTATTGTGTCTAACAGATATACGAGGTTCACAGGTAATTTTTGGACCATGTTGTTCAAGTTGATCGACATGGGGTTGTTGCATAGTTCGAGTTACCATCCATAGACAGATGGGCATACCGAACACATTAAATCGTTGTTGGAGGACTACTTGAGGCACTATCTGAGGGATGATTAGAAAAATTGGCCTGAGTTGTTGGATAGAGCGCAGATCAGCTACAATTTGCAGAAGATTTCAATGACAGGGTATAGTCTGTTTGAGTTGGTTAATGGACATATGCTTGTTGCATCGCACACAGTGTTATCACGAGGATATGTGAAGAGTCCACGTGTGAAGAGATTCTTGATAGCATGGGAAGAGTCCTTGGAGTTGGTGCGATTGTACTTGATAGATGCAATAGACATAATAAAGAGATGGGAAGATAAGGATAGGTAGGACACACACTTTGAAGCTGGAGATATGTTTTTTCTATGGATGATGAAAGATTAGATTCCACCACGAAAGGGGACAACAAAGTTCGAAGGTTCGTTCAAAGTGAAGTAAAGGGTTGGAGAGGTCGTTTATGAACTTGAGCTACCAAACCGTATTTGTTCCAAGCATCCTGTGTTCCATGTGAATCAACTAAAGAAAGGAAGACTTGATGCAGATGATCCTAAGAGAGCAACAAAACTGAGAGGTCTAGCCTTGATCATAGACCGATTAGATTTGGTTTTGGACCTCACAACTACTGGAGTCAGGAGCGACGTGAAGAGAGAGTACTTTATGTTTTGGAAGAATGCACCAGAGGAAAGTGGCTAGGAAACATAGGATTTGTTGTGGAGATGGAATAAGGGGATTGTTGAGTTTGAGGCAGAGTTAGCTCGAATAGTAGGATTGTCGAGGACGGCAATGAATCGAGGTGGGGGAGGATATTAGGACCCTGAGTTGGCATCACTTCCCAAGGAAAGTCAAGCACCCAACTGGGCACCCCTGAGACCCTTTAACTAGTTGAGGCCCCGTGGGCTTGATTTGCACCAATGCAACAATCATGGAGTACAATCGCGTTACATGGGTGGGCGAGCACGCAACTCGAGTGGAGGGCGAGTTGGAGAAGCAATATGGTTGGCTCGTCAATCATCATGTCGACAGACTCAGTGACGTCTGCACCTAAGGGCGTGACCGCATTAAGGTGGGGCACTCGAGCACTGTGTGGGGCGTTTCTTGGCATACAAGGCAAGGTGGTGGGTGTGTGAACACAAATCTAATTTGAAATGTCTGCTTAATACATTGGGAGGGCGTCAACCCATGGATAGGGAACTCCAACGATGTGGCAAGTCAAATATATGTTAAGACATGAAGGCAAACATAATCACAAGGAATATCGCAAGACAAGTTCATAGGGCGAAGGTTTGTTATATCACACAGTGTTCTGAGGTAGCGAGCAGGCAAGAAACAAGAGATAGGAGTGTGCATAGACATGCGCCTGCACATGGCGAGCAAGGTAGTCTATGATTTCCATTGAGCTTTTTGTGTTGGGCAAGCCAAGTGGCACACTCGTTTAGGCTGTAAAGAATTGTTTTACTCTGAAATTATAATGGAATGTTGCGACCCTCTTGAGCTAGCCTCCCATTTTATGTACAAAAACTAATATAATATAAATATGTTCATTTACTTGATATTATGTTGGCACAACTTGTTGGTTAAAGTTGATATCACATTGCTACATGATTTATGTTCAAGTTTATGTTTTCGCACATAACACCTGACATATAATAAACAAGAAGTTGTAACTAACTTAAAAAAGAGTATAAGCGCAGTCTAGAAGCTATGTTGTTTATAACACTGCGATGAACCCTTGCAAATATCGCATGCCCATGATGGTGCAATCATCATAAGGTCGTGGAAATGCCCAACAAAGGAGTAAATCCACTCCATCTCAAATGCTAATGGAATACCACATTCTATTTATTTAAATATATTAATTTTGTATATATTTAATTATATGATGTGAAATAGGAATCATTATTATTGAAATTTTTTTTAAAATAATATGTAAATTATGATACTTATTTAGGAAAATATCGTTTATAATTTTATTATAACTGCCCTATATCCATGTTAACTCCAGATGTACCAAGTGTCGAGAGGGATCAAATATCTTAAGATGAAAACCTCTTTTAGAGTGAAAGAAATTTGATCCCTCTCGGCACTTGGTAGATCTGGTGTTAAAATGGATCTAGGTTGGTTTAACTCCTCCGGATTTAAATATGCTATGCTCCACATGAATACCATTTGTTAATACCATCGATCATTTTTATTTTATTTTATAGGGTTATTTTTATTTTCAATTTTATTTTACTTTAATTGAGTTAAAATGTTCACCGTGTTAAAAAATCTAGGGCATAATAATTAGGTGATTTATCTTCTAATGATAACTGCTTGTGCATGCATTTTAGATTAGGATCTTCTCTTTACTTAGATTATTATAGTGTTCTTCTTCATCAAAAACTACCAATGCATAAAAAATAAAGAGAAAAGAGACACAAAATGTAGGCGATCAACCAAGGCTAAAACCTATCCAACTTGAGAGGAAAACCCAAACGAATTCTTCTTCTTATAAAGACTTCAATTGACAAATACCAAGACCAAGACCCTTGACCTATTTAACCTCTCCAAGACCAAGTCCCAAGACCTATTTAGTTTAACCTCTTCTTTCTGGAGTCAACAATGGTCAAACTACTTGCTTCTACATCCTTCTCGGCTATCCTTCAGATCTGGGCTTCTTGGATTAGAACTACAATCCTCGACCTCTTTAGAAACCCTAGATGCAACACATGTGATGGATGTTAATCAACATTTTCACCTTGTTACCACTTTGCTTGGATGGAAAGACTTCCTTCTACACTTCAGATTGATGAATGTAATGTCTTCTCCTTTGATTCGGCTTCTAGAGTGACCTTACAAAACTCGACCCTTCTTTTGCATTAGACATCACTAGATTCTCGCACATGTGGAGGTGACATCCCAAAAGCAGATATGAAATAATCTCGATGATGGTTCTCCTTCCTTCACTTGACTATAGGCTTCTTTCCTTCCAAACTTCCCACATCTTTTTTTCCTTTTATCCCTGGCCATAATTTTGTCACTGGAATGAAGGTCGAGATGCCTATTTATAGTGATTTTTCCATCAAGAATAAGCCAACTTGAACTAGTGCCTAGTATGCCGACATGCCTTTTCTAGAATCATCCTTAGGTTGACTTCAAGGAGTGTTTGTGACAAGGTCTTGGAGGGTATATGACACAGGTAAATTATCTTTTAAAATGTGTATATTACCCAAATGGGTCTTCAACACTTGACATTGACTTAATAGACTTTATGACTTTATGACCAAACTTAATAGCTCACAATGGGAGCTTTAACTATAATATTAAAATTCCTTGCTCATGAAACCCATGAGACAAGCATTACAAAAATAATTTTATTTTCTTCTTTTAATCATTTACATAAAATCATAATTACATATGTCATTATGAAGACCAAACCTAGTTACACTTTTCAACACTCCCTCTTAACTAGGGAGGTATTGATAATCCATACAAGGTACTTGGACATTCTTAATCTAAAGAATTCTCTTCAGAAGAGTTAGATTGGTAACCCATCTGTATAGCATCATATCAACCATCATTGTCATATAGCAAGGCCTTGACTAACAACTTTATCTCTCCACAAGATCAGAGCACAATGTTGGCGAGACCAATGATGTATAGACACACTCATCATTGTCTCTCTCAGAACATACCCCTCGGGGTTCTCTTAGAGTATGTTCCACAAGGACAATTCTTATCTTGGATTCCCAGTCTACAAAGAATATCAGTCCTCTACGATTACCCTTATCTTGGATGCCCTAACTCATCCTCAAAGAGCATCAAATTCCAAATGTTTACCCAATCCTCCCTTTTGTCTTCCCAAATGAAGACAAGAATGATGTGTCAATCTCTCCTTCTCAACTTGGGGAGGACATACCTATTCCAATGAAG
The DNA here is from genome assembly GCA_031772625.1 of Pinus tabuliformis. NCBI lineage: Eukaryota > Viridiplantae > Streptophyta > Pinopsida > Pinales > Pinaceae > Pinus > Pinus tabuliformis. The sequence goes on along the minus strand of CM062818.1, from coordinate 1,647,784,660 downwards.
GAATGTACTCGTTCATGCTGAAGGAATGTACCTAAGCTCCCTTTTGGCTTAGGAATTTGCTTCCAAGTTTCTACCAAGTTAGAAACTTGTTTTCAGTCTCCCTCTTAATTAGGGACCTACAACATCTCTTTAGGTGGAGATGATGGGACAACCAACTGCTTGAAGAACTCCTCACAATGTCATGAACTTCTTGTCTTTGTTCAAGAGTATTCATGTTTTGGGACTTCTTTGTAGGGCAAAGACCATTCAACACTTTCATCCATGAGTCAGTCATGTCATTATTCCTTTCATTGGAAAGTGATCCATTAGCTCCTATATGGCCTTCCTTCATGCTATGCTACCTTCTTCATGCCATGATTCCTTAAGGATATTTCATCCTACTACATGGACCTCAATGGTGGAAGATATTCATAGCTCTTCCCTTTGCAGCCCTACATATTCCCATCCAGATATCATTCAAAAATAATAAATGAACATGAGATCAATATTACCTTTGTGATGGTCTTTCATCATGACATCTTCTAGTTCGCATCAACATCATGTATACTCATTGACAATCTCCAAAAGTTATATAATTTCAAGGTCTCTTTCTTTTTCAGACTTCATCAGAATCTTCATACCTTTCATGGAGATATCCTAGTCAAATCTTTCAGTCCTTGGATGTTTATTTTCTTTTTCATAGTTTCATATTCCACGATCTCTTCCTTTCTTTCTTCACACATTTCCTTCCAGGAACTTTCGATCATATTTCCTCCAATTTTGTCAACCACCTCATATTTCATATGAGGACATATTATCTTGATTTCATCTAGACAATGTGTGACCCATGTATTCTTGCATCTTTTCAAAGGTGGAGATCCTTTCTTTTGATCATGCTCTCAATATAGAGCATGTTACCTACAACCATATGACATCACTCTATAATATCAAATACAAGCATGCATACCTCATTTTCCTTTAGGTCATCTAGAGTTCTTCAACAACTTCCTTGATTGAAAGAAATTTAATCCCTTGATCTGCTTCGCCTCTTTTTTAATCATACCATCATCCCATGAATTCCACAAGTTGGAACTCTTTCTTGAAACACTTGCTTCCTTTTAATTGGTGAACCTTCCGACGAAGATTCCAACATAAAATCTTAAGTATCCTCATCCAACAAATGATTCCTTTTGACTGATGTATGATGAGATTTGTAATAGATAACTTTTTCCTTTTTCCCATAAGTACCGCTTATGCTTCTAATGAGGTTACCAAGAGTTATATCCTTCCATAGGTGATTTCCATAGTCTTCTATTTCAACTATTTTTCTCTATGATCACGAGCTCTTGCTTTTAATGCTTCTATGATGCCATGATGCATCTTATCATTTTCCTTAGTGATTCATGATAGCCATATCTTACAATAGAAAACTTGAAAACAAGAACTTGAAAAGAACTAGGTGAGGAAGACTATCTCAATCATAGTAGAGATCTCTTACTTCCTCTTTCTTGGACTTATTCTTTTCAACTTCCTCCACTTCTTCAGTGATATGGGATTCTTCTCTACCCGTTTTTTTATTTTCCATTTTGAGCTTAGGACAATCTCTTTTATAATGCCCATATTCTTAACATCCATAGCATTGAACCTTAGCGAGGTTCTTCTTCTTTTTATGAGGACCGAATTCCCATACTTTCCTCTTCTCTTTTCCATAGCAACATATGCTTGATTGTTCTCACTGTATCCTACATTAGTTTTTGCCTTTAGTCTGGTTTCTTCAATCTTGCATAGTGACCATAAATCCTGGAATGGAGTAGTTCTCCCCCCCATGAATAGTTGAATTAAAGTTACCCCACTCCTCTAGTAGTGCATTGAGTACTACAGTGGTCATCTCCTTGTTAGACATTATTTCTCCCAGATCTCGAAGTATTTTCTTTCGATATCCTTAGCTTGTAGAGTTCTTTACCTTGAGAGATAACTTTTCCTGCAATGCTTACAGAAAACAACTCTACCACTTTGTCATATATTGGCGTTGATTTTAGATACATATGGAATGAGGGGATCATTGATGGATTCTATGAGAATCCTTTGAGCCCTCACTTCCCCTTTCATTAACTTTTCAAGTGCTTGAGCATATTCTTTTGCTGGTTTGGTGATAGAACCTTTGACATGATCTGTAAACTCATTTTTAATGAGATTCAAATCTATCCTCTTCTTCCATGCAAGATTGTTTGAAGCCCCAATCAATTTGTTGATTTCCTTGCAAAAAAACCTTTTGACAAATTCAAACATAAATACACTTACTTGAGAAGATGTTTCTTCCACTTTCCACCTCCTTGAATTAGATGAAAATATAAATGATAGAGAATTTCTTCTTGATGAAGATAGATCTCTTCAAGAGTGTTTCTTGACTCCAAAAATAAGGAGATTACTTTAAATCCTTTCATTGTGTTGTTTTTGTTGATAATGATGACTTCTTGATGATGTCTTGATGCTTCTAGGATGATCTTCTTCAATAATAGGGTCCTCTCTTCAACGAGAGGAAATTGGCTTAGAAATTTTGAAGATGATGAAAACTTCCCTGATTTTGCTTCTCTAGGATGAATAATATTCAAGAAACTTTAATTTGTAAATCCCTTTAATTTGAGTAGGGTCTTTGTGGTCTTTTGAGGTTTCCAAGACTTCTACTGGTGTAGGCTTCTTCCTCAACCTAGGCTTTTGATACTTCTTTGTAGATATTGACTTCACTTTGATATCCTTCGAGATTATCCTTGAGTACTTGAGTGTACCTTGATGAGATAAAAAAAATATTCTCTTCTTTTCATCAATTACATAAAATCATAATTACACGTCATTATGAAGACTAAACTAGTTACATTTTTCAACACAATGGACATTACATTACCTTACAACATCTCTACCATACTAGGATGTAGAGCACCTCTTTGTGTAAAAATTAAATTACAATGTAATAAATTGAATTGAATCGATTTGTTATTTTTAAAAAATTATGACGTTTTTTAGTTTAGTGGATGTTATGCTTTACTATTATTATTATTTGTTGATCTAATGCTTCATTTTATTGACACTACAATACCTCTCCCATATTGAGCCAATATTTAAATGTTTACACTCATTTACAACCACTACAACATTTCCCCATATTGAGGCAACATTTAAATGTTTACACCCATTTACAAACACTACAACATCTCACCCATGCTGGGTTGTAGAGTACCTCAGCGCAAAGTGTTCACACAACAAACCATTCAACAATGACTTATACGAACTTACAACTGCATTATGGAGACCAACTAACAATACAAACAAAGGGATATCATTGTGAATACAAACCAACAATTCAATCCATTCAAAGATATTAATGTAAAGGATCGATTAAGTATTAAAATTCATAGGTGTTGGAATTAATTATCGTAGCACTAAAGGAAATAGACAAAACCCCACAATTCCACAACAATTAACCATAATAAATATAAAAACTTTGTACCAAAAAATCTCTAGTGTTGAATGCTTATGCACTCATTCTTTACTTATTAGCAAGACCAAAATTACAATAAAGTCTAGTTCTCTTCTCATTTACAATTTCATCAAAATAATTTTATTTAGCTACTCTCTATTGGCGTGCTTGGGTTTATAGGTAGCATTGGCCTTGTTGAGAGCAATTAGAAGCCAAGTGTTCTTGTCTCTTCAACTCCATATCTGCATCACTCTTCCTCTCCCTTTCATCTTTTGTTGACATCATTCTAATTAGAGTTCCTTCTAGTTGTCTTTTTCATATTGCTTAAAATGGAAGAGCAACACTTTGGAGCCGAGTGGTATTGAATTGATCTAACATGAGCACTTTAAACCATCAACTCTTTCTCTTACCTCATCATCAACCTTTATAGTCATGAGCTTCACTTCCATAACCAAAAGCCTCTAATTTTACTAAGTGCTTTGTGATAATTTGAGTAATTAACCCTTCGATATTTCTTACCAATCAATAAATAAAATAATAATGATATTTATATAAAAATTACAAATAAAAACCATCAATAATTTTATTTATAAATTTATTCTAAAAAAGTCTATACAAAATAAATAAATATTCATAAAGGGAGTGACCATACTGTAAAAGTAACTCATACTAAAAATATTCATTATAAGATTGGTATTCCCCTTCTTTTATACACTCACTATTCCATTGATGGTATCTTTTGGAGCATTCTTGAGCTCATTGGACCACATTGTTTGGGAAGGTCATACCCTTATGGGCTTGTCGGCCCACTTTGAAGGGTTTTATCATTGTTTTGAAAACCAATTGAAGGATTATTGTGCAATGAAAGGCTTTTGGAGGTTGGATGTTGAATCACAACCCAATTTTATCTCATTTTTGGAGATAGGTAATCTTTGAGGGCTTTGTGCTCCTAGACTTTGTACATTGGGCATTGAAAAATAATTTTGTATTATTTTAGGATAATTAATTGTTGAAGGGGGCCTTTTGCCCTTCTATGGGATAACTTAGGGGATTTTAGCTTAAAACATAATATTTTATTGTGAAGGAAGTTGAGTACCTTCTCTATAAATAGAGGTGTAGATTTAGTCAACGATTTATTTGGGATCCAGGTATTGAGGGACCCATTCATCATTGGTTAGCTTGGAGGCACGTCGTGGTACAATGGTTTATTTGGCATCCTGGTATCAGTTTACACGTCTCTGTAGTGGACATATATAGGTTTCTTGAGGGCAAGCAATCTTGGGGTGGGAGAATTTGTCATGTCCTTATTTTTATTTTCCTCTATAGTACAACCAAGGTGGATTTCTAGGGCACAAGATGGCTAGGTCATGGGAGCAAGTTTATGTCATCAGGGTTTTCAGGGGAGTTTTGAGGATTTTTTACGGGTTTTGATGACATTCGCTTGGCATATTCTATCATCTACACAACTTGCCTTTATTTCCGTTGCATTCTAACAACTTTTGGAAAACATGATTATTATTGAGCCTGACTTAGCAAGTTTCACTTGAGGTGGCATTCCGGGAGAAATATTTAATGAAATACCTCAATGTAATAGCTCGTTGGAACCAGAATGATAATATCTATAGGATGAGATGCTGAGAAGGGACTTCTAGTGGCTAGAGAAAGTATTGTGGGAGATTTACCATTTTCCTTGATTAAAAATTGTTTTAATTAGTCATTTAATTAAAGAAAAATAATTAGTGGGAGGAAAAAGGCCAAAAGTGACTTAAGTGAAATAAAATAAAACTGAAAGTCACTTAAGATAAATTCAATGGAGGAGCTTCTAGAATAATAATAAAATAAGATGCTTCTAGATGCTTGGAGATTTATCCATAAGATCTATAAAAGAAGAGGAGGAGATCATTTGGAGACATCTTTGAGTTGAGTATTTGTTTCTTGTGAAGAGTTCTAGAGAACCAGGAGTTCCCAGCATCGGTTGTAGCCCGAAGACGGAAACCCTTGGGTGATGCAGTGAGAGTGGGCCAGCACCCTTCTCTCCCTTTGGTGAGTTCATTTAGAATTCACAGGTTGTTGCTTATTATTTCTCAATACATATTTTGGAGGCCCACTTTTAGCTTGTAGCAAATATTTGTTGAAGACCAATGGTATCAAGGAGGGTAGAAAAATGTACAATCATGGCTAAATATCTAAAATTGGTATTATATAATTACAATAATATATTAAAAAATGAATTAAATATAATGTTAAAAAGGAATATATCGCATTGTATTTAAAATGTATGGCATGCTAAATAAACTAATAACATATAATTTGATGAAAAACTAAGACTTTGAGAAGAAAACCCATATATAATATTTTTATTATTGTTTAAACGACCCTTTTTATGTTTTTATCTTTTTCATGACATCTTAAAAAAATGAAAAAACATGAAAAAAAACTAGAATTTAAAAAAATAAAAATAAAAATAAAAATATTTTTTAAAAAATGAAAAAAATGGATAAAAACAAAATTTAATAAAATAAGTAAATAATTTATAGTTAAAAAAATTCAAAATATTAAAATATTATTTCTCAAAAAAAGAGTATTACTATTAACACCATGTTGGCTTGATGGGGCCTGACCCAGGTTCAAAAGTGTTTTAGCCAAACAAATCATGCAGCGACCGACCCTTTCGGCAACAGTCCACGGAGCGCAGACCGAAGTCTCACCCGAGGCAGTAGGGGAGGGTGCTGGAACCAGGTTTCTACACCTTAGGGATGTCTTGATGAGGTCTAGAGGGGTTGTGAACTAATATGGGCCTTCGCGCCAATCTGCACTGCTATCAGGCCTCTGCGTAGATCCACAACAAGGCGCTTCTTGATTCTTAGTTTTAATGAGTTTACTATAGACCAGATCTAACTCTTAAGGTCTTTAAGCAAACATTTAACAGTTATACCCAGAGCGCGCATTCATAAATTTTACAGGTTTGCATAAACTCAAAACATAGCATAAACATAGAAATCATAACAGATGCAAAAACCATAATATAACCAGATCCGCGATATTTCAGAACCAACTTAGCTTTTATTAATCCTCATATCAGTACATTCCACTTCTGCCCTGCGCACTCAGCTGCAGGGGTCCACGCACATAGCTGCGAACTCTACTAGGCCTTTGCGCACACAGCTGCAGAACCTCTATCTCCTACTACAACCCTTGACTTACACTTACAGACTCAAAAAAATATATTGTGCTCAAAACCTATAACATTCAAGATCTAGCAAAAAATGCCTTCTACCGTTAGAGCCTTGCTCTATTTATACATTCCCATGGTCCTCGGACCATGGGCAGGCCGACTCACTTTCTATTTTCTTACATTCTTTTCGGGCGAACAACCCTCTAACTTGACTCATTACAATTCGCGCTCCGCGCACTTCGCGGAGCTTTTGCCACATTTTTACCCAAAATTATCGGTTCTAAGCCCCATACCAAATCTCATTTCTTTGAGCATTGTTATCAACTGTAACTATGAAACAGGTAGAATGGATTATGCTTTCAAAGTGTTTGAAGACGTGGAAGCACATGGCTATATTCCAGATGTGGTAATATTCAATAACCTCATCGAAGGGCTTTGCAGGACAGGCAGGATGGAGGATGTTGTTAAACTGTTCAATCAAATGGTGAACAAACGAGAGCTTCCTGATCTTTTTACCTATAGCACCCTAATAGATGGGCTCTGCAAGAGAGGAAAAACTCATGAGGCGTTTGGATTCATAGTTGTTATGCTGCAAAAGGGTCATAAGCCCAACACTATTACATTTACTACCCTCATGGAATGACATTGCAAAGGTAACCTCCAGGAGGCCAATCAACTACCATATTTTATGTTAAACGAAGGGCATATCCCTAGTGTTATTGCGTTTAATGCTTTAATCGATGATTTCTGTGAGGGAGATAAGTTGGAGGAGGCTATGAAGCTCTTCTAAGAAATGCCGAATAGAAACATATGCCTTGATGTTGTCCATATAATGTGCTTATTGATGGTTTCTGTAACAGAGGCAAGTTGGAGGAGGCCAGGAAGCTCTTTCATGAAATGCCCAACATAAACATGTGCCCTAATGCAGTCACATATAATGCGTTTGTTGATTGTCTTTGTAAGGGAGGGAATTTGGAGGAGGCTATGAAGCTCTTTTATGAAATGCCCAACAAAAACATATGCCCTGATTCTGTCACAGACAGTGCGCTTATCGATGGTTTGTCACATACTGTGCACTTATCGATGGTTTGTCACATACTGTGCACTTATCGATTGTTTTTTTTTTTTTTTTTTTTCTCTGTAAGGGAGTCAAGTTGGAGGAGGCTACCAAGCTCTTCTATGAAATGTCTCACAGAAACATGTCTTAATGTTGTTATATATGGTGCTCTAATAGATGGTTGACTTGAGAGACTCATTCTACAACCTAGTGTGATAGTGATGTGTAAGTATGTCCATGCTCAATTTGGAGTCGACACATGTCCCTCTTGAAATAAAAATGAAGTATTCTCTATAGAAAAGAAATGTCAGCGACAAAAGAAAAAAAAAATATGTTATGCATGTTTAATTAGTTGTCCAAGTGACTTGGTCCTAATATATTACACATTGTTTTTTTGGCACTCTAAAATAAGTTTGCATCTAAAGAAAAAATTGATCCCTCCCAGCTCATGTGAAATCTGTGCTTAAGATGGATCTATGTTGGTTTATGTAAAGGGGGCAAGTTGGAGGAGGCTAAAAAGCTCTTCAAAGAAATGCTCAGCAGAAACATATTCCCCGATGCTGTCACATACCATGTGCTTATCGATGGTTTCTATAAGGTAAGCAAGTTGGAGGAGGCTACAAATCTCTTCTATAAAATGTTTGAGAAAAACATATGCCCAAATGCTCTCACACACAGTGCTTATCGATGGTTTATGTAAGGGAGATAAGTTGAAGGGGGCTAGGAAGTTCTTCTATGGAATGTGCAACAAGAACATATTCCCTAATGTGGTCACATATACTACATTTATTGATTGCCTCTTCAAGGAAGGGCAATGGAAAGAGGATGCCAAAGTGCTTCATGAGATGTTGGAGAAGCGAAACAATCTGAATGTTATTACATACAATGTTCTCATCGTTGTTCTTTGCAAAGAAGGGAAGCTTCAAGAAGCTCTCCAATTGTTAGATGGTATGGTTGAAATCGGTGATCTACCTAATGATGTCACATATAATACACTTATTACTAGTTTTTCAATTGCAAGGTGGGTAATCTAGACTCTAGAGAAAGCCAAGGAACTCGTTCAAGAGATGTTGGAGAAAGGTTTCGTACCTAACCTAGGTCTCTTTACTACATTAATAGATGGACTCTGTAAGCATTAGAGGCAAGACAAATCTTAATAGATCTTTATGATATTCAGTAGCAAGCTTCGAGCCTTGATGATGTTACATATAGCACATTGATGGATGGACTTTGCAATGTTGGTAATCTTAATAAGTCAAAGTTATACAACGTGATGAAAGCAGTCCAAGAGGCATCATGACTACATTCACACCGTCATAGATGATTATGCAGGGAAGGCACACCCCAAGAGGACAATAGACCATTAAAAAAGGTTTGACATGACACTAACATGTTCTGCAGCAAACAACAGTTTTTGTAAAGATATTGTTGTAGTAGTAAGTGACTCGCAATTGATGAAATGCAGAGTTGACTTTGGTAATAATGTATTAGCAAGTTATCTGAAACAGATTTGGAAATTCAACGTAATGAAGTGATCTAAGTGGAATTCCCATCAGTACACCTGGTGTTTACTCTGAAAACACATTTCGTTAATGGTTTAGTGGGTTGCACATCCTGATTAAATATACCAGTTCATCAATCAAAAATGGAATTGGCTTTAACAACTAGTGTGTTGCAACTTGCAACTCATGAAGTGCCTCAAGAAAATTTCAATTATATTTTTCACAATAACAATCTGGAATTGGTTTGATAAAATGGTTAGTGGCTTGTCATTGCCATTGATAGAGTATACCTTGTGAACTCCAATGGTGAGTTGCACTTAAATAGATTAACTCAGTTCTATGTCTTGAACTGAGGTTTGTTTGCTCTTTTGTAGTTTTCTTTGGAATGCCTCCTTTTTGTTATGTTTTCGACTCTTGAGATTGTGTAAAATATTTTTGTTTCATTCATTGAATTTCCAAACACCAAATTTATCGAGTACTTTCTCCCATTATAAGATACAAAAGTAGTAATGATTGTCCCAACATGTTTTAGTTATAATGGAGGTTTTTTAATTAGACACCTTGATTGTCTAGTTTATGTTGTCCAAATTGTAGTATTTGAGACAACTATTATTTCTGTGTACGTTTGTAGTGAACATGCCGTAATCAGCTTGATCAACCAGCTTTCATGGGTATGCTTCTTGGAGGGAAATTGATTGGGGACCATTCCATTGTTTCAGGAAGCCCAAGAATGGCTAGGACAAAAACCATTTTCTTTGTCAATATTAATAGGGTGTTTCTCAATTTCTTGGCTTCTTTGATAGGATGAGTAGGGTGGTGGGGCTTTTGACTAAAAAGATTTATCTAGTTGAAGCAAACCATGTGTTTGGTATTAGAAGAATGTTCAACAATGGTTGAATTTTTATTCAATATTGATTTGTGTTAGATATATGCTCTTTTAGTTTGGTATAAAAGGAATGATTGGTTTGGCTTGTTACAATAAAATATTGCACCTTAATGCAAAGCCTTAGTGAAAAAGATAATGAGTAACATGTGAGAGTTATTACTAACACCTTAACAGCTACTGCTTTCATTTTAGTAATGGATGTTATAATGAATATAAAAATATAAATAACATTAGATAATAATTAATAAAAAAAGGTCTCTTAAATCATGGTGAATTGGTAACTTGTTGGAGTAATCTCGGGGAAGCCCAGGATCAATCTTCAAGTTGCCACTATAACACCAAGGGTATATCCAACAACCCACGAGCTAGATATACTAATAACTTATGACTTAGCAAGAGTCGAGATACATCAAAACTTCAGGCAGGGCTCTATCCCAGGGGTTGCCTACTCTTTGAGTGTAAGGATCTATGAAACGTTTTCCTTTTCCCTAGAGTTTCCAGAGATTATTTTGCTCATTACCCATTCAACAGTGCAATATAACATATTCCGTAATATTAGTTTTTAACATAATATCATCATTCATTTAATGAGCAAACCCAATGTTTATTCAATCAAAGCTACCACCCTTTTCAAGTAATCAATCTCTATAACCGATTCCAAAATTCAATAGGCTATATCCTATGTTGCATGAGTTTTTGGAACGTGGGAACGTTGGGAACTTGGGTGCGAGTGTCCGAAATGGCTAGAGGTTTCCCTAAAATTTACAAGAAACAGTTAATTGGGAGCGATTGTATTATACAATTAAAAAATAAAAAATATAAACCTAAAAAATATATTTTTTTTAATTATATAAAATCAAAATTAATATTGAATCAAAATATTCAAAAATTAAAATCAATTTAAATATATAAATAATAAAAACATAAAATCTCTTATATATAAATATATTATTTAGGTGTCTTTTTCCTTGAGTCTCTCCCTCTTATATATATAAAATGTCAAAGTTCATTATGAGTTCTCTAACATGTTTCTCTACTTATTCTTAGGAGAAAAAACAACTTTAATGTTTAAGCATTCACTGTGAGATACAATATGCACACACAATTTTCTGTGATATATATATATACATAAACAACAAAAGAAATACTCATAAGGATAACATTTTAAATATTCCTTTTACATGAGGTGCCACACGCTTCATTAACCCATCAAGAGATTGTTCCAGTTTCTCAATTAAGGATATCAGTGTTAAGGATGTTTTTGGCCTTTCTTTCTGCAAAGTTTTCAACATAGGCTCATGTTTTGTGCGCAGTTCAGCATATTTCTCTACAGGATTTGTATTCCCCAACCCAAGGGAATGCCGGAACTCCAAAAAAAAAGTGTTCAAAATCCTGAGAACTTTCCCAGCACCCACTAAAAAGGTAATGTTCCCAGTTCCATAACTCGGAGTGACACTAAAACCATTGGAACAGATTTCCCACCTTTTATGAACTTCCCATGTAACAATGGTTATATTCAATGGACGGCTATACACCCAGACGGCTATACACCCAAAATCAGAAATAAAATACACAGTGCACAACTAAATACCTGTGTTCTCAAACTATCGGACGAATCAGTAATGACGTTGGGACCCACTCCTCTGCAATCTGCTTCAAGGCCCACACTACCTCAGAAGATTTGTGCTGCTATTCGGTTGATCTGGGCTCTCCTTAATCTTCGGTTATGCTTCAAAGCCCGCAATTGCTTAAGGAAGCAATACGCCTGGTTACAAGAGTCTCTTCCACACCAAATTATTTTGGACGATTGCTTCAGGAAATTTCGAATTTCCTGAATCAGTGATTTTCTGTCACGGACACAAACTCAGGAGACTCGACAGAAGACCGGGTCCGGTTTCTGATGTACATAGCTACGGAGATCTGATTAGAAGAAAACTAATCCAATGGGAAGACAACCGCTGTCTTGTTTTTTCTTGCTTCAAAATTCGATTCTATTCTATCCAGATTGTGTTTATTGGATGAGCATAATTACTTCAACGTGCTAAAGCTTTGATGTAGGAAGAAGACTCTGATACTTTGACGACAAACTAGAACAGTGATCCAAACAAGCGCAAAAATTCTTTTTGTTTTTCAAATGCTTCATAACAAAGGCCGATCCATAGAATGCGCTATTCACTGCCAGAACAGAGTTTGGTTTTCAAGTGGCTGCCTAGAACAGAGTTTAGTCCTCACACAAATATGCTGCCTCAGATAGAACCCTTGCCTAGAACAAAGAGGAATAATAAGAAGTTGTCAACTGGGTGGAATCTTTCACCATCAAAATTAACAAGAAAGAAGTCAAACCTTCAAAGCTAATGCTAAAAAACAAATGTTAAAAAACAAATGAATTGATCCATACTTGATGATTCAAATGAATTCTACTCTGACGAACACTAAGAAGTTGTCAACTAAGGTGGAATCTTTTACCATCAAAATTGGCAAGAAATAAGTCTTAAAACCCTCAAAGCTAATGCTAAAAAACAAATACAAATATTAAAAAACAAATGAATTGATCCATACTTAATGACTCAAATGAATTCTACTCTGAGGAATACTAAGAAGTTGTCAACTAAGTTGGAATCTTTTACCATCAAAATTGGCAAGAAATAAGTCTTAAAACCCTCAAAGCTAATGCTAAAAAAAACAAATACAAATGTTAAAAAACAAATGAATTAATCCATACTTGATGATTCAAATGAATTCTACCCTCTTGAATTTATAGATTTTTTTTAGAGGATTGTCCCCTTAATTGATTGAGTGAAGTTCACTCAAAATCCCAACTTTGGGTTTCTTTCCCTAGCTGTCCCGAAACTTACCTAGACATGGGATACTTTGGGGTTTTCTTTTTTATCGAGGACTATAGCCTACAAGATCGATAAGCTACTTCATCTGGAGGAATTTAATTTCTTGAGAACATTACAATCCCCCTTCCTGACATTGCTTGTCCTCAAACAATGACAAGTCCACGAGATCGATGTACTACACCCACTGGAAAGTACTCTTGGGAATGTCCTGTAAATTTCGAGGCCTAGTCTGCTTTCTTGTGTCTGCTTACTCGAGGTTGCCTCTTATTGATTTCCTACTACTGAAGTGTACTACCACTGCCACTTGCTAAGATACTATCAAGGGAAAATCGTCACAACTGCATAGGCCATTTTTTAACTTCATCCCCACCTACTGTAAAAATTGCTTTCTGCCATTCTTGGCGTTCAAGTTCATAAAGCACCCAATGCATGCAATCACAATAGTCCTTGGTCTGCAATGGCAACCTACATCAGGAGTTTTGCTAGCTTTGAGAATCGTTTCTGCCATGAGGACTTGTACAACAAACTTATATATACTCGACCCAAATGGAGTAGGAACACTTAAATGCGCTATAGGGTGGCAGCATGGTCTAGAATCTTCCCAATTTGACTATAATTTAACAACCTCCTTTCTCTACCTGAACTGTTAACTATTGCTTCAAGAGGACTGTAAACTTCGACAACAGTTAGTCAGAAGCTCTGTTTGCAGCTTCTTAATCTCAGGCCAAGTAATCTTGCAAGCTTGCAAAGATAAAGAGGTCAATTTTTTCAATGGCCTGAGATGTTGTAGATAAGTGTTTGAAACATTCAACGAGACAAGAGTAGTCATTCCTGAGATAAATTCTAAGGCACCATCAGTGAGTTAGAAGTTTTGTGATAAATTTAATGATGTCATTGAAGTGAGATCTTTGATATTCTTAACCCTTGCATCTGTAATACTTCCACCACGTAGCTCCAATGACTGAAGCTTCTTGGAGTATCTTAAACAACTTGTCCCATAATCTGTAATATGGGCTTCAAAAAAATCCAGACGTGTCAAGCCAGTTAGACTTGTAAGAGAATACACAGCACTGCCTGTAACTTGTATTCCAGATTCAGAGGTTTAAGCGTTGTCAATCCAGATAGCTTTTGCAAGCCAATATCAGTTACTTGGGTGAATGATAGGTTCAAACTTTCCAAATTTCGTAGCCTGACAAATCCAAGTTCACCAGAGAAGTAAGCCTTCTCAAACATTCCACTCCCTTGTCTCCAACTCTACAGGAATCCAAATTTAAGTTCTCCAAGTTTGTCAAGCCTTTAAGATGTATTAGGCCAACATGTGTAATATTGTTATAGGCCATGTTCATAGTCTTTAAATTTAGGAGTCCTTCAAGCTTTTGGCAAGACTTTATGTTGAGATACGTCAAAGCAACAAGACCTGAAATTGTATCCATGCATGCCACAATCTTCGGACAACCATCCATGTTGAGTAAAGAAAGTTTTTTCAGACCTTTCAAAGAAACGATGCTTGAATCAGTGACTGTACTTCGAGAAATTTGCAGCTCCTTCAAGTTTGTAAGCCTAGCCAGAGACTTGATATTTTAGTTCTTTATATAATTGCACCATCCAATATTCAATGCTTCTAATTTTGTAAGCCCTTTTAGAGGCAGTGATCCACCATGAGTCCCTGAGCACATCTCCAGGTCCAGGCTTGTCAAGTTCACAACACCAGTTAAGGCACGCAAGCCAAAATTGATTATTGCATTGCTCTTTTTAAAACTAAGTGAAGTCAAGTTTGTAAGACCTGTGGCATATTCTTGTCCAGCATCAGAAATACAATAACAATAGTTAAGATTCAGATACTGAAATTTAGACAATCTTGCAATCGTGAAAGTCCTGAATATGTCATGTCTGAACTAGAAATATCAACCGCAAGGAGAGACGGTCCCTGTGTTGAAGGAATTTTAAGCCAAATATCTTCCACACCAGGGTATTCTTCCAAAAAAACATCCTGAATATTACAGTCTTGAAATGCTTGGAGTGAAGTTCTTGTGATAACTTGAGTACGAATCAACTCATTAAAAATATTTTGACTCACATCTCCAGGAAGCATATTAAAAGAGTCATATCTACTAATACTCTCGCAGAATTTTTGAATGGACAACTCTAGAAAAGGAGGAGCTTTCCCATGTTCTTTGCCAATGTCCACTGTTATACACGAGCTCATTGGCTATCTAAGGTTGATTCTTCTACTAGACCTGCACGAACCACCTTGTTGGAGGTCTTCTACACTGCCTTGTTCTCTTCTTCTTGAACAAGCTCCACCCATGAATTCTAAGTGAATATTCTCTCGAAATTGTTTTCTCCCTTTTTTTTAAATAGGTCTAGTGAGAGATTGTCAAACACAATGCATCATACCATGTTTATCTTGAGTGTGCATGGCTTCCTATGAGTTTTTATCCAACTGAGAATCATTTTGGGACTGTGATTCATTAATAGTAGTCTCAAGAAGATATTTTTTATTTGTTGATATGTCGTTATTTATTTCTCTATTTCCAGCTTTAGTTATCAATTCACAAGCCTGTCCTTCAGGGCTAGTGAAAGTGGACACTGGGAATTCTTTCTCCTCCATTTCTAGTTTTTCTTCATTTAATTCCATAAATTTTCCAGTGTTCTCAAGCATGCAGGGAGAGTTCCAACAAATGTTTTGCATATGCATTGGCTGATGACTATATGCAGGCACTAAAAAAACTGTTCCACCATATCTAGTTCGTAGACTAGAGGCCTGCTGACCATGTTTTGTACCTTCTCCATATCCAGTGTTTGAAGTAAGTGTTTGCAAATCATCATCATGCTCTCCTTTTTCTTTTACTAGATCATTGCGACCACTTGTCTTCTTCTTGTAGAGCTATGACCAAACATTTGAGCATTCCCTTGTTGTTGGGTTGTGTTCAAGGTGAAACCCAGTAGACGGAAAATTTGTCATCACACTATCAAAGGAGGTACTATACACTGTTTTACAGTCTTGGGCTTATCATTACATATGCCTTTCCAAAAATTGTTCCATTTCCTTAAATCTGCTTTCTGTTGTGTGTCTAACTCCTCTAATTTTGTAAAATCCACTTTGTTCTAGTATTGCAATTTCTTGATAGTTTCCTCTCGTTGCTTTTTCAACTTCCTCAATGATTTAGCATACTCCTTACCAAAAATCGTTTCCAGTTGGTCCATCTTTACACATCCTTCAGGATAGCAGGATTCCAACTCTAAGACCAAATACAACTGTAAGGATCTAGGAACTTTTTTTTCTTTGCCGTAGGGTTTCAGAAACAAGGGTTTCCAGAAACTCTTTTGCTCATTTACCCATTCAGCAGTGTCATTTCACATATTCCATAATATGACTGTTTAACATAATACCATCATTCATCTAGTGAGCAAACCCAATGTTTATTCAATCAAAGCTACCACCTTTTTTCAAGTAATCAATCTCCACCACAGATTCCAAAATTCAATAGATTACATCCAATGGAAAGCTATATACCCGAAATACCAATGATCGAAAATAAAATATATAATGCACAACTAAGGTCTCATTCAATTTCTAATTAAAAAACTGAATACAATTGTTCTCAAACTATCACACAAACTAGTAATGACGTCGGGACCCACTCCCACGCAATCAACTTCAAGACCCACACTACCTCAGAAGATTTCTGCTACTATTCGGTTGATCCAGGTTTTCTTTAGTCTTTGGTTCTGATTCAAAGCCCTCGATTGCTTAAGGAAGCAATACGCCTAGTTACAAGAGTCTCTTCTGCACCGAATTATTTTGGACTATTGCTTCAGAAATTTCAAAATTTCAACGTTGGATAAAATCGCGTGCCCCTGTCTTGGAACAAAAAAATGTCAAACACCGTGGCTTTGACTTTGGAAAGACATGAGACATTAGTTGACATTTTATTTAAGAAAATAATGGAAATTAGGAGAAAAAGAAGGTGAAAAGTCACAGGTTGCATGTGAGAAAGAAAACAAAGGAAAATAATGGAAAATGAAGAAAATAGAGGCCTCATTAATAAAAAGGCATTTGAGGATTAGTTGGTACTTTTTGTAAGTTTAGTTTTGGAGCTTTCTCTCTCTACTCTCTTTTTCACTTTTGGACACTTAGAGCATTCTTGGAGCACTCTAGAATTGGATGAATGAAAGAAAATGAAGGACAAAGAAGGCAAAAGGGAAGCAAAGATCAAATAAAGGAAGAGCGAGATCAAGTGGCTACAACATGATTACTTGCAGGTGTCAAATTGCATGTGTGATAGTCTTTCTAGATTTGGCATGCATGGTACATGCATGTGTGTTGTTGGTTGTCTTGCTACCATTGGCATGGCTTTTTCCAGGTGTGACAGTGTTCTTTCAGCCTTGCCTTGCCATTTTTGAATAGTCATGGTGTGGTGGGTTCTCTTGTATTTGGTTGAGCTGGATTGTCAGATAGAATCGATGCTGAGTGGGGTGGTCTCAGGATTATTTACAAGGCCTAGGAATCCTAGGATGGGATACACGGTAAAGCCTCGTTGTGAACACCTCAATTGAGCCTCAGAATCCTCGATCGACGAATGACAAAATACACGGTAAGTCTCAAAGGTGAATACCCTTGATTGGGCCTAGGAATCATGGGATGGGATACATGGTAAATCCTAGAGGGTGGTGACCTTGTAGGCCTAGGAATCCCTTGATCGGTAATGGTGAGACACACGGTAAATCTGAGAGGTTGAGACAAACAAATTCTTCACAGTTTAGGTGGAAAGATTCGGAGGCATCCATGCTTGTTTAGGGCCTAGTGATTTGGTGGGGATTGCCGTAAATTCTGGTTGTATTGGTGAGGGTTCGAGCCTAGGAATCCCTTGGTGGGATATACGGTAAAGCATGAGAAAGCCCTGGTTTTTTTGTGAGTCCCACATTCATGCTTGGAATATGGCACGAGGGTGATTGGGTGAAAGAAATATTTGGTTCAACCCAATCTATGGTTGGGTGGTTCGTGGAAGTTCCAAATATGGTTGGTTTATGCATTCATTAATAATAGCCCCTTCTCCTTGGGATTTCATGTGTAAATGTACTGGTTCATATGTGATTTTTATGGTTGTTGTATCCGTGTTATTTATGTTGGTTATATGCTGGTTATGAGTATGTTTTATGATAGGCTTGATGTATGACTCTCATCATGTTTTTATTAGAAAATGAATATATGACCTACTAGATGATAATGCAGCTATTGTGATAAGGCATCAATGCTTCTTTACAAATCTCAGATAAGTATGAGACCCCTATGCTCAAATCTATTGTTATGACCTGTAGATAACATATTTGTGACATGTTTAGCGAAATGTCTCTCATGGCTAGTAGGGCCAGACCAAGTACTTGTAACCGTGATTGCATTAGCAACCTTATTCCACTGATATTTATCATTTATGAAAGTTTGATGATGTTTTGGGTAGTGGCCTGAAACCTAGCCCTAAAAATATGGCTCAAAATCTGGGATCATTGGCTCAGAACTAGCTGAAAAAGTCTACAGTCGTTGGCATGCCTTGTTGTGGGAGTGACTGGAAGGCCTCAGTGGCATGCAGGGCTGGTCATGGGAGCAGCTGAAGGTCCAGATCAATAAAATGTGGGAGAAACATCCTAGTGGATGTTGATTCAGTTTATTACGGCTAAGGAAATTGGAAAAAGCAATAGTTAAGACTTTGGAAAGGCATAAGGCATTAATTGACATTTTATTTATGAAAATAATGGAAACTAGGAGAAAGGGAAGGTGAAAGCTCACAGGTTGCATGTAAGGAGGAAATTGAAGAAAAATAATGGAAAATGAAGAAAATAGAGGCCTCATTAATAAAAACGCTTCTCAGGATCAGTGTGTAAGCTCTTGGCTCATACTTGGTCAGTTCAGTTTTGAGCTCTCTCATTATTCTCTCTCTCATACTCTTGGAGAGTGTGGCATACTTGGATTTTTGGAGCAAGAAAGCAAAGGAAGAGCAGGAAAGCACAAGTGGACATCAGGATCAACAAGGTTTTTCTTTTAGGTACCAAGTTGCATGTATGTTTTCCTCACTAATTTTGACATGTAGGGCACATGCATGTGGTTTATTGGTCATGATTTGTCACTGGCATGGAGGATTTCCCGAATTAACAGTGGATTTGCCTAGCCTTGCCATTTCCTGGATATCCATGGTGTTGTGGGTTTATTTATTTATTTTTTTGGTTGGTTCTCATGTTTCCTTAGCTTGGGTTGAGTTATTAGTTCCTGGAGCCTTGGTTGGACAAACGCTCTGGAAGCCTTGTAACTGCTTGAGTTGAGTTACTAGTCCTAGCAACCTTGGTTGGACAAACCCTCTGGAAGCTGGGTAACGCTTGGGTTGAGTTACTAGTCCTCGAAGCCTTGGTTGGACAAACTCTCTGGAAGCCCTTGGTGGGTTGAGTTACTAGTTCTCGAAGCCCTGGTTGGACAAACACCCTCAAAGCTCAGTAAAAGTTGTGGATCGAGTTACTAGTCCTAGAAGCCTTAGCTGGACAAATTCTCTGGAAGCCTGGCCACAGCCATGGGTTGAGTTACTATTCCTAGGAGCCGGGTTGGAACAAACGCTTTGGAAGCCTTGGAAGGCTAGGATGGAGACCAACCTGACGATGTTTTTGTGATGTCCAACTGTGGGGTGGAATCATTATTTTTTGGGTTGAGGTGGATGGCCTCTAGAAGCCCAGGATGAGTTTTTATTGATGTGTTCAATGAGATCCCACATTCATTCTTGGAATATGGCATGAGGGTGAATGGATGAAGAGAGATTTGGCTCAACCATTCTATGGTCAAATGGAATGTGGAAGTCCCCGGGTTGGATTTTGCATCTTCAATAAGAGGTTATTTCTTCTTGTATTTCTATGAGCATTATACTGGATTATATGAGGTTTATACGGTGGTGAGTTCATTGGTATTTATGTCCTTATTATGTTGGTTATGTATATGTTTTATGACAACATCTATGTATGGCTCTCATCGTGTTTCTACTTGTATATGAATGAACAATGTATCTATTACCTAATGGATGGAATGATAGTTAATGTGTTGAGGCATCAATGCTCCCTGGCGAATCTCAGATAAGTATGAGACCCCTATGATTAGATCTATTATTTACACATATAGTTTACATATTTATGATATGTTTGACGAAATGCATGTCATGGCTAGTAGGGGTCCAGTCAAGGTCTTAAACAAGTATTTTCTTTAGTACTGTTATTTCCATGTTATTTTACTGATTTGAAGAGATGGTTCAATTCTGGGTAGTGACCTGGGCTCTCGACCTGAAAAAGAGGCTCAAATCCCGGGGACGTTGGCATAACACTAGAAAATTGGGTCTTCGGACGTCGGAAGGCAAGCCTGTGAGAGAGACTCTAGGTTTTTGGACGTTGTCATGCTTATAGCATGAGAATGCCTGAGCCTTAAGTTGTCAAAAAGCTCAGTGGGACCCAGGGCAAGTTGTCTGAAGTGTTGGATTGGTTCTTGAGGGTCCTGAAGTTGATGTTGAATGTTTGTATGGTGTGTTTATGTCGATTCCACGTCCTTAATGTAACTTAGGAGATCGAATCATATCATAGTGGCATGTTGTCGCATGTTTACCCCGAATGGCCGGTTGCTTGGGTAGATGTAGGAGGAGGGTGTTACAAAGTGGTATCAGAGCGTGGTTGTGCTCTCCTTGGGCTGTGTGATGATCATGCTTTCATGTTGGTTGCATATGTGTTCCTTATGCATGTAGTACATGTGTTTGCTGCATTCGCATGGTGTTGATCATGGTTGTAATAATGTCACCATGTGAAGGTTGAAGGTGTTGTCGTGGAGTATGTATTCATGTGTATATGGTTGTATATGCATTTGTCATGCACGTCAGCGTTCACATGTTATTAAGTGCATGTGATGTGGTTGTTGTTGTCATGCATGAGGACATGGTTTGTGTAGTTGATATGGTCATGCATTGATGATTTAACTCTAGCTAGAATGATGTGTATATGGTTTTTTACTCGTGTTATATGTCTATATGCAATTGTTATGCATGTATGGTCTTGGTTGTAGTTATGTATTAATAATAGTTCAAAATGCCTTGTGAAGTCATTGTATGCAATTTATATCATCGTGATGCTATTGGTTGTTATGATGCCAATGTGTTGGCTGAAATAGATCAAGAGATGCAGATCATCAAAGTGAATTCACAACATTGGACCTTGGGGTAAGAGCAGATCATCATACAAATATTGTATGTTTGGCATGCAGTATGTAAGTCAAGGATTGTTATATACATTAGGTTTATGTACATGTCTTTTGATGTTATGGTTACATTCACGATGGATGTTAACTGATTAGCATAGTTATATGAACATGTGGCAGATAGTCAAGAATGAGTGTAACATGTAGTTGTATGCATTCCTATTGTTGTTTATATTAGATAACATGATGATTATGTTATATGTTATTGATGAAGTATCTTATAGGTTAACTTGTTGTCAAATGATAGTTAGCTTGATGATTAGGGTTATAGAATTTATACCTTGATGTTATATATATCACACTAAGCTGGATTGGCCTATGCAGATGGTTAGGGTTATGACATTCAGGTATGAGTCGACTTATTATGTTTCATTGTGTTGTACTAATTTAGATTGATCTTACATATGTGATCGCTATGCATAAATGATAATTGTATGAGTTATGAATTTGGATATCATGATCTTATTTATGTTTGAGTTAATATCTTGTGAATTTATATCATGCTAATTAGATTGATTGTGCACACAAGATTGGCTCCCCTGAGATACATGAAGGCATGAACTTGTTTATGTCATCTACCTTGTGCTTGACTGCTTCACTATGCCATATATTTGGTGTTTGAGTGTTTGTTATCTAGTTGATTTATTTAACATGGTATGTTTGCAAATTGGTTGAATGTTTGATGAATTTCATAATATGAGTACATGTTCCAATGATCTTGTTTTAAGATGATTGTACTAACACATATGTGTTGAGACAGTTGATATGTACTAGAATATAGTTGACAGTTGTAGCATTATGTCTAATGAATATGTGCTGATTGTGGATTATGACACAATTGTTAGTCTTGGTAAAGGTTGATTTCAAATTGATATATATGATTGTCTTGATGTTTGGGACATGTGGTTGACATGTATGAGCAGTTGCAGGGTAACATGCTTGGTATTAGCATGGCAAGGTAACAATCAATGTGTTTATATAATTAAAAGTTGGAATATGTGACAATGCATAATAAGACTCAATTGAAATAAAGTAAAAAGGTAGAAGAAAGGAATTGGGCAAGAACTCCTTTGGCTATGTTTGAAAACCCTAATTCAAAACGAATGAGTGCCTTGTATGTAGGAAGTCTTCTTAACCTTGGTTTTGTACGAAATTATGTGGATATGTGTTATGTTCATGGACATGTACTTGATAGGTATATTAGCTAGTCTCTAGTTACAAATGGATTTTTCAAGGGAATTGGAGTCCCTTGAGAGATGGCATGGACGTGTTCAACTACAAGGAAATGTCCTTGTCACAACAAGATAAGGCATCTAGTGTATTGTCATATGTATTTATGCACTGACAATTATGTGTTTATGGCGGTATGATGCAGGGGATTGCATGGCAAAGAATTTTCCATGAAATTTTGAAGAAGGGTAGACTAGTTGAGCTTTCCTTTGGAATGACTAGGAACCATGGAGATTGAGTCATGGTGTCTGTAGTTAGTCTTGTGCTTTTGGTATTTTGCAATTGTTGTGCTTGATTTGCGATTTTGATTGTGTCTGGTGCATAACTATGCCACTTTGTTGCGATGTTGTATTGCTTTTGGTTTTCATGGTCTTTTTGTTGTTGTTTCCATTATTGCATTTTATTGTGATGAGTCTTGGGAATTGGTTGGGAAATATGACAGTTAAGGGATCTCAAGGAGAGTTGTGTGGTACCCGAAAGATAACATGATATTCAGATGAAGCTCAGTGCATGAATAAGCGCAGCGGAAGGTAACGCTATGATAGTCTTAATCTCAGGCCAAGGAATCTGATTGGAAATAATGTGTTAAATTAGCAAGTACACTAAATGGTGTTAAACTTTTCTATCTTACATTCACATATGTCATAGTATTTAATTACGAGGATTTACACTATAAATTCGTTGTGCAAATATTCAATTTAAATATTATTTTTTTATTATTGAAACCAATAAAGCTCAGTTTTAAATTTATATAAACATTTACTTGGTAAATAATTAAAAAAAAATTAACTGCTTTTAAATTATGGTCATTTCAAATAAATAAATAAATTCTCATTTAAAAGTCATATATTTTTAATATGAAAAAAATATCTATTTTAATTCTTATTTAAAAGTCATATATTTTTAATATGAAAAAATATCTATTTTATGAGTGGATAAGGAGATATAAACATTTACTTGGTAAATAATTAAAAAAAAAATTAACTTCTTTTAAATTATGGTCATTTCAAATAAATAAATAAATTCTCATTTAAAAGTCATATATTTTTAATACGAAAAAAATATCTATTTTAATTCTTATTTAAAAGTCATATATTTTTAATATGAAAAAATATCTATTTTATGAGTGGATAAGGAGAACTATTTTTTTCCTTGATGTATTGGATTTGATGAAATTGAAAAAGAGTAATTTTATTTTGACTTATTTCAAAGTTTGTTAGGGCAATTTGATTTTGACTTATTTTAAAGTTTGTTAACAAAAAAATATTTAGGAAAACATGTACAAAATGTAATTTTGTAATTTTTTTCAAAGAAATAACTAAATTATGATTTTTTAGAAGTAAAAAAATAAAATGTGTATTACAAAATTATTATTGAAAAGTAATTAAATATAATAAATTTTTAATTTATTAAGATTATAAAAGTCAATATATAATGACTTTGAAATGAAATTTAGTTATTTAATTAGAATTTTTTTTATAGGTATTAATAAATTCATTATAAAATTATTTAATGGACCCCCTGATTGGGGTGGAAGAGGTGGCGATGTGCGGGAACATAATGAAGGTAGGAAGGTGGCAATGCAAGCCACCACGAAACAATATAATTATACAGGACGCGGTGACAGTTTACAGGATCGGCAGAATCCCGAGGAATGGAGGTGACAAAGTAATGAAGGAGGAAGGTGGCAAGAACGGCGGTGATCAAACGATGAAGAAAAGGTGGTAAGATCGGCAGCGATCAAACGATGGGACGGTGGGTAGCTGGCACAAGATTAAGAAGGGTAGGAGAGGGCGATCCTAAGGATTGCATGCGCCAAAGAAAGGAGAGGAGACACAGGGAATTAAAGGATGGGTGTCACGCTCTGCAACCTGCCTTGGGAGTAGGAACGTATACGTGAATCAGTCCACTACCTATACTGAGATCACAGGCAGGAGTATAGAAACGGAAAAGGGTTTAATAACTGCAGAAGATCATCGAAAGGAGAAGGAGCGGGAGCTCACCTATTTCAATATCAGTCAGAAGATAGAGTGTGAGAGCGTGGGGAAGGCAGAGGCCGACACGAGCAAGGGAGGAAGCCGGACACATCAGGATAAAACCATGCAAGGAATGCGAGTGGACATAGATCATTGCTAGACGGAGACAGAAGAACATATGTTTAGGAAGGAAGCGGAGACCACCGAGAAGTTTCACCAAATCCACTCGAGGAAAGGAGGAGTAGGGAAGGTCAGAAACCTCGGGAGAGACCAGTAAGAGGAGAAAACGAAGCTGGAAAAGAAAACCCGAGGGACTGAAGGTGAGGAATTTATAAGGAATATATCCTTCGAAGTTGGACAGGGAAGCAGGACAGTCGCCCGGAACAAACCCACGCGCCCAGGTTGAGGAAGAGGACGCAAGGGCAAAGGTAGAGGTCGTTAACTTGGCAGACAGGAACAGAGACCAGCATCTCCAGTTGGCCAGAGACGTGGTCAGAAAACCATGAAGCATATGGTTCAGGAGGCCGAAAAAGCATATAATGAAGGCACCGACGTTGATATCCACAGAATAACCCAAGAACTAGAGGCCAATGCACTACAGGAGGACTCAGAACCAGAGATGGAGGACTGGAGTAACCTGATTCCGGACCCGAGTAATACCAGGGGACGCCTATCTCTATACAAGCAGGCTCTGCATGTATACTGGGTATTAAAGAGATCACTGGCAAAAGTTATGGAACAGGTGGCAATGGAAATGGCAGAGATGGCTCAGGGCATCCCAAACTTAAGGAGAGAAATGAAGAATCTCCAGATCACTCTGCTCATGCAGGATAGCAAGTTAGAAGAGATTCAACAACAACTGAAGAAGATAGTCCTAATGACAAAAGATGAAGACATCCTGCCTGAAAACATGGTAGATTAATCCTTCAAGTAGTGCTCATGGTTTCCTTGATAGTTAGTCAAGAACTAGCTCTTCTTTTTGCTTATAGTTTTTAATGGTGATAGGTAATCGAATTAGTATGTTTGGCAGTATAGTTCATCTGGAATGGATAGACAGACTTATTCTTTTTTGCTACTGGTCGGCTTATACAGACTTGAGGTGGCCAACAGACTCGGTTTCCCCTCGGGGCGGGTTGAGGCCACCAAATGCTTGTACTTATTTCACCCTGGTTTAATAGAAAATTAAAGGTCCTACTTTAGCTTACAAAAAAAAAAAATTGTTTAATGGATATAATTGCCATTAGGAGGTTTTATCACTAAGTTTGGGTCTTTTGGGTGTGATTTTTGGTGCCTCGAATCTAGATAAATTTGTTATGAAAACTGGTTTAAAGGAAAGATTTGTTTCTATGCAAGTTCACAAATGTGTCTTATCTATGGCTCAGAAGCTTAGTTTTTTCTGTTTGGGCAATCTTTAAATTTACGGCAAAATGAATTCTGTGTTAGTCTTTTGGGTGTGATTTTTGGTTCTGGAATCTAGATAAATATGTTGTCTCAGTCCATAAATTTGTTGTCTCAATTGTCAAGAATTATGTCTTCCGCCTTGCTTTTGGCAATTATGTTTGCTGCTCCACATATGAAACCTCTGTTTCCATCTACCATCGTTTTAAGCAATTTCCGACTTTGTTGTCTTTGGGTGCACCTTTTTCTGGTGTTTTTGAGTCTTTGGGTGCACCTTTTTCGGGTGTTTTTGAGTCTTTGGATTCTGGTATGTCGTTCCATAAAGTTGTTGTGTCAAATGAAACCAAGCCCATCCTAAAACATTTTGCAACAAATTCGGAGAAAAAATAAATTGTTGATAGACAACGATAGACGCTAACAAAAGTAAGTCCTCCGTGAACTTTCTATCAATTATCCAACCAATTGGCAAACTGTTCGCGATTAAGCTGATTCACTTTATCTGGACATGCCTTTTTATTGCTTCTAATAATTTGACAGAAAACTTTCATTGAATATATGTTGGTGTTTCTAAGTATTTTCCCTAATCATTCATATCTGAACTCTAGATGCATTCATATTTGACCTCTAGATGATTTCAACCATAGTTACCAAATTTGGTCGAATTGGAAGAAAAAATTCGAAAATATGGTAGTTTGATTCAATTCCTGAATTAATTCGCCCATGAATGGTTCGGTACTGCATATTTAGTTTACAGGAAAGAGTAGCAGTTTTCCGCATGCCCATTTGCTGTTCATAAACCCTTTGGCATCCATGAAATTGGATACGGTTAAATGTTAAAATTGTATACAACTTTCCATTAAAGCACTTTGGATTTAGCATATTCTGTTTAGAGACACAACGGAGTCGGTTTCCAATCAGAACTACAGATTTATCGTACTATCAATCGCTTTTCAAAATTCCTTTTGGATCGATGAGATGGCAACTTACCTCTTAATGTATGGTAAAGCCAGTTGTATAAGATTGATTGACTTTTTATACAATGGATTTTTGCATGGTAAATTTCCTAGGAATGTTGTTAATAAAATCCATAAAAACTTAAGACTTAGAATTTGCAAATTGAATTTTGTTAATAAAATCGGATGGTAACTAGAAGCCATAGAATAGATTATTAGTTCTTAAAAAGATAAATAAATTTTAAATTTAAATATAAAATAAATATATTCATTAAATTTAATGGTAATATATTCATAAAATTTAAATAAAAATATAAAATCATTGGAAAGAAAATTTTGATTAAAAAAAAAATTATTGAAAATTTGAGTAAATATTAAATTTTCAAGTTTTCTAAAATATAGAATAATAGGTAATAAATATTGTTAATTGTTATTATTTAGAATTTGATTAAATATTGTTAATTACTATTATTTAGAATTTGATTTGATTGAATAAATAAATTGATAATAGATGTTTCTGAGATTTTCAATATTATCTTGCAAATTTAATAATTTTAAAATATTGGTAAAACAATATTTATTAAAAAAAAAAAAAAAATGTTTTTTACGGTATTTAAGCATTCGATTTTTTTCAAATCTGAATCCGAATTTAAATTGAGCAACTATGATTTCAATTGAGCAACTATGATTTCAACTCAACTTTATTACTCCATTGGGTTTGGTGTTAACAAAACATGCTTAGTGTGTTTTTTCAAACTGGGTAACTATGATTTCAACTCAGCGTTATTACTCCATCGAATTTGGTGTTAAAAAAACATGCTTAGTGTGTTTTTTTTAAGTTCGAGATTCCTCGCTCATGAAGCTGCCAGCACATCATATACTACTTTTGAAAAAACTAGTGCTAATTGGTATTCATTAAAACTAAATTTTTATTTAAAATATCAAATTTTATTGCAGAACTTTTCATGTGAACGTATGCCTGTTTTTTTTTTTTCAACTTCTAATGGAAACGATCATTCGTTCAGATCGAAAATTGCTGCTCGGTTGGATACAATCTTTTCTTTCCACTTAAAAATTAATGTTGAGTTGACAACAATAATTCTTTTCAAATTGAAAATTGACAATTGTAAACCCAGTGTTTCAATTACTTTGAAACTTTTTTGAAAGTAACAAAGGATTCAGTGTTCAAACAACCAGAAGGGGGATTATAACATTTTTTTATTTCTTGATTTGGCAAACTGCAAATTTGTCCAAAATATTTCATTGGATCCACTTCTAGGGTATAGGTGCTGCCCTTAACTGCTGCTCTCGATTTAAAAGAAGAAAAATGTCATCGAAAAGCCTTTTAATATTTATTTTCTTCCTACTATTTGGATTGTGGCGCGGTACTTTCATCTCCTATCTTTCTTCTCTCAAAAGATTTTACAGAAGCACATATTTTTGTTCTTGAATGCAGGGAAGGAAAACGCCAGGTTCAAAGGGGCTCACAATAAAAACCATACCTTCCTTGGGAATTTTGATAGTGTTTATGTTGTTTCTTATTGCCATGACAATGAAAAAATAAGAAAAGACAATGGTATTTCTTATTTTGTTAATTCTCATTAAACATCTTATATACAGATTAGGTATGATGTCTATTTGAAATTTAAGAGTATTTAAATTATTTTCAAGCTGAGGAAAGATGGAAACACTTTGATTCAGTGAGGAATTTGACCTTTTGATTTAGTGAGGACTTTGAATCTTAATGCCTCCAATCATCGGAAATATCTCTCTAAAAAACTGGTGAATAACTCTAAGGATTCTACTTATTGTATTGTAGCCTCTGGATAGTGGTAACTTGAATTTTTGAAAATTCAATAGTAGTTGTCCTCTAATGAAAGGAACTTTATGTTATTCCTTGTTATTAACGAGTTTTTATAATATTTGTCAGGATCAACTGAACACTGACAATAAAAAAGAATTAAATCTTTACCTCGTGGCATTGTACAAGAAGCTTCAAATCTAGAGCTCAAACCCTTTTGGAGAAATTCAAGAAAAAGGTAAATGTTAAAAATCAGAATGTGAGATTTTTTGTGAGTTGAAGTACACTGAGATATTTTAATTATAAAAATTTGCTTCAATCAATTATATTTCTACCCTAGCTCTCACTTGTGCTACATCTCTTTATACAAATATCTCATGGAGCTGCAATACTTTGAGAGTCATAAAGTTTGTTTCTACCCTAGCTCTCACTACATCTTTTTATGCAAATATCTCATGGAGCTACAATACTTTGCCAGTCATAAAGTTTGTTTGGGATGATATGTCATAATGTTTCACAATTCTTCTACACGTGTGGTTATTTACAACACACCCAACATTCATACACAGAACGTGTGATTATTTACAACACACTCAACATTCATACACAGAACTAGAAGGAGAGTATTTATGTGTAAGAAAGTCCCAACACAGGGACATGTCTTGTGTATGGTTTTGTACCAACCAGGATTCTAGAAGCTTATGTGGAGTTTAAATTCCCTGAAGAGTAGAGTAATCCAAACTCAACATTCATACACAGAACTAGGAGGAGAGTATTTATGTGTAAGAAAGTCCCAACACAGGGACATGTCTTGCGTATGGTTTTGTACCAACCAAGATTCTAGAAGCTTATGTGGAGTTTAAAATCCGTGAAGAGTAGAGTAATCCAAATATGCTTTACAAAATTGAAGAGGATCAGGTGAGCAATTAATTTTTCCTTCTTTCTATGTATAATTTGAGTGGCCATGAACACAATTGATCTACAATTTGAGTGGCCTTGAACACTCATTTTATGAGTGGCCTTGAACACAATTGGTCCCTTCTGTTTATGTACAATTTGAGTGGCCTTAAACACTCATTTTATGGAAGCTCTTTGCATGTAGAATACTTCATTTTATTGACCATTAAATAAAAGGCTTGATTTTATGGATATTGAACATTAGATTGAGTTCCACATAAAGGAAAGCTCTGCTTTTTTTTTTTTCATTTTTTAATAAAAGGGCTAGATACCTTTCTTTAATCATGTATTTCAATAAATTTGGAACAATACCCTTGTTCATTTTCTTCCTCTCTTAATGAAAGGGCTAAATACCCTGCTTTAACATTGTATTTCAATAAATTTAAAACAATACCCGTGTCTTTTTATTAGTTATTTCTTTTTAAAATTACTTATTGTTATTAAATCGCTGCATTTTGGCTAAGTTCAATTTTTTCATTTCATTGAACTAGATAGGCATCTTATATTATAATTCTATTTATTTAAAATTATTTGATAATTTTATTTATATAAAATTATTCAAATAATTTTATAATTATCGAACTAAAATTGACATTTTATATTATAATTCTATTTATATAAAATTATTTGATAATTCTCTTTATATAAAATTATTCAAATAGTCCACATGGGGTAGCTCAAGCGGCAAGGGCCGTGGAAATGAAGTCTCACCGAACCGGAAGTCTTGGGTTCAAATCTTGGGCTACCCCTCCCCCGTAGAGGGGTACATAATGGACATGTAAATCAG
Source organism: Pinus tabuliformis (assembly GCA_031772625.1). Classification (NCBI taxonomy): domain Eukaryota; kingdom Viridiplantae; phylum Streptophyta; class Pinopsida; order Pinales; family Pinaceae; genus Pinus; species Pinus tabuliformis. Next base: position 1,647,754,369 of record CM062818.1, on the reverse strand, counting down.
AGAGTCCCACCCCAGCTTACAAAAAAAAAAAAAAAAAAATTATTCAAATAATTTTATGTGATAACTATACAATGTAAATTAAATAATAATATAAACATAATTTACATTATATATAGACATTCCAACATTTTGTGATTATATTACCTTAATCTCAAACAAAATAAATAGTCTATAACTTCATCAAAACTTAAAAAACTTTAATATATGAGGGTCGAATCTATTCAACAGAATTATTTTTAAAATAAATTAAAAAGAGTTTAACTTTAGAGTTTAATTAATTTTAATAATTAAAATTGAGCGAGTGGGATTGTTTATGTTCAGGGAGAAAGAACCTTATACTCGAAGTGGGATTTTTTTATGTGGATAAAGAACCTTATACTCAAGCTTGTGAGTCTCATTGTTCACAAGGACTCTAGAGAAGAGCAAGTTAAGCAACTCCTCGAAATAAGGGTGATTACATTGTCGGTTATAGTGAGATTGTGAGTCTCCTTGTTCACAAGGGCTTTAGAGAAGAGCAGGTTGAGAAACTCCTCAAAATAATCCAGGGTGATTACAATGTCCGTTGTTGGTTACAATGTCGGTTGTCTGGCTACTAATTCATATATGAATGCCGGAAGTTGTTAACGTAGTGGTCTTCTCTGTTTTAACGCAATAATTTACTAAAATCTATATAAATGTAGACAATTCTCTTTTAAATTTGCACACACACACAAATATATATAAAAGAAACTTTTACTTTTTTATAGTTATAATTTTAGTAATCTTTAAAAAAGTGTTAGAACTTGTAATCATGATTTACATATTTTTTACCTTTTGAGCACATTAGGGTAGTTATGTACATTAAGGTAGTTAGGTAGTTAACTTTATGCATTCAAGTTTTTTAATTGTAATCAATAAAGTATTTATCTGGCGAGATAAATACTTTATTTTATTGCTCCAAAGGATTAATATGTCATGCACGCTCTCTTAAAATTATGATAGCAAATTTCAATTAATCAATCTATCATAACAAGCATGAAGTAATATGGGATGGAAGAAAGTTGCGTGTGTTAATCAAATTTAATTAAAAAAAATTAGGTTACTTTATAGTCCAAATTTTATTCATATGGATTCATTTAAATGATAACCAAAACTTATTTAAAAATATTATTGATATACAACTTAAATAATAACTATAAATTATGTTAATTAGCTAATTATTATAATAATAATAAAATTGGTAAAGATTCGGTAAATTTTTTAGAAGAATACTATTTAAATGATTTTTTAAAAATATATTTTATATTTATTTTAAAAATGATTTTATATGAAAATTAGAAGGTGAAAAGAAAAAAGTGCCCATGAAGAGGGTACACTATTTTACATAAAATAAAATAATTTATAACACCACCAAACAATAGCTCTATTTCAAATTAAAATGTATATACATAAATATAATTTCATAGTTTTCAATTAAGGTGTGGGTGATAGTTAGTAATGTATGATCTAATGTATGCCTTTTCATATTCAAAGATTGACTTTGATACTTTCCAAAATGTGTCTTTCTCATACAACTTTTTCAAATTAACAAACCTATGGGCATCTTTTGCACTTTTTGGAGCAATTGCTAGTAAATATGCATTCATCTTTCTTTGGTTGTCGTAAATTAAAAAAAAATTAAAAAAAATTGTGTTTGATGTTCAAAGAAACTATTCTCACTTTCACTTTACTTGATTGATTATTCTCAGAAAAAAAACCTTTGAGATATGGATATATTTATCCGTGGTGACGAATTTAGTCTCTCTGTTGTTGTAGTTGCATCCTTCATTATAAATTGTCCATATTATAAGGCTTTATTACTGCTCGTGAATCAATGCCATCTTCGCCTTTCAAGTGATTCATAAATACATCATAAACACAAATGGCTATTCTTAGATTAAAAATTCTTTCGAGACTTTTGAAATGGATATTAAGTTATCAAGGCATAGAGACATTATCGGTGTAGATTAGAACTATAGAAAATTTAATGATGTAAATAAACTTAGATATTTTAAAATATTCTAAAATTTGTATAAAAAAATAATAATAATAATAAAGAACAAAGACAAAGCCAATAATCATGTTATTTTGGAGTATACGCTTTGTTATAAGGTTATTTTCGAGTATAAATTTGTTTTTAACAACAACGATAACCATGAATTCATCCATGTGCTCCTTTCATAATTTTATCAATGAAATATAATGTATAATTCTTTTTGTTTTAAATCTGCAATTATTTTTTTATAAATTTTATCGTAAGTTTTTATATTTATTTTAAAATTTTTATAAATTTCTAAAATTTTATTATATATTTATGTTATTATTAATTTCAATACACTTATATTTAAAAATTACATATTTCTTTTGAAGTGGAAACTATTATGATATATTTAATATTATATATTTATATAAATTTCCAAAATTTTATTATATATTTATGTTATTGTTAAATTCAATACACTTATATTTAAAAATAACATATTTCTTTTGAAGTGAAAGCTATTATCATATATTTAATATTATATATTTATATAAATTTCCAAAATTTTATTATATATTTATGTTATTTTTAATTTCAATACACTTATATTTAAAAATAACATATTTCTTTTGAAGTGAAAGCTATTATCATATTTAATGACAATATTATCATATTCAATTGTATCCTACTTCATAATTTTTTTATTTTTAATTATAGGTTATACTAGATGAAAACATTTTTATAATTAAAAAATATAAAGAAAGCAAAAAGTATATTTATATGAGGGAATTTAATTCCTCATTAATTTGATTACTTGTAAGTTTTTTCTATCCTTACATTAATTAAATTACTTGTAAGTTTTTTCTATCCTTACATAAGGAGCGAAGAAGAGAATTGGAGGGAGAGAGGGAGGGACAAAGCAAGGAGAAGAGAGAGAGGGAGCAAAGGGGGACAAAGAGGTAAGGGAATGAGGGAAAGACATCCGTAGAGGGAAGGGATAGAGCAAGGGAGGAAGTGAAAGTCAGATTGAATATTAGACTATTGAAGATTTGTGAAATGGCTAGTGGGCATTGATAGTTACCGCAAAAACTACATACAAGCCTTCTTCTAAGATCTACAAACCCAAACCCTAGAAACTGACTTTCCTCATCTACTTGGTCAAAAGCTCATAACTGGCGTGGCAATGAAGGAATTGTGCCAGGCTGCATTTATAAGGCCGAGTGATTCGTGATTTAGACATGGGATGGTGAAATGAGAGAGTATTCTTTGGGATGGAAAGAGTTAAGTCAAGCATAACAGGTCGCATGTAGACACGATTGATTGCGTTTATTATTCACAGGTGGGTTGCGAGACTATTGAATTATTTTGCTTATTTAACGAATATGCCATTAATGGAAAAGAGATGTTATCACAAAAATTCTCTTTTCACAAAAAGTAATATGCAAATAGTGGGATCACATGTTCTTTACCAAATTATGGGAGTTGCTCGCAAAATTATTCACAAGTAAATTGTAGCTTGGTTTGTAGCGATGCCAACACCACAAGTTGGGATGATCCCCCTTATCAAATCAATTTTGCTGGAAGACATAGAGCATTGGGTATCAAAACCATTGCTTCTAGTGCACTTCATTAGGTATTGAACTGATCTCAAGTCACCATTGAATTCATGCAACAACAATTTTGTGACCAATCCATACTTATTTTGTGGCATAACTCATTGAGCTTTAGTTATGTTGCAATCCATCTCATTCACGCATTAAAAATAACATAATTTTCTCCCATTAAAATAGCACAAACCCTCCAAACACATCACTGGAATACTAGCACTAAGAGACCCGAGTCTTGATTACATTTTGGCTTTTGTGAGGTATTCTTTCAATCTAATCGGTCATAATTTGTTTTAATGTAACAAAAATAAATCTTTAAGTATTTTATAACTGTAAAATTTACTACCAATGTAACTTACCACTCTTGACACATGGTTCACACGAGCCCATTGAAATGAGGCAGTTTCAAGTCACCATTCAATTCATGCAACAATCACTTTGTGACCGATTTCCATAAGTATTTTGTGGCATACACAACTCACCGAGTTTTAGTTAACTATGTTGCAATCCATCTCATTCACCCATTAAAATAGCACAATGTGCTCCGATTAAATAGCACATACCCTCCACACACATCACTAGAATACACTAAGGGATCTATCAACTATAATCTATCAACCACAGATACAGAGCATTGGATGCCCTATCCCTGATCTGATGTTCAAGACTATCATTCTACAGGGTCTCATGTTCCAAGCTAAACGACATGAAAATTAACATAGAATACCAACAATGACACAAGGTTGAAGCAGTAACATATTTAAATTTAAATTTTGGCAAAATTATATTTGAATATAGGTCTATTTACATAGGGAAATATCATAAACAAAAAATTATTGAGATGTACTCAAAGCTTTCAACAATGTCCATTCACATGTAGCTATTCTTCCATACTCTATGCCTTATGGCATTTCCTTTGCAACATAAGGAGCAAATGCTAGTTTTGTAAGCCCTTTTAGAAGCAGTGATCCACCATGAGTCCCTGAGCACATCTCCAGGTCCAAGCTTGTCAAGTTCACAACACCAGTTAAGGCACGCAAGCCAAAATTGATTATTGCATTGCCCTTTTTAAAACTAAGTGAAGTCAAGTTTGTAAGACCTGTGGCATATTCTAGTCCAGCATCAGAAATACATTAACAATAGTTAAGATTCAGATACTGAAATTTAGACAATTTTGCAATCGTGAAAATCCTGAATATGTCATGTCTGCACTAGAGATATCAACCACGAGGAGAGACAGTCCCTGTGTTGAAGGAATTTTAAGCCAAATATCTTCCACACCAGGGTATTCTTCGAAAAAAACATCCTGAAGATTACAGTCTTGAAATGCTTGAAGTAAAGTTCTTGTGATAACTTGAGTACGAACCAACTCATTAAAAATATTTTGACTCACATCTCCAGGAAGCATATTAAAGGAGTCATATCTGCTAATACTCTCGCAGATTTTTTGAATGGACAACTCTAGAAAAGGAGGAGCTTTCCCATGTTCTTTGCCAATGTCCACTGTTATACACGAGCTCATTGGCTATCTAAGGTTGATTCTTCTACTAGGCCTGCACGAACCACCTTGTTGGAGGTCTTCTACAGTGCCTTGTTCTCTTCTTCTTGAACAAGCTCCACCCATGAATTCTAAGTGAATATTCTCTCGAAATTGTTTTCTCCCCTTTTTTTTAAATAGGTCTAGTGAGAGATTGTCAAACACAATGCATCATACCATGTTTATCTTGAGTGTGCATGGCTTCCTATGAGTTTTTATCCAACTGAGAATCATTTTGGGACTGTGATTCATTAATAGTAGTCTCAAGAAGATATTTTTTATTTGTTGATACGTCGTTAGTTATTTCTCTATTTCCAGCTTTAGTTATCAATTCACAAGCCTGTCCTTCACGGCTAGTGAAAGTGGACACTGGGAATTCTTTCTCCTCCATTTCTAGTTTTTCTTCATTTAATTCCATAAATTTTCCAGTGTTCTCAAGCATGTAGGGAGAGTTCCAACAAATGTTTTGCATATGCATTGGCTGATGACTATATGCAGGCACTGAAAAAATTGTTCCACCATATCTAGCATGTAGACGAGAGGCCTGCTGACCATGTTTTGTACCTTCTCCATATCCACTGTTTGAAATAAGTGTTTGCAAATCATCATCATGCTTTCCTTTTTCTTTTACTAGATCATTGCGACCACTTGTCTTCTTCTTGTAGAGCCATGACCAAACATTGGAGCATTCCCTTGTTATTGGGTTGTGTTCAAGGTGAAACCCAGTATATGGAAAATTTGTCATCACACTATCAAAGGAGGTACTCTACTCTGTTTTACAGTCTTGGGCTTATCATTAGATCTGCCTTTCCAAAAATTGTTCCATTTCCTTAAATCTGCTTTCTATTGTGTGTCTAACTCCTCTAATTTTGTAAAATCCACTTTGTTCTAGTATTGCAATTTCTTGATAGTTTCCTCTCGTTGCTTTTCCAACTTCGTCAAAGATTTAGCATACTCCTTACCAAAAATAGTTTCCAGTTGGTCCATCTTCACACATCCTTTAGGGTAGCAGGATTCCAACTCTAATACCAAATACAACGGTAAGGATCTAGGAACTCTTTTTTTCTTTGCTCTAGGGTTTCAGAAACTAGGGTTTCAGAAATTCTTTTGCTCATTTACCCATTCAGCAGTGTCATTTCTCATATTCCATAATATTACTGTTTAACATAATACCATCATTCATTTAGTGAGCAAACCCAATGTTTATTCAATCAAAACTACCACCTTTTTCAAGTAATCAATCTCCACCACAGATTCCAAAATTCAATAGATTATATCCAATGGAAAGCTATATACCCGAAATACCAACGATCGGAAATTGGCAAAGGTAGTGGCTTTTACTTTGGAAAGACATGAGACATTAGTTGAAATTTTATTTAAGAAAATAATGGAAATTAGGAGAAAAAGAAGGTGAAAAGTCACAAGTTGCATGTGAGGAAGAAAACGAAGGAAAATAATGAAATTGAAGAAAATAGAGGCCTCATTAATAAAAAGACATCTGAGGATTAGTTGGTACCTTTTGTGAGTTCAGTTTTGGAGCTTTGTCTCTCTACTCTCTCTCTCACTTTTGGACACTTAGAGCATTCTTGGAGCACTCTAGCATTGGATCAAGGAAAGAAAAGGAAATACAAAGAAGGCAAAAGGGAAGCAAAGATCAAACAAAGGAAGAGCAAGATCAAGTGGCTACAATGTGATTACTTGCAGGTGTTGAATTGCATGTGTGATAGTCTTTCTAGATTTGGCATGCATGGTACATGCATGTGTTGTTGGTTCTCTTGCTGTCATTGGCATGGCTTTTTCCAGGTGTGACAGTGTTTCTTCAGCCTTTCCTTGCCATTTCTGAATAGCCATGGTGTGGTGGGTTCTCTTGTATTTGGTTGAGCTGGATTGTCAGATGGAATCAAAGCTAAGTGGGGTGGTCTCAGGATTATTTACAAGGTCTAGGAATCCTAGGATGGGATACACGGTAAAGCCTCGTTGTGAACACCTCAATTGAGCCTCGGAATCCTCGACCGACGAATGATAGAATACACAGTAAATCTCAAAGGTGAATACCCTTGATTGGGCCTAGGAATCATGGGATGGGATACATGGTAAATCCTAGAGGGTGGTGACCTTGTAGGCCTAGGAATCCCTTGGTCGGTAATGGCGAGACACACGGTAAATATGAGAGGTTGAGACAGACAAATTCCTCACAGTTTAGGTGGAGAGATTCGGAGGCATCCATGCTTGTTTAGGGCCTAGTGATCTGGTGGGGATTGCCGTAAATTCTGGTTGTATTGGTGAGGGTTCGGGCCTAGGAATCCCTTGGTGAGATATACGATAAAGCGTGAGGAAGCCCTGGTTTTGTTGTGAGTCCCACATTCATGCTTGGAATATGGCACGAGGGTGATTGGGTGAAAGAAATTTTTGGTTCAACCCAATCTATGGTCGAGTGGTTCATGGAAGTTCCAAATCTAGTTGGTTTATGCATTCATTAATAAGAGCCCCTTCTCCTTCGTATTTCATGTGTAAATGTATTGGTTCATATGTGATTTTTATGGTTGTTGTATCCTTGTTATTTATGTTGGTTATATGCTGGTTATGAGTATGTTTTATGATAGGCTTGATGTATGACTCTCATCATGTTTTTATTAGAAAATGAATATACAATGAATATATGACCTAATAGATGATAATGCAGCTATTTTGATAAGGCATCAATACTTCTTTACAAATCTCAGATAATTATGAGACCCCTATGCTCAAATCTATTGTTATGACTTGTAGATAACATATTTGTGACATGTTTGGCGAATGTCTCTCATGGCCAGTAGCGGTTAGACCAAGTACTTGTAATCGTGATTGCATTAGCAACCTTATTCCATTGATATTTATCATTTATGAAAGTTTATGATGTTTTAGGTAGTGGCTTGAAACCTAGCCCTAAAAATATGGCTCAGAATCTAGGATCACTGGCTCAGAACTAGCTAAAAAGGTCTACAGTCATTGGCATGCCTTGTTGTGGGAGTGACTGGAAGGTCTCAGTGGCATGCATGGCTGGTCATGGGAGCGGCTGAGGGTCCAGATCAATAAAATGTGGGAGAAACATCCTAGTGGGTGTTGATTCAGTTTATTACGACTAAGGAAATTGGCAAAGGAAATAGTTAAGACTTTGGAAAGGCATGAGGCATTAATTAACATTTTATTTATGAAAATAATGGAAACTAGAAGAAAGGGAAGGTGAAAGGTCACAGGTTGCATGTAAGGAGGAAATTGAAGAAAAATAATGGAAAATGAAGAAAATAGAGGCCTCATTAATAAAAAGGCTTCTCAGGATCAATTTGTAAGCTCTTGACTCATACTTGGTCAATTCAGTTTTGAGTTCTCTCATTATTCTCTCTCTCTCATACTCTTGGAGGCTTAGAGTTTTCTAGGAGCACTCTTAGAGAGTGTGGCATACTTGGATTTTTGGAGTAAGAAAGCAAAGGAAGAGCAGGAAAGCACAAGTTGACATCAAGATTAACAACTATAACGAGTTTTCCTTTCATGTACCAAGTTGCATGTATGTTTTCCTCACTAGTTTTGACATGTAGGGCACATGCATGTGGTTTATTGGTCATGATCTGTCACTGGCATGGAGGATTTCCTGAATTGATAGTGGATTTGCCTAGCTTTGACATTTCCTGGATATCCATGGTGTTGTGAGTTTATTTATTTATTTTTCTAGTTGGTTCTCATGTTTCCTTAGCTTGGGTTGAGTTATTAGTTCCTGGAGCCTTGGTTGGAAAAACGCTCTGGAAGCCTTATAACTGCTTGGGTTGAGTTACTAGTCCTAGCAACCTTGGTTGGACAAACCCTCTGGAAGCTGGATAACAACTTGGGTTGAGTTACTATTCCTCGAAGCCTTGGTTGAACAAACGCTTTGGAAGCCCTTGGTGGGTTGAGTTACTAGTTCTCGAAGCCCTGGTTGGAAAAACACCCTCGAAGCTCAGTGAAAGTTCTGGGTCGAGTTACTAGTCCTGGAAGCCTTGGCTAGACAAACGCTCTGGAAGCCTGGCCACAGCCGTGGGTTGAGTTACTATTCCTAGGAGCTGGGTTGGAACAAACTCTTTGGAGGCCTTGGAAGGCTAGGATGGAGACCAATCTGATGATGGTTTTGTGATGTCCGACAGTGGGGTGGAATCATTATTTGATAGGTTGAGGTGGATGGCCTCTGGAAGCCCTGGATGAGTTTTGATTGATGTGTTCAACGAGATGCCACATTCATCCTTGGAATATGGCACGAGGGTGAATGGATGAAGAGATATTTGGCTCAACCATTCTACGGTCGGATGGAACGTGGAAGTCCCATCCCAGGTTGGATTTTGCATCATCAATAAGAGGTTATTTCTCCTTGTATTTCTATGAGAATTATACTGGATTATATGAGGTTTATATGGCGGTGAGTTCATTGGTATTTATGTCCTTATTATGTTGGTTATGTATATGTTTTATGACAACAACTATGTATGGCTCTCATCGTGTTTCTACTTGTATATGAATGAACGATGTATATATTACCTAATGGATGGAATGATAGTTAATGTGTTGAGGCATCAATGCTTCATGGCAAATCTCAGATAAGTATGAGACCCCTATGATCAGATCTATTATTTACACCTATAGTTTACATATTCATGATATGTTTGACGAAATGCATGTCATGGCTAGTAGGGGTCTAGTCAAGGTCTTAAACAAGTATTTGCTTTAGTACTATTATTTCCATGTTATTTTACTGATTTGAAGAGATGGTTCAATTCTGAGTAGTGACCTGGGCTCTGGATCTGAAAAAGAGGCTCAAATCCCGGGGACGTTGGCATAACACTGGAAAATTGGGTCTTCGGATGTTAGAAGGCAAGCCTGTGAGAGAGACTCTGGGTTTTTGGACGTTGTCATGATTATAGCATGAGAATGATTGAGCCTTAAGTTGTCAAAAAGCTCAGTGGGACCCAAGGGCAAGTTGTCTGAAGTGTTGGATTGGTTCTTAAGAGTCCTGAAGTTGATGTTGAATGTTTGTATGGTGTGTTTACGTCGATGTCATGTCCTTAATGTAACTTAGGAGGTCGAATCATATCATAGCGGCATGTTGTCGCATGTTTACCCCGATTGGTCAGTTGTTTGGGTAGATGTAGGAGGAGGGTGTTACGAAGTGGTATCAGAGCATGGTTGCGCTCTCCTTGGGCTGTGTGCTGATCATGCTTTCATGTTGGTTGCATATGTGTTCCCTATGCATGTAGTCCATGTGTTTGTTGCATTTGCATGGTGTTGATCATGGTTGTAGTAATGTTACCATGTGAAGGTTGAAGGTGTTGTCGTGGAGTATGTATTCATGTGTATATGGTTGTATATGCATTTGTCACGCACGTCAGCGTTCACATGTTATTAAGTGCACGTGATGTGGTTGTTGTTGTCATGCACGTCAGCGTTCACATGTTATTAAGTGCATGTGATGTGGTTGTTGTTGTCATGCATGAGGCCATGGTTTGTGTAGTTGATATGATCATGCATTGATGATTGAACTCTAGCTAGAATGATGTGTATATGGTTTCGTACTCGTGTTATATGTCTATATGCAGTTGTTATGCATGTATGGTCTTGGTTGTAGTTATGCATTAATAATAGGTCAAAAATGCCTTGTGAAGTCATTGTATGCAATTTATGTCATCGTGATGCTATTGGTGGTTATGATGCCAATGTGTTGGCTGAGAGAGAGTAGGAGATGCAGATCATCGAAGTGAATTCACAAAATTTGACCTTGGGGTAAGAGCAGATCATCATACAGATATTGTATGTTTGGCATGCAGTATGTAAGTCAAGGATTGTTATATACATTAGGTTTATGTACATGTCTTTTTATGTTATGGTTACATTCACGATGGATGTTAACTAATTAGCGTAGTTATATGAACATGTGTTAGGTAGTCAAGAATGAGTGTAACCTGTAGTTGTATGCATTCCTATTGTTGTTTATGTTAGATAACATGATGATTATGTTATATGTTATTGATGAAGTATCTTATAGGTTAACTTGTTGTGAAATGATAGTTAGCTTGATGATTAGGGTTATAGAATTTTTACCTTGATGTTATATGTATCGCACTAAGCTGGATTGGCCTATGCAGATGGTTAGGGTTATGACATTCAGGTATGAGTCGACTTATTATGTTTCATTGTGTTGTACTAATTTAGATTGATCTTACATATGTGATAGCTATGCATAAATGATAATTGTATGAGTTATGAATTTGGATATCATGATCTTATTTATGTTTGAGTTAATATCTTGTGAAGTTATATCATGCTAATTAGATTGATTGTGCACACAAGATTGCCTCCCTTCAGATACATTAAGGTATGAACTTGGTCATCTACCTTGTTCTTGACTGTTTGATTATGCCATATATTTGGTGTTTGAGTGTTTAGTGTCTAGTTGATTTATTTAACATGGTATGTTTGCAAGTTGGTTGAATGTTTGATGAATTTCATAATATGAGTACGTGTTCCAATGATCTTGTTTTAAGATGATTGTACTAACACATATGTGTTGAGACAATTGATATGTACTTGAATATAGTTGACAGTTGTAGCATTATGTCTAATGAATATAAATTGATTGTGGATTATGACACAATTGTTAGTCTTGGTAAAGGTTGATTTCAAATTGACACATATAATTGTCTTGATGTTTGGGAAATGTGGTTGACATGTATGAGCAGTTGTAGGGTAACATGCTTGGTATTAGCATGGCAAGGTAACAATCGATGTGTTTATATAATTAAAAGTTGGAATATGTGATAATGCATAATAAGACTCAATTGCAATAAAGTAAAAAGGTAGAAGAAAGGAATTGGGCAAGAACTCCTTTCGCTATGTTTGAAAGCCCTAATTCAAAACGAATGAGTGCCTTGTATATAGGAAGTCTTCTTAACCTTGGTTTTGTACGAAATTATGTGGATATGTGTTATGTTCATGGACATGTACTTGATAGGTATATTAGCTAGTCTTTAGTTACAAATGGATTTTTCAAGGGAATTGGAGTCCCTTGAGAGATGGCATGGACGTGTTCAACTACAAGGAAACGTGCTTGTCACAACAAGATAAGGCATCTAGTGTATTGTTATATGTATTTATGCACGGACAATTATGTGTTAATGGCGGTATGATGCAGGGGATTGCATGGCAAAGAATTTTCCATGAAATTTTGAAGAAAGGTAGACTAGTTGAGCTTTCCTTTGGAATGACTAGGAACCATGGCGATTGAGTCATGGTGTTTGTAGTTAGTCTTGTGCTTTTGGTATTTTGCAAATGTTGTGCTTGATTTGCGATTTTTATTGTGTCTGGTGCATAGCTATGCCACTTTGTTGCTGTGTTGTATTGCTTTTGGTTTTCATGGTCTTTTTGTTGTTGTTTCCATTATTGCATTTTTATTTTGTTGAGTTTTGGGAATTGGTTGGGAAATAGGACAGTTAAGGGATCTCAAGGAGCGTTGTGTGGTACCCGAAAGATAACATGATATTTAGATGAAGCTCAATGAATGAATAAGCGTGGTGGAAGGTAACGCTATGATAGTTGGTTGGACTGGTTGGTCCATATTGGTAAACATATGGTGGCAGTACAGACATGAGAAAGGTAACCAAAAAGGTAAAGTAAATGGATCTGATGCGTTAGATGCCTTGGCTATGTTGGGAACGACTATTCCTAATGTTGCGCATGTGTTGCATGAATAAAGGAAGTTATCTTAACCCTTGACCTTGATATCTAGTAATTGTGTTATGATCATGATTATCTTGATGTTTATATATGAATACATGTATGTATGTATGTCGCTATTTGACAGGATGATGATTGTTTTATGCTAATGATTATATATGTATGTATCTATGTATCTATGTCACTATCTGACAGGGTTGTCAGGGATCATCTTATGGAGGAATGATTTCTTACACAGGTGAATGGCAGGAAGAGGTTCTTGGCTATGAGGAATCAAGTGGGAAGGGTAGTCATGACAAATATATGAGGTTAATATCATGTGAATATGAATTTATATTGTATGCTTGTATTATGTTTATGCTTATGGGAAGCCTATTGGAAAAGTCATGAACTGAAAAGTATCCTTCCAATAGATTTAACCATTTATCTACGACGTCTTCATCTATCAGGCCTTTGAATATGGGAATATCGAAGTTAACTTGTACCTTAAAAGGAGTGGTGCCTCTAGAGTGGCTGTTGGATGAAGATGCATCACCTGTGGGTAGTCGTCGAAGGATTTGGGCAAAGCTATCCATCATCATGTCCCCGATTGGAAAAGTCATGACTGATGGGAAGCCTACTGTGAACAAAAGGAAGAGAGTGAACCCTCGCTGTTTTCAGCTGCACTCACTTGGAATTCTTTCCGAGATGCTATCAAGGAACAATATTACCTTGTCGGGAGCCATGAAGATAAATACATAAAGTGGACCACACTACGACAGGGAAGGGACCAAGATGTGTTGGAGTTCACAAATACTTTCCATACCCTTTGCACGAAGTTGGGTATCAAGGATACTGAGCGTCATTTGGTGCTCAAGTACTGCAACTATCTACACAAGTAGATCCAGGACAAGATGGAGTTCTTTGACATTTCCTCGCTCAGCACAGTGTATCGGTATGTTGTAAAGATTGAGCAGAAGTTTAAACAAAAGAATTGGGACTTTGGAGCTGTTAATCCAAAGCAAGGAAAAGGCACCCCAAACCACAGAACAAGGAACCAAGCCAAGGCGGAGCTACCCAGGACAACCCACCGAAGTTGCAAATAAAGAACAACACCACAAAGATGAAGAAGGACATGTGAAAATGGTATGAGTTCCATAAGATCTCCACTCACAATACAAGTGAGTGTCAGACCAAGCAGTCACTGGTGGCCGAGCTGAAGGATTCTGAATTAGACGCAGGTTCTGACTCTGAATCAAAACCTGATAAGGGGATTGACAAAGGGAAGCAGATCCTTAATGCGGAGCCCAGTGCCACTGTGGCCACCACAAGATCTAGAAAATTGAGCTTGAAGACCCAGAGTAGGGGCGATGCCTCTTCCACTCACAAATGTGGGTGAAGGGTTCTTCCTTGCTGTTCATTGTCGACAGTGGGAGCCAAAAAAACCACATTTCAACAGAATTCATGAAGTGGCTAGGCCTAAAGACTACAACACATCCACAAATGTACACCATTGGGTGGCTTCACCAAGGACGAGATCTTTGCGTAAGCCAGCAGTGTCGCCTTCCCTATAGCATCAAGCCCTTCACAGATGAGGTATTGTCTGAAATTGCTCCTCTTGAAGTTTCTGATGTATTGTTAGGAGAACCATACTTGTGGAAGCGACATGCTATATATGAGTCTAGACCTCGCTCTGTGATTATTACTTTGGCTTATAAGTTGTAAAGGATATTATAGGTAGCCCCGCCTACCGCCATCTCTTTGATCACTACAAAGAAATGCAGTAAGATCATTTCCTAGACCAGGAAATTTGTTTTCCTTGTGATTCGCCCCAAGGAAAGAAGAATGTTGTGGCCACGACTTCCAGGCAGGGCTCCTTTGCACAATAACAATAGATGGAGAAGGTCATCGAGGAGTACACAGACATTTTTTCCTCACCGACAGGGGTACATCTGCACTATCAGGTAAAGCACTCCATCGATATGACCCCGACCGCGTCGTTGCCCAATGGATCGATCTATCAATGCTCTGTTATGGAAAATGATGAGATCAAGAGGTAGATTCAGGAACTATTGCACAAAGGTCATATCAGGCCAAGATCGTCACCCTGTGGGAGCCCGATTGTATTGGTACAGAAGAAGAATGGGACCGGGAGACTCGATATTGACTATCAGGTGCTCAACAAGATCATTGTTCGGAATAGGTACCCAATTCTGTGGATTAATGACCTTTTGGACCAGCGCAAGGAGGAAAAATATTTCAGCAAGATTGACTTGAAGTTAGGTTATCACCAGGTGCCTATCGAACCCTCCGATGTGTGGAAGACTGCCTTCAAATTCAAGGAGGCCCTTTTCGAATGGTTGGTCATGCCGTTCGGATTGACAAACGCCCCTGCAACCTTCATGAGACTAATGGACGACATCTTGCGATCATTCACCAATGCATTCATGGTGGTGTATCTAGATGACATCTTGATCTTTAGCCAGAGTTGGGAAGAACACCTCCACCATATTCAGCAGGTCCTTCAAAGCCTTCGACAACACAAGTTGTGTGCTAACTTGGAGAAATGAACCTTTGGCTTGATCTAGGTTCAATATTTGGGGTACATCATTGATGAGGAGGGTGTACATGTGAACCCATTCAAGCTACAAGTCATTCAAGATTGGCTAGCCCCAACCACTCTAACAAAGCTCCGCAGCTTTTTGGGTCTTGCCAATTTCTACTTCGTGTTGGGGTTCTATCATATCGCTTGGCTTTTAAGTCAAATCACCAAGGGCGGAGTGAACGAAAAGCTATTTTGGTCGGAAACCCAAAAGCTATCATTCTCTGAGTTGAAGAATAACCTCTGTTCCGCACCAGTGCTCACATTTCCATACTTGAAACATTTATTTGAGATTGAGACAGATGCCTTCAACTATGCTATTTGGGGCAGTTCTTACTCAACATGGGCATCCAGTGGCTTACCACAGTGAGACACTTTCAGACATAGTCCGAAAGTACCCCACTTACGAAAAAGAAATTTATTCCATTATGTAGGCATGTCGTCGATGGAAGCATTACATTCTGGGGAAGGAAACGGTCATCCACATAGACTATCGGCCTCTACAGTTCATACAAACACAAGGGAAGTTGCAGAATGATCGCCATTAGAAATGGTCCACCTCTTTGCAACAATTCCATTTGAACATTAAGTATAAGAAGGGAAACACCAATAATGTCGTTGATTGCCTCAGCAAACCACCGATCATGGTGCATATCACTGTGCTCGACTCTTGTGGGCACGAGAAGTCGGGGTGGCCGCATGTTTACAAGAGCGATCCGGAATTTGATAGCATATACCAGACACTCCTGGAAGGGAAGAAAGTTCCAAATTTTCACCTTCAGGATGCACTGTTATGCCACTTGGGACACATATGTGTTCCTTCAAGTGAGCATGCCAACATGATTTGGGAGGCGCACTATAGTCGGGTCACTGGACATTTCAGAGTAGAGAAAACAATGGCGGTATTGTAGAAGTATTTTTATTGGCCGAAGCTTCGTCAGGATGTTGGGAAGTACATTAGATCCTGCACCGCTTGCGCCATTGCCAAACCAACCATCAAGAAGTAAGACCTGCATACTCCTCTACCTACTTCTAGCCAGTGTTGGGAATCTGTCTCCATGGATTATATGTTGGGCCTACCTTCTACTAAGAATGGAAACGATTACATTTTCGTGGTCGTCAACAAATTCTCTAAGATGGCCATCATGGCAGCCTACAAGAAGAGCATTTCAGCAGAAGCCACTGCTAAGCTTTTCTTTGAGTGAGTGGGGGTACACTTTAGGATCCCATAGTCCATTATCTCAGATCGGGACAATGGATTCCTAAGTGAATTTTGGTAAAGTCTTTGGTCGATGTTGGATACAAAACTCACTATGTCCACGGCTTCCTGTCACAACAAGTCAAACTACATATTTGACCAAATCAGCATATATAATGTTATCACATCAGGTTATCTCAAACACAACCATCATAGATCAAAATCATAAATCAACCAAAATCATAGATGAAATATAATCATCATATACCATAGTCATAAATCACATGCATAATAAAACTGAAATAAAATGGTGATACTTATCCTTTCATCAACCCTTAGCTTCTACCTTCGTCTTTATTTCATACGCAATTCGGCTCGATTTCTACACCCAAAAAACACCCAGTGCCTTCTCCTCAACCATGTGCATAGACACATAGTGTGCATCACACATATATAGCCACACCTGACACAAAACACCATGCAATACATGCACCTACACCTGACATACAACTCATACACCTACAACTAGTGTATACAATACAATGCATCCATCTATCCTCGATGTGAAATACCACCCAGTGCATGTACCTACATAGAGTACCACACAACGAGTACACACACCACAATACCATGACTACATGATGCATATACATAATACCACACGCCCATAACACGACATCGACGACATGCACACAATACCACACATACACCAGTACCATATGTACAACATGTACAAAGTACCACCTATAAACTGCACCACCTGCATAACATGTTCACAAAATCACATGCACATGACACCACCTGCACAACATGTACACAATGCCACATGTACACTACACCATTGTACAACGTGTACAGAATACCACACATACATAGTACACACACGACATGTACACAACACTACATGCTCATAACACCCTATGTACAACGTGTACATGATGCCACATGCTTGCATCACCACTTGTAAAATCATGCACACAACACCATATGTGCATAGCACCATACGCACACACACTGCATATACTGTAAGAGCAGAGTAACCACATTCTGGTAATTTTCTGCACTATCAGGGAGCTCGCTTGTGCCAACGATGCTTCATGATCATTTGTTGGTTTGGCTGTGTTGCATTGTTGCCTTTCCCCTTTCGGCCTTCTGTCTTCTAGTCTCTATCTCACGACCTTTGTTCTATGATAGAATGGGTCTTCGGGCCTTTGAAATCCTTTCAAATACTAACAATGACTGTTTTATGTTCATTATAGAAAAACGTTGCAACACTGTAAAATCCCACCAAGCTCTGTCTATTTCGGACTTCAAAAGTCCTTAAACAATGTCTATTCCTCTATTGGGTCCATCCTTATCGCTATCGCAAGTGGCAAATGGCATGTTCCCAGTCTTCCCTTTGTATTTTGAAATACGTTAAAATCATGAAAATAACGTAAAAATGGCCTATGGCAGACCTGAAATAATATACAATGGCTTTAAGGAACCCATTCGGGTCTGGCTTATCACATCGACGCTTCATCCTTCGCCTTTTGTTTAATAAATGAAAACTGTGAAAATACATTAAAAAATGGTGTCTAACGGATCTAAAAAATCCATGCAATAATATTTATACAGCCATTGGGTCCGGCTAATTGCCTCTTTCATGCCTTAGCCATTGCCTTTACCAATTTCCTTAGCCATAAACAATCAATGAACACCCCCTAGGATGTCTTTCCCACCATTCAGCTTGGAATACGTGTCCCATCATCCGTGGTATTTATATATTTTTACAGGAAATTTTTCACGAGGGCTGTTACAAACGCCCCTGCAACCTTCATGAGACTGATGGATGACATATTTCGGCCCTTCACCAATGCATTCATGGTGGTGTATCTAGATGGCATCTTGATCTTCAACCAGAGTTGGGAAGAACACCTCCACCATATTCTGCAAGTCCTTCAAACCCTATGACAACACAAGCAATGTGCTAACTTGGAGAAATGCACCTTTGGCCTGACCTAGGTTCATTATCTGGGGTACATCATTGATGAGGAGGGTGTACATGTGGATCCATCCAAGATACAAGTCATTCAAGATTGGCTAGCCCCAACCACTCTAATAGAGCTTCGTAGAATTTTGGGTCTTGCCAATTTCTACCACAGGTTCGTGTTGGGGTTCTCTCATATCACTTGGCCCTTAAGTCAAGTAACCAAGGGCGGAGCGAAAGCAAAGTTCTTTTGGTCGGAAACCTAGCAGTGGGCGTTCTCAGAGTTGAAGAATCACCTCTGTTCTGCTCTAGTGCTTACATTGCCATACCTGCAACAACCATTTGAGATTGAGACAGATGCCTCTGACTATGCTATTGGGGTAGTTCTTACTCAACATGGGCATCCAGTGGCTTACCATAGTGAGACACTTTGAGACACAGTCTGAAAGTACCCCATTTACGACAAAGAAATTTATTCCATTGTGTAGGCTTATCATCAATGGAAGCATTACATTCTGGGAAGGAAATGATCATACACACAGACCACTGTCCTTTACAGTTCATACACACAGAAGGGAAGTTGCAGAACGATCACCATCCGAAATGGTCCACCTATCTGCAACAGTTCCATTTGAACATTAAGTATTAGAAGGGCAACACCAATAATGTCGTTGATTTCCTCAACAGACCGCTGGTCATGGCGCTGATCACTGTGCTCGACTCCTGTGGGAACGAGACATCAGGGTGGCCGCATGTTTACAAGAGTGATCCAGAATTTGGCAGCATATACCAGACACTCTTGGAAGGGAAGAAATTTCCAAATTTTCACCTTCAAGATGCACTATTATGCCACTTGGGACACATATGTGTTCCTTCGAGTGAGCATGTCAAGATGATTTCAAAGGCGCACTACAGTCGGGTCGCTGGACATTTCAAAGTAGAGAAAATAGTGGCAGTATTGCAGAAGTATTTTTATTGGTTGAAACTTTGTCAGGATGTTGGGAAGTACATTAGATCCTACACTACCTGTGCCATTGCCAAACCAACCATCAAGAAGCAAGGTCTATATACTCCTCTACCTACTCCTAGCCAGCCTTGGGAATCTGTCTCCATGAATTATATTTCGGGCCTTCCTTCTACTAAGCATGATAACGATTGTGTTTTTGTGGTCGTCAATAGATTCTCTAAGATGTCCATCATGGCGGCCTGCAAGAAGAGTATCTCAGTAGAGGCCACTGCTAAGCTCTTCTTTGAGTGAGTGTGGGTACACTTCGGGATCCCACTGTCCATTATCTGAGATCAGGAAAACGGACTCTTGAGTGCATTTTGGTTAAGTCTCTGGTCGATGCTGGATACAAAACTCACTAAGTCCACAACTTTCCATCCCCAAACTGATGGCCAAACAGAGGTTTTCAACTGGATGATTGTACATGTTCTGCGCATTTACAACTCAAATCATCCACGCACATGGGATGAAAGTCTCCCCTATGTCCAACACAGCTACAACAGAGCTCTCCACATCTCAACAGGCCACAACCCCTTTCAGGTAGGGTTGGGATTTCAACCATTATGCCCCATTGATGTGGCCATACCATTTACAGCCACTCAGGTAGATTCGACTCACGTGTAGTCTGAAGCTGAAAGGGCTAACAAATTCATTGATCGCATTCAACACACCCGCCAACAAGTCCATGATATATTGGATAGATCCAACGCCAAGTACAAGCAGCGCATGATCAACATCGAGTGCCACACAAGTTCTAGGTGGGTGAAAAAGTTTGGCTTCATTTGCAGAAAGAGCACCTTGTTGGGCCCCACTTCAAGCTTCACCCACTCAGATATGGGCCATACACCATCACCAAGACCATGAATGAAAATGCCTTCAAGCTCAACATCCCATCATTCCTTGGTCTGCACCCAGTGTTCAATGTATATCGCCTTCGGGCATACTTCCCACCATTGTTGGACACATTTGACATTGCAAAACAATTCACACCAACAAATATAAACCCAGACAGCATGGAACGGGCCACCACTAATCGGATCATGGACACACAGATCAAGAGCACTTTCCACCAGAAGATCCAACTATATCGGGTTGTCAAAGCTGGCCAACTCCTTCACCAAGGCAAGTGGCTCACTAGGGAACAAGTTCAGCAAAAGTTTCCCCATCTCATGGAGGAACTCAATGCAATGTATTGCTTCCTAAGGGGGGAGGAATGGTCCAGGTGGATATTTGTGTCCACCTGGATATTCCACTTGGACCCCCAACACTGCCTCTTTCATTTTTTCGGTTTCCTTAATTGTAGCACAGTTTACTATTTTTTGCAGTTTTTCAGGTCCTGAACTTCTGGAGTCGTTTTGAGGCCCTAAACGATGATTTTAGGGAAAACGTAGAGATCTAAAGCGTCCCAAATTAGCATGGCCATTTATTTTTCCACCTTCTCTTCGACATCTTTGAAACGAGGTATTATGATTGCCAAATGGAGATCATATGATAAATTTATGACCCCTAGAAGTTGATGTAACAATTTACCCAAACGGGGCCCACAGTTTTGGTGCTTCATCTCCTAGGGTTAGGTTTTTGGATGTTTAGGGATTTCCATTATTTCTCAATAATAAATAGGCCTTTGAGCCTCATTGTAACACAGTTCAAAGGCATGTAGACACCACATCTCTCCTCAGAGATAAGCTACCATCGCCCGAGCCATCTTATTTCCATTCTATTTGTAAGCATAGTTTAGTATTTTTTTCCATTAATGAAATGAAGTGTTTTTCTGTTGCATTTCTGTGTTTATGATTATATATGTAAGTTGTTGCATTCATGTTTAAGTTCGAATTAGTGGTATCACAGAGGTCTGCTTTTTCTCTGTTTTTCTTTGCATGTCCCCAACGAGGTCAAGGTATAAGGAATTAGGGCTCGATCTGGTTGAACCATTGCAGGATCAACCTTGCAAAACCTGACGAGCTCCCATGGCGAAAGAAAATAAATATGACGGGGCAGTAGATCCTTTCAAAATGTTGCTCGAAGAAGCTCTCGAGGGACAGAGGGACGCGATGATGGATAAGTTTTCCCAGATCCTTCGACGGCTACCCACAGGTGATGCATCTTCATCCAGCAGCCACTTTGGAGGCGCCACTCCTTTTAAGGTACAAGTTAACTTCAATATTGCCATATTCAAAGGCCTGATAGATGAAGATGTCGTAGATAAATGGTTATATCTATTGGAAGGATATTTTTTAGTTCATGACTTTTCCAATCAAGAAAATATTACATTTTCACTTCTCAAAGCCGCCCCACACGTCAAGGACTCGTGGGAAACCTACTGTGACCAAAGGACAAGAGTGAACCCTTGTCGTTTTCAGCTGCACCCACTTGGAATTCTTTCCGAGACGCCATCAAGGAACAATATTACCTTGTCAGGAGCTATGAAGATAAATAAATAAAGTGGACCATGCTACGGCAGGGAAGGGACCAAGATTTGTCAGAATTCACAAATACTTTCCATACCCTTCGCACGAAGTTGGGTATCAAAGCTATTAAGTGGCATTTGGTGCTCAAGTACCGCAGTTGTCTACACAAGTACATCAAGCACGAGGTGGAGTTCCTGGACATTTCCTCGCTCGGCACAGCATATTGGTACGTTGTAAAGATTGAGTAGAAGTTTAAACAAAAGAAGTTGGACTTTGGATCTGCAAATCCAAAGCAAGGAAAACACGCCCCCAAACCACAGAATAAGGGACTGAGCCAAGGCAGGACTAAATAGGACAACCTGTCGAAGCTGAAAGCAAAGAACAACACCACAAAGATGAAGAAAGACACGAGAAAATGGTGTGAGTTCCATAAGAGCTCCACTCACCATACAAGTGAGTGTCAGGCCAAGCGGTCACTCGTGGCCGAGCTCAAGGCTTCCGAATCAGGTGCAGGTTCCGACTCTGAATCAAAACCTGGTAAGGGGACTAATAAAGGGAAGCAGATCATTGATGCGGGGCCCAGTGCCACCGTGGCCACCACAAAGATCCAGAAAATTGAGCATGTAGACCCAGAGGAGGGGGAACGTCTCTTCCACTCACAGATGTGGGTGAAGGGTTCTCCACTACAGTTCATTATCGACAGCGGGAGTCAAAAGAATGTCATTTCAACAAAATTCGTGAAGCTGCTAGGCCTAAAGACTACAACACATCCACAATTACACACAAGGGTGGCTTCACCAAGGATGAGATCTTCGCGTCAGCCAGTAGTGCTGCCTTCGCTATAGCATCAAGCCCTTCACGGATGAGGTACTATGTGATGTTGCTCCTCTTGAAATTTCTGATGTATTGTTAGGAAAACCATACTTGTGGAAGCGACATGTTGTATATGAGTCTAGACCTCGCTCTGTGATTATTACTTTGGCTAATAAGTTGTACAGGATACCAGAGGTAGCCTCGCCTACCGCCATCTCTTTGATCACTGCAAAGCAATGCAGTAAAATCATTTACCAGACCAGGAAATTGGTTTTCCTTATGATTCGCCCCCAAGGCAAGAATAAGGTTGTGGCCAGAGCTTCTAGGCAAGGCTCCTCTGCACAACATCAACATATGTACAAGCTCATGGAGGAATACAGGGACATTTTCGCCTCACCCACAGGGGTACCTCTGCACTGTCAGGTCAAACACTCCATCGATCCGACCCTGGGCGCGTTGCTACCCAATGGACCGATCTATCGAGACTTTGTTCTGAGAACGATGAGATCAAGAGGTAGATTCAGGAACTATTGTATAAAGGGCATATTAGGCCAAGCTCGTCATCCCTTGGAAGCCCGGTTGTATTGGTAGAGACGAAGGATGGGACCTGGAGACTTTGTATTGACTATCAGGTGATCAACATGATCACTATCTGGAATAGGTACCCAATCCCACGGATTGATGACCTTATGGACTAGCTCAAGGGGGCCAAATATTTCAACAAGATTGACTTGAAGTCAGGTTATCACCAGGTTCCTATCGAACCCTCCGATGTGTGGAAGACTACCTTCAAATCTAAGGAGGGCCTTTTCAAATGGTTGGTCATGCCATTCGGATTGATGAACGCGTCTGCAACCTTCATGAGACTGATGGACGACATGTTGCGGCCCTTCACCAATGCATTGGTGGTTGTGTATCTAGATGACATCTTGATCTTCAGCCAGAGTTGGGAAGAACTCCTCCACCATATTCGACAGGTCCTACAAACCCTTCGACAACACAAGCTATGTGCTAACTTGGAGGAATGCACCTTTGGCCTGACCCAGGTTCAATATCTGGGGTACATCATTGATGAGGAGGGTGTACATGTGGACCCATCCAAGATAGAAGTCATTCAAGATTGGTCAGCTCCAACCACTCTAACAGAGCTCCACGGTTTTTGGCTCTTGCCAATTTCTACTGCAGGTTTGTGTTGGGGTTTTCTCATATTGCTTAGCCTTTAAGTCAAGTCACCAAGGGCGGAGTGAAAGAAAATTTCTTTTGGTCGAAAACCCAGCAACGAGCATTCTCCAAGTTGAAGAATCACCTCTATTCTACACCAGTGCTCACATTGCCAGACGTGCAACAACCATTTAAAATTTTGATACACATGCCTCCGACTATGCTATTGGGGCAGTTCTTACTCAACATGGGCATCCAATGGCTTACCACAGTGAGACACTTTCAGATGCAGTCCGAAAGTACCCCACTTACGACAAAGAAATGTATTCCATTGTGCAGGCCTGTCATCAATGGAAGAATTACATTCTAGGGAAGGAAATGGTCATCCACACATACCACCGACCTCTACAATTCATACAGACACAAGTGAAGTTGTAGAATGATCACCATCAGAAATGGTCCACCTATCTGCAACAGTTCCATTTGAACATTAAGTATAAGAAGGGCAACACCAATAATTTCGCTGGTTGCCTCAGCATACCACCAGTCATGACGTTGATCACTGTGCTCGATTGATGTGGTCACGAGACATTGGGTTGGTTGTATGTTTACAAGAGCAATCCAAAATACGGCAGCATATACCAGACACTCCTAGAAGGGAAGAAAGTTCCAAATTTTCACCTTCAGGATGCATTGTTATGCCACTTGGGACACATATGTGTTCCTTCAAGTGAGCGTGCCAAGATGATTTGGGAGGTGCACTACAGTCGGGTCACTGGACATTTCGGAGTAGAGAAAACAGTGGCGATATTCCATAAGTATTTTTATTGGCCGAAACTTCATCAGGATGTTGAGAAGTAAACTAGATCTTGCACCGCCTACGCCACTACCA
Source organism: Pinus tabuliformis (assembly GCA_031772625.1). Classification (NCBI taxonomy): domain Eukaryota; kingdom Viridiplantae; phylum Streptophyta; class Pinopsida; order Pinales; family Pinaceae; genus Pinus; species Pinus tabuliformis. The sequence continues at coordinate 1,647,729,467 of CM062818.1, read as the reverse complement.
AACCAACCATCAAGAAGTAAGGCTTGCATAATCCTCTACCTACTCTTAGCCGACGTTGGGAATCTGTCTCCATGGATTATATGTCGGGCCTTCCTTCTACTAAGCATGACAATGATTGTGTTTTCATGGTCGTCGACAGATTCTCTAAGATGGCCATCATGGCGGCCTGCAAGAAGAGTATCTCAGTAGAAGCCACTGCTAATCTCTTCTTTCAACGAGTGTGGGTACGCTTTGGGATCCCACATTCCATTATCTGAGATCGGGAAAAAAAATTACTGAGTGCATTTTGGTCAAGTCTCTAGTCGATGCTGGATACAAAACTCACTAAGTCCATGACTTTCCATCGCCACACTGATGGCCAAACAAAGGTTGACAACAAAATGATCGTACACATTCTGCAAATTTACAACTCGAAGCATCCATGCACATGGGATGAAAGTCTCCCCTATGTCCAACACAACTACAATAGAGCTCTCCAAAGCTCAACAGGCCACAACCCCTTTTAGGTAAGGCTGGGATTTCAGCCATTATGGCCCATTGATGTGGCCATACCATTTACAACCACTCAGGTAGATTTGGCTCATGTGTATTCCAAAGCTGAAAGGGCTAACAACTTCATTGAGTGCATTGAACACATCTGCCAATAGATCCATGATATATTGGATAGGTCCAATGCTAAGTACAAGCAACGCCATGATCAACATCGATTGTCGCATAAGTTCCAGGTGGGCGACAAAGTTTGGCTTCATTTGCAGAAAGAGCACCTTGTTGGGCCCCACCGCAAACTTTGCTCGCTCTGATATGGGCCATACACCATCACCAAGGTCTTCGGTGACAATGCCTTCGAGCTCAGCAACCCACCGTTCCTTGGTCTGCACCTAGTGTTCAATGTAGATCACCTTCGACCATACTTCCCACCATTGTTGGACATATCTGACATTGCAGAATAGTTCAAACCAACAAAGATAAACCCAGACTGCATGGAACAGGCCTCCACTGATCAGATCATGGACACACAGATCAAGAGAACTCGTCAGCAGAAGATCCAACTATATCGGGTTGTTAAAGCTGGCCAACTCCTTCACCAGGGAAAGTGGCTCATCAGGGACGAAGTTTAACAAAAGTTTCCCCATCTCATTGAGGCACTCAAGGCAATGGGACCATTGATTCCTAAGGGAGGAGGAATGATCCAGGTGGATATTGGTGGCCACCTGCCTATTCCACTTGGACCCCCAACACTGTCTCTTTTAGTTTTTTGGTTTCCTTAATTGTAGCACAATTTACTATTTTTGGCAGTTTTTTCGGGTCCTAAACTTTCGGAGCCATTTTGAGGCCCTAAACGACATTTTTAGGGAAAACATAGAGATTGAAAATGTCCCAAACTAGCTTGGTTATTTATTTTTAACCTTCTCTTTGACATCTTTGAAACGAGGTATTATGATAGTGAAACGGAGATCGTATGCCAAAGTTACGACCCCGGGAAGTTGATGTACCAATTTACCCAAACGGGGCCCATAGTTTTGGCGCTTTATCTCCTAGGGTTAGGTTTTTCGATGTTTAGGGTTTTCCATTATTTCTCAATAATAAATAGGCCTTTGAGCCCCATTATAACACAGTTTAGAGGCATGTAGCCACCACATCTCTCCTTAGAGATAAGCTACCATCGACCGAGCTATCTTATTTCCATTTTGTTTGTAAGCATAGTTCATTGTTTTTTCCATTAATGAAATGAAGTGTTTTTCTGCCGCATCTCTGTATTTATGATTATGACTGTAAGTTGTTGCGTTCCTTTTTAAGTTCAAATCAGTGGTATTAGATCGGCCTGCTTTTTCTCTGTTTTTCTTTGCATGTCCCCAACGAAGTCAAGGTATAGGAATTAGGGCTCGATTTGGTTGATCCCACAGTCGTACACAATTGGGTGGCTTCACCAAGGACGAGATATTCACGTCAGCCAATAGTGCCGCCTTCGCTATAACATCAAGCCCTTCACGGATGAGGTATTGTGTGACATTGCTCTTCTTGAAATTTCTGATGTATTGTTAGGACAACCATACTTATGGAAGTGACATGTTGTATATGAGTCCTCACTTTGTGATTATTACTTTGGTTAATAAGTTGTACAGGATACCGGAGGTAGCCTCGCCTACCACCATTTCTTTGATCATTGCAAAGAAATGTAGTAAGATCATTTCCTAGACCATGAAATTTGTTTTCCTTATGATTCGCCCCCAAGGCAAGAAGAAGGTTGTGGCCACGACTTCCAAGTAGGGCTCCTTTGCACAACAACAACATATGGACAAGGTTGTGGAGGAGTACAGGGAGATTTTTGCCTCACCCACTGGGCTACCTCTACACTGTTAGCTCAAGCACTCCATCAATCTGACTCGGGTGCACTATGGCCCAATGAACTGATCTATTGACACTCTTTTCTGGAGAACGATGAGGTCAAGAGGAAAATTCAGGAATTGCTGCAGAAAGGGCACATTAGGCCAAGCTCGTCACCCTGTGGGAGCCCGATTTTATTGGTACAGAAGGATGGGACCTGGAAAATTTGTATTGACTATCGGGCACTCAACAAGATCACTGTCAGGAATAGGTACCCAATCCCACGGATTGATGAGCTTCTGGACCAGCACAAGGGGGCCAAATACTTCAGCAAGATTGACTTGAAGTCAGGTAATCACCAGGTGCCTATCAAACCCTCTGATGTGTGTAAGACTGCCTTCAAATCCAAGGAGGGCCTTTTCGAATGGTTGGTCATGTTGTTCGGAATGACGAACGCCCTTGCAACCTTCATGAGACTGAAGTATGACATCTTGTGACCCTTCACCACTGCATTCGTGGTGGTGTATCTAGATGACATCTTGATCTTTAACCAGAGTTGGGAAGAACACCTCCACCATATTTAATAGGTCCTTTAAACCCTTCGACAACACAAGCTATGTGCTAACTTGGAGAAATGCACTGATGGCTTGTCCCAGGTTCAATATCTAGGGTACATCATTGATGAGGAGGGTGTACATGTGGACCCATCCAAGATACAAGTCATTCAAGATTGGCGAGCCCCAACCACTCTAACAGAGCTCTGCAATTTTTTGGGTGTTGCCAATTTCTACCACAGGTTCGTTTTGAGGTTCTCTCATATAGTTTGGCCTTTGAGTCAAGTCACTAAGGGTGGAGCGAAAGCAAAGTTCTTTTGGTTGGAAACCCAACAACGAGCATTCTCTGAGTTGAATAATTGCCTCTATTTTGCACCAGTGCTCACACTACCAAAACTGCAACAACCATTTGAGAGTGAGACAAATGCCTCCAACTATGCTATTGGGTTAGCTCTTACTCAACATGGGCATCCAGTGGCTTACCACAGTGAGACACTTTCAGACACAATCCGAAAGTACCCCACTTATGACAAAGAAACATATTCCATTGTGCAGGCCTGTCGTCAATGGAAGCAATACATTCTAGGGAAGGAAATGATCATCCACACAGACCACCAGCCTCTATAGTTCATACAGACACAAGGGAAGTTGCAGAACGATCGCCATCAGAAATGGTCTGGACACCTATCTGCAACAGTTCCATTTGAAGATTAAGCATAAGAAGGGCAACACCAATAATTTCATTGATTGCCTCAGCAGACCACCAGTTATGGCGTTGATCACTATGCTCGACTCTTGTGGGCATGAGACATCGAGGTGGCCACATGTTTACAAGGGCGATCTAAAATTCGGCAGCATATACGAGACACTCCTGGAAGGGAAGAAAGTTCCAAATTTTCACCTTCAGGATGCACTGTTATGCCACTTGGGACACATATGTGTTCCTTCAAGTGAGTGTGCCAAGACGATTTGGGAGGCACATTGTAGTCGGGTTGTTGGACATTTCAGAGTAGAGAAAATAGTGGCGGTACTGTAGAAGTATTTTTATTGGCCAAAACTTCATTAAGATGTTGGGAAGTACATTAGATCCTACACCGCCTGTGCCATTGCCAAACCAACCATCAAGAATGAAGGCCTATATATTCCTCTACCTACTCTTAGCCGGCCTTGGGAATCTGTCTCCATGGATTATATGTCGGGCCTTCCTTCTACTAAGCACGACAAGGATTACGTTTTCGTGGTCGTCGACAGATTCTCTAAGATGGCCATCATGGTGGCCTGCAAGAAGAGTATCTCAACAAAGGCCACTGCTAAGATATTCTTTGAGCGAGTGTGGGTACACTTTGGGATCCCATAATCCATTACCTCAGATCGGGACAACAGATTCCTGAGTGCATTTTTGTCAAGTCTCTGGTCGATGCTGGATACAAAACTCACTAAGTGCACGACTTTCCATCCACAGACTAATGGCCAAACAAAGGTTGTCAACAGAATGATCGTACACGTTTTGCGTATGTACAACTCGAAGCATCCACGCACATGGGATGAAAGTCTCCCCTATGTCCAACACAAATACAACAAATCTCTCCACAGCACAACAGGCCACAACCCCTTTCAAGTAGGGCTGGGATTTCAGCCATTATGTCCCATTGATGTGGCCATACCATATAGAACCACTCAGCTAGATTCAACTCACGTGCAGTCCGAAGCTAACAGGGCTAACAACTTCATTAAGCACATTCAACACATCCGCCAATAGGTCCATGATATATTGGAAAGATCCAATGCTAAGTACAACCAATACCGTGATCAACATCGAGTGTCGCACAAGTTCCATGTGGGCGACAAAGTTTGGCGTCATTTACAGAAAGAGAGCCTTGCTCGGCCCCACCGGAAGCTTCGCCTACTCCGATATGGACCATACACTATCACCAAGGTCGTCGGTGTCAATGCCTTCGAGATCAGCATCCCACCATTCCTTGTTCTGCACCTAGTGTTCAATGTAGATTTCCTTCGACCATACTTCCCACCATTGTTGGACACATCTGACATTGCAGAACAACTCACACCAACAGAGCTAAACCCAGACTTTATGGAACAGGCCACCACTGATCGGATCATGGACACACAGGTCAAGAGCACTCACCAGTAGAAGATCCAAATATATTGGGTTGTCAAAGATGGCTAACTCCTTCACCAGGGCAAGTGGCTCACTAGGGACAAAGTTCAGCAGAAGTTTCCCCATCTCATGGAGGCACTCAACGCAATGGGGACCATTGCTTCCTAAGGGGGGAGGAATGATCTAGGTGGATATTGGTGGCCACCTGCCTACTTCACTTGGACCCCCAACACTGTCTCTTTCAATTTTTCAGTTTCCTTAATTATAGCACAGTTTGCTGTTTTTGGCAGTTTTTCGGGTCATGAACTTTCAAAGCCGTTTTGAGGCCCTAAAATGCGTTTTTAGGTAAAACGAAGACACTGAGAACATCCCAAAAGTGCTTGCCCATTATTTTTGGTATTCTCTTAGAGATCTTCGAAACGAGGTATTATGATAGCCAAACAGAGATCGTATGCCAAAGTTACGACCCCAGGAATTTGATGTACCAATTTACCCAAACGAAGCCCACAGTTTTGGTGCTTCATCTCCTAGGGTTAGATTTTTGGATGTTTAGGGTTTTCCATTGTTTCTCAATAATAAATAGGTCTTTGAGCCTCATTGTAACACAGTTCAGAGGCATGTAGCTGCCACGTCTCTCCTTAGAGATAAGCTACCATCACCCGAGCTATCTTATTTCCATTTTGTTTGTAAGCATAGTTCAATATTTTTTTCCATTAATGAAATGAAGTGTTTTTCTGCCACATCTTTGTGTTTACGATTATATCTGCAAGTTGTTGTGTTCGTTTTTAAGTTTGGATCATGATAACCAAATGAAATTGTTGTAGAAAACCCATCCATCTAAAATAGCATGACTGCTGCAACTTTGAATGTGACTGTACATACTTCAATGGTTAATGGTCAGTACAGATGATGGTCTCCTTTCCCATCAAATAATGCTTCCATTTCTTAACACTTTGTACCAATGCATAGAGTTCTTTGTCATATATGGGATAGTTAGTTACAACTCCATTAAAGATTTCAGAATGAAATGAAATGGGCTTACCATGCTACAATAGAACTACTCCCATGGCATAATCGCTTGCATACATTTGAATCTCGAATGGTTCTCTAAGATCCGAAAGTGCTAATACCAGTGTTGAACTTATCTTTTGATTCAAATCATCAAATGATTTATGTTGTACATATCCCCAATGGAAGACTTTTTTGACACTTGTCAATGCATGTAATGGAGCTGCAATGGAAGCAAAACTAGCAATAAACTTTCTCCAATATTGTGTTGCCCCTAAAAAAGTTCTTACCTCTGTAACTGTATTGGGCTTGGGCCAATTTAGAATGACCTCAATCTTAGAGGGGTCTATCTTCAACTCACCTCCTCCAACAATGTGCCTCAAATAAACTGAGGAAGTCTTTCCAAATTCACACTTCGGCGTCTTTAAAAACAACTGTTCTTTTCTCAAGACATCAAGTACTTTGTTTACATGTATGATATGTTCATCTCTTGACTTGCTGAATATGAGGATATCATTTAAGTAGACAATGACAAAATCATCTAGAAATGGTCTCAATACATCATTCATTACCCTCATGAAAGTAGTTGGAGCATTTGTAAGACCGAAATGCATAACAAGCCACTCAAACAATCCTTGTTTAGTTTTAAATGCAGTTTTCCAAATGTCTTCTTCAACCATCCTAACTTGATGATAACCGCTTTGTAAGTCTAACTTAATGAAATACTTTGTATACCTCAACTGATCAAGAAAATCATCAATTCTTGGGAGTGGATAACGATTCTTTACCGTGATTTTGTTCAGTGCATGGAAATCCACACACATGTGCCAAGCTCCATCCTTCGTTGGCACTAAGACAATGGGCGAACCACATGGCCAAGTAGATGGGTGTATGATACCTTTGCTCAACAATTCTTGAATTTGCTTTTTGATTTCCAAACTCTCCATAACAGACATGCAATACATGTCAATGTTTGGAAGTGGAACATCCTGTTGCAACTGAATCTCATGCTGAATTCCCCTCTTGGGAGGTAACCCCTTTGGTTCCTGAAACATCTTGCGATGCTTTCTTACCACATCAAACAAATCAAATTTCATTTTCACAACCTTCAAAAGTTTCATAATCAATATCATTCTTTTTCTTGATCATGAGAAGAACAAAATTTTTACTTGCATTTACTAGTCTCTTCATTTGTCGTGCATTAACCAAAGAAATGTTCAGCTTTTTGCGATGGGCTCTCACTATGTACTCCACCCCATTATTGAGCCATATGTATTTGTTGTCATGGTCATAAAATACTGCTTTTCTATGATATAAATAAGGACTACCCAAAATGATTCTTGATATGTCAAGTGGAACTACATCTAACTCAACTTCATCAATGAACTTTTCAGTAACGGAAAACTCGAATAAACACTTCCTTGTAACCTGTAAGTTTGCATTGTTAACTATATAACCCAATGGATATGGCTTATGATGAGGTACAATTTCAAGGTTTACTTTTTTAACCAAGTCTTCTAAAATCAAGTTTGATTGTGACCCATTATCAAATTAATGCATCAATCTTTATATGATTTGAAACCACTCTAACATGAAACAACTCTATTCTTGACTCTTCATTTGGAGTGTTGTTTTGAATATGTGATGAACTAGTGCTTGCAATAGTTCCTTTTCCTTTTGTAACCATGGCTGAAATCTTGGTCTCATTACCAGAATCTGAACTGAGGTCATGTTGTGTGGTATAAGTCGTCTTTTGTTTTCCCTTTTTGTTTTGTTTCTAAAGCCTTAATTCAAGATGCAATTTCTAGCAGTGGGCTTCATCATGCCCCTCTTTGGAATAGTGTTTGCATGTGATTTTCTCCCCTTATTTCTTCACACTTTCATTCCTCTTTCCCTTCCATTTTCCACCCTTTTCTTTCTCCCTACCCTTGAATGAAGTAATCTTACTACCCTCTTCCCGAATGTTCTTTCCTCTAGATTCAAGGTGCGTGGCTTGCACACATACCTTATCTAAGTTATTTGGATTAAATATAAGGATAATATGTTTCAAAGAGGAATGTAAACCCCCAATATATTTCAACAATGTATCTTGGGAATTCAAATTCACTCCTAATAACAAAGCCCTTTTTCTAAACTCTTGTGTATAATCTTGAACTGTTTGGCCTTTAAGCTGCCTAAAATTCTGCCAACTCATAATGACTTTTGCATATAGGCTAAAGGATAAAACTATCTTTTAATCGTAGAAACAAATTCAACCCAAGTGAAGGATATCTTACCATGGATTCTCATTTCCTCTTGAGTCTTTTCTTCCCACCAAACTAGTGCAGCTCCTTCTAGCCTCAATGAAGCCAACTAGATCTTTATGTCATCTTCTTGAAGGTTTTGAATTCTACAATATACCTCCAACTGTCGAATCCAATTGTCCAACTTTTCTACATTCACCTCGCCATTGTACATGGGAAGTTCAAATTTTATGTCCAATTCAGTAATGGAGTTTTTCCTTTTGGGGTTTTGGAATGAGTATAGGCAGTTTTAGTGGTGGTAGTGGAAGATGATGTTGTGTGAGATAATGGAGATGATAAGGAAGATGATGAGGATGGTGGAGATGGAGGTGGATTTCCACCATTCCCTTTGGAATCCTTATTCTCATCTTTTTTGTCCCCTGAGCTTCCTTCTCCATGTGGAGGTTTAGAAGTCTCTCCAACCATTCTAGTGTTCCTCTCTTCATAGACGACTTTAACCATCTCAGTCAAAGTATAGAAAGATTTCTTGAATTCTTCCTCTTTTGAAGAGTGACCTTCGAGCTCTCTTTCTTCAAACATAATGGCTATGGATTTAGGCTCAGAAATTGTAACTGCTTGTACCTCTTCAATCTCGGTTGAAGACAAAACTTGAGGAGTTTCAAGTGCAGCTAGAATTGGAATTTTGGGTGGTGGAGATTGTGGCCTTGTGGCTCTCCTTCTTCTGGGCATTACCTTAGGAGTTGCAACCAATAGCTTCCCTTCTCCTTTTTGCAACTTTAACCTTGTAAGCATCACAATTTTGCAACCATTAAAACCCTAATTGCACAAACTCAAGAAATCAAGCAATTCAACCTTTGCTCTGATACCAACTTGATCTATTTTTGTATGATTAGTTTTGTTGTGCTAATAACAATTACAGATTTATAAATATGTGCATGCTTATTTCTCCTTGTGCTGAGGTTTCATTAGCTATTTGTGTATACAATCAGGTAAATTTCCTTAAGTTTAATAAGGCATTCATGAGCAAAATAGCTTCAAAAACAAATATTGAACAACAATCATGTATAGTGAAGCAAACCATCAAAGAGACACATTAACACCGTGATTTGATGAAGGATTTCACCCCTCCTAGGTTATATCTCCTTGGTCCAACTTCCATGGCTTGAACCTCTATATTCGCTGAATGTGGAAAAAATGTTGTTTACAAAGCTCTATGGCTCCTGATACCTGCACCAATGTGTTCAAAATGTCCAAATTAGCCAAGAACACCTCTTTCTAAGCTCAATTTGGTCGAAAATTTCTCAAGATATGCTTCATTCAATTTTTCCCTAGGAAACCCCACTAAAACTAGAGAAAACTCCAATTAGCACCGCCAAAATTGGCAGTCTCGCCGAATTTGGCACGACTCCAAAATTACCGCCAACATAAAATTCGGATTAATTAAATTTAAATCCAGATTAGCAGTGCTAAGCGCGCTTATCTGTTAGCGCTAGCCCTTGGGTATGTTGAGTGGTCGTATGGTGAGGGGCGTTGGCCCGTAGGGATGGCTCCCTCCACTCCCCCCGTTGGCATCATTGTATGGTTTAAATGAGATATCGTGGCCACTGTTTAACAACTCGTTGTTGGCGCAATGGTTTTCAACTGAGTTTGGGAGGGGGAGGTCACAGGTTCGACCTGCGGATTTAAACTTTGTGCCATAATATATTTTGACGCTTTGATATAGTTTGGAAATTTGTAATGTGTGTGTATATATATATATATATAGATATATATATTATATTAATATTTCTAAAAAAATTAATTTCCACATAGTATTCATAATGAACTCATAATTCCACTTTGGAGGACATTGGGTAATTTCACCTTCACACAACCAAATTGGCGAATCCTGAAGTGACACTTTTCACATCATCATTGGGAAAAAACTGAAGAAGATTCCCATCATGCTGACTGTACTTCCATGTCATCATTTTGTCTTGTTCTACAATTTTTTTAGTTATTTAGGAAAACGAACAATAGGCCTTTTCTCCCTCATCCGGACTCGGTTTTTAGTGAAACAAATTGCGTTGTGATCGCCTTGATGAGACAGACACAGTGGTATAGGTTTTGAGCCAATATGAGAACTTTGATTTTTGAGCTACATACTGAGCACCTGATCAAATGGTCTATGGTGAAAGGGTCTTGGGGGAGGAAGTTATATCCTCTGTCTCAATTGTCAGGTTGTCTATTGATTCTAGGGCAAGTGTCTAGAGTTATTGTGATGATCTAGTTTATTGGTTCTTTGGTCTTGTAGAAGGATGGCCTCATATGTACTCGTGTTATTATGCAAGTAAAGGCATTCATAGTAGCTATTAGAAGTGTGTACCCCAGGTCTTAGTTATGTCGCTGAGACAAAGGATGTGGTGTAGGTGAGGAGGTGATGGCAAAGCCTAGGAAGGGAAACAAGGCACTAGAATTTTTTCACATGACTCTGTTGCTACCTTTTTCAACACTGTGCCACCTATACACTTGAAGGGAAATTCACAAGCTTGAGACCCAAGCTAGGGCTGAATGAAAATTCCTCTCAGATTTTGAGCTCATGGAGGATATGTCGGCTTGGGTACCTGACCCTAGGCATACCAAGGCAGGAAGAAGCAATGCCTAAACTTAGTGGCTCTTCATTGGCAAATGAAGACTTTGTTAGGCCTACTCTTGAAGGGTAAGAAAATCGAGAAATACAATATTTTTCATCTCTAGAGGACATTAGAGAATGCTCAAGAATCATACGTTTTGGTTGGAAAATATTGACTCCTGCTTGGTGCATGTAGAAAGCCACATTGCACGTGAATAGGATGGGGGGACTTGATGGATCCTTCTGGTTCTTGCGCAAGTGCTTCAACAAATATTTGTCCTTTGGAAAATGACCAATGAGCTTGGTCAGATGGTGATGTAGCATGAGTGTTGTAGTGAAGTTTATTGGCTTGTGATGCAAGGAGTTTGACATCTCTTTTGGTCTCCTCGTCATATGTTGGTTTGCATGGTGGTTCATGGTTTTCTTGTTTGGGACTCGTCATTTCATTTGGTCTCCTTGTCATTAAGACAATGGTTGGTTGCGGGGATATAGTCCTGGTGTGTCTTTCTAGTGTAAGGGCCATGAAATTTTGCATGGAAGTTTGTTTTTTTTAGTAGACCCTTTGTGGTTTGAAATCCACTGATGTTGTTTGTATTTTGGAAACATGGTTGTTGTCTCTGCATGGGTCTATAGGGTAATGATATAGGGCAATTATGGTCTGCGTTATTTGTATTTTGGAATCATGGTTGCTATCTCTGTGTGGTTTTGTAGGGTAATGATGAAAGGTCAATTCTGGTAATGATATAGGTCAATTCTGGCCTTGGTCCTTATGTAATATGGGAATGGAGACTTTGTTGGTTTGGTCGACTAGTGTAGCATGTTAAGGAGAGACTAAATCCTTCATGGTCACTTTGGAAATTCATGTAAATCCTTGTAAATTTGTTTTTGAGTAATATAAATCTTAATTCACACAAAAAAATACTCCATTTTACTGACACTACAACAATTCTCCCATATTGAACCGATATATAAATATTTACAGTCATTTACAACCACTACAACATTTCCCCATATTGAGACAACATTTAAATGTTTACACTCATTGACAAACATTACAACATCTCCCCCATACTGGGTTGTAGGGTGCCTCTCGGCACATAGAGATCACACAATACACCATTCAACAATGACTTAAACAAACTGACACTTGCATTGTGGATACCAACTAACAATAGATGCAAAGGGATATCATTATGGATACACACATATTAATGTAGAGGATCTACTGAGTATTAAAATTCATGGGTGTTGGAATTAATTATTGTTAACATTGAAGGAAATGGACAAAAAAACCACAATTCCACAATAATTAACCATAATAAACATAAAGACTTCGTATGGAAAGAAATCTAGTGTTAAATGCTTATGCACTCATTCTTTACTTCTCAACAAGAAAAAAATTACAATAAAGTCTAGTTCTTTGCTCACTTACAATTTCATCAAAATTATTTTATTTAGATACTCCCTATTGGCGTGCTTAAGTTTATAGGTAGCATTGGCCTTGCTGAGAGCAATTAGAGGCCATGTGTTACTGTCTCTTCAACTCCATATTTTCATTACCCTTCCTCTCCCTTTCATCTTTTGTCAACATCATTCTAACTAGACTTCCTTCTAGTTGTCATTTTCATAGTGCTTAACATGGAAGAGTAACATTTTGGAGCCAAGTGGTAGTGAATTAGTATAACATATGGCACTTTACGCTATCAACTACATCCTCCTACATCATCATCAACTTCCATCGTCATAAATTCCACTCCCATAGAAAAAAACCTATGCTTTGTCATAATTTTCATAATTAATCATTCAACATTTCTTGTGATTTAATAAATAAAATAATAATATATTTATACTAACTATTTTTGAAAAACATACACAAAACTATCAATAATTTTATTTATAAATTTATTCCTAAAAATTCTATAAAAATAAATATAATAAATATATATTAAACCTAAAAAATATAATCTCATCTCCCTCACACTCTATCCCATATTGATATTGAGACTAGTCCATATTGCAATTGAGACTACTCCATAGTGATTTAGAAATCTTTTTATATATATATATATATATATATAATGGTCTAGCGATCATATTGTAAGAGTAACTCATACATAATTCTAAGAGTAAATTATTACATAATTCTAAGATTGATATTGATATTCCCCTCTAACAATTCCATAAACAATTACATTGCATGATATTAACAGACTAGTTATCATTGGAAATCCTTACATGCCATAATGACTTTCATGGTTGGGATTGCCATGATTGAAAACTTAATATCTTCATGGAGTGTTCGGGAAAGGCCGACAGAAAATAATATGGAGGATTATTCGATGGATGAATGCTCGTCATACGCTGTTGCGGCAGTATCAGTGAATTTGTTTTAGGGATTTACGGAGCAGGCGACACGGCACGCAATTTGAATCTCATCTGCTTACCCCAACTCAATGGCGATGGTGGCGACTGCGAGGAGGGCAATGCTTTGGAAGAATTCTCAACGCTCCTTCCACACCTTGAATGCCAGTGGCGACTCGCACACTAAAACACTCTGTCAGACCAACAGGCTCACAGAGGCAGTGGAGACCTTTAGGCATCTGCTATCAGCTAACTCTAATCCCACCATCACCACTTGCAATCTTTTGTTAAGTAGCCTAGTCCGACGGAAGCAACATTAATCAGCATTGCGTATTTACTGACTTATGGTTGAAGCAGACATTGTTCCAAGTCTGGTTTCTCTGAGCATTGTTATCAACTGCCACTGTGAAACAGGTATAATGGATTATGCTTTCAAAGTGTTTGAAGGAATGGAAGTACATGACTATATTCCAAATGTCGTAATATTCAGTACCCTCATCAAAGGGCTTTGCAGGACGGGCAGGACGGAGGATGCTGTCAAACTGCTCAATCAAATGGTGAACAAACGAGAGCTTCCTAATCTTTTAACCTGTAACAACCTAATAGATGGGCTCTGCAAGAGAGGGAAAACCCACGAGGCGTTTGTATTGATAGTTGTTATGCTGCAACGGGGTCATGAGCCCAACACTATTACATTTACTACCCTCATGGATGGACTGTGCAGAGAAGATAAGCTACAAGAGGCCAATCAACTACTATATCTGATGTTAAATGAAGGGCATAACCCCAATGTTATTACATTTACTGCTTTAATTGAGGCCAATCAACTACTATATCTGATGTTAAAAGAAGGGCACAACCCCAATGTTATCACATTTACTGCTTTAATTGATGGTTTCAGTAAGGAAGGCAAGTTGGAGGAGGCTAGGAAGCTTTTTTATGAAATTCCCAACATAAACATATGGCCTGATACTATCACATACAATGCGCTGATTGATGGGTTCTGTAAGGACGACAAATTGGAGGATGAGATATATGCCCAAAAGCTGTCACAAACATTGCATTTATCCATGGTTTCTGTAAGGTAGGCAAGTTGTAGGAGGCTATGAAGCTCTTCTATGAAATGCCAGAGAAACATGTGCCCTAATGCTGTCACATGCAATGCACTTATCAATGATTTCGGTAAGGTAGGCAAGTTAGAGGACGTTATGAAGCTATTCTATGAAATGCTCAACAGAAACACAAGTCCAAATGTTGTCACATACAATGCGCTTATTGATGGTTTCTACAAGGGAGGTAAGTTGGAGGAAGCCAGGAAGTATTTTTAATGAAATGCCCAACAGAAATATATGCCCTGATACTATCACATTCAATGCGCTTATAGATGGTTTCCGTAAGGGGGACAAGTTGGAAGAGGCTGCAAAGTTCTTCTATGAAATGCCTGACTGAAATGCTGTCGCATACAATGTGCTTATCGATGGTTTCTGTAAAAAGGGCAAGTTGGGGGAAGCTGAGAAGCTCTTCTATGAAATGCCTGACCGAAACATATGCCGTGAAGTCATCCCATACAATGCGCTTATCGATGGTTTCTGTAATGGGGGCAAGTTGGAGGAGGCTAAGAAGCTCTTCTTCGAAATGTTCGATAGAAACATAAACCCCAATGTAGTTACATATACTGTGCTTATCAATGGATGCAAGGAAGGCAAGATGGAGGAGGCTAAGAAGCTAAGAAGAAGGCTTCGAGAGCCTTGATGACGTTACAAACAGCATATTGATGGGTGGAGTCTACAGTGTGGGTAATTTTAACAAGTCAAAGCTGTCTGAAGTGATGAAAGATAGCAGTCCAAGAGGCAACTTGCAACTGATGATGTGCCAGATGGGTGGACTTTAACAAGTCAAAGCTATCTGAAATGATGAAAGATAGCAGTCCAAGAAGCAACTTGCAACTGATGATGTGCCCCAAAAAATTTCAATATTCTTCACAATAATAATCTGGAATTGGTTTGATAAAATGGTTAGTGGCTTCTCATTGCCATTGATAGAGTGTGCCTTGTGAATTTCAATGGTGAGTGCACTTAAATGGACTTACCTGGTTCGATGTCTTGAACTGAGGTTTGTTTGCAATTTTGTAATTTTTTTTTTTCTTCTTTCTGAAGGCTGTGTAAAATATTTTGTTTTATTCATTGAATGCCCAGACTCGATATCTATAGAGCACTTCCGCGCCCATTATAGGACACAAAAGTTGTAATGATTGTCAAAACATGTATTAGTTAACTGTTACAGTGTATATTTTTTATTTAGGCACCTGCAACTACTTGATTGTCTAATTTTTACTGTCCAAATTGTAGTGAACTTGTTGCAGTCATCTTAATCCGCGAGTTGTCATGAGTATGCTGCTTAGAGAGGATATCGGTTGGGGACCATTCCATTCTTTTAATCATAAGTTATTTTATTTATGGCCTGGGCAGGTGGGTTCAATCCCATCTCCAGATGTTCAACGAAAATCAATGGGAGCTGGTTTAGTCTATGGGCACACGTACTAAACAAGAGCAATAGTTGCTGGAATCCAGGAATTTTTTTTTCAATTTCCAGTGAACCCTAGGCATGGGATCTCTGTTGTTGTAACTACTCTCAAGCAGTATTCAGAGGGAAAGTATGTTCTCTGAAAGGCCTGGTTTACTCACATGTGATTATAAAAGAGCCTGATTGTACTCACATTTTGAATCCTGTTGTTACTTTATCAATTAAAACAATTATAATTCTTATATTCACATGATTAAAACAATTATATTCTTATATTCACATGATTAAAACAAGCACACTGAAATCATTAACTTTGGGAAAATTTTGGAAAATTCCTATTGAATGGAGAAATATTTTTAATATTAAAAATATACTTTTTAATGTTCACATACATACATGAAAACAAATTTATATTTAGAAATATTTTTAATTTAAAACTGGGTTTTTAAAATTAGAAAAAGTAGAAGTGTGTATTGCTTGCACGAACCTTCTTCTTAAGCGTTTCTTTATTAAAATAATAACCAAGTTTTAAAGTTAGTACATTCGTAACTTCTTACTTTTATAAAAAAAAATCAATAACTTCATTGTTGAGCTTTCTAGGTGAGTAAACACTCATAAAATCTCATGCGAATATTCATAACTTCTTACTTTTATAAAAAAAAAAAATCAATAATTTTATTGTTGAGCCTTTTGGTGGGTAAACACTCATAAAATCTCTTACGAACTAGAATGTGACATGCTGCTAATCAATTAACAAATTTAATACACTGGGTAGAAGAAAGGTGTTCATGTACATACACGAGCTTGAGGTTTTCTTCTCAATTAGTATGGTTCGTTGCAAAGGTCATGTTGTTTCCTCCCACACCCATATATAATTGCATTTTGTTGGTTCTAAGCGATCCTTTAAAAATGGTGGTGGCTCCAAGAAACATGTTGAATGATTGTATTCATACTTGCTCCATGGTATGTGGATTTAACATGACTTCATCTCCATCCCTAGTTTTTGTTTTCATATACCTTCCTAGTTCATACCTTGTGAGGTATTGGGATTTCTACAGTTTGATTCCTTCTCTGTGTTTGGTTTAGGATTGCTATGTTCGGTGAATGGTGGTCCATTTTTCTCTTGGTCACATGTTATCTTACACTTTACTTGATCTACCTTCTTTCCTCCTAGCTCATGAAATCCTCAGTTTTGCTCAGACTCTCCTCGAATCTTGTCCTTTGACCCATGGGGAATTTGAACTTTGAATCACATGATTTACATAGTACTTCATAACCCTCACCAATTAATCTACCACCCATGGGTTAAAACTAGTACTATTCATTACAATTATCAATTATGAATTGAATTGAATAAAATAAAAAAATAATATTATTTAATTACAATTATCAATTATGATTTTTTTTAATACGGGGTTAACCCATGGTGAATTTTAACCTTGAATTTCATGGTTTACACAATACTTCATAACACTTCGATCACCAATTGAGTTGCCCCCCATGGGCTAATTATCAATTATGAATTGAATTAAATATAAAAATATTTAAAAAAAATATTTTGCATTGTATTTCGAATGTATGATATTTAAAATGAATTAATAACATAATATTTGATGAAAAGCTAAGACTTTGAAAAGAAAAGGCATATATGACATTCTTATTATTGCTTAAAATATTATTTTCTTATGTTTTTTTTCTTCTGTTCATAACATTTAAGAAAATTGAAAAAGAAAGAAAGAAACATGAATAGAAAAATTAAAGTAAACACTTTTATCAAAATATGATGAATAAGGCTAAAAAACCAACTTTTAAAAAAGTACATAATTTATGGCTAAAACATTTCAAAATGTCAAAATACTAACTTAAATAAAAGGTGGTATTATTAGAACCATTTTTTGAAATAGGAATAAAAAACCGCTAAACATTGCTTCTAAAAAATGATAACTCTTTAGGTCATGCTGGTAATTATGTTGTTTCATGTATGTAGCGAAGAGCTTCTACTTTTACCAAGTGCTTTGCCTTGATCAAAGCCATTAACCATTTGATTTTTGTTGCAAATTTGTTTCATATCACACCTTCCGATTGAGAGGCTTTTGGTATCCAAAATCTTATCCACAAAGGATATGGAAGCACAAGGCTTCCACTTGTCTCCCCAAGTCCACTACTCCATCATATATGAAGGACATTTGATTATTTTTTGTCTCCATCTGTATGTTTATTTGCCCCATTTCATTTGTTAATGGAGATATTTTTCCCTTCCCCTTGAGTTCTTAGATGAGGTAGGCCTTACCACCTTTAACCAAGAACTATTTGTTCTTTTTCTTGTAGAAACATCACTATCCTAAACAAACACAATTTCACAAGCATATAGTGACATAACTTTAGATTCCACTCTAGTGGCATAATCAACATGAATGTCAATTCTTATTTTGCATCTCTTGGAAATTCTCTTGGTTTATTTATCTAACATCCAACCGAACAAGCATGTTCTTACTAACTCATAAGTTTGTAAACCAGAATCATCTACAAAGGATTTTGGAATGAAATTACATCTAGAACTATTGTAAAAAAAAGAATTTACCTTGCCCTTTGGGGGCAACTTAATTCACAATGGTTGTGTTATGAAGTATTATGTTAAGTACGTGATCTAAGGTTCAAATCCCCCTTATTTGGCATGTAAGCCATGTGTTGGGGTGCATGTGGTTTCACCTAGAGGTGATAGTGATAATGGTGGTAATCGACCCAGTTTCACATGAATAAGAGATCGGCCTAGTTGTTGATTCCTCTAGTTACAAAAAACAAAAACCATTTATCTTTTGGTTCTTCATTTGAACTTTGATTTAGAATAGTATATTTATGTCTCCTCGCAAATCTTGGTTGTTGCAATGTAGTGCAGAGCATGGTTTCATCCACATTGAAGGTGTTTTAAACCTTTGTTTTTTCCACTAGATTTGTACCATTTCGGATGTAATTGTGGATGAAACTTTTAACACTTCCCATCCACATCATAATATTTGCAATGGTTGTTGGGATATTTTCACTATGGGGTTATTGCTACAATATTTTTCCTTTGGTCTTGTTGGTCTCTCTCGACCCTTTTATTACTACACATTTTTGAAATCCAACTGAATGTAGAGAGCTTTCTTATTGGTATCATCTATGATTTTCACACTAAAAGGTTGTAATATCCTTTAGAATGGATTAATAGTTCTCCAAGTTACTTCATCACTACCCTAGGCTCTTATAAAGAGATACCCAACCTCATGGCCCACTTCCGGAATTTGGCCATGTATTTTTGTGCGCTATCTTTGATATTGATGAAGGATTTCAGTTTTAGGAGTTGTTCCTCTTCATAGTCTATGGAATAGAATTGATTTCAATAATTTCTTGAAATCCTCCAATTTTGTAACCATGGGATTTTCACCTAGCCTTAATGCATCTACATAGCTAATAAAGTCTAAACATTTTAAAACAAAAAAATGATTTTTTGTGTTTCTTTTATTAGATAAATGTCAAAATAAACTTGTAGCTATTTTAAATAGAAATTGAAGTTTTCATCATTAACTTGGCTATCATAAGTTGGTATTTCAAGATTTCCTTCAACCTTTGATGAAATATGGGAAGATGAAGGAACATAGTTATTATTACTTGAGTCTCCAAACCGCTTGCCTTTGGAATATTCTAGGTCAACCTTTTCTTCTTCATGCTTAGTCTATGTTGGGTGTCCTTCCTTATCCTTCAAGTCCAACAATAGTATTACTATTTCAATCAATGCAAAATGTCATTGCCCCAACCAAGTGAACTTGACTTAAAAATCTTCTTCATCATGTTCTTAATGAGAAGTCCCACCATTTTGGGTTTGTTACTCCTCTCTAGACTTTGTAGCAATGCTTTTCCACTTGCTTGGTACCCATTATTGGTGTTTACCATACAAGTTGTACGCTAACTATTTTTGAACTTGGGCTTTGATATTATATGCATCATAAATGATAGGCCTATGACTAGTCTATCTCACTAACATGGGTCCTTCTTTGTAGAATCAAAATTGGATGTCCGTAAAATTCATTTTCAAATTGAGATTAAGCTTCTCAAGAGACCAATTCATTAACAACAATGAATATCTTTGTTCCTCTCCAGTTTCAAGGCTTGGTCTTTTTTTTTCTTTTGATTGGAGTGCCAAGATCAATCCCCAACAAAGTAAAATGTTGAAAATTTTAACTAGGTTTGGTCTTCATAATGACCTAATTATGATCATGACATTGTATATTCTTTATAAAGAAAGAAAAATAAATTATAATTTATTTTTGGAGTATGGGTTTGATACTCAAGTTTGAGTGAAAAGCATGTTCTTTGTGCTTTTAGGTCTTCTAGGTCTTTCTAGGATAAAGAATATTATTGATCATGTGTCATATTCCCATTTGGACTCTTTGTAATAAATAAATAAATTTATTTTAACAAGAAAAATCCATTTTGTATCCCAAGATCAAGATCAAGTCGACCTAAAGGAGGATTGTTCGACTCTTAAGAGAGGCTATAAATAGAAGGGATTTTGACCTCATTTGGACACTCAACTCATGCAAGTCTGATCTGCAATAGCGAGGGAGAAAAAGAGATAAAGAGGACGAAGCAGATCAATGTTTCTTAGGTAAATTCTCTCTCCCACTCTCTCTCTCTCTCTCTCTCTCTCTCTCTCATGCGAAGCTAGGGTTTGTGAAGCTCCTAGTTGCAGGAGGTAAAAATTTTAAGGCAGTTGCAGGAGGCCGGAACTGCTAGGCCGGAAATTTTGTTGTTGTCTTAGAAGAGATCTTGTTGGGGGATGACATGGGTATTGGAAGTTTCTTTGTAAGCAGATTCTACAAATATAAGAAGAGACATTTTTCTAGGTTTTCCCTTTTGTAGGGGTTTTGCCCTGACTTAAAGCCTATATCTTGTGTACTTTGTCTCTTGTGATCTTCATTTTTTTGATAATTTCTTGATGATTAAAACTAAAGAAGTAATTAAAGACCAACTAATATCACAAGTAATTATCAAGATAAGGAAAATAAGTTATAATATGCAAGTCTCCATATTTTCCAAAATAAAATCACTCTATCTAAAATCCTAATGGAATACCACATCCTATTTATTGAAATGCTCAACTCCAACACTTTTATCAACAACCCATCCACCCACTCATTATATAATCAAGTAATAAACAAGATGAGCACATCACTTCTCATCATTACTATATCTATAGCCATGGTATATAATATACATATAACTTATATGCTAACATGTGGATATTTGTAGGAATAACAATGTGCACAAGCTAGGTATGAATTGTTGATATGTGTAATGGTTTCTAATGTCTAACATAATGTAATGATCTATAGGAAATTAATAGAACACACATGCTTGAGGGTGTACAGTTTAAATGTGTATTGGCTGTATAATGTTGGAATAGATCTCAATGATTATTGCAAGTGTTTCCCTTTGTTTTATACAAAGTATATGATGCTATTTTAGGTTATGAATGGTTGTTAAATAAAGCACAAGAATGTGGTCTCTAAGTTGCAATTTATAAAAGAGATCACACAACAAACATTTAACGATGACCTAAACAAACTCACAATAGCATTGTGGATACCAACTAACAATACAAGCAAATGGATATCATTGTGGATACAAATCAACTATTCAATCCATACAAACATATTAATGTAGAGGATTGATTGGGTATTCAAATTCATAGGTGTTGGAATTAATTATCATTACCACTGAAGGGAATAGACAAAAAACGAAAACTCCACATCAATTAACCATAATAAACATAGAGACTTAGTACCAAAAAACTCCAATGTTGAATGCATATGCACTCATTCTTTACTTCTTAGCAAGAACAAAATTACAATAAAGTCTAGTTCTCTGTATCATTAACAATTTCATCAAAATAATTTTATTTAGCTACTCTCTATTGCTATGCTTGGGTTTATAGGTAGCATTGGCCTTGTTGAGAGCAATTAGAGGCCAAGTGTCTTTGTCTCTTCAACTCTATAACTGCATTGCTCTTCCTCTCCATTTCATCTTTTGTTGGCATCATTCTAATTAGGGTTCCTTCTAGTCATTTTTTTCTTATTGCTTAAAATGGAAGAGTGACATTTTAGAGTTGTGTCGTAGTGAACCGATCTATCATGGGGAACTTTACACTATCAACGACATCCTCCTACCTCATCATCAACATCCATAGTCATCAAATTCACTTCCATAGGCAAGAGCTTTTGATTTTACCAAGTGCATTGTCCTAATTTGAGTAATTAACTATTCAACATCTCTTGTAGATTAATGAATGAAGTAATGCTAGTATTTGTACCATTTTTTGTAAGTCGCACACAAAACAATAAATGATAATATATATATATATATACCAAGCGATGAGAGGGATCAAATCTCTTAAGATGTAAAATTATTTTTTAGTGTAAAACTTGAGGAAAGGTTTGCACCTCGAGAGATTTGATCCCTCTCATCGTTTGTTAGATCCTTAATTAAGATGAGTTTATGTTGGTTCTTCATAATATTATTTATATTATATAAATTCCACATCTATATATATATATAATTATTTTCATTATGTTGGTTCTTCATAGAATACTTTTAGTAGTAGTACTTTACACTATCAATTACATTCTCCTACGTCATCATCAAGCTCCATAGTCAGGAGCTTCACTTCCATAGGCAAGAGCTTTTTATTTTACTGAGTGATTTTCTATAATTTAAGTAATTAACCGTTTAAAATTTCTTGTAGATTAGTGAATGAAGTAATGATAATATTTGTACTAGATTTTATTTTAAGCCACACACAAAACAATCAATGTTTTTTTTTGTAAATTTATTATAATAAAATCTCTCTCTCTCTCTCTCTCTATATATATATATATCTATATATATATATATATATATATATATATATATATATATATATATATATATATATATATATATATATATATATATATATATATATATATATATCCCCAATGATTAGTTCAAGTTATCTAGAGCTAGACGTGAAGTTCATTGATATTGTTACTAATTGTTGTCGATCATGAGTTCGACTCTCTTTGATTCCATTGGGGAGAGGCCCGTAATCAGAGCCGACAATTTACCTAGTTTACCATCCACAAAAGATGAGGAAGTACTCAAGTTTTTCTTGTGCTTTCATTCCAAGTGTGTGTGTGTGTGTATACACATTAAACATAAAAGATATAATCTCCTCTCTTCCTCACAATCTATCCCATATTTATGTTGCAACTAGTCCATAATGATTTAGAAATATTTATATGCAATGGTGTTTAACTAAAGTGATCATTACTGACAATGATCCATCTTAACTCTGGATTTTAATAGTACCTAATGTGTGGTTTATGGACACCAGATATCCGCCAAAAGGGATTGCTTCCCACCAACTCATTAGTTGGTGGCCTAACCGTAAGAGCATCAAGGAGAATTGATCTTGTGACCCCCCATTAGCAAGGTGCATCAACGATAGTAGCTTGACCAATTGAGTTAACCCTTGGGGTTGAGGATGTATATTACTTTTAACATTTTATTATTTATTATTTTTTAATTGAACCTACATGTAAATGTTTATAAACATTTACACCACTACAACATTGCCCCCATAGTCAGATGTCAAATTCTCTCTACACAATAATAATAAGAGCTGCGTATAGGGGTTTGCAAATATTGCATGCTAAAATAAAAAAATTTAAGATATGTAGCAAGTGGAGATAGATTCTATTCCATTTAATCTACTATTTTACAGAGAATTGATATTGTCTAGAATTATTGAATAGGTGTTTTATTATACACAAAAATATTGTTTCTTTGAAAACCACATACCTTATAATGTTATGGTAAATCTTTCTTCACTACAAAACTACATTTTCTTACTCAATTTTTTTTTTCTTTGTAATCACTATAAAATTTTGATGGTCATCCTAGATTAACTCTTCTCACAGCATAGAGTTGAAATATTTATAATAGAGGGTGATGAAGGACCCACTATAGTCTCTCTCGTCAAGAGAATTAGAGCATCCACATTGATTTGAGCATCAACATTGGTTTTACCTTTTGTGCTAGGGCTAGGGTATGAAACGGGTAGCGATGCCTAATTATAGCTTTTCTATGCCTACCAAAGGCATAAGGAATGGAGAATATTTGACCTAAATCCTTTAATTTAATTATCAATAATTATTATGTGGATATGCATGCCTATTTTGGAATAGGGTTTCCAAAATTTTATTTTAATTATCAATAATTATTAGGTGGATGGTAGAGATTTAAGCTCCAGAGCATATTCTGAAATATTCTTAATAGTAGTCATATGTCAAATGTTGAGATTTATTTTAAAGTAATTAATTAAAAAAATGTCATATGGACATGTGTGATGGTTTTCTGAGCGTGTGGTATTAGTAAACCATGGTATTGACTCATAATATCGTAATGAAGTCCATTTATAAGTTAAAATTATCCACAATAAAGTTGAAGTGAGAAACTAATATTAAAAAATGTATATATATTTAATTCATACATTAATTACTTTTATATCTACCTTTTTTTTCATAGATATTCTCAAAATAATAATTATTAATGAAAAATGTCAAAATAAAATATTAAATTGAGTTAAACCACTATTATTGTTTGAATGAGCAAAATCCTAAAGAAAAACAAAACAATTCCATTTTTTCAATGCAATAACAATTTTAATGGACATTCGTTCATGATTGTAGGAATTTACAGGGTAAGTTTCTCAGATAGAACACTAAAGGACACTGCTCACAAATAGATCACAGATCAATACACCAGTATTCTTGACGTGGTTAAAACCCTCAAAGAGGGAATCAGTCCATGGCCTGAGCCAACGCAGCCACTTCAGGAAATTTATTAATAAAAGAAATAAATTTACATAAGCTTTCCTCATGAATGGTCACCTTACAAATGACCCTCCATGCTATATAGATAGAGATCATGGACCAATCGAGTGTTAAGCCACAAATCAAGTGTCAGTAATATCGAGGAGAGAATGAACCGTCGGATCACTTCACGTCTAGAAGATATCATGACCGTCAGATTGTAAGTTACAATAGTACATAGTAAAGAAACACACTTTACCTAACTCTACACTAGACCAAGTTATGCTTAACTATTTCCTATGTGTCGGAATATCCTAACAATGATGCTATCAAATATAAATAGTTGATATATTCATGAATAGATCTATTGTTATATTTTTGTGGTTAATCTATGTAGATTGACTTTGTAAGCGGGACTATCAATGTAAAAAATTTCTAATTGGAGAAAACATTGAACCAACTCATATTAATACTACATGGTGAAATAGAAAATTATAAGAAAAATTGACTTTGTCACTTGTACGAACTTTACACTTGGAATAAACATTTTACCAACTATTAATACGAAGTGGTCAAGTGGACAATTCAATGAAGAAATAAATCGATGGAGGAGTTTTGGCATCATAAGGATGAGCATATGTTGGTATTTTAGCCTTTCTGGGAAGAATGGAAGCAAGTGCATTGAATTGATTCTCAAATACATTGATTATTTTATGATTTCAGGCATTATATGCAGAGTTTGGATTTTCGAAAAAGATGTGTTTTCATCACCATCATGTGAATCATATCATGTAGCTATTGAGTTGAATTATATTTGTGTCCAAAAGTCAAATTGGCCAAGAATTCTGCCAGTTTAATGTTCAAAATCAATGAATAAAGTACATTTGAAACCATTTAGAGTTCTCCTCAATCATCTTTTATGCTAGGATAGATTTCATTATTTTAAAAAATGATATTCTAGATGATGATCATTAGAATTGTTTTAAAATACTAAAATTTCATTATTTCATTTTAAGGTGATCAAAAAGAAGTTATTATAAGTTATGTTAGGTATCTTCGTATTAGTAATTGGTTTATTTTAAATTAAATGAAAATTTATATGGGTGTACTCACGAATCAATCAATACAATAGAACTATGAATTCTAAGTGATATTTTCTTTACATGCACCTCGTCTTCATGACCACTAAAGTGAAACAAGAAATAAAGACACAAAGGTTACCAAAAAACAAGGGGAAACCTTAGAGGAAGGCTTACCAGTTAAAATGGGAGAAACCTTAAGAAAACCTCCACAAAAATAAACTTGCAAGCACTAAGCAAACCTATTAAAATGGACAGTGGAGAACTAGGTTCTATAATGAAACCTTGAACAATGATTACAAATGAGACCATACCTCGAAAGAATCTTGAGGGGAATAAGCCAAGTGAATTAGAGGAACGACAAGAAGGTTATTTGCATAATCACATGGAAAGGAAATCTCGTTCCTTCTAGATGGTGTGGACCTTTGGCCAAAGCTAAACAAAATAAAACTGCCAGAATAATGCATTAGTAAACTCTGAACCCTGCAGAATGTAAACCATTTATGAAAAATAAGTAAGTTGAGTTCATGCATTTGCTTGAGAAGGTCTGATGCAGGAGCATTCAGCCCAAGGGAAATCATTGTAAATAATAAACATAGGGGGTCAAGCATTTTTAGAATTATTTTCCTAAGTTACAAGTCAGTTTAATATTTAGGCTTTTAAGTGTGATTAATTAGATATTCTCAAAATAAATAAATGAGAACATAGGGAGAGCTTTTAGGCATAAAAGGAATGGATGTGGACCGTTAAGGGATAAGAAGGCTTTTCTGTTTTAAAACAGAGAAAAGATAGAATAAAGCCTCAAAAGGCTTTTGTCATGAATGCATGCATGCAGAAGCTTTAGGCTTCAAGGGTCCAATCCCAGTTTTATATAGATGAATGTAAGCCTACGGGCAAGGGAGAGGCCAATAGAATTGATAATCGGCCCTGTGAAAGAGAGACCACCAGTATTGAGAATCTGGCCTATGTGTGCGTGTATATGAGACCGAAGTCTCTCAATGTAAATTCATGCCTTCAGATTAATATATGCAGAGTTCCTAATTGTGTTAGCACGTATGAAATGCTTGCCCGTGATTGTTTCTGATGTGTAATAGAATTGATGGTTTTCTGTTAAGTAGACATATGTATGCATGTATCAGATAGTTGGTTTTACCGTGAGTTGAAGTTGATGAATTTATCTAAATTTTCCCGCATTATGCTTGATTTAAGCTTGTATGATCGTTTCCTTCTCATTGCTGCGTCCTCGGCCTTTCTGTGTATATTTCTGTTTACACAGAGGATGAATGGTTTCTCACATAAGCGGAACATTGGGCGGACGTGAATTCTTATTAAGATTGGTCCAGACCCATATCGGGTCCGAAACCAATATCGCATCGGAGGAGTGGAGCCTTTCGGAACTGCCGAAGTGTATGCTCAGACAGTCCGGAGCCGAACCATTATAAAGGGGAGCATAAAGTAATATCGGGTCCGCAAGGGCCTTTGGGACTGTCAAGTGTGCGCTCCGATAGCCAGAGCCGAATTATTATAAAGAGCCGATTGAATGGGACGTCGGGTCCGCAGACCCTTTGTATTACAAAACCACCGATGCGAACCTGCCGAAATGACGGACCCGAAATCATTAAGAAGCAAAGTATAAAAGGTTGTCGGGTCCGCCTTGCATCGGAGGTTGGATTCAAAGGGTTGTTGCGATCGCCGAAAGCCAGAACCACTGATATATATAAGGGCAGAGTTATAATATTTGAAATCCATGTGTATCAATTAGAGCGGGGCTTTATAGTGTTTCCCATGTATTAACGTATGTATGTGGCCACAGGGGTTTTAAGGCTTGATTCCTATATAGTAAGGTTTGCGAAGGGGCGGTTAAGGCATGATTTGAAGTTAATGTAAGTCCATCATTATACAAGGCTGAAGCGGGGTTTTAATTACTTAAGGCATATATGGTAATGCTTGTGGGCTTTAAAGCTCATGAGTGGTGGCTTCCGATGCGTATAAAAGCGCCGATAAAAAGGTGGCTCCGATTCTAAAGTAAATCCATGGTTATAAAAGGCTTATAGCCTAGGGAAAGCTTCCGATAGGGCCTTGTGGGGTATTAACCATAGGTCCAAGGTTTGAGATTTTTAACAAGAAAGGGGGTTTTGGCCTATAGCCAAGATCGCTTTTCATCAAGTGGTATCAGAGCAGGGAAAGTTTCGAGAGAAGGATTCTGGAAAGCAGAAGTTGGTATCAGAGAAAATTGAAGGCAAAGCAGCATTATTATCAGAGCAGAAATAAAGTGGGGAAGATTTCTGTGAAGAGGAACATGCACACAAGAAAAGGCAATGAGCTGAATGATAAAAGACTACAGTGGGAGATGTAGCAATTCCAGCAGAGGATTGGAGCAAACAGGAATAGAAAATTCCTTAAAGGGAAGAGGAAAAAAGATTGAAGGAAAAAGGGCTTGACAAACCAACCAGAGTACAAACCATTCAAAGTGCAGAAGAATGGGTGGAACAAGATCATGCTAAGATCTTGAAAGAGAGGTAATATGTTATGCTCTATTTTAAATTAAGAATGTGTGTTTTTATGTTAATGCACAGGTGACAGCAAGAGAAGCTGTGAGAGAAGAACCAAGTGAGTTCGAATGCTCTTATAGAGAAGTGGCAGTGAACCTGAAAAAAATCCAATAAGAAATTGGATAAAGAGGACAACTGAAGTGTTCTCAAGAAAGAGTGGGAGATTGCAGAAGCCTAGAAGGAGCAAAGGTGTTGCTCAGGAAGAGGTTCCAGACAGAGGACCCGTGCTTACCAAAAGACTAAGTGAGGAGAGCTTAGTGAGGTAAGTTTGCAGCCAGGAGGACTAGCTGTTGCAGAGGCTTGTTGCAAAGGAGCTCATGAAGAAAGAAGAGAAGAAGATGACTGCTGATAGTCATAACAGAGGTTCATAAAAAAGCCACAGTAGAGGATATAAGAAAGAGGATGCCAAGGCAAATGGCAAGAAGATGAGTCAAGAGGAAATTGACAAAGAGTTTGCTGAATTAAAAGAACAACTCAATGCATTAAGGAGAATGCTTGAGGAAAGCCAAAGACTAGGTTGGATCTTAAGTAAGAAGCCAGTAAAATGGCATAAGTTGCAGAGAAGGTTGCAACAAAAGGAAGTGAAGTGGTTGAAGGGAAAACTCAAGGAAGTTGAAATGGAAGAATTCATTTGTGAACCAGAACAAGGAGAATTTCTGGGAGATAGTAAAGATGAAGACTTGAAGACTGAAACTTCAAGTAAGACCAAAGGGTCACATGGTTTTAAATCTGACAATTTGTGTATGTTTGCAGGTGAAAGACAATTGACTGATATTGTCATGAAGAAGGAAAAAGACCAGCATAATCAAAATTCTGTTCTGGAAGAGCATGAGGTAGATAGATCTCATATACAACCGGAGAAGATGATCATGGAGGATCAGAGAAGAGGTTCAGAGGAATGCCACAGAGATGAGATGACTACAGAAGTTCGAAAAAGAGAGATGGCAGTAATGAAGGTACAATTGCAGGTACTGGAAGAATGGCTGCGAGAGCAGGAAAATCAAAATAGAAAATGGATCTTTCCACTGAAGGGAAAAAGAGTGATTTGGCAACAATTGTAGAGGAGGTTGAGGCAAATTGTGATTTCCTTGTTAAAAAAGGAACTTAGAGTTCCTGAGCCAGAGATGGAAATTGAAGGTTCCAAATGCAGATTTGTTCAGAAGGAAGTAATGGAGGAAGCAGTCAAGACTAAAAAGTCTTGTGATTTAAAAACTAATGATTTGTGCATGTTTGCAGGTACAGTACAGGGAGATGAACAAGCTTTAGAGTTTGTTCAAGAAGAGTTGAATCTGAAGACTGTTCAGATCGATGCTGAGATAGCAAGATCCCAGGAGGAAATGAAGACAGAGGAAGCAGAAAATGATAAGTATTCTGATACCACTTGATGAAAAGCGATCTTGGCTATAGGCCAAAACCCCCTTTCTTGTTAAAAATCTAAAACCTTGGACCTATGGTTAATACCCCACAAGGCCCTATCGGAAGCTTTCCCTAGGCTATGAGCCTTTTATAACCATGGATTTACTTTATAATCGGAGCCACCTTTTTATCGGCGCTTTTACACGCATCGGAAGCCACCACCCATGAGCTTTAAAGCCCACAAGCATTACCATATATGTCTTAAGTAATTAAAACCCCGCTTCAACCTTGTATAATGATGGACTTACATTAACTTCAAATCATGCCTTAACTGCCCCTTCGCAAACCTTACTATATAGGCATCAAGCCTTAAAACCCCCGCGGCCACATATATACGTTAATACACGAGAAACACTATAAAGCCCCGCTCTAATTGATACACACGGATTTCAAATATTATAACTCCGCCCTTATATATATCGGCGGTTCCGGCTTTCAGCGATCGCAACAACCCTTTGACTCCAACCTCCAACCTCATTGTATAAAGAACCAAAGGAGAATTACACCATTTTATTTGTCCAAAACTTAGTTGCTCAGGACACCCAAATGAAAGAAAACTAAATTCAAAGTAGGGTATTGTTTAGTCAATTTAATGTTCTTAAATTTCAAGCATAAATTATCAACTAGAGTTGGTAAACTTGTGAAGTGCAAGTGCACAACATATGCTAGAAGCCATTCTTACTCTCAGTTTATTATGATGATTGTAGTTTTATGTTTTGTCCTTAATAAATTTGATGAACAAAATATTTTGAGGACTTTAACTAAATTTGAATTTGACTAAGTTCTAAAAACTACAACATTTTTTTTAAGTCCTAACTAATTTATTTGTTAGTAGCTAAAAATTGATTTGAGAAAACTAGAATTCTAGAAAAGAAACAACTCTGATATTTTTATGTCTTTTTAGAAATTTTATGTAAATGGAAACTTAAATCAAAGAATAGATGAATCACTAAATTTTCTGAATCATTATAAAGTAATTATTATGCTTCAGAAAAGAAAATCTCTATGAACTACTTAATCTTTCAAGATAGAACCTGATGAAAACTACAAAGTAAATCTTCTATTGCTCTTCAAATGTGTCTCACAACAAGAAAACTAATCTACTATAAATTACTATTGCATGAAAAGAAACTATGATTATCCCTGCATTTTAACCATTCAGAAAATAAACCTACATGAACTGAAAACAAATCATTTGAACATCTATTTAACAAAATGAAATTCTAGAGATGATTATGGCATCTAATGTAATGAAAAATGACAAAACAAATCAAGTATCTATACTAAGAAATCATAAAAAAAATCAAGAATTTACACTATGGAATTCCTGAAATAATACAGTGAAAGCATAACATAAAAATGAAGAGATAAATGATAAAAACAAAACTATGAAAAATCATCTAAATGTAAAAACATATAAAAATAGAAACTCTTCTGTTGTAGGGACCCTCTACAATAGATGGATTTGAATCTGATGTTTACTAGCTGCGCATTAGAAATCCAGAATACTTCTTCATTCCAAATAAGAAAACAAAGTTTATCAGTCATATCATAATTCACGTACTGTCAATACAATTGCTAGCCTAGTATTTATAAAAGCCTATCATTAATTGTTTGGAGGTTTTTATACCTATTAGGACTTCGAAAATTCTATCTAAAACTCTGAAAACAAAGTTTCGTTGCTTAACGATTTTCTATGTGGCAGAGAAAATCGTGAAGTGTAATGGCTTCGAACTCTTGGCTCGCTTGTTCCAGTGCTGGTTGACCGCTCCTTTGACCTCGTATCTGGCAATTTACTGCTTGATTTGGGTTAGATGAATAGGACGAAATCCATGAAAGGATCATTCCCCACCTGCCCATATATTTCGCTACTTCATTTACACCTCAGAACCCATCGAACCATGGCGGTGGCTACAGAAACAAAGATCGGCTGCAGAATTGCGTTAATTCGGTAGCTAATGCAAATTTTACTCTAATAATAAGGAACAATTGAAAATATGAAATATATGTCATTAGAATATCTTACCAAGTCAAAATATGCATTTTAACACTTGTTTGAGTTGATGGATTTGACAAAAAGGAGAATGAGTGAAAGGGAGTGTCAAAATTGAGGTAGTGTTGAGGCTCTACATTCCCCCACGAGGAAGCCATTGCATGTCCTCATGCAAAAATAGAAAAGTGGTGGTCTTTGTCATGTTACTGCATCTGCTCTGAGACTTCTGCTAAGACCTTATTTGCCTTCTTTTTAGCCACAACCACCCTTGGTTTTCACATCAGGAGTTTGTATTTCAGATTTATTATTTCCCTTCTAAGATTTTTATTTTGCTTTTTCAACTTTTTGTTTTTCTTGAACCATAAACCTAAATGCAAGAGGGTATTGTCATTGATAGTTTTCTCAATCTTGTTCTGCAGCTTCAAAGCTTCATTCTCCTATTTAATATGCCTGTTTAGTATCTTCATTTCAAAACTATCTTGTCTTAAGGCATTATCAGCTCGAGGTTCTTGTGGATTATGAGGTTGATCTTCTTCCCTATGTTCTGAAACTAATGTCTTTCCTACATCTCTTTTTTCCAAGGATACAATGTAGTCGTAAATTTGTTGTTGTAATGGATCAATTTATGGGGTTCTTTTACCCGGACTATGAGTGGGTGAAATAGTAGTGGGTGACGGAAACGTAAGTTCCTCTTCTAAATCAACAATTTTTATTTCTTTTAAAGGTGGTTCTTTTACTTTCTTACTGATTCTGGCACTTCTTTTTACTAATGGAAGGTTTTTAATATTTTTCTATTCTTCCTTATCTTGGTCTCCTCTGTTTTTGGGGATGTATCCTTTTGTTTTGTGCTATCCTCCTTCTTCTTAAAAATTTGCTTCTTAATTTTCCCCAAAAGGTCTACAATGGGAACTTCATCTTCTGACTGTTCCTAAGATGGTTGTTCATTGACTTCATTCTCAACAATATTTTCAATTTCCCTTTTTCTTCCCTTTTTCCTTTGCTACAACTTGGTTGTTTTGGGTTTCCCTCTATGAAATGATTTCGAATTATGCAAAATTTCCCAAGTATCCCCTAGAATTTTAAGGTGGAATTAAATTAGAATTTTAATGAGCCCATGATGATACATTGTGTTATCCATAAATTGGATCCTCTTTTGAACAGTTCCTGACATTTTTCTCAGACTATGCAACAAAAAGTATGGAAGATTTAATTCATCGCCTTCAAGAAAATTCATCAACAACCTAATATGATAAAATAACATGCATCCCTATCTCCTCACAGGTGATAACTTTTTGGATTATCAATAGAAAATTCCTCCATTTTTATTTAATTGTTGTGGTAGGTATTCCATTTTTAAAGATGGTGGTATCCATACCTGGTTTCTTCAGAAATATTCTCCACTCTTCACTTTCGATTCCTCTATTTTTGAATCATCTTTCTCCAGTTCTTGGCAGTCTAGTGGCTTCAACAATGAGAGACTATGTTATTGCAAATTTAACAGCACCAATTTCGACCTCCATCCCATCAAAAGCCTTGTAAAATGACTTAGTTACCTCCTTATGGAAACCTTCGAATTTCTCCACAAAACTGATCCATTGTGCCTTCTGTAGTACTTATTTTACCTGTGGGTAACCTTCCATAAAATTTCTCCCTTCCGGTTCTGTCCTCATTATTACTCCCATGGATTTTAAGAAGTTTCTTCCTTAGGACTACCTCTTTGACAGGGTATGAGGGTTTGGTTGATGGTATGAATGAGAGCGTGAACGAGTGAGGCTTCAGAATGAATCATAACGTGCGTGAATGTCAAGAAGGACTGACTACTTGGATATGAGTTGGATGATCTCAACAGAGAAATCGGGATTTAGTGTTGGCATGTTCATGTAATAATAAGAGTTAAAATGACTGGAGTTTTGAGATTTGATTTGATTTGACATGATTAGCCTTATTAATAATGTTTTTGAAGTGGTAGTATATAATGATCATATAATTCATATGCCAATGTTTAAACCATTATTATTAAATAATTTTTTTGCACTTGCATACCTTAACTTTGATGTTGCTAACCTTTTCTCCTTGTGTTGTGTTCAAGTGTTCTTCAGTGAATTCTTCAATTGATTCAGTCAACAGGGTCTGTCATATATGAGTTGCAGAAATTCATGACAACTGCAGAATCTCAATAATTCTACAATTATCTTTATTCTTTGAAAAAGAAAGAGGGATGCAAAGAAATTGGGATTTTAGAATAGGAATAAAGAAAAGTTAAGGTGTCAAAAATATTGGTTTTCACCTTAGATTTTCTGTATAAATGTGCTAATCAATGATTGGTTTTCATACTTATACATTTATATTTTTTATATTTTTATTATTTTTTAAGTTGGAGAAGAAGAATTTTTCTTAACCAACTTTATATCTGCATTATGTTGAAAAATCTTAACAAATTCCTCCTTTGCCAATGGCTTGTGATGGATTCTCAATCGATGTCCATTTATAAGGAGAGGAACATTTTGTTCATCAATGGTTTTGATCTTGACTGCTCCATTATCAAAGACTCTATCAATCTTATATGGCCTAATTTTATTGTGTTGCTTGAGAATGAAATGAACGAAAAAGTGTTGTAGTGGTGCCATCATGTTGTTGTTGAATGACAAAGAGACGAACATGATGCTACAAGAAACCAATAAAATATGTTGCTGCAAGTTGTTGTTGATTCCATAAAACCATTAGTCTTCTTCCAAAACCAAAAATCATGGTACAATTCTTACCATGCGAATGAATGTGCTGAATTCAAGCATGGAAAGAAATCATTGGATTAACGATCATTAATGAAAATTGTTAACCAATGCGAGAAAACTCACCGATAATGTAAATGAGTGTCAAGGTACCCGACTGCATATTGACAGGGACAAATGAATGTGTTGAATTCGAGTCACCTGCAAGGTCTGAAAATCAAGAGACATTGTTGTATTCCCATTGTTTTCAACAAGGAGGATTGCTATTGATGTATGCAAGTTCCAAGGCATTCCAAATAATCTCTGATCTTGATCCCAGATAAGGTGTTGAGGTTGTTGGGACAAGATCTGTTGGAAGGTGGGCCTTAAGGAATACCACATCAGCCAACTCGAGCATAGAACCAAAAATGATTTGAAGAACCATAATAAAAGATTGAAACCATCATGAAATTGCAGAACATATTGTGAACTTTTCTTGCTAGTTTCCTGGTTTTCAAGCAAAGCTCATGTCCAATTGCGTTAGCAAGCTAGTTTTCACAATAGGACTTATTTTTCTCTTTACTTTTTACTTTTTATTTTTTATATGTCCTACTCTACTTCAAAAAGAAATATCGTTCAAGTATATGAATACTTCCAATGGAACCATGTGTGTAACAAGATGATAGATAACTCATATGCATGTTTGAAATATATTCTTTGATATGTACCAGTATATGAGAGACCAATTGTCTTGATTGAGATGATGTCAAAAGATATTGAAGAATTGAGCATTGGGATCCAATAACTGCCTTGAACCAAGATTCAATGTAATCTTGTCTTCCTTGGCTTCCTTCTTTCATGCCATGCAAGTCCTCAAATATGTGATCTCCATTCATAGAATATGGTGATAGGCATGCATGAAACTTTTCAATCTCAGGTTCCAACAACTTCTCTTTATCAACATGCATCCATGATTCTTGGACCTTATTTGAGTCTTCTTCTTTTGGTTGTTGTTTTTCAATGGAAGCTGGTGAATCATTTTTCAATAGCTCAACATTTTTTTCCTGAGGAGAAAATATCGTAATTTCCATTATTTTGTGAAAATTACATGTTGTAAATGCCATAGGCATATGCAAGTATCGTGACCATAGTCAACTGTGAAATGTTTGTAAAAAACTGTAAATTACTACAAAATGACCCTGTGATGGGTATATTGATAACAACTGATCATATACATATTAATTACATGTTTTAAAATTTCACCATTGGTGATTGCTGTTCTATTTGACAAAAAGATATAAACAAAAATACTGATAAAATTAGGGCTTGTCTGCCCTTTGTAGTTCTTGATCCATATATAGTCCGTGGAAAAAGCAATAGGTCTGTTCAGATGAGTGCTCTGTAATCATCCATTTTCCTTGAGGACGATGCGTTTCTTCTTTCGATAGCTTGTCCACATCTTCATTATGCTCCCTGTAAATATGAGTGCATGAGACATGATCAAAATGTGTTTTGAGAAATATAATATCATCCAAAATAGTTATGAGTGTATATGCATGGCATGTTGTTATGTTGTTGAACCAATTTATAACTATCTTGGAGTCTCCATATATTTGTAAGTGTCTGCAATGTTTGTGTATTGCAAAGTATAAGAGGTGTCAGAGTGTGAGCAGCTCTGCAAAATTATTTGTGCCCTCTCCCAACCCCATGCAGATGTGAAAGAAATGTGAATCAGTCAGATGTAGGATTATGCCTCCACCACAACCCTGTGCTTGTGCTGCACCATCGAAGTAGGCCTAGGGGTGTTCTTTGTCTATGATTTCCTGAGTGATGTTCCGGGTCCTGATTGCATGTTCCTCTGCCATGATTTCCAAGTAGCTCATACAGATTTTAGGAATGATCAATGGCTAAACTATATTCCCCCCCCTAAATATAATGTTGTTCCGGCACATCCATATGTACCAGCAGACCAATAGCGGTAGGTTCCGAGCTCTCGGCACTGTTGATGATTCCCACCACCTTTTCCAGGCATTAGGAATATTGTCACTGCTCTAGGTATAAGGGATTTTTAGTGTATGAAGGACTTGAGCCCAGGTATGTTGAGTTGTGGTACATGAGAGGAATAAATGGTGGTTTGATTCCTCCTTTGCATGGCATAAGACACACCAAGTCAGTCCTTGATATGCCCGTTTCCTGAGATTTTCTCCAGAAGGTGTTTTGTCCATGATGATGTTCCACATCAGTAGTTGTGTGTGTGGAGGGGCTTTTAAGTTCCATATATTACTCCGCCAACTCTCCAGTCTATCTGGCTTGTGGTTAGCATGTATGATATCATACCCCTCCTTAGGGGAGTAGTTCCCTTTCTTTGCAAAACCCCAGATCAGTTCATCCTCATCGTCCCTTAGGCACACATGGGATTCTATTAGTGCCTGCAAGTAATTCCTCCACTGCCTTTTCCATTGGTCTGGAATGTCCCATGCCTCCCCTGTTAGCCATGCTTGCTGATATATGGTTGTGTTGTGAGGGTCCCCAAGATGTGTAATGTAGTGTACTCCATTAAGGTTGAGCAGAGTAATCAGATCCGGTGGAAGCTGGTAGGAATTCCCACTACCTATCCATGGATCGATCCCAATCCAGATAGACCCACCATTTCCAATCCTCCATATGAGGCCCCTCCTTATGAT
This sequence comes from Pinus tabuliformis, assembly GCA_031772625.1. NCBI lineage: Eukaryota > Viridiplantae > Streptophyta > Pinopsida > Pinales > Pinaceae > Pinus > Pinus tabuliformis. Next base: position 1,647,692,400 of record CM062818.1, on the reverse strand, counting down.
GGGAAGGGTGTTTATTACAACCCTCCAGATTACTGATATACCTTTCCTGTTCCATGAGGGTAGTCTTAGCCAATCCAAGGCAGAGCTCGGCCATATGTATTTGTAGGTGACCACCTCTAACCAAAGGCTCTTGTGCTTTAGGAGTAGCCAACCAAGTTTTGCTGCCAATGCCTGAGCGAAGGCAGGGAGATGTTTTAAGCCCCATCCTCCCCATTTTTTAGGAGTTGTAATCCTGCTCCATTTGACCCATGCATAGGGTTTTCCTTCTTTGTGACCCTTCCATAGAAAATGATAGCAGACTCGTTGAATCCTATGTAGTATCCCTTGGGGGATCCAGGCCAGGGACATCCAAAAAACTGGGGTTGCTTCCAGCACTGCTTTTATGAGCACCAGTCTACCTGCTCTGGAGAGTAGTCGATGGCTCCAATTGTTTAATCTTTTTTCCACCTTTGAAATCAACCAAGTCCAGTCTGCAATTTTATATCCATCCTCTTTAATCCTGAAGCCCAAGTACTTCAATCCATCCTTCAGTGCCAAGATTTGATAGGGGAAATTTTGCAGTGCTAGCTGGGTTTCTTGTTGAGTGCAGTCAAAGAATGATATTGTAGATTTGTCCCCATTAATTTCCATCCATGTGGCAGCACTAAATAGCTTCAATATATCAGTGAGTGTAATGATGTCCTGAATTCCCCCATCTAGGAATATGAGGATGTCATCAATGAAGAGCAGATGTGTTATTAGACATTGTTCTGTGATCTTGAGGCCCCTGAACCTCCCTGCTCTCTTCTCCATCGCAATTAGTCTGCTCAGTCCTTCCATAACCCTGAGGAAAAGCAAAGGAGATAAAGGGAATCCCTATCTGATTCCCCTCTTTTCTCGAAAGGTTTGGGGAGTAGATCTGTTAATTAGGATTGCAAAGGAAACTGAAGTAATGCACCCCATAATCCATCTGATAAATACCAGTGGGAACCCTAGATGGGTGAGTATCATCCTTAAATATAACCAGCTGACCTTGTCAAATGCCTTTGAGAGGTCAATTTTAAGCGACACCCCTTTCAGATTCTTCATCTTGATGGAGTGGAGGGCCTCTTGAGCTGAGCCTATGGCCTCATGGATTTGTCTATTTTGTAGAAAGTCAAACTACTCCTGTGAGATGTGTTCAGATAGGATTGGCTTGATGCGATTTGCAATAATATTTGTAATAATTTTATAGAGACAGTTGCAGAGGGATATAGGGCGGAAGTCAATGAAGGAGAGCGGGGAGTCTGATTTGGGTATGAGGGAAATATAGGTGGAGTTTATAGGAGCATAAATATGGCCAAGGATCCAACTTTCTTCAACCACCCCGAGTAGGTCATGTCTAATGATATCAAAAAAGGAAAGGAAGAATTCCAGAGACCAACCATCTAGTCTTGGAATTTTGTCCTTCTTGAACCACTTGAGAGTGCTCTCTAATTCCCCCATGGAGACTGGTTTGATAAGGTCCTCCATCCCGTCAGGTTCCACAAATCCAGGGAAATGACTAGCAATGTAGATGATTTCAACAAGTGTTGTTCCAGGAGGGGCTTTGAATAGCTGCTTGAAATGTGTGATACCTAATCAAGCAAGCTGTGGGTGCGTGTTAGAAATCTATTACTATTTTGAGGGCATCTGCCAGATAGTATTGTTGGCTTTCCTTCCATTTGCATATTTATGAAAGAACTTTGTGTTGCCATCCCCCGCTTGTAGCAAGATAGCCTTGCTTCTGAGTCTCCATTATTCTTCTCGGTCAAGTAGTATCTTTGATCTCTGTGCTTCCAGTTCTACAAGATGTAGCTTAGCTTCTATTGATAAGAAACCTCTTCCACATTCATCTGTTAAGGAGGCCAACTAAGATTCAATGTCAACCAAAGTGTGCTCATCCCTAGTTTTTTTCCTTTTTTCCCACCCAATGGATAATCTCTTTAGATGATTTAGGTTGCTACAGAATCCTTTAACCTTCATTTGCTCCATAAGTGGGGGCTAAGCTTTCCAGAACTCCAAGATCATCTTGATATAGTTAGGGTCCTTTAGCCAGGTGGAGTTAAATTTATAAGGTGCCCTTGGTTTTCTGAATGAGCCCGCCACTTCTAGATATATGGGGGAGTGATCCGATATTCCCCCAGAACCCACCCATAAGTGAGGTTCGGCGAAGCACTGTGTGGGGCATTTCTTGGTGTACACAAAAAAGCAGTGGGTGTGCAATCACAACTCTAATTTGAAACGACAGCTCGATACATTGGGATGGCGTCGAGCCATGGCCAGGGTGTTGAAATGATAAGGCAAGTTAGATATAAATATGAGATAAGGCATGGAGGAAAAGCATCGTCACAAGGAATATCACAAGACAAATTCGCAGGGCGAAGGTCTGTGATATTGCAGTGTTTTGAGGCAATGAGAAGGCACGAAGAAAAAGATAGGAGTGTGCATTGGCATGCACTCGCCTAGGGTGGGAAGGGAAATTTGTGATTTCTATTGAGATTTATGTGTTGGGAAAGCCAAGGGGTGCACTCGTTCAGGCTGTAAATAATTGATATATTTTGAAATTATAAATTGAGTGTTGTGACCCTCTTGGGCCAGCCTCCCATTTGATGTACAAAACCAAGTATAATAAAAATATGTTCATTTACTTAATAATCTATTGGCATGACTTGTTGGTTAATTTTGATATCGCATTGTTGCATGATTTATGTTCAAGTTCTGCACATAACACCTAACATATAATAAATAAGAAGTTGTAACTAATTTAAAGAAGAGTGCAAGCATATTCCAAAAGCTAAGTAACCGTTAGTTGTTTAGAACACTGTGATGAACCTTGTTAATGTTGCATGCCCACGCTGGTGTGATTGTAGGGTCGTGACTAATTGTATCAGAGCTAGTGAAGGTTCAGATGTGATGAAGTGCAGTGGAAACAAGGTATCTATGCAGAATAGTATTCTTGAGGGAAAGGATAACTAGTTACATAGTTTAGGTTTTGTTGACTTGGAGATCCATGGGAGGGTTGTCCAAGCTTTAGTGGAGACACATACCACACATATATTTTCTAATGACAGTCTGGCAAAAGAAGTTGGGGTAAAACTCACCCCTAAGCGAGTGGAGTTCAAGGCAATGAACTTGAGGGCTAGTGTTGGGATTGGAAAGTGATGTGTCGGTTCGAATTTCATATTGGCAAGGTTGTTTAGATTTCACGTGATGGAGATGAACAACTTTGATATGATATTGGGGAAATACATTATGAAGGGTAACAAAATTGTTGTGAATTTTTTTTGCGATGAGATACTTTTGATTGGTGGCTCACAAACTTGGACTTTTCCTACCCATCGACAAAGGAGGGAGGTAAAGGTACAACACATTTCTGCACTAAGTATGAGTAGAGTTATGCAAAGATCAAATGTTGAGACATATGCAACCATCTTTAGAGAGATTGGGGAAGAAGATGGGATGGGGATGCTTGTTCCAGCCGAGATTTATGATGTATTATATAGATATGCAAATCTGATGCCCGAGGAATTGTCGAAAGTACTTCCTCCAAGACATGCATTTGACCATCACATTGAGCTAGAGTTGGGGAAGAAACCACCAGAAAAAGCTCCTTATCGTTTGTCTGGGCCAGAGTTGGAAGAGTTGAAGGACCAATTGAAAGAGTTGGTTGATGTAGGATTCATATGTCCTTCATGGACCCCATATGGTTCTCCAGTATTGTTTCAAAAGAAGGACACAAGTGAGTTTCATATGTGTTGTGATATCGTGTTTTGAACAAGAAGACAGTCAAAAACAATTATTGCCTTCTACTTGCAGTAGATTTTTTTTATAAGCTTGTGAAGGCACAAATGTTTTCGAAGCTTGACTTCATGCATGAATATTATCAATTACGGTTAACAGAGGGCAATGAGAAGAAGACAACGATGGTGACGAGGCATGAAATCTTTGAGTTCCTTATCATGCCATTTGGACCGTTTAGTGCTCCTGCAACATTTTGTACTTTGATGAACAATGTATTGTGGCATGCCTGGAAAAAATAGTAGTTTATATAAACAACATGGAGGATCATAAGAGGCACTTGGCGTTGGTATTCGAGGCACTGAGAAAGAATCGATTGTTCTTGAAGAAGTCAAAGTGCATGTTTTCCCAATTTGAGATTTCGTTCCTTAAACACTTGATAGGCTAGGGATGTATACGGATGGATCGAGACAAAGTTTGTGCGACAAAGGATTGTAAGGAACCAAAGAATGTCCATGATGTGAAGGTTTTTGTAGGGATGGTAAACTACCAACAAAGTTTTGTAGAGGGTTGTTCCAAGATAATTTCACCACTGACAAACTTGTTGAAGAAAGAAAAGTGGTGGAATTGGATTGAAAGATCTCGTGAAGCCTTTGAAGAAATAAAGAAAAGAACGATTACAACATTGATACTCAAGTTGCTTGACTTTGAGCAACCATTTGAAGTGCACATGGATGCTTCTAATTTTTTGATTGGGGGAGTTCTCATGCAAGATGGACATATGGTGGCATATGAGAGTTGAAGATTGCATGAAAGAGAGCGACGATATCTCGTTCATGAGAAGGAGATGACTGTGATCATCCATTGTTTACAGGTATGGCGATACTATTTGATTGGGAAGTTATTTGTTTTCAATAATGACAATGTTACAGTGAGTTACTTTGCATCTCAAACGAAGTTATCAGCAAAACAGGCTTGTTGTCAAGACTTCATGGCAGAATTTGACATTAAGATTAAGTATAGGTCAGGTAGACTCAATATTGTAGAAAATGTCCTCAGTAGGAAGACAAAGTTGGCTGCAATTGGGGAGGAAGAAGACCACATTGAACCAAGTGAGATTCAATTTTGTATGAGTGAGGAGTTGTAGAGTAGACTTCGTGAAATTCTAGAGACAGATACTCAAGTGAAAAATATCATGAAGTAGGTAAAGGAAGGAAAGCCGAGAAATTTCTTTGTGCTTGATGGAATCTTGTTCTGTGTTATCTGTCTCTACATTCCAAAGTCATCAGAACTTAGGAGGCACCTCTTGAAGGAGTGCTATGATTTTCCTTGGTCTGGCCATGCAGGGAAGTGTCTCACTTTGGCGCTATTGGAGAGAGGATACTTTTAGGGAAAGATGAGAGAGGATGTAGAGGAGTATGTGTAGACTTGTATCATTTGTCAGCAAGACAAATAAGACAAGGGAAGATAGGGAGGGTTGTTGAACCCTTTTCCAATTGTGGAGAGACCTTGGATGAGTGTTTCGATGGACCTAATTACTCAGTTTCCACAAGTACAGGGGTATAATGAGATCATGGTCATTGTTGATCATTTTTCCAATTATGTTGTCTTCATTCCGATGAAGATGTCGTGTGGAGCAGAGAAGAAAATTGAGTTCTTCAAAGATGTTGTGAAGTATTGGGGAATTCCATTAAGTATTGTGTCTGACAGATATACGAGGTTCACAGGTAATTTTTGGACCATGTTGTTCAAGTTGATCGGGATGGGGTTGTTGCATAGTTTGAGTTACCATCCACAGACAGATGGGCATACCGAACACATTAAATCGTTGGATGATTAGAAAAATTGGCCTGAGTTGTTGGATAGAGTGCAGATTAGCTACAATTTGCAGAAGATTTGAATAACAGGGTATAGTCTGTTTGAGTTGGTTAATAGACATATGCTTTTTGCACAACATGTTATCACTCAGGTTGTTCCCCAAAAGTTGTAAGAAAAGGGAATACAGTCGAGGTAACCACAGACCAATCTTTTAGATGCAGATTCTAGCCAATCTGCATCCAGAGAGGTCTCTCTCTTTATAATTTAGCTTTGTTCTGAGGTATATTAGGCTAGTTATGAAGAACAATGGTTTGTTTGATTTTTTGGATGGTGATTTTCAATAGAACAGGGTTGTAAATCTGCGAAGTTCAGTCCGTTGGGCTAATCGATTCTATGAGGACGAACTGCTGGATATGGTTTCTTTGACAAAGGGGTTACTACAGAGCAAGGTAATCAATCATGGAACAAATTATAAGCTGGAATCAGGTGGAATGGAGTCTGTGGGTGAAGGGAAATTAAGAATCCTTCATCATGCAGGCAGAGGGAAAGTGAATGATTATTGCCAGGGAGCAATTAATAATTCCTTAGCTATATTCAAGATGTAAGAACCAGGGGAAACAGGAGCAGTTAAGAAATCATGCTTATGCTAATTCTAAAGAAAACATTAATAGTAACAAAGATTGAACACAGAGTACAGTCAAGTAAGTTCTGAGTTATTATTTTTCCCTGTTATTAAGATTATGAACATAAATGATATATAAAACATAGAAATTGTAAAACATGAGTTAAAAAGACTTATTGATCCATGAAATAATTCGAGAATTCTGTAACATGGTCCTCTGCCATCAAATCCACATCGAAAGAGTTCAACAACAACGCATTCCAACAAATTTTTTATTCAGAAGGTTTTCAGAGTTACAACGTAGTTCCAGAAATGTATCACCAACCCCTAATACTTCGCTTGGGGAGGTATTTGTACAAAAATGTTTACAAAATATCTCAAAGAGATAATATCTAGTAATAACTTTTTCTACCTACTCAAAGGAGAAATAAATGATCTTGGAAACAGGGAGAAATAAATGAAGAAGTAATTGTTGTTGTGTTGGCCGCTCAATTGGTGAGATGCGTTGACTGTAAGCTCGGCGAGCAGGCCGGTGGCTATTTCTGCTAAAATTCCGTGCTGGTGGCTCAGCCTTCTCGGGTGCATTTAATTTTTGATTTGATACATCGCTACCCCGCGAGACTCTCACCCGTTCCTTTTCTCTGCTTTATGATATTTGTTGTTTTCTGGGCAAAAACAAAAGTTTGAAACCCGCCTACGGAATTTCCAACATGCTCTGCCACCACTGTTCCTCTGGTAACTGATGTCTTCGTAGATTTCTCAAAGTCTCATCAGCGTCTGTGTACATGTAGAAGTTAGGCTGGACTGTAAAAAGGTGCTTCACTTCATGTTCAATAAAAAATAGATTTTCCAAGTTGCTGTAGAGAGTTTGGCCAGATGGAAGGGCCTTTTCTGCTGAAGTACTTGATGATGCATTTACTTGATCAACAGCATGTTCTTTCAACCTGAGTGTGTACTCAACTTGTCTCAGCAAGCATTCATTATTTCCCAACAGACTTGGCAAGCCCCTTCCATGCAAAACTGCAAATTTCTCTACAAAAGAATCTACCTCCACTTGCATGTCCTCGCTCTTCCTCTCCAAATTCTGCATCAGGGTTTTCATGGTCAGAACTCTTTTGACTGTTAGAATGGTGGTTGTCCTGTCTTGGATGTCCAATGTTGCTAGTTCCTCGCTAGTTTTAGTGTTCAGAAAATGTATTAACCTGTTGGCCTGTTTGGGCATATGTCCTACTAAATTTCTGGCCTTTTGAATTTCTACCTGGGCTGCTGCTATCAAGTCAATTTGCTCATGTATAATTTGAATAGATCTCCACATATTACAAATGGATTCATTGATATTAGCCCACAAAATGCCTCTGATTTCTCCCAGAGGTTTATCTAGAGAGAGGTCCTTTTCCAATGCTTTCACCTTGTTTCCTAGTGCTTTTACCTCTCTTGTCTTTTCTGCCACAGTCATTTTAGATTTGTCATAACTTACTTCTAGCTTGGACAATTTCTCTTTAGCCTCTTTTAATTATGATACTTGGAGTTTTAAATCCTCCATAGCCTTTATTAACTCCTTTGTGGTCATGGTAGTGCTGCTACCTGTTGCTTCTGTTGTTGCTGAAGTACCTGCTGCTATTACTGGGACAGTGGAAGGCACTGCTATTGTAACTGTAGGAGGAGTAGTTGTAACTGTTGGAGCTATTTCAGGTGGCTGGGAGGTCAACTCTCCCTGCTTATCTTGTAGTGCTTTCTCCAAGGCTTGCTCTGTCTCATTTAGTCTTTGATTCATTCTCATCAGCAAGTCCATCATGTCCTCCTCTTCTTTTTGCTACACAATCTTTGAAGTTTGTGGATGCATAGTAATAGGCAGCTTCAGTTGTTTCTTGAGGGCAGCAATGTCATCTTCCTTTTTCCTCATCAATGCTTTTATTCCCTTGGTATCCTTGGGGTCATGTCCCAGCTCAATGATAATTTCTTCCAAGGACTTTATCCTGTTGTCCTTGGCTAAAGAAGATGCCTTTTCCAAATCTAGTTGGGACGATGTGTTGTTCAATGAGTTCTGCAATTTCTGAGCCAACATTGCCTTATCTGCCAATGTAGAGTAGACCATCTCACCAGTTTTCTTATGCAACTCAATTTGGTCCATAGGGTGAATGTCTTTGGCAAGAGCCTCTAGATTTGTTCTTATGTAGTCAGCTGATGACTGTGGCTGCTGTACTTTAGGTTTAAAGTGGCTCAAGATCATCTTCCTTCTTTAATGTCATATGCAGACACTAACCTTTGCTATTTGGTGGGGGTCATCTTGAGAAACTAATCATCAAGTTGCAGTCTTATTGGCTCATTTTGGGCCTTGATGTCCGTGAATGTTCTTTTGATATCAGAACATTGTTTGCTTTGTGGCCTTGTGGAGGAAACTTCCACACTATGCTGCTTCTCCAATTCTTGCCTATGAGAGCTGGTGGATGTTTCTATTATCAGAGAGATGTGTGGGCTAGTTTCCCTCTCGCCTCTTAGGCTTTCCATGGTTTCCTCAATAATCTCCTCTTCAGCAAGAGGATCCAATCTGCCTTTTTGCCTCTGGTTGCTCCGATGTTCCACTTACAGGCGTGGTTTCTTCTTTGTCCATTTTCTTGCCCTTCTCCTCATTTAGAGGAATCTGTAATACTGGTATCTCTGGTGCTTTGGTCTGGATAGGAGGATTTTTCCCTTGGCCCTGTTCCCTTGGAGTTGCTAGCTGATCTGTCATTATGTGTTGCTCTGAATCCAAACCTTCTTTGCCCTTAGATGTCCCTGCAACTGGTGTAGTGCTTTCTTGGGCAGGTTACTGTGAAGTTCCAGCAGCAGATGTGCCCACTCCGGTTTGTTGAGGCAGTTTGAAAGACACCTGTTCAAAAGAGTCCAGGTCAAGAGTCTTTTCAATATTTTTCATTTATTATTCCATTTTTTCTTCCTCAGTAAGCTCTTATATCAATGTGCTCTCTACCCACTCATCTTTATTAGCAAACTGCTCTATCTCAGGGATCTTACAATGATTATAGGCTAATAGCCTATTTTTGACTTTTTTTTCACAAATGAATCCATTTGGGTCATAGGGTACCCACCAAAAGCTTCTCTTTAATTTGAGTTGTTCTCCCAATATCTTGTCAGCATCTTTCCATCCTTCCTTTTTGTTAATGATGAAAGGGCCTAATTGGTTTCTTAATTTCAGCTGAGCTTTTTTCTTGGCACCATAAAAGTGAGTCAAATCTGAATTGATAAATTGCCTAAAATATTCCAGAGCAAACAGTCTCATAGGCACATATTTTGGCAGTTTATAGGGGCACAACTCACAGCCATATATCCTGATCTCAGTGTGGTTCTGGTAGAAGTACCAGTCACCTATTTTGTAGCTTTTGGAGAGCTGTAAAATTTTCTGCATGTCATCAGAGAATCTAGGAGGAGGATTTCTCATCAATAGAGAGGAGACCAGATGTATAAACAAATCAATGAACTCACAGTAGGTGTAAGGAGTGTTACGGATTTCATGGAATACTGAGGTCCAAAAGATCACAGACCTCCTTTCTCCTTTAGAATCCAATTTTCTGATGGGAAACAGAAAATTGTCTGTTTGATAGTATAAGAACAGATGATACATATAATAGGTATACTTGAAGACTCCTTCTCTGTCTAGATTCATGAATCAGTCATGGATCTTATTGGCAATGAAAGTAGCAAAGTCATATTTTATAGGAGGAGGATGTCCTAGAATAAACATGGACAATAGAGCTAAAATTGTCTCATCAACATATTCACTTGTCTTAAATCCCAAGACGTAGGATATCATATCAATGATGAATCTTCCAGCTTCATTGAACCAGACATGGTGAAAAGGAGTTGGCTCTCTGGGCTGGTAATCTGGTCTCATGAATAACTTGGCAATTCGGCCTATTTCTACAGTGGATAGTTTAGAGCCTTCCTCCAGCAAATATCCCATGGAAAGAGGAGCGAGAGGCTGACTAGGTTTGAAGGTGTAGCATTTCATTGATTGACTCAGGAGTTATATGAAAAAGGATAGTGCCAGTTGGAGTCATAACTGCTCTTTGAGTAGGTTCATAATTGGCACAATATAGGCGGATGACATCTGGAAATACATTTACTGAGGGGAGATAGTATCGGGAAGATTGGATTCCCATATCCTATAGAGATCAGTTTTTCTTAGGTGACTGTTCCTGATTTCACAGAATGCTCGGAGGTGGTTTTTGTCACCAGTTAAGTCCTGTATTTGAAAATCCCTATCAGCTAAGTGCAACCACTCCAAGTCCTTATGAGGAGCATTAAGGGGAGCAAAGTTCAGGGCCACTGGAGCTTCCATTGCTCAATTTTCTGCGATTTTTCAACTTGGAATTTGGATTTTTGTAGCCAAATAGGTAAAATGACAACTCTGGTGCTCTTTTCCGGGAATTACAGACCACAGTGAATTTGAACTTAGCTTGCTGGGTGAATTTTTGTAGAGGAAAACGAGGTCTACAGGGTTTTTCGATAAAAGTGTGCAAAAACAGTGGTTCTGGTGCGCTTATTTAAAGGCAATATGGTGAATTTTAACTCAAATTTGGGTTTTTCGGGAAATTTTGCAGAGGAAAGCTAAAAACAGGGTTTGGAAGTAAAAATCCAAGTAAATACCTGTTTTAACAGTGGACTGTGCGGATTGCAGGTTGCGGTACGAGTTGGAAGACTGGACTGCGAGCTTGATTTGGCTTGGTGGCGGACTGTGTGGTCGAACAGTGGTTTGAAAGTAAACAGCATGCACAGGTCGCGTAGAGAAAATAAACGAAAATGAGTGAAAATGACGTTTTCATGCCTTTTTTAACAAAAAATTGACTTTGGCGGGCTTTTGGCGCATTTCTATCGGATGACGTCAGCATGACGTGGTATTTTGTCGTGTAGCGGGGTGACATGGCGCTGACGTGGTTTTGACGTCAGCGGATGACGCGAGGGTGATGTCATCAGGGAGGCAATAGGGGCGGTAAACGGTTTGGCCCCCTCACCGCTTTTGGACAGAGGTGGTATTGGGGGGGAGGGCAGCGAGCAGTGCGGGAGGACGCCACCTGTCCCAAGGTACGGCGGCAAAACCACATCCCCCGGGCACTAAAGGTCGTCAAGAAAGGGCTCGCGATATTGTTGTGGGTCGTCCGATCTGTGGGCTATGATCCGACGGCTGGCGGTCAACGGGAAACAATGGAGGCTACAACATGGGACCCGCGCAAATAAATCAATGTTGTATAATGTTTTGCGAGGTATTACTTTTGGTTAGGTCTGTGGATTTAGGGGTTAATTTAATTAATCAACCAGATGTTGATTAATGTCCTTTGAATGGCGCAACAATGGATTATTAAAAGGTTCCAAATAAATCTTTTATTTCCCTTTGTATAATAACATATGGCTTATAGTGTAGCCGGGGGCGGGATATTAGCTTTCTTGTGGTTTTCATATAGTTATATATAATACGGGAATGGGGAAAATGTTATATAGGAATTATAATATAAGGTTAATATGTTAATATGAAAAATATGTTTAAACAAAAGCACTAAGTTGGAAAGTGAAACTTAGGCTTAGGAAAATGAAAGGGATCCAAGCTGTGAATTTGGAAAACTTAGCATAATGGAGGAAAAGCACTTTTACACAAGAAATGTGGCTTCGTTATCTTAAGTAAAAATAGAGTTTCACTTAGTCTTTCTCATGAAATGAAGTGATCTAAGTGCACTGAGCAGATCTCAACGTCCTTGGAGGGGAGGTTAGTAAGTGTTTCTTGGAGAAGAGTGACGGGAAGTTAGACATGCTTCATCTGTTTTGTGACCACATAGTTTCCATGCTACCTATGATTTCCATGAGATGAATTATCTTCAAAACAAAAAATTGCTTATAAACCTGCTTCTGCAACATCAATACTGCCTACCCAGCCTATTAAACCTAACATTTTTTCTTCCATTTTTACTTGGGTGCATTTAAACTAGCAAAACCTTACTCTTTTATTTTCTTTTAACTGCCATCCTATCTAAGTCTGCCGTTATTTCTTCCAGGGGCTCAGATTTAGCTGTTGAGCACCTTTGTTTATCTACCTAATTACTTATCTGCCAAGCTTGAACTGTTTGGACAGATTTTATTCTCTATTTCTAAAACAAGAAATTTAAACATGAACCTGGTTGAGATTGAGCTATTTTGCCATCCATCAACTGTGGCAAGAATCAACTGATCGCATACCATGAGGTTCTTTGCAAAACTAGAATAGCAGTGGCATTTTGGACTAGCACACTTTCCTGGTCTTTTCTTTGGGGGTTCATTTTCTTTCTTTTTGACCAATTCATTCTTTTTTCCCTTTGATTTTTCTTTTAGGGCATACCCTCTTTTCATTTTTTTAATTTTTTTTTTATTTTTTTAAAATATGGAACCTTTGCACCATGGAAAGATGAACATATTTGGGATTTTACCAGTCAATCATGAAATATAACACATATTGGTATAGGAGCATGACACTGGCTCCACTTGGGGATGGCTTTTCCTGGTGAAAAGCCAAGAACAACAGGTCAGATGGCCTTATATTCAATTCTTGCTGCATTCTGAAATTTATCCTTTGATGTAAATAAACAACATTGTACCTCTGCAACATATATACATTTCTCCTAACTCATTTAAACAATTGAAACTCTTGTTTTTTGATAGTTTTTCTGAATGTTTGTCATCATTTTTACAGCTCCCAAGTCTTGTTCTTCAATTCTTGTAATAAACCTAAAAGTTAATACAAAAAGGTGGGACAGTTCCTTGACTTCTTCTCAAAATTTGCTAGATATTCGCTCCTATCTTATTGCTGTAGTAAACTGCAGAAAGTAAACATTCTTATGTACAAGTTAGAGTCTTGACATCTCAATAAACTGGATCAAAATAATTCTTCAACATCCGACCATTGGCTGGCCCATCTTCTACTTCTGTACCATCCAGGCTTTTCAAAAAGTAGGTGTTATTTCCTTGTTAGGCCTGAATATCAAACGGTCCTTTCCATAGGAAGTCAAACTTCCCATGTTTTCCTTTATCTTCCCTTCTGGAATCCCATTTCAATACTTTGTCTCCTATGAAAAAATCTTCTGCCTTAGTCCTCTTGTCAAATATCTACTTAAGTTTTTCTTATAGAATTTGAGATCTTTGATACACCTCTTCTCTAGTCTGCTATAAATGAATAGTCTCATTGATTCTTCTCTGAATGTCATTGGGTTATGCCTGCACTTCTTGCAGCAACTTTATTGTAGGAGCAAACAATCTCACAGCAGAAACTAAATCAACATACACAACACAAACCAACATAAAAAACACAAAGATTTTAACGTGGTTCACCCAACCAATCTGGGCTAAATCCACCAAACAGAGGCATCGACAATCTTATTATTCAACAGGAGATTACAACAACATAATTCCTCACACCCTCTCATCACACATATTCTCTACGGGCTTACATTTTATAGCTGGGAGAAGAAAACTGAATCATAAATTCTCTCACAACAAATATCGGATGCAATAACTCCTCCTCAGGAATAAATGGAGCTAATTTATTAACAAATCCTATTGTTGTCACATTCATGAGATTTTTTCCAAATTTAATTAACATAAAATCTCAACAATCTCCACCTTGACAACAATTAGCCTGATACCCTGTTCTATTATTATTTTATTTTTTTTGCAAGCCAAGAGAAGCCAGACACCAACGTAGCTTCTCTAACAAAACTAGTTTCGTGAACATGTCTACACAGTTTTCCTTTGTATGCACATTTTCAAGAGAGACTCCCCTTTTAGTGATAACCTGTCTTACAAAATGGTACTTGATAGGTATATGCTTTGATTTACTATGATAGGCCGGATTCTTAGCCAAATGAATTGCACTTTGACTATCACAAAATAACTTGATGTTGTCCTGTAACCTACCAAACTCACCAAATAAACCTTTCAAACAAATCGCTTCTTTGCAAGCATGTGAAGCAGCTATGTATTCTGCTTCAGTAGTGGATAAAGCAACAATGTTCTGTAGCTTTGACATCCAGCTTATAGCTCCACCTGCAAGAGTAAAGACATGCCCTGATGTTGACCTTCTCTTATCCAAATCACCTGCACAATCGGAATCAACATATCCGCAAACAAATTCACTACTCCTGTTATAAGTGATACAATAATCACTTGTGCCTTTCAAATACCGAAGCACCCATTTCACTGCTGACCAGTGTTCTTTTCCTGGATTTTCCATATACCTGCTGACAACCCCAACTTCATGTGAAATATCTGGTCGAGTACAAACCATCGCATACATCAAACAACCTACTACATTGGCATATGGAATTCGAGACATATATTCTTTTTCTTCATTTGTATTAGGACTAAACTAGAAGAAAGCTTAAAATGGGAAGCTAAAGGGACTGAAACAGGCTTCACATTATTCATACCAAACCTCAAGAGTATTTTCTCAATATACTTTTGTTGTGATGGCCACAACTTACCATTGCTCCTGTCTATGAAAATCTCCATGCCCATAATCTGTCGTGCTGCTCCTAGACCTTTCATATCAAATGTCCTAGCCATCTGAGCCTTTAACCTGTTGATCTCTGTTATGCTTTTGCTTGCTAAAAGCATATCGTCAACATACAACACTAAGATAATGAACATGCCATTACTTAATTTCTTAAAGTAAACACAATGATCATATTCACTTCTTATATAATTTTGACTCATCATGAAAGAATCAAATTTCTTGTACCATTGTTGAGGTGACTGCTTCAGACCATACAATGATTTCTTGAGTTTGCAGACAAATTTCTTGTTGCGATTTTAAACAAACCCTTCTGGTTGTTCCATGTAAATCTCCTCATCTAAATCTCCATGTAAAAAATGCAGTTTTAACATCTAGTTGTGGTAATTCTAAATCAAGTAAAGCAACTGATGCTAATACAATTCGAATTGAAACAATTTTTACAACTGGTGAAAATATCTCATGAAAATCAATGCCTGCTTTCTGAGAAAAACCTTTTGCGACCAGCCTTGCTTTGTACCTGTCCTCTGTATCATCAACACCCCTTTTCAATTTTAAACCCATTTACATCCCACAGTTTTCCTATCCTTAGGAAGTTCTACCAGATCCCATGTGCCATTCTTGACTAATGCCATCATCTCGTCCTTCATAGCTTCTTTCCACTTTTCACTTTTAGAACCTTCTACAGCTTCCTGATAGCATAAAGGTTCATCATCATTAGTGGTTAAAGCAACTGAAGTAACATAATCATCATACCTTTTAGGAGGACGTTTCATTCTTGTGGACCTCCTTAAAGATGTTTCTGGTACTTCCACAATTTGCTGATTATTATCTGTAGGAACTTCTTCATGATCTGCATCTGAAACATGTTCATGATCTGCATCTGAAACTTGTTCATGATCTACATCTGAAACTTGTTCATCTTGACTATCATCAGTATTTGAACTGGTTTTAAACTGAATGTGTTGAAGCTTAGATACATTATCCTGTTTCAATTTATCATCTACATCTGGATTTTCAAGTGAAGATTCATTGAATTTAACATCTCTATTAATGATGATCTTGTGAGTAGTAGGATCCCACAATCTGTATCCCTTAGTCCCATCACCATATCCAACAAAGATATATCTTTTTGATTTAGGATCTAATTTAGAATGCTGATGTTTCAGAACTAGAGCATATGCATCACAACCAAAAACTTTCAGTTTAGAATAATCATAAGGATGACCCTTCCATACCTCTTGAGGAATTTTGCATCTTATTGCAATTGATGGTGATCAATTTATCAAATAACAAGCTGTAGAAACCGCTTCTATCCACAATTCCTTCTGCAAATTGGCGTTACTAAGCATACTTCTTGCTCTCTCTAAAAGAGTCATGTTCATGTGTTCAGCAACTCCATTTTGCTGAGGAGTATATAAATTGGTTTTATGTCTTTCGATCCCAGCGTCATTGCAATAATTATCAAATTCCTTTGAAGTAAACTCACCACCATTGTCAGTTCTTAAACATTTAATGGTTCTTCTAGTGATGTTTTCAACTAATGCTCTAAACTATTTGAAAACTGTGAATACATCAGACTTCTTCTTTAACATGTAGACCCACACTTTTCTAGAGAAATCATCAATAAAAGATACAAAATATGACGATCCTCCATATGAGGTTGTAGGAGATGGACCCCAAACATCAGAATGGATATAATCAAGGATTTCCTTACTAGTATGTTTTCCAGTTTTAAACTTCTGCTTGCTTTGTTTCCCAAATAGACAATGTTTATAGAAATGTAACTTAACAGATTTTAAATTAGGAAGTAACTTACGATCAGATAAAATCTTTAAACCTCTTTCGCTCATATGGCCCAACCTTTGATGCCATAAACGAATAGAATTACTGTCGTTTTCAAAGATTTCCAACTTTCTTTGCTTTCATTACTAGTAAAATTCCTTTATAAACTTTCATTACTCCACCTTGAATAAAAGTTTTATATCCATTGATGTCTAGTACTCCTAGTGAAATGAGGTTTTTTCTTAGTTCAAGTACATGTCTTACATCAGTTAGAATTTTATTTGTCCCATCAAACATTTTAAGCTGGATGCTTCCAATTCCCACAATGTTACATGTGACATCATTTCCCATGTAAACTACTCCATCATTGATTGATTTATAAGTTTTAAACCATTCTCTATGAATGCACATGTGATTTGATGCACCAGAATCTAACAGCCAACGTTGATCATGATTAGACAAACTAACTGATAACACTTCATCACTCATACCTAAAATGGATGCTGAACCTGTAGCTGTCGTGTTTGCTTCTTTCTTCTCTGTCGAAGAGTCTTCTTTGGATGTTTGTTGTCTCTTCCAACAGTCCTTCTTCAAATGTCCCGATTTGCCACAAAACCAACACTTTACCTTACTATTCTTCCCTTTCGATTTTGAACACGATTTGTTATGCTTACTGAAGCGTCTTTCTTTAGAACGACCTCTGACCATCATTGCTTCTAATGTAGAAGTTTCTGAATTTGACCTCTTCCTTGTTTCTTCAGACAACAAAGCTCCAACAACATCATCAAATTCAAGGGTTTCTGATGAACTAAGACTTATAGAAGTAACAAAATGATCCCATGACTCGGGCAATGAGCATAATAAAGTTTTAGCTTTATCTTCTGATTCAAATTTTACTTCTATACTTTCTAACTGCACCAGGAGAGTATTAAAGGTATTCAAATGATCAGTAATATATATACCTTCCTTCATGCGCAAACTGTATAACTGTCGCTTCAGAAGAATCCTATTGGTTAAGGATTTTGTCATGTACAGCTTTCCAAGCTTTGTCCACAAACCAACAACAGTTTTCTCTGACACGATGTTAAACAAAACATCATCCGCCAAACACAGTCGAATATCGCTCAGTGCTCTTTCATCCAAGTCACTCCATTCCTCATCTGTCATGGTGTAAGGCTGTTTAGCTTTTCCCAACAGTGCCTTCGCCACGCATTGTTGCACGAGTAGATCATACATCTTTACTTTCCAGATCTCGAAGTTGTTTTTGCCATTGAACTTCTCGATCTCAAATCGAGCACTTTGAGTTTTTGCCATGTTGTGTCATACAAAATCTCCAATTGCAACTTTTAATAAATGAATTTAAAAAAAAAAAAAAAGCTGCCTTCCATCAATAAAATGCCTTTGCCTTCAAATATCATGGCATATTACCATTTAAAAACAAAATCTGATATAGATAGATTTTATCAAAACCTTTTGTTTAACGACCAATTTTCAAGAAACGTTCCAAATCATTTCGGTATTTCAACAAAACGGAATTTAATTGGTGTCAACAGAATGGCATTTAATACTCGATGTTAAAAAAAAACTTGAAAACACCATGCCGCTACCTTTCACCGTGCTTTGCATAGCTCTGGTCTTTGCAGAACCTCCAGCAGTTGACAACCTGTCCACGCAGTTCACCGCGCTGATCAACGCTCAGTTCAACGCATTGTTCCAACACACTGGTCCACTGTCAGTCTAACGCACTGGTATTTGCGCAGATCCACGCAACAGACTTGGCGTCTCTTGGTCTCTGTCACACGTACCAGCTCAAAAACCTGGCTCCGATACCAATTGTAGGAGCAAACAATCTCACAGCGGAAACTAAATCAACATACACAGCACAAACCAACATAAAAAACATAAAGATTTTAACGTGGTTCACCCAACCAATCTGGGCTACATCCACCAAACAGAGGCATCGACAATTTTATTATTCAACAAGAGATTACAACAACATAATTCCTCACACCCTCTCATCACACATATTCTCTACGGGCTTACATTTTTTATAGTTGGGAGAAGAAAACTGAATCATAAATTCTCTCACAACAAATATAGGATGCAATAACTCCGCCTCATGAATAAATGGAGCTAATTTATTAACAAATCCTATTGTTTTCACATTCATGAGATTTTTTCCAAATATAATTAACAGAAAATCTCAACATTTATCACAGGAACTCCCAAAGATGAAGGGAATACAGCCTCCATGCCATACACCAATTCATAGGGGCTTGTTCCAGTGGACCTCTTTGTAGTCAATCTGTCTGCCCAAAGTGCATTGATAAGCTTCTTATGTCAGTTTTTCTTGTTTTCCTCCAATACTTTCTTAATGATATTGATCAAGGTTTTATTGGATGATTCAGCTAGACCATTACCTTGAGGGTAATAGGCTGTGGAGTGGCCTAAGGTAATGTGGTATTTGTGACAGAAATTGATCATTCTTTTTTATTTAAAAGCAACAACATTGTCTGTTATAATCTTTTCAGGACAGCCAAACCTAGACATGATATTGGTTTCTAGGAATTGCATGATTATTGAATCATTAGCTTGTCTACAAGGGATGGCTTCTATCCACTTGGTGAAATAATCGGTGGCAGTCAGAATCCATTTATGCTGGCCAGAAGAGGAAGGGTGAATTTCCCCAATGAAATCTAAACCCCATTGTTGAAATGGTCTTTCAGTGGAAATTGGTTTGAGGGGTAGAGGTAAAAGCTTTCTCTTGCCCTCAAATATTTGACATTTATGGCAAGAAATTACAAATTTCTTTACATCAGCACATAAGATGGGCCAATAAAATCCAACCCTTAGGATTTTATCAGCAGTATATTTCCAGTACAAATGTTCACCACAGTCCCCAGCATGAAATTCTTTTAGCACTTTGTCAGTTTCATCCTTTGTTAAGAAATTTAGTAAAATGCCTTCATGATTTTTCCAAAATAAAACATTATCTAAAGTGAAGAATTTTGAAGCTTTCATTTTCAGAAATGTCTTTTTAGTTCTGGATAACCCTGGAGGAGCCTGCAAGTTTAACAATACATAAACTATATCAGCATACCAAGGTGATTGTAAAAAGGCTTGATTGATTTGTGGAGTCGCCATCTCCTTTTCGTTATCCAATTCATTGATATCAAGGGCTTGAAAATTGGTTTCAGTCATAAGTTTAGCTAATCCTTGTCCTTTTATTAGCTTTGTTGGTTTAATTTCAATGTCATATTCTAAAATGTTAGCTATCCATTTGCCCCTTTTGCCTTCAATTCCTTCTTGAGTTAGAATATCCTTGACCACAGTATTTGGTACATAAGCTATCACATGAGAGTATAAGATATAAAATTTGAAATCCTTGATAGATTTTACCAGGGCATAAGCTTTTTTTTCCATGATTTGATATTTTAAAGGTGCATCTCTAAGTGCTTTGCTGAAAAAGGCTATGGGTTTTTCACATCCTTGATCATCTTTCTGTAGTAATATGGCAGCAATAGTATGTTCAAATGCAAAGTAAAAGATTATAAAGTCTCTGTCAAATTTCGGGCTTGTGAGGGCTGGTGTTTTAGTTAAAGCTATTTTGATTTCTTCAAAGGCTTGCTTGGCTTCTACTGTCCAATTTACTTTGGAATCTTTTTTCAGCACGTTATTCAACAATCTTATCATTTCAGCCAAGTTGGGTATGAATCTTCTTAGAAAAATGATTTTCCCTAGGAAAGCTTGAAGTTCTTTGATATTTCTAGGGTGAGGAACTTGCAGAGTGGCTTGTATTCTTTCTGGGTCAATTCTGATGCCATCTTTTGAGATTATGTGACCTAACAGTTTTCCCTCTTCTAGGCCAAATAATGATTTCTTTGGGTTTAGTGATATATCATATTTTCCGCAGATTAAAAACACCTGTATTAAATGTTCCTGATCTGATTTGGAAAAGGCAGTAAGGTCATCTAGATATATGACTAGGAAATCATGAATATCCTTAGCAAAGGCTATGTCCATTGCTCGTTGAGATGTTTCCCCTGCATTCTTGAGTCCGAAAGGCATTTTTACATACTTGAAGATTCCCCAAGGTGTTGTAAAAGCAGTCTTATCTTGATCATCAGGGTGAACTAAAATTTGGTTGAAGCCTGAGAACCCATCTAGCAGTGAAATTCTAGAAGCTCCCACTACCCTTTGCAAAATGTGGTCCATCTTAGGTAAGGGGTAGTGGTCTTTTAAACAAACTTTATTCAGATTTCTCAAATCAACACATAGTCTTATTTCTCTTGTTTTCTTCCTAGTGGGCACCAAATTTTAGATCCATTCTGAAAATATGATGGGTGCAATAATGCCAGCTTCATACATTCTTTTGACTTCTTTTTCAATTAGAGGAAGGAGCACAGGGTTGACCCTTCTAAGTTTTTGCTTGAAAGGATTTTGATTTTCTTTGAGGGGTATTGTATGCTAAATTACAGAAGTATCATAGGACTTAAGATCTTCATATCTCCATGCAAAAACATCTTGAAATTCTTTGAACAGTTCAATATATTTCAGCTTTTGGTCAAGAAGCAAAGCTTTAGACAATTTTATTATTTTAGGATTATGTTCTGTTCCTATGTTATAGTCCTCAATTTCTGCATTTAATGGCTGTATTTTGGGCTTCCTTGGGATGTCATTTGAATAAAAAATGTCTTCCAGAGGAGTTAATCCTGTGGGTAAAAAATTATGCTTTAAATCAATCACTTCAGATTCTCCTTCAACAGTTTCATCAAGGTCTGTTTCTTTCAGCTCTTGTAACTCTTTGCTGGTAAATTTTGTTGGATGTAATATTTTATTTGTTGTTTTAGTTGAAATGTGTGTTTCAATTTTGTCTATTTGATCATCTTCACAAATGGTGCTTGTGTCTATATTTGTGGTAGAGAATTCTTCTTTTAAAGTCAGGAAATTGTTAATCTGAGTGTCATTGTCAAACACCTGTCAATTTTTTACATTGTCAGGTACAGTCGGCCTGTGTTTAATTTTAGTAGTAAAATGATGATTAGGCTCAAATGGAAATTTACAAGTGCTGGCAAATGTCGCCAAACTGTGAACGTGCAAATTGTGGTTCCTTGAAATTTTGGTAAGCTGTGATTCTAGAAAGGTATTGAGTATTTCAATTGCTGCCCCTCTATAAGCTCTTAGTCTTAGATCGTTTGTGAAGAAGTTTCTTCATTTGTTGAATAACCAAATCAGAGTCTCCCAAAATTGATATCCTAACTGCCCCCAGACTTTTGACCAATTTGATTCCTAGCAGGAGAGCTTCATACTCAGCCATGTTATTTGTGCATCTGAAATTCAGCTTGTATGCATGTCCTTCAGCATGATCATTTTGCATGTTATGTATCCAAATCCCTGCCCCTACCCCTAGTTTATTCACTGATCCATCAAACTCTAGGTACCAAAGGATTCCTTGATTACAGCTAGCATTAGGAGTTTCAAAAACTTGCTTGGTGGGCAGATTTGGATTTTCAGTTTCATGTGGTTTCCCTTGTGTGTCTGCAGTATCATTGGTCACATAAATTTCTTGAATCTAAACATTGGATTTTTCATTTATAACTTTTTCCTATGCTGATACTAGAATCTTGTTATTAGTTGGAGGGCAAATTTCAACATTATATAGGATGAAAGAGTCCATATCAGAATGCATGGAATAAATGGGAAAATTTTGGGGTTTCTCTTCGCTGCTGACCACATATTTCATCAAAGTTTCCCAATATAGTATTTTTGGCTGGCCAAATACTGAAATGGTGGCATAGGACATGTCCAACTGGAAAGATCCCTGGAGCTTTGCACCCCAAGATCTGGACAAAAGCATTCCATATTTTGGTGGGATATCAGCTACCACTACATCCATTAAAATATTCTTGGTCGGGTATTGAACTAATGATACACATAAGTCTTTGATTAGGCCTAGACATCGGACCTGGTTAGAGTTAAAAGAGAACAAGTCTTTGTATGGCCTGGTGATATCTAGGTCCAACTTTTTTATCATAGATTTGGGCATTAGATTATGGGAAGCTCCAGAGTCAAACATTGCATTGTGAAGTACTTTGTCATGAACATTCAGGCTTACATAGAAAGGAGGAACTCCTCCATCTATTGATTTTCCATTTATTTCAGGGCCAAAAATTAATTCTGGATGGTCATCAAGGACATTTGCTGCATCTTTGTTTTCCAAAATTAGAAGTGATCTATTGATCTGTTCTCTATAGACCTCATGTTTAGCTAATTCGAACAATGGAATTGTTATTTTTAACTTGCCTATTTCGGTTTCAAGGTTGAAAGGTTTTTCTACTTGGACTTTTGCATTTCGGGCAGCAAGATTTTCTTTTTCTGCTGTGTTTTCAATGCTTTTTTGTTTATCAGGAGTGCTGCCATGAACTGAATCTTCTTAAAAATAAATTTCAGGAGGTTCCTTCTGATATGTCTTCAACCATTGGTTCTTTTGGATTGAGGTCTGTTCTAGTAGAGAGTTGTATGGGGGAGTCATCAACCTTTGCTTTTTTAGGTTGTTTGGCATCTTTCTGCTTATTAGTTTTAGGGACATCTATTGTTTTGCTTCTCAGCTTATATTGTTTGTGAACCTCATAGACAGTTGTATCATATCCCTCCCTAAAATCGAAAGATTCACCTGATTGGGTTTGGAATTGATTTAAAATGTGAGCTTCTTGGTCATCCTGGGTCAAAAAAATTTGTTGTTCACTATTGAGACCCATTAAGTTAATTTGAGAGTCTTCTGTTGGCTCACTAGAAGTTGAAGCTTCAGCATAGTTTTCTTGGAATGGGGGTCTAATGTTTTGGTCAGGGCCAACCTTTCCAGTATTGGGATTTTGATTTTTCCTGAAGTTTGGATTTCTTCCGGTGTTACTTGGTTGACCATCCCAAGAGGATTTCCTCTCAATTGTTTCTACTCTATCACCCAGTATATCCATTCCTTTAATAATTGCATCTATTTTTTGCTCAAATGCAGAAGGTTCTTCTTTGAAACGTGTCCTCCTTTTGGCTCTAGCTCGAGCTCGTTTAGAAATCAGATTGGCCTCCACACTAACAACTATATTCTACATGTCTGCCAAGCTTGGAGGAGCTCTTTCCCTCAGCTGATATGCCATGTCAGAATCAAATCCATCAGGGAATTTGATCAAGGCCAGGTCTGGTGGAGGTATGAGATTCTGAGAAATAACATTGTATACATTATTAAATCTGGCACAATAATCTTGACACTTTATTGTGGACCTCTTTTCAAGTTCTCATATTCTGTTAGGATGTGTAAAGGGTCCTTCTTCTTTTCCCATCTGTTCAAAAACATTTGATAAAGGGCTTCTGGATCAACAATATTGTTTGTAGGAAGTGCCCTAAACCAGGTCCTAACAACACCTGTTAAACTTTGAACAAAGACTTTCATTCTTACATCATCAGCATCAATTTCATAATTTTCAAAATAATCCATCATCTTCTTGGTATGTTGTTGAGCTGTGTAAGTGCCAATACCATCAAAATAAGTGATTTTGCTTTGATAATCTTGAGGCATAGCCCCTGGATTTGCAGGCAATTGTAGGGGAGCATATCGGTTTTCCATATTTGCAGGGATTAATGCAACAACTGGAAGAACAGGGATAATAGTGGAAATATGTGTTGTGGATGCGGGAGTGGAAAACGTGGTTTGAAGAGATGATAGTGAACTTGGGGAAGCAATAGTAATGGCAGAAAGGACTTGTGATTTTCCAGTAGTAAGCTTAGTTCAGATAGAGTTGTACTGAGGTGTGTCAAGGTGCAAGTCAGTGGAATATTCTTGATTATCTCGGCTTCTAAGGTTCTTTGGGATCAAATTACGATTGTTAAAGATAAGCGAAGGGTTTGGATCCGGATTTGATCTGGTATAACGAATTTTTTTCTTTGGAGCTAGCTTCTGACTATATTTTTGGTTTTTTTTCTTGAAATATTTTGAAGGATACAACTTTTATCAGTGTGTTTCTAGGAAGTTTTAAACTGTGAGAGTCTTGAATTTTCCTAAAGATCTATTGAAAGCAAAAAGGTAACTGATCAAGTCTTTGAGACAGTTGTTCAAAGCCTAAAACTAGATTGGAGATAGACTGAAGCAGCTTTTATTTACTCCTGTAATTGCATAGAAAAACAGTTTCAAAGGCTACCTGGCTAACTTCAGGCTCCATCTGTAGCTTTAGAAAATAGATAGCAGTAACAAACAATCATTCAGTTCCCCAGCCGAGCCGCCAATGATGTTATCACTCAGGTTGTTCCCCAAAAGTTATAAGAAAAGGGAATACGGCTGAGGTAACCACGGACGAATCTTTTAAATGTAGATTCTAACCAATCTACATCCAGAGAGGGCTCTCTCTTTATAATTTAGCTTTGTTCTGAGGTATATTAGTCTAGTTATGAAGAACAAGGGTTTGTTTGATTTTTTGGATGGTGATTTTCAATAGAACAGGGTTGTAAATCTGTGAAGTTCAGTCCGTTGGGCTAATGGAGTCTATGAGGATGAACTGTTGGATATGGTTCTTTGACAGAGGGGTTACTACAGAGCAAGGTAATCAATCATGGAACAAATTATAAGCTAGAATTAGGTGGAATGGAGTCTGTGGGTGAAGGGAAATTAAGAATCCTTCATCATGCAGGCAGAGGGAAAGTGAATGTTATTGCTAGGGAGTAGTTAAGAATTCCTTAACTATATTCAAGATGTAAGAACCAGGGGAAATAGGAGCAGTTAAGAATTCCTGCTTATGCTAATTCTGAAGAAAACATTAATAGTAACAGAGATTGAGCACAAAGTACAGTCAAGTAAGTTCTGAGTTATTCTTTTTCCCTGTTATTAATAGTATGAACATAAATGATATATAAAACACAGAAACTGGAAAACATGAGCTAAAAAGACTTATTGATCCATGAAATAATTCGAGAATTCTATAACATGGTCCTCTGCCATCAAATCCACATCCAAAGAGTTTAGCAACAACGCATTCCAACAACTTTTTTATTCAGAAGGTTTTCAGAGTTACAGAGAAGTTCCAGAAATGTATCACCAACCCCTAATACTTCGCTTGGGGAGGTATTTGTACAAAAATGTTTACAAAATATCTCAAAGAGATAATATCTAGTAATAACTTTTTCTACATACTCAAAGGAGAAATAAATGATCATGGAAACAGGGAGAAATAAATGAAGAATTAATTGTTGTTGTGCTGGCCGCTCAGTTGGTGAGATGCGTTGATTGTAAGCTCGCCGAGTAGGCTCGTGGCTGTTTCTGCTGGAATTCTGCGCTGGTGGCTCAGCCTTTATGATATCTGTTGTTTTCTGGGAAAAAACAAAAGTTTGAAACCCGCTTACAGGATTTCCAACATGCTCTGCCACCACTGCTCCTCTGGTAATTGATGTCTTCGTAGCTTTCTCAAAGTCTCATCAGCGTCTGTGTACCTGTAGAAGTTAGGCTGGACTGTAAAAAGGTGTTTCACTTCATGTTCAATAAAAAATAGATTTTCCAAGTTGTTGTAGAGAGTTTGGCCAGATGGAAGGGCCTTTTCTGCTGAAGTACTTGATGATGCATTTACTTGATCAGCAGCATGTTCATTCAACCTGTGTGTGTACTCAGCTTGTCTCAGCAGGCGTTCATTATTTCCCAACAGACTTGGCAAGCCCTTTCCATGCAAAACTGCAAATTTCTCTACAAAAGAATCTACCTCCACTTGCATGTCCTGGCTCTTCCTCTCCAAATTTTGCATCAGGGTTTTCATGGTCGGAACTCTTTTGACTGTTAGAATGGTGGTTGTCATGTCTCGGATTTCCAATGTTGCTAGTTCCTCACTGCTTTTAGTGTTCAAAAAATGTATTAACCTGTTGGCTTGTTCGGGCATATGTCCTAATAAATTTCTGGCCTTTTGAATTTCCACATATTACAAATGGGTTCATTAATATTAGCCCACAAAATGCCTCTGATTTCTCCCAGAGTTTTATCTAGAGAGAGGTCCTTTTCCAATGCTTCCACCTTGTTTTCTAGTGCTTTTACCTCTCTTGTCTTTTCTGCCACAATCATTTTAGATTTGTCATAACTTACTTCTAACTTGGCCAATTTCTCTTTAGCCTCTTTTAATTCTGATACTTGGAGTTTTAAATCCTCCATAGCCTTTATTAACTCCTCTATGGTAATGGTAGTGCTGCTACATGCTGCTGCTGTTGTTGCTGAAGTACCTGCTGTTGTTGCTAGGACAGTGGAAGGCATTGCTATTGTAACTGTAGGAGGAGTAGTTGTAACTGTTGGAGCTATTTCAGGTGGCCAGGAGGTCGACTCTCCCTGCTTATCTTGTAGTGCTTTATCTAAGGCTTGCTCTATCTCACTTAGTCTTTGACTCATTCTCATCAGCAAGTCCATCATGTCCTCCTCTTCTTTTTGCTGCACAATCTCTGAAGTTTTTGGATGCATAGTAACAGGCAGCTTCAGTTGTTTCTTGAGGGCAGCAATGTCATCTTCCTTTTTCTTCATCAACGCTTTTATTCTCTTGGTATCCTTGGGGTCATGTCCCAGCTCAATGATAATTTCTTCCAAGGACTTTATCCTGTTGTCCTTGGCTAAAGAAGATGCCTTCTCCAAATCTAGTTGGGCCGATGTGTTGTTCAATGAGTTCTGCAATTTCTGAGCCAACATTGCCTTATCTGCCAATGTAGAGTAAACCATCTCACCAGTTTGCTTATGCAGCTCAATTTGGTCCATAGGGTGAATGTCTTTGGAAAGACCCTCTAGATTTGTTCTTATGTAGTTAGCTGCTGACTGTGGCTACTGTACTTTAGGCTTAAAGTGGCTCAAGATCATCTTTCCTTCTTTAATGTCATATGCAGACATTAACCTTTGTTGTTTGGTGGGGGTCATCTTGAGAAATTGATCATAAAGTTGCAGTCTTATTGGCTCATTCTGGGCCTTGATGTCCATGAATGTTCTTTTGATATCAGAACCTTGTTTTCTTTACGGCCTTGTGGAGAAAACTTCCACACTATGCTGCTTCTCCAATTCCTGCCTATGAGAGCTGGTGGATGTTTCTATTACCAGAGATATGTGTGGGATGGTTGCCCTCTCGCCTCTTAGGCTTTCCATGGTTTCCTCAATAATATCCTCTTCAGCTAGAGGATCCACTCTCTGCCTTTTTGCCTCTAGTTGCTCTGCTGGTCCACTTACAGGCGTGGTCTCTTCTCTGTCCCTTTTCTTGCCCTTCTCCTCATTTAGAGGAGTCTATAATACTCGTATCTCTAGTGCTTTGGTCTGGACAAGAGGATTTTTCCCTTGGCCCTGTTCCCTTGGAGTTGCTGATTGATTTGTCATTATGTGCTACTCTGAATCCAACACTTCTTTGCCCTTAGATGTCCCTGCAGCTGGTGTAGTGCTTTCTTGGGAAGGTTGCTGTGAAGTTCCAGCAGTAGATGTGCCCACTCCGGTTTGTTGAGGCAATTTGAAAGACACCTGTCCAAAAGAGTCCAAGTCAAGAGTCTTTTCAAGATTTTTCATGGCTTGTTCCATTTTTCTTCCTCAGTAAGCTCTTCTATCAATGTGCCCTCTACCCACTCATCTTTATTAGCAAATTGCTCTATTTCAGGGATCTTACAATGATTATAGGCTGATAGCCTATTTTTGACTTTTCTTTCACAAACGAATCCATTTGGGTCATAGGGTACCCACCAAAAGCTTCTCTTTAATCTGAGTTTTTCTCCCAATATCTTGTCAGCATCTTGCCATCCTTCCTTTTTGTTAATGATGAAAGGGCATAATTGGTTTCTTAATTTCAGCTGATCTTTTTTCTTGGCACCATAAAAGTGAGTCAAATCTGAATTGATAAATTGCCTGAAATATTCCAGAGCAAATAGTCTCATAGGCACATATTTTGGCAGTTTATAGGGGCACAACTCACTGCCATATATCCTGATCTCAGTGTGGTTCTGATAGAAGTACCAGTCGCCTATTTTGTAGCTTTTGGAGAGCTGTAAAATTTTCTGCATGTCATCAGAGAGTCTAGGAGGAGGATTTCTCATCAGTAGAGAGGAGACCGGATGTATAAACAAATAAATGAACTCACAGTAGGTGTAAGGAGAGTTACGGACTTCATGGAAGACTGAGGTCCAAAAGATCACAGACCTCCTTTCTCCTTTAGAATCCAATTTTCTGATGGGAAACTGAAAACCGTCTATTTGATAGTATAAGAACAGATGATACATATAAGAGGTATACTTGAAGACTCCTTCTCTGTCTAGATTCATGAATTGTTCATGGATCTTATTGGCAATGAAAGTAGCAAAGTCATATTTGATAGGAGGAGGATGTCCTGGAATAAACATGGATAGCAGAGCTAAAATTGTCTCATCAACATATTCACTTGTCTTAAATCCCACGACATAGGATATCATATCAATGATGAATCTTCCAGCTTCATTGAACCAGACATGGTGAAAAGGAGGTGGCTCTCTAGGCTGGCAATTCGGTCTCATGAATAACTTGGCAATTCGGCCTATTTCTGCAGTGGATAGTTTAGAGCCTTCCTCCAGCAAATATCCCATGGAAAGAGGAGCCAGAGGCTGAGTAGGTTTGAAGTGTAGCATTTCATTGATTGACTCAGGAGTTATATGAAAAAAGATAGTGCCAGTTGGAGTCATAACTGCTCTTTGAGTAGATTAATAATTGGCACAGCACAGGTGGATGACATCTGGAAATACATTTACTGAGGGGACATAGTATCTGGGCAGATTGGATTCCCATATCCCATAGAGATCAGTTTTGCTTAGGTGACTGTTCCTGATTTCACAGAATGCTTGGAGGTGGTTTTTGTCACCAGTTAAGTCCTGTATTTGAAAATCCCTATCAGCTAAGGGCAACCACTCCAAGTCCTTATGAGGAGCATTAAGGGGAGCAATGTTCAGGGCCACTGGAGCATCCATTGCTCAATTTTATGTGATTTTTCAACTTGGAATTTGGGTTTTTGTAGCCAAATAGGTAATTTGAAAACTCTGGGGCTCTTTTCTGGGAATTGCAGACCACAATGAATTCGAACTTAGCTTGCTGGGTGAATTTTTCAGAGGAAAACGAGGTCTGCGGGGTTTTTCGGTAAAAGTGAGCAAAAACAGTGGTTCTGGTGAGCTTATTTAAAGGCAATATGGTGAATTTTAACTCAAATTTGGGTTTTTCGAGCAATTTTGTAGAGGAAAGCTAAAAAACAGGGTTTGGAAGTAAAAATTGAGGTAAATACCCGTTTTAACAGTGGACTATGCGGATTGCAAGTCGTGGTACAAGCTGGAAGACCGGACTGCGTGCTTGATTTGGCTTGGTGGCGGACTATGTGGTCGAACAGTGGTTTGAAATTAAACGGCATGCACAGGTCGCACAGTGAAAATAAACGAAAATGAGTGAAAATGACATTTTTACACCGTTTTTTAACAAAAAATTGACTTTGGCGGGCTTTTGGCGTGTTTCTGTCAGATGATGTCAGCATGACGCAGTATTTTGTCGTGTAGCGGGGTGACATGGTGCTGACATAGCGCTGACGTCAGCGGATGATGTGAGGGCGATGTCATCAGGGAGGCAGCAGGGGCAGTAAACGGTTTGGCCTCCGCACCGCTTTTAGACAGAGGTGGTATTGGGGGGGAGGGCATGTGAGCAGTGCCGGAGGCCGCCACCTGTCCCAAGGTACGACAACAAAACCACCATCCCCCGGGCACTAAAGGTCATCAGGAAAGGGCTCGCGATATTGTTGTGGGTCGTCCGATCTGTGGGCTATGATCCGACGGCTGGCGGTCAACGGGAAACGACGGAGGCTATGGCATGGGACCCGCGCAAATAAATCAACGTTTTATAATGTTTTGCGGGGTATTACTTTTGGTTAGGTCTGCGGGTTTAGGGGTTAATTTAATTAATCAACCAGATGTTGATTAATTTCCTTTGAATGGCGTGGCAACTGATTATTAAAAGGTTCCAAATAAACCTTTTAATTCCCTTTGTATAATAAAATATGGCTTATAGTGTAGGCGGGGGTGGGATATTAGCTTTCTTGGGGTTTTCATATAGTTATATATAATACGGGCATGGGGAAAATGTTATGTAGGAATTATAATATAAGGTTAATATGTTAATATGAAAAATACGTTTAAACAAAAGCACTAAGTTGGAAAGTGAAACTTAGGCTTAGGAAAATGAAAGGGATCCAAGCTATGAATTTGGAAAACTTAGCATAATGGAGGAAAAGCACTTTTACACAAAAAATGTGGCTTCGTTATCTTAAGTAAAAGCAGAGTTTCACTTAGTCTTTCTCATGAAATGAAGTGATCTAGGAGCACTGAGCAGATCTCAATGTCCTTAGAGGGGAGGTTAGTAAGTGTTTCTTGGAGAAGAGTGAGGGGAAGTTAGACATGCTTCATCTGTTTTGTGACCACATAGTTGCCATGCTGCCTATGATTTCCATGAGATTAATTATCTTCAAAAGACAAAATTGCTTATAAACCTGCTTCTGCAACATCAATACTGCATACCCAGCCTATTACACCTAACATTTTTTCTTCCATTTTTACTTGGGTGCATTTAAACTAGCAAACCCTTACTCTATTCTTTTCTTTTAACTGCCATCCTATCTAAGTCTGCCCTTATTTCTTCCAGGGGCTCAGATTTAGTTGTTGAGCACCTTTGTTTCTCTACCTAACTACTTATCTGCCAAGCTTGAATTGTTTGGATAGATTTTATTCTCTATTTGTAAAACAAGAAATTTAAACATGAACCTGGCCAAAATTGAGCTGTTTGGCCATCCATCAACTACGGCAAGAATCAACTGATCGCATACCATAAGATTCTTTGCAAAACTAGAATAGTAGTGGCATTTTGGATTAGCACACTTTCCTGGTATTTTCTTTGGAGTTCATTTTCTTTCTTTTTGACCAATTCATTCTTTTTGCCCATTGATTTTTCTTTTAGGGAATACCCTCTTTTCATTTTTTTAATTTTTTTATATTTTCAAAAGTATGGAACCTTTGCACCATGGAAAGATGAACATATTTGGGATTTTACCAGTCAATCATGAAATATGACACCTATTGGTATAGGAGCATAACACCGCACACAGTGTTATCACGAGGATATGTGAAGAGTCCACGTGTGTAGAGATTCTTGATAGCATGGGAAGATTCCTTGGATTTGGCATGATTGTACTTGATAGATGCAATAGACATAATAAAGAGATGGGAAGATAAGGATAGGCAAGACACACACTTTGAAGCTGGAGATATGTTTTTTCTATGGATGATGAATGATTAGATTCCACCACGAAAGGGGACAACAAAGTTCAAAGGTTCGTTCAAAGTGAAGTAAAGGGTTGGAGAGGTCGTTTATGAACTTGAGCTACCGAACCATATTTGTTCCAAGCATCCTATGTTCCATGTGAATCAACTAAAGAAACGAAGACTTGATGTAGATGATCCTAAGAGAGAAACAAAACTGAGAGGTCTAGCCTTGATCATAGACCGATCAGATTTGGTTTTGGACCTCACGACTACTGAAGTCAGGAGCGATGTGAAGAGACAGTACTTTATGTTGTGGAAGAATGCACCAAAGGAAAGTGATTGGGAAATATAGGATTCATTGTGGAGATGGAAGAAGGGGATTGTTGAGTTTGAGGCAGAGTTAGCTCGAATAGTAGGATTGTCAAGGATGGCAATGACTCGAGGTGGGGGAGGATATTAGGACCCTAAGTTGGCATCGCTACCCAAGGCAAGTCAATCACCCAACTGGGCACCCTTGAGACCCTTTAACGAGTTGAGGCCGCATGGGCTTGATTCGCACCAATGCAACGATCGTGGAGTACGATCGCGTTATGTGAGTGGGCAAGCACGCAACTCAGGTGGAGGGTGAGTTGGAGAAGTAATATGGTTGGCTCGTCGATCATCGCATCGACACGACTCAGCGACGTCCGCACCCATGGGCATCACCGCATTAAGGTGGGGCACTCAGGCACCGTGTGGGGAGTTTCTTGGCATACAAGGCAAGGTGGTGGGTGTGTGAACACAAATATAATTTGAAACGTCTTCTCAATACGTTGGGAGGGTGACAACCCATGGCCAGGTCACTCCAACGATGTGGCAAGTCAAATATATGTTAAGACATGAAGGCAAAGCATAATCACAAGGAATATCACAAGACAAGTTCATAGGGTGAAGGTTTGTGATATCACACAGTGTTCTAAGGTAGTGAGCAAGCAAGAAACAAGAGATATGAGTGTGCATGGACATGTGCCTGCATAGGGCGAGCAATGTAGTCTATGATTTCTGTTGAGCTTTTTGTGTTGGGAAAGCCAAGGGGCGCCCTCATTCAGGCTGTAAAGAATTGTTGTACTCTAAAATTATAAATGGAATGTTGCGACCCTCTTGAGCTAGCCTCCCATTTTATGTACAAAAAATAATTTAATAAAAATATGTTCATTTACTTGATATTATGTTGGCACAACTTGTTGGTTAATGTTGATATCACATTGCTACATGATTTATGTTCAAGTTTATGTTTTCACACATAACACCTAACATATAATAAACAAGAAGTTGTAACTAACTTAAAAAAGAGTGTAGGCGCAATCCAGAAGCTAAGTTGTTTATAACACTACGATGAACCCTTACTGATATCGGATGCCCATGATGGTGCAATCATCGTAAGGTCATGGAAATTCCCAAAAAAGGAGTAAATCCACTCCATCTCAAATGCTAATGGAATACCACATTCTATTTATTTAAATATATTAATTTTGTATATATTTAATTATATGATGTGAAATATGAATCATTACTATTGAAATTTATTTTAAAATAATATGTAAATTATGATACTTATTTAGGAAAATATCGTTTATAATTTATTATAATTGCCCTATATCCATGTTAACTCGAGATGTACCAAGTGTCGAGAGGGATCAAATATCTTAAGATGCAAGCCTCTTTTAGAGTGAAATAAATTTGATCCCTCTCGGCACTTGGTAGATCTGGTGTTAATATGGATCTAGGTTGGTTTAACTCCTCCCGGATTTTAATAGGCTATGCTCCACATGAATACCATTTTTTAATACCATCGATCATTTTTATTTTATTTTTATAGGGTTATTTTTATTTTTATTTTCAATTTTATTTTACTTTAATTGAGTTAAAATGTTCATCGTGTTAGGAAATCTAGGGCATAATAATTAGGTGATTTATCTTCTAATGATAATTGCTTGTGAATGCATTTTAGATTAGGATATTCTCTTTACTTAGATTATTATAGTGTTCTTCTTCATCAAACAACTACCAATGCATAAAAAACAAAGAGACAAGAGACACAAAATGTAGGCGATCAACCAAGGCAAAAACCTCTCTAACTTGAGAGGAAAACCCAAACGAATTCTTCTTCTTATAGAGACTTCAATTGACAAATACCAAGACCAAGATCCTTGACCTATTTAACCTATCCAAGACCAAGTCCCAAGACCTATTTAGTTTAACCTCTTCTTTCTAGAGTCAACAATGGTCAAACTACTTGCTTCTCCATCCTTCTCGGCTATCCTTCAGATCTCGACTTCTTGGATTAGAACTACAATCCTTGACCTCTTTAGAAACCCTAGATGCAATGCATGTGATGGATGTGATGGATGTTACCACTTTGCTTGGATGGAAAGACTTCCTTCTACACTTCGAATTGATGAATGTAATGTCTTCTCCTTTGATTCGGCTTCTAGAGCGACCTTAAAAACCTCGACCCTTCTTTTGCATCAGACATCACTAGATTCTCGCACGTGTGGAGGTGACATCCCAAAAATAGATATGAAATCATCTCAATGATGGTTCTCCTTCCTTCACTTGAATATAGGCTTCTTTCCTTCCAAACTTCCCACATCTTTTTTCTTTTTATTCCTGGCCATAATTTTGTCACTAGAATGAAGGTCGAGATGCCTATTTATAGTGATTTTTCCATCAAGCATAAGCCACCTTGAAGTAGTGCCTATGTCGACATGCCCTTTCTAGAATCATCCTTAGGTTGACTTCAAGGAGTGTTTGTGACAAGGTCTTGGAGGGTATATGACACAAGTAAATTCTCTTTTACAATGTGTATATTACCCAAATGGGTCTTCAACACTTGACATTGACTCAATAGACTTTATGACTTTATGACCAAACCTAATAGCTCACAATGGGAGGTTTAACTATAAAATAAAATTCCTTGTTCATGAAACCCATGAGACAAGAATTACAAAAATAATTTTATTTTCTTCTTTTAATCATTTACATAAAATCATAATTACATATGTCATTATGAAGACCAAACCTAGTTACACTTTTCAACACTCCCTCTTAACTAGGGAGGTATTCATAATCCATACAAGGTACTTAGATATTCTTAATCTGAAGAATTCTCTTAAGAAGAGTTAGATTGGTAACCCATCTATATAGCATCATATCAACCATCATTGTCATATAGCAAGGCATTGACTAACAACTCTATCTCTCCACAAGATCAAAGCACAATGTTGGCGAGACCAATGATGTATAGACACACTCATCATTGTCTCTCTCGGAACATACCCTACCGGGGTTCTCTTAGAGTA
The DNA here is from genome assembly GCA_031772625.1 of Pinus tabuliformis. NCBI lineage: Eukaryota > Viridiplantae > Streptophyta > Pinopsida > Pinales > Pinaceae > Pinus > Pinus tabuliformis. Next base: position 1,647,657,275 of record CM062818.1, on the reverse strand, counting down.
TGTTCCACCAGGACAATTCTTATCTTGGATTCCTAATCCGCAAAGAATATATGTCCTCTACGATTACCCTTATCTTGGATTCCCTAACTCATCCTCAAAGAGCATCAAATTCCAAATGTTTACCCAATCCTCCCTTTTGTCTTCCCAAATGAAGACAAGAATGATGTGTCAATCTCTTCTTCTCAACTTTGGGAGGACATACCTATTCCAATGAAGGAATGTACTTGTTCATGCTGAAGGAATGTACCTAAGCTCCCTCTTGGCTTAGGAATTTTCTTCCAAGTTTCTACCAAGTTAGAAACTTGTTTTCAAGCTCCCTCTTTATTAGGGACCTACAACATCTCTTTAGGTGGAGATGATGGGAAAACCAATTGCTTGAAGAACTCTTCACAATGTCATGAACTTCTTGTCTTTATTCAAGAGTATTCATGTTTTGGGACTTCTTTGTAGGGCAGAGACCATTTATCACTTTCATCCATGAGTCAGTCATGTCATTATTCCTTTCATCAGAAAGTGATCCATCAGTTCCTATATGGCCTTCCTTCATGCTATGCTACCTTCTTCATGCCATGATTCCTTAAGGATATTTCATCCGACTACACGGACCTCAATGGTGGTAGATATTCATAGCTCTTCCCTTGGAAACCCTGCATATTCCCATCCAAATATCATTCAAAAATAATAAATGAACATGTGATCAATATTACCTTTGTGATTGTCTTTCATCATGACATCTTCTAGTTGGCATCAACATCATGTATACTCATTGACAATCTCCAAAATTTATAGAATGTCAAGGTCTCTTTCTTTTTCAAACTTCATCAGAATCTTCATACCTTTCATGGATATATCCTAGTCAAGTCTTTTAGTCCTTGGATGTTGATTGCCTTTTTCATAGTTTCATATTCCATGATCTCTTCCTTTCTTTCTTCACACATTTCCTTCCAGGAACTTTCGACCATATTTCCTCCAATTTTTTCAACCACCTCATATTTCATATGAGGACATATTATCTTGATTTCATCTAGACAATGTATGACCCATGTATTCTTGCATCTTTTCAAAGGTGGAGATCCTTTCTTTTGATCATGCTCTCAAGATAGAGCATGTTACCTACAACCATATGACATCACTCTATAATATCAAATACAAGCATGCATACCTCATTTTCCTTTAGGTCATCTAGACTTCTTCAACAACTTCCTTGACTAAAAGAAATTTAATCCCTTGATCTGCTTCGTCTCTTTTTTCATCATACCATCATCCCATGAATTCCACAAGTTGGAACTCTTGATGAAACACTTGCTTCCTTTTAATTGGTGAACCTTCTGACGAAGATTCCAACATAAAATCTTAAGTATCCTCATCCAACAAATGCTTCCTTTTGACTGATGTCTGATGAGATTTGTAATAGATAACTTTTTCTTTTTTCCCATAAGTACCACTTATGCTTCTAATGACGTTACCAAGAGTTATATCCTTCCATAAGTGATTTCCATAGTCTTCTATTTCAACTATTTTTCTCTATGATCACGAGCTCTTGCTTTTAATGCTTCTATGATGCCATGTTGCATCTTATCATTTTCCTTAGTGATTCATGAGAGCCATATCTTACGATAGAAAACTTGAAAACAAGAACTTGAAAAGAACTAGGTGAGGAAGACTATCTCAATCACAGTAGGGATCTCTTACTTCCTCTTTCTTGGACTTATTCTTTTCAACTTCCTCCACTTCTTCAGTGATATGGGATTCTTCTCTACCTGTTTTGTTATTTTCCATTTTGAGCTTAGGACAATCTCTTTTATAATGCCCATATTCTTGACATCCATAGCATTGAACCTTAGCCAAGCTCTTCTTCTTTTTATGAGGACCAAATTTCCCATACTTTCCTCTTCTCTTTTCCATAGCTACATATGCTTGATTGTTCTCACTATATCCTACATTAGTTTTTGCCTTCAGTCTGGTTTCTTCAATCTTGCATAGTGACCATAAATCCTAGAATGGAGTAGGTCCTCCCCCCCCCCCCCATGAATAGTTGAATTAAAGTTACCCCACTCCTCTAGTAGTGCATTGAGTACTACAGTGGCCATCTCCTTGTAAGATATTATTTCTCCCAGATCTCGAAGTATCTTCTTTCAATATCCTTAGCTTGTAGAGTTCTTTCCTTTGAGAGATAAATTTTCTTGCAGTGCTTATAGAAAACAACTCTACCACTTTATCGTATATTTATTTTGAGGCGTTGAGTTTAGATACATATGGAATGAGGGGATCCTTGATGGATTCTATGAGAATCTTTTGAGCCCTAACTTCCCCTTTCATTAACTTTGCAAGTGCTTGAGCATATTCTTTTGCTGGTTTGGTGATAGATCCTTTGACATGATCCGTAAACTCATTTTCAGTGAGATTCAAATCTATCCTCTTCTTCCATGCAAGATTGTTTGAAGCCCCAATCAATTTGTTGATTTCCTTGCAAAAAAACCTTTTGACAGATTCATACATAAATATACTTACTTGAGAAGATGCTTCTTCCACTTGTCGCCTCCTTGAATTTGATGAAAATATAAATGATAGAGAACTTCTTGATGAAGATAGATCCCTTCAAGAGTGTTCCTTGACTCCACAAAGGAGATCACTTTAAATCCTTTCATTGTGTTGTTCTTGCTGATAATGATGACTTCTTGATGATGTCTTGATGCTTCTAGGATGATCTTCTTCAATAATAGGGTCATTTATTCAACGAGAGGAAATTTCCTTAGAAATTTTGAAGATGATGACAACATCCTTGATTTTTCTTCTCTAGGATGAATAATATTCAAGAAACTTTAATTTGTAACCCTTCAACTTGAGTAGTCTTTGTGGTCTTTTGAGGATCCCAAGACTTCTTCTGGTGTAGGCTTCTTCCTCGACGTAGGCTTTTAATACTTCTTTGTAGATATTGACTTCACTTTGATGAGATAAAAAAAATTATTTTCTTCTTTTCATCAATTACATAAAATCATAATTACACGTCATTATGAAGACTAAACCTAGTTACACTTTTCAACACGCTAGACATTACATTACCTTACAACATCTCTACCATACTAGGATGGAGATCGCCTCTCGGTGTAAAAATTAAATTATAATGTAATAAATTGAATTGAATCAATTTGTTATTTTTAAAAATTTATGATGTTTTTTAGTTTAGTGGATGTTATTCTTTACTATTATTATTATTTGTTTATATAATGCTTCATTTTATTGACATTACAATCGCTCTCCCATATTGAGCCGATATTTAAATGTTTACACTCATTTACAACCACTACAACATTTCCCTATATTGAGGCAACATTTAAATGTTTACACTCATTTACAAACACTACAACATCTCCCCCATGCTAGGTTGTAGAGTACCTCAGCGCAAAGTGTTCACACAACAAACCATTCAACAATGACTTATACGAACTTACAATTGCATTATGGAGACCAACTAACAATACAAGAAAAGGGATATCATTGTGGATACAAACCAACAATTCAATCTATTCAAAGATATTAATGTAAAGGATCGATTAAGTATTAAAATTCATAGGTGTTGGAATTAATTATCGTAGCACTAAAGGAAATAGACAAAACCCCACAATTCCACAACAATTAACCATATTAAATATAAAAACTTTGTACCAAAAAAACTCTAGTGTTGAATGCTTATGCACTGATTCTTTACTTCTTAGCAAGACCAAAATTACAATAAAGTCTAGTTCTCTTCTCATTTACAATTTCATCAAAACAATTTTATTTAGCGACTCTCTATTGACGTGCTTGGATTTATAGGTAGCATTGGCCTTGTTGAGAGCAATTAGAAGCCAAGTGTTCTTGTCTCTTCAACTCCATCTTTGCATCGCTCTTCCTCTCCCTTTCATCTTTTGTTGACATCATTCTAATTAGAGTTCCTTTTATTTGTCTTTTTCATATTGCTTAAAATGGAAGAGCAACACTTTGGAACAGAGTGGTAGTGAATTGATCTAACATGAGCACTTTACACCATCAACTCTTTCTCCTACCTCATCATCAAATTTTATAGTCATGGGCTTCACTTCCATAACCAAAAGCCTCTAATTTTACTAAGTGACTGCCATATTGAATATCTTCATGGACTGTTGTGATTGCCATATTGAATATCTTCATGGACTGTTGGGAAAGGCTGACCAAAAAACTGCGAGGAGGGCAATTCTTTCCAGATGGAAGAATATGAATTATCAACGCTCCTTCCGACCTTGAATGTGAGTGGTGACTCGCACATTAAAACACTCTGTCAGACCAACAGACTTACAGAGGTCATGGAGACCTTCAGGCATCTGCTTTCAGCTAAATCTAATCCCACCACCACCACCTGTAATCTTTTTGTTAAGTATGCTAGTTCGACAGTAGCGACATCAATCAGCATTGCACGTTTACAGACTTATAGCTAAAGCAGACATTATTCCAAATCTCATTTCTCTGAGCATTGTTATCAACTTTAACTGTGAAACAGGTAGAATGGATTATGCTTTCAAAGTGTTTGAAGACGTGGAAGCACATGGATATATTCCAGATGTGGTAATATTCAATAACCTCATCAAAGGGCTTTGCAGGATGGGCAGAATGGAGGATGTTGTTAAACTGTTCAATCAAATGGTGAACAAACGTCAACTTCCTAATCTTTTTACCTATAGCACCCTAATAGATAGGCTCTGCAAGAGAGGAAAAACTCACAAGGCGTTTGGATTCATAGTTGTTATGCTGCAAAAAGGTCATGAGCCCAACACTATTACATTTACTACCCTCATGGAATGACATTGCAAAGGTAACCTCTAGGAGGCCAATCAACTACCATATTTTATGTTAAAAGAAGGGCACATCCCCAGTGTTATTGCATTTAATGCTTTAATCAATGATTTTGTGAGGGAGATAAGTTGGAGAAGGCTACGAAGCTCTTCTAGGAAATGCCGGATAGAAACATATGCCTTGATGTTGTCCATAAAATGTTCTTATTGATGGTTTCCGTAAGAGAGGGAAGTTGGAAGAGGCTAAGAAGCTCTTTCATGAAATTCCCAACATAAACATGTGCCCTAATGCAATCACATATAATGCGTTTGTTGATTGTTTTTGTAAGGGAGGGAATTTGGAGGAGGCTACGAAGCTCTTTTATGAAATGTCCAACAAAAACATATGCCCTGATTCTGTTACAAACAATGTGCTTATTGATGGTTTGTCACATATTGTGGACTAATCGATTTTTTATTTTTTATTTTTTTTCTTCTGTAAGGGAGTCAAGTTGGAGGAGGCTACCAAGCTCTTCTATGAAATGTCTCATAGAAACATATCTCTTAATGTTGTTATATATGGTGCTCTAACAGATGGTTGACCCGAGAGAGTCATTCTACAACCTAGTGTGAAAGCGATGTGTAAGTATGTCCATGCTCAATTTGGAGTTGACACGTGTCCTTCTTGAAATAAAAATAAAATATTCTCTATAGAAAAGAAATGTCAGCGATAAAAGAAAAAAAATAATGCTATGCATGTTTAATTAGTTGTCCAAGTGCCCTGGTCCTAATATATTACACATTGTTTTTTTGGCACTCTAAAATAAGTTTGCATCTAAAGAAAAATTTGATCCCTCCCAGCTCATGTGAAATCCGTGCTTAAGATGGTTCTATGCTGGTTTATGTAAAAGGAGCAAGTTGGAGGAGGTTGAAAAGCTCTTCTAAGAAATGCTCGACAGAAACATATTCCCCGATGCTGCCACATACCGTGTGCTTATCGATGGTTTCTGTAAGGTAGGGAAGTTGGAGGAGACAACAAATCTCTTCTATAAAATGTCCAAGAAAAACATATGCCCAAATGCTCTCACACACAGTGCTTATCAATGGTTTCTGTAAGGGAGACAAATTGGAGACAAGTTGAAGGGGGCTGGGAAGTTCTTCTATGGAATGTGCAACAAGAACATATTCCCTAATGTGGTCACATATACTACATTTATCGATGGCCTCTTCAAGGAAGGGCAATGGAAAGAGGATGCCAAAGTGCTTCATGAGATGTTGGAGAAGCGGAACAATCTGAATGTTATTACATACAATGTTCTCGTCGTTGTTCTTTGCAAAGAAGGGAAGCTTCAAGAAGCTCTCCAATTGTTAGATGGTATGGTTGAAATAGGTGATCTACCTGATGATGTCACATATAATACAGTTATTAGTAGTTTTGCAATTGCAAGGTGGGTAATCTAGACTCTAGAGAAAGTTGAGGAACTCCTTCAAGAGATGTTGGAGAAAGGTTTCCTGCCTAACCTAGGTCTCTTTACTACATTAATAGATGGACTCTGTAAGCATTTGAGGCAAGACAAAGCCTAACAGATGTTTATGATATTCAATAGCAAGCTTCGAGCCTTGATGATGTTACATATAGCACATTGATGGATGGACTCTGCAATGTTGGTAATCTTAACAAGTCAAAGTTATACAATGTGATGAAAGAAGCAGTCCAAGAGGCATCATGACTACATTCACACCATCATAGATGATTATGCAGGGAAGGCACACCCCAAGAGGACAACAGACCATTAAAAAAGGTTTGACATGACACTAACATGTTCTGCAACAAACAACAGTTTTTGTAAAGATATTGTTGTAGTAATAAGTGACTCGCAATTGATGAAATGCAGGGTTGACTTTGGTAATAATGTATTAGCAAGCTATCTGAAATAGATTTGGAAATTCAGCATAATGAAGTGATCTAAGTGGAATTCCCATCAGTACACCTGGTGTTTACTCTGGAAACACATTTCATTAATGGTTTAGCGGGTTGCACATCCTGATTAAATATACCAGTTCATCAATCAAAAAAGGAATTGGCTTTAACAGCTACTATGCTGCAACTTGCAACTGATGAAGTGCCCCAAGAAAATTTCAATGATATTTTTCACAATAATAATCTGGAATTGGTTTAATAAAATGGTTAGTGGCTTGTCATTGCCATTGATTAGTATACCTTGTGAACTCTAATGGTGAGTTTCACTTAAATGGATTAACCCAGTTCTATGTCTTGAACTGAGGATTGTTTGCTCTTTTGTAGTTTTCTTTGGAATGCCTCCTTTTTGTTATGTTTTCAACTCTTGAGATTGTGTAAAATATTTTTGTTTCATTCATTGAATTTCCAAACACCATATTTATCGAGTACTTTCTCCCATTATAGGATACAAAAGCAGTAATGATTATCACAACATGTTTTAATTATAATTCATGGTTTTTAATTAGACACCTTGATTGTCTAGTTTCTGTTGTCCAAATTGTAGTATTTGAGACAGCTATTATTTTTGTGTACGTCTGTAGTGAACTTGCAGTAATCAACTTGATCAACCAGCTTTCATGGGTATGCTTCTTGGAATGAATCGATTGGGGACCATTCCATTCTTTTAGGAAGCCCAAGAATGGCTAAGACAAAAAACCATTTTCTTTGTTAATACTATTAGGGTGTTTCTCAATTTCTTGGCTTCTTTGATAGGGTGAGTAGAGTGGTGGTGCGTTTGACTAAAAAGTTTTATCTAGTTGAAGTAATGGTTTGTGTTAGATATATGCACTTTTAATTTGGTGGGATAGGAATGATTGGTTTGGCTTGTTACAATAAAATATTGCACCTTAATGGAAAGCCTCAGTGACAAAGACAATGAGTAACATGGGAGAGTTACTACAATCACCTCAACAATTACTGCTTTCATTTTAATGATGGATGCTATAATGAGTACAAAAATATAAATAACACTAAATAATAATTAATAATTTTTTTTCTCTCTTAAATCATGTGAATCGGTAACTTGTCAAATCATGGTGAATCGGTAAGTTGTTGGAGTAATCTCGGGGAAGCCCAGGATCAATCTTCAAGTTGCCACTATAACAGCAAGGGTATATCCAACAACCTACAAGCTAGATATACTAATAACTTATGACTTAGCAAGGGTCGAGATACATCAAACTTCAGGCATGGCTCTATCCCAGGGGTTGTCTACTCTTTGAGTGTAAGGATCTATGAAACGTTTTCCTTTTCCCTAGAGTTTCCAGAAATTCTTTTGCCCATTTACCCATTCAACAATGGAATAACATATTCCGTACTATTACTTTTCAACATAATATCATCATTCATTTAATGAGCAAACTCAATGTTTATTCAATTAAAGCTACCACCTTTTTCAAGTAATCAATCTCTAGAACAGATTTTAAAATTCAATAGGTTATATATCTTATGTTGCATGAGATTCTGGAATGTGGGAACAAATTCCAAAATTCAATAGGTTATATCCTATGTTGCATGAGTTTCGGGAACGTGGGAACATTTCGGAACTTGGGTGCGGGTGGGAATGTTGGGAACTTGGGTGTGGGTGTCCAGAACGGCTAGAGGTTTCCCTAAAATTTACAAGAAACAGTTAATGAGGAGCCATAATATTATATAATAAAAAAATAAAAAATATAAACCTAAAAAATATTTTTTTAATTATATAATAATCAAAATTAATATTGAATCAAAATACTCAAAAATTAAAATCAATTTAAATATATAAATAATAAATATATAAACTCTCTTATATATAAATATATTCTTTGGGTGTCTCTCTCCGTCCCTGAGTCTCCCCCTTTTATATATATAAAATGTCAAAGTTCATTATTAGTTCTATGACAAGTTTCTCTAATTATTCTTAGGAGAAAAAGCAACTATAATGTTTAAGCATTCACTGTGAGATACAATATGCACACACAATTTTCTGTGATATATATATATATATAAACAACAAAAGAAATACTCATAAGCATGACATCCCAGATATTGCCTTTACGTCGAGGTGCCACACGCTTCCTTAACCCATCAAGAGATTGCTCTAGTTTCTCAATTAAGGATATTGGTGTTAAGGATGTCTTTAGCCGTTCTTCCTACGAAGGTTTCAACATAAGCTCATATTTTGTGGGCAATTCAACATATTTCTATATAGGAATTGTATTCCCAAACCCAAGGGAACGCCAAAACTCTAAAAAAACAGTGTTCAAAACCTGAAAACTTTCCCAAACGACGCTAAAAAAATAATGTTCCAAGTTCCATAGCTCCAGAGTACAAAAAAACCATTAGAACAGATTTCCTACCTTTTAAGAACAGTTCCGGTGTAACAAAGGTTATATCCCATGGACCGCTATATACCTTGCACAGTGCACAACTAACATCTCATTCAATTTCGAATTAAAAAACTAAATACCTTTGTCCTCAAACTATCGGACGAATCAGTAATGATGTTGGGACCCTCTCCTCTCCAATTTTCCCACACTACCTCAGAAGATTTCTGCTGCTATTCGGTTGATCTGGGCTCTCCTTAATCTTCGGTTATGCTTCAAAGCCCGCAATTTCTCAAGGAAGTAATACGCCTGGTTACAAGAGTCTCTTCCACACCGAATTATTTTGGACGATTGCCTCAGGAAATTCGAAATTTCCTGAATCAGTGATTTTCTGTCACAGACACGAACTCGGGAGACTGAACAGAAGACTGGGTCCGGTTTCTGATGTACATAGCTGCGGAGATCTGATTACAACAAAACCAATCCAATGGGAAGACAACCGCTGTCTTGTTTTTACTTGCTTCAGAATTTGATTCTATTCTATCCAGATTATGTTTATAGCGTGAGGATAATTACTTCAACGTGCTAAAGCTTTGATGTAGGACGAAGACTCTGATACTTTGATGAAAAACTAGAACAGTGATCCAAACAAGCACAAAAATTCGTTACGACCCAATAGGGAATCAATCAATCCTTCGTTTTGTTTTTCAAATGCTGAATTCATAACAAAGACCGATCCATAGAATGCGCTGTTCACTGCAAGAACAGAGTTTGGTTTTCAAGAAGTTGCTGCCTAGAACAGAGTTTAGTCCTCACAGAAATATGTTGCCTCAATAGAGCACTTGCCCAGAACAAAGAGGAATAATAAGAAGTTGGCAACTACGGTGGAATCTTTCACCATCAAAACTGACAAGAATGAAGTCTTAAAACCCTCAAAGCTAATGCTAAAAAACAAAACAAATGAATTGATCTATACTTGATGATTCAAATGAATTCTATCCTCCTGAATTTATAGATTTTCTTTAGAGGATTGTCTGCTTAATTGATTGAGTGAAGTTCACTCAAAATCCTAACTTTGGGTTTCTTTCCCTAACTGTCCCAAAACTTGCCTAGACATTGGATACTTTGGGGTTTTCTTTTTTGTCAAGGACTATAGCCTACAGGATCAATAAGCTACTTCGTCTGAGCAATTAGTTTCTTGAGAACATTGCAATCCCCCTTCTTGACACTGCTTCTCCTCAAACAATGACAAGTCCACGAGATCGATGTACTACACCCACTGGAAAGTACTCTTGGGAATGTCCTGTAAATTTCGAGGCCTAGTCTGCTTTCTTGTGTCTGCTTACTCGAGGTTGCCTCTCAGGAAACTAGATGACTTTGAATGTGGACTGTAAGGTGTATATGATTGATTGGGAGAAGTCAAAGCCCTATCTTGGATCATATTGATTTCCTACTACTGAAGTGTACTACCACTGCCACTTGCTAAGATACTATCAAGGGAAAATCGTCACAACTGCATATGCCATTTTTTAACTTCATCCCCACCTACTGTAAAATTTTCTTTCTGCCATTCTTGGCTTTCAAGTTCATAAAAGCACCCAATGCATGCAATCACAATAGTCCTTGGTCTGCAATGGCGACCTACATCAGGAGTTTCGCTAGCTTTGAGAATCGTTTTTGCCATGAGGACTTGTACAACAAACTTATATATACTCGACCCAAATTGTAAGGTCCTCGAGTTCTACCCGAGCGCTGGCACAGTTGGGCGCCGGACGAGTTGACGGGCGCGCGGGTGCACGGGCGGTCGAAGGGCGCGCGGGCGCACGGGCGAGCGCGGGCGCACAAGTGGGCACGGGCTGCACGACGGGCGGGCGAGGGCTGCATGAAGGGTGGGCGCGGCGACACGGGCATGCGCTGAGCTGCGGAAGAAATGTGACATAATGCGACGATATGTGCGACGAAAGGAAAAACACTTATGCGACTAAGTGTTGAATGCCATACATATATATGCGATGGAGTGCGACTTGAGGCCGACTTGTATGCAAGTCTTAGGGGTGCATGATGAGTGGTTTTGGGGGTCGGCCAAGGGGCTGCACACCCCATGTAAACCCACGCTATGTAGTGTATATATATGGGAGCCTTGAGGCTCATTTGAACAACGAACTTCACATCTCTTCTACGCATAGATCAAGAGACAAGTGAATAGTGCGCAGAAATAAGAGGAGTCTGCGCATATCTCATGCGCTCCTCTTGAGGGTGCACTTAAGGTGTTCTTGAGGTGATCTTGAGTCGGTCGAAGAGTGGGCAAGGTGTGCCCGAGGTGTAGTGGATGTGCAGATTTGTGCAGGACTTGGTGAGGAGGATTAAGTGACTCGGGTGAGTACTACTCCTTGTGCAAGGGTGCACATGTATTGTAAAGGCTGGTTGCCTATGTTGTAAATTATTCTAAGTATTGGCTTGGAGCTTGCCAAGCATTACTTGTATTGTATTATTGAAGAAAGACTGAATATAATATATTGTCGGGCAGACTTGTTTGGGAGTTGCCCCTCCCCTTTATACTTGTTGCAATTGTTGATGTTCTTGTTATAATTGCATGATGATAATGAATGAGTATGGGCTTCATTAAGTATAAAGGATAATTGCATTTTACTTGGTTGCAAAAAACAAACTAAGTAAGGACAATTGAATTAGGCGTAGTCCATGAAGGTTAGTATTGGTGAAAAGAAAGCGTTCGGTGGTGCCACACCTCGCTATAAGCAGTTGGAAGACTACCGCAGGTGTAGGGGCGTGACAGTTGGTATCGGAGCTTGGTCTAGAGCTGGTGAGCAAGGTTTACTCGTGACAAGATGAATCTTGTGAACAGGTTTAGGTGTTGAAGCATTAAGGCCAGTATACACTTGACAGGGGAGAACAAGACTTCGGTTTGAAATTGTTGAGCAGGGTTGCTCGTAACAATGGAAAAGGTGCTTGCAGGTGAAAGAAACTGTTTCACACAAGTGGAACAAGGGTTGGTTCAAGTTGCAGGTGACTTGGTGAACATGGAGAAAGCTGAAAAAGCAGTGATGGTGGATGAAGGTGAATCTAGCCATAATGCGGTTGAAGCTCTCCGGTACGAAGTGTTGGAACATATGAGTCGATGGAGTTCTAACTGGGTTGCGATGAGGGCTGAGAACATGAAGATTCGAGAAAGCTGTTCGGAACTAAGAAGAGAACTTGAAGAACTTAGAAGCCAATGCGGAAGTACGACAGATGTTGAACTCAAGGAACTTGATGAGGAGATCCAACGAAGTGGTCTTGATCTTCAAGAGCTCTTTGATGAAAGGGCCCGGTTGAGGAAGGAAAGTGCCAAGGTGGAAGCCGAAATCGAGCAAATTGAGGAGGAAATAAGGAAGAAGCTTCTTGGTAAGAAGGTTGTTGTGATTGAGCAGGAAGAGCTCGACTACATTGATAGGTTGGGAACTCACTACCGAGAACATCCAGAGGACATTCGGAAGTTTAGTTCTATGAACTTGGTCAGTGGACACTTGGTTGGTGCACTTGAGCAAGATGTGATGAAGGGTAAGCTTGAAGGGAGTCAAGCTGGACCAGGATCAAGTTGCTTAGAGGAGCCAAGCAAGGAGGTGAAGTACCTTAAGAGGAATGTCAAGGTGGAACATGAGCCAATTGACACTTCTGAGGCCGAATTCTTGAAGAAGGTTGCTAATGTGAGGTGCAAGACAAAGCCAACAGAAGGAGGTGATTCCTTGAAGCTAAGTCTTGTGCAGGTGACCGTGAAGGGCAAGAGATTTGCAACTTTGGTGGATACGGGGGCTACTCATAGCTTCGTAAGCAGGAAGGCAGCCAAGTCTTTTGGGAAGAGAGCAAAGATGGAGAAGGAATGGAGTGCTTTCAAAGCAGTCAACTCTACCATTAGAGCTGTTGATGGTGTGTGGAAGGACACTCAGGTAAAAGTGGGATCGTGGTTTGGAAAGTTGGACTTGAGAGTTGTGGACATGGATGATCATTCTATGGTGTTGGGGCTGGACTTTATGGAGCAGGCACAAGCCATACCAATGGTGGACCGGGACATTCTCTTGATCACAGCTGAAGGAAAGACCATGATGGTACCGATGAATAGAAGAAGTTGCTTGGGGTATAGACCAAGGATGGCTTCTATGACTTTGTATCCCAAAGATCCGAATGTGAAGCATGAGGATGTGGAGCAAAGAGGACTTGGGAGTGTGACTCAAACAACGAAGGAAAGGAAGCTTGTTGACTTCGTTGCAAGAGCTGGAAAGAAGAATGAAGGAAGTGAGAAGAAAACCTCACGAACATGGAGACACTTGTTGGGAGCATCTTCTACTGATGATCTTCACAATGGAGCTACAAATGAAGGGAGCCCGAGTGCTACTTCAGAGGCAGTGGTTGATGAGGATTATGGAGGTAGAGATCCTACTGGGATAGTGGACTTTTGTAGATATGCTATGGGCATATATGACTTTCAGTTGACAAAGGACAAGCTAGGTGAGCTTGGGTGTACATGTGAGGAGATTGAGGCTGTGCATAGATACTTGAGGACACAACATCAATCTGACACATGGGTGGATGAGAGTCAGGGAGGAAACTTCCTGGCCTTCCTTTCTCTATAGATAACCTTGGAGGAAGGTTGGTGTGGAGGCCTTGGTAGGGAGGAACCACATCAACTTTACAAGGGGCCTTGGAGGAGGCTTCTTTATGACAGGTGCAGGCTTGGGTGCAGATGGCCAGAGGTTGAGATGGAGTCTACATGGGTTGGGCATCATGGACAACTAGAGTCATGGACATCAGGTTAGTTATATGGATCATGTTGCAGATGGGATGGAGGTTCCATGGACCTAAGCATGGGATGATTGATAGATTCTTGGTGAGTCTGAGGTGTAGCAGAAGTCAGGGGTAGACTTGTGATTGCATAAGGATGTGCATTCTTATGGTTTGGGTGTATGGTTGGACTGATCACCCGACTAGTTCGAGTCATGAGGGGTACCAATGTGCAGAGATATGTTGACATTAGTTGAGACATGGTAACACATATGTGTTGGCATCTGACAGGGAGACTACATGGAGGAGGGACACATGATGAGGTCGACACAAGATGTTGCAGTGGAGATTGTGGCAGGGGGGTCGATGATCATGGATCGAGATGATATCTGATGGAGAGCATACCGTTGAGGTGCATACCTTGGTATGGTGAGCTTGGTGGAAATTGGTCACTAAGTCGAGGCATGATGGAGACGAGGCTATACATATGTTGCAAGGATGTTTGCTTTGTGTGGAGGAGTCAACATCACGGATGATGATGATCGTGGTGGATGGCTACCGGGATGATATGTTGTCGAGGACGACAACGATTACAGGTGGAGGAGGATGTAAGGTCCTCGAGTTCTACCCGAGCATGGGCACGGTTGGGCGCCAGGAGAGTCGACGGGTGCGTGGGTGCACGGGCGGTCCACGGGCGCGCAGGCGCACGGGCGGGCGCGGGCGCAGGCTGCACGATGGGCGGGCGCGGCGACACGGGCGTGCGACGAGCTGCTGACATAATGCGATGATATGTGCGACGAAAGGAAAAACACTTATGCGACTAAGTGTTGAACGCCATACATATATATGCGATGGAGTGCGACTTAAGGCCGACTTGTATGCAAGGCTTAGGGGCGCATGATGAGTGGTTTTGGGGGTCGGCCAAGGGGCTGCACACCCCATGTAAACCCACGCTATGTAGTGTATATATATGGGAGCCTTGAGGCTCATTTGAACAACGAACTTCACATCTCTTCTACGCATAGATCAAGAGACAAGTGAATAGTGCGTAGAAATAAGAGGAGTCTGCGCATATCTCATGCGCTCCTCTTGAGGGTGCACTTAAGGTGTTCTTGAGGTGATCTTGAGTCGGTCGAAGAGTGGGCAAGGTGTGCCCGAGGTGTAGTGGATGTGCAGATTTGTGCAGGACTTGGTGAGGAGGATTAAGTGACTCGGTTGAGTACTGCTCCTTGTGTAAGGGTGCACATGTATTGTAAAGGTTGATTGCCTATGTTGTAAATTATTCTAAGTATTGGCTTGGAGCTTGCCAAGCATTACTTGTATTGTATTATTGAAGAAAGATTGCATATAATATATTGTCGAGCAGACTTGTTTGGGAGTTGCCCCTCCCCTTTATACTTGTTGCAATTGTTGATGTTCTTGTTATAATTTCATGATGATAATGAATGAGTATGGGCTTCATTAAGTATAAAGGATAATTGCATTTTACTTGGTTGCGAAAAACAAACTAAGGACAAGTGAATTAGGCGTAGTCCACGAAGGTTAGTATTGGTGAAAAGAAAGCGTCGGTGGTGCCGCACCTCGCTATAAGCGGTTGGAAGACTACCGCAGGTGTAGGGGAGTGACATAAATGGAGTAGGAACACTTAAATGAACTATTTCCTCTAGGGTGGCAGCATGGTCTAGAATCTTCCCAATTTGACTATAATTTAACAACCTCCTTTCTCTACCTGAACTGTTAAGTATTGCTTCAAGAGGACTGTAAACTTCGACAACAGTTAGTCAGAAGCTCTGTTTGCAGCTTCTTAATCTCAGGCCAAGTAATCTTGCAAGCTTGCAAAGATAAAGAGGTCAACTTTTTCAATGGCCTGAGATGTTGTAGATAAGTGTTTGAAACATTCAACGAGACAAGAGTAGTCATTCCTGAGATAAATTCTAAGGCACCATCAGTGAGTTAGAAGTTTTGTGATAAATTTAATGATGTCATTGAAGTGAGATCTTTGATATTTTTAACCCTTGCATCTATAATACTTCCACCACGTAACTTCAATGACTGAAGTTCCTTGGATTATCTTAAACAACTTGTCCCATAATCTGTAATATGGGCTTCAAAAAAATCCAGATGTGTCAAGCCAGTTAGACTTGTAAGAGAATACACTCCACTGCCTGTAACTTGTATGTCCAGATTCAGAGGTTTAAGCGTTGTCAATCCAGATAGCTTTTGCAAGCCAATATCAGTTACTTGGGTGAATGACAGGTTCAAACTTTCCAAATTTCGTACCCTGACAAATCCAAGTTCACCAGAGAAGTAAGCCTTCTCAAACATTCCACTCCCTTGTCTCCAACTCTACAGGAATCCAAATTTAAGTTCTCCAAGTTTGTCAAGCCTTTAAGATGTATTAGGCCAACATGTGTAATATTGTTATAGGCCATGTTCATAGTCTTTAAATTTAGGATTCCTTCAAGCTTTTGGCAAGACTTTATGTTGAGATACGTCAAAGCAACAAGACCTGAAATTGTATCCATACATGCCACAATCTTCGGACAACCATCCATGTTGAGTAAAGTTTTTTCAGACCTTTCAAAGAAACGATGCTTGAATCAGTGACTGTACTTCGAGAAATTTGCAGCTCCTTCAAGTTTGTAAGCCTAGCCAGAGACTTGATATTTTATTTCTTTATATAATTGCACCATCCAATATTCAATGCTTCTAATTTTGTAAGCCCTTTTAGAGGCAGTGATCCACCATGAGTCCCTGAGCACATCTCCAGGTCCAGGATTTTCAAGTTCACAACACCAGTTAAGGCACACAAGCCAAAATTGATTATTGCATTGCTCTTTTTAAAACTAAGTGAAGTCAAGTTTGTAAGACCTGTGGCATATTCTAGTCCAGCATCAGAAATACATTAACAATAGTTAAGATTCAGATACTGAAATTTAGACAATTTTGCAATCGTGAAAATCTTGAATATGTCATGTCTGAACTAGAAATATCAACGGCGAAGAGAGACGGTCCCTGTGTTGAAGGAATTTTAAGCCAAATATCTTCCACACCAGGGTATTCTTCCAAAAAAAACATCCTGATGATTACAGTCTTGAAATGCTTGGAGTGAAGTTCTTGTGATAACTTGAGTACGAACTAACTCATTAAAAATATTTTGATTCACATCACCAGGAAGCATATTAGAAGAGTCATATCTGCTAATACTCTCGCAGAATTTTTGAATGGACAACTCTAGAAAAGGAGGAGCTTTCCCATGTTCTTTGCCAAAGTCCACTGTTATACACGAGCTCATTGGCTATCTAAGGTTGATTCTTCTACTAGGCATGCACGAACCACCTTGTTGGAGGTCTTCTACACTGCCTTGTTCTCTTCTTCTTGAACAAGCTCCACCCATGAATTCTAAGTGAATATTCTCTCGAAATTGTTCTCCCCTTTTTTTTTAATAGGTCTAGTGAGAAATTGTCAAACACAATGCATCATACCATGTTTATCTTGAGTGTGCATGGCTTCCTATGAGTTTTTATCCAACTGAGAATCATTTTGGGACTGTGATTCATTAATAGTAGTCTCAAGAAGATATTTTTTATTTGTTGATATGTCATTATTTATTTCTCTATTTCCAGCTTTAGTTATCAATTCACAAGCCTGTCCTTCAGGGCTAGTGAGAGTGGACACTGGGAATTCTTTCTCCCCCATTTCTAGTTTTTCTTCATTTAATTCCATAAATTTTCCAGTGTTCTCAAGCATGCAGGGAGAGTTCCAACAAATGTTTTGCATATGCATTGGCTGATGACTATATGCAGGCACTAAAAAAACTGTTCCACCATATCTAGCATGTAGACTAGAGGCCTGCTGACCATGTTTTGTACCTTCTCCATATCCAGTGTTTGAAGTAAGCGTTTGCAAATCATCATCATGCTTTCCTTTTTCTTTTACTAGATCATTGCAACCACTTGTCTTCTTCTTTTAGAGCCATGACCAAACATTGGAGCATTCCCTTGTTGTTGGGTTGTGTTCAAGGTGAAACCCAGTAGATGGAAAATTTGCTATCACACTATAAAAGGAGGTACTATACTCTGTTTTACAGTCTTGGGCTTATCAAGAGATCTGCCTTTCCAAAAATTGTTCCATTTCCTTCAATCTGCTTTCTGTTGTGTGTCTAACTCCTCTAATTTTGTAAAATCCACTTTGTTCTAGTATTGCAATTTCTTGATAGTTTCCTCTCGTTGATTTTCCAACTTCCTCAAAGATTTAGCATACTCCTTACCAAAATTCGTTTCCAGTTGGTCCATCTTCACACATCCTTCAGGATAGCAGGATTGCAACTCTAATACCAAATACAACTGTAAGGATCTAGGAACTTTTTTTTCTTTGCCCTAGGGTTTCAGAAACAAGGGTTTCCAGAAATTATTTTGCTCATTTACCCATTCAGCAGTGTCATTTCACATATTCCATAATATTACTGTTAAACATAATACCATTAGTGAGCAAACCCATTGTTTATTCAATCAAAGCTACCACCTTTTTCAAGTAATCAATCTCCACCCCAGATTCCAAAATTCAACAGAATGGAAAGCTATATACCCGAAATACCAATGATCGAAAATAAAATATATAATGCACAACTAAGATCCCAGTCAATTTCTAATTAAAAAACTGAATACACGTGTTCTCAAACTATCACACAAACTAGTAATGACGTCGGGACCCACTCCTTCGCAATCAGCTTCAAGACCCACACTACCTCAGAAGATTTCTGCTACTATTCGGTCGATCCAGGTTCTCCTTAGTCTTTGGTTCTGATTCAAAGCCCTCGATTGCTTAAGGAAGCAATACGCCTAGTTACAAGAGTCTCTTCTGCACCGAATTATTTTGGACTATTGCTTCAGAAATTTCAAAATTTCAACGTTGGATAAAATCGCGTGCCCCTGTCTCGGGCCACTTGGTTCAGGAACAAAAAAATGTCACTATCTTAGGTAAACTTCGGCTACAAACCAAATATTCCTCAGAAGGTTGAATTGGTAATTTTCTGTCACAGACACAAACATAAGATCGGGTTTGGTTCCTGATGTACAGAGCTGCAAAGATCCGATTACAGGAAACCCAATCCAATGCGAAGACAGTCGTCATCTTGTTTTTTCTTGCTTCAAAATTCGCTTCTATCCAAATTTTTGTATCTATCGCGTCAGGATAATTACTTCAGTGTGTCAAAGCTTGGATGTAGGACAAATTGTAGAAATTCATTGTGACCCAACACAGAAACAATCAAGCCTTCGTTGTGGTTTTCAAATGCTTCATAACAAATACCGATCTATAGAATGCGTTATTCACTACCAAAAAAAAGTTTGGTTTTCAAGAAGTTGTTGGCCAAAACAGAGTTTAGTCTTCAAAGAATACGTTGCATCACATAGAATGATAAGATGTTAAATAGGGTGGGATCTTTCACCACGAAAATTGAAAAGAAGAAAGGGGTAAGGCCCATGGCTCTAGGTTAAAACTCTAGGAATTGAGCCTTTCCATGAAAAACTCGTTGTTTTCCACCGTTGGATTCAAATTTTTTCAATAATTACTATAATAAAATGACATATCTCAAAAGTATGACTATTAATGAAATAGAAGTCTCATATATATATATGGGCTCCATTCTACTATCATATCATATTATTTTTCATACAATATTCAATATATTATTATTTCTAAATAGATTTATTTATTACTTTCCAAATATTTTGGATATTTTACTTGTGTGCTAAGTCATACAATATTCAATATATTATTATTTCTAAATAAATTTATTTATTACTTTCCAAATATTTTGGATATTTTACTTGTGTGCTAAGTTTGACTGTTACATTTAGTATTATAGCTTTGATTCTATTCTCTCCAGTGGCCACATTTAAAATAAGACTTTGTCTAATTTGGTATTTTTCATCACAATGTTGGGTCCCTATAATACTAGTGATTACCCCATTACTATTGTATTTATACCCCTTATTTATATTGTTGTGCCCCCATTGCCCCCATATTGTAATAAATGTGCCCATAGAATCCCTCTATTGTTATTTTTGTGGCTTTATATTATTATTGTTAGGTCGGTTGGATTATATTGTGACTCCTTAGACTCCTATATATAGAAAAGAGGTTTTGTCATTTGTATCATCCAAGAATTTTTCATTTATGTAATGTAAAGGAGGTTGCCCCCTCGAAGAGGCTGAATTCTAAGGCGTTGATCTATCTTTTCTTGAGCTGGTTTCATAACATTTGGTATCAGAGCTTTGGATTCTAGGGTTTCGCTGCTCCAAACAGGTCATCGTAGCATTTTCGCTATAATTTTTTTCTGTGATGTTTCAGAAGTCGCAAAAAAAACCCATTTGAGAAGAAATTGCGCTGAACCTTGGGTCCGAATTTCAGAGCTTTTATCGCAATATTTTCGGAGATATGATCTGAGGAAGTTGGTCTTTTTGCAGACTCCCGAATTACACTCAAAACAGGTGACCTGGGGAAAATCGTCATAACTTTCTTTTTGAGCATCGGATTGAAATTTCGTAAGAAGGTACAGAAAGAGGATGGACTGTAGTTTTCTTTTGTATATTTTTCATAGTCAAAGGTTGAAACAGTGACATGTGGCACTTCATACAAGTTCGCTCTACTGAACTAGTCTATAATCAGATCACTGCGGGATATTGTGCATAACTATTTCTTGGAGAATCCAATTTGGATCAGACTAGTGGCATTGGAAATAGGACATAGAAGGCTACTACATGTCACAATTTCATAACTGGATGATTCGAAATTACAGATATACATCAGATTCAATATCAGGCTTCTACAAAGTAAAAAACGGTGTGTAGTTTTTTTTTTTTTTTTGCATAAGCTTGGTTTGAAGGAATTCAAAGGGCATAGTAAAGCATTATTATAGGTAACTGATGCCCCCGAGGAAAGAAAATTCAAACACCTAGTAAGGAACCTGAAAGTTAGCATCACTCATGAAGAAGAGGAAGAAATGCTACATGATATATCAAAATTACAAGAACAAGTGCAACAAATGTCACGCTCACAAAAGCTAACAGATGCTAAGATAAATGGTGTGGAATCTAAGATAAAGGGCATGGAAGCTAAGATGGATGATCTGAAGATAGATTTGAGGAGATATTTGAAGACAGACATGGCAGATTTGAAGACAGATTTGACAAATTTTCTACAAGAAATACTTACTAATGGTGAAAAGGTTGTAAAGGAAACTCATGATGTGAACAAAAGAAATGTTAATCATGATTCCATAGACTCTAATGTTGGATCGAAGACCCACCATATTCCAAAAATCGATATGAGGAAGTTTGATGGCAAGGATCCCGCCACATGGATATTACAGATGGAGCAGTTCTTCGATCTCAATAATGTGAAAAACACACAAAAGGTACGTATGGAAATTTTATATTTGGAACCAAATCAGTTTGTATAATATCAATGGCTTTGCTCTCGTAAACAATTTATCACTTGGGCAATTTTTACGGAAGAATTGATAGCACATTATGAGGATACAAAAAGCAACACTTTTTTTAGCCAATTGATAAGTCTTAAACAAAAGGGTTCAATAATGGAGCACATTGAGGAGTTCCAAAAATTGAACATAAGGGTAAAAGATATTCCAGAGCAGCATAGGGTTGATGTGTTCATAGGGTCTTTAAAGATAATATCCAACATGATGTTCGACTTTGGGAACCTGATTCATTAGAGAAGGCATTCAGGTTAGCAAGAAAAATGGAAAGCAAAATTATGGCAACCAGGAAGCATACCACTCACAACTATAAAGACGGAAGTGCAGTTGCCCCTAGTCTTCCACAACCTATAAGTTTGACACCACAAAAATTGGAAGAAAAAAGAGCAAAAGGTCTTTGTTATAGTTGTGATAGCAAATACACTAAAGGTCATAAGTGTGCTGAGAAGAAATTATTTTACATAGATTGTGAAGAGGAAGAAGAAAAGGAGCAAGAAAGGTCAAAAGAACAGGATATGCTCCAGGAACAAAGCCTAGATGAAGAACAAATAAATCCGACCATATCTTGTAATGCATTGGCAGGAATTACCACTCCTCAAACCATCAAGATAGAAGGACAAATCAAGAAGAAAAAGGTGATAGTGTTGATTGATTCAGGAAGCACCCACAATTTTATTCATTGTAGGGTAGCAAAAGAATTGAATTGCTTCCTATATCCAGCACCAGAGTGTCAAGTGATGATTGCAAATGGAGGAACAATAAATTGCTCTGGAAAGTGCCATAATATCAAGCTATCCATGGGAGAATATGTATTGACTAGCCCAATGCTTTCCATTCCAATGGTAGGTGCTGATGTTGTACTAGGAGTCCAATGGCTACAATCCTTGGGTACAATAGCTTTTAATTTTCAAGAACTTTTCATCAAATTTTCTACGGAAGGAAAGGAAGTTGAATTAAGGGGTATTGCAGGGAAACCAGGAAAGATAATCAGCTCTAATGGAATGACAAAGCTTCTAAAAAAGGAGCAAAGGGGTGAAATTGCACAATTATGTTCGCTAGATGTTTCCACATTAGAATCATCTATTTCTCAAGATCTCCAAAAAGTCTTGGACAATCATTCTAAGGTATTTGAGACTCCCAAAGGTCTCCCACCTATGCGTGATCATGATCATGCTATTCATCTGATTCCAGGAAGTGTTCCTCCAAACATCAGGCCGTACAGATATCCCTATGTCCAAAAAAGTGAAATTGAACGTATGGTTGCAGAAATGCTAGAGGCTGGTATAATTCAACCAAGTCAAAGTTCTTTCTCTGCTCTAGTAGTATTGGTGCACAAGAAGGATGGATCATGGCACATGTGTCCGGATTATAGGGAGCTCAACAAGCTCACTATTAAAGATAATTTTCCCATTCCTGTCATTGATGAATTACTGGATGAATTGCATGGATCAATTTACTTCACCAAGTTGGATCTTCGTTCAGGATATCATCAAATCAGAATGAAGATTGAAGACATTCCGAAAACGGCATTTAGAACTCATGAGGGTCATTATGAATTTTTGGTCATGCCTTTTGGCCTTACCAATGCACCTTCAACATTTCAAGGTTTGATGAATTCAATTTTCAAACCATTCCTTAGAAAATTTGTGTTAGTATTTTTTGATGATATACTTATCTACAGCAAGTCTTGGAAGGATCATGTTGAACATGTTGACAGGGTGCTACAACTATTGGAGGAGAAACATTTATATGCCAAGAGATCCAAATGTTTATTTGAAGTCCAGGAGGTGGAATATTTGGGTCATATTGTATCTCATGAAGGAGTTAAGGTAGATGCTACCAAAATTAAAGCCATTAAGGAATGGAAAAGCCCCACATCCATAAAGCATTTGCGCAGATTTCTTGGGTTGACAGGGTATTATCGCAAGTTTGTTAAGAATTATGGGAGAATAGCAGCACCTCTAACGACATTATTGAAGAAAGATGCATTTTCATGAACTCCGGAAGCAACAAAGGCCTTTGAACATCTTAAAGAGGCAATGTGCCAAGCACCGGTCTTAGCTACACCAGACTTCACAAAAACCTTTATTGTGGAATGTGATGCTTCAGGAAATGGAATTGGTGCTGTTCTAATGCAAGATGAAAGACCCATTGCTTTTGAAAGTCATCCAATCAAGGGAAAGTTTCTAAGCAAAGCTATTTATGAGAAGGAAATGTTGGCAATACTCCATGCACTTAAGAAATGGCGACCCTACCTAATGGGAAGACACTTCAAGGTAAAAACAGATCATGATAGCCTTAAATAATTTTTAGAACAAAGATTATCCTCTGAAGAGCAAAAAAAGTGGGTCACAAAGATGTTGGGTTATGACTTTGAAATCATCTACAAAAAAGGGAAGCTGTTATGAAACCAGCTCACAAAAAGATAGACAAGAGAGATCCACGCCTTAGAATTCAGCCTCTTCGAGGGGGCAACCTCCTTTACATTACATAAATGAACAATTCTTGGATGATTCAAATAACAAAACCTCCTTTCTATATATAGGAGTCTATGGAGTCACAATATAATCCAGCCGACCTAACAATAATAATATAAAGCCACAAAAATAACAATAGAGAGATTCTATGGGCACATTAATAACAATATGGGGGTAATGCGGGCACAACAATATAAATAAGGGGTATAACTACAATAGTAATGGGGTAATCACTAGTATTATAGGGACCCAACATGCCCCTCTCCTTCAAAAAAGTGTTTTCCTCAACGCTTGAGTAGTTCAGGATACTTCTGCATAAAATTCTCATCCTCCCATGTGGAATCTTCAGCGGATAAGTTCTTCCACTTGATAAGGTACTCTGAAATTGATCGATTTCGTAGCTGTCGAGTTCTTGTTTCTATAACTGCTTCCGGTTCCAATATAATTTTTCCTTCTTCGTCAAGTTCTGGCAATATTGTTTGAATTGGGAGCTTGTCGCTTATAACCTTCTTTAAGCATGAAACATGGAAAACTGGGTGCAATCGAGAAGTTGCAGGAAGCTCCAATTTGTATGCCATAGTACCAATCTTTTGCAACACCTTGTACGGACCATAATACTTTGGTGATAATTTATTATCCTTCTTAGCTTGCTTGAGGGACATTTGCTTATATGGTTGTAGCCGTAGGAATACCCAATCACCTACATCAAAACTTCTTTCACTGCGATGTTGATCTGCCTGTTGTTTCATTCTATTTTGTGCCAACACAAGGTTATCCTTTAAGAGTTGGAGGACTTGTTGTTGATGTTCGATGTGATGTTCCACTGCCTGAACCTTAGAATTTTCTCTTAAATATGATGTGATGGATGGTGGTTGATACCCATAAAGTGCCATAAATGGGGTCATTTTTGTTGCTGTATGAAGGAAGTGTTATACCACCATTCAGCCAGAGGCAACCATTTGACCCATTGTGTCTGTTTATCAGATACAAAGCAACGAAGATATCCTTCCAAACATTTGTTTACTATCTCAGTTTGCCCATCAGATTGAGGATGATAAGATGAGCTATGAGCTAACTGAGTACCAAGACAAGAAAATAATTCTGTCCAAAAATTTCCAGTGAAAATGGGATCTCTGTCACTTACAATAATCTTTGGGTTTCCATGTAGCTTTTGAATTGTTTCCATAAATGCAGTAGAAACTGTACTGGCTTTAAATGGATGTGATAATGCACAAAAGTGTGCATACTTGGTAAGTCTGTCAACTACCACCATGATGACACTCTTTCCCTCAGACTTGGGTAAACCTGTGATAAAATCCATTGAAACCTCCTCCCAACGTTGGCTTGGAATGGATAAAGGTTGTAATAGACCCGTGTCTTAATTGTTTCAACTTTATTTTGTTGGCAAACCAAAAATTCTGCCACAAACTTTTGAATATCTGATTTAAGGCCATCCCAAAAAAATTCCTTCTTAACCCTGTGGTAAGTTTTTAAAAATCCTGAGTGCCCTCCTAAGGGAGAAGTGTGCAATTCCATAAGAATCTTTTGTTTTAGCTGGGAATTCTTACAGAGGTATAAGCGATCTTTGTACCATAACGAATCATTTTTCCAGCTAAATGTATCAGACGTACTGGAATCTTGTTGTAGCTTTCGAATAAGTGCCCACACTTCTTCGTCATTCTTCCATTCCTCCCTTGCTTCATTTATCCAATCTGGTTGGATAATAGAAATAGCGCACAACAATGCTTCCACATCCTCATCCTTTCTTGAGAGTGCATCTGCCACCACATTTTGCTTTCCTTTTTTGTAGATGATTTCAAAGTCATAACCAACATCTTTGTGACCCACTTTTGTTGCTCTTCAGAGGATAATCTTTGTTCTAAAAAGTATTTAAGGCTATCATGATCTGTTTTTACCTTGAAGTGTCTTCCCATTAGGTAGGGTCGCCATTTCTTAAGTGCATGGAGTATTGCCAACATTTCCTTCTCATAAATAGCTTTGCTTAAAAACTTTCCCTTGATTGGACGACTTTCAAAAGCAATGGGTCTTTCATCTTGCATTAGAACAGCACCAATTCCATTTCTGAAGCATCACATTCCACAATAAAGGTTTTTGTGAAGTCCGGTGTAGCTAAGACCGGTGCTTGGCACATTGCCTCTTTAAGATGTTCAAAGGCCTTTGTTGCTTCCGGAGTCCATGAAAATGCATCTTTCTTCAATAATGTTGTTAGAGGTGCTGCTATTCTCCCATAATTCTTAACAAACTTGCGATAATACCCTGTCAACCCAAGAAATCCGCGCAAATGCTTTATGGATGTGGGGATTTTCCATTCCTTAATGGCTTTAATTTTGCTAGGGTCTACCTTAACTCCTTCATGAGATACAATATGACCCAAATATTCCACCTCCTGGACTCCAAAGAAACATTTGGATCTTTTGGCATATAATTGTTTCTCCTCCAATAGTTGTAGCACCCTGTCAACATGTTCAACATGATCCTTCCAAGACTTGCTGTAGATAAGTATATCATCAAAAAATACTAACACAAATTTTCTAAGGAATGGTTTGAAAATTGAATTCATCAAACCTTGAAATGTTGAAGGTGCATTGGTAAGGCCAAAAGGCATGACCAAAAATTCATAATGACCCTCATGAGTTCTAAATGCCGTTTTCGGAATGTCTTCAATCTTCATTCTGATTTGATGATATCCTGAACGAAGATCCAACTTGGTGAAGTAAATTGATCCATGCAATTCATCCAGTAATTCATCAATGACAGGAATGGGGAACTTATCTTTAATAGTGAGCTTGTTGAGCTCCCTATAATCCGGACACATGCGCCATGATCCATCCTTCTTGTGCACCAATACTACTGGAGCAGAGAAAGAACTTTGACTCGGTTGAATTATACCAGCCTCTAGCATTTCTGCAACCATACGTTCAATTTCACTTTTTTGGACATAGGGATATCTGTACGGCCTGATGTTTGGAGGAACACTTCCTGGAATCAGATGAATAGCATGATCATGATCACGCATAGGTGGGAGACCTTTGGGAGTCTCAAATACCTTGGAATGATTGTCCAGGACTTTTTGGAGATCTGGAGAAATAGATGATTCTAATGTGGAAACATCTAGCGAACATAATTGTGCAATTACACCCCTTTGCTCCTTTTTTAGAAGCTTTGTCATACCATTAGAGCTGATTATCTTTCCTGGTTTCCCTGCAATACCCCTTAATTCAACTTCCTTTCCTTCCACAGAAAATTTCATGAAAAGTTCTTGAAAATTAAAAGCTATTGTACCCAAGGATTGTAGCCATTGGACTCCTAGTACAACATCAGCACCTCCCATTGGAATGGAAAGCATTGGGCTAGTCAATACATATTCTCCCATGGATAGCTTGATATTATGGCACTTTCCAGAGCAATTTATTGTTCCTCCATTTGCAATCATCACTTGACACTCTGGTGCTGGATATAGGAAGCAATTCAATTCTTTTGCTACCCTACAATGAATAAAATTGTGGGTGCTTCCTGAATCAATCAACACTATTACCTTTTTCTTCTTGATTTGTCCTTCTATCTTGATGGTTTGAGGAGTGGTAATTCCCGCCAATGCATTACAAGATATGGTCGGATTTATTTGTTCTTCATCTAGGCTTTGTTCCTGGAGTATATCTTCTTCTTTTGACCTTTCTTGCTCCTTTTCTTCTTCCTCTTCACAATCTATGTAGAATAATTTCTTCTCAGCACACTTATGACCTTTAGTGTATTTTCTATCACAACTATAACAAAGCCCTTTTGCTCTTTTTTCTTCCAATTGTTGTGGTGTCAACCTTATAGGTTGTGGAAGACTAGGGGCAACAACACTTCCGTCTTTATAGTTGTGAGTGGTATGCTTCCTGGTTGCCATAATTTTGCTTTCCATTTTTCTTGCTAACCTGAATGCCTTCTCTAATGAATCAGGTTCCCAAAGGCGAACATCATGTTGGATATTATCCTTTAAAGACCCTATGAACACATCAATCCTATGCTCCTCTGGAATATCTTTTACCCTTATGTTCAATTTTTGGAACTCCTCAATGTGCTCCATTATTGAACCCTTTTGTTTGAGACTTATCAATTGGCTAAAAAAAGTGTTGCTTTTTGTATCCTCATAATGTGCTATCAATTCTTCCGTAAAAATTGCCCAAGTGATAAATTGTTTACGAGAGCAAAGCCATTGATACCATACAAACTGATTTGGTTCCAAATATAAAGTTGCCATACGTACCTTTTGTGTGTTTTGCACATTATTGAGATCGAAGAATTGCTCCATCTGTAATATCCATGTGGCGGGATCCTTGCCATCAAACTTCCTCATATCGATTTTTGGAATATGGTGGGTCTTCGATCCAACATTAGAGTCTATGGAATCATGATTAACATTACTTTTGTTCACATCATGAGTTTCCTTTACAACCTTTTCACCATTAGTAAGTATCTCTTGTAGAAAATTTGTCAAATCTGTCTTCAAATCTGCCATGTCTGTCTTCAAACTTGCCATGTCTTTCTTTAAATCTGTCTTCAAATCGTCCATCTTAGCTTCCATGCCCTTTATCTTAGCATCTGTTAGCTTTTGTGAGCGTGACATTTGTTGCACTTGTTCTTGTAATTTTGATATATCATGTAGCATTTCTTCCTCTTCTTCATGAGTCATGCTAGAGCTTTCAGGTTCCTTACTAGGTGTTTGCATTTTCTTTCCTTGGGGCATCAGTTACCGATAATAATGCTTTACTATGCCCTTTGAATTCCTTCAAACCAAGCTTATGCAAAAATAAAAAATAAAAAACTACACACCTTTTTTTTACTTTGTAGAAGCCTGATATTGAATCTGATGTATCTCTGTAATTTCGAATCATCCAGTTCTGAAATTGTGACCTGTAGTAGCCTTCTGTGTCCTCTTTCCAATGCCACTAGTCTGAACCAAATTGGATTCTCCAAGAAAGAGTTATGCACAATCTCCCGCAGTGACCTGATTATAGACTGGTTCAGTAGAGCGAACTTGTATGAAGTGCCACGTGTCACTGTTTCAACCTTTGACTCTGAAAAGTATATAAAAGAAAACTAAAGTCCGTCCTCTTTCTGTACCTTCTTATGAAATTTCAATCTGATGCTCAGAAAGAAAGTTATGATGATTTTCCCCAGGTCACCTGTTTTGAGTGTAATTCAGGAGTCTGCAAAAAGACCAACTTCCTGAGATCATATCTCCGAAAATATCGAGCGAAAAGCTCTGAAATTCGGACCCAAGGTTCAGTGCAATTTCTTCTCAAATGGGTTTTTTTTTGCAACTTCTGAAACGTCACAGAAAAAAAGTTATAGCGAAAATGCCACGATGACCTGTTTGGAGCAGCGAAACCCTAGAATCCAAAGCTCTGATACCAAATGTTATGAAACCAGCTCACAAAAAGATAGAAAAGAGAGATCCACGCCTTAGAATTCAGCCTCTTCGAGGGGGCAACCTCCTTTACATTACATAAATGAACAATTCTTGGATGATTAAAATGACAAAACCTCCTTTCTATATATAGGAGTCTATGGAGTCACAATATAATCCAGCCGACCTAACAATAATAATATAAAGCCACAAAAATAACAATAGAGGGATTCTATGGGCACATTAATAACAATATGGGGGTAATGGGGGCACAACAATATAAATAAGGGGTATAACTACAATAGTAATGGGGTAATCACTAGTATTATAGGGACCTGTTGTGGTCACCAACAACCCCCCTCTTCATTTGATATTAGTAATAACATCAAGCAAAGGGGGACCCTTAGCCAAAAATCCAAAAAATATTCTTGTT
This sequence comes from Pinus tabuliformis, assembly GCA_031772625.1. NCBI lineage: Eukaryota > Viridiplantae > Streptophyta > Pinopsida > Pinales > Pinaceae > Pinus > Pinus tabuliformis. Next base: position 1,647,627,559 of record CM062818.1, on the reverse strand, counting down.
TAAAAAATTCTTTTGTATCAGCTCCCTAAAAGCTATATCGCGTCGCAATGGAAAAAGGAGCGCTTGCCCAAAGCGCATAAATACACTAAAAAGGAGCGACGCGAGAACCCATCGCATCGCGCGCATTAAGAGCGTTTGAAAAAGGAGAACCTAAAGAAATGCCGACGGCCGATATGCGACGTCGCACGTCGCAATGCCACACGAACAGCACAAAATGACAAAGTGAAAACCTTGCGATGTTGCGATCTGCGATTTGCGACCATGCAAAGCTGCGATCTGCGATATTAGCGATATGCGATATCTGCGATCTGCGACCTGCGATATCTGCGATCTACGATAACACTTAATAACGTCGCAGCCATCGATACTGTGATACCAATCGCAGAAAAAACTCATCGCAAGAATTCTCCGGCATACACGGTAGATCCAAATTTGAAAGCGCGCCTTAAGGGAAATTAATGACCACATGCTCGAATATCCAGAAATGATTGCATCGCATTTATCGAAGAGTCAAGTTATGATGAATGTCATTAATTTCGCATTCATTAGAATTTAATGCTTTCATGTCAATCTTTTCGTCATTTCCCTTCTTATTTGCGTAAACTGCAAGACATGCAACTGATATAAATCTATATGCAGGAAACATCTAAGGAGAAAGGAAGAGCGCCAATAAGACAACAGAGAGAAGATGCCTCCGCAATTGGATGCCGCATGCAGCAGAACCGCGGATTCCAGAGTATTGCCCAACAGGCACTGATGAAAATAGACTATCCAAGACTCAGAGTCAAAGGCGCACAAAAGCAGCGTGTTTACAAAAGATCTTGAAGCTCAGACTTGGTAAAGCAGAGAAAGAAGCGCAAGAGAAGAAAGACGCTCCAGAAAATCCTGGAACAAAGAACGGAAACAGTTCTCGAAATAGGGGATTGTCCATACAACGCGACTTCTAACTCATTGAGTCATTCACACGACCGGAAACCGAAATAGCAACAGCAAAATCAGTTCGAAAAGAAACTGGGTTGTACTAAGGGTGCGCACAGAAAAATACACCCAGCTAGAGAAAGGTTTTCGAAAATATCTTCTAATCTAACAGAAAGAGGTGCTAGCGCTTGTTGTTTCTAATTTTCAAGCTCGAACAAAAGGAAAGGACAACCAGCCGACTCTTTCAGGGTGAACAGCGCATTGCTTACAACACTAAGGAGCAGATATAGAAACGGTTAGAAATTAGATTCACTTTTTTAGAAATAAATTTGTTTTTAGTAAAAGGGCGGTCATTTGAAGCCGTTCCCTGAATTTGTGTAAAGTAAAATTAGTCGGTTACTAGTATTTAACCCTTCTCGTTGCATTGGAGAAGGGTCCGCAATTTTTTCAAAAAACTTGTCCTCAGAACATGCACTTTTGCACCCTCAGAGGGGGTTTTTGATGAATGGACGGATCAAGATTTATTTATGTTTGCATTTTTAAACCTGCTACTGATGTTGCACTTCTGTACTCTTAGTAGACATTAGAAGCAAGTAGAAATAGATCATTATTGCTTAAGGTCTGTAAGTTTAAAATCAGTCATAAATGGTACTTTTATCTCTTGACGAGTTACTGCTTGCATTCTTAGAGTAATATACAACTGATGTTATTTATATGTTAACGTATGAATGAGTGGACTACCATTTGGCACTTTTGTACGGTGGAGTCATTGATTTGTGCTTAATACATGAATAGTTGATTATGCAATATGCTGTTCACAACCGTTTTGCTTAACTTCTTACGCAAGATGGTTCATCTTAATTGATTTATATTCTCATAATAGCTGAATAATCTTCATTACCAGTTATTCTGTGAAATCTTTCTAGATGGCATAAATGGAAAAATTCTGTCCCGGGTTAGTGTAGATTAGATGTATTGTCTCTGTTAGATTAAAGTAGTATAAAGTCATTTCAGAATTTAGAATTAGATTAGTTTAAGGAATAATTACAGATTTTCTACTATCATTTTCTACACACACACATCACCATTTTCTACACACACACACACACCCCTTAGAATGGGAAGCTGGTCCCGTCATCCCCAGTCGGACCCGCTACACCAAACGGGCATGGAGCCGCCAACCAGGTTCCCGACCGGGTGGGTATCCCCCTTGTTGTTGACCTGATTTTGGGGCCCTCAACATATTTGGCGCTAGAAGGAGGGCACGAACTATGAATGGCACCTAAAGCAATATCCAAATACCATTCTGAGAGTAATACACCCTCATCAACTCCCTCGACTTCTCCAACACGGTTAAACCCAGAATTTGAAGTCGCTCGAGTATCCACCACTGCTACATATTCGAATATATCAGACCAATCTATTATTGAACCCCGGAAATTCAAACTTTGATTCGTAAACTCCAGGGATGCTCCATTTTTAACCAGAAGTCTGATAAATCTAAAAGCAGCGTGACTTCGCAGTACAACCCTGCTCACCCCCTTACCAGATTAAAGAGTGAAAAATTTGGCATAAAACCAAGTGAACTCCCTCTTCCTACCAGAAAAAGAGCAAGGAAAACACCTCAAGAGTCTGACGGAGAGACTCTCTCATCCACTTCGTCCATATCAACTCCCTCACCGCGAAGTCAACCACCCACTTTTCCATTCCAACTCACTCACCCATCTTCCACAAACCTTCCTCTTTGAACATCAAAGATCCTGATTTCTTCACCTTCTCAGCATCAAGGGTCAGTTTCTGCACTTCCATTAGCTAGCAGCTCCACGATGGCCCAGTCTCCATGGAACAATCCTAGGGCGGTTTTAATGCCTCCACCCCTGAGCCCTATACCGGCCCATCCAGAGAAGTGGCTACCTAAATTCAACCCAGACGCAGGTATGCTAGCCGAAGAACATATCAATAATTTCATGCTTTCTGTTAATCTCAACGGAGTTACTAACGAAGACGCTGTTGTCCGGCTCTTCCCTTATACAATGCAAGGAACGGCCGGGTCATGGTACTTTTCGTTACCTTCCGGATCCATCACAAGCTGGGACATTTTTCAAAGTCAGTTCCTCACTAAGTTTGGTGATGACCGATCTACGGTGACATTGATTAATGACCTATCTAATCTTAAGGCTGAGGCTAGAGAACCCATTAAAGACTTTAACTTACGGTTCAATAAGATCCTCAACAAAATCCCCGCTGCTTCACAACCCAGCGAGGAAGTAAGATGTGAATGGTACATCATGGCTTTACCTCCAAACTTGGCTATCTTCGTAGATAAGGCAAACAAGACCACATTAGTTGACAACTTGACAGAAGCGTTAGCAGTGGAAAGACGCGTGGTAGCCCTAGAAAAGAGATCTGCTATAGAAGAACGCAAATCAAAGAAGATCTCTTTCAAAGAAGACACCAAGAAGAAGCAAATGAAAGATCCTTTCGATTTGGAAGGGTTACAAAAAGTGTTGAAAGCCATGTCCAATGAGATGGTCGATATCAAGAAAAAAGTAGCAGAGACTTCTTCGAAAAAGCCCTTTAGGACTTTTAAAAGAAATCCTCCCATGGACGTAAAACCACCCAGTGTCGTCTCAAACGTTGAGTTTGAAGAAGACGAAGAAGAAGAGAATACCACTGAAGGGCAGACCGACGAGGAAGAAGTTGTAGAACTTCAAGGAATGTGGGATTTCATCCTCCCACAGGAAGAGGATCAAGAAGCATTTCCTGTTAGCACGAGAAGCAAAAATCAGATTGATCCTCCCCAAACTACCCCAAAACAAAAGGGCGCAAGCCCTGCAACAAAAGAAACGGTCGTAACCAAAAAGACAACTGCTAAAGCGACCCAGTTTAGCCCAGTCCAATCTGAACAAGCACCTCCATCAAGAACACTAATAGTGTCAGATGAAATGGATTATAACATCATTGACGACATGAAGAGGACTAGGGCTAATATCACTCTGTATGAATTGAGTAAACTGAAACACCAGCAGAAAATCATGATGAAAGAATTACATGTTGTACCTACTACATCTTTACCTACAGCTGTGGCTTCCCACAATCTGGGAAGACCTCCAACCAATACGATAAATAAAATTGATCCAAATGACATCGCCTTGATTGGAGGAAGATCAAGGTCTCATACTCCTCCTTTTCTTCTCACATATGAAATCTTCAACAAAAACGTGCACAATTGCTTGGTCGATTCTGGTGCTTCAACGAATATTTTACCCAGGTCAATATGTGCCAAATTGAATGTGCAACCTCAAAAATCTGCAGTACGTATAGTTCAACTTGATCGATCCCAGGTCGAAGTGATTGGTGAACTTAATCAGGTGACCATAAGATTGTCATCTAACCCAAAAGTGTGTCAGGTTATCGACATTCTGGTAGCCGATATCCCTGAGTTCTACGGCTTGATTCTTAGCAGGGATTGGTCGGAGAAACTCCACGGATATTTCTCAACCGACTGGTCGCACATGTGGTTACCATACAATGGTAAACCAAATCAGATAAAGGTTGAACGAGAGTTGCACCAAAAATACATAGTGACAGAACTAGAAGGAGAAAATGAAGCCATCACATACAATAGCAACATTGTAGGCAATTACGCAATAGATTCTTTCCTAGGCAATTTCAGCGCTCATATTTCGCCATACTTAGAGAATTCAGTTTTATCCCAAGTTGAAAATTTCTCCCAAACTGATGACTCAAAATGTTTTAGTTTTTTAGATAATTCTGTAAATACGTCTTTATTTTGGAAATTATATTTTGACGGATTTAAATCCAACGAGGGGGCAGGAGCAGGATGCGTTCTGATCAACCCAGACGGAAACAAGATTATGCTCACATGCAGACTTTAGTTCGATTGCACGAACAGCACAGCGGGGTACGAAGCCTTGGTTCAAGGCCTATACAAAGCAATCGGATTGAATGTTAAGTATCTTCAAGTCTTTGGAGATTCTGAGATCGTCGTAAAACAGGTACGTAACACCATACATTTCCTGTCTAGTCATTTAAAGCATTATCAATCGTTAGTGCAAGATCTCACTTCACATTTCATAGCATTCAACATCTCGTGAATTCCAAGAATTCAAAACGCGAGCGCAGACCTGTTAGCTAACGTAGCCTCTAGACTTATCCCTTCTGAAGATTTTAGTCCTGATAGGTTTTCAATAGAATTAATTTTTAAACCTTCCTTTCCTGACAATATCACCAACTGGAGAGTGTTCAACGACGACCCAGACATCGTAAGTTTCCTCACCTCTGAAGGATCCTACACAAACCAGATAATTGACGAAGACTGTCATGATCACCAAATACAACAAAGTAGCACTGATAATGTTATACCCAAATCGGTGGTCAAATTAGAAGACTTATATGACTTGAAAAGTCGGTTCAAAAGGTCGGCTAATTCCAAGCTTTATAGTTCAACTCTGAACTACGAATCAGTCAACCTAGGAACCGACGAAAAGCCGCAAAACGTTAATCTAGGCCAGGGCCTAGCCCTGAAGAAAAATCAGCATATATCCGCCTTCTGAGACAGTACAAATTTTTTTTTGCCTAGAACTATGATGAGCTGAAGACTTACAACACTTCCATCATTCAGCATGTTATCCCTATGACTGACAACGAGAAACCTGTCCAGCAGAAGCTCAGAAAAATACACCCTAACCTAGAAAACCAGATAAAAACTGAGCTTAATAAGTTGTTGAGAGCCAGAATAATCTTCCCCGTTAGGCATTCCAAATGGGTATCCAATATGGTGCCCGTTAGGAAGAAAAATGGAGACATTAGAATCTGTATCGACTTCCGAAATCTCAACAAAGCCTGTCAGAAAGATAACTTTCCCCTCCCTCCTATGGAGCAAATTTTACAGGCAGTAGCAGGCTCAGAATTAATGTCATTCCTGGATGGATTTTCAGGATACAATCAAGTACTGGTGCATCCCGATGATCAGTTAAAGACTACGTTCCGAACCAAATGGGGCACTTATGCATATCGGAAGATGCCATTTGGTCTGATCAACGCCGGAGCTACCTTTCAGAGAGCCATGGACATCGCGTTTAAAGGATTGGTCAATAAATCAGTAGTGATTTATCTGGATGATATAACAGTGTACTCCATAAAACGAAACAACCATCTCCAAGATTTGAAGCAAATATTTCAAAGATGCTTGAGGTATGGGATTTCGCTCAATCCAAAGAAATCTTTCTTTGCATTAAGCGAAGGGAAATTGCTCGGATTCATAATATCGAAATCCGGTATCCATATAGAACCCGACAGAATCAAGGAAATTTCTGAAATATCCATACCTCATAACAAGAAAGCCATGCAATCCTTCCTTGGACAGATCAATTTTGTCAAAAGATTTGTCCCGGATTTTTCACGTATTATTTCCCCCTTACAAAATATGATAAAAAAAAATTCAAATTTCAAATGGGGTCTAGACGAGCACGAAGCATTCAACTTAATCAAACAAGCCATCATCAACGCTCCATCTTTGGCTACCCCAAATTTTTCAGAACCTTTCATCTTATACACGTTTGCGTCAGAAAAATCTTATGCTGCGATTTTAACTCAAGCAAATCACGAAAAGGTAGAAGCCCCAATCGCATTCTTTAGCTCGAACTTACAAGGTGTTGAACTCAATTATTCTGACGTTGAGAAACAGGAATATGCCGTTTTCAAAGCAATCAAATATTTCAGACCTTTCTTGCTAAAAGCCCATACCAAAGTCATAGTACCATTTCCAGCGGTAAGAAACCTCCTGATACAGAAGGATGTGGGCGAGAAGAGAGCGAATTGGATCACCGCCTTACAAGAATACGACCTTGAGATCAAACCGGCACACATCGTAAGAGGCCAAGGCTTCTGCAAGATGTTAGCTGGAGCATCGCAAATCCCCGAGAACTCGTCTGAAGAGGTACACGCGTATGAGGTAAGCCTAAACGACACAGAATCATTATATGCTGACACCATTTATTTTCTTAAGAACGGGTATGCTCCATCACGCCTGGATCATACCAAGAAAAGAGCTCTGAGATTAAAAGCTAAACAATACCAGCTCATAAATGATGTCCTGTTTAAAAGGAATTACGATTCTGTACTTCTTAGGTGTCTTGAGAAAACTGAAGCCGAAAAGGTTTTGCAGGAACTTCATGATGGACCAACAGGTGGACACTATGCCAGAGATGCGACTGCACACAAAATCTTGCGTGCAGGATATTATTGGCCCACGATGTTCAAAGAATCATACAATCACGTAAGGAAATGCCAAGTCTGCCAGACTGCTGCAGGAAACAAAGGAAAGCGTCCATGCGGCTACAACCGGAAACATCGACCAACCATTCAGTCAATGGGGCTTGGACATAATAGGTGAGATCGTTCCTCACTCTTCTAAGAAGCATAAGTATATCCTTACGGCAACTGATTATTTTACCAAATGGGTAGAAGCCGTTCCTCTCAAGACAGTTCATTCTGAAAACATTATTGAATTCATAGACCAATTTATCATAACTAGGTTTGGATTGCCAACGGCCTTAATGTTTGATAACGCTTCATATTTTTCTGGAAATGCTATGACTGAGTTTGCGCTCAAAAGAGGGTTCAAACTGAAATATTCTGCCAACTACTATCGCAAGGTAATGGATTGGCTGAATCAACAAACAAGAACCTAATCAGAATTATCAAAAGAACAGTCGACCAAAACCAAAAGAATTGGCACAAAGCGCTGGTAAATGCTTTATGGGCTGATAGAATCACAAAGAAAGCTTCAATCGGCACTTCTCCCTTTAATTTAGTTTACGGGCGGGAAGTGGTTCTTCCGACTCACTTAGTCATTCCCTCTTTGTCTTTAGTGCAGTACATCGATGAAGTACCTACTTCCTCATTACAATTAAGACAAATGGAAATAATCAAACTAGAAGAACAAAGAGAACAAGCTAGGAAAACCCATGCACATCACCAAGCACTAATAAAATCTTCTTTTGACTCAAGCATCATAACCAGAAAAAACTTTCAGATGGGTGATTTAGTTTTGAAATGGGATAAGGCACATGAAGAAAAGGGCAAACATACGAAATTCCAGAAGCTGTGGCTTGGCCCTTTTCAGATTGTAGAAGTCGTAGGCCCGTCCACATTCATGTTGCAGGATCTGGCAGGTAGGAGAGATTCTTTACCTGTCAATGGATTGATTCTTAAATTATATTTTCCATAGAAGAGAAATTTTTCTAATTTTTGTAGGATAGATTTAGTGTTTATATTTCATTTTGTTTTGTTTTTTCTTTTTGATGAATAAAACCCGTTGTAGATGATCATGTGAAAAGGATTCATGAAAAGAGCACGCCAATTCTCTATCAGATTTTGATTTCGCTTGTACAAATAGCAAAATTTTTGAAAAATATGAATTTTATTATTAACAAATAGAGTTAACTTCACCTTGATTACGATATTAGTTTCAACCTGAAAGAACTTTGACGAAGGCAACCTTTGGTGAAAAAAAAAAATTGTTTTGTATCAGCACCATGAAAGGTATCATCAATAATAAAATAAGTACTCTCTGCAAAGCTGTTGTTTTCAAAAAACTTTATTATTGTCGTCCAGAGCTTTCTTAAGGAAAAACAATGACTTCCTCCCTCCTAAAACGGAATTGCAGCATTAAGAGAAATAATCCAAGAAAAACACTATATCTCAAAGAATAAGAGGTCTCATCACGAGCCGGCTTATCATGATCACAGATATTATAACTTGCTGACTTTGCCAATACTGTCTATCAAAACAGGGCAACGACTTAAGATTGTTGCAATCAAAAGACAAGAGGTCTCATCACGAGCCGGCTTGTTCAGCAAAAGTGTAAATCAAGTGAATGACTGTGTCATAATTTGGCCACCAAACCAAGACATTGTTCTTTAGAGAATTAAAAAAGGAAAAGTGTGTCAAAAAGGATTTTTCTTTGGAATGTTGCGAGTAACCTCAAGCAGGAAAAAGGATCATTGCTGGATAACATGGTAACCCTGTCGAGGCTATGGACGCTTGCGGGCAGCAGAGGCTCTACCTACGACAAATGAGTATACTTTTAAGCCAGTACGCAGAGAAGACCTTATTTTATCTTTAATCAAGACCAAGTAATGTCTGGTGCGAATGCAAGAAAAAGCCTGAGGAAGCAACAAATTGAGATATAAAAAGGTTGAGACAAAGTATCGTTGACAAGGTGAGGGGTAGTATACTCTATCTGTTCATAACAAAATTTAGACATATAAGAATTTTGTTGTTTCGGAAGTGAACGGTCAATAGAAATGCAGAGATAACTGGTTCTTCACAGTGAATTGCCATTGTTGTGGTCACCAACAACCCCCCTCTTCGTTTGATATTAGTAATAACATCAAGCAAAGGGGGACCCTTAGCCAAAAATCCAAAAAATATTCTTGTTTAAAAAATTCTTTTGTATCAGCTCCCTAAAAGCTATATCGCGTCGCAACGGAAAAATGAGCGCTTTCCCAAAGCGCATAAATACACTAAAAAGGAGCGACGCGAGAACCCATCGCATCGCGCGCATTAAGAGCGTTTGAAAAAGGAGAACCTAAAGAAACACCGACGGCCGATATGCGACGTCGCACGTCACAATGCCACACGAACAGCACAAAATGACAAAGTGAAAACCTTGCGATGTTGCGATCTGCGATCTGCGACCATGCAAAGCTGCGATCTGCGATATTAGCGATCTGCGATATCTGCGATCTGCGACCTGCGATATCTGTGATCTACGATAACACTTAATAACGTCGCAGCCATCGATACTGTGATACCAATCGCAGAAAAAACTCATCGCAAGAATTCTCCGACATACACGGTAGATCCAAATTTGAAAGCGCGCCTTAAGGGAAATTAATGACCGCATGCTCGAATATCCAGAAATGATTGCATCGCATTTATCGAAGAGTCAAGTTATGATGAATGTCATTAATTTCGCATTCATTAGAATTTAATGCTTTCATGTCAATCTTTTCGTCATTTCCCTTCTTCTTTGCATAAACTGCAAGACATGCAACTGATATAAATCTATATGCAGGAAACATCTAAGGAGAAAGGAAGAGCGCCAATAAGACAACAGAGAGAAGATGCCTCCGCAATTGGATGCCGCATGCAGCAGAACCGTGGATTCCAGAGTATCGCCCAACAGGCACTGATGAAAATAGACTGTCCAAGACTCAGAGTCAAAGGCGCACAAAAGCAACGTGTTTACAAAAGATCTTGAAGCTCAGACTTGGTAAAGTAGAGAAAGAAGCGCAAGAGAAGAAAGACGCTCCAGAAAAGCCTGGAACAAAGAACGGAAACAGTTCTTGAAACAGGGGATTGTCCATACAGCGCGACTTCTAACTCATTGAGTCATTCACACGACTGGAAACCGAAATAGCAACAGTAAAATCAGTTCGAAAAGAAACTGGGTTGTACTAAGTGTGCGCACAGAAAAATACACCCAGCTAGAGAAGGGTTTTCGAAAATATCTTCTAATCTAACAGAAAGAGGTGCCAGCACTTGTTGTTTCTAATTTTCAAGCTCGAACAAAAGGAAAGGAAAACCAGCCGACTCTTTCAGGGCGAACAGCGCATTGCTTACAGCACTAAGGAGCAGATACAGAAACGGTTAGAAATTAGATTCAGTTTTTAGAAATAAATTTGTTTTTAGTAAAAGGGCGGTCATTTGAAGCCGTTCCCTGAATTTGTGTAAAGTAAAATTAGTCGGTTACTAGTATTTAACCCTTCTCGTTGCATTGGAGAAGGGTCCGAAATTTTGTCAAAAAACTTGTCCTCAGAACATGCACTTTTGCACCCTCGGAGGGGGTTTTTGATGAATGGACGGATCAAGATTTATTTATGTTTGCATTTTAATACCTGCTATTGATGTTGCACTTCTGTACTCTTAGTAGGCATTAGAAGCAAGTAGAAATAGATCATTATTGCTTAAGGTCTGTAAGTTTAAAATCAGTCATAAATGGTACTTTTATCTCTTGACTAGTTTCTGCTTGCATTCTTAGAGTAATATACAGCTGATGTTATTTATATGTTAACGTATGAATGAGTGGACTACCATTTGGCACTTTTGTACGGTGGAGTCATTGATTTGTGACTAATACATGAATAGTTGATTATGCAATATGTTGTTCACAACCGTTTTGCTTAACTTCTTACGCAAGATGGTTCATCTTAATTGATTTATATTCTCATAATAGCTGAATAATCTTCATTACCAGTTATTCTGTGAAATCTTTCTAGATTGCATAAATGGAAAAATTATGTCCCGGGTTAGTGTAGATTAGATGTATTGTTTTTGTTAGATTAAAGTAGTATAAAGTCATTTCAGAATTTAGAATTAGATTAGTTTAAGGAATAATTACAGATTTTCTACTATCATTTTCTACACACACACATCACCATTTTCTACACACACACACACACCCCTTAGAACGAGAAGCTGGTCCCGTCATCCCCAGTCGGACCCGCTACACCAAACGGGCACGGAGCCGCCAACCAGGTTCCCGACTGGGTGGGTATCCCCCTTGTTGTTGAACCGATTTCGGGGCCCTCAACAGGACCCAACAGAAGCAAAATGTGGTGGCAGATGCACTCTCAAGGAAGGATGAGGATGTGGAAGCATTGTTGTGCGCTATTTCTATCATCCAACCAGATTGGATAAATGAAGCAAGGGAGGAATGGAAGAATGACGAAGAAGTGTGGGCACTTATTTGAAAGCTACAACAAGATTCCAGTACGTCTGATACATTTAGCTGGAAAAATGATTCGTTATGGTACAAAGATCGTTTATACCTCTGTAAGAATTCCCAGCTAAAAAAAAAGATTCTTATGGAATTGCACACTTCTCCCTTAGGAGGGCACTCAGGATTTTTAAAAACTTACCACAGGGTTAAGAAGGAATTTTTTTGGGATGGCCTTAAATCAGATATTCAAAAGTTTGTGGCAGAATGTTTGGTTTGCCAACAAAATAAAGTTGAAACAATTAAGACATGGGGTCTATTACAACCTGTATCCATTCCAAGCCAACGTTGGGAGGAGGTATCAATGGATTTTATCACAGGTTTACCCAAGTCTGAGGGAAAGAGTGTCGTCATGGTGGTAGTTGACAGACTTACCAAGTATGCACACTTTTGTGCATTATCACATCCAATTAAAGCTAGTACAGTTTCTATTGCATTTATGGAAACAATTCAAAAGCTACATGGAAACCCAAAGATTATTGTAAGTGACAGAGATCCCATTTTCACTGGAAATTTTTGGACAGAATTATTTTCTTGTCTTGGTACTCAGTTAGCTCATAGCTCATCTTATCATCCTCAATCTGATGGGCAAACTGAGATAGTAAACAAATGTTTGGAAGGATATCTTTGTTTCTTTGTATCTGATAAACAGACACAATGGGTCAAATGCTTGCCTCTGCTGAATGGTGGTATAACACTTCCTTTCATACAGCAACAAAAATGACCCCATTTATGGCACTTTATGGGTATCAACCACCATCCATCACATCACATTTAAGAGAAAATTCTAAGGTTTAGGCAGTGGAAAATCACATCGAACATCAACAACAAGTCCTCCAACTCTTAAAGGATAACCTCGTGTTGGCACAGAATAGAATGAAACAACAAGAAGATCAACATCGCAGTGAAAGAAGTTTTGATGTAGGTGATTGGGTATTCCTATGGCTACAACCATATAAGCAAATGTCCCTTAAGCAAGCTAAGAAGGATAATAAATTATCACCAAAGTATTATGGTCCATACAAGGTGTTGCAAAAGATTGGTACTATGGCATACAAATTGGAGCTTCCTGCAGCTTCTCGATTGCACCCAGTTTTCCATGTTTCATGCTTAAAGAAGGTTATAGGTGACAAGCTCCCAGTTCAAACAATATTTCCAGAACTTGACGAGGAAGGAAAAATTATATTGGAACCGGAAGCAGTTATAGAAACAAGAACTCGACAGCTACGAAATCGATCAATTTCAGAGTACCTTATCAAGTGGAAGAACTTATCCGCTGAAGATTCCACATGGGAGGATGATAATTTTATGCAGAAGTATCAAGAACTACTCAAGCGTTGAGGACAACACTTTTTTGAAGGAGATGGGCATGTTGGGTCCCTATAATAATAGTGATTACCCCATTACTATTGTAGTTATACCCCTTATTTATATTGTTGTGCCCACATTGCCCCGGTATTGTTATTAATGTGCCCATAGAATCCCTCTATTGTTATTTTTGTGGCTTTATATTATTTATTGTTAGGACGGCTGGATTATATTGTGACTCCTTAGACTCCTATATATAGAAAGGAGGTTTTTTCATTTGTATCATCCAAGAATTGTTCATTTATGTAATGTAAAGGAGGTTTCCCCCTCGAAGAGGCTAAATTCTAAGGCGTTGATCTATCTTTTCTATATTTTCTTGAGCTAGTTTCATAACACACAACCTTTAAAATTTCTCTAAATTGAATCGTTGACCAAAACCAACACTTGGCCACTCATAGTTCATAATTTATTGTCTACTATAGATTTAAAGGTAAACAAAAAAGGGGAATGTAACAACCCTGGTAAAAAATCCATGTAACAAAGTTAATAAAGGCAAAATAATAACGAAGGTTATGAGACACACATCCCATGTTGAATGTTGGGTAAAACATCCTAGCAGGTGTTCATTTGGTTTATTATGGCCAAGGAATTTGGCAAAGGCAATGGCTTTGACTTTGGAAAGACATGAGACATTAATTGACATTTTATTTAAGAAAATAATGGAAATTAGGAGAAAAAGAAGGTGAAAAGTCACAGGTTGCATGTGAGAAAGAAAACGAAGGAAAATAATGGAAAATGAAGAAAATAGAGGCCTTATTAATAAAAAGGCATATGAGGATTAGTTGGTACCTTTTGTCAATTCAGTTTTGGACCTCTCTCTCTCTTCTCTCTCTCTCTCACTTTTGGACACTTGGAGCATTCTTGGAGCACTCTAGCATTGGATCAAGGAAAGAAAAGGAAGGATGAAGAAGGAAAAAGGGAAGCAAATATCAAACAAAGGAAGAGAAAGATCAAGCGGCTACAGCGTGATTACTTGCAGGTGTCAAATTGCATGTGTAATAGTCTTTCTAGATTTGGCATGCATGGTACATGCATGTGTGTTGTTGGTTCGCTTGTTGACATTGACATGGCTTTTTCCAGGTGTGACGGTGTTTTTCCAGCCTTGCCTTGTCATTTCCGGATAGCCATGGTGTGGTGGATTCTCTCGTATTTGGTTGAGCTGGATTGTCAGATGGAATCGAAGCTAAGTGGGGTGGTCTCAGGATTATTTACAAGACCTAGGAATCCTGGGATGGGATACACGGTAAACCCTGGTTGTGAACACCTCAATTGAGCCTCGGAATCCTCGACCGACGAATGATAGAATACACGGTAAATCTCAAAGGTGAATACCCTTGATTGGGCCTAGGAATCACGGGATGGGATAAATGGTAAATCCCAGAGGGTGGTGACCTTGTAGGCCTAGGAATCACTTGGTCGGCAATGGCAAGACACACGGTAAATCTGAGAGGTTGAGACAAAAAAATCCCTCACAATTTAGGTGGAGAGATCTTGAGGCATCTATGCTTGTTTAAGGCCTAGTGATCTGGTGGGGATTTCCGTAAATTCTAGTTGTATTGATGAGGGCTCGGGCCTAGGAATCCCTTGGTGAGATATACGGTAAAGCGTGAGGAAGCCCTGGTTTTGTTGTGAGTCCCACATTCATGCTTGGAATATGGCACGAAGATGATTGGGTGAAAGAAAGATTGGTTCAACCCAATTTATGGTTGGGTGGTTCGTGGAAGTCTCAAATCTGGTAGGTTTATGCATTCATTAATAAGAGCCCCATTTGTAAATGTACTGGTTCATATGTGATTTTTATGGTTGTTGTATCCTTGTTATTTATGTTCGTTATATGCTGGTTATGAGTATGTTTTATGGTAGGCTTGATGTATGACTCTCATCATGTTTTTATTAGAAAATGAATATACAATGAATATATGACCTAATATATGATAATGAAACTATTGCGATAAGGCATCAATGCTTCTTTACGAATCTCAGATAAGTATGAAACCCCTATGCTCAAATCTATTATTATGACCTGTAGATTACGTATTTGTGACATGTTTGGTGAAATGTTTCTCATGGCTAGTAGGGGTCAGACCAAGTACTTGTAACCGTGATTGCATTAGCAACCTTATTCCATTGATATTTATCATTTCTGAAAGTTTGATGAAGTTTTGGATGGTGGCCTGAAACCTAGCCCTAAAAATATGGCTCAGAATCTAGGATCACTGGCCCAAAACTAGCTGAAAAGTCTACAGTCGTTGGCATGCCTTGTTGTGGGAGCAACTGGAAGACCTTAGTGGCACGCATGGTTGGTCATGGGAGCAGCTGAGGGTCCAGATCAATAAAATGTGGGAGAAACATCCCAGTGGGTGTTAATTCAGTTTATTACAGCTAAGGGAATTGGAAAAGGCAATGGTTAAGACTTTGGAAAGGCATGAGTCATTAATTGACATTTTATTTATGAAAATAACGGAAATTAGGAGAAAAGGAAGGTGAAAAGTCACAGGTTGCAAGTGAGGAGGAAATTGAAGGAAAATAATGGAAAATGAAGAAATTAGAGGCCTCATTAATAAAAAGGCTTCTCAGGATCAGTGTGTAAGCTCTTGGCTCATACTTGGTCAGTTCAATTTTGAGCTCACTCATTATTCTCTCTCTCTCTCTCATACTCTTAGAGGCTTAGAGTTTTCTTGGAGCACTCTTGGAGAGTGTGGAATACTTGGATTTTTGGAGCAAGAAAGCAAAGGAAGAGCAGGAAAGCACAAGTGGACATCAGGGTCAACAACTATAGCAGGTTTTTCTTTCAGGTACCGAGTTTCATGTATGTTTTCCTCACTAGTTTTGACATGTAGGGCACATGCACGTGTTATATTGGTCATGATCTGTCACTAGCATGGAAGATTGCCTAAATTAACAGTGGATTTGCCTAACCTTGCCATTTCCTAGATATCCATGGTGTTGTGAGTTTATTTATTTGTTTTTCTAGTTGGTTCTCATGTTTCCTTAGCTTGGGTTGAGTTATTAGTTCCTGGAGCCTTAGTTGGACAAACGCTCTAGAAGGCTTATAACTACTTGGGTTGAGTTACTAGTCCTGGCAACCTTGGTTGGACAAACCCTCTGGAAGCCCGGTAACAGCTTGGGTTGAGTTACTAGTCCTTGAAGCCTTGGTTGGACAAATGCTCTGGAAGCCCTTGGTGGGTTGAGTTGCTAGTTCTCGAAGCCCTGGTTGGACAAACACCCTCGAAGCTCGGTAAAAGTTGTGGGTCGAGTTACTAGTCCTAAAAGCCTTAGCTAGACAAACGCTCTGGAAGCCTGGCCACAGTCGTGGGTTGAGTTACTATTCCTAGGAGTCGGGTTGGAACAAACGCTCTGGAATCCTTGGAAGGCTAGGATGGAGACCAATCTGATGATGGTTTTGTGATGTCCAACTGTGGGGTGGAATCACTATTTGATGGGTTGAGGTGGATGGCCTCTGGAAGCCTTGGATGGGTTTTGATTGATGTGTTCAATGAGATCCCACATTCATTCTTGGAATATGGCACGAGGGTGAATGGATGAAAAGATATTTGGCTCAACCATTCTACAGTCGGGTGGAATGTGGAAGCCCCATCCCAGGTTGGATTTTGCATCATCAATAAGAGGTTATTTCTCCTTTTATTTATATGAGCATTATACTGGATTATATGAGGTTTATATGGCAGTGAATTCATTGGTATTTATGTCCTTATTATGTTGGTTATGTATATGTTTTATGACAACATCCATGTATGGCTCTCATCATGTTTCTATTTGTATATGTATGAATAATGTATATATTACCTAATGGACGGAATGATAGTTAATGTATTAAGGCATCAATGCTTCATGGCGAATCTCAAATAAGTATGAGACCCCTATGATCAGATCTATTATTTACACCTATATTTTACATATTCATGATATGTTTGATGAAAGGCATGTCATGGAAAGTAGGGGTCCAGTCAAGGTCTTAAACAAGTATTTGCTTTAGCACTGTTATTTCCATGTTATTTTACTGATTTGAAGAGATGGTTCAATTCTAGATAGTGACCTGGGCTCTGGGCCTGAAAAAGTGGCTCAAATCTCAGGGAAGTTGGCATAACACTGGAAAATTGGGTCTTCGGACATCGAAAGGCAAGCCTGTGAGAGCGACTCTAGGTTTTTGGACGTTGTCATTGTTGTTGGGAAAAGTATCCAATTCGGAATGCCCCTATCCCACTCTAAGAGGTGATAGTGCCTTAGCAACAAACAAGGAAAACTATCTGAGTATTCTTCTTTATGAGATGTAAATAGAGAAAGAAGGATGTAACTAACCGGTGTCTTCCGCTAGTTTGTCGATCCAATCACTCTCTCTTTTGTTCGCTTCCCACTGCCTGCTCTTTCACTGGTCCAGCTTCACCCAGGTCCTGCAAGATCACAAGAGAGGAAAACTACACAAAAGATATAGATTCACATTCATAACTAGTTTAGGATCAGATATAAACTAAATATGCAAATATAACAAAACATCATTGAAATACAAGCATATAGGAGAAACTTAAATAGCTTTATTGATATGATAACAAGGTTCAAGAGGAGATACAACCAAGTGAGTCCCGATCCAGCATCTACCTCCCAGCAAAAGAATCCCTTCCTCTCCTCCAACAAAGCATAAATCACCCAATGTACTAATCTCAATCTCAAACCAACAGCAATTCTCTGCAAAGTACAAAATTCCAGCCTCCTGAACCTCTGGGTGAGAGATCCATATATAGATGTAAGCAAAGAGGATGAGTCAGCTTATGTTTTGACTTGTGGCTTCTCTCTGTCAGTTCTTGTTTCCACTTGGAGGTTGAGAACCTCTTACTCATCACTTGGTCGAATTCATTGAGGCAAGTGTCATTGAGGAAGATTCTGGAAGCTTCCAGGGTCTTTCCACCTCGTTGAATGAACTTGCCATTTGTCATTTCCCGCTCAGCGCAACCTGGTAGTGCTTCTACCTACGTTGCAGTGCACCTAGCCAGTGTAACCTCTGCATTTCAGCGCAGACAGCTAGTGGAGCCTCTGAATTGATCCTGAATTGACTGTTTCTGAGTTGTTTTGGTGGAGAACTTCTGGGAGAAGCTGTCATTGGTTGACCTTGTTCCTTTAGGGGTAGGAACAACTCATTTAGGGACTTTGGATCCCTTGGATTATGGACATTTCATGCTCAATGCTGTAAGGCACAAAAATGTCTATAACAGTTGCCCCCTAAAGTATGAGGCCGTTTATCGGGTGAAATGCTTTATTAGGAGGATCCGAAGTTCTTCCAATGCTGGGAGGAGACCTGTAATAAGATACAATGCAATACATTATTTTTCATACTGCTTTCATGATCTAGCTGAGGCGGGAATTCCCATGCTCAGCTTTATAAATTCATTTTTCTGTACATAGAACAGACAATCGTCTCATGGTAGACTGATTATTTTGATGAAATCATCATCCTTTTGGTAGGATGATTATCCGCTGCAATGCTGTACATGTCAATGTCTTTATTTTTCCTGAATATATATCGCAGCCCGAATGGATGAAACTAGATCTGGGGTCTTCAATCTCGTTCGATCTTCACTCTAAGTACAAGTCGATCCATGTGAGAAATGTTCTGAAGTCTAACATGGAAAGACATCGCTTGATTACCAGTCAATGATGTAAATTGTTAACAAGCGCGAGAGGAATCACCCATAATGATAATGACCCTCAAGGTACTACAGTACAATTCACGTGGTGTGAATAAAGGACTTGGCGTCGAACACCACGCAAAATCTTTCGGTCAAAGGTCATTGATGTATACCTGTCGCCGAAAGTGAGAAACTTGCCATTGAGGCATGCAAGCTTCAAAGTACTGAAGGGGGTGTTCCTAGATCAACTTCTTGGATAATGAGCTGATGTCGACAAGAAGTGATCCATCAAAGGAGGGCCTTAATGTATCCCACATCAGTGACATGGAACGGAGAAAATGATTTTGATGAAGGTGAAAACGATCTGATGATATATGGTTCAGGGTGGCGGTCATGAAAGGATGAAGGATAATGTATGGTAGTGGATGGGACACAGTTGACTTCTCTGGATGACTTCTCTTGAACATATCGGCGACACTTGTGTGATGGATTGGTAGCATTTACCCCAAATATGGATGGTATGTCGAGACCATGGTGATGTGACCGGTGAATGAAACAACCCAACCCGACTCAGGCACGGAGTGGAAGTGTCATGTTCAAGAGCGACTTGCTACCAATAAAAGGTTTTTTGAGTTTCTTCCCAATTTTTCCCCAGTCATTTCTGACCAGTACCTCTTTATTTTTGTCAAGCTTGAGGAGGATAACATATGCTTGTTCTATAATTTTCCCTTCGAGCAAACCCATCGCTATGTTTTAACGAGCCTAGCGATAGTGAAACTCGTTCTCGTCTAAAGACAAGTTTGTCGCTATTAATGTTTTTTAATGAGTCTAACGACAAAGATAACTCGGTCCTTTTCAATTTTAGAGAGTCTAAAAAAGTATAAAACAATACAGAAGGGATGAGTTTTCGATAGTTTTAACGAGCCGAACAAAACAAGCGCTCGATCTTTTTGTGCAATAATCTCTCAGGTCCAAAAAGATTAAAATCTAGAGGAGGGATAGCACTTCCGGTCGCTTTAACGAGCTGGAAGGCCAAAACTCGGCAATCTTTTCATATTTTACGAGTCAGATGAAAAGAGCTTAAAGAAGACTCGTCTTTTGAGGAACGAGTGATGAAACGGGTTAGCAGCTGATTCTAGGTAAGGTTTGGAATTTCCAAATCACGGCAGTGTCACAAGGATGGCTAGGTGAAATCACTCTTCGCAGCTGTTCCTCAAAATGGGTAAACAATCAAATGGAGGTGAATGATCGGCCAATGGAAAAGTGGAGGTGATGGTGCAAACACGACCAAGGCTTTAATGGCTGACAAATCTACATTCGTAGTGGTTATTTACCGGGTAGTTCATTTTTTAAACGAGCTTAAACACGGGTTGAAACACTTGCTCGATCTTATGTTTATTTTTTAACGAGCATGAACTATGTGCTAAAACTGCTCCACCTTATGTTTATTTTTTAACGAGCATGAACTATGTGCTAAAACTGCTCGATTCCAGTAATAAGATAAGAATGTCTCATTTAAGATGCCATTTTTTGTGGGTTTTGCACCTCATAAAGCTTTGCCCCGGAATCCTTTCTTTATGCAAGCTTGGAAACGACTAATCCTACGAGTTTAAAGGGTTAGACCTACAGGTTTAAAGGGAGGACCTAAAAATTTAAAAAATAAATAGCCGCCCCTTGCTTACACTCCAAAAGGATTGCATGCCCCCAGGTATAAAACAAAGTTTCAAAGTTACCTCTACTTTAGTCCGGTAAAACATTTATTTTAGTGAGAGAGGCCTACCTCTTACAGGTCACCCAAAGATTGTTATATTCACACAACAAACAAAACACTTCTTTGGCTATGTCTACCGAGATAGACAAAGGTGATTGACTCAGTTCTGTCAACTCACATGACTTTGACAAGAGAATCTTATTCTAGAATAACCCTCTTCCAGCATGGGCGGGGTACAGACTAGTCATATTCTCCCGCAGAAACCTACTCTATACCCAAAGTTTTCCTGCCGAAGCAGACCAGGACGCATGCCCCCTGGGTTCCAGTCATATCCTTCCGAATCACTCGCGCTCATCGGGAGGACAGACCGTGGGTTGAGACATTTCTTGCGTGAAGAGACCATTTAGGGATGGTATATGACTATTTGCGATGCGTGATCCGGGAAATGAAAGCTGGTCCACGAGCTTGACCACTCTTCCTTCGTGCGGAAAACACATTACTCTAAAGAGTGAGGAGACGATGGCTCCCATGCAATATGTATAGTCTCGTCCAAGGAGTAGGTTATAATCCAAGGGTCCTTGAACGACCATCACGTTCATTTGAACGGTCTTCCCTTTCAATGTGATAGGCACATTGGGGAGGATCCCTAAAGGTCGACCGGTTCCTTTGTCGAAGCCTGATAGATTTCTCATTTCAGGAAAAAGCGCCGGCGAACCAAGCGCTTTCCAAGCAATAGAGGAAAGGATACTCACAGATGCCCCTTCATCAATGATGGTGCTAGCCATTACCATTCTGTATATTTGAACGATAATTCTGAATGGTATGCTGGTTGGCAGGCGAGGTCTGCCTAGTTGGTTCCAGTCGAAGGACACAACTAGGTTGCTTGGCGGTGGGACCGAATAGACAGCCGGATATCGCTCTGAAGAATTTCCTTCCTGCGATAAAGGAATGGGTGCATTGCCCCCGTTTTCGTCGAAGTCTGTGTTGATGAAAAGAATCTGGATGGTGTCATCCTTATCCTCTTCAGTGACTGTATCATTCGAAGATAAATCCTCTGAAGGCAAGACCGGGTCAACTGCCGCCTCGACCTTTTGACTTTCGTCTGGTATGGATTTAGTCGGTTTATCCTCAATGATAGACGCTTCAGCTGACCACTTGAGCGGGCCAGCTGGATTCTCAACTAACGAAGGACTTGGCAAGATTTTTTGATATCCAGGAGGAAGTCGTAACGGTGAAACCGGACGATCTTCCAAGACTCTTTTAGCCTCGTCTAAGAAGGGACAACGGTGGAGGGCATGGTTGCCTTCGCACAGTCTACAGGGAGGTCTAGCCCTCCCTTTCTGTCCAGGGACTTCACTTTCGCTATTTGAAGGTGTACTTTCAACGTGGCTATCAGAGGTTGATGACACCGGATTGTGCAAACGGGGAGACCAGTCCCTTAGTATCCGAGGGATGCAGGGACAATCTCTATGAAAGTGGTCTCCCTTGCAGATGACACATGGCGATTTAGGCCTGGTCAGTGCTGTGTGTGGATTTTCATCAGACGACACTTGTTTTCCCTTATTTGCCTTTGGCTCCTTCTTCTTTTTCTCTTTCTTCTTCTTTTCCTTCTTCTCCTTAGGAACTTGGTTTTTAGTCTTACCAGTTCCGTCACGCGAAGAGGAAGGAAGAGAGGAAGAATTATAGGAAGTAGAAGGTTGGTGGGAAATTCTGGACTCGTCTAGTTGTTGATTTGACTATTCAGGAATAGTGGTGTTCTGAACGACATTGGTTGAGAAGAGCTAGACCGGCAGGCCAATTGTCAGTCTTGGAAGCGACAATGTGGCCATATGGGGCGCACCAACATCTCCCCAAGAGGAGAAGGGACTAGGATTTCCACCAAGGGGAATTCCTTGGTTGGTGGGCTCCATTTTCTCAACCTAAAGATCAACGCAGGAAAAAGGGGTGATTGTTCCGTTTAAAATAAATTTTTAACGACGCTTAGACACAACTTGCTTTTTCAATTTTAAAGAGTCGAGAAAAAGCTAAAGATGACTCTAGTCTCCTTCGATGTTTTAACGAGCCCGAAGTGACAAATGCTCGGATGGACTTTTTCTGTTATAGAGTCTGAAAAAGGCCAAAAGGAACTGCTCTGGAGTTCTAGGTAGAGGGTGTGCCAAACTTTTCGCAAAACCGCAGAATACTTTTTAGGGTACGGGCGGTCAATCTTCCCGAATGCTGTGTTTAGTGCATTGCGATCAGTAGGGCGGCCGACACGGCTTCATATGGATAAAGGTTGTATTCCTATAGGGGTCTCCCAATATATACGCGACAGTACGTGGGAGCACAATCCGTACTGGCACTTATCGTCTCTCAGGAGGAATCACCCAACCATCAGTGAGGCGACCAATGACCAGGTTTTACGACACCGGAACACATCTCTAGCCTAGACCTCTATGTTGTGCGTTATGTTACAAAGCGTTGTTAAGTTCATTCAATTTATTTTAGGTTGATCTTTCTTAGAAGTTTGCCTTTTTGGATCACCACGAGATGTATGAGACAATTCCTAAATGCAGTCTAAAGATGATAAGCAAGCTTTTATATCTTTTCAACAATGAAAATCCTAGCTACAAGGGGAAAAGAAAGACACCATCTTTTCTCAAAGAGCATAGAGCACACAGTAATGCACTTTTCCCTAAATCAACATACAAACTGTAAAAATGCAAATGCACATATGCATGTATTTGTTTTTACTTTCTTAATATTGATGCCTAAAAAGAAAGTTGTTGTACAAATTTGAATTCGATTTCAAGTGAAAACACAAACAAGTTCCTTTTTCGAAATCAAAAAGACGATTACGACACTTTATGATTTACTTGTTTCGACACTTGAAATGCATAAATTCAAACCAAAAGACAAAAGTAAAAGCTAAATCAACTATGAATAGCAAACAAACTCACTCCTAAGATCAAAACGACACTTACGACAGGTCTAGATCTAAGGGCGACAGTATGACTAGTTTACTTTTGTAATGGGAAACTGCAAATGATGTAACAAATACACAAAGAACAAATACATTTTCTTTATACAACTGAGGCGGAATTGAGGCAAAGAAAATGGGTTTCAGATAGGTACACTAACTGATAGCAGGCTGCAAAAAACAGAGATGAAACTGAGCAAAAGGAAGCAGGGAACCACAACTGCACAAGGCAAAGACTGATCAGCGCACCCACAACACAGAGGATCTGACCTTCAGCGCAGGTAGCCTTCACGGGACCTGCGTTGAAATGCAGAACCTCTTCATAGAGTCTGCGCTGAAGCAGAAATGAGAGTTGTTTCTGGGTTCTGGGTTACGGTTTGCAGTTTGATCTACAGTTTTTGGCGGGATAAAAGCTATCAATTAGGTACAATTAGGAGGATGATTTATAGGAGGACTAAGATCTATCACAAAGGGTTGTTAGAGCACTTGTGGATCAGCTGTTCAGATAATAAATAGGCCCAGTGAGTGGACTAGAGTAGCTGATCTCTACTTCATTCGTAAATAGCAAATGCAGTTCGATTCGGCACTCTTGAGTTTATGAAATGAATAGCAATAGAAACACAAATAAACTAACAAGATACTCTCCCCAGTGGAGTCGCCAATTTGTTGTTGGGAAAAGTATCCAATTCGGAATGCCCCTATCCCACTCTAAGAGGTGATAGTGCCTTAGCAACAAACAAGGAAAACTATCTGAGTATTCTTCTTTATGAGATGTAAATAGAGAAAGAAGGATGTAACTAACCGGTGTCTTCCGCTAGTTTGTCGATTCAATCACTCTCTCTTTTGTTCGCTTCCCACTGCCTGCTCTTTCACTGGTCCAGCTTCACCCAGGTCCTGCAAGATCACAAGAGAGGAAAACTACACAAAAGATATAGATTCACATTCATAACTAGTTTAGGATCAGATATAAACTAAATATGCAAATATAACAAAACATCATTGAAATACAAGCATATAGGAGAAACTTAAATAGCTTTATTGATATGATAACAAGGTTCAAGAGGAGATACAACCAAGTGAGTCCCAATCCAGCATCTACCTCCCAGCAAAAGAATCCCTTCCTCTCCTCCAACAAAGCATAAATCACCCAATGTACTAATCTCAATCTCAAACCAACAGCAATTCTCTGCAAAGTACAAAATTCCAGCCTCCTGAACCTCTGGGTGAGAGATCCATATATAGATGTAAGCAAAGAGGATGAGTCAGCTTATGTTTTGACTTGTGGCTTCTCTCTGTCAGTTCTTGTTTCCACTTGGAGGTTGAGAACCTCTTACTCATCACTTGGTCGAATTCATTGAGGCAAGTGTCATTGAGGAAGATTCTGGAAGCTTCCAGGGTCTTTCCACCTCGTTGAATGAACTTGCCATTTGTCATTTCCCGCTCAGCGCACCCTGGTAGTGCTTCTACCTGCGTTGCAGTGCACCTAGCCAGTGTAACCTCTGCATTTCAGCGCAGACAGCTAGTGGAGCCTCTGAATTGATCCTGAATTGACTGTTTCTGAGTTGTTTTTGGTGGAGAACTTCTGGGAGAAGCTGTCATTGGTTGACCTTGTTCCTTTAGGGGTAGGAACAACTCATTTAGGGACTTTGGATCCCTTGGATTATGGACATTTCATGCTCAATGTTGTAAGGCACAAAAATGTCTATAACAGTCATGCTTATAGCATGAGAGTGACTGAGCCTTAAGTTGTCAAAAAGCCGAGTGGGACCCTGATCTGAATCTTGGGGAGAGACCCCCAAGATTAAAATATTGAAATGGATTTTTGGGGAGAGGCAACCCAAGATCTAAATAATTGAAATGCCAGAATAAAAAGAGGAGAATGCCCAATAAATGAAACCAAAAAGAATTCTTTTATTAAAATGGAGAATAACTATAAGAGCTACATTGTGGCAGACAAACTGTCCTTTTACAAAATGCGACTTGTTACTTATAGTATTTTTCAGTTACAATACCACAGGTCAATTCCATGGGTGAATGCATATCATGGGTGGATGTCACAATACCACGGGTCAATTCCATGGGTGAATGAATACCATGGGTGGATGTCACAATACCACGGGTCAATTCCATGGGTGAATGAATACCATCGGTGGATGTCACTAAACCATGGGAAAATACTATGGGTGAATGAATATCATGGGTGAATGTCGCTTACAATACCATGGATAAATTCCATTGGTGGATGAATAACATAGGTGGATGAATACCATGGTTTGATGCCATTTTCCATTTAGATCATTACTCCCTCCTTAAGAAGCAATGGTCCCCATTGCATGAAGTTCCTTCCTGCAAAGCCTTTGTTGAATATGAAGAGCCATTGAAGATAAGGGTTTTATGTCGTTAATTCATAACCATGATGAACGAAGATCCAAGGATAGAGATACCCTATAATGGTTGTGACCAACTGTGATACTGACAGTGTGAAGCCTAAAAAATGGACTTCGATGAAGTGTGGGTTTGTGGATGACCCATAACCATGATGAACAAAGATTCGAGCATAGAGATACCCTGTAATGCTTGTGACCAACTGTGATACTGACAGTGTGCAGCCTAGAAAATGGACTTCAATGAAGTGTGGGTTTGTGGATGACCCATAACCATCACAAATGAAGATCCGAGGATAGAGATACCCTGTAATGCTTGTGACCAACTGTAATACTAATAGTGTGCGGCCTAGCAAATGGAATTCGATGACAAGGATTTTGTGATGTTGACCCATAATCGTGATTTTGGTTGTTGATGAAGTAGTAGGTACCTATATAGCCTAGGGTGGGAGGGCATGTCTACAAATAACCCAAGCCGAATGCTGCTATGCTAAAATTGATGATTGTGAAGCAGGTGCCTACTAAAGTGGGGTGGCAGGGCATGTCTCCAACGGGAACCTGCTCTGAATGTTGCTGCAGAACTAAAATGGACATAACTAGGTCAATATAACTTAGAATATTTATTATAACCTATTTTTGGAAGCAGAAGGACCATTTTGCATCTTCCCATGTGCTGGAAATCCTTATCTGGACAATCTAGGATCTCATATTCACCCTGCAATTTTTCCGTCATCACAAAAGTTCTAAAAACGTAGTTGATTTTAAATCAAGATATATTCCACATCCGAACTTCAATTCGACCCATTTTTTTTTAAATTGGGTGATTTTTCAATAGGAGCTCAAATCTACAATCCTTTTTCTAAAATTCTGCACAAAAACTTAAATAAATGATAGGAGAGTCGTCGTCCACCAGTTGTTGTCAGAAACAATTTCTACAACATAGCTGTTTTTAAATCAATGATATCTCCCTCCTCCAGACTCCGATTCAGCCAATTTTTTTTTTTACTTTTGGTATTTTTTCGCAAGGAATCCAGATCTTTTATTTGTTTTTGTAAATATTGCAACAAATGTTTCATATCTGATCTGAAAACTCGCCGCCCAAAAAAAAAATCCTGCATAAAAATGAAAAAAAAAACAAATCTTCCTGCTTGGCCCAAGAAAGTGCTATGTGGAGGTCGGAGCACGTGCCTAAAGTTTGTTGAATATTTCCGCAAAAAATTGAAATTGAAATATGAATTAAACCCTCATCCCCATAAAATTATAACCTGCTCCGATACCACTGATCTGGATCTTGGGTGGAGACCCCCAAGATCTAAAAGATTGAAATGGATTTTGGGGGACAAGCACCCCAAGATCTTAATAATTGAAATGAAAGAATAAAAAGAGGATAATGCCCAATAAACAAAACCAAAAAGAATTTTTTTTATTAAAATGGAGAATAATTGTAAGAGCTACATTGTGGCAGACAAACTGTCCTTTTACAAAATGCGACTTGTTACTTATAGTATTTTTCAGTTACAATACCACGGGTCAATTCCATGGGTGAATTGTAGACATTTTGAATAATTAAACACTTATTCACAGAGATTATCCTAATTATACACTATTGCGGAATACATGCATAATACATAACCTCCTCTATGTTGATCATCAATTTTGCAGCATTAAAAACAATGAAACATCAATCGCATGCGCACATTAACACAGTATGTAACCCGGGGAAAGCATACAGCTGAAAACCCCACACTATTTGTATATTATAATGATTGAGAACATGTAACAATACATAGTACAATACTCCTCACAAGTACTCAGTACTATCTCCACCTGTTACACACAAACTAGCTCAGATCTGATGCCTCAAATCTCCTCCACTGTTTGCCTGCCTCCACTGTGCAATCCTGCATGAGAATAATGATGAATGGTTGAACCAAACTCGTATTTCCTTGGCTGAACCATGCAATCCTCATTGGCATTACTCAATCCCACTGATTGTGCAAGATCTCATGCACAACTATAGTCACAACTGATAGCAATATCAACCTCTAACACCTGTCTCCACTGAACTGTCCATGCACTGAGTTAACTAATATATTCTTTAGTTGCTTTATGAGTTAATAATTAGTGAATTAATTAATACTTAGTTCACATCACTCATCACTAGTGTATTCTGCAGTTAGACTAAATACAACTAGTTCAACTGAACACTGTGGTGCGATAAAAAGGTGTCTTGTGAACTCCTAATTACCTCACATTAATTATCAACCCAGGGACGACTTTTTATTTCAAGAGTGTACTCTGTCTGAGGCGGCTACTTACTTAAGAGTAATGTTTTGCAATATAGTGCTTAAAACCCAAAAGTAAATGAAAGCTGGAAACAAAGTCTAAAGCAAGAAACTGAAATGTTCTAAACTAAATCATTCATTCAAATAACCATCAATCGAGGATATGGTAGCAATAACTCAATCCTCTAGAAATTGATGAAGGAAAAGGAATTAGAGTATGGATCATGGATCTGGGAGCATAATAGCGTCTGCTGTGTCTCACGACAGCCTTGATCCTCCTCTCACACCAAAGCAATAGATGCAAGGAAATGGAATGGCAGCAAGTAGAAATGAAATAACAAAAGGAAATAGACAGCAGTAAATGAAACATCAATCAAAAGAACTAAATCTCGCGAGTTCGACACTCTCAATTCTTGACATCAACTTATATACAAAGAAAGAACAATTGTTTATACAAGTAGGCAACTTGATCAAATGAAACAGCAAATCATTATAAATAGGAAACGTCAATCATATATATATTATCTGAGATAATCACCAGTAGTCCATTACTCTAATCATCTGTAGCTGGAACATTCTACTTATGAATTCTGTAACTGAAGTAAACAGCTTAGAACAACACTATGCGATTAATCCTGAAAGTATGATGTAAACTTGTTACAGAGATTTACAACAGGAAAACTACGGATGAACAAGTATGGAACAACATGTAAATATATCAGATTATAAGAAACAAACCACACAAATCACCGTATGATACAACAGCGGCAAGTGTCCGTTGGAGCCGGGCCCGTAGCTTCCAATGGCACCGCCGTAACTTACTTCAGATGCAGCAACGAAGTGAACACCAATTCCTTTATATTGATTGCATTAACAAAAGTATACAAAAGCAGATCTCACCGAGACTCCATGGTCCAAGTTGTTCTGAAAACTTATAATTACAAAATACAATCGTTCTCCATTCCCCATCTCTGATCTTGGGTTTCATTTAAATAAAGAAGATCAGAGCATAGATAATTACAATCATGATTTCTCTTAAAAATTTAGGTTGATTCTAACCCATTGATCAACAAGAACAAGGCGGATTTGGGTTTGCAGCTAAGATTTGGAGGGCGGCCGCAACAGCAAATCTTAGAAAATCGTGCTCAAAGAACCCTGCGTTTCTCCCTGTACAAGCCGAATTTGGGAAAACTGTTCTTTTTGAAGATAATTAGACCCGTTCTGGACAAAACCCATGTTCCGGATTTTCCAAATTCGTCTTCATTTGCTCAGAATCTTAACCGCAAAACTGTCACTCCTTAAACCAGCGAATTTCTGAGTTGGCTGATTTAAAAATCAAATCTTCAATCTGGAAGTTACTTTGGAGGCTAAAAATGGTAGATAAGGTTACAACCAACTTATTAGAACTATCATTGGTAAAATAATGCATAATAATCAATTTATTAAAAATAAAAGAGAATAAATAATATTCATCCATGAGAGCATAAATCATTTATAAAATGGATTTAAATGATAAATTATAATAAATGACATGATGAAGAATGGTGGAAATGGGTGGAATAAACGTTCACAAGTGACAATAATCATGGCATATTAACGACCCCACACACCCCCACACTCAATATGTTGCATGTCCTCATGCAACGAAAAGACAAAAACCCATGTGTTAACCAAGCAATAAAAATTTGAGAATAAATGAATGCTTCCTTAATTAATGAATATTCAATTTTAGTAATCTTGATGAAGGCATAACAATTTTTACATTGACATTCAACTATATGTATGAAGTTGCAGCAAAATATGCTATAGATAACAGCAAACTTCATTAAAACTACAAACCAAATTTTGTTGAAATGTTGCAAGTAAATTTACAATACATGAATGTCTCTATGATCCAAAAATCAGATCGTTTTAATGCATGGATCATGAGATATAAATAAAATGGCTGTAGGTGAGAGTACATGATTTCCGAAATTGTATGAACCAATTTAACTTGAAATGATCTAGGTTCGTATATTTTAATAGTATGTCTGTGTTTCCTAGAGATCACAAGAATTGAGTTCATAATTTTAAAAATATTATGGAAATCAATTTCTACACTGAAATTGTATGACTGAAATTGCATGCCTTAAATGAGAAAGAAAATAGGAAACATCCATCATGCGTAGCGATTCCTCCCCCTCTCTGAAAAATTAGCATGCCCTCATGCGATGCTAGAAAACAAATAGAGGTGGTAGCTACCGACTGTTGAATTCTATGCTTGGTGTAAAACAATCATGGAATAAGGGAGGTGTTGAGAGTGAAAAGAATATGAATGACGTGGGTATAAGAAAGAAATGAATGAAAGGAACACTCCCCCACAGTCGAAAATGACATGCTACTGAAAAAGGGGAAGTGGTAAAGATGTGGAATGAAGGATGACAAATAATGCTCAAAATGGATTTGCATTAGATTCTCCTAAATTTATAATAAATTAGAAAACTATGCAATTTTACCTCAAGTTTTACCTCCAAAAATGTGGAATGACTTATAAATACTGGCAGTTGTTGAAGCTGATGTAGGCAGAGTTGGTGCTGAAAGCGATGCAAAAAGGTAGAATCCAGGGAAGCACATCATGTCTGAAGAATTATTCACGTTCGCGAGCCTCTACTGTGAAGTGCAATAGTGTGGTCATGCTACGAATAGAATTATGCCCATACTTGTTGTTCTCCTGTAAACAAAGCACTATTTTGCATACAATGTTCTTGAATCCATAGTGTTAGCTTTGAATAGCAACAGAGAAAATGCATGCAAAATTGCAATTAGAAAAACTTATGGATACATGCAATACTACTATGTTGTCAAATCAACAAGGTATGGCAAAGTGTAGTAATCATATCGCATGCAATCCCATAATGCATACATTCCCCCCCTCCAATTGGAAAATGGGTTCCATAACCATAAAGCATATGAGAGGGGTGGTGCGGACGGCAAAGTAATGGAATGAACAATATATCAGTAAGGGAGGCAGAGTACACTTATGAAGGATAGGACGGTGAAAATTATGGTTATATTGAGAGCAAAGTGTGTAAAGATAGTTATGAAGAAGAGATAGGACGCTGTGGATTGATGATAGTTTATACAAAACGAAAAAGGACAACAATGTGCTAAAAAGATGCTTTGCTGATAGTATTCTAGCTGGAACTGATGCGGTTGATCATAAAACAATTTCTCATGCATAAAGGTTCAAACAGGGAAAAAGTTAAGGAAATAACTGCTCTGATAAAAAGAAAATAAGAAAAGGGTATAATAATAATAATTGACGAAAAGATATAACTTCAATACCATAAGCAGAGCCGCTGCTGCCAGCAGGCGTCCATAGCCTCGGCAGGGTTGCTTGTTAACCCATATGAGCCAGGATCCTCAATTTATAAATGGAGAGTTTTAGTGCTGTTCTACAGAAGAGATCAGTGTGCTGGCGTGGTAACCAGACAACCACACTGCCATTCACTAGGAGGTAGCAAAAGTGATTAGGCCGGCTCGTGATGAGACCTCCTGTTCCAAGGATAATTTGGCTATCCAATGGATCATAACCCTGGTGTGGTGGCCATAATGGGAATGTCACTTTGTTACAGCCTTATGAACATGGTAGGCTGGCTCGTAATGAGACCCCCTATCCTCCATCTGCGAACAAAATTTTGTTGTTATTTCACATTTTTATGATAAAAAGAGGGAGGCTCAGTACTCCTTAAGAGCAGGGATGGCGGAAGAAGTTGAACATGTCAATATAAAAAATATACCCATAATCTCATTTATTACAGACAGAGAAGATTATAACCAGGAAGGGTGGAACCAGCATGGTATTAAGATGATCAATCAGTATCATGTACAACAGAAAACAATGCAGTAAAGGAATATATATATAATTGTGTCCCTTTTAAAAAGAATCTATCATCAAGGAGCTCTCCTTTTAAAGATCATAACGTGAATAATATTAACTTTGCTTCAAAAGAATCCATAATTCCTGTCCTCATAAAAGTAGTGTACTTCATGCCATGAAAGAGAATCAGGAGAATGTGGTTGAGCTGAACTATGAATAATCCCACAAGAGAAAGGAAAGGGTTGCCCTCAAAAATATTCCCAAAGTGTTTCTCTTTTGAATGAACAGCAAAAACACTCAAAAAGTGGTGTTCCGTGTAGGGAACATCAAAGAAAATGCACACCAAAAAACAAAAATACACACAGAAAACGTGAAAATGCAAATGTCGTTCCTTTTGAAAGAGAAGAATCCATGCAAGCAAAAACTCGAACAGCAAAAACTCAAACTGCTGTTCCTTTTGAAAAAGGAACAGCAAAAAAACTCAAACTGCTGTTCCTTTTGAAAAAGGAACAGCAAAAACTCAAACTGCTGTTCCTTTTGAAAAAGGAACAGAAAAAAACTCAAATTGTTGTTCCTTTTGAAAAAGGAACAGTAAAAACTCAAACTGCTGTTCCTTTTGAAAAAGGAACAAAAAACTCAAACTGTTGTTCCTTTTGAAAAAGGAACACCAAAAAACTCAAACTGCTGTTCCTTTTGAAAAAGGAACACCAAAAAAAACTCAAACTGCTGTTCCTTTTGAAAAAGGAACAGCAAAAACACACCAAATGTTGTTCCTTTTGAAAAAGGAACAGCAAAAACACGCACTGCTGTTCCTTTTGAAAAAGGAACAGCAAAAAACACGCACTGCTGTTCCTTTTGAAAAAGGAACAGCAAAAACTCAAACTGCTGTTCCTTTTGAAAAAGGAACAACAAAAACACACCAAATGCTGTTCCTTTTGAAAAAGGAATAGCAAAAACACACCCAACGTGAAAGTGCAGAAGTGTTGTTCCATTTCGAAAAGGAACAACAAAATGTAAAAGTGCAAAAAGTGTTGTTCCATTTCGAAAAGGAACAGCAAAATGTGAAAGTGCAAAAAGTGCTGTTCCATTTCGAAAAGGAACAGCAAAATGTGAAAGTGCAAAAAGTGTTGTTCCATTTCGGAAAGGAACAGCAGCTGTTCCATTTCGAAAAGGAACAGCAAAATGAACTGTGAAAAAGGAACAACAAAATGAATGGCTGATAAAAAAGTGTTATTCTTTTAGAAAATAAAAAACGAAAATGATGTTCCTTTGAAAAAGGAACAGCAGGAACGACAAAAATGCACACAAATGCTGTCCCTTCAGAAAAGGAACAGCAAAATACACAACCATAAAATGCAAACACGCAAAGAATGAATTAGCTGTTCACTGCAGTGATGCTGAGGATGAGTTGCACTTTGAATGAAGCAACACCTGAAACACAAAATATAAGAGAAATTAGAAAAGAAACAACAAAAAAACAGTTATGTAAATAAATAAATTGAGTTGCAACAGCTATGATGTTATGTCAAAAAAATGATCTATTTGAAAAATGTTTTGTTAGCAGTGACAAGACATGAATCTTGAAATTGAAATCAATTCTTCATTTGTTCTATTATGAATCCGTTGGGTAATGATTTGGATAAAATTCCTTTGTTTTATAAAAATTTCTTTAAAAAATCACTCGTCCATAAGTTGACCTTCTTTATTTTCCCAGGACCTGTAAAAAACGAGTATCTTCCTGCAATAAAACATTAAATCATGGATAAAGAGAGGTGATCGGGCTCCCCTAATCCAAGAATTATGCAAAAAATAGCAAGTAGTTATTCTGTATAACAAATCCATAGAGAAAATAACAAAGTAAAATTTATTTGTTACCTGCGGGAGAGCAGTGGCCAATCATACTAACCTGCAGTGTTTTAATCACAACTTCTTTGTTTTTCGTCGAAATTGAGTGATTCCAAAGCCAAATGAGAGCTAATTCAAAGTTGTATCTCCGATAGAAACAGGTTTTAAAAATTCAATGATATGATATGTCAATTTTAGTTAGAACAACCTGCATAACATAGTCATTTTCGATTACCCGGCTTAAACCAACAGTTGATATTTCAAGCGTAACTTTTTCGTTTGATGTCGGATTCGAATGATTCAAATTGGAAATGAAAATAGATTCATTTATTGATCTCCAATAGAAACAGGTTTTGAAGAAAAGAAGAATTGATAGGTCAAATATTGTAAGGAACAGCCGGAAAAACATAGTTTTAAGGGTGCTGATTTACGATAGACAGTCAGTATTTTGATCATAACTTCCCCATACGATATCGAAAATGAGTGATTCCAATTGCATTGTAAACTAGATTCATAGGGAAATCTACCATAGAAACAGGTTTTAAAAATTCATTCATTTAGGCCTCCAAAAACTGACTGTCCCAACTCTGTTCCTGAGCTGCCCGCTAGACATCCGGTCAATGTTTTGGCTCTAAATTTTTCGTTTCAAATCCAAATTGAGTGATTCAAATTGGGTTAGAAAGTAGACATCAAGGGCTACCTAGGGTAGAAACAGGTTTTAAAAATATTCACTTTTGGTCCCTCAAAACATGACTGTCCCGACTGTTTTTCCCGAAAGTTCATCAAGCCCGCAAGCCAAAAAAATGAAATTCAAGCATTTTTTCAAATTGGTGATAAAAATGAAAATGGGTGTTTGTAGAATTTATTATTTCCATTATGATTCATCTACATACACAAATTATAAAAAAATTATCACCGATGTTGATTTGCATAGCATGTTGCAACAAAAACCCTAGTTTTACAAAAGAACAAAATGCACTTATTTATGTCCTTATTTTGTTTTATTTTATTCACTAACCTACTTTGATTGAAGGATGAATATGACTACGTGTATGAGTACTTCCAGTGAAGCCATTTTCGAAACACGGCTTCACGTATGCACATACCCAAATTTGAAAAATGCATATTAATGAAAATTAGGGTATGAGAAGCCATCTTCCCTTGAAAAAATGATATCAAAAATTGTTGAAGCATGGAGTGATGTTGCAAACAAATGATCGAGTGAAACCAATCTTCAATGTATCCTTTATTTTCTTGATTTCGCATAGCCATCATATCATGAAGTTCTTGAGCTTTTAAAATAGCTTGTTGATGCATAGTAAAAGAAACCTCATTTTCTTCCATAACTTCTACAATTTTTGCATTTGAAACATTCTGAATCTCATTGTAGGTTTTCTCTAATGACACATGTGAGATAGAATGGGTGGGAAGGGTGGGTAAATTTTCCAGCTCAACATTGTAAGCATGTTGTACTGGTTTATTATGGTGGGGGTGTGAAATTAGTTGAGCAGGAGCATTTTGATGATGTGGCTGATTGGGTTGTGTGAATGGGCAAGCAAGGTGTTGTGAAAGAGCTAGTGGAGAATATGGAGGATGTGCTTGTGCTACAAGATGAGGGAGAGTAGTCATGCCATCATAAGATGAACCATGCCCAAATTGTAAACAAGATAGGTGGTTATATTGAAATTGACATGGCTGCCCTAACACATTAGCATTCCATAATGTATTATGCAAGTATGATAATGGAGAAAAAGTGTTTTGAACCATACCTATAGGCCTTGATTTCCGTGGTTTTGACCTTGTTGCAGCTTCCTCATCTCTTTGATATGCTACTTCCATCGTAGATAAGGAAGAGTGAGTATCTATGAGATGCTCCTTTCGGTCATGAGAACAAAACACTTCATCAAATTCTTCATTTTTATGAACCTGCAAAACATTCAATTTTTCATTTAGAGAGCTAATAAAATCAACTTTAAAATTTTCAAATAAAACATTGATTTCAGCTCTTATGTCTCCTATTCTTGTAGCTGATTTGGAGAACAAAGAAAAAACATCTCTAGAATTCTTACCAGCCTTGGAGATTCCTCTTGAATACCCTATGCACAACTCACAAACATCATCATATGATAACTGAAAAACATCACCTTTTCCTATCAGATTTAGGGTTTCTAAACATTCATCTTTGATTCCTTTAAGAAGGAGTGTTTTTAAGATTTCTTTTTCCAAATGCTTATGCTTTGATTTTTGAAGGTTATAATGAAATCGATCTACATAGTCCTCCAAACTTTCATCTTCCCCTTGTATCATACTGAAAATATCTTCATTGGATTTGCAATAGTCTTGGTACTTCTTCAAGAATATGTTCTTCATGTCCTCCCATGTTTGGATGCAATTCCCATCTAGGCTCATGAACCATCGGAGAGCTGCTCCTTTTAGAGTAAGAGGAAACACTTTCAATCTTTGATCATTAGTACAATAATCATATCCTCTACAAAGTATTTCAAACTCAAACAAAAATGTATGTGGATCTTCATTTGCTAAACCATGAAAATTTGGTAAAGATGGGGGAATTATGTGCATTTGTATCACTCCTCCTAGATCTTTGATAGGAAATTCAAAAGTAGAAACGTGAGCCATTTCTTACCATAGTTTAAGATGTTCTTCATGTGTTTCTTCGAGGCTCCTTCTTCAAATGTTCCTGTCAATCGGTTAGTGAAATGGGTGGTGCTTACATCACCACTTGTGTGAGATCATGTGATTCATTTTTTTAAAAATTTCTATCTTTTTCCTAATCATTCACACAAAAATTCAAACATCTATTTCTACCCTAGGTTCTTTAAGAGTCCTGCTGGAAAGCGGACGGTGGAGCAGGGCTTTTACATGCTCCGTACGCAGGTTCTTACCTTCCGTTTTTAAGATCCAACTCTTCCCTAGCAGGCACTCATCAGATTCACACTACTCTTTAGAAATGGCTACACTTTCCCCGGCAACGGTGCCAAAATGTGGTGTGATAAAAAGGTGTCTTGTGAACTCCTAATTACCTCACATTAATTATCAACCCAGGGACGACTTTTTATTTCAAGAGTGTACTCTGTCTGAGGCGGCTACTTACTTAAGAGTAATGTTTTGCAATATAGTGCTTAAAACCCAAAAGTAAATGAAAGCTGGAAACAAAGTCTAAAGCAAGAAACTGAAATGTTCTAAACTAAATCATTCATTCAAATAACCATCAATCGAGGATATGGTAGCAATAACTCAATCCTCTAGAAATTGATGAAGGAAAAGGAATTAGAGTATGGATCATGGATCTGGGAGCATAATAGCGTCTGCTGTGTCTCACGACAGCCTTGATCCTCCTCTCACACCAAAGCAATAAATGCAAGGAAATGGAATGGCAGCAAGTAGAAATGAAATAACAAAAGGAAATAGACAGCAGTAAATGAAACATCAATCAAAAGAACTAAATCTCGCGAGTTCGACACTCTCAATTCTTGACATCAACTTATATACAAAGAAAGAACAATTGTTTATACAAGTAGGCAACTTGATCAAATGAAACAGCAAATCATTATAAATAGGAAACGTCAATCATATATATATTATCTGAGATAATCACCAGTAGTCCATTACTCCAATCATCTGTAGCTGGAACATTCTACTTATGAATTCTGTAACTGAAGTAAACAGCTTAGAACAACACTATGCGATTAATCCTGAAAGTATGATGTAAACTTGTTACAGAGATTTACAACAGGAAAACTACGGATGAACAAGTATGGAACAACATGTAAATATATCAGATTATAAGAAACAAACCACACAAATCACCGTATGATACAACAGCGGCAAGTGTCCGTTGGAGCCGGGCCCGTAGCTTCCAATGGCACCTCCGTAACTTACTTCAGATGCAGCAACGAAGTGAACACCAATTCCTTTATATTGATTGCATTAACAAAAGTATACAAAAGCAGATCTCACCGAGACTCCATGGTCCAAGTTGTTCTGAAAACTTATAATTACAAAATACAATCGTTCTCCATTCCCCGTCTCTGATCTTGGGTTTCATTTAAATAAAGAAGATCAGAGCATAGATAATTACAATCATGATTTCTCTTACAAATTTAGGTTGATTCTAACCCATTGATCAACAAGAACAAGGCGGATTTGGGTTTGCAGCTAAGATTTGGAGGGCGGCCGCAACAGCAAATCTCAGAAAATCGTGCTCAAAGAACCCTGTTTTTCTCCCTGTACAAGCTGAATTTGGGCAAACTGTTCTATTTGAAGATAATTGGGCCCGTTCTGGACAAAACCCATGTTCCGGATTTTCCAAATTCGTCTTCATTTGCTCAGAATCTTAACCGCAAAACTGTCACTCCTTAAACCAACGAATTTCTGAGTTGGCTGATTTAAAAATCAAATCTTCAATCTGGAAGTTACTTTGGAGGCTAAAAATGGTAGATAAGGTTACAACCAACTTATTAGAACTATCATTGGTAAAATAATGCATAATAATCAATTTATTATAAATAAAAGAGAATAAATAATATTCATCCATGAGAGCATAAATCATTTATAAAATGGATTTAAATGATAAATTATAATAAATGACATGATGAAGAATGGTGGAAATGGGTGGAATAAACGTTCACAAGTGACAATAATCATGGCATATTAACGACCCCACAAACACAACTCCATCAACTCCTCAATCAACTCCACTAAACTCAACCACATGAGTTCTAACTGAAGTCCTACATGCAATAGCTAAACTGACCCACAAGAAAAGCGTATTTCCTTCTGACAGCTACATGTGCCACATCTGTAGCTCAAACTGAAGTGCTCCAAGAGGATAAGATAATGTTTATAGTCCAAATATTATTATGAGCTAATAATATTCGATTGTTTCTATTTTTAGCCTGGCAGTCTAAAAATAAGCTCCGCCCATATGTCTAAAATAGAAGTCCATCTATTTTTACCAACATGACCAATCATCCACAAATAGCATCCTGCATCTCATAGACCATGATCCATATGTCTAAAAATAGACATAGTCTAAAAATAGACTTTGCGCCAAAAATAGCATGCAGGCTCACTTAGTGAAGGTGACTCCTTTCCACTAAGCTCCATCATCTTGTTGCATTCTCAACACTCCCTCTCAACAAGATATAGATTATCATCAACCCCTATCCTGCCTCAGTGGTATTCGAATTTGGTCTTAGTGAGCGCCTTCGTCAAGATATCAGCATCATGATCCTCCGTTGGAATGTATGAAAGTAACATGATTCTCCGCTGCACACAATCTCTGATATGATGGTACCTGATGTCGATGTGCTTGGGTCTATCATGAAATACTGGATTAGCCGAGAGTTTAATGCAACTCTGGTTATCACAATAAATCACTGTAGGCTCCAAGTATGAACCGAACAACCCGACCAGGATCTTCCTCATCCATATAGCCTCTCATGCAGCCAAACTTGCTGTAATATACTCGGCCTCTGCTGAGCTAAGTGCCATGGATCTCTACTTCCTTTTGTACCAAGAAACTGCTATCGACCCGATACTAAAGACCCCTCCAGATGTGCTCTTTCTGTCCATTGGGCTCCCTGCCCAATCTGCATCCGTGAAGCCACATAGCTTCACCTCATCCTCCTGTCTGTACCACAATCCATATCCCGATGTGCCTCTGAGATAACGCAATACATGCTTCCCTGCCTTGCAGAAGAGCTTGGTTGGCTTAACCATAGCTTGTGAAAGTTGGTTAACAGCATAGCATATATCGGGTCGTGTATTGACCAGATACATAAGCGACCCCACCAACTGTCGATAAATAGTGGCATCCACTACTTTGCTGAAGTAGCATCCTCCTTCCTCTAACCTCCAGGAAGAGGAGTATCAACAGGCTTGCAGCCATGCATGTTGAACTTCTCCAGTATCTCCTGAGCATACTTACCCTAAGAAACAAATAGTCCATAACTGCGCTACCAAATTTCCAATCCCAGGAAATAATGAAGGAGGCCCAAGTCCTTCATCTCAAACTCCTTAGCAAGGTCATCCTTGCATGAAAGTATCAACAGTTCATCACCTGTTAGAATCAAATCATATACATAAAGTACAATGACAAGCAACTTACCCTCCACCACAATCTGGTATAGGTTAGGATTCGCCTCACTCTTGGAGAATCCAAGTCTGGTGAAATAACTGTCTATCTGTGTGTACCAAGCACGTGGTGCTTGTTTCAACCCATACAGCGCTCTCTTGAGCCTGCACACATGCGACTCGTTACTAAAGATCTTGAAACCTTCGGGCTGCTCTATGTACACCTCCTCCTCAATGACTCCGTTGAGGAATGTAGTCTTCACGTCCATCTGATGAATGTGCCACCCCATCTGCGCTGAGAGAGCAAGAATTGTCTGTATGGAAGAATACCTTGCGACAGGTGCAAAGGTCTCCTCATAATCGATCCCCTCTATCTGTGAGAAGCCTCGGGCAACAAATCTTGCCTTGTAATTCTCCACACTCTCGTCAGCTGCCTGCTTCACTTTGTATATCCATCTCAAACCCACCACTGATTTCCCTTCCAGTCTTGGGACAATCTCCCATGCACTGTTTCTGACAATCGAATCATAATCTTCCACCATGGCGTCTACCCATGCGGGATCCTCCACATCTTCTCGAAAGAGGATGGCTCAGTCACAACACATTTTCTCACAAGAGCCATGTATCTAGTGTACCGATCAGGTGACTGTCTCTGTCTATGTTGATTTGTAGGTGGTCCTACAACCTTCTCTGCATCTTGAGCCAATCGCTCAACTTCTATCATGTGCTTTCGCCCTCTAATGGTTGGCGCTGCATGAGTGGTATCTTCCACTCCATGAAATCCGTCCTGTGGCTGATCCACGTCCTGAAGCTCATCCTTAGGAACTAATAGCTCCTCATCTGCATGCAAGTGTGGCTCCTTCTCAAGCAAACACTTCATGGCTTTCTCCTCCTGAAATTTTATATCCTGTCTCACAACAGTCTTGCCACTGTCTGGAAAATACACACGATAGTTGTGGGGCGTATCAGTGTACCCCACAAATATCCCAACCTCTACGGTCGGCTCCAGCTTCTTCCTGGCATCCTTCATCACATGCATGTAAATGTTAGAACCAAAAATCCTCAAATGAGAAAGACCAGACCTCTTACCAGAATAAGCCTCCTCAGGTGTACTCATGCCAAGTATCCTGTGAGGGCAACGGTTCTACATATATACTGCAGTATTGCATGCTTCTGCCCACAAGTGAAGGGGTAGGCCCTGATCATGCAATATCGCCCGTGCAACACCCATGATCGTTTTGTTCTTCCGCTCAGCAACCCCGTTCTGATATGGGTTATGGGGAGCTATGAGCTCTCTTCGAATCCCTTCTGCATTGCAGAAGTCCTTGAACTCACCAGAGATGAATTCACCACCATTGTCGCTCTTAAGAGCCTTCACCTTCTTCCCTGATTCCTTCTTGACCAGTGCTTTGAACTCACAGAACTTTGAGTATGTCTCGGTCTTCTTCTGCATGAAGAAGATCCAGCACTTTCGAGAGAAAACATCAGCAAAGATCACATAGTACCTGTGCTTTGTTGTCGAAGCTATTGAGAAAGGTCCACACACGTCTGTGTGAATTCTCTCAAGGATTGTCGTGGCGCAACTATCCTTCTCGTGAAAGGTGGCTTTCACAAATTTTCCCAAAGTACACCCCTTGCACTGATCTGACTGCGCAAGAGTGCCTTTAGGAAGCCCAGTAGTAATCTGTTGCAGTATCCTCAAGGCTCCATGGTAAAGGTGGCCCAATCTCCTGTGCCACAGCTCGCCATCATCCCGTCTCACCAATCCTTCTGCCTTTCATGCCATTGCTGCGCAGCCATCTACATGCAACTGATAAAGGTTCTTGACTCGAACCCCTACCTTTTGGGTTTCTCCAGTTGTCTTACTGCGCAGGAAAGCCTTTCCCTCGCTAAAAACAACATCATATCCCTTGTCTTCTAACATCGCCACAGAGATAATATCCTTCTTCAATCTTGGAACATGCATCACTTCCTTCAATACGAAGGGTTTACCAGACTCCCTCTCAAAGGAAATGGTACCGATACTAGTCGCACTGTATCTACCATCATCGCCCATCTCGATGTGCACTCCAAGATCTTTCTCATCCAGATCAGAAAACAAATCTCGATCTCTTGTCATGTGAAAATACGCACCACTGTCCAAGAACCATACCGATCCCATCACGCTTGATACCAAGCATGCGATCAGTGAAAAATCAAGTTCAAACTGCGAGGCTAAGGCCTCTCCGGCTGCAGATCTAGCAGCTTTCTTATTTTTCTTCTTTTGCGGACAATTTGTGGCATAATGTCTGTGCTGGTGACAGTGAAAGCACTTCACCTTGGACATGTCCTGCTTCTTGCCTTTCGCATCGGAATGAGAAGCTTTCTTGTTCTTCCCCTTCTTTGCTTTGGTAGCCAAAGCGCAATTTTCTTCATCAGGTGCCTTTGATGATGATCCGTCCCTAGTATTCCGCCTGATCTCCTCTTGCACAAGATCCGACCAAAGTCTCTCCCATCCTGGCAATTTCTCCCGACCATTGATAGAGTCCTGATAGGAATGCCAACTCTTCTGAAGACCAAGGAGAGCCAAGCTCACCAAGTCCTCATCATCGACAGTCACCCCCACACTTCCCAGCTCATCTTGGCATTGGGCGAACTTCATGAGATACTTGGGCATACTGTCACCTTTCTCACACTGTTATGGACATTTTTGTGCCTTACAGCATGAAGCATGAAATGTCCATAATCTAAGGGATCCAAAGTCCCTAAACATGTTGTTCCTACCCCTAGAGGAACAAGGTCAGCAAACCACAACACTGAATAACAGTTCTCCACCTGAAAACACTCAAAAACAAGGCAATTCTGGATCATGTCAGCTGCTCCACTGAGCATCTGCGCTGAATGTCAACTACTCCACTGTCTACCTGCACTGAATGTCAACTGCAAAGAAGGCTACCTGCACTGGGCGAATTGGGACATGTGGCACAGTCATTCCTCAAGGTGTCAATGCCCAGGAAGCTTCCAAAATGACACTTGGATCAAGGAATTCGACTGGTGATGAGTAAGAGGGTCTAGATCTCCAAGTGGAAGCAAGAACCTCCAAGTGGACTCAAGAACTGAAGAATAGCTGAAGTGAGAGAGGACACTAGTCAGCTCTCAAGCTGACTCATCGTTTCTCCAAAAATCCTATATATAGATCTCTCTCATGAGGTCTAGGGGGGCTGGAATCTGGTGAATGTAAAGAATTGTTGTTGGTTTGAGTATAGAGCTATTGGGTGATTTTCTTTGAAGGAGGTGAAGAGGAGATTTCTTTCTGCTGGGAGGTGATGCTGGATTGGGCCTCTTATGGTTGTATCACTTCCTGAACTTTACTTCTTCCATTAATAAAGCATTTGAGGTTCTTCTATATGCATGTGTCTTAATGGTGTATTATTATACTTGTGTATTTGATTTATTCTAATCCTTGAATCAATTATGAATGTATGCTTCTTGTAGTTTCCCTCTCTTGTCATTTTGTAGGATCTTGGTGTAGCTGGGCCAGTGAAAGAGCAAGGAGCTGGGAGCAAGCAGCAAAGAGAGAAGATTGGATCAATCATTAGCGAAAGACATCGGTTAGTGGATCTCTTTCTCCCCTCTTTTACATCTCATAAAGAAGTAATCTCAAATAGCTTTGCTTTGATTGTTGCTGAGGTACTATCACCCTTAGAGTGGGATAGGGTCATTCCGTATTGGATACTTTTCCCAACAACAAATTGGCGACTCCGCTGGGGATCGTATCTTGTTGGTTGTTTGTGTTTTTGCTATTCATTTCATAAACACAGGGAGTACCGAATCGAACTGCATTTGGATCTTTCAAATGCAAAGTAGAGGGCAGCTACTCTAGCTCAGTTCTGGGCATGTTTATGATTTGAAGAGCTGATCCACAAGGACTCTGAATAGCTCTTAGTGATAGCTTTTCATCCTCCTTTTCATCCTTTAGTGTTTACTTGATTGATAGCTTCTGATTTTGCCAAAAACTGTTGATTTTTGAGCAATCTGTAACCCGGAA
Organism: Pinus tabuliformis; assembly: GCA_031772625.1. Taxonomy (NCBI): domain Eukaryota; kingdom Viridiplantae; phylum Streptophyta; class Pinopsida; order Pinales; family Pinaceae; genus Pinus; species Pinus tabuliformis. The sequence continues at coordinate 1,647,583,655 of CM062818.1, read as the reverse complement.
ACTGAGAAAAATGAGAGTTTTTCTCTTCATTGCAGGCACTGTGAAGGCAGTCTGCATTTCATCGCAGGTCCCGAAGGGGCTACCTGCGCTGAATGTCAAACTGACAGTGTACTACCTGTGCTGAACCAGTTAGGCCTTGTGCAACTGGGGTTCCCTGCTTTCTGTTGCCCTGGTCTCATCCTTGTTTTGCAGCTTGTTGTCAGTCAATGTACCTATCTGAAACCACCTTTCTTTGCCACTATTCCGCCTTGGTTGTATAAAGAAACTGTATTTGTTCTTTTGTGTATTTCTTACATCATTTGCAGTTTCCCATAACGAAAGTGAACTAGTCTTGTTGTGGCCTCTTAGATCTAGACCTGTGATAAAGTGTCGTTTTGATCTTAAGAGTTAGTTTGTTTGCTGTTCATAGCTGATTGAGCTTTTGCTTTCGTCATATGGTTTGAATTTATATATTTCTAGTGTTGAAACAAGTAAATCTTAAGGTGTCTTTTGATTTTGGACAAGCTTGTTTGCTTTCACTTGAAATTGAATTCAAAATTATACAACAGCTTTCTTTTTGTAGTACATCAACATTAAGAAAGAGAAAAGAAATAACAGCATTGTGCATTTTGCATTTGATAAGTTTGCATGTTGATTTAGGAAAAAGTGCATTAGTGTGTGCTCTATGATCTGTGTGAAAAGATGATGTCTTTCTTTTCCCTCAGTAGTTAAGATTTTCAAAGTTGAAAGATTGAAAAGCTTGCTTATCATCTTAGACTGCATTTAGGAGTGTTACCATACATCTCGTGGTGATCCGTAAAGGCAAACTGCTAAACAAGATCAACCTTAAAATAAATTGAATTTACATAACAACGCTTTGAAACATAACGCAAACACATAGAGGTCTAAGCTAGAGACGTGTTCCGGCGTCGTTAAACATGATATCTTAGCGTTGAGTGGTTGGGTGATTCCTCCACGGTGAAACGATAAGTATCAATACGGACTTGTGCTCCCACGTACCGTCGCGTATATATTGGGAGACCCCTATAGGAACAAAGCCTTTATCCATAGGAAACCGTGTCGGCCGCCCTACTGATCGCAATGCAGTGAACACAGCATTCACGAAGATCGACCACTCGTACCGTAAAACGTATTCTGTGGTTTTGCGAAAAGTTTGGCACACCCTCTGCCTAGAACTCCAGAGTAGTTTCTTTTGGCCTTTTTCAAACTCTATAACTGAAAAAGTCCATCCGAGCATTTGTCACTTCGGGCTTGTTAAAACATTGAAGGAGACTAGAGTCATCTTTAGCTTTTTCTCGACTCTTAAAAAGTGAAAAAGCAAGTTGTGTCTAAAGCGTCGATATAAAATTTATTTTAAACGGAACATAATCACCTCCTATTCCTGCGTTGATCTGTAGGTCGAGAACATGGAACGCACCAACCAAGGAATTCCACATGATGGAAATCCTAGTCCTTTCTCCTCTTGGGGAGAAGTTGGTGTGCCCCACATGGCCACATTGTCGCTTCCAGGACTGACAATTGGCTTGCCAATTTGGCTATTCTCAACCAATGTAGTTCAGAACACCACGGTTCCTGAACAGTCGAGTCAACAGTTAGATCAGTCTAGAGCTGCCCACCAGCCTTCTACTTCCTATAACTCTTCCTCCAATCCTTCATCTTCGCAAGGTAGAGCCGGAAAAAGCCAAGCTCCCATGGAGAAGAAGGAGAAGAAGAAGAGAGAGAAGAAGAAGAAGGAGCCTAAGGCGACTGGGGGCAAGCAAAAGACATCTGACAAAAATCCACACACAGCACATACCGGGCCTAAATCGCCATGTGTCATATGTAGAGGAGACCACTTCCATAGAGATTGTCCCTGTATTCCCTGGATACTAAGGGATTGGTCCCCTCGTTTGCACAGTTCGGGAGCATCAACCTCTGATAGCCATGTTGAATGCTTACCGTCAACCAGCGAAAGTGAAGGTTCAAGACAAAGAGGGGGAGCAAGATCCCCCTGCAGACTGTGTGAAGGCGATCACGCCATCCACCGTTGTCCCTTCTTAGACGAAGCGAAGAGAGTTTTGGAAGATCGTCCAGTTTCACCGTTGAGACTTCCTCCTCGATACAAAAAACTCGTTCCAAGTCCTTCGTTGGTTGAAAATACAGCTGGCCCGCTCAAGTGGTCAGCTGAAGCGTCAGTCATTGAAAATGAACCTACTGAATCCAGATCGGACGAAAGTCCAAAGGTCGAAACGGCAGTTGACCCGGTTCTCCCTTCAGAAGGTTCATCTTCAAATGACACCGTCACTGAAGATTCATCTTCAAATGACACCCTCACCGAAGAGAATAAGGATGACACCATCCAGATTCTTTTCATCAACACAGACTCTGATGAGCATCAGGGCAATGCGCCCATTCCTTTATCGCAGGAAGGAACATCGTCAGGGTCATATCCGGCCGTGTATTCGGTCCCACCACCAAGCAACCTGGTTGTGTCCTTTGATTGGAACCAACTAGGCAGACCTCGGTTGCCAGCCAGTATACCATTCAGAATCATAGTCCAAATATACAGAATGGTAATGGCTGGCACTATCATTGATGAAGGGGCGTCTGTGAGTATCCTTTCCTCTATTGCTTGGAAAGCACTGGGTTCCCCGACGCTTTTGCCTGAGATAAGAAATCTCTCGGGTTTCGATAAAGGAACCAGTTGACCATTAGGGATCCTCCCCAATGTGCCTGTTACATTGAAAGGGAAGACCGTTCAATTGAACGTGATGGTCGTTCAAGGACCCTTGGATTATAACCTACTCCTTGGACGAGACTATGTATATTGCATGGGAGCTATAGTCTCCTCACTCTTTAGAGTAATGTGTTTTCCACATGAAGGAAGAATGGTCAAGCTCGTAGACCAACTTTCATTTCTGGGATCACGCATCGCAAATAGTCACATACCAACCCTGAATGGTCTATTCAATCAAGAAATGTCTCCACCCCCGGTCCTCCTTCCCGATGAGTGCGAGTGATTCGGAAAGATGGGACTGGAACCCAGGGGGCATGCATCCTAGTCTTCTTTAAGCAGAAAAAACCCTGGGTATAAGGTAGAATTTCCGCGAGAGAATATGACTAGTTCGTACCCCGTCCGTGGTTGGAAGAGGGGTTGTTCTGGAATAAGATTCTTTTGTCAAAGTCACGTGTTTGACAACAGTCATTCACCCCTGTCTATTTCGGTAAGCATTGCCGAGGAAGTGTTTTGTTTGAAAGATTAACGAGACAATCTTTGGGTAACTAGAAAGAGGTAAGCCTCCCTCAATAACACAAATGTTTTGTCTTTGAGTAGTGTTCTTCTCTTGTCGCAAGTAGCTGCTCTCTTGTCGCAAGTAGCTGTTCTCTTGCGATCTTGCAAAAGATCTGTTAAAAGTTGGGCTGACGAGAAGACAAGTATCGCATAAGACCCGTTAAAATAACGAGAAGACAAGTATCGTTAACATTAGACTAGCAAGACGACAAGTAGCTGTGAACACCCAAAGAAAAGAAGAGGTGGGGGAGAGGAGGGGCAACCTTGAAATTGTATTTTATACCTGGGGGCATGCAAACCTTTTGGAGTGCAAGCTAAGAGCGGTTATTTATCTATTTTTGGGATTAGCCATTTCCGAACTTTCATAAAGAAAGGATATGGAGTAAAGCTTAGTGAAGATGGAACTCCTTAAAAAATAGAGATCTCACAGGGGACATTTCTTATCTTATGACTGGTAATTCGAGCAGTTTTAGCATAAAGTTCATGCTCGTTAAAAAATAAACGCAAGATCCGAGCAGTTTTAACGCGGTCTTCATGCTCGTTAAAAAATAAATATAAGCAGTGAGCAATGTTTCCTCCAGAGTTTAAGCTCATTTTTAAATAAAAAATGAACCTATCCCGGTAAATAACCACTGTGATCGTAAATTTATCAGCCATAAAAATCCTTGGTCGTGTTTTGCACCTGCCACCTCCACTTTCATTTGGCCGATCGTTCACCTCCATATGATTGTTTACCTATTTTGAGGAACAGCTGCGAAGAGTGATTTCACCTAGCCATCCTTGTGACACTGCCGTGATTGGAAAATTCCAACCTGTACCTGGAATCTGCTGCTATCCCTGTTTATCACTCATTCCTCAAAAGACGAGTCTTCTTTGAGCTCTTTTCATCTGACTCGTAAAATATGAAAAGTTTGCCGAGTTTTGGCCTTCCAGCTCGTTAAAATGACCGGAAGAGATATCCCTCCTCTAGATTTTAATCTTTTTGGACCTGAGGGATTATTGCACAAAAAGGTCGAGCGCTTGTTTTATTCGGCTCGTTAAAGTTATCAAAAACTCATCCCTTTTGTATTGTTTTATACTTTTTCAGACTTAAGGGATTAGATGACGAAAAAGGAATTTTGGAGTTAACTTTCTGTACCTTTTCAGACTCTCTAAAAATGAAAAGGACCGAGTTTTCCTTGTCGTTAGACTCGTTAAAATGATTAAATAGCGACAAACTTGTCTTTAGACGAGAACGAGTTTCCCTATCGCTAAGCTCGTTAAAACATAGCGATGGGCTTGCCCGAAGGGCAGGTTATAGAACAAGCATATGTTATCCTCCTCAAGCTTGACAAAAATAAAGAGGTACTGGTTAGAAATGACTGGGGAAAAATTGGGAGAACCTCAAAGCTTTAATGGTAGCAAGTCGCTCTTGAACATGACACTTTTCCTCTGTACCACATCGGGTTGGGTTGTTTCATTCACCGGTCTCATCACCATGGTCTCGCCAAACCATCCACATTTGGGGTAATGCTACCGATCCATCGCATCAGTGTCGTTATATGTTCAAGAGATGTTGTTCAGAAAGAGTCAACCGTGTCCCATCCACTGCCATACATTATCCTTCATCCATCCATGATCGCCACCCTGAATCATATGTCACAGATTGTTTTCACCTCCATTAAAGTCATTAGCTCCGTTCCGTGTCACTGATGTGGGATTCATTAAGGCCCTCCTTTGACGGATCACTTCTTGTCGACTTCAGCTCATTATCCAAGAAGTTGATCTAGGAACACCCCCCTCAGTACTTTGAAGCTTGCATGCCTCAATGGCAAGTTTCTCACTTCCGGCGACAGGTATACATCAATGACCTTCGACCAAAAGATTTTGCGTGGTGTTCGACGCCAAGTCCTATATTCACATCACGTGAATTGTACTGCAGTACCTTGAGGGTCATTATCATTATCGGTGATTCCTCTCGCGCTTGTTAACGGTTTACATCATTGACCGGTAATCAAGCGAGGTCTTTCCATGTTCGACTTCAGCGCAATTCTCACATGGATCGACTTGTACTTAGAGTGAAGATCGAACGAGTTTGAAGACCCCGGATCTAGTTTCATCCATCCGGGCTACGATATATATTCAGGAAATATAAAGACATTTGACATGTACATCATTGCAGCAGATGATCATCCTACTCAAAGGATGATAATTTCAGCAGAGAATTATCAGTCTACCGTCAGACAATCGTCTGTTCTATGTACTAAAATGAATTTATAAAGCTGAGCATGGGAATGCCCGCCTCAGCTAGATCATGAAAACAGAATGAAAAATAATGTATTGTATTGTATTTTATTACAGGTCACCTCTCAGCGATTGAATGAACTTCGGATCCTCCTGATAAAACATTTCACCCGATAAACGACCTCATACTTTAGGGGGCAACTGTTATAGACATTTTTGTGCCTTACAGCATGAAGCATGAAATGTCCATAATCTAAAGGATCCAAAGTCCCTAAACATGTTGTTCCTACCCCTAGAGGAACAAGGTCAGCAAACCACAGCACTGAATAACAGTTCTCCACCTGAAAACACTCAAAAACAAGGCAATTCTGGATCATGTCAGCTGCTCCACTGAGCATCTGCACTGAATGTCAACTGCTCCACTGTCTACCTGCGTTGAATGTCAACTGCAAAGAAGGCTACCTGTGTTGGGCGAATTGGGACATGTGGCACAGTCATTCCTCAAGGTGTCAATGCCCAGGAAGCTTCCAAAATGACACTTGGATCAAGGAATTCGACTGGTGATGAGTAAGAGGGTCTAGATCTCCAAGTGGAAGCAAGAACCTCCAAGTGGACTCAAGAACTGAAGAATAACTGAAGTGAGAGAGGACACTAGTCAGCTCTCAAGCTGACTCATCCTTTCTCCAAAAATCCTATATATAGATCTCTCTCATGAGGTCTAGGGGGGCTGGAATCTGGTGAATGTAAAGAATTGTTGTTGGTTTGATTATAGAGCTATTGGGTGATTTGCTTTGAAGGAGGTGAAGAGGAGATTTCTTTCTGCTGGGAGGTGATGCTGGATTGGGCCTCTTATGGTTGTATCACTTCCTGAACTTTACTTCTTCCATTAATAAAGCATTTGAGGTTCTTCTATATGCATGTGTCTCAATGGTGTATTGTTATACTTGTGTATTTGATTTATTCTAATCCTTGAATCAATTATGAATGTATGCTTCTTGTAGTTTCCCTCTCTTGTCATTTTGCAGGATCTTGGTGCAGCTGGGCCAGTGAAAGAGCAAGGAGTTGGGAGCAAGCAGCAAAGAGAGAAGATTGGATCAATCATTAGTGAAAGACATCGGTTAGTGGATCTCTTTCTCCCCTCTTTTACATCTCATAAAGAAGTAATCTCAAATAGCTTTGCTTTGATTGTTGTTGAGGTACTATCACCCTTAGAGTGGGATAGGGTCATTCCGTATTGGATACTTTTCCCAACAACACACACTTAATGTTTCTGAGTTTATCCTTGAGCACCAACTTCCTCTGGTCGCTCTTTCTTTAGAATAAATCTATCAACACTTTCCACATCAAGTATGGAGAAGCCTTTCCATGTAGGCTGGACACAATGTGATCCTTCACGCCCTCCAACAGAATCCTTCGACACTTTGTTGTCTTCTTTTGCCAAGCCTCAACGTGAGTAGCATCAGTAGGCTTTGGGACATCATTATCTATGAACTTCTTCAGCCCATTGTCATCTAACACTGCCTCTATCCTGTCTTTCCATGCAATATAATTCGAGCTGCCCTCAAGAGCATACTCCAATCGCAATCCGTTGAAAGACATCTCAACTTTGACACCATGAAAACATTGCTGCAAATTCGAATTCCACCAGCTCAAGACTCAACCGCTTCTAATCTAAAATTCGTGAGAACAAAGTATTTCTCGTACAGAGATTGACTGTATGGGCATTCACCACATATCTCACCTTCCAAAAGAAGGAAGAATCCAGAGGCTACCTGGCCCGATTACAGACTCTGCCTCAAGAAATAAAATGTAAACACTTTCTGAATAATAGATCTGATGATCAACTTAGCTCCGATACCATGTAGAAATTTTGAATAATTAAACACTTATTCACAGAGATTATCCTGATTATACACTATTGCGGAATACATGCATAATACATAACCTCCTCTACGTTGATCATCAATTTTGCAGCATTAAAAACAATGAAACATCAATCGCATGCGCTCATTAACACAGTATGTAACCTAGGGAAAGCATACAGCTGAAAACCCCACACTATCTATATATTATAATGATTGAGAACATGTAACAATACATAGTACAATACTCCTCACAAGTACTCAGTACTATCTCCACCTGTTACACACAAACTAGCTCAGATCTGATGCCTCAAATCTCCTCCACTATTTGCCTGCCTCCACTGCGCAATCCTGCATGAGAATAATGATGAATGGCTGAACCAAAATCTTATTTCCTTGGCTGAACCACACAATCCTCATTGGCATTACTCAATCCAACTGATTATGCAAGATCTCATGCACAAATATAGTCACAACTGATAGCAATCTCAACCGCTAACACCTGTCTCCACTGAACTATCCATGCACTGAGTTAACTGATGTATTCTTTAGTTACTTTATGAGTTAATAATTAGTGAATTAATTAATAATTAATTCACATCACTCATCACTAGTGTATTCTGCAGTTAGACTAAATACAACTAGTTCAACTGAACACAACTCCATCAACTCCCCAATCAACTCCACAAAACTCAACCACATGAGTTCTAACTGAATTCCTACATGCAATAGCTCAACTGACCCAAAAGAAAAGCGTATTTCCTTCTAACAACTGCATGTGCCACATCTGTAGCTCAAACTGAAGTGCTCCAAGAGGATAAGATAATGTTTATAGTCCAAATATTATTATGAGCTAATAATATTCGACTGTTTCTATTTTTAGCCTGGCAGTCTAAAAATAGACTCCGCCCATATGTCTAAAAATAGAAGTCCATCTAATTTTACCAACATGACCAATCATCCACAAATAGCATCCTACAACTCATAGACCATGATCCATATGTCTAAAAATAGACATAGTCTAAAAATAGACTTTGCGCCAAAAATAGCCTGCGGGCTCACTTAGTGAAGGCGACTCCTTTCCACTAAGCTCCATCATCTTGTTGCATTATCAATATGAATGCATACCATGGGTAGATGTCACAATACCATGGGTCAATTCCATGGGTGAATGAATACGATGGGTGGAAGTCACAATGCCACGGATCAATTCCATGGGTGAATGAATACCATGGGTGGATGTCACAATACCATGGGAAAATACCATGGGTGAATGAATACCATGGGTGGATATCACATGTCACTTACAATACCATGGGTGGATACATACCATGAGTGGATGCCACTTACAATACCATGGGTAAATTCCATTGGTGGATGAATACCATGGCCTGGTTCCATTTTCCATTCAGATCAGACCCAAGGGCAAGTTGATTGAAGTGCTGGATTAGTTCTTGAGGGTCCTGAAGCTGATGTTGAATGTTTGTATGGTGTGTTTATGTCGATTCCACTTCCTTAATGTAACTTAGGAGGTTGTATCATATCATAGTGGCATGTTGTCGCATGTTTACTCCGACTAGTCAGTTGCTTGGGTAGATGTAGGAGGAGGGTGTTACAATGTGGTATCAGAGCGTGGTTGCGCTCTCCTTGGGTTGTGTGTTGATCATGCTTTCATGTTGGTTGCATATGTGTTCCTTATGCATTTAGTCCATGTGCTTGTTGCATTTGCATGATGTTGATCATGGTTGTAGTGATGTCACCATGTGAAGGTTGAAGGTGTTGTCTTGGAGTATGTCTTCATGTGTATATGGTTGTATATGCATTTGTTATGCACGTCAGCGTTCACATGTTATTAAGTGCACGTGATGTGGTTGTTGTTGTCATGCATGAGGCCATGATTTGTGTAGTTGATATGGTCATGCATTGATGATTTAACCTTAGCTAGAATGATGTGCATCTAGTTTCGTACTTGTGCCATATGTCTATATGCAGTTGTTATGCATGTATGATCTTGGTTGTTGTTATGCATGAACAATAGGCCAAACATGCCTTGTGAAGTCATTGTATGCAATTTATGTCATCGTGATGCTATTGGTTGTTATGATGCCAATGTGTTGGCTGAGATAGAATAGGAGATGCAGATCATCAAAGTGAATTCGCAACATTGGACCTTAGGGTAAGAGCAGATCATCATACATATATTGTATGTTTGGCATGCGGTATGTAAGTCAAGGATTGTTATATACATTAGGTTCATGTACATGTCTTTTGATGTTATGGTTACATTCACGATGGATGTTAACTAATTAGTGTATTTATATGAACATGTATCGGATAATAAAAAATGAGTGTAACCTGTAGCTGTATGCATTTCTATTGTTGTTTATATTAGATAACATGATGATTATGTTATATGTTATTGATGAAGTATCTTATAGGTTAACTTGTTGTTAAATGATATTTAGCTTGATGATTAGGGTTATAGAATTTATACCTTGATGTTATATGTATCACACTAAGTTGGATTGGCTTATGCGGATGGTTAGGGTTATGACATTCAGGTATGAGTTGACTTATTATGTTTCATTGTGTTGTACTAATTTAGATTGATCTTACATATGTGATTGCTATGCATAAATGATAATTATATGAGTTATGAATTTGGATATCATGATCTTATTTATGTTTTAGTTAATATCTTGTGAAGTTATATCATGCTAACTAGATTGATTGTGCACACAAGATTTCCTCCCCTGAGATACATTAAGGTATGAACTTGTTTATGTCATCTACCTTGTGCTTGATTGTTTGATTATGCCATATATTTAGTGTTTGAGTGTTTGATGTCTAGTTGATTTATTTAACATGGTATGTTTGCAAGTTGGTTGAATGTTTTATGAATTTCATAATATGAGTACGTGTTCCAATGATCTTGTTTTAAGATGATTGTACTAACACATATGTGTTGAGACAATTGATATGTACTTGAATATAGTTGACAGTTGTAGCATTATGTCTAATGACTATGAGTTGATTGTGGATTATGACACAATTGTTAGTCTTGGTAAAGGTTGATTTCAAATTGATACATATGATTGTCTTGATGTTTGGAACATGTGGTTGACATGTATGAGCAGTTGCAGGGTAACATGCTTGGTATTAGCATGGCAAGGTAACAATCGATGTGTTTATATAATTAAAATTTGGAATATGTGATAACGCATAATAAGACTCAATTGCAATAAAGTAAAAAGGTAGAAGAAAGGAATTGGGCAAGAACTCCTTTGGCTATGTTTGAAAACCCTAATTCAATACGAATGAGTGCCTTATATACAGGAAGTCTTCTTAACCTTGGTTTTGTACGAAATTATGTGGATATGTGTTATGTTCATGGACATGTACTTGACAGGTATATTAGCTAGTCTCTAGTTACAGATGAATTTTTCAAGGGAATTGGAGTCCCTTGAGAGATGGCATGGACGTGTTCAGCTACAAGGAAACAGGCTTGTCACAACAAGATAAGGCATCTAGTGTATTGTTATATGTATTTATGCACTAACATTTATGTGTTTATGGTGGTATGCTGCAGGGGATTGCATGGCAAAGAATTTTCCATGAAATTTTGAAGAAGGCTAGACTAGTTGAGCTCTCCTTTGGAATGACTAGGAACCATGGAGATTGAGTCATGATGTCTGTAGTCAGTCTTGTGCTTTGCGTATTTTTCAATTGTTGCGCTTGATTTGCGATTTTGATTGTCTGGTGCATAGCTATGCCACTTTGTTGTGGTGTTGTATTGCTTTTGGCTTTCATGGTATTTTTGTTGTTGTTTTCGTTATTGCATTTTATTGTGTTGAGTCTTGGAAATTGGTTGGGAAATAGGATAGTTAAAGGGATCTCAAGGAGAGTTTTGTGGTACCCGAAAGATAACATGATATTCAGATGAAGATCAATGCATGAATAAGCACAGGGGAAGGTAACGCTATGATAATCGGTTGGACTGGTTGGTCCATATTGGTAAACATATGGTGGTAGTACAGACATGAGAAAGGTAACCAAAAAGGTAAAGTAAATGGATCTGATGTGTTAGATGCCTTAGCTATGTTGGGAACAACTATTCCTAATGTTGTGCATGTGTTGCATGAATAAAGGAAGTTATCTTAACCCTTGACCTTGATATCTGGTAATTGTGCTATGATCATGATTATGTTGATGTTTATATATGAATGCATGTATGTATGTATGTCGCTATCTGACAGGATAATGATTGTTTTATTCTAATGATTATATATGTATGTATCTATGTATCTATGTCACTATCTGATAGGGTTGTCAGGGATCGTTCTTGTGGAGGAATGATTTTTTATGCAGGTGAATGGCAGGAAGAGGTTCTTGGCTATGAGGAATCAAGTGGGAAGAGTAGTCATGACAAATATATGAGGTTAGTATCATGTGAATATGAATTTATATTGTATGCTTGTATTATGCTTATGCTTATGTTATGGATAGGTTATATTGAGGGATACATCAGCAAAATGAAAGCAATGTGGTCTGCGGCATGCTAGGATAAGCATGGATAAGACACTGAAAGCAAGATTTCTTGGTAAGGACAGTGTGGTTTTGGATGTGTGGTACTACTATTATGCATATGTTGTATATGTTGTACATGTTGCATCTGTGATGTTGTGTGCATCTAGTGTTGTATGTATATAGTGTGTGTACATGTTGTATATGAAGTGCTATGTGCATATGGCATTGTGTGTATGTTGTACATATGGTGCTATGCACATATGGTGTTGTGTGCATGATTGTACAGGTGGTGTTGTGAGCATGTGGTGCCATGTACATGTGGTACAAATGGCGCTATGTGCAGGTGGTGTTGTGTGCATGTCATGCATGTGGTGCTATGTACATGTGGTGTCGTTTACATGTCATGCATGTGGTAATGTGTACATGTGATATTATGCATAAAATGTACAAGTGGTACAATGTATATGTGGCGTATTTTACACGTTGTGCAGGTGGTACCGTGTACATATGATGTTGAGCACATGTTGTACAGGTGGTGCTTTGTATAGGTGGTACTTTAGACATGTAAATATGGTGCTAGTGTACATGTGGTATTGTGTGTGTCTTACATGTTGTGTTGTGTACATGCAGTACTATGTATGTGTATTGTGTAGTTGTGGTATCGTGACATGCATACTCATTGTGTTGTACTCTATGTAGTACATGTATTTTGTTGTGTTGTATGACAAGTGTAGGTACATGTATCGTGTGGCATTGTACATTGGGTATAGATGTATGAGTTGTGTTGTATATCAGGTGTAGGTGTATGCATTTTGTGGTGCCACGCGTTGTGTGCAAATATATGTCTTGTGATATACATTGTGTATGTATACGTGTTGTGTTGTGTCATACACTGGACGTAGGAGTATGTATTGTGTTGTGTTGTACACTAGGTGCAAGTGTATCTGTTGTATGTTAGGTGTAGATGCATGTATTTCATGGTGTGGTATGTCATGTGTGGTTGTATGTGTTGGATGTACACTATGTGTGTGTGCACATGCTTGAGGAGAAGACACTTGGTGTTTTTCGGGTCTAGCAACTGATCCAGAGTGCGTATGGAATAAGAAGAAAGGTAGAAGCTAAGAATTGCTTAAAGAATAAGTATAAGTATTTTATTCAGTTTTACGATACATGTGATTTATGATTCTGGTCTATGATGATTACATATGATCTATGATTCTGGTTTATGATGGTTACTTGTGATTTATGATTTGATCTATGATGGTTGTGTTTCGAGCTAAACTGATGTGATATGTTATACATGATGATTTGGTCGGAGATGTTAGTTTGACTTGTTGTGACAGGAAGTGAGCAAAATTGAAAATGTACCTTATTGATGAGCTACAAATGAGATATGATGTGAAGTTATTTCGATTTATTTTAAATCTAATGGAAATTATGTGCTTGGTACGGGAATGCATGAACATGCTTGGTTGGGTGGTTGAAATCGACTGCAAGAATTAGTAGCACCGGAAAAATGAATTGGAAAATGCAGTAGTATGTTGGTAAAGAACTTCAGGAGTAGGGCCATTGTGGGACACTGGTACCCAATAGTGTCCATTGATTTCCATGAGTATTTTATCGCAGGTATGATGGTTTGAGGTAGATATATGCCTTGGTTTTGTATCTTCTGATGCGAGGAAGCCTTGCCAAGGGATGGACTGCCCGGGATGGGGGTGCCAGCGGAACTTGGACGGTGTGTGACTGCACGGAAGGGGATGACCGATTGCTCGAGGGACTATGTAGCAGAGAATGGAATACCGAGGATGAATTGGTTTTGGTCATTAGCATTTCCAGATGTGATCTAGGTGGATATTGTGGCCATTTGCCTATTCCACCTGGACCCCCAACACTATCTCTTTTAGTTTTTTTGTTTCCTAAACTATAGCACAATTTACTATTTTTGGCAATTTTTTGGGTCTTGAACTTCCGAAACCATTTTGAGGCCCTAAATGACGTTTTTAGGGAAAACAGAGAGACTAAAAGCATCCCAAATTAGCCTACTCACTTATTTTTTAGTTTTCTTTTTGAGATGTTCGAAACGAGGTATTATGATAGCCAAATGGAGATCGTATGCCAAAGTTACGAGCCCGGGAAGTTGATGTACCAATTTACTCAAACGGGGCCCATAGTTTTGATGCTTCATCTCCTAGGGTTAGGTTTTTCGATGTTTAGGGTTTTCCATTGTTTATCAATAATAAATAGGTCGTTGAGCCTCATTGTAACACAGTTCAGAGGCATGTAGCTGCCACATATCTCATAAGAGATAAGCTAACATCCCCTGACCTATCTTATTTCCATTCTGTTTGTAAGCATAGTTCAATATTTTTCCATTAATGAAAAGAAGTGTTTTTCTGCCGCATCTTTGTATTTATGATTATATTTGTAATTTGTTGCGTCCTTGTTTAAGTTCGGATCAGTGGTATCAGAGTGGTTTGCTCTTTCTCTGTTTTTCTTTGCATGTCCCCAACGAGGTAAGGGTAAAGGAATTAGGGCTCGATCTGGTTGAACCATTGCAAGATTAGCCTCGCAAAACCCAACGAACTCCCATGGCAGAAGAAAAAAAAGACGAGGGGGCAGGAGATCCTTTCAAAATGTTGCTCGAAGAAGCTCTTAAGCGATAGAGGGACACGATGACGAATAACTTTGCCCAGATCCTTCGAAAACTACCCACAGGTGATGCATCTTCATCCAACAGCCACTCTGGAGGCGCCACTCCTTTTAAGCTACAAGTTAACTTCGATATTCCCATATTCGAAGGCCTGATAGATGAATACATCATAGATAAATGGTTAAATATATTGGAAGGATATTTTTCAGTTCATGACTTTTCCAATCGGGAAAAGATTACGTTTGCAGTTCTCAAAGCCGCCACACACGTCAACGACTAGTGGGAAACCTACTATGACCAAAAGGACAAGTGTGAACCCTCGATGTTTTCAGCTGCACCCACTTGGAATTCTTTCTGAGATGCTATCAAGGGACAATATTACCTTGTCGGGAGCTATGAAGATAAATACATAAAGTGGACCATGCTACGACAGGGAAGGGACCAAGATGTGCTGGAGTTCACAAATACTTTCCATACCCTTTGCACGAAGTTGGGTATCAAGGATATTGAGCATCATTTGGTACTCAAGTACTGCGACTCTCTACACAAGTACATCCAAGATGAGATGGAATTCTTGGACATTTCCTCGCTCAGCACAGCATATCAGTACACTGTAAAGATTGAGTAGAAGTTTAAACAGAAGAAGTGGGACTTTGGAGCTGTGAATCCAAAGCAACAAAAAGGCACCCCAAAACCACAGAACAAGGAACTGATCCATGGCGGGGCTACCCAGGACAACCCGCCGAAGCCGCAAGCAAAGAACAACACCACAAAGATGAAGAAGGACATGGGAGAATGGTGTGAGTTCCATAAGAGCTCCACTCACAATACAAGTGAGTGTCAGGCCAAGCAGTCACTGGTGGCCGAGCTGAAGGCTTCCAAATCAGACGCAGGTTCTAACTTTGAATCAGAACATGATAATGAGACTGACAAAGGGAAGTAGATCATTAATGCAGATCCGAGTGCCACTGTGCCCACCACAAAGATCTAAAAAATTGAGCTTGAAGACCCAGAGTAAGGGGAATGCCTCTTCCACTCACAGATGTGGGTGAAGGGTTCTCTGTTGTTGTTCATTGTTGACAGCGGGAGCCAAAAGAACCACATTTCAATAGAATTCGTGAAGCAGCTAGGCCTAAAGACTACAACACATCAACAGACATACACCATTGGTGGCTTCACCAAGGACAAGATCTTTGCGTCAACCAACAGTGTCACCTTCCCTATAGCATCAAGCCCTTCACAAAGGAGGTATTGTCTGACATTGCCCCTCTTGAAGTTTCTGATGTATTGTTAGGAGAGCCATACTTGTGGAAGCGACATGTTGTATATGAGTCTAGACCTTGCTCTGTGATTATTACTATGGCTTATAAGTTATAAAGGATACAGGAGGTAGCCCTGCCTACCACCATCTCTTTGATCACTGTAAAGAAATGCAGTAAGATCATTTCCCAGACCAGGAAATTTGTTTTCCTTATGATTCGCCCACAAGGAAAGAAGAATGTTGTGGCCATGAATTCTAAGCTGGGATCCTTTGCACAACAACAATAGATGGACAAGGTCATCGAGGAGTACAGGGACATTTTTACCTCACCCACGGGGGTACCTTTGCACAGTCATGTCAAGCACTCCATCGATCTGACCCTGGCCGCATCGTTGCTCAATGGACTGATCTATCGACGCTCTGTTCTAGAAAACGATGAGATCAAGAGGCAAATTTGGGAACTACTACAAAAAGGGCACATCAGGCCAAGCTCGTCACCTTGTGGGAGCCAAATTGTATTGGTATAGAAGAAGAATGTGACCTATAGACTCTGTATTGACTATCGGGCACTCAACAAGATCACAGTCCAGAATATGTACCCAATCCCACGGATTGATGACCTTTTGGACCAGCTCAAAGGGGCCAAATATTTCAGCAAGATTGACTTGAATTCAGGTTATCACCAGGTGCCTATCGAACCCTCCGATGTGTGGAAGATTGCCTTCAAATCCAAGGAGGCCCTTTTCGAATGGTTGGCCATGCCGTTCGGATTGACGAATGCCCTTACAACCTTCATGAGACTGATGGACGAAATCTTGCTGCCCTTCACGAATGCATTCATGGTGGTGTATCTAGATGACATCTTGATCTTCAGCAAGAGTTGGGAAGAACACCTCCACCATATTCGATAGGTCCTTCAAAACCTTCGACAACACAAGTTGTGTGCTAACTTCGAGAAATGCACCTTTGGCCTAATCCAGGTTCAATATCTGGGGTACATCATTGATGGGTGTACATGTGAACCCATCCAAGCTACAAGTCATTCAAGATTGGCCAACCCCAACCACTCTAACAGAGCTCTGTAGCTTTTTGGGTCTTGCCAATTTCTACCGCAAGTTTGTGTTTGGGTTTTCTCATATCGCTTGGCCTTTAAGTCAAGTCACCAATGGCGGAGCGAAAGAAAAGTTATTTTGGTCGGAAACCCAACAGTGATCGTTCTCCGAGTTGAATAATAACCTCTGTTCCGCACCAGTGCTCACATTTCTAGACTTGAAACACTTATTTGAGATTGAGACAGATGCCTCTGACTATGCTATTAAGGCAGTTCTTACTCAACATGGGCGTCCAGTGGCTTACCACAATGAGACACTTTCAGACATAGTGCGAAAGTACCCCACTTACGACAAAGAAATGTATTCCATTGTGTAGGCATGTCGTCGATGGAAGCATTACATTCTGGGGAAGGAAATGGTCATCCACATAGACTAGCGGCCTCTACAGTTCATACAAACACAAGGGAAGTTGCAGAACGATCACCATTAGAAATGGTCCACCTCTCTGCAATAGTTCCATTTGAATATTAAAAACCAATAATGAAGTTAATTGCCTTAGCAAACCACCGATAATGGCGTTGATCACTGTGCTCAACTCCTATGGGCACAAGAAGTCGGGGTGGCCACATGTTTACAAGAGCGATCCAGAATTCGGCAGCATATACCAGACACTCCTGGAAGGGAAGAAAGTTCCAAATTTTCATCTTCAAGATGATCCCTTATGCCACTTGGGACACATATGTGTTCCTTCAAGTGAGCATGCCAATATGATTTGAGAGGCGCACTATAGTCAGGTCACTGGACATTTCAGAGTAGAGAAAACATTGCAGTATTGCAGAAGCATTTTTATTGGCCAAAGCTATTATGAAACCAACTCACAAAAAGATAGAAAAGATAGATCAACGCCTTAGAAATAAGCCTCTTCGAGGGGGAAACCTCCTTTACATTACACAAATGAACAATTCTTAGATGATACAAATGACAAGACCTCCTTTCTATATATAGGAGTCTAAGGGGTCATAATATAATCAGAGTCGGCATAACAATAATAATGTAAGGGCACAATAATAAGAATAGTGGGCTTCTATGGGGCACAATAGTAGTAATATGGGGACTACATGGGTACAACAATATAATAAAGGGGTTGTACTAATAACAATAAGGGGTTACACTAGTAGTATAGGGGCCTAACATGCCCCTCTCCTTCAAAAAGTGTTGTCCTCAACGCTTGAGCAGTTCTTGATGCTTCTTTATAAAATTATTGTCCTCCCATGTGGAATATTCAGGGGGTAAGTTCTTCCACTTGATGAGATACTCTGAAAATAATCGATTTTGTAGCTGTCGGGTTCTTGTTTCTGTTACTGCTCCAGGTTCCAATATGATTTTTCCTTCCTCTTCAAGTACTGGAAATATTGTTTTAATTGGGATCTTCTGCAAATTTTGAATGAGTGGCCATACTTCTTCGTCCTTGTTACATTCATCCCTTAGTTTTTTTATCCAATCTGGTTTGATAATAGAAATGGCGCACAACAATGCTTCCACATCCTCATCCTTTCTTGAGAGTGCATCTGCCACAACATTTTGCTTCCATTTTTTGTAGATGATTTCAGAGTCATAACCCAACACCTTTGTGACCCATTTTTGTTGCTCTTCAAAGGATAATTTTTGTTCTAAAAATTATTTAATACTATCATGATCCTTTTTTACCTTGAAGTGTCTTCCCATTAGGTAAGGTCGTCATTTCTTAAGTGTGTGTAGTATTGCCAACATTTGCTTCTCATAAATAGCTTTCTTGAGGGACATTTGTTTGTATGTATGTAACCATAAAAATACGCAAATGCCTACTGTTATCACAAAATCCAACCCCTGATAGGCTGTTGATTAGGTAGACCTTGAGTAACTCTTTCAAACCAACTTTTGGCTGAGGCTTAGCCTCCCCAACCTGAGAGGGCTCTCTCACAAGATTAAAGATTTTTGATAATAAATTAGATGGCTAACTCTATGAAACAAGTGAAGAAATGTGAATGGTTGAACATGATCAGTAAGAATCCATTGGGCTTATGGAGTCAAGAAATGCTTCAGTATGACAATAAAATTAGCTTTACATGAAAGTCAGGGCATCTAGAATTCAACATATGAAGGGTACATCAGTAGCATAAAGGAAAACACAGTCTACAAATGTATGAAGGAAGTTAGAGCATAAACAATGAATTATAAGTATCATACATTCATACTACTACAAATAAGGAGATAAGGACAAACATAAACAAGCCACCATTGCACCATTGAACTCTTTATGAATCCTGAGAAGTAAAGCCAAAGTCTGCATTCATAAAAACATAATCTTCTACAATGGCACAATATGAGTCTTTCTCTGAAAATTTCCAACCCTTTGTGCATTACATCTTCTCCAATATATAGAGTTCATTACATGACTTAGATTCCTCCTCAAGCATGAGGGGAATTCGAATTCATCCTACTATGACACCTATTGATACTTAAAACTAACTATTAAATGCAAATGACAGCTAACTAGCAGTCCTAGAGACCTAATACAACTAGGAGTGTAACTCCTTATTATGACTAAACCACCTCAACTAAACATTAAATGCATTCTTTGACAACTGCAACCTCATGAAGTCGAATTTGATGAAGCCTCCCACGTTGCCACCTGACTGCTGATGACAAACCCTAGAAGTTAGGGAACATGTTTCCCTATTTTTAGGTTTAGGATCCTTGAAAGTTGGCACGTGGGACAGAGCCATTATCTCCTCATCCATGACACATTTTATGAAACTGAAGGAGGTTTTTGTAGTCCATGTTGTCTAGAACAAAAAAATCTCTTGGTTTTTTAAAATACTTCTCCATCTGTCCAGAATCTATCCTTGAAAAACACGTGTCAAACAGGAAAAATTCGTTCTCTGAATTTTGGGTTTCAAAGAAAGCTTATTATCTCCCAACTGAAAACACTTATGAAGAAAGTGAGATAGGTTATTGTAGATGGAGAGTTTATGAAGAGAAATTTCCTTCAAAATTCCAAAATACCTTTTAATGTGACCATAAACTGATCTTGAAAGAGACCGCTAAAACCAGAAGACCAAGCTTGACTTTCAGCAGTTTCATAGCGCAAGTTTAACCATAAATTCCTCCCACCTCAGAATGGATTTGAAGAAACTGAAAGAGGTTTTTGTAGTTTGGTATGTTAGGAAGAAAAGCCTCTTTCAGTTTTCAAAATTGAGTTCTCAGCTTCTCAGGACCCCTTCTGGAAGTTGGCTACTAAACGCAAAAAGAAGAGTTTTTTATGTTGAAACAAGCTTTTTTAGGGATTTCGTAGCGCGCTACGAAAACTCCTAGTTCAGTGATTTCGTAGCTAGTTTCAAAATTTTTCCAACATGATGTGATATATGAATTATAAACACCTAGTAAGGCTTCTAGGACATGGAACGAGGCTGTCAAACTTTATTTGGAAAAGAGATATGACCTTAAAAGACTTCTAACCTTATGACCTAACCCTTAAAGCATGAAATGACCTAGAGACCCTTTAACACCATGACTAGAAGAAGGGTTTGTAAATGAGAATGACAATAATTGTGATGAGATGACACAAAACTCATAAGACTATGACTAGAAACAAGGCAACTTTCCAAAGCTTAGAGACAAATATTTTAGGGTGATAACACCTACATCAAAACTTCTTCCATTGCAATGTTGATTCGCTTGTTGTTTCATTCGATTCTTCACCAAAGTGGCATTATCCTTTAAAATTCGGAGAACTTGTTGATGCTCGATGTGATCTTTCACTGCTTGAATCTTTTTCTTCTTGATATGTCCTTCTATATTTAGAGTTTGAGTGGTAATTTCTTCCATTGCATTACAAGATATGGTCGGATTAATTTCTTGATGCTCTATGTGATCTTTCACTTCTTGAACATTTTTCTTCTTGATATGTCATTCTATCTTGATAGTTTGAGGAGTGGTAATTCCGGCCATTGCATTACAAGATATGGTTAGACTCATTTCTTCTTTCTTGATATGGTCTTTCACTTCTTGAACCTTTTTATTCTTGATATGTCCTTCTATCTTAAGAGTTTGAGGAGTAGTAATTATTTCCAATGCTTTACAGGATGTGGTTGGATTCACTTCTTCTTTCTCCGGGGTTGGTTCCCGGTGTATATACTCTTCTTTTGAAGTTTCTTGATCCTTTTCTTCTTCCTCTCCACAATCAATGTAAAATAATTTCTTCTTAGCAAACTTATGACCTTTAATGTATTTTTTATCACAATTGTAACAAAGCCCTTTTTATCTTTTTTCTTCCAATTGTTGTGGTGTAACCCTTGTAGGTTGTGGAAGACTAGGAGAAACAACACTTCCATCTTTATATTTGTGAGGGGTAGACTTCCTTATTGCCATAATTTTTCTTTCCACTTTGTAACAAAGCCCTTTTTCTCTTTTTTCTTCCAATTGTTGTGGTGTTGCTCTAAAGAGGGTGTTTCTCTTTGTATCCTCATAATGTGCTATAATTTCCTCCGTGAAAATTAACCACGTAACAAGTGGTTTACGAGAACAAATCCATTTATACCATAAAAATTGATCTTGTTCTAAATATGAAGATGCAATACATACCTTTTGTAATAGTGGTACACCATGTAGATCAAAATATTTCTCCATCTGTAGTATCCAATTTACCGGATCCTTGCCATCAAACTTCTTCATCTCGTTTTTTCTTGAATTTAGGAGCTCAATCTTGAAATGACTGTAACTCTGTAATTTTAGATCTCCAAGTTCTGAAATCTCTTCATGTGGTAGCTCTCTTAGTTCTCTTTCTAACCTCGCAAGTCTTATCAGAATTTGATTATCCAAGAAAGAGTTATGCCAAATCTCCCACGGTGACCTGGTTATATACTAGTTCAGTAGATCAAAATTGTACGACGTGCCACGTTTCACTGTTTCGACCTTAGTACATGAAACTGATATAAAAAAAAACTACAGGAAGTCCTCTTTTTAAAAATTCTTACGAAATTTCAATTTCATGCTCAAAGAGAAAGTTATGACGATTTTCCCTAGGTCACCTGTTTAGGATGTAATTCGGGAGCCTGCAGAAACCCTAAATGTCTCAAATTATATATCCAAAAATATAGCAAGACAAGATCTAAAATTTGGACGTGAGGTTCAGACCGATTTCTTCTCAAATGGTTTCTTTTTTTAGCTTCTGAAACTTCGTAGAGAAAATGTTATAGAGAAAATTCTATGATGACCTGTTTTAGATGAAATTCTAGAGCTTGCAAAAACTATAACTTCCTCAAATCAGATCTCTGAAAATATAGCGAGAAAAGCTCTGAAATTTAGTCCCGAGGTTTAGCGCAATTTCTTCTCAAATGGGTTTTTTTTTTTAGCTTTTGAAACGTCACAGAAAAAACGTTATAGTGAAAATGCCACGATAACCTATTTGGAGCAACGAAACCCTAGAATCCAAAGCTCTAATACCAAATATTATGAAACCAACTCACAAAAAGATAGAAAAGATAGATCAATGCCTTAGAAATAAGCCTCTTCAAGGGGGAAACCTACTTTACATTACACAAATGAACAATTCTTAGATGATATAAATGACAAGACCTCCTTTCTATATATAGGAGTCTAAGGGGTCATAATATAATTAGAGCCAACATAACAATAATAATGTAAGGGCACAATAATAACAATTGTGGGCTTCTATGGGGCACAATAGTAACAATATGGGGACTACATGGGTACAACAATATAATAAGGGGGTTGTACTAATAACAATGAGGGGTTACAATAGTAGTATAGGGGCCTAACAGAAGCTTCATCAGGATGTTGGGAAGTACATTAGATCCTACACCGCTTGGGCCATTGCTAAACCAACCATCAAGAAGTAAGGCCTGCATACTCCTCTACCTGATCCTAGCCGGCCCTGGGAATCTGTCTCCATGGATTATATGTCGGGCCTTCCTTCTGTTAGTGTCAGCCTTTGCAGCCTTCCTCCAGTGATCAAACATGCTCTTACAAAGTGATTTTAAGGTGTCAAGGTCAAATTTTGTCATTTCAGTGAGTCTTCAAGCAAAATTTGGTCACTAGGTATTGGGTCTAGGATTTGATTTTACTCCTTTGAAAGTTGTCCAAAATGTCGGTTCATGTCACCATTCAGATGAGAGTACCATCATTCATAGGGTTTTCATCATCATGTCAAGTTCCACTGGGTCATTTTACACCTTGTTCATGCTTCAGTTGCGCCTAGGTAAAGTTCATTTCCCTCTCCTAGGGTTTTGAAGGTAATTTCTCTTGGATGGTCAAATAATTAGCAAAACTTGTATCTGGATGTTCATACACCTTCCCCTATCCTTAATGTACTTTATTAAACACTTCCCATCACTGAGATCCCCCGAATTCCTCATTTTTGCACAAACCCTAGTTTCTTGCTACAACTTGACAATTTTCTAGACTAGGCCTATGTTTTGCTCTTTTGGACCCCTTCCCCTCACTTAATCTTTGAAATTATACTTTCCCCTACTTTCTAGCATCCCTCCCTACTTCCAAAAATTTTCTCAAGAATTTAGAAGCCCCTTATTCCCTTCATTTCGCTTCATTTCGACAAATCCCCTGTTTCACACATCGGGATAGGTTTTACTCCAATGATGTTTCTGAGCAATAAAAGATGAATTTGGGAAACCTGAGAGAGGTTTTTGTCCACAATAGGCCAAGGAAGAAAAAAACTCATTCACTTTTTACACATATTTCATGGTTTTAGAGAAATTTCAAAAATATAGTTGCTTGGGGAGAATTGATGCACCTATGAAGTGACCTTGCGAAAATCACGTTTTCTCCTAGCTTGGTTGGCCAAATGACTTGCTTGATGAGTCCAATGATAACTAGACACAAAGAGCTTTCCAATGAGCTATCATGCGCTCAATTGGGAGTTGAGGAAGTCCTTCAAAATTTGACTGCAACAGCACTCTGCCTTTAGGCAGCCTCATTTGGCACATTTTGACCAGTCTTGGGATATTTGATTTGTGACAGGGAAAATGAAGGCCAAATTGAAAACTTCCACCTGGGGTGGAAAGTAGACAGGAATATATTTCCAAAAAGCACACTTTGAGATAACTTTGACACCGGGAAGACCTCCAAAAGTGGGTCCAAACAGGCGCAATGCATAGAAATCAGGCGCGGTGCATAGAGGGAAAATTGCCAGTTTGACAAAGTATTGCTCTGTTTTTCGCCCAGTTTTGGCCAGTTTGACTTTTTCACTTTCTTAATGTCAAATTGTGATGTAATTTCATGTAAATTGATGGATAATGATGTAAATGTGTCAAATTTTCACTTGGTTAGGTAGATTCATCAGTTAAAAAGCTGTTTGAAACTGAATGAATCAGTTCCTTTGTTTCTAGAGGCATGATGTTTCATTGCCTGATTTCCAGTTCCTAGTTTAGAATCAGTTGGATCAGCTCCTAAACATGTGAGATCGACCCCTAGAGGCATGGATGAGCTATGACTTGTCTATATTATGTGTTTTTTTAGTCATTATCAGGGTTGGACTCTTGAGAAAGCCTAGAGCTTCATTGTACACTCACATCAGTATTTTGGCTAAGGAATTGAGACCAGGATTTGTAGCATTCTTTAGGATCCCTGTGGAATTTGTTTTGGTACAATGCTTTCTTATGTATTTGTGAATTATTCATGTGTTATGTGTATCATTTCTCTCTTATTTCTTCTCAACTGAAACAAACAAGAGTGTAAGTAGAATACATTGCAATTGTAGTGCTCTACTTGAAGTTTGCTTTAGTTTTTTATGTTTTCAACTATTTGGAGAGGATCCATGGCTTCCCTTGCCCTCTTCAACTCTTCCTCTGTCTGATCCATCCATCTCACTTGATTTAGAGTGCCAAATACAGTTGCTTACCTTGCCCCATTGAGATCCCTGCAAGACTGTGCCTCATTCCCTGCACCCAAAATTTGCCTTTCCCTTAGAGCCCACAAAATCATCATTTTATCCAATCAAAATCTTTGCACTTATACCTAGCCTAAGATCAATAATTAAATCAATCCATCTCAAGCCCTTAGTGATCATAATTCGCTGATATTGACCCGGACAGAGCCCTCTCCTGACCTGGTAGGGCTAGCTACCAGGCTGAGCGTGGTTTGATGTTGGCTCTGGATCCTACCTTTTCAGCCTGAGGTAAATCTAGACTCTAAAATAGTGGCGAATCCACTGGGGAAGAAAAGTTTATTATCATTGTTTTTCTTTGTAGACTACAGACGGAGCTTGAAGATTAGCCAGGTAGCCTTCGAAATGCTTTTTCTTTGCATTAGCGAAAGTAGATAAAAGCTACTTCAGTCAATCTCCGGTTTAGTCTTATAAGTTGAACATCTGACTTGCAAATTGCCCGAGTACATGTATCAATTTAGATCTGATTGTTGATGGTGAACAACGATCAGACACAGCAAGGCTGAAATCATTCACCTGGTGATTCTAAATCAGTTCTGAGATCAGATCCAAGGACTCCATTGGAGGATGCACCCGACCAGCAAAAACATGAAAGAACAATATGGACAGATCAGGTATTCAAGTTGGCATTTCATCCAAGACATTTTGTTCTTTGTCATAAATTATTTCTTCTCTTTTCCTGAGAATGTCAAGAAGGCTTTGCAAAGTATATTGTATTTGAGAAAAGATCCTCGGCCTGCATTTAATTCCTTCCCTTTGAAGATTTTGAATACCAAATACTTGCATGCCTTTGACCTTGATCAAGACCCTTCCTCTAAATCTTGTGATGACCGTATTCAAATTGATGAGCCCCAAGAGACCAAGATTGATTCTATAGCTTTTGTACATACCCCACTACCTTGTAAAATTCCAGATCGATACAAGCCTCTGATTTTACCTCCTATATCCCATGCTTTCCCTAAAAATCATGACCTATATCTACTAAGATTTGATGGTGAACGCGACAGTATCACTGCTGAGAGACATGTATTGGATTTTGAGTCTTTTCTTGACATTTTTGAAGTTGATGAAGAAGATGTCAGTATTAAGCTTTTTGGTCTTTCTTTGCAAGGCAAAGTCAAGAGTTGGTTCAAAACCCTGCCTGATGCGAGCATCTTAGATTTCTAGCAGTTCGTCAAAGTTTTCCTCGACAGGTGGGTGATCAGAAAAAACCCTTTCTTGATTATAGAAAAGTATAACCAGCTGAAAAGATTGCCAGGGGAGACAATACAACAATTTTCAGCCAGATTTAACCAAGTTTATTATTCGATGCCAGTTAATATAAGACCTCCTCCTGGATCCGCTCTCTTGCACTACCCGGGTGCCTTTGATCCAGAAATGGAGTTTCAACTGACAGAAATGAATCTTGCAACACTTGAAGAGATGTAGAACAGTGCAGTAGATGTAGAGGCTCATTTTCTAATCTGAAGGGCAAAGTTGAAGGAAGAAGAGATGAAAAACATAGATCCGAAGGAATCGACATCTATATAGGTAAAGCTTGACATTTTGGTAAGTGTAGTGGAAGAGATAATGGAAAGGATCACCACAAGGAATGAGTATAGTGTTCAAGCCCATCACTTTTTGATTGAAGAAGAACAAATGGCTGCTCCAAAACATCTTCTTTCTTATCCTAGTTGTCATAGATCTGCTAATGATTGTCTTATAGATCATCTTAGAGAAGAGAGATCTGTTGATATGACATGTATGCTTGATGATGTGTTTTATATTGATGTTTTTCCTCAGTTTGATCAGTATGATGACGATTATGTTCTCCAAACAGAAGCTAATATTGTAGACAAATCAGTAGCTAGTTTGTGGGAGGAGGAAGTTCATTTTCAGCAGCTCGAATACAGTGATCAGTCGATGAATATCAGCTATGACAGTGACGAGGAAAGTACAACAAATTTTGAAGTAAGTGAAGGATCTTTGCCTTTTTGTTTTGCTTCGTTTTAGTTCATCAGAGACAACATTCATGCAATCAGAAATCAACTGTCGACAAGTCTTGATTTGGACCATCTTGAGGACAATGAAAACCTTGTTCAAGACTTTTCATATCCAGAGTTGCAGCCCCCGAATTCCATTGATTGTCAAGTTGCAGATGAAGACTTGGAAGCTAGCACATATGATCAAATGATACAAGATGATTCCATACCTTTCTATTTTGAATCAGTTCAGTTTTTGAAGGAAAATTTGCATAGTATATCTTCAAATGAGCAACCTATAGAAAGTCACGCAATCTCATCGGAACCAATAGAAAATGGGTTGCAACATTCTTTTCAAGTTTTTCATGATCCAATAGTTGATGTGTTGGATGAGGTCTGCAGTCAAATTCCTTCTCCATTGACTACATTTGAGCCTGAAACGTGTATTCATACAAACTTGATCCAGCAGCTGGTTTCTTTGTCATTTTCAGCAGGAGTCTCGTCACAAAGCTCAGATCAAAGTTTTCATTCATGGTATGAAGAGAAGAGAAGTAATCCATTGGATGAGCTAAGTCCCAGTGTGCATGAACTTCAAGATCCTTATGCAGTGTTTTTGGAGGCGGATAGAGAATCCATAGTATTCAACAGATCTATTCACAAGTTTTCAAGGGAGTTGCCTTTCAGTAGTTCTCTCTTGTTTTTCATAAGCGAGCACTTGTGAAGAATTCAAACAGCAGTCGGAATACTTACTTGGTTGCATTGGTTGTTTCATTTCACTTGATCAGGTGATGAATGAAACTGTTAGAGTAGGTTTTGATGAATAAGCTTCATATTGAGCATCATTTCCAGTTTGTCGGTTGTGTTTAAGTATCAAGTCAATGTTTAGTTGAGTGAGAGTCAGTTTGTGTCGTCAAGTCGTCAGTTTTCAATCATGCTTTCAGCTTGAGTTTTTGACTCCATTGCCCAATGGACAAGGCACTAGTCTACTCTCCCAAAGATCTTCCGTTCTTGGCACCTCCAAGGAGATACCATCCCCATTGGATCCAATGTTAGTGTCAGTCTTTGTAGCCTTCCTCCAGTGATCAAACATGCTCTTACAAAATGATTTTAAGGTGTCAAGGTCAAATTTTTTCATTTCAGTGAGTCTTCAAGAAAAATTTGGTCACTAAGTATTGGGTCTAGGGTTTGATTTTAATCCTTTCAAAGTTTTCCAAATGTCGGTCCATGTCACCATTCAGCTAAGTGTACCATCATTCAGAGGTTTGTCATCGTCATGTCAAGTTCCACTGGGTCATTTTACACCTTGTTCATGCTTCAGTTGCGCCTAGGTAAAGTTCATTTCCCTCTCCTAGGGTTTTGAAGGTAATTTCTCTTGGATGGTCAAATCATTAGAAAAACTTGTATTATGATATTCATAAACCTTACCCTATCCTTAATGTACCTTATTAAACACTTCCCATCACTGAGATCCCCCGAATTCCTCATTTTTGCACAAACCCTAGTTTCGTGCTACAACTTGACAATTTTCTAGACTAGGCCTGTGTTTTTCCCCTTTGGACCCGTTCCCCTCACAACATATTTGAAATTATACTTTCCCATACTTCCTAGCATCCCTCCCTACTTCCAAAAATTTTCTCAAGAATTTAGAAGCCCCTTATTCCCTTCATTTCGCTTCATTTCGACAAATCCCTTGTTCCACACATCGGGGTAGGTTTTACTCAAATGATTTTTCTGAGAAATAAAAGATGAATTTGGGAACAATGAGAGAGGTTTTTGTCCAAAATATGCCAAGGAAGAAAAACCTCCTTCAATTTTTACACATATGTCACGGTTTTAGAGAAATGTCAAAAATACAGTTTCCTCGGGAGAATTGATGCACCTCTGAAGTGACCTTGGGAAAATCAAGTTTTCTCCTAGCTTGGTTGGCCAAATGACTTTTTTGATGAGTCCAATGATAACTAGACACAAAGATATTTCCAATGAGCTATCATGAGCTCAATTTGGAATTGAGGAAGCCCTTCAAAAGTTGACTACAATAGCACTCTGCCTTTAGGCAGCCTCATTTGGCACATTTTGACGAGTCTTGGGAGATTTGATTTTTGACAGGGCAAATGAAGGAAAAAATGAAACATTCCACATGGTTTGGAAAGTAGAAAAGTAGACCTTTCCAACAAGAACACTTGGAGCTAATTTTGACACCGTGAAGGCCTCCAAAAGGGGGTCCAAACAGGCGTAGTGCATAGAGAATCAGGCGCGGCGCATAGAGGAAAAATTGTGAGTTTGACCAAGTATTGCTCTGTTTTTCGCCCAGTTTTGGCCAGTTTGAATTTTTCACTTTCTTAATGTCAAATTGTGATGTAATTTCATGTACATTGATGGATCATGATGTAAATATGTCAAATTTTCACTTGGTTAGGTAGATTCATCAGTTAAAAAGTTGTTTGAAACTGAATGAATCAGTTCCCTTGTTTCTAGAGGCATGTTGTTTCATTGCCTGATTTCCAGTTCCTAGTTTAGAATCAGTTGGATCAGCTCCTAAACATGTGAGATCGACCCCTAGAGGCAGGGATGAGCTATGCTTTGTATATATTATGTGTTTTTCCAGTCATTATCAGGGTTGGACTCTTGAGAAAGCCTAGAGCTTCATTGTACACTCACATTAGTATTTTGGCTAAGGAATTGAGACCAGGATTTGCAGCATTCTTTGGGATCCATATGGAATTTGTTTTGGTACAGTTCTTTCTTATGTATTTGTGAATTATTCATGTGTTATGTGTATCATTTCTCTCTTATTTCTTCTCAACTGAAACAAACGAGAGTGTAAGTAGAATACATTGCAATTGCAGTGCTCTACTTGAAGTTTGCTTTAGTTTTTGATGTTTTCAACTGTTTGGAGAGGATCCATGGCTTCCCTTGCCCTCTTCAACTCCTCCTCTATCTGATCCATCCATCTCACTTGATTTAGAGTGCCAAGTACAGTTGCTTACCTTGCCCCATTGAGATCCCTGCAAGACTGTGCCTCATTCCCTACACCCAAAATCTGCCTTTCCCTTAGAGCCTACAAAATCATCATTTTATCCAATCAAAATCTTTGCACTTATACCTAGCCTAAGATCAGTAATTAAATTAGTTGATATCAAGCCATTAGTGATCATAATTCACTGAGATTGACCCGGAGAGAGCCCTCTCCTGACCTGGTAGGGCTAGCTACCAGGCTGAGCGTGGTTTGATGTTGGCCCTGGATCCTACCTTTTCAGCCTGAGGTAAATCTAGGCTCTAACACCTTCTACTAAGCATGGCAACGATTACAATTTCGTGGTCATTGACAGATTCTCTAAGATGGCCATCATGGCAGCCTGCAAGAAGAGTATCTCAGTAGAAGCCACTGCTAAGCTCTTCTTTGAGCGAGTGTGGGTACACTTTGGGATCCCACAATCCATTATCTCATATTAGGACAACAAATTCCTAAGTGCATTTTGGTCAAGTCTCTGGTCAATGTTGGATACAAAACTCACTAAGTCCATGGCTTTCCATCCCCAAATTGATGGCCAAACAGAGGTTATCAACAAAATGATCATACACGTTCTGTGAATTTACAACTCGAAGCATCCATGCACATGGGATGAAAGTCTCCCCTATGTCCAACACAGATACAACAGAGCTCTCCAAAGCTCAACATGCCACAACCCCTTTCAGGTAGGGCTGACATTTCAGCCATTATGCCCCATTAACGTCGCCATACCATTTATATCCACTCAGGTAGATTCGACTCATGTGCAGTCCAAAGTTGAAAGGGCTAACAACTTCATTGAGCGCATTGAACACATCCACCAACAGGTCTATCATATATTGGGCAGGTCCAATGCTAAGTACAAGCAGCGCCATAATCAACATCAACTACCGCACAAATTCTAGGTGGGCAACAAAGTTTGGCTTCATTTGCAGAAAGAGCGCCTTGATAGGTGCCACCGGAAACTTCGTCCGCTCCAATATGGGCCATACACCATCACCAAAGCCATTGGTGACAATGCCTTCGAGTTCAAAATCCCACCTTTCCTTGGTTTGCACCTAGTGTTCAATGTAGATCAACTTTGGCCATACTTCCCACCATTGCTGGACATATATGACATTGCAGAACAACTCACACCAACAAAGCTAAACCCAGACTGCATGGAACAGGTCACCATTGATCGAATCACGGACACACAGATCAAGAGAAATCATTAGCAGAAGATCCAACTATATCGGGTTGTCAAAGCTAGCCAACTCCTTCACTAGGGCAAGTGGCTCACCAGGGACCAAGTTCAACAGAAGTTTCCCCATCTCATGGAGGAACTCAATGCAATTGGATCATTGCTTCCTAAGGGGGGAGGACTCATCCAGGTGGATATTGGTGGCCACCTACCTATTCCACTTGGACCCCCAACACTGTCTCTTTCAGTTTTTCGGTTTCCTTAATTGTAGCACAATTTACTATTTTTGGTAGTTTTCTGGGTCCTAAACTTCCGGAACCATTTTGAGGCCCTAAAATGTGTTTTTAAGGAAAACGAAGAGATTGAAAATGTCCCAAACTAGCTTGCTTCCTTAATTTTGGCCTTCTCTTCGAGATCTTCAACATGAGGTATTATGATAGCTAAACGGAGATCATATGCCAAAATTATGACCTCGGGAATTTGATGTACCAATTTACCCAAGAGGGGCCCACAGTTTTGGCGCTTCATCTCTTAGGGTTAGGTTTTTGGATGTTTAGGGTTTTCCATTGTTTCTCAATAATAAATAGGCCTTTGAGCCTCATTGTAACACAGTTCAGAGGCATGTATTTGCCACATATCTCCTCAGAGATAAGCTACCATCACCCAAGCTATCTTATTTCCATTCTGTTTGTAAGCATAGTTCAATATTTTTTTCCATTAATGAATAGAAGTCTTTTTCTGCCACATCTCTGTGTTTATGATTATATCTATAAGTTGTTGCGTTCCTGTTTAAGTTCGAATTAGTGGTATCAGAGCAGTTTGCTCTTTCTCAATTTTTCTTTGCATGCCCTAAACGAGGTCAGGGTATAAGGAATTAGGATTTGATCTAGTTGAACCATTACAGGATCAGCCTCGCAATACCCGACTAGCTCCCATGGCAGAAGAAAAGAAAGATGAGGGGGCAGGAGATCCTTTCAAAATGTTGCTCGAAGAAGCTCTCAAGTGATAGAGGGACGCGATGATGGATAACTTTGCCCAAATCCGTCGACGACTACCCATAGGCGATGCATCTTCATCCAACAACCACTCTGGAGGCACCACTCCTTTTAAGGTACAAGTTAAATTTGATATTTCCATATTTGAAGGCCTGATAGATGAAGACATCGTAGATAAATGGTTAAATATATTGGAAGGATATTTTTCAGTTCATGAATTTTCCAATCGGGAAAAGATTACGTTTTCACTTCTCAAAGCCGCCCCACATGTCAAGGACTGGTAGGAAACCTACTGTGAACAAAAGGACGAGAGTGAACCCTGGTTGTTTTTAGCTGCACCCACTTGGAATTCTTTCCGAGACGCCATCAAGGAATAGTATTACCCTATCGGGAGCTATGAAGATAAATACATAAAGTGGACCACGCTACGGTAGGGAAGGGACCAAGATGTGTTGGAGTTCACAAATAATTTCCATACCCTTCGCACGAAGCTGGATATCAAGGATACTAAGAGGCATTTGGCGCTCAAGTACCACAGCTGTCTACACAAGTACATCCAGGACGAGATGGAGTTCCTGGACATTTCCTCGCTCAACATGGCATATCTGTACGCTGTAAAGAATGAGCAGAAGTTTAAATAGCAAAAACGAGACTTTGGAGCTACAAATCGAAAGCAAGGAAAAAGCGCCCCTAAACCAGACAACAAGGGACCGAGCCAAGGCAGGGCTACCCAGGACAACCCGCTGAAGCCGCAAGGAAATAAAAACACCACAAAGATGAAGAAGGACACGAGAAAATGGTGTGAGCTCCATAAGAGCTCCACTCACAATACAAGTGAGTATCGGGCCAAGAAGTCACTGGTGGCCGAGATGAAGGCTTCCAAATCAGATGCAGGTTCTGAATCTGAATCAGAAGTCGATAAGGGGACTGAAAAAGGGAAGCAGGTCATTGATGCAGAGCGCAGTGCCACCGTGGCCACCACAAAGATCCAAAACATTGAGCCTGAAGACCCAGAGGAGGGGGAACACCTCTTCTACTCACAAATGTGGGTGAAGGGTTCTCCACTACTATTCATTGTCGACAGCAAGAGCCAAAAGAATCTCATTTATGCAGAAGTCGTGAAGCGGCTGGGCCTAAAGACTACAACACATCCACAACCGTACACCATTGGGTGGTTTCACCAAGGACGAGATCTTCATGTCAGGTAGCAGTGTCGCCTTCCCTATAGCTTAAAGCCCTTCACAAATGAGCTATTATGTGACGTTGCTCCTCTTGAATTTTCTGATGTATTGTTAGGACAACCATACTTATGGAAGTGACATGTTGTATATGAGTCTATACCTTGCTCTGTGATTATTACTTTGGCTAATAAGTTGTATAGGATACTGAAGGTAGCCCCGCCTACCACCATCTCTTTGATCATTGGAGTAAGATCATTTCCCAGACCAGGAAATTCGTTTTCCTTATGATTTTCCCCCAAGGCAAGAAGAAATTTGTGGCCACGGCTTCTAGGCAGGGCTCCTCTACACAACAACAATAGATGGACAAGGCCGTTGAGTAGTATAGGGACATTCTCGCCTCATCCATAGGGATACCTATGCACTGTTAGGTCAAGCACTCCATCGATCTGACCCTAGGCGTGTCGTTGCCCAATGGACCGATCTATCGATGCTCTGTTATGGAGATCAATTAGATCAAGAGGTAGATTTAGGAACTACCACAGAAATGGCACATCAGGCCAAGCTCGTCACCCTGTGGGAGCCCGATTGTATTGGTACAGAAGAAGTATGGGATCTGGAGACTCTGTATTGACTATCGGGCGCTCAACAAGATCACTATCCAGAATAGGTACCCTATCCCACGGATTGATGACCTTCTATACCAACTCAAGGGGGCCAAACATTTCAGCAAGATTGACTTGAAGTCAGGTTATCATCAGGTGCCTATCGAACCCTCTGATGTGTGGAAGACTTCCTTCAAATCCAAGGAGGGCCTTTTTGAATGGTTGATCATGCCGTTCGGATTGACGAATGTTGTAACAACTTCTGGGGTAAATGTACATATAAGAAAACATAATAGGAACAGAAATACAATAAACAAATCAGCCATCAAAATCCATATATACATCAATACATTTGCACATGAAAGTCAAGGAAATGAATTGCTTTTCATTAATAAATGCAATGAACCAACCAGAGATGGGACTACCACGTTCCATCCGACCATAGATTGGTTGAGCCAAGTCTCTCTTCAGCCAATCACCCCCGTGCCATATTCCAAGCATGAATGTGCGATCTCATAGAACACATCAATCAAAACGCATCCAGGGCTTCCAGAGGCCACCCACCTCAACCCATAAAACAGTGATTCCACCTCACGGTCGGACATCACCAAAAACTATCATCAGATTGGTCTCCATCCAAGCCTTCCAGGGATTCGAAAGCATTTTTCCAAACAAGGCTTCCAAAACTATTAACTCAACCCACAACTTATACAGAGCTTCCAGAGTGTTTGTCCAATTAAGGCTTCTAGGACTAGTAACTAAACCCGCCAAGGGCTTCCAGAGAATTTGTCCAAACAGGGCTTCCAGGACTAGTAACTCAATCCATGCTATGACAGGGTTTCCAGAGCGTTTGTTCAACCAGGGATTCCAAGACTAGTAACTCAACCTAAGCTATGCAAAAATGAGAACCGACCAAAACAAAGCAATGAAAGTAAATCCACAATCACCATGGCTATCCAGGAAATGGAAAGCCTAGGACATCCATTGTTAATCCTGACCATCCTCCATGCCAATGACATATCATAACCAAGAAACTGCATTCATGTGCCATGCATGCCAAAACTAGTGAAGAAATCATACATGAAACTCGGTACCTGCAAGCAAATATGATGTAGTTATTGATGGTGATGCCTTCTTGTGCTTTCATGTTCTTCCTTTGCCTTCTTGCTCCAAGAATCCAAGTATGCCACACCCTCCAAGAGTGTTCCAAGAAAATTCTAAGTCTCCAAGAGTATGAGAGAGAGAGAGAGAGAATAATGAGAGAGCTCCAAAGCTAAACTGACCAAGTCTTCACACTGAAAGGAAGAATCTTACCAACTAATCCTCATAAGCCTTTTTATTAATGAGGCCACTATTTTCTTCATTTTCCATTATTTTCCTTCAATTTCCTCCTCACATGAAACCTGTGACCTTTTACCTTCTTTTTCTCCTAATTTCCATTATTTTCCTTCATTTTCCTCCTCACATGCAACATGTGATATTTCACCTTCCTTTTCTCCTAATTTCCATTATTTTCATAAATAAATGTGCCAAAATGCCTTTTTGCCCTTTAATGCCTTAGCCATTGCCTTTTCCAATTTCCTTAGCCATAAACAACTAATGAACACCCCCTAGGATGTCTTGACGACCATTCATCTTGGAAATGTGTCCCATCATCCATGGTATTTATATATTTTTACATGGAATTTTTCGCGAGAGTTGTTACAGAACCCTCCCCCTTGGGGGAACATCGTCCTTGATGTTCAATGAAACCTATAACCAACATGACTGCTGAAAACAAAACATACTGCCCATGGTGCTTTATAACACAGCTCGTTGCAGTATTTACAATGAAAGATTTGCTCAAAATCAAAACATCTTTAAAACATGACAAGATATCGCATATTAGAGCTTTATAACATAGCTCATTATGATATTTACAATAACCACACATACATATACAATGTACATTTTCTCAGCCAACAAATAAAATAATACTATTTCTGCATCTGCAACAAGGGAATCTAGAGGCTCACACCTCCACCCTCAAAGTAATACCAGGACCCACCTCCTTCCCAGCAAGTCCATAATCCACTGCAAATTCAAATCTGCATCCAATGTCCAGTGCTATAATCCCGCACCACTTGTCCTCTCAGCGAACAATTATCAGCTCATTGTTCCAGGGCACACTCCCAATGTGCATATGATTCCATCTGGAAATGCTAATGACCAAAACAAATCCATCCGTGACCTTCCCTTCTCTGCTACACAGTCCCTCGGGAATCCAGTCACCCCTTCCGTGCAGTCACTCACCTTCCAAGTTCCACTGGCACCCCCATCCCAAGCAGTCCATCCCTTGGCAAGGCTTCCTCGCATCGAAAGATACAAAAACCAAGGCATATACCTGCCTCAACACATCATACCGATCATAGCATGCTCATGGAAATCAATGGACACTATTGGGTACCAGTGTCCCATAATGGCCCTACTTCTAAAGTGCTCTACTAGCATACTGCTGCATTTCTAATTTCTTTCACTGTTGTTGCTAATTCTTGCAATCGATTTCAACCACGCAATTGGGCATGTTCATGCTTCCTGTACCAAGAACATAACTTCCATTAGATTTGAAATAAATTCACATCATACCTCATTGGTAGCTCGTCAATAAGGTACATTTGAAATCTTGTTCGCTTCCTGTCACAACAAGTCAAACTAGCATATTTGACCAAATCAGCATGTATAAATTTATCACATCAGGTTATCTCAAACACAGCCATCATAGATCAAAATCATAAATCAACCAAAATCATAGAGCAAATATAATCATCATATACAATAGTCATAAATCACATGCATGATAAAACTGAAATAAAATGTTGATTCTTATCCTTTCATCAATCCTTAGCTTCTACCTTCGTCTTTATTCCATATGCACTTCATCTCGATTTCCACACCCGACAAACACCCAGTGCCTTCTCCCCAACCATGTGCATAGACACATAGTGTGCATCACACACAGACAACCACACCTGACATAAAACACCATGCAATACATGCACCTAAACCTGACATACAACTCATACACCTACAGCCAGTGTATACAATACAATGCATCCATCTATCCTCGATGTGAAATACCACCCAGTGCATGTACCTACATAGAGTACCACACAACGAGTACACACGCCGCAATACCAGGACTACATGATGCATGTACATAATACCACATGCCCATAACACAACATTGACGACATGCACACAATACCACACATACACCAGTACCATATGTACAACATGTACAAAGTACCACCTATACACTACACCACCTACATAACATGTTCACAAAATCACATGCACACGACGCCACCTGCATAACGTGTACACAATGCCACATGTACACTACACCACTGTACAACATGTACAAAATACCACATGTACATATTACCACACACACAATGTGTACACGATACCATATGTGCATAGCATCACATGCACGACATGTACACAAAATTGCATGCTCATAGCACCCTATGTACAACATGTACATGATGCGACATGCTCACATCACCACTTGTACAATGATGCACACAACACCATATGTACATAGCACCATACGCACACACACCGCATATATGTAATGAAGACAACAAAATATGTATACAACACCCCATATGCAATATTCGCACAACCCTATTTGTACCATCATGTACATAACATTGCATAAATAACATGTACACATGCTATGTATACACAACACCACAAGTTCACACATCATAGATGCAACATGTACAACATATAAAGTTTAAAACATATGCATAACAATAGTACCACACACCCAAAACCATATTGTCCTTACCAAGAAACCTTGCTTCTGGTATCTCATCCATGCTTATCCTAGCATGTCGCAGACTACACTACTTTCACTTTGTTGATGTATCCTTGAACATTACATGTTATAACATAGACATAGGCATAATACAAGTATACAACATCAAATCATATCCACATGATACTGACCTCATATATTTGTTGTGACTATTCTTCCCAATTGATTCCTCATAAGCTCAGGAACCTCTTCATGTTTTTCTCCTGCATAAGCAATCATTCCTCCACAAGAATGATCCTTGAAAACCCTGTTAGATAGTAACATAGATACATGGATACATAGATACATATATAAACGTTAGCATAAAACAATCATGATCCTGTCAGGCAATGACATACATAAATACATGTATACATATATATAAACTTCAACATAATCATGATCAT
The DNA here is from genome assembly GCA_031772625.1 of Pinus tabuliformis. Lineage (NCBI taxonomy): Eukaryota > Viridiplantae > Streptophyta > Pinopsida > Pinales > Pinaceae > Pinus > Pinus tabuliformis. The sequence continues at coordinate 1,647,545,663 of CM062818.1, read as the reverse complement.
AAAATAATTACCAGATAACATAAGGTCTAGGTTAAGAGAACTTCCTTTTTTATGCACAAGCATTGAAAGAAATAGTTCCCAACATATCCAAAGCATATGACACCGGTGATCCATTTACTTTACCTTTTCTGGTTACATTTCTTATGTATGCGCTGCTACTGTCCATTTAGCACAATGGACCCAATCAGTCCAACCAATTGTCATAGTCTACCTTCTTCCGCACTTACTCATTCATAGAGCTTCATCTGAATCTTACATTACCTTTCGAGTACCACACAGCTCTCATCGAGCTACATTAACTTTCCTCTTTCCCAACCAATTCCCAAGACTCAAAACATAAAAGGTAAGACAAGAAACAAACAAGAAGAAGACCATAAAAACCAATAGCAACATGACTTCGTAAACAAAGCGGTATGGCCATACACTAGACATAAACAAAGCTGCAAATCAAGCTCAAAAATTCATAAAAGACAAAAAGCACAAGCCTAAAAAAAAACACCATGACTCAATCCCCATGGTTCCCAGGGAAAGCTAAACCTAAGCCATCTTCAAGATTTCATGGCAACCTCTCTTGCCAACTCCCTACATCATGCTCACACATGTCAACCACATGTTGGTTGACATGTTCTAAATATCAAGACAATCATATTTATCAATTTGAAATCAAATTTCAAAAAATCATGTCATAATCCATAGTCATTAGACATCATTCTACAACTATCAACTACATTCAAGTACATATCAATTGTCTCAATATATACATGTTAGTACAAATATCTTAAAACAAAATCATTTGAACAGATACTCATATTAAGCAATTCAACAGCTATTCATACCATGTTAAATAAATCAACTAGATGGCATAATCAACAGTCAAGCACCAAATATATGACATAAGCAACTGATACCTTATTGTATCTCAGGGGAAGTGATCTTGTCTGCACCATCAATCTAGTTAGCACAATATAAATTTACAACACATCAACTCAAGCACTCATAAGATCATGATATTCATAACAATATCTAACTAACATGTTCACAACGTAAACTCATACACATATGCAAAGTCAATCTAGATTACTATGACACCATCTCATAAATATATCGATTCATACCTAAATATCACAACCATAACCATCTGCATAGGTCAAACCAAGTTAACACAATACATATAACATCAGGATCTTCAAGGCAATGAACATAACCATCACGCATATGACCAATCCAAATTATAACATCAATATCTCAACTCCTAATCATTAAGTTAATAGCATATAACAACAATAATCTATATATCATACTCATCAACAACATAAAACCGAATCGTCAATCTAACTGTCATATAACAATAAACAAGTTAACCTATAACATACTCATCAACAACATATAGCATAATCATCGGGTTATCTAATATAAAACAACAATAGAAATGCATACAACTACAGGTTACTATCATTCTTGACTATCCGACACATGTGCATATAACTACACTAATCAACCAACATCTATCATGAATGTAACCATAACATCAAAAGACATGTACACAAACCTAATGTATATAAACCTAATGCATATAAAAATCCTTAACTTACATACCTGCATGCCGAACATACAATACATGTATGACGATTTGCTCTTACCCCAAAGTCCAATGTTGCAACCTCATTATGATGATCTGCATCTCCTGCTCTATCTCAGCCAACACATTAGCATCATAACAACCAATAACATTATGGTGACCTAAATTGCATACAATGACTTCACAAAGCATATTTTATCTACTATACATGCATAATCATAACCAAGACCATACCTGCATAACAACAACCATTACTCCATTGTACACATTGCCACATGCAACTGACAATATGCATAAGCAATGCCAAATCAACTACACCTACGCATAAACGAATGTAGTCGAACATAAGCGATCAATTCTTGTAATCAACCTACAATACTGATACATGTAATCAAAATATTCAAAAATGTAACCTAACATACAAGGATGTAAGTAGGTTTCATGAAATCAACATGTAAGCGACATATAATTCATATACAGTCAGTCACATGTTCCAAAAATCAAGACATCATGTCTATTAATTTGAAATCAGCATTCACCAATACTAAAAACCTGTAAGGATACCCCCTTAATATCCATGGTTCACACTAAGGTAGAAGGAGGAAGCTACTATAATGGTATCATCTCCAATGTCCAATTATGGAAATGGGATCTCCAAATCTCTATTAAATTTAAGCATACTTGAAAAGAAATTGATTTTTATTTCTCATACATTTGTATGAGACTAAGTAAAAAATATTGCACTTATTCCACTTGTAACATCATAACTAAAAACATGCCACTTTTCCATTTCCTTACATGCAACTTTTCAAATTCCTTGCATGCAACCTTTCAAATTCCCTACATTCAACTCTTCAAATTATTTGCATGAAAATAGGCATATATCAGCTGCATCCATATTATCATACTACAACACTATCCCATCCAAGAAAAAATAACATTTTCTTCAAACAATTACCATACTTTTACATTTTCCACAAACAACTACTATACTATTACATTTGCATGTAAGCATTTATTCAAACACTTTACATGCAAACTAATATAAAAAATTATTTGCTTACAAGTAAGAATATATCAACTACAGAAATACTATAACACATCAATGTTATCCCCAACCACAAAAAACATACTCATTGGGGCATTTTATCAAACAGTTTATATGCAATTAATCATTGAACCATTTAAGCATTTCATCAAACACTTTGCATGCAAACTAATATAGCGAATGATTCAATCCATATATCCTAAACTGTAGAAGTACAAGTTATGGAAACTGAACCATATGATCAATGGTATTTCCCCTCACTATGGTTCAAATTTCAACTTCAGAGATTTCATAGATGAAAATTTATAACAAAAATACTAACACAATCATATTTGGTGCACAATTCTAGGAGTATCCAGAAAGCTCAATTTACACTGGTCATATATCCTAAAATATAGTGAAGAAATGTCTAAATTTTTTTATCACAATATAAGTGGGAATTCCTCTCATTGTGGAAAACATTTTAGCTCCTGAGAGTGCCCAGAATAAAAGTTATAACAAGATTGTCATCATGACCTATTTGAAACATGATTTTAGGAGCGTTCAAAAGGCTCGACTCCCTTTGCTCATATCTCCTAAACTATTGTGACCCAATAGTTGAAATTTCTACCACATAATCATTGGTATTTTCGCTCAATGTGGATGATTTTTCATCTTTTGAAAGCCTATATAAGAAACGTTATTGCAAAAATTCCAATGTGGCCTGTTTAAAGGTGCATTCAGGAAGGTCATATTCCTTAGATCATAATTCCTAAAGTATTGTGAACCAATATCTGAAATTTTTACCACATTATCAGTGGGATTTACCTTCAGTATGGAAAAATTTTCAACTTCTAATATTCCACAAAAGAAAAGGTATAACATATATGACAGAAAGGTCTAAAATTTAACCTTTGCTCTTCATTTTATCTATGACAAAGCCCATTCAGTCCAAGTGTTTGAACCATGGCTCTGATACCACTATGTAACAACCTCCGGGGTAAATGTGCATATAAAAAAAACATAATAGGAACAAAAATACAATAAACATATCAGCCCTAAAAATCCATATATACATCAGTACATTTGCACATGAAAATCAAGGGAATGATTTTTTTCATTAATAAATGCAATGAACCAACTGGAGATGGGACTACCACGTTCCACCCGACCATAGATTGGTTGAGCCAAGTCTCTCTTCAGCCAATCACCCCCGTGCCATATTCCAAGCATAAATGTGGGATCTCATAAAACACATCAATCAAAACTCATCCACTTCCAGAGGCCACCCACCTCAACCCATCAAACAGTGATTCCATGTCACGGTCAGACATCACCAAAAACCATCATCAGATTGGTCTCCATCCAAGCCTTCCAGGGCTTCCAAAGCGTTTGTCCAAACAAGGCTTCCAGAACTAGTAACTGAACCCACAGCTCATACAGGGCTTCCAGAGTGTTTGTCCAACCAAGGCTTCCAGGACTAGTAACTCAACCCGCCAAGGGCTTCCAAAGCATTTGTCCAACCAGGGCTTCCAGGACTAGTAACTCAAGCTAAGCTATTACATGGCTTCCAGAGCATTTGTTCAACCAATGCTTCCAGGACTAGTAACTCAACCCAAGTTATGGAAAAATGAGAACCAACCAAAACAAAGCAATGAAAGTAAACCCACAATCACCATGGCTATCCAGGAAATGGCACACCTAGGCAATCCATTGTCAATCCCAACCATCCTCCATGCCAATGAAAGATCATAACCAAGAAACCACATGCATGTTCCATGCATGCTAAAACTAGTGAAGAAATCATACATGAAACTCGGTACCTGCAAGCAAATTTGATGTAGTTGTTGATGTCAATGCCTTCTTGCACTTTCATGTTCATCCTTTTCCTTCTTGCTCCAAGAATCCAAGTATGCCACACCCTCCAAGAGTGTTTCAAGAAAACTCTAAGTCTCCAAGAGTATGAGAGAGTGAGAGAATAATGAGAGAGCTCCAAAGCTAAACTGACCAAGTCTTCACACTGAAAGGAAGAATCTTTCCAACTGATCCTCAGAAGCCTTTTTATTAATGAGGCGTCTATTTTCTTCATTTTCCATTATTTTCCTTCAATTTCCTTGTCACATGCAACCTGTGACCTTTTACCTCCTTTTTCTCCTAATTTCCATTATTTTCCTCCTCACATGCAACATGTAACCTTTCACCTTCCTTTTCTCCTAATTTCCATTATTTTCATAAATAAATGTGCCAAAATGCCTTTTTGCCTCTTTAATGCCTTAGTGATTGCCTTTGCCAATTTCCTTAGCCATAAACAACCAATGAACACCCCCTAGGATGTCTTGCCCACCATTCAGCTTGAAATACGTGTCCCATCATCCATGGTATTTATATATTTTTACAGGTAGTTTTTCACAAGGGTTGTTACAAACACCCCTGCAACCTTCATGAGACTGATGGACGGCATCTTTTGGCCCTTCACCAATGCATTCATGGTGGTGTATCTAGATGGCATCTTGATCTTCAGCCAAAGTTGGGAAGAACACCTCCACCATATTCTGTACGTCCTTCAAATCCTATGATAACACAAGTTGTGTGCTAACTTGGAGAAATGCACCTTTGACCTGACCCAAGTTCAATATCTGGGGTACATCATTAATGAGGAGGGTGAACATGTGGACCCATACAAGATACAAGTCATTCAAGATTGGCTAGCTTCAACCACTCTAATAGAGATCTGCATAATTTTGGGTCTTGCCAATTTCTACTGCAGGTTCGTGTTGGGGTTCTCTCATATCACTTGGCCCTTAAGTCAAGTAACCAAGGGCGGAGCGAAAGCAAAGTTCTTTTGGTCGGAAACCCAGCAATGAGAATTCTTAGATTTGAAGAATCACCTCCGTTCTGCACCTGTGCTTACATTGACAGAGCTGCAACAACCATTTGAGATTGAGACAGATGCCTATGACTATGCTATTGGGTTAGTTCTCACTCAACATGGGCATCCAATGGCTTACCACAGTGAGACACTTTCAAACACAGTCTGAAAGTACCCCATTTATGACAAAGAAGTGTATTCCATTGTGCAGGCCTATCATCAATGGAAGCATTACATTATGGGAAAGAAATGATCATCCACACAGACCACCTGCCTTTACAGTTCATACACACACAAGGGAAGTTGTAGAATGATCGCCATCAGAAATGGTCCACCTATCTGCAACAGTTTCATTTGAACATTAAGTATAAGAAGGGCAACACCAATAATGTCGTTGATTGCCTCAGCAGACCACTGGGCATAGCGCTCATCACTGTGCTCGACTCCTGTGGGCACAAGACATCGGGGTGGCCGCATGTTTATAAGAATGATTCAAAATTTGTTAGCATATACCAGAAACTCTTGGAAGGGAAGAAAGTTCCAAATTTTCACCTTCAGGATGCACTGTTATGCAATTTGGGACACATGTGTTCCTTTGAGTGAGCGTGTCAAGATGATTTGGGAGGCGCACTACAGTCAGGTCGTTGGACATTTCGGAGTAAAGAAAATAGTGGCGGTATTACAGAAGTATTTTTATTGGCCGAAACTTCGTCAAGATGTTGGGAAGTACATTAGATCCTGCATCGCCTGTGCCATTTCAAAACCATCCATCAAGAAGCAAGGCTTGTATAGTCCTCTACCTACTCCTAGCCGACCTTGGGAATTTGTCTCCATGGATTATATGTCGGGCCTTCCTTCTACTAAGCGTGACAACGATTGTGTTTTCTTGGTCGTCAACAGATTCTCTAAAATGTCCATCATGGCAGCCTGCAAGAAGAGTATCTCAGTAGAGGCCACTGCTAAGCTCTTCTTTGAGTGAGTGTGGGTACACTTTGGGATCCCACAATCCATTATCTTAGATCAGGACAACAGACTCTTGAGTGCATTTTGGTAAATTTTCTAGTTGATGTTGGATACAAAACTCACTAAGCCCATAGCTTTCCATCCCCAAACTGATGGCTAAACAAAGGTTGTCAACTGGATCATCATACATGTTCTGCGCATTTACAACTCGAAGCATCCACACACATGGGATGGAAGTCTCCCCTATTTCCAACACAGCTACAATAGATCTCTTCACAACTCAACAGGCCACAACCCCTTTCAGATATGGTTGGGATTTCAGCCATTATGACCCATTGATGTGGCCATACCATTTACAGCCACTCAGGTAGATTCTGGTCACGTGTAGTCTGAAGCTGAAAGGGATAACAAATTCATTGATCGCATTCAATACACCCACCAACATGTCCATGATATATTGGATAGATCCAATGCTAAGTACAAGCAGCGCCATGATCAACATCGAGTGCCGCACAAGTTCCAGGTCGGTGACAAAGTTTGGCTTCATTTGGAGAAAGAGCGCCTTGCTAGGCCCCACCGCAAGCTTCGTCCACTCCAATATGGGCTATACACCGTCACCAAGGCCATCGATGACAATTCCTTCTAGCTCAACATCCCATCATTCCTTGGTCTGCACCCAGCATTCAATGTAGATTACCTTCGACCATACTGTTGGGTCTTGAAATTGTCATTCATTTCCATTACACTTTCACTATTATGTCCATTATATCACCTCCATTTCACCTTCATTTCACTACCATGTCACTACATTCATCTCACTTTCATTATCATTGGGTCACATTTATGTTTTTCCAAACTTTATTAATTCTTAGCCTTTTTAAGTGAATTTGTGGTTAAAAATTAGAAAATAATGTGCATATGCTTATACCTAACAAGTGGGTTGAGATTGTTGACATGTGTAGGTCAAAAGGAGGCTTCTAGAAGACCTTTATGTGGCACCCTAAGGCCAAATTCGAATTTGAGTGGAGAGGATCATGGGATCATGAGGATATGTGTCACATTTCCTATTTGTATTGAAACTCTAAGAAGACATGTGTCTTATAATTTCCTATTTTGATTAGAACTCTAGAGGTATAGGGAGAGAATCATGGACTCTCATTAATAAAATGACTTCTCATCTTTTTGTATAAATAGGAGATCTCTCTATTTCATTTGTTAGCTTAGAGCTTGGTAGCTTTGGAGTTTTTTTTTGTAGCTTTGGAAAGCTTTGGAGAGCTTTGTTGTACTTTGTATTTTTGAAAAATTTGAATAAAGTTTTGATGTTCTCAACATGGAAGGAGATGCGAAGTAGATGTCATGGAGCATATTAGAATGTAAGGTAGAGTAGATTTTATTTTGTAGTTTTTCTTTGATTTCATTCAAGTATGTCATTTTGTTGCTTTCAAGTTTGATAGTTTAGATTTTCCATTCATGCAAGTTTAATTCATGCAAGTGTGTTCAACCGGTTGATTGTAGATTTATCTAACTATGTAATCTATGCTTAGCAAAATAGTCTAAGAAAGTATTTTCCAATTGGTGATTGGAGCATTAGAGCACACAGTAGATTAGTTTTTCTTTACATGTTTTGTATTTGCTTTCCATTTCAATTTCATTAGAATAGTCACTCATTACATAAATAAATATTTCCAGAGCCTTTCGTTGATGGTTTATCCTCAAACTAAATGGCAAAATGTTGAGTTTATGAATGAGATTTCTTATTGTTCAATGCCTTTTTCTTCTTAGTGTAGTCACTCATGATATAAACAAATATTTCTAGAGCCTTTTGTTGATGGTTTATCCTCAAACTAAATGGAAAAATATTGTGTTTAAGAATGAGATTTCTTGTTGTTCATTAGTTTATAGTTAGATAGCTAACTCATGTTGTAAGTGAATATTTCCGAAAGCCCTTGGTTCACTAAGTGGTGAAGTATTTCATTTATGAATGAGTCTTTTTCTGCATTTTTATGTTTATTTTTTCTTAGAACAATGAAGTATTGAATCTCTCAAAAGAATGCTATCACGAGGAGGTAGTTCTCCCAAAATTGTATAGCAGAGTGATAAAACACTTCATTTAGTTGTTATAGTAGATTAGTTGCAATTTCACTTTCAGTCTTAGTCTTTCATTTAAATTTCATTTTCAGTTTTAGAACAATGAAGTATGGAGTCTCTCAAACAATGCTATCACAAGGAGGTAGTTCTCCCAAAATTGTATAGCAGAGTGATAAAACACTTCATTTAGCTGTTATCATTTTTGCTTTCATTTCATAGATATTTTGTCGGCCTAGATTAACCTAATTGTTCAAAGTTTTGATTTGTTTCATTTTCTCCTTTCTTTAGAAATTAGATTTTAACATTGGAAGTCATTAGATTTAGTTGACCATTAACATTTAGAGATTTTCACCTAGAAGCATAGATTTTCTTTCTTAGATTAATTTCCTTAAGCATAAGAAACAAAACCCCCAAAAACAACATAAACTATAAAACAACGAAGTGAGAGAAAGGTTAACTAAGCACATATAGTGCACCACACTTCATCAGTTTACAATACTCGGATTGATAATTTATGTAGAGCAATTTATGACACTAAATTGACTAGACATTTTGGCGCCATTGCCAGGGAAGTGTAATTAGGAGACCTTATTTCTTACATCTATTTTTTTTTTAATAATTTCTTGAGTATGCTCTCCTTTTGCACTTTTTGTGATCTGGAAGATCAGAAAAAAGAAAAAAATAAAAAATAAAAAATTGTTATGTTAAAAAAAATAAAAAAAATTAAAGGGACAAAATAAACTTCATCATTTTATTTGATTCAAAAAAATAAAAATAAAAATAAAAATCCAACTGCTTTGATAGGTTCAGCTGTCCAGGATTGACTGGTTATGTTTTGTAGTGACCCTCAAAACACTATGTCCTGTTTTAATAGGATTTTGCAAATTAGCTGCGGAATGCGGCCCTATTCCGCGGGTAACTATGAATTCCGCAACTATTTCGAAGGTTTAGCAAGTTACAAACATCCAATGAAGAAACCGACCACATGAGCATCTCTGGAATCATCCCGACATGGATCCTATTCTAGTCACCCAGCCCAAATCGATAAAAAACCAGCTTAAGACCTCAGTCAAAGTCCTATTTTCAATACATTTACCTTGAAGTCTTTGTTCCCTGAAATTGAGAACCATTAATAATTTCTATAAAAATTTCACAATTTTAGATAATAAAAAAAAAAGAAACAACTAATGGCTATCTCCAATCCAAGTTTCCACTGTGGCCTCAATAGAAAATTTGCATTCTTGTTCAAGCTTTGGCCTTGAAACAAACCTGCAAAAACATTAAAAAATAAATAAATAAATAAAAACCTACAATATAAACAATCTGAACATGGGACAATGCTGGTATTTGGAATGGTAAAAAACTAATTCCTCCTCAAAATTCTCTTCTTGCAACATACTCCCCTTCCTCAGCATCAAAATTCTCAGCCCTTGTCTCGGATGTTCCATGACCGTGTGGATCTACTATGCTCCTTCTGCCCTCTGCAACTCAATGGCATGACTCCTGTGGTCTTTATTGATGATATCTTCGCCCTGTAATGCACTCCACAACAGTTTCACGTCCACTTTGTATGGATCCCTCATGCTGCCAATAAGTCGACCCAATGCATCGCTGCAAATGGCCACATGACCTTGCAACATGATTACCATGGCTTCAACATGTCAACTGCTCCCGATCCAACAACTTCAATTCAATATTACGACCCCCATGCATAGTCTCTCGGTCATGGCTTTGTTCAGCGACTCCCCACTCTTCTTTATGCAATGGCTTTGTGACTCTTCAAATAGTGCGCTCTTCATTAGTGATGTAATGGTGCCTTTCCTGTGGTTGGGATTGGAAATTTCTTGTCTCCCACATGGATCTCCAATGAGGATCAACATTGTGCATACTACCACTAGCAAAACAAAGGTGTATCGTCCTACCTCTGATTCGAAATTTTACAGTCAAATGCAGTAATTCACAAAGACGTAAAACAGTAAAAATGTCAAACTTCAACTGCACGATCCGACAAAACGAAGATGAATTAGGAAAAAATAAAACATGGGTTTTTTCAGGGACAGGGTCAATTAGATAACCCAAAAATCGTTTTAAGAAATTTGCAGCGGTTTGGGAGAATTTCTCAATTCTCTGAAGCCCATTTTTGCATGCCGCGAAAGAGAAAAATGGAAATTGAATTAATGAACAGACTATGATTTAATTCGACAAAGAAATTCTAATTTGGGAATTACTCCACCACATCTCTCACCTTTAATTCCTCCCGTTTGTAACTCATACTTGACTGTTACTTCAGATTAACACCTGTTTAACAGCGAGACGTGAACCAATTGGATACGGCTCTTCACAATGGATTGATAAGACGTGGCAAAGTATTCAAAGTTGTTGTTAAGGATCTCAAACATGGCTATGTAGCATCCCAGGAGATTTATCTTGGTTGGATCTCTTGCAGCTCTATATATTATGACTGTGATCTGTGTATTTTTCGGCTGCACTGTACCAAATCTTTTATCTTGGAAATGGACTCATCTTGTTACAACAATCTTGTTCTTTGCATTTGGTTTGTGGTCATTATGGGAAGGAATTACAGAGGATGGAGAATCAGAAGAGTTGGTTGAGGTGGAAGCTAAGTTGTCTGCTGATTGGAAAGAAAATGGAACTTCAACTAAGGCAACTGTAAAATTTAAGGTGGACGATGATAAAAAAAAAAAAAAAAGAGACCTTTCCTTACGAAGTATTTTTCACCAATTCTCCTAGAGGCATTTTCGCTGACATTTTTTGGAGAGTGGAGTGATAAGAGTCACTTTGCTACAATAGAACTGGCGACAGACGAAAATCCAGTTGGTGTAGTTCTCGAGGGCATTATAGGGCACACTTTTTGTATGGCCGCTGCTGTGTTTGGAGAGAAGTCTTTGGAAGCTTGGATATCTGAAAGAATGGTTCCAATTTCTGGTAGAATTATTTTTGTTATATTTGGCATTCAGTCTTTGCTGACGAAAGTGGAGGATGCCTGAAAGTTCCTTTGGCATTTGATGATGATTACAAACTGCTTTATTATCTTTTCTTGTGCCCATGTCTGATGTCCACGATTATTTGTTGCTTTCATTTTTACATTTTTCATCTCACTGGGTAATTTCCAGCTGGATTGCTGCAGTAATTCAATACATCTTTTTGTAAAAAAAAACACTTGTAAAGAACTCTCTTTAAAATGTTTATGATTTTCCAGCCTTGTTTTGAAAAAAAAATAAAAAAATAAAAAAAGAAATTGAATCAATGAAGTGAGTACGTTATTTACTCACTTTTTTGAAGGTATTGATTAAGTTTGCACTGATGATGAAAAATGATTGGATTCCTTTTTATTCAAGATTTTTAGCTACAAAAAATGTGCATATTCCGCAGCTAAAGACATTCGGCTAAAGCCATTCCGTAGTTGTTCTCCAATTCCACAACTATTCTAATTCCGCAGCTAAATATCAATTTGTAGCTGAAAAACCTCCCTGTTCAAATCAACCTAACTTTCTCATATGGAATCAGATTTCGATGATTCAAGTATCGTTGGAAATATCTCGACAAGATCTGCACAATGAGAAATCCATCATCAGAGTTTGAAACTAGTAAATAATGAAATAAATTGCTGAAAGGAAACAACAGTTAACTTGAGGCACTAATTCTGAAGCAGGTATAAATTCTTTTGGTTTTCCTTTATGAACTTGTTTCATTAATACAAATTCTTATTTTTGTGTGTAAATATCATAACTAGAGAGATTGATCACCTCTCTCCTTTGATAATCTTACATTCCATTGCAGAAGAAGTATTTTTTTTTTGCAGGTTCCAGGAGGAATGACAAATGACTACAAATGAATAGTGTCTCTCTAAGAGACCAATTTGTTTCATAAGAGGATGATAAGAAACAAAGAGGAAATATGCTAATGCAAAATCAGATCCAAACACTTGCAAAAATTTCAGATATTATTGTCTCCATTACATCCATATTTCATAATAAACCATTCACCTCATTTCCCTTCATATTTTCCATTTACATTTACATACACTTTCCATTACTTTTTGTCCACTCCTAACCCACAAATAAAAGCAAGAGGGTCAGTCACATGCTTATTTCCCATTGCCATTACTACTTTCCATTTCCATCTTCCATTTCCATCTTCCATTTTCATCTCCTCTTTCCTATCATTTTCATTTCGCAAATAAGCCCTGCTTCAATGCAAATTTTTGAATCCATAGTCCTTTGAGTCTAAGTTCCTTGCAAAAAACACCTTGAGGCTTGCATGCCTTAATGGCAAGTCCTCATGCCAACGAACAATGGGAATACATCAATGTCCCTTGTTCATCGGATCTTTTAGGTGACTTGACATCGGCAAAATTTATTGGTACCTAGTAAGATGTGTTTAGGCATCTTGACTCTCATTGTCATCAATGGTGAGAGTTCTCGTGTTGACTAGTGGCATCCATTAATGTCCACTAAGTCAACAATTTCCTCCTGTGTTGGACATCAGAACATCTCTTCACATAGTAGGAATTTTGCCAATGAGTTTTGAAGAATTGAAGACTATTATTTTCAGTGTTTTGGAGCAAATTCAACAAGTTTTAGTAGAAGCAATAAAAAGTCATCTTGACTCTTTTATCCATGACTCTTTTTGTTCATCCACTTGAAGAATATTATGATCAGAATTTTGTAGCCACCACACATACAACTCATCCATTTCAAAGGGTAAGTTAAGGTACATTATTTTCTAACTTTTAACCATAGAATTCCATAAAAATCTAGAATGATAATTGTTGGAAAAACATTTCTCTTCTTCATTTCATAAAATTGCCAATACCATCAGTTGGGGAGGCAGGGGGGGGAATACACTCATATCTTGTCATGTTCATATCATATTCAGAAGCCCACATACTTCCAAAATATATTAACTATTACATTATTATTATGAGCATATAATGGCTTTTCAAAAGTGCTTAAAGGATAATTGGATACAAACACAATCATGGTTGTCACACAAGAACCAACCATCATGCAATCCAATAAAGATATACTTTGCAACAATAATCAAAATATCATTATGCAAAGTTCAAAGATCAAAATAGAATGCAACAACAAAATATGGTTGTAACACAAGAACCAACCATGTTGCAATTCAAGTAAAACACTTTGCAGAAGTATGAAGTTATCAAATGATATCATGCAAAGTTAAGCCAAAGCTCAAGGATCAAAAGAATTAATGTAATATATATTGCATGAGGACATGCAATAGCTTCAGTTGGGGGGTATGTTGGGTCTTGAAATTGTCATTCATTTCCATTACACTTTCACTATTATGTCCATTATATCACCTCCATTTCACCTTCATTTCACTACCATGTCACTACATTCATCTCACTTTCATTATCATTGGGTCACATTTATGTTTTTCCAAACTTTATTAATTCTTAGCCTTTTTAAGTGAATTTGTGGTTAAAAATTAGAAAATAATGTGCATATGCTTATACCTAACAAGTGGGTTGAGATTGTTGACATGTGTAGGTCAAAAGGAGGCTTCTAGAAGACCTTTATGTGGCACCCTAAGGCCAAATTCGGATTTGAGTGGAGAGGATCATGGGATCAAGAGGATATGTGTCACATTTCCTATTTGTATTGAAACTCTAAGAAGACATGTGTCTTATAATTTCTATTTTGATTAGAACTCTAGAGGTATAGGGAGAGAATCATGGACTCTCATTAATAAAATGACTTCTCATCTTTTTGTATAAATAGGAGATCTCTCTATTTCATTTGTTAGCTTAGAGCTTGGTAGCTTTGGAGTTTTTTTTTGTAGCTATGGAAAGCTTTGGAGAGCTTTGTTGTACTTTGTATTTCTGAAAAATTTGAATAAAGTTTTGATGTTCTCAACATGGAAGGAGATGCGAAGTAGATGTCATGGAGCATATTAGAATGTAAGGTAGAGTAGATTTTATTTTGTAGTTTTGCTTTGATTTCATTCAAGTATGTCATTTTGTTGCTTTCAAGTTTGATAGTTTAGATTTTCCATTCATGCAAGTGTGTTCAACCGATTGATTGTATATTTATCTAACTGTGTAATCTATGCTTAGCAAAAACAGTCCAAGAAAGTATTTTCCAATTGGTGATTGGAGCATTATAGCACACAGTAGATTAGTTTTCCTTTACATGTTTTGTATTTGCTTTCCATTTCAATTTCATTAGAATAGTCACTCATTACATAAATAAATATTTCGAGAGCCTTTTGTTGATGGTTTATCCTCAAACTAAATGGAAAAATGTTGAGTTTATGAATGAGATTTCTTGTTGTTCAATGTCTTTTTCTTCTTAGTTTAGTCACTCATGATATAAACAAATATTTTCAAAGCCTTTGGTTGATAGTTTATCCTCAATCTAAATGGCGAAATGTTGTGTTTATGAACGATATTTCTTGTTGTTCATTAGTTTAGAGTTAGATAGCTAACTCATGTTGTAAGTGAATATTTCCGAAAGCCCTTCGTTCACTAAGTGGTGAAGTATTTCATTTATGAATGAGTCTTTTTCTGCATTTTTATGTTTACTTTTTTCTTAGAACAATGAAGTATTGAATCTCCCAAAAGAATGCTATCACAAGAATTGTATAGCAGAGTGATAAAACACTTCATTTAGTTGTTATAGTAGATTAGTTGCAATTTCACTTTTAGCGTTAGTCTTTCATTTAAATTTCATTTTCAGTTTTAGAACAATGAAATATGGAGTCTCTCAAACAATGCTCCCACAAGGAGTTAGTCCTCCCAAAATTGTATAGCAGAGTGATAAAACACTTCATTTAGCTATTATCATTTTTGCTTTCATTTCATAGATATTTTGTCGGCTTAGATTAATCTAAATGTTCAAAGTTTTGATTTGTTTCCTTTTCTCCTTTCTTTAGAAATTAGATTTCAACATTGGAAGTCATTAGATTTAGTTGACCATTAACATTTAGAGATTTTCACCTAGAAGCATATATTTTCTTTCTTAGATTAATTTCCTTAAGCATAAGAAAAAAAACCCCAAAAAACAATATAAACTATAAAACAACGAAGTAAGAGAAAGGTTAACTAAGCACATATAGTGCACCACACTTCATCAGTTTATGATACCCGGATTGATAATTTATGTAGAGCAATTTAGGACACTAAATTGACTAGACACATACTTCTCACCATTGTTGGACACATCTGACATTGCAAAACAAATCACACCAGCAAAGCCAAACCCAAACTGCATGGAACAGGCCACCACTGATCAGACCATGGACACATAGATCAAGAGCATTCACCAGCAGAAGATCCAACTATATCGGGTTGTCAAAGCTGGCCAACTCCTTCACCAGGGCAAGTGGTTCACTAGGGACCAAGTTCAACAGAAGTTTCCCCATCTCATGGAGGCACTCAACGCAATGGGGACCATTGCTTCCTAAGGGGGGAGGAATGATCCAGGTGGATATTGGTGGCCAACTGGATATTCCACTTGGAAGCCCAACGCTGTCTCTTTCAGTTTTTCGGTTTCCTTAATTGTAACACAATTTACTAATTTTGGCAGTTTTTTGGGTCCTGAACTTCCGAAGTTGTTTTGAGGCCCTAAACGACGTTTTTAGGGAAAAAGGGAGATCAAAACTGTCCTAAATTAGCATGAGCATTTTTTGTCCACCTTCTCTTCGAGATCTTCGAAACGAGGTATTATGATAGTCAAACGGAGATCGTATGCCAAATTTACGACCCTTGGAAGTTGATGTACCAATTTACCCAAATAGGACCCACAGTTTTGGCGCTTCATCTCCTACGGTTAGGTTTTTGGATGTTTAGGATTTTCCATTATTTCTCAGTAATAAATAGGCCTTTGAGCCTCCTTGTAATACAATTTAGAGGCATGTAGACAACACATCTCTCCTCAGAGATAAGCTATCGTCACCTCAGCTATCTTATTTCCATTCTGTTTGTAAGCATAGTTTAGTATTTTTTTCCATTAATGAAATGATGTGTTTTTCTGCTGCATTTATGTGTTTATGATTATATATGTAAGTTGTTGCGTTCCTGTTTAAGTTCGGATTAGTGGTATCAGAGAGGTCTGCTCTTTCTCTGTTTTTCTTTGCATGTCCCCAATGAGGTCAAGGTATAAGGAATTAGGGCTCGATCTGGTTGAACCATTGCAGGATCAACCTTGCAAAACCTAACGACCTCTTATGGTGGAAGAAAAGAAAGATGATGGGGCAGGAGGTCCTTTCAAAATGTTGTTCGAAGAAGCTCTCAAGGGATAGAGGGACGCGACGATGGATAACTTTTCCTAGATCCTTCGATGGCTACCCACAAGCAATGCATCTTCATCCAACAGCCACTTTGGAGCCTGCAGACCCAGAGGAGGGGGAACATCTATTCCACTCACAGATGTGGGTGAAGGGTTCTCCACTGCAGTTCATTATCGACAGCGAGAGCCAAAAGAACCTCATTTCAGCAGAAGTCGTGAAGCTGTTGGGCCTAAAGACTACAACACATCCACAATCATACACATTGGGTGGCTTCACCAAGGACGAGATCTTCGCATCAGCCAGCAGTGTCGCCTTTGCTATAGCATTAAGCCATTCACAAATGAGGTATTGTGTGACATTTCTCCTCTTGAAGTTTCTGATGTATTGTTGGGACAACCATACTTTTGGAAGATACATGTTGTATATGAGTCTAGACCTCCCTCTGTGACTATTACTTTGGCTAATAAGTTGTACAGGATATCGGAGGTAACCCCGCCAACCGCCATCTCTTTGATCACTGCAAAGAAATGCAATAAAATCATCTACCAAACCAGGAAATTTGTTTTCCTTATGATTCGCCCCCTAGGCAAGAAGAAGGTTGTGGCCACGGCTTCTAGGCAGGGCTCCTCTGCTCAACAACAACAAATGGACAAGCTCATGGAGGAGTACAGGGACATTTTTGCCTCACTCATAAGGGTACCTATGCACTGTCAGGTCAAGCACTCCATCGATCCGAACCTGGGCGCGTCGCTGCCCAATGGACCGATCTATCGAGACTTTGTTCTGGAGAACGATGAGATCAAGAGGCAGATTCAGGAACTATTGTAGAAAGGGTACATCAGGCCAAGCTCGTCATCCTGTGGGAGCTCGGTTGTATTGGTACGGAAGAAGGATGGGACCTGGAGACTCTGTACTGACTATCAAGCAATCAACAAGATCACTCTTCGAAATAGGTACCCAATCCTACAAATTGATGACCTTTTAGACTAGCTCAAGGGGGCCAAATATTTCAGTAAGATTGACTTGAAGTCAAGTTATCACCAGGTGCCTATCGAACCCTCCGATGCGTGGAAGACTACCTTCAAATCCGAGGGCCTTTTCGAATGGTTGGTCATGCCATTCGGATTGACAAACGCCCCTGCAACCTTCATGAGACTGATGGACAACATCATGCAGCCCTTCACCAATGCATTTGTGGTGGTATATCTAGATGACATCTTGATCTTCAGCCAGAGTTGGGAAGAACACCTCCACCATATTCGACAGGTCCTACAACCCTTCTACAACACAAGTTGTGTGCTAACTTGGAGAAATGCACCTTTGGCCCGACCCAGGTTGAATATCTGGGGTATATAATTGATGAGGAGGGTGTACATGTGGACCCATCCAAGATAAAATTCATTCAATATTGGCCAGCCCCAACCACTCTAACAGAGCCCCATAGCTTTTTGGCTCTCGCCAATTTCTACCGTAGGTTCGTGTTGGGGTTCTCTCATATTGCTTGGCCTTTAAGTCAAGTCACCAAGGGTGGAGTGAAAGAAAAGTTCTTTTGGTTGGAAACCCAGTAGCGAGCATTCTCTGAGTTGAAGAATCGCCTCTGTTCTACACCAGTGCTAACATTGTCAGACGTGCAACAACCATTTGAGATTGAAACACATGCCTCCGTGTTATAGACATTTTTGTGCCTTACAACATAGAGCATGAAATGTCAATAATATAAGGGATCCAAAGTCCCTAAACAAGTTGTTCTTACCCTTAGAGGAACAAGGTCAGCAAACCACAGCACTACAGTTCAGTTCTCCACTGAAAAACACTCAAAAACAGGTCAGTTTTGGATCATTGCAGCTGCTCCAAAGGCTACCTGCGCTGCATAGCAGGTGCAACAAAGGCTACCTGCGTTGCATAGCAGGTAGAACAAAGGCTACCTGCGTTGGGCGTACTTGGACATGTGGAGGAATCTTTTTCTCAAAGTGCCAGTGCCCAGGAAGCTTCCAGAAAGACACTTGATCATAAGATTCGCCTAATGATGAGTTAAGAGCTTCTAAAACTCCAAGTGGAAGACAGAAACTCCAAGTGAAGAACTGAAGAACAACTGGAGTTGAAGAGGACAACAAGTCACACATCAAGCTGGCTTATCTTCACTCCAAAACTCTATATAAGGATCTCATCCCATGGGATCTGGAGGGCGTAATTCAGTGCAAAGAATCGTTGTTGGTTTGCAGCTGAGAGTACTGGGTGATTGCTTGAGGGAGGTGAAGAAGAGATTTCTCTCCGTCGGGAAGGTGATGCTGGATTGGACCTCTCATGGTTGTATCACCGCCTGAACCTTACTTCCATATATTAATAAAGCATTTGAGGTTCTTCTATTCGCATGTGTTTCAATGATGAATTGTCTTACTTGCGTCTTTGATTTATGCTAATCCTTGAATCATTTATGCATGCATGCCTCTTGTAGTTTCCTTTTCTTGTCTTATTTGCAGGATCTCGTGTAGCTGGGCCCGTGAAAAGACTTGGAGCTGGGAGCAAGCGGCAAACAAAGGAGATAGGATCGACCATTTGCGCAAGACATCGGTAAGTGGATCTATCCCTTTTATCTCTCGCAAGTCATAAAGAAGAAACTTTAGATAGCTTTGCTTTCAGCTGTTGCTAAGGAACTGTCACCCTTAGAGTGGGTTAGGGTCATTCCGAGTTGGATACTTTCCCCCACAACAGACTGGCGACTCCACTGGGGATCGTGTCTTTTTGGTAGCTTGTGTTTCTTGCTATTCATTTCTTAAACAAAAGAGTACCGAATCGAACTGCATGCGAGTCCTTCGAATGCAAAGTAGAGGGCAGCTACTCTAGCCCAGTGTTGGGCATGTTTATGATTTGAAGAGCTGATCCACAAGGACTCTTTTTAGCTCTTTGTGATAGTGTTCATCTTCCTTTAATCATCCTCTAGAGTATACTTGAATGATAGCAACTGATTTGGCCAAAAACCGTTCATTTTTTAGCAAACTGTGAGCCGGAATCTGAGAGAGACGAGAGTTGTCTCATCAGTGCAGCTGCAACAAAGGCTACCTGCACTGACATCGCAGGTCCCGAAGGGGCTACCTGCGCTGCATCGCAGGTTGACAGTGCAGCACCTGCGCTGATCCAGTTTTGCCTTGTGCAGCTGGGATTACCCACTGTCTGTTGCCCAGTTTTCAGTATTGTTTTTGCAGCCAGTTGTCAACCTGTATACCCAGCTGAAACCACTTCTCTTTGCCTTCATTCCCCCTCAGTTGTATGAAGAAACCGTGATTGTTCTTATTGTATTTCTTGCTGTCATTCACTGTTTCCCGTAGCGAAAGCGAACTAGTCTTGTTATGACCTCTTGGATCTAGACATGTGAGAAAGTGTCGTTGTGATTCTAAGAGCTAGTTTATTGTTGTTCATAGCTGCTTGAGCATTTGCTTTCGTTATATGGTTCGAATTTCAGTATTTCTTGTGTTGAAACGAGTGAATATTAAGGTGTTCTCTTGATTATTGGACAAAACTTGTTTGCTTACGCTTGAAATCGAATTCAAAATTATACAACAACTTTCTTTTTGTATACATCAACATTAAGGAAGAAGAAAAGAAATACTTGCATTGTGCATGTGCATTTTGACAGTTTGCATGTCGATTTAGGAAGAGTGCATTAGTGTGTGCTCTATGATCTGTTTGAAAAGATGATGTCTTTCTTTTCCTTCAGTAGTTAAGGTTTTCATAAGTTGAAAGAATTGAAAAAGCTTGCTTATCATTCTTAGACTGCATTTAGGAGTTGTCTCATACATCACGTGGTGATCCATAAAGGCAAACTGCTAAGCAAGATCAACCTAAAAAGAACTGAATTTATCTAACAACGCTTTGAAACATAACGAAACACAGTAGAGGTCTAGGTAGAGATGTGAACCGGTGTCGTTAAACATAGTGACTGTCGATCTCTACGAAGGTGGGTGATTCCTCCTGAGGGACGATAGCACTAATACGAACTTGTGCCCCCGCGTACCGTCGCGTATATTGGGGGACCCCTATAGGAACAAAGCCTTTATCCATAGGAAGCCGTGTCGGCCGCCCTACTGATCGCGATGCAGTGAACACAGCATTCACGAAGATCGACCACTCGTACCGTAAAACGTATTATGTGGTTTCGCGAAAGGTTTGGCACACCCTTGCCTAGAACTCCAGAGTAGTTTCTTTTGGCCTTTTTCAAACTCTATAACTGAAAAAGTCCATCCGAGCAATTGTCACTTCGGGCTCGTTAATACATCGAAGTAGACTAGAGTCATCTTTAGCTTTTTCTCGACTCTTAAAAAGTGAAAAATCAAGTTGTGTCTAAAAGCGTCGTCATAATAAAATTCATTTTAAACGGAACATAATCGCCTCCTATTCCTGCGTTGATCTTCGAAGTCAGTCTTTTGGCATCGTAAGTTCTTGTAGAATCGCTAAGAAATATTTTGGATAGACTAGATATGTCTGAACAACCGTCGACGTCTAGGACTGTGTCGTCTGACACAGTAGCAGCAGAACCTCCTGCTGCTACTCCAACGATGTTCGCTGGTATACCATCTGTCCCGGCAAATTGTCAACAACAAGCCAGAGTCCCATCAGGGACGACAATATGGTTAGTTCCTATTTCTTCATCTGGATTATCATCTGGTACTTCTTATGTTGAAACTCGACAAATTGATCCAATGTGTCTTCAAAGGCCAATTTACCCTTTAAGTACTGGATTTCCACCATGTGGAGGGCAGTATGCTCTTTCATTGTTCCCTCCTAGAGAACAACCATATGAGAGTTTACAACAAGGATCAGGTCAAACTGGAATTACATCCAGCGGTTGGGTACCAATACTGCCTCAACGATCAGGAGTTGCATGTTCAATGCAACCGGTACACCCTGAGTCGAATATTCCCACCACACCTTCTATGGCGAATGCGTCGCAAGTACAAGCGCTACCTGTTGTAATACAACAACCTCTTGTCTCAGCGGCTCAATCACAATCTCAGGATATTGCCTCCTTATCTGGAGCGACTCAGGCTCAAACAAGTACTGTGACTCCTAATCTTGGTCAACCATCCAGTATTGGTCAACAGCAAATGGTCCAACGACCAGAGCTGTTTCAATCTCAACAGCCGCCATTCCAGCAATCATATCAAGGACCTAAGCAACAAGTCTTTGTAAGTAATGGGCAACCATGCTATAATGGTTATGCCCATCAACTTTGTCAAAGTTGTCAGCATTATGCTGGTCTGC
Organism: Pinus tabuliformis; assembly: GCA_031772625.1. NCBI lineage: Eukaryota > Viridiplantae > Streptophyta > Pinopsida > Pinales > Pinaceae > Pinus > Pinus tabuliformis. Next base: position 1,647,523,601 of record CM062818.1, on the reverse strand, counting down.
AAAGACCCATTGCTCAGGCGATACCATCTTATCCTGGGTATGCTTCGCCTAACCTAAACCAACAGTTGCCCTTTGTAGCAACTCTAGAATTGCCAGATCTAAACCGGCTGACGAATGATCCAATTGCTTATGCCCCTTGGTGGCCAGCGATTCCGCATAAACTTCCATTGGACATTCCTAAATTCAATGGAAATCCAGGTGAAGATCCGTCGAATCATGTGATGACATTCCACCTATGGTGTTCATCAAACACCCTGAATGATGATTCGATAAGACTTCGCCTCTTCCAGAGGACATTGACAGGTCCAGCGGCTAAATGGTACATTGAATTGCCAAGAGCCTCTTTCGACAATTTCAGCTCCTTAGCCACGACTTTCTTAACCCATTTTCAATTACCGATAAGGTATGAAACAGGAACAGAACTCCTTACCAACTTCAAACAGACAACGGCCACTCACATATCTAATCATATACATGAGTGGCGACGTCGTCGTAGGATGGTGAAAACTTACATTCCCGATAAGCTGTTAGCTGAATGGTTTATAAAGTCGTTACTTTCGGTTATAACGGAAGATGTGGCCAAGGGAGGAGTCGTAACAGAGGAGCAAGTCATTGCTCGTGCTCAATACTTAGACTTAGTATATACTCAGTCGGGCACGCTCTACGACAAAATACCTGACGCCCCTAGACCTGAATTTTCAATTCCTCCCCCTCCTGAATCGAATACTAACTCTCACGCCAGTAATGGCGTGACTGGCAAACGCAAAATTTCTAGTCAAAATGCAAATGAGGAACTTCTTGCCTCAGAAGTAAATGCCATGTCGACCGACAAGGGCAAACAACTGAAGCAACCAGGGGGCAAGAAGAAAAAGAAAAGGAAAGGGAGACCCCTGACAGGGTGCCATATATGCGATGAGGATCATTGGACGAAAGATTGTCCACATATACCTGAAGTTAAGAAACTCTTCAAGAGTTCAAAAACCCCAGCAGTATTGACTGATCCGTTCCCTAATCCAAGCCAAAATCTGGTTGCTAATCAAAATGCTTCCCGATCCCAAGTGCTTATGTTGTCCACCTCAAAGCAGCAGAATAATGCTTTGACAAGGAATAAAGGTTACCGGAATCCACAGCGGTCGAATAAAAAGGCTGATAAACAACCTAGTAGTTCGACAACAACTTTGAACGAAGTTGTGCCACCCATCGTTCCTAAGCCAATAATAAACTCGCCAAAGGGAGTAGTACACAAATCGACATTTAATCCTCGTGCAAAAGTAGCACAAAATTATAATATAATAGAGGACCTGACCCAATCATCGTCCGCTATGTCGACACTTGAGGTAGCGCAAAATTGCACCTCCCAAGAGCAAGTTTTATTATCAGCTATAGGTGGGATTGGCCCAATGGATTCTGATCTTGTGGCCTTTGATCATAAAGGATATGACCCTCAGATACCAGCTCAACTAGCTTTCCTTATTCAAGTGAAAGCCCTCAACAAAATTGTTCATCGAACAATTATTGATGAGGGGGCATCTACATGTCTTATGTCGATGAGTTGCTGGAAAAATTTAGGCTCACCACCCTTGTCGAAATCGTCAACGACATTAAAAGCATTTGATGGACGATCATACACTCCATACGGGATTTTAACTAACTTGCAAGTTGAACTGGGGGGAAAAATAGTAGAAGTTGATGTTGAAGTAATCGACGGAAACCTCGATTACAACATCCTACTGGGAAGGCCTTGGATATATTCCATGGCTGCAGTTGTGTCGACCTACTTCAGGAGGATTGTATTTCCTTTTCAAGGAAAAATTACAATCGTCGACCAACAAACATTTCTCCCCAACAGTTCTCAAGTTACGGGAAGCAGCACAATGATCCATGAAAGTAATCAATCACTCCAAAATATCGGAGTAGGTCTCCTAAAAGACCCTGCCTTAATGGGTACTTTTTCCCTACCGCCGGCAAGTAATCTGGCGGAAGTAGCCCCAGTGGAAACCTACAATGTGAAATCTTCTATATCTAACGGATTCGGAAGATTCCTAAATATTTTGTCAGCATGGATCATCGCCCTAATGGAAATACTGTAAACACAGTGGGCCCCGAGGACGGTTCTTATCTCGTGTCAACCTCGTTAAAAAATGAAACAAGGAGTCATGAGGATAGTTCTTTTACTATGTCAACCTCATTAAAAAATGAAACAAATCCCCTTTTCAAAATTCAAAGGTAAACCTTCATTCCAACCACCAAGTTGAATGCAATGAAGCTTGGGGGGCACCCTCCTTTGACATGCGTCATTATGATGCTGGGGGCATGCAAATAAACGAGCAGTTTTGGCAAAGTTCATGCTCGTTAAAAAATAAACGCAAGAACCGAGCAGTTTTAGCGCATAGTTCATGCTCGTTAAAAAATAAACATAAGATTGAGCAGTGTTTTGGCGCATTCAAGCTCTTTAAAAAATGAACCCAGTACCGGTAAATAACCATCTGAGACCGTAAATTCATCAGCCATAAAAGCCTTGGTCGTGTTTGTGCACCGTCACCTCCACTTGTCATTTGGCCGATCATTCACATCCACTTGATTGTTTACCTATTTTGAGGAACAGCTGCGAAGAGTGATTTCACCTAGCCATCCTTGTGACACTGCCGTGATTGGAAAATTCCAACCTGTACCTGGAATCTGCTGCTATCCCTGTTTATCACTCGTTCCTCAAAAGACGAGTCTTCTTTGAGCTCTTTTCACTGACTCGTAAAATATGAAAAGTTTGCCGAGTTTTGGCCTTCCAGCTCGTTAAAAGGACCGGAAGAGCTATCCCTCCTCTAGATTTTAATCTTTTTGGACCTGAGGGATTATTGCACAAAAAGATCGAGCGCTTGACTAGTTCGGCTCGATAAAGATATCGAACATTCATCCCTTCTGTATTGTTTTATACTTTTTCGGACTTAAGGGATTAGATGACGAAAAAGGACCCCCTGGAGTCTACTTTATGTACACTTTTCAGACTCTCTAAAAATGAAAAGGATCGAGTTGTCTTTGTCGCTGGACTCGTTAAAAATATTAGATAGCGACAAACTTGTCTTTAGACAAGAACGAGTTTCCCTATCGCTAGGCTCATTAAAAAAATAGCGATGGGCTTGCCCGAAGGGCAGGTTATAGATCAAGCATATGTTATCCTCCTCAAGCTTGTCAAAAAATATAAAGGTACTGGTCAGAAATGACTGGGGAAAAATTGGGAAGAACCTCAAAGCTTAATGGTAGCAAGTCGCTCTTGAACATGACACTTTTGCCTTCGTAAATATCGGGTTGGGTTATTATCATTCACCGGTCCCTTCACCATGGTCTCGCCATACCATCCATACATGGGGTAATGCTACCGATCCATCTCATTAGTGTCGTTATATGTTCAAGAGATGTCATTCAGAAAGTGTCAACCGGGTCCCATCCACTACCGTACATCATCTTTCATCCTTCCATGACCGCCACCCTGAATCATATTTCACAGATCGTTTTCACCAATCATCACTAGCTCCGTTCCGTGTCACTGGTGTGGGATTCATTAAGACCCTCCTTTGACGGATCACTTCTTGTCGACATCAGCTCATTATCCAAGAAGTTGATCTAGGAACACCCCCTCAGTACTTTGAAGCTTGCATGCCTCAATCGCAAGTTTCTCACTCCCGGCGATAGGTATACATTAATGACCTTCGACCAGGAGACTTTGCGTGGTGTTCGACGTCAGATCCTATATTCACACCACGTCAATTGTGCTGCAGTACCTTGAGGGTTATCATCATTATCGGTGATTCCTCTCGCGCTTGTTAACAGTTTACATTATTGACTGGTAATCAAGCGATGTCTTTCCATGTTCGACTTCGAGAAATTCTCACATGGATCGACTTGTACTAATGTGAAGATCGGACAAGTTCGAAGACCCCGGATCTAGTTTCATCCATCCGGGCTGCGATATATATTTAGGAGATAAAAACATAGACATGTGCAGCAGATGATTATCCTACTAAAAGGATGATAATTAAAAGCAGAGAATTATCCGTCTCTTATCAGACGATCGTCTGTTTATGTACAACAAATGTATTTATAAAGCTGAGCATGGGAAATGCCCGCCTCAGCTAGATCATGAAAAGAAAGTATGAAAAGATAATGTATTGTATTGTATTTTGTTACAGGTCACCTCCCGGCGATTGAATGAACTTCGAATCCTCCTAATAAAGCATTTCACCCAATAAACGACCTCATACTTTAGGGGGCAACTGTTATAGACATTTTTGTGCCTTACAACATAGAGCATGAAATGTCAATAATCTAAGGGATCCAAAGTCCCTAAACAAGTTGTTCTTACCCTTAGAGGAACAAGGTCAGCAAACCACAGCACTACAGTTCAGTTCTCCACTAAAAAACACTCAAAAACAGGTCAGTTTTGGATCATTGCAGCTGCTCCAAAGGCTACCTGCGCTGCATAGCAGGTGCAACAAAGGCTACCTGCGTTGCATAGCAGGTAGAACAAAGGCTACCTGCGTTGGGCGTACTTGGACATGTGGAGGAATCTTTTTCTCAAAGTGCCAGTGCCCAGGAAGCTTCCAGAAAGACACTTGATCATAAGATTCGCCTAATGATGAGTTAAGAGCTTCTAAAACTCCAAGTGGAAGACAGAAACTCCAAGTGAAGAACTGAAGAACAACTAGAGTTGAAGAGGACAACAAGTCACACATCAAGCTGGCTTATCTTCACTCCAAAACTCTATATAAGGATCTCATCCCATGGGATCTGGAGGGCGGAATTCAGTGCAAAGAATCGCTGTTGGTTTGCAGCTGAGAGTATTGGGTGATTGCTTGAGGGAGGTGAAGAAGAGATTTCTCTCCGTCGGGAAGGTGATGCTGGATTGGACCTCTCATGGTTGTATCACCGCCTGAACCTTACTTCCATATATTAATAAAGCATTTGAGGTTCTTCTATTCGCATGTGTTTCAATGATGAATTGTCTTACTTGCGTCTTTGATTTATGCTAATCCTTGAATCATTTATGCATGCATGCCTCTTGTAGTTTCCTTTTCTTGTCTTATTTGCAGGATCTCGTGTAGCTGGGCCCGTGAAAAGACTTGGAGCTGGGAGCAAGCGGCAAACAAAGGAGATAGGATCGACCATTTGCGCAAGACATCGGTAAGTGGATCTATCCCTTTTATCTCTCGCAGGTCATAAAGAAGAAACTTTAGATAGCTTTGCTTTCAGTTGTTGCTAAGGAACTGTCACCCTTAGAGTGGGTTAGGGTCATTCCGAGTTGGATACTTTCCCCCACAACACTCCGACTATGCTATTGGGGCAGTTCTTACTCAACATGGGCATCTAATGGCTTACCATAGTGAAACACTTTCAGACGCAATAAGAAAGTACCCCACTTACGACAAAGAAATGTATTCCATTTTGTAGGCCTATCATCAATGGAAACATTACATTCTAGGAAAGGAAATGATCATCCATACAGACCACCGTCCTCTATAGTTCATACACACACAATGGAAGTTGCAGAATGATCGCCATCAAAAATGATCCACCTATCTGCAAAAGTTCCATTTGAACATTAAGTATAAGAAGGGAAGCACCAATAATGTCGTTGATTGCCTCAGCAGACCACCAGTCATGACACTGATCACTGTGCCCGATTGATGTGGGCACGAGACATCAAGTTGGTCGTATGTGTATAAGAGCGATCCAGAAGTTGGCAGCATATACCAGACACTCCTAGAAGGGAAGAAAGTTCCAAATTTTCACCTTCAGTATGCACTGTTATTCCACTTGGGACACATATGTGTTCCTTCAAGTGAGTGTGCCAAGATAAATTGGGAGGCACACTATAGTCGGGTCGTTGGACATTTCAGAGTAGAGAAAACAGTGGCGGTATTGCATAAATATTTTTATTGGCCAAAACTTCGTCAGGATGTTGGGAAGTACATTAGATCCTACACCATCTATGCCATTTGCCAAACCAATCATCAAGAAGTAAGGCTTGCATACTCCTCTACCTACTCCTCGCTAGCGGAAAAAATTGCAGCGTGAATCGGCGATTCTATGGTGTCCAGATAAGGATTTCCAACACATAGGAAGACATAAAATGGTCCTTCTGCTTCCAAAAACAGGTTATAATAAATATTTTGAGTTATATTGACCAAGTTATGTCCATTTTGATTCTGGATCAACATCCGGAGTGGGTTCTCATTGGAGATGTGCCCTCCCACCCCACTTTAGTAGGCAGTTGCTTCACATTCATCAGTTTCAGCATAACAGCATTCGTCTGGTGTTATTTGGAGACGTGCCCTCCCACCCCAAGCTATGTAGGCACCTGCTACTTCATCAACAACCAACATCATGCTTATGGGTCAACTGCACAAAATCTTTGTCATCGAAATCCATTTGCTAGGCTGCACACTGTTAGTATCACAGTTGGTCACAAGCATTATAGGGTATCTCTATCCTTGGATCTTCATTTTTCATGGTTATGGGTCATCCGCAAACCCACACTTCATTGAAGTCCATTTGCTAGGCCGCACACTGTCAATATCACAGTTGGTCACAAGCATCACAGGGCATCTCTATCCTCGGATCTTCGTTCATCATGGTTAGGGGTCATCCACAAACCCACACTTTATCGAAGTCCATTTGCTAAGCTACACACTGTCAGTATCACAATTGATCACAAGCATTATAGGGTATCTCTATCGTTGGATCTTCATTCATCATGGTTATGGGTTAACCACATAAAACCCTTCTCTTCAGTGGCTCTTCATATTCAACAAAGGCTTCGTAGGAGGGAACTTCACACAATGGGCACCATTGCTTCTTAAGGAGGGAGGAAAGATCCAAATGGAAAATGGCATCAACCCATTCACCCACCCATGTTATTCATCCACCCATGGAATTTACCCATGGTATTGTAAGTGGCATCCACTCATGGTATTTATCCACCCATGGTATTGTAAGTGACATCCACCCATGGTATTGTGATATCCACCCATGGTATTCATTCACCCATGGAATTAACCCATGGTACTATGACATCCACCCATGGTATTCATTCACCCATGGAATTGACCCATGGCATTGTAACTGAAAAATACTATAAGTAACAAGTCACATTTTGTAAAATGACAAATGGTCTGCCACAATGTAGCCTCTACAGTTATTATCGGTTTTAATAAAAGGTTTCTTTGTGGTTTTGTTTATTGGGCATTCTCCTCTTTTTATTCTGGAAATTTCAATTCTTCAGATCTTGGGGGCCTCCCCCACAAGATCCATTTCAATCTTTTATATCTTGTGGGCCTCCCACCAAGATCTGGATCACCTTGGGAATCTGTCTCCATGGATTATATTTCGGACCTTCCTTCTACTAAGCACGACAATGATTGTGTTTTCGTGTTCGTCAACAGATTCTATAAGATGACCATCATGGCAACAAGTAAGAAGAGTATCTCAGTAGAAGCCACTGTTAAGCTCTTCTTTGAGCGAGCGTGGGTACACTTTGGGATCCCACAGTCCATTATCTCAGATCGAGACAACAGATTCCTGTGTGTATTTTGGTCAAGTCTCTAGTCGATGCTGGATACAAAATTCACTAGGTCCACAGCTTTTCATCACCAAATTGATGGTCAAACAGAGGTTATCAACAAAATGATCATACACATTCTGCAAATTTACAACTCGAAGCATCCACGCACATGGGATGAAAGTCTCCCCTATGTCCAACACAGCTACAACAGAGCTCTCTAAAGCTCAAAAGGCCACAACCCCTTTCAGGTAGGGCTGGGATTTCAACAATTATGCCCTATTGATGTGGCCATACCATTTACAACCACTCAGGTAGATTTGGCTCACATGTAGTCCAAAGTTGAAAGGGCTAACAACTTCATTGAGCGCATTGAACACATCTGCCAACAAGTCCATGATATATTGGACAGGTCCAACGCTAAGTACAAGCAGCACTGATCCAGGTGGACATTGGTGGCCACCTGCCAAGTCCACTTGGACCCCCACCATTGTTTCTCTCAGCTTTTCAGTTTCCTTAATTGTAGCACAATTTACTATTTCTAGTAGTTTTTCGGGTCCTGAACTTCCAGAGCCGTTTTGAGGCCCTAAACGACGTTTTTGGGAAAAAAGGGAGCAACATGGGTCAAACGGAGATCATATGCCAAAATTACGACCCCGGGAAGTTGATGTACCAATTTACCCAAACGGGGCCCACAGTTTGGTGTTTCATCTTCTAGGGTTAGGTTTTTGGATGTTAGGGTTTTCCATTGTTTCTCAACAATAAATAGGCCTTCGAGCCTCATTGTAACACAGTTCAGAGGCATGTAGCCACCACATCTCTTCTCAGAGATAAGCTACCATCGCCCTAGCTGGTTTTTCCATTTCTGTTTGTTAGCATTTTTCAGTATTTCACATTAATGAAATGAATTATTATTTCCGCTATATATCTGTGTTTATGGTTATCTCTGTAATTTGTTGCGTTCCTGTTTAAATTCGGATCAGCGGTATCAGAGCGGTCTGCTTTTTTTCTTTGTTTTTCTTTATATGTCCCCAACGAGGTCAGGATATAAGGAGTTAGGGCTTGAACTGGTCAAACCTTGGCAAGACCAGCCTCACAAATCCCGACGGCCTCCCATGGCGAATAAAAAGAAAGACGAGTGGGCAGGAGATCCTATCAAAATCTTGCTAGAAGAAGCCCTCGAGCAACAAAGGAACGCGATGATGGACAACTTTTTCCAAGTCCTTCAACGGCTATCCAGATGCGACGCATCAGCTTATAGCAACTACTCTAGAAATGCCACACCCTTTAAGGTACAAGTTGATTTGGAAATACCCTTCTTCGAGGGTCAAATAGATGCAGATGTCGTAGATAAATGGTTAAATCTGCTAGAGGGTTATTTTTTTGTTCCTGATTTTCCAGTCGAGAAAAGATTATTTTCGCTCTTCTCAAAGCAACCCCCCATGTCAAGGACTGGTGGGAAAACTACTGTGAGTTGAAGGATGAAAGTATAGGCTCACTATTTTCAGCCACACCCACTTGGGATTCATTCAGGGATGCCATCAAGGAGTAGTACTACCCTATTGGAAGCTATGAGGATCAATACATAAAGTGGACCACACTGTGGTAGGGAAGGGACCAAGACGTGCCGAAGTTTACTAATATTTTCCATACCCTTCACACAAAGTTGCGTATCAAAGATTCAAAACAAGGGAAAGGTGCCCCCAAACCGTAGAACAAAGGACAAAGCCAAGGCGGGATGACCCAAGACAACCCGCCAAAGTTGCAAGCAAAGAACAATGTCGTGAAGCTGAAAAAGGACATGGGAAAGTGGTGTGAGTTCCATAAGAGCTCCACTCAAAACACAAGTGAGTGTCAGGCCAAGCAATCACTGGTGGCCTAGCTAAAGGTTTCATAATCAGATGCATGTTCCGATTCTGAGTCAGAACCCGACAAGGGGAATGACAAAGGGAAGTATATTATCAATGTAGAGCCCAACGCCACCATTGCCACCATGAAGATACAAAAGGAGGAACCCGAAGATCCAAAGGAGGAGGAGCATCTCTTCCACTTCCAGATGTGGTGAAGGGCTCCCCGCTACAGTTCATTGTCAACAACGAGAGCCAAAAGAACCTCATTTCGGCAGAGGTTGTGAAGTAGTTGGGCTTACCAACCATAGCACATCCACAACCGTACACCATTGGGTGGCTTCACCAAGGATGGGATCTTCACGTGAGCCAACAATGTTGCCTTCCATACAACATCAAGCCCTTAAAGGAAAGAAGAAGACGGTGGCCACCACCTCCAAAAAAGGCCCCTCCGCACGACAACTACAGATGGTCAAGGTCGTGGAGGAGTACGAGGACATCTTCACCTCCCTCGTAGGGGTTCCTCTGCACTTTCAGGTCAAGCACTCCATCGATCTGACCCCAGGTGCACCACTGCCCAATGGACCAATCTATCAGCGCTCCGTTCTGGAGAACAATGAAATCAAGAGGCAGATTCAGGAGTTGCTATAGAAAGGTCACATCTGTCCGAGTTCATCGCCCTATGGGAGCCCGATCGTGTTGGTACAGAAGAAGGATGGGACTTGGAGACTTTGTATTGACTATCAGGCGCTGAACAAGATCACTGTCCATAATAGGTACCCGATCCCACGGATTGATGACCTCCTGGACCAACTGAAGGGGGGAAAATATTTCAGCAAGATCGATCTGAAGTCAAGATATCACCAGGTACCAATTGAACCCTCCGATGTGTGGAAGACTGCCTTCAAAGCCAAGGAGGGCCTTTTTGAATGGTTGGTTATGCCTTTCAGATTGACGAATGCTCCTGCAACCTTCATGAGGCGAACGGATGACATCTTGTGGTCATTCACAAACTCATTTGTAGTGGTATACTTGGATGACATCATAATCTTCAGCCAGAGTTGGGAAGAGCACCCCCACCACATCCGACAGGTTCTCCAAACACTACGGCAACACAAGCTATGTGCCAATTTGGAGAAATGCACTTTTGGCATGACCCAAGTTCAGTATCTAGGATACATTATTGATGAACAGGGGGTGCATGTGGATCTAGCCAAGATCCAAGTCATTCAGGATTGGCCATCTCCAACCACTCTGACAGAGCTTCGCAACTTTCTAGGTCTTGCCAACTTCTACCGTAGGTTCGTATTGGGATTTTCTCATATCACTTGGCCCTTAAGTCAAGTCACCAAGGGAGGAGCGAAAGCAAAATTCTTTTGGTCTGAATCTCAACAGAAGGCATTCACAGAATTGAAAGATCACCTCTGCACAGCACCAGTGCTCGCATTACCAGATTTGCAACAGCCATTTGAGGTCAAGACAAATGCCTCTGACTATGCTATTGGGGCAGTCCTTACTCAACACAGGCATCCAGTGGCATGTCACAGTGGGACACTTTCAGACATAGTCCAGAAGTATCCCACTTATGACAAAGAGATGTATTCCATTGTGCAGGCCTGCCGAAAATGGAAGCATTACATTTTGGGGAAGGAAATAGTCATCCTCACAGACCACCGACCCCTACAGTTCATACAGACCCAAGAGAAATTTCAGAATGATCGCCATCAGAAGTGGTCCACATACCTGCAATAGTTCCATTTGAATATAAATTATAAGAAGGCACCAATAATGTTACAGATTTCCTCAGTCGATCACCGATCATGGCGTTAATCACCGTACTCAACTCTTGTGGGCACGAGACTTCTGATTGGCCACTTCTCTACAAAAGTGACCCAGAATTCGGTCACACATACCAGACACTCTTAGAGGGTCAGCATGTTCCAGATTTTCACCTCTAGGATGCCCTGTTATGCCACATGGGTCACCTTTGTGTTCCTTCAAGCGAACGTGCCAAGATGATTTGGGAAGCACACTATAGTCGGGTTGTTGGGCATTTCAGGGTCTAGAAAACGGTGGTAGTACTGCAAAAGTATTTTTGTTGGCCGAATCTTCGACAGGATTTTGGGAAGTACATCAGATCATGCAATTCCTGCACCATTGCCAAACCGACCATCAAGAAGAAAGGCCTCTATACCCCACTGCCTACCCCTAGTCGACCTTGGGAATCCATCTCCGTGGATTACATCTCAGGCCTTCCTTCTACTACGCATGGAAACAACTGTGTTTTTGTCGTCGTCGACAGGTTCTCGAAGATGGCCATTATGGCAGCCTGCAAGAAGAATATCACAGCAGAAGCCACTACTAAACTCTTCTTTGAATGAGTCTGGGTGCACTTTGGGATCCCACAGTCTATCATATCGGATCGGGACAGTCGGTTCCTCAGTACATTTTGTTCCAGTCTCTGGTCGATGTTGGACACCAAACTCACTAAGTCCACAACCTTCCATCCTCAAACTTATGGCCAGACAAAGGTTGTCAACAAGATGATTGTACACATTCTACGCATGTACAACTCAAAGCATCCACACACATGGGACGAGAGCCTCCCCTATGTTCAACACAGCTACAACCGAGCTCTTCACAGCTCAACTGGCCATAGCCCTTTTCAGGTGGGCTTGGGATTCCAGCCACTATGTCCCATTGATGTGACCATGCCATTTGCAGCTACTCACGTAGATTCAGCTCATGTCCAGTTCGAAATAGATAAGGCAACCAGATTCATTGAGCACATCCAATATATTTTCCAGTAGGTCCATGACATTCTACAGAAATCAAATGCCAAGTACAAGAAGTGACATGATCAACATCGGGTGCCACACAGGTTTCATATGGGCAACAAAGTCTGGCTGCATTTGCAAAAGGAACGCCTTACTGGAACCTATCGGACACTGAGACCACTCTGATATGGTCCTTACACCATTACCAAGGTTGTGGGAGACAATTCATTTGAGCTCAACATTCACCCATTCCTTTGCCTGCACATGTTCAATGTGGACCGCCTTCGACCATACTTTCCACCATTATTAGACACAGCAGACATTGTAGAACAACTCACACCCACAAAATTAAATCCAGATTACATGGAACAAGATGCCACTGATTGAATCATGGACACACAGATCAATCACACTCACTAACAGAATATCCAATTATATTGAGTTGTTAAAGCAGGCCAACTCCTTCACGAGGGCAAGTGGCTCACCAGGGACCAAGTTCAGCAAAAGTTTCCTCATCTCATGGAGGAACTCAACGCAATGGGGACCATTGCTTCCTAAGTGGGGAGGAATGATCCAGGTGGATATTGGTGGCCACCCACCAAGTCCACTTGGACCCCCACCATTGTTTCTCTCAGCTTTTTAGTTTCCTTAATTGTAGCATAATTTACTATTTTTAGCATTTTTTTGGGTCCTGAACTTCTGGAGCTGTTTTGAGGCCCTTAACAAAGTTTTTTGGGAAACCTGGGAGCAACATGGGTCCATGGACCGATGTTTCTCTTCCCAAAGTTTTAGTTCTCAAATAGATCTTTCTAACGAGATATTGTGCGCGTCAAACGGAGATCATATTCCAAATTTACGACCCTGGGAAGTTGATGTACCAATTTACCCAAACGGGGCCCACAGTTTAGGGTTTTCCATTGTTTCTCAACAATAAATAGGCCTTCGAACCTCATTGTAACACAGTTCAGAGGCATGTAGCCGTCACATCTCTTCTCAGAGATAAGCTACCATCCCCCTAGCTGGTTTATTTCCATTTCTGTTTGTAAGCATATTTCAATATTTCACATTAATGAAATGAAGTATTATTTCACTACATCTCTTTGTTTATGGTTATCTTTGTAATTTGTTGTGTTCCTGTTTAAATTCGGATCAAGTGCCATGATCAACATCGACTATCGCACAAGTTCCAGGTGGGTGACAAGGTTTGGCTCCATTTGCAGAAAGAGCACCTTGCTTGGCCCCACTGAAAACTTCGCTTGCTCTGATATGGGCCATACACCATCACCAAGGTCGTTGGTGACAATTCCTTCGAGCTCAGCATCACACCATTCCTTGGTCTGAACCTAGTGTTCAATGTAGACCGCCTTCAGCCATACCTCCCACCATTGTTGGACATATCTAACATTGCAAAATAGTTCAAACCAACAAAGCTAAACCCGGACTACATGGAACAAGCCACCACTGATTAGATCATGGACACACAGATCAAGAGCACTCATCAGCAGAATATCCAACTATATCGGGTTGTCAATGTTGGCCAACTCCTTCACTAGGGCAAGTGGCTCACCAGGGACGAAGTTCAACAGAAGTTTCCCCATCTCATGGAGGCACTCAATGCAATGGGACCATTTCTTCCTAAGGGAGGAGGAATGATCTAGGTGGATATTGGTGGCCACCTGCCTATTCCACTTGGACCCCCAACACTGTCTCTTTCAGTTTTTTGGTTTCCTTAAATGTAGCACAATTTACCAATTTTCGCAATTTTTTGGGTCTTGAACTTTTTGAGCCATTTTGAGGCCCTAAACGGTGTTTTTAGGGAAAACATAGAGATCGGAAACATCCCAAACCAACTTGGTTATTTAGTTTTAGCCTTCTCTTTGACATCTTCGAAACGAGGTATTACGATAGTGAAACAGAGATCGTATGCCAAAGTTACGACCCCAGGAAGTTGATGTACCAATTTACCCAAACAGGGCCCATAGTTTTGGCGCTTCATCTCCTAGGGTTAGGTTTTTGGATGTTTAGGGTTTTCCAATGTTTCTCAATAATAAATAGGCCTTTGAGCCTCATTATAACACAGTTCAGAGACATGTAGCCGCCACATCTTTCCTCAGAAATAAGCTACCATCACCCAAGCTATCTTATTTCCATTTTGTTTGTAAGCATAGTTCAATATTATTTTCCATTAATGAAATGAAGTGTTTTTCTGCCGCATCTTTGTGTTTATGATTATAATTGTAAGTTGTTGCATTCCTGTTTAAGTTCAGATCAATGGTATCAGATCGATCTGCTCTTCCTCTATTTTTCTTTGCATGTCCCCAACAAAGTCAGGGTATAACGAATTAGGGCTTGATCTGGTTGAACCATTGCAGGATCAGCCTCGCAAAATCCGACGACCTCCCATGGTGGAAGAAAAGAAAGATGAGGTGGCAGGAGATCCTTTCAAAATGTTGCTCGAAGAAGCTCTCGAGCAATAGAGGGACGCGATGATGGATAACTTTGTCCAGATCCTTCGATGGCTACCCACAAGCGATGCATCTTCATCCATCAGCCACTCTGGAGGCACCACTCCTTTTGAGGTACAAGTTAACTCCAATATTCCCATATTCGAAGGCCTGATAGATGAAGACGTCATAGATAAATGGTTAAATCTATTGGAAGGATATTTTTTAGTTCATGACTTTTCCAATAAGGAAAAATTACATTTGCACTTCTCAAAGCTACCCCACACGTCAAGGACTGGTGGGAAACATACTATGAACAAAATGACGAGAGTGAACCCTCGTTGTTTTCAGCTGCACCCACTCGGAATTCTTTCCGAGATGCCATCAAGGAACAATATTACTTTTTCGGGAGTTATGAAGATACATACATAAAGTGGACCATGCTACGACAAGGAAGGGATCAAGATGTGCCAGAGTTCACAAATACTTTCCATACCCTTCGCACAAAGCTAGGTATCAAGGGTACTGAGCAGCATTTGCTGCTCAAGTACCGCAGCTGTCTACACAAGTACATCCAGGACGAGATGGAGTTCTTGGACATTTCCTTGCTCGGCACGACGTATCGGTACGTTGTAAAGATTGAGCAGAATTTTAAATAGAAGAAGCAGAACTTTGGAGCTACGAATCCAAAGCAAGGAAAAGGCACCCCCAAACCACAAAACAAGGGACCAAGTAAAGGCAAGGCTAAGTAAGACAACCTGCCAAAGCTACAAGAAAAGAAAAACACCACAAAGATGAAGAAAGACACAGGAAAATGGTGTGAGTTCCATAAGAGCTCCACTCACAATACAAGTGAGTGTCGGGCCAAGCAGTCATTGGTGGCTGAGTTGAAGGCTTCTGAATCAGATGCAGGTTCTGACTCTGAATCAAAAACTGATAAGGGGACTGATAAAAGGAAGCAGACTATTGATGCGAAGTCCATTGCCACCATGGCCACCACAAAGATCCATAAAATTGAGCCTGAAGATCCAGAGGAGGGGAAATGCCTCTTCCACTCACAGATGTGGGTGAAGGGTTCTCCGTTGTAGTTCATTGTCGATAGCGGGAGCCAAAAGAACTTCATTTCAATAGAAGTCGTGAAGTGGATGGGCCTAAAGACTATAGACATCCACAATCATACACCATTGGGTGGCTTCACCAAGGACGAGATCTTTGCATCAGCTAATAGTGTCGCGCATCAAGCCCTTCACGGATGAGGTATTGTGTGACATTTCTCCTCTTGAAGTTTTTGATGTATTGTTAGGACAACCATACTTTTGGAAGCGACATGTTGTATATGAGTCTAGACCTCACTTTGTGATTATTACTTTGGCTAATAAGTTGTACAGGATACCGGAGGTAGCCCCACCTACCGCCATCTCTTTGATCACTGCAAATAAATGCAGTAAGATCATTTCCCAAACCAGGAAATTTGTTTTCCTTATGATTCACCCCCAAGGCAAGAAGAAGGTTGTGGCCACGGCTTCCAAGCAGGGCTCCTCTGCACAACAACAACAGATGGACAAGGTTGTGGAGGAGTACAGGGACATTTTCGCCTCACCCACTGGGGTACCTTTGCACTGTTAGGTCAAGCACTCCATCAATCTGACCCGGGCGCACCACTGCCTAATGGAACGATCTATCGACGCTCTTTTCTGGAGAATGATAAGGTCAAGAGGTAGATTTAGGAACTACTATAGAAAGGGCACATTAAGCCAAGATAGTCACCCTGTTGGAGTCCGATTGTATTGGTACAGAAGGATGGGACTTGGAAACTATGTATTGACTATCGTGCGCTCAACAAGATCACTGTTGGGAATAGGTACCCAATCTCGTGGATTGATGAGCTTCTGGACTAGCGCAAGGGGGCCAAATATTTCAGAAATATTGACTTGAAGTTAGGTAATCACCACGTGCCTATCGAACCCTCCGATGTGTGTAAGACTGCCTTCAAATCCAAGGAGGGCCTTTTTGAATGGTTGGTCATGCTGTTTGGAATGACAAACGTCCCTGCAACCTTCATGAGACTGATGTACGACATCTTGCGGCCCTTCACCACTGCATTCATGGTGGTGCATCTAGATGACATCTTGATCTTCAACTAGAGTTGGGAAGAACACCTCCACCATATTTGACAAGTCCTTCAAACCCTTCGACAACACAAGCTGTGTGCTAAATTGGAGAAATGCACCTATGGCCTGTCCCAGGTTCAATATGTGGGGTACATCATTGATGAGGAGGGTGTACATGTGTGTTATAGACATTTTTGTGCCTTACAACATGAAGCATGAAATGTCCATAATATAAGGGATCCAAAGTCCCTAAACATGTTGTTCCTACCCCTAGAGGAACAAGGTCAGCAAACCACAGCACTGAATAACAGTTCTCCACCTGAAAACACTCAAAAACAAGGAAATTCTGGATCATGTCAGCTGCTCCACTGAGCATCTGTGCTGAATGTCAACTGCTCCACTGTCTACCTGCGTTGAATGTCAACTGCAAAGAAGGCTACCTGCGCTAGGCGAATTGGGACATGTGGCACAGTCATTCCTCAAGGTGTCAATGCCCAGGAAGCTTCCAAAATGACACTTGGATCAAGGAATTCGACTGGTGATGAGTAAGAGGGTCTAGATCTCCAAGTGGAAGCAAGAACCTCCAAGTGGACTCAAGAACTGAAGAATAACTGAAGTGAGAGAGGACACTAGTCAGCTCTCAAGCTGACTCATCCTTTCTCCAAAAATCCTATATATAGATCTCTCTCATGAGGTCTAGGGAGGCTGGAATCTAGTGAATGTAAAGAATTGCTGTTGGTTTGAGTATAGAGATATTGGGTGATTTGCTTTGAAGGAGGTGAAGAGGAGATTTCTTTCTGCTGGATTGGGCCTCTCATGGTTGTATCACTTCCTGAACTTTACTTCTTCCATTAATAAAGCATTTGAGGTTCTTCTATATGCATGTGTCTCAATGGTGTATTGTCATACTTGTGTATTTGATTTATTCTAATCCTTGAATCAATTATGAATGTATGCTTCTTGTAGTTTCCCTCTTTTGTCATTTTGCAGGATCTTGGTGTAGCTGGGCCAGTGAAAGAGCAAGGAGCTGGGAGCAAGCAGCAAAGAGAGAAGATTGGATCAATCATTAGCGAAAGACATCGGTTAGTGGATCTCTTTCTCCCCTCTTTTACATCTCATAAAGAAGTAATATCAAATCACTTTGCTTCGATTGTTGCTGAGGTACTATCACCCTTAGAGTGGGATAGGGTCATTCCGTATTGGATACTTTTCCCAACAACAAATTGGTGACTCCACTAGGGATCGTATCTTGTTGGTTGTTTGTGTTTTTGCTATTCATTTCATAAACACAGGGAGTACCGAATCGAACTGCATTTGGATCTTTCAAATGCAAAGTAGAGGGCAACTACTCTAGCTCAGTTCTAGGCATGTTTATGATTTGAAGAGCTGATCCACAAGGACTCTGAATAGCTCTTAGTGATAGCTTTTCATCCTCCTTTTCATCCTTTAGTGTGTACTTGATTGATAGCTTCTGATTTGGCCAAAAACTGTTGATTTTTGGGCAATCTGTAACCCGGAAACTGAGAAAAACGAGAGTTTTTCTCTTCATTGCAGGCACTGTGAAGGCAGTCTGCATTTCATCGCAGGTCCCGAAGGGGCTACCTGTGCTGAATGTCAAACTGAAAGTGTTCTACCTGCGCTGAACCAGTTAGGCCTTGTGCAACTGGGGTTCCCTGCTTTCTGTTGCCCTGTTTTCATCCTTGTTTTTGCAGCCTGTTGTCAGTTAATGTACCTATCTGAAACCACCTTTCTTTGCCACTATTCCGCCTCGGTTGTATAAAGAAACTATGTTTGTTCTTTGTGTATTTCTTACATCATTTGCAGTTTCCCATAACGAAAGTGAACTAGTCTTGTTGTGGCCTCTTAGATCTAGACCTGTGATAAAGTGTCGTTTTGATCTTAAGAGTTAGTTTGTTTGTTGTTCATAGCTGATTGAGCTTTTGCTTTCATCATATGGTTTGAATTTATATATTTCTAGTGTTGAAACAAGTAAATCTTAAGGTGTCTTTTGATTTTGGACAAGCTTGTTTTCTTTCACTTGAAATCGAATTCAAAATTATACAACAGCTTTCTTTTTGTAGTACATCAACATTAAGAAAGAGAAAAGAAATACCTGCATTGTGCATGTGCATTTTGACAGTTTGCATGTTGATTTAGGAAAAAGGGCATTAGTGTGTGCTCTATGATCTATGTGAAAAGATGATGTCTTTCTTTTCCCTCAGTAGTTAAGATTTTCATAAGTTGAAAGATTGAAAAGCTTGCTTATCATCTTAGACTACATTTAGGAGTTGTACCATACATCTCGTGGTGATCCATAAAGGCAAACTGCTAAACAAGATCAACCTTAAAATAAATTGAATTTACATAACAACGCTTTGAAACATAACGCAAACACATAGAGGTCTAAGCTAGAGACGTGTTCCGGCGTCGTTAAACGTGATATCTTAGCGTTGAGTGGTTGGGTGATTCCTCCATGGTGAAGCGATAAGTATCAATACGGACTTGTGCTCCCACGTACCGTCGCGTATATATTGGGAGACCCCTATAGGAACAAAGCCTTTATCCATAGGAAATCGTGTCGGCCGCCCTACTGATCGCAATGCAGTGAACACAGCATTCACGAAGATCGACCACTCGTGCCGTAAAACGTATTCTGTGGTTTTGCGAAAAGTTTGGCACACCCTCTGCCTAGAACTCCAGAGTAGTTTCTTTTGGCCCTTTTCAAACTCTATAACTGAAAAAGTTCATCCGAGCATTTGTCACTTCGGGCTCGTTAAAACATCGAAGGAGACTAGAGTCATCTTTAGCTTTTTCTCGACTCTTAAAAAGTGAAAAAGCAAGTTGTGTCTAAAGCGTCGTTATAAAATTTATTTTAAACGGAACATAATCACCTCCTATTCCTGCGTTGATCTGTAGGTCGAGAACATGGAACGCACCAACCAAGGAATTCCACATGATGGAATCCTAGTCCTTTCTCCTCTTGGGGAGAAGTTGGTGCGCCCCACATGGCCACATTGTCACTTCCAGGACTGAAAATTGGCCTGCCAATTTGGCTATTCTCAACCAATGTAGTTTAGAACACCATGGTTCCTGAACAGTCGAGTCAACAGTTAGATCAGTCTAGAGCTGCCCACCAGCCTTCTACTTCCTATAACTCTTCCTCCAATCCTTCATCTTCGCAAGGTAGAGCCGGCAAAAGCCAAGCTCCCATGGAGAAGAAGGAGAAGAAGAAGAGAGAGAAGAAGAAGAAGGAGCCTAAGGCGACTGGGGGCAAGCAAAAGACATCTGACAAAAATCCATACACAGCACATACCGGGCCTAAATCGCCATGTGTCATATGTAGAGGAGACCACTTCCATAGAGATTGTCCCTGTATTCCCCGAATACTAAGGGACTGGTCCCCTCGTTTGCACAGTTCGGGAGCATCAACCTCTGATAGCCATGTTGAATGCTTACCATCAACCAGCGAAAGTGAAGGTTCAAGACAAAGAGGGGCAGCAAGATCCCCCTGCAGACTATGTGAAGGCGATCACGCCATCCACCGTTGTCCCTTCTTAGATGAAGCGAAGAGAGTTTTGGAAGATCGTCCGGTTTCACCGTTGAGACTTCCTCCTCGATACAAAAAACTCGTGCCAAGTCCTTCGTTGGTTGAAAATACAGCTGGCCCGCTCAAGTGGTCAGCTGAAGCGTCAGTCATTGAAAATGAACCTACTGAATCCAGACCGGACGAAAGTCCAAAGGTCGAAACGACAGTTGACCCGGTTCTCCCTTCAGAAGGTTCATCTTCAAATGACACCGTCACTGAAGATTCATCTTCAAATGACACCCTCACCGAAGAGAATAAGAATGACACCATCCAGATTCTTTTCATCAACACAGACTCTGATGAGCATCAGGGCAATGCGCCCATTCCTTTATCACAGGAAGGAACATCGTCAGGGTCATATCCGGCCGTGTATTCGGTCCCACCACCAAGCAACCTGGTTGTGTCCTTTGATTGGAACCAACTAGGCAGACCCCGGTTGCCAGCCAGTATACCATTTAGAATCATAGTCCAAATATACAGAATGGTAATGGTTGGCACTATCATTGATGAAGGGGCGTCTGTGAGTATCCTTTCCTCTATTGCTTGGAAAGCACTGGGTTTCCCGGCGCTTTTTCTTGAGATAAGAAATCTCTCAGGTTTCGATAAAGGAACCAGTCGACCATTAGGGATCCTCCCCAATGTGCCTGTTACATTGAAAGGGAAGACCGTTCAAATGAACGTGATGGTCGTTCAAGGACCCTTGGATTATAACCTACTCCTTGGACGAGACTATATATATTGCATGGGAGCTATAGTCTCCTCACTCTTTAGAGTAATGTGTTTTCCACACGAAGGAAGAATGGTCAAGCTCGCAGACCAACTTTCATTTCCGGGATCACGCATCGCAAATAGTCACATACCAACCCTGAATGGTCTATTCAATCAAGAAATGTCTCCACCCCCAGTCCTCCTTCCCGATGAGTGCGAATGATTCGGAAAGATGGGACTGGAACCCAGGGGGCATGCATCCTGGTCTGCTTTAGGCAGAAAAAACCCTGGGTATAAGGTAGAATTTTCGCGAGAGAATATGACTAGTTCGTACCCCGTCCGTGATTGGAAGAGGGGTTGTTCTAGAATAGGATTCTTTTGTCAAAGTTACGTGTTTGACAACAGTCATTCACCCTTGTCTATTTCGGTAGGCATTGCCGAGGAAGAGTTTTGTTTGAAAGATTAAGGAGACAATCTTTGGGTAACTAGAAAGAGGTAAGCCTCACCCTTTAAAACAAATGTTTTGACGGATAAGTAGGGGCAGCCTTGAAATTGTACTTTATACCTGGGGGCATGCAAACCTTTTGGAGTGCAAGCTAAGAGCGGTTATTTATCTATTTTTTTAGATTAGCCGTTTCCGAACTTGCATTAAGAAAGGATGATATGGAGTAAAGCTTAGTGAAGATGAAACTCCTTAAAAAATAGAGATCTCATAGGGGACATTTATTATCTTATGACTGGTATAATCGAGCAGTTTTAGCATAAAGTTCATGCTCGTTAAAAAATAAACGCAAGATCCGAGCAGTTTTAACGCGGTCTTCATGCTCGTTAAAAAATAAATAAAAGCAGTGAGCAATGTTTCCTCCAGAGTTTAAGCTCATTTTTATCTAAAAAAAGAACCTATCCCGGTAAATAACCACTGTGATCGTAAATTTATCAGCCATAAAAAGCCTTGGTCGTGTTTTGCACCTGCCACCTCCACTTTCATTTTGGCCGATCGTTCACCTCCATATGATTGTTTACCCATTTTGAGGAACAGCTGCGAAGAGTGATTTCACCTAGCCATCCTTGTGACACTGCCGTGATTGGAAAATTCCAACCTGTACCTGGAATCTGCTGCTATCCCTGTTTATCACTCGTTCCTCAAAAGACGAGTCTTCTTTAAGCTCTTTTCAACTGACTCGTAAAATATGAAAATTTTGCCGAGTTTTGGCCTTCCAGCTCGTTAAAGTGACCGGAAGAGCAATCCCTCCTCTAGATTTTAATCTTTTTGGACCTGAGGGATTATTGCACAAAAAGGTCGAGCGCTTGTTTTATTCGGCTCGTTAAAATTATCGAAAACTCATCCCTTCTGTATTGTTTTATACTTTTTCGGACTTAAGGGATTAGATGAAGAAAAAGGAATTTTGGAGTTGACTTTATGTACCTTTTTAGACTCTCTAAAAATGAAAAGGACCGAGTTTTCCTTGTCGTTAGACTCGTTAAAATGATTAAATAGCGACAAACTTGTCTTTAGACGAGAACGAGTTTCCCTATCGCTAAGCTCGTTAAAACATAGCGATGGGCCTGCCCGAAGGGCAGGTTATAGAACAAGCATATGTTATCCTCCTCAAGCTTGACAAAAATAAAGAGGTACTGGTCAGAAATGACTGGGGAAAAATTTGGAGAACCTCAAAGCTTTAATGGTAGCAAGTCGCTCTTGAACATGACACTTTTCTTCCGTACCACATCGGGTTGGGTTGTTTCATTCACCGGTCTCATCACCATGGTCTCGCCAAACCATCCACATTTGGGGTAATGCTACTGATCCATCGCATCAGTGTCGTTATATGTTCAAGAGATGTTGTTCAGAAAGAGTCAACAGTGTCCCATCCACTGCCATACATTATCCTTCATCCATCCATGATCGCCACCTTGAATCATATGTCACAGATTGTTTTCACCTCCATTAAAATCATTAGCTCCGCTCCGTGTCACTGATGTGGGATTCATTAAGGCCCTCCTTTGACGGATCGCTTCTTGTCGACTTCAACTCATTATCCAAGAAGTTGATCTAGGAACACCCCCCTCAGTACTTTGAATCTTGCATGCCTCAATGGCAAGTTTCTCACTTCCGGCGACAGGTATACGTCAATGACCTTCGACCAGAAGATTTCGCGTGGTGTTCGACGCCAAGTCCTATTTTCACACCACGTGAATTGTACTGCAGTACCTTGAGGGTCATTATCATTATCGGTGATTCCTCTCACGCTTGTTAACGGTTTACATCATTGACCGGTAATCAAGCGATGTCTTTCCATGTTCGACTTCAGCGCAATTCTCACATGGATCGACTTGTACTTAGAGTGAAGATCGAACGAGTTTGAAGACCCCGGATCTAGTTTCATCCATCCGGGCTGCGATATATATTCAGGAAATATAAAGACATTTGACATGTACATCATTGCAGCAGATGATCATCCTACTCAAAGGATGATAATTTCAGCAGAGAATTATCATTCTACCGTCAGACGATCGTCTGTTCGATGTACTAAAATGAATTTATAAAGCTGAGCATGGGAATGCCCGCCTCAGCTAGATCATGAAAGCAGAATGAAAAATAATGTATTGTATTTTATTTTATTACAGGTCACCTCTCAGCGATTGAATGAACTTCGGATTCTCTTGATAAAGCATTTCACTCGATAAACGACCTCATACTTTAGGGGGAAACTGTTATAGACATTTTTGTGCCTTACAGCATGAGGCATGAAATGTCCATAATCTAAGGGATCCAAAGTCCCTAAACATGTTGTTCCTACCCCTATAGGAACAAGGTCAGCAAACCACAGCACTGAATAACAGTTCTCCACCTGAAAACACTCAAAAACAAGGCAATTCTGGATCATGTCAGCTGCTCCACTGAGCATCTGCGCTGAATGTAAACTGCTCCACTGTCTACCTGCGCTGAATGTCAACTGCAAAGAAGGCTACCTGCGCTCGGTGAATTGGGACATGTGGCACAGTCATTCCTCAAGGTGTCAATGCCCAGGAAGCTTCCAAAATGACACTTGGATCAAGGAATTCGACTGGTGATGAGTAAGAGGGTCTAGATCTCCAAGTGGAAGCAAGAACCTCTAAGTGGACTCAAGAACTGAAGAATAACTGAAGTGAGAGAGGACACTAGTCAGCTCTCAAGCTGACTCATCCTTTCTCCAAAAATCCTATATATAGATCTCTCTCATGAGGTCTAGGGAGGCTAGAATCTGGTGAATGTAAAGAATTGCTGTTGGTTTGAGTATAGAGCTATTGGGTGATTTGCTTTGAAGGAGGTGAAGAGGAGATTTCTTTCTGCTGGGAGGTGATGCTGGATTGGGCCTCTCATGGTTGTATCACTTCCTGAACTTTACTTCTTCCATTAATAAAGCATTTGAGGTTCTTCTATATGCATGTGTCTCATGGTGTATTGTCATACTTGTGTATTTGATTTATTCTAATCCTTGAATCAATTATGAATGTATGCTTCTTGTAGTTTCCCTCTTTTGTCATTTTGCAGGATCTTGGTGTAGCTGGGCCAGTGAAAGAGCAAGGAGCTGGGAGCAAGCAGCAAAGAGAGAAGATTGGATCAATAATTAGCGAAAGACATCGGTTAGTGGATCTCTTTCTCTCCTCTTTTACATCTCATAAAGAAGTAATTTCAAATAGCTTTGCTTCGATTGTTGCTGAGGTACTATCACCCTTAGAGTGGGATAGGGTCATTCCGTATTGGATACTTTTCCCAACAACAATGTGGACCCATCCAAGATACAAGTCATTCAAGATTGGCCAGCCCCAACCACTCTAACAGAGCTCTGCAAATTTTTGGGTCTTGCCAATTTCTACCGCAGGTTTGTTTTGGGGTTCTCTCATATCTATTGGTCTTTAAGTCAAGTCACCAAGGGTGGAGCAAAAGCAAAGTTCTTTTGGTTGGAAACCCAGTAGCGAGCGTTCTCCGAGTTGAATAATCACCTTTGTTGCCAGTGCTCACATTGCCAGACCTGCAACAACCATTTGAGATTGAGACGGATGCCTCCGACTATGCTATTAGGGCAGTTCTTACTCAACATGGGCATACAATGGCTTACCATAGTGAGACACTTTCAAACACATTCCGAAAGTACCCCACTTACGACAAAGAAATGTATTCCATTGTGCAGCCTTGTCGTCAATGGAGGCAAGAAGGAAACAATCATCCACACAGACCACTAGCCTCTACAGTTCACATAGACACAAGGGAAGTTGCAGAACGGTCACCATCATAAATGGTCCACCTATCTGCAACAGTTCCATTTGAACATAAAGTATAAGAAGGGCAACACCAATGATGTCGTTGATTGCTCAACAGAGCACCGGTCATGGCACTGATCACTATGATCGACTCTTGTGGGCACGAGACATCGGGGTGGCCACATGTTTACAAGAGCGATCCAAAATTCGGCAGCATATACTAGACACTCTTGGAAGGGAAGAAAGTTCCAAATTTTCACCTTCAGGATGCACTGTTATGCCACTTGGGACACATATTTGTTCCTTCAAGTGAGCGTGCCAAGATGATTTGGGAGGCACACTACAGTCAGGTTGCTCGACATTTCGGAGTAGAGAAAACAGTGGCAGTATTGCAGAAGTATTTTTATTAGCTGAAACTTCATCAAGATGTTGAGAAGTACATTAGATCCTGCACCGCCTGCGCCATTGCCAAACTAACCATCAAGAAGGAAGGCCTATATACTCCTCTACCTACTCTTAGGCGGCCTTGGGAATCTGTCTCCATGGATTATATGTCAGGCCTTCCTTCTACTAAGCACGACAAGGATTACGTTTTCGTGGTCGTCGATAGATTCTCTAAGATGGCCATCATGGTGGCCTGAAAGAAGAGTATCTCAACAGAGGCCACTGTTAAGTTATTCTTTGAGCGAGTTTGGGTACACTTTGGGATCCCACAATCCATTACCTCAAATCAGGACAACAGATTCCTGAGTGCATTTTGGTCAAGTCTCTGGTCGATGCTGGATACAAAACTCACTAAGTGCACGACTTTCCATCCCCAAACTAATGGTCAAACAAAGGTTGTCAACATAATGATCATACATGTTTTGTGTATGTACAACTCGAAGCATCCACGCATATGGGATGAAAGTCTCCCCTATGTCCAACACAACTACAACAAATCTCTCCACATCTCAACAGGCCATAACCCCTTTCAGGTAGGGCTGGGATTTCAACCATTATGCCCCATTGATGTGGCCATACCATTTACATCCACTCAAGTAGATTCAGCTCACTTACAGTCTGAAGTTGAAAGGGCTAACAACTTCATTAAGAGCATTCAACACATCCGCCAACAGGTCCATGATATATTGGACAGGCCCATGATATATTGGACAGATCCAATGGTAAGTACAAGCAACACAATGATCGACATCGAGTGTCGCACAAGTTCCATGTGGGCAACAAATTTTGGCTTCATTTGCAGAAATAGCGCCTTGCTGGACCCCACCGCAAGCTTTGCCCACTCCAATATGGGCCATACACCAGCACCAAGGTCGTCGGTGACAATGCCTTCGAGCTCAGCATCCCACCGTTCCTTGGTCTGCACCCAGTGTCCAATGTAGATTTCCTTCGACCATACTTCCCACCATTGTTGGACATATCTGACATTACTTAACAACTCACACCAACAGAGCTAAACCTAGACTGCATGGAACAGGCCACCACTGATCGGATCATGGACACATAGATCAAGAGCACTCACCAGAAGAAGATCCAAATATATCGGGTTGTCAAAGCTGGCCAACTCCTTCACCGGGGCAAGTGGCTCACCAAGGACAAAGTCCAACAGAAGTTTCCCCATTTCATGGAGGCACTCAATGCAATGGGGACCATTGCTTCCTAAGGGGGGAGGAATGATCCAAGTGGATATTGGTGGCCACCTGCCTATTCCACTTGGACCCCCAACATTGTCTCTTTCAGTTTTTCAGTTTCCTTAATTGTAGCACAATTTACTATTTTTGGCAGTTTTTCGAGTCCTGAACTTCTAGAGCCGTTTTGAGGCCCTAAACGGTGTTTTTAGGTAAAACGAAAAGACTGAAAACATCTCAAAAAAGCTTGCCCATTTTTTTTTGGTTTTCTCTTAGAGATCTTCGAAACGAGGTATTATGATAGCCAAACAGAGATCGTATGCCAAAGTTACGACCCCGGGAAGTTGATGTACCAATTTACCCAAATGGGGCCCACAGTTTTGGTGCTTCATCTCTTAGGGTTAGATTTTTGGATGTTTAGGGTTTTCCATTGTTTCTCAATAATAAATAGGCCTTTGAGCCTCATTGTAACACAATTCAGAGGCATGTAGCCACCACATCTCTCCTCAGAGATAAGCTACCATCACCCGAGCTATCTTATTTCCATTCTATTTGTAAGCATAGTTTAATATTTTTTTCCATTAATGAAATGAAGTGTTTTTCTGCCGCATCTCTATGTTTATGATTATATCTGCAAGTTTTTGTGTTCTTGTTTAAGTTCGGATCATGATAACCAAATGAAATTGTTGTAGAAAACCCATCCATCTGAAATAGCATGACTGCTGCAACTTTGATTGTGACTGTACATACTTCAATGGTTGATGGTCAGTATGGATGATGGTCTCCTTTCCCATCAAATAATGCTTCCATTTCTTAACACTTTGTACCAATGCATAGATTTCTTTGTCATATGTGGGATAGTTAGTTACAGCTCCATTAAAGATTTCAGAATGAAATGAAATGGGCTTACCATGCTACAATAGAACTGCTCCCATGGCATAATCGCTTGCATACGTTTGAATCTCGAATAGTTCTCTAAGATCCAGAAGTGCTAATACCGGTGCTGAACTTATATTTTGCTTCAAAGCATCAAATGATTTATGTTGTACATCTCCCCAATGGAAGACTTTTTTGACACTTTTCAATGCATGTAATGGAGCTGCAATGGAAGAAAAATTAGCAATAAACTTTCTCCAATATTGTGCTACCCCTAAAAAGCTTCTTACCTCTGTAACTATATTGGGCTTGGGCCAATTCAGAATGACCTCAACCTTAGAGGGGTCTATCTTCAACTCACCTCCTCCAACAATGTGTCCCAAATACACTAAAGAAGTCTTGCCAAATTCACACTTCGACATCTTTAAAAACAACTATTCTTTTCTCAAGACATCAAGTACTTTGTTTACATGCATGACATGTTCATCTCTTGACTTGCTGAATATGAGGATATCATCTAAGTAGACAATGAAAAAATCATCTATAAATGGTCTCAATACATCATTCATTACCCTCATGAAAGTAGTTGGAGCATTTGTAAGACCGAAAGGCATAACAAGCCACTCAAACAATCCTTGTTTAGTTTTAAATACAGTTTTCCAAATGTCTTCTTCAGCTATCCTAACTTGATGATAAACACTTCGTAATTCTAACTTAATGAAATACTTTGTATACCTCAACTGATCAAGAAAATCATGAATTCTTGGGAGTGGATAACGATTCTTTACCATGATTTTTTTCAGTGCATGGAAATCCACATACATGTGCCAAGTTCCATCCTTCTTTGGCACTAAGACAATGGGTGAACCACATGGCCAAGTAGATGGGCGTATGATACCTTTGCTCAACAATTCTTGCATTTGCTTTTTGATTTGCAAACTCTCCATAATAGACATGCGATACATGCCAATGTTCGGAAGTGGAACATCCTGTTGCAACTAAATCTCATGTTGAATTCCCCTCTTGGGAGGTAACCCCTTTGGTTCCTGAAACATCTCGTCATGCTTTCTTACCACATCAAACAAATCAGATTTCAATTTATCATCACAACCTTCAAAAGATTCATAATTAATATCATTCTTTTTCTTGATCATGAGAAGAACAAAATTTTTACTTTCATTTACTAGTCTCTTCATCTGTCGTGCATTAACCAAAGAAATGTTCAGCTTTTTGCGATGAGCTCTCACTATGTACTCCACCCCATTCTTAAGCCATATGTATTTGTTGTCATAGTCATAGAATACTGCTTTTCTATCATATAAATAAGGACTACCCAAAATGATTCTTGAGATGTCAAGTGGAACTACATCTAACTCAACTTCATCAATGAACTTTTCTGTAATGGCGAACTTGAATAAACACTTACTTGTAACCTATAAGTTTGCATTGTTAACTATATAACCCAATGGATATGGCTTATGATGAGGTACAATTTCAAAGTTTACTTTTTTAACCAAGTCTTCTGAAATCAAGTTTGATTGTGACCCACTATCAAATTAATGCATCAATCTTTGTATGATTTGAAATCACTCTAACATGAAACAACTCTTTTCTTGACTCTTCATTTGGAGTGTTGTTTTGACTATGTGATGAAATAGTGCTTGCAACTGTTTCTTTTCCTTTTGTAACCATGACTGAAATCTTGGTCTCATCACTAGAATCTGAACCAAGGTCATGTTGTGTGGTAGCAATCGTCTTTTGTTTTCCCTTTTTGTTTTGTTTCTTAGGCCTTAATTCGGGATGCAATTTCCAGTAGTGGGCTTCATCATGCCCCTCTTTGGAACAATGTTTGCACGTGATTTTCTCCCCTTATTTCTTCACTTTCATTATTCTTTCCCTTCCATTTTCCACCATTTTCTTTCTCCTTACCCTTGAATGAATTCATCTTACTACCCTCTTCCTGAATGTTCATTCCTCTAGATTCAAGGTGTGTGGCTTGCACATACCTCATCTAAGTTATTTGGATTAAACATAAGGATAATATGTTTCAGATAGGAATGTAAACCCCCAATATATTTCAGAAGTGTATCTTGGGAATTCAAATTCACTCCTAATAACAAAGCCCTTTTTCTAAACTCCTGTGTATAATATTGAACTATTTGGCCTTTAAGCTGGCTAAAATTCTGCCAACTCATAATGACTTTTTCATATATGCTAAAGGATAAAAATATCATTTAATTGTAGAAAAAAATTCAACCCAAGTGAAGGATATCTTACCTTGGATTCTCATTTCCTCTTGAGTCTTTTGTTCCCACCAAACTAGTGCAGTGCCTTCTAGCCTCAATGAAGCCAATTGGATCTTTATGTCGTCTTCTTGAAGGTTCTAAATTCTACAATATACCTCCAATTGTCGAATCCAATTGTCTAACTTTTCTGCATTCACCTCTCCATTGTACATGGGAAGTTCGAATTTTATGTCCAATTCAGTAATGGAGTTTTTCCTTTTGGGGCTTTGGAATGAGTATGGGCAGTTTCAGTGGTGGTATTGGAAGATGATGTTGTGTCAAATAATGGAGATGATAAGGAAGATGATGAGGATGACGGAGATGGAGGTGGATTTCCACCATTCCCTTTGGAATCCTTCTTCTCATCTTTTTTGTCCTTTGAGCTTCCTTCTCCATGTGGAGGTTTAGAACTCTCTCCAACCATTCTAGTGTTCCTCTCTTCATAGAGGACTTTAACCATCTCAGTCAAAGTATAGAAAGATTTCTTGAATTATTCCTCTTCTGAAGAGGGACCTTCAAGCTCTCTTTCTCTAGACATAATGGCTATGGATTCAGGCTCAGAAATTGGTACTGCTTGTACCTCTTCAATCTCAGTTGAAGACAAAACTTGAGGAGTTTCAAGTGCAACTGGAATTGGAACTTTGGGTGGTGGAGATTGTGGCCTTGTGGCTCTCCTTCTTCTAGGCATTACCTCAGGAGTTGCAACCAATAGCTTCCCTTCTCCTTTTTGCAACTTTAACCTTGTAAGCATCACAATTTTGCAACCATTAAAACCCTAATTGCACAAACTCAAGAAATCAAGCAATTCAACCTTTGCTCTGATACCAACTTGATCTATTTTTGTATGATTAGTTTTGTTGTGCTAATAACAATTACAGATTTATAAATATGTGCATGCTTATTTCTCCTTGTGTTGAGGTTTCATTAGCTATTTGTGCATACAATCAGGTAAATTTCCTTAAGTTTAATAAGGCATTCATGAGCAAAATAGCTTCAAAAACAAATATTGAACAACAAACATGTACAGTGAAGCAAACCATCAAAGAGACACATTAAAACCGTGTTTTGATAAAGGAGTTCACCCCTCCTTGGCTATATCTCCTTGGTCCAACTTCCATGGCTTGAGCCTCTATATTAGCTCAATGTGGAAAAAATGTTGTTTACAAAGCTCTATGGCTCTTGATACATGCACCAATGTGTTCAAAATATCCAAATTAGCCAAGAACACCTCTTTCTAAGCTCAATTTGGTCGATAATTTCTCAAAATATGCTTCATTCAATTTTTGCCTAGGAAACCCCACGAAAACTAGAGAAGACTCCAGTTAGCACCACCAAAATTGGCAGTCCTACCAAATTTGGCACGCCTCCAAAACTGTCGCCAACATAAACTTTGGATTAATTAAATTTAAATCCAGATTAGTGGCATTAAGCGCGCTTATCCGTTAGCGCTAGCCCTTGGGTATGTTGAGTGGTCGTATGGTGAGGGAGCTGGCTCCCTCCGCTCCCGCCATTGGCATTATTGTATGCTTTAAATGAGATATCGTGGCCACTGGTTAACAAACTCATCGTTGCGCAATGGTTTTCAACTGAGTTTGGGAGGGGGAGGTCACAGGTTCAACCTTCCCTCCTCCCATCCATTAATACATTTTGCCATACGAATATATATGTGGATTTAAACTTTGCGCCATAATATATTTCGATGCTTTGATATAGTTTGGAAATTTGTAATGTTTATATATATATATATATATATATATATATATATATATATATATATATATCTAAAAAAATTAATTTCTACATAATATTCATAATGAGCTCATAATTCCACCTTGGAGGACATTGGGCAATTTCACCTTCACACAACCAAACTAGTGAATCCTGAAGTGACACTTTCACATCCTCATTGGGCAAAAACTGAGGAAGATTCCCATCATGCTGACTGTACTGCCATGACATCATTTTGTCTTGTTTTGCAATTTTTTTAGTTATTTAGGAAAATGAGAAATAGGCATTTTCTCCTTCATCTAGACTCGATTTTCAGTGAAACGAATTGTGTTGTGATTATCTTGACAAGATGGACACAGTCGTATAGGTTTCGAGACAATCTGAGAAATTTTATTTTTGAGCTAAATACTAAGCACCTGATCAAATGGTCTATGGTGAAAGGGTCGTGGGGGAGGAAGTTATATCCTCTGTATCAATTGTCAAGTTGTCTATTGATTCTGGGGCAAGTGTCTAGAGTTATTGTGATGATCTAGTTTATTAGTTCTTTGGTGTTGTAGAAGGATGGTCTCATCTATACTCTTGTTATTGTGCAAGTAGAGGCATTCACAGTAGTTATTGGAAGTATGTACCCCGGGTCTTAGTTATGCCGCTGAGACAAAGGATGTGGTGTAGGCGAGGAGGTGGTGGAAAAGCCTAGGAAGGGAAACAAGGCACTAGAATTTTTTCACATGACTCTGTTGCTACCTTTTTCAACACTATGCCATTGTACACTTGAAGGGAAATTCACAAGCTTGAGACCCAAGCTAGGGATGAATGACAATTCCTCTCAGATTTTGAGCTTATGGAGGATATGTTGACTTAGGTACCTAACCCTGAGCATACCAGGGGCAGGAAGAAGTAATGCCTAAACTTAGTGGCTCTTTATTGGCAAATGAAGACTTTGTTAGGCCTAGTCTTGAAAGGTAAGAAAATCGAGAAATACAATATTTTTCATCTCTAGAGGACATTAGAGAATGCTTAAGAATCATACGTTTTGGTTGGAAAAGATTGACTCCTGCTTGGTGCATGTAGAAAGCCACATTGCATGTGAATAGGATGGGGGGACTTGATGGATCCTTCTGGTTCTTGCGCAAGGGCTTCAACAAATATTTCTCCTTTGGAAAATGACCAATGAGCTTGGTCAGATGGTGGTGTAGCATGAATGTTGTAGTGAAGTTTATTGGCTTGTGATGCAGGGAGTTTGACATCTCTTTTGGTCTCCTCATCATATGTTGGTTTGTATGGTGGTTCATGGCTTGCTTGTTTGGGACTCGTCATTTCATTTGGTCTCCTTGTCATTAGGAAAATGGTTGGTTGCGGGGATATAGTCTTGGTCTTGTTTTCTAGTGTAAGGGCCATAAAATTTTGTATGGAAGTTTGTTTTTTTTAGTAGACCCTTTTTGGTTTGAAATCCACTGATGTTGTTTGTATTTTGGAAATATGGTTGTTGTCTCTGCATGGGTCTATAGGGTAATGATACAAGTCAGTTATGGTCTGCATTGTTTGTATTCTGGAATCATGGTTGCTATCTCTGCGTGGGTCTGTAGGGTAATGATATAGGTCAATTCTAGCCTTGGTCCTTATGTAATATGGGAATGGAGACTTTGTTGGTTTGGTCGACTACTGTAGCATGTTAAGGAGAGACTAAATCCTTCATGGTCACTTTGGAAATTCATGTAAATCCTTGTAAATTTGTTTTTTGAGTAATATAAAGCTTAATTCACACAAAAACAAATACTCCATTTTACCGACACTACAACAATTCTCCCATATTGAGCCGATATATAAATATTTATAGTCATTTACAACCATTACAACATTTCCCCATATTGAGACAACATTTAAATGTTTACACTCATTGAAAAACATTATAACATCTCCCCCATACTGGGTTGTAGGGTGCCTCTCAGCGCATAGAGATCACACAATACACCATTCAACAATGACTTAAACAAACTGACACTTGCATTGTGGATACCAACTAACAATACAAGCAAAGGGATATCATTATGGATACACGCATATTAATGTAGAGGATCTATTGGGTATTAAAATTCATGGGTGTTGGAATTAATTTTTGTTAACATTGAAGGAAATGAACAAAAAAACCACAATTCCACAATAAATAACCATAATAAACATAAAGACATCGTATGGAAAGAAATCTAGTGTTGAATGCTTATGTACTCATTCTTTACTTCTCAACAAGAACAAAATTACAATAAAGTCTAGTTCTTTGCTCACTTACAATTTCATCAAAATTATTTTATTTAGATACTCCCTATTGGTGTGTTTAAGTTTATAGGTAGCATTGGCCTTGCTGACAGCAATTAGAGGCCATGTGTTATTGTCTCTTCAACTCCATATTTTCATTACCCTTTTTCTCCCTTTCATCTTTAGTCAACATCGTTCTAACTAGACTTCCTTCTAGTTGTCTTTTTCTTAGTGCTTAACATGGAAGAGTAACATTTTGGAGCCAAGTGGTAGTGAATTAGTATAACATAGGTCACTTTACACTATTAACTACATCCTCCTACATCATCAACTTTTATAGTCATAAATTCCACTACCATAGCTAAAAAACCTATGCTTTGCCATAATTTTTATGATTAATCATTCAACATTTCTTGTAATTCAATAAATGAAATAATAATATATTTATACTAACTATTTTTAAAAAACATACACAAAACTATCCATAATTTTATTTATAAATTTATTCTAAAAATTCTATAAAAATAAATATAATAAATATATATTAAACCTAAAAGATATAATCTCCTCTCCCTCACACTCTATCCCATATTGCAATTGAGACTAGTCCATATTGCAATTGAGACTAGTCCATGGTAATTTACAAATCTTTATATATATAATGGTCTTTTAAAGGTAAGCGATCATATTGTAAGAGTAACTCATGCATAATTCTAAGACAGGTTATCATTGGAAATCCTTACATCCCTAATGGTTGGGACTGCCATGATTGTAAACTTAATCAACGGGAAAGCCCTAAATGACTTCATGGATTGTTGGGAAAGGCCGACAGAAAATAATCTGGAGGATTATTCGAGGATGAATGTTCGTCATAGGCTGTTGCGGCAGTATCAGTGAATTTGTTTTAGGGATTTACGGAGCAGGCGATACGGCAAGCAATTTCAATCTCATCTGCTTACCCCAACTCAATGGCGATGGTGACGACTGCGAGGAGGGCAATGCTTTCGATATGGAGGGCAATGCTTTGGAAAAATTCTCAACGCTTCTTCCACACCTTGAATGCCAGAGGCGACTCGCACATTAAAACAGTCTTTCAGACGAACAGGCTTACAGAGGCCATGGAGACCTTCAGGCATCTGCTTTCAGCTAACTCTAATCCCACCATCAGAAACCTGCGATCTTTTGTTAAGTAGCCTAGTCCGACGGAAGCAACATCAATCAGCATTGCGTATTTACTAAGTTATGGTTGAAGCAGACATTGTTCCAAGTCTGGTTTCTCTGAGCATTGTTATCAACTGTCACTGTGAAACAGTTAGAATGGATTATGCTTTCAAAGTGTTTGAAGGAATGGAAACACATGACTATATTCCAAATGTCTTAATGTTCAGTACCCTCATCAAAGGGCTTTGCAGGACGGGCAGGACGGAGGATGCTTTCAAACTGTTCAATCAAATGGTAAACAAACGAGAGTTTCCTAACCTTTTAACCTGTAACACCCTAATAGATGGGCTCTGCAAGAGAGGGAAAACCCACGAGGCATTTGTATTGATAGTTGTTATGTTGCAACGGGGTCATGAGCCCAACACTATTACATTTACTACCCTCATGGATGGACTCTGCAGAGAAGGTAAGCTACAAGAGGCCAATCAACTACTATATCTGATGTTAAAAGAAGGGCATAAACCCAGTGTTATTACATTTACTGCTTTAATGGATGGTTTCAGTAAGGAAGGCAAGTTGGAGGAGGCTATGAAGCTTTTTTATGAAATTCCCAACAGAAACATATGCCCTGATACTATCACATACAATGCACAATGCGGTGATTGATGGTTTCTGTAAGGACGACAAATTGTAGGATGCTATGGAACTCTTCTATGAAATGCGCAACAGAGATATCTCTGCCCAAATGCTGTCACATACAGTGCACTTATCCATGGTTTCTGTAAGGTAGGCAAGTTGGAGGAGGCTATGAAGCTTTTCTATGAAATGCCAGAGAAACATGTGCCCTAATGCTGTCACATGCAATGCACTTATCCATGGTTTCTATAAGGTAGGCAAGTTAGAGGAGGCTATGAAGCTATTCTATGAAATGCCCAACAGAAACACAAGTCCAAATGCTGTCACATGCAATGCACTTATCAATGGTTTCTATAAGGTAGGCAAGTTAGAGGAGGCTATGAAGCTATTCTATGAAATGCCCAACAGAAACACAAGTCCAAATGTTGTCACATACAATGTGCTTATTGATGGTTTCTACAAGGGAGGTAAGTTGGAGGAAGCTAGGAAGTATTTTTAATGAAATGCCCAACGGAAATATATGCCCTGATACTATCACATTCAATGCGCTTATAGATGGTTTCCGTAAGGGGGCAAGTTGGAAGAGGCTACAAAGCTCTTCTTTGAAATGCCTGACTGAAATGCTGTCGCATACAATGTGCTTATCGATGGTTTCTGTAAAAAGGGCAGGTTGGGGGAAGCTGAGAAGCTAAAAATACCCCACAGAAATATATGCCCTGATACTATCACATTCAATGCGCTTATAGATGGTTTCCGTAAGGGGGGCAAGTTGGAAGAGGCTACAAAGCTCTTCTTTGAAATGCCTGACTAAAATGCTGTCGCATACAATGTGCTTATCGATGGTTTCTGTAAAAAGGGCAGGTTGGGGGAAGCTGAGAAGCTCTTCTATGAAATGCCTGACAGAAATATATGCCCTAACGTCATCACATACAATGCGCTTATCGATGGTTTCTGTAAGGAAGGCAAGATGGAGGAGGCTAAGAAGCTAAGAAGAAGGCTTCGAGCCTTGATGACGTTACAAACAGCATATTGATGAGTGGACTCTACAGTGTGGGTAATTTTAACAAGTCAAAGCTATCTGAAGTGATGAAAGATAGCAGTCCAACAGGAAACTTGCAACTTATGATGTGCCAGATGGGTGGACTTACAGTGTGGATAATTTTAACAAGTCAAAGCTATCTGAAGCGATGAAAGATAGCATTCCAAGAAGCAACTTGCAACTGATGATGTACACCAAAAAAAATTCAATATTCTTCACAGTAATAATCTGGAATTGGTTTGATAAAATGGTTAGTGGCTTCTCATTGCCATTGATAGAGTGTACCTTGTGAATTTCAATAGTGAGTGTACTTAAATGGACTAACCTGGTTCGATGTCGTGAACTGAGGATTGTTTGCAATTTTGTAGTTTGCTTTGGAATGCCTCCTTTTTGTTATGTTTTGACTCTGAAGGCTGTGTAAAATATTTTATTTTATTCATTGAATGCCCATGCCCAGACTTCATATCTATCGAGTACTTGCGTGCCCATTATAGGACACAAATGTTGTAATGATTGTCAGAACATGTATTAGTTACAGTGCATATTTTTTATTTAGACACCTGCAACTACTTGATTGTCTAGTTTTTACTGTCCAAATTGTAGTAGCCGAGACAACTATTATATCAGTGTCCCTCTGTTGTGAACTTGCTGCAACCAGCTTAATCAGCGAGTTGTCATGAGTATGCTGCTTAGAGAGGATATCGGTTGGGGACCATTCCATTCTTTTAGTCATAAGTTATTCTATTTATGGCCTGGGTAGGTGGGTTCAATCACATCTCCAGATGTTCAACGACAATCAATGGGAGCTGGTTTAGTCTATGGGCACACGTACTAAACAAGAGCAATAGCTGCTGGAATTCAGGAAAAAAAATTTCAATTTCCACAGTGACCCCTAGGCATGGGATCTCTGCTGTTGTAACTATTGTCAAGCAGTATTCAGAGGGAAAGTATGTTCTCTGAAAGGCCT
Source organism: Pinus tabuliformis (assembly GCA_031772625.1). Lineage (NCBI taxonomy): Eukaryota > Viridiplantae > Streptophyta > Pinopsida > Pinales > Pinaceae > Pinus > Pinus tabuliformis. The sequence continues at coordinate 1,647,485,755 of CM062818.1, read as the reverse complement.
GGTCAATGAGAATGCTAGTTCTGTTGAAATTTTCAGCTCATGGAAACAGTTTACTGCACTCGGATTAAAACCCCAGCTCCTAGAAATGAAATCATTAATGTACTTGTAAACCACTACCACTCCTCGCCAAAATTGGGGTAATCAAGGGAGAGATCAACAAAGGGTGGTTCACGTTTGAAAATATTTTGAATGAAATTCACATAAATTCGCATAAAATGTAACATCGTTTGAAGAAATGGTTGATGTGATGCGCTCAACCTAAATGAACATATGCATACACAACATGCTTCAGAACTTTGTTTCGGACCTGTAAAAGAATGAACCACCAGCTTTAAGACTGGATCCGATTGTACTCACATATGGTTATAAAAGAGTCCGATTGTACTCACATCTTGAATACTGTTGTTACCCTATCAACTTCTTTCGGACCTGTAAAAGAATGAACCACCAGCTTTAAGACTGGATCCGATTGCACTCACATATGGTTATAAAAGAGTCCGATTGTACTCACATCTTGAATACTGTTGTTACCCTATCAACTTCTTATCCGAGTTTTGCATGAAGCAAGTGGGTATATTCTTATATTCACATGATTAAAAACAGTATAGTGAATTCATTAACCTAAAGGAAAATTTTCTAAAATTTCTATTGAACAGAGAAATATTTTTAATATTAAAAGTATGTTTTTTTAATGTTCACATACATGAAAACAAACTTATATTCAGAAATATTTTTAATTTTAAAATAGTTTTTTAACGACATTGCAGTCCACCATAACTAATCACTACATTTATTGAAAAAGAACAAATTGAGGAAAATACAAAGGAAAAAATAGAAGCGTGTATGGCTTGCATGGCCTTTCTTCTTAAGCATTTCTTATTAAAATAATAACAAAATTTTAAAGTTATAGCATCTCTAACTTCTTACCTTTATAACAAAAATCAATAATTTTATTGTTGATCTTTAACAAAAATCAATAATTTCATTGTTGATCTTTTTGGGTGGGTGAACACTGATAAAATCTCATGTGAACTAGAATGTTGCTATTCAACCAACAAATCTAATATACTTGGTAGAAGAAAGGCGTTCATGTACATGCATAAGAGCTTGAGGTTTTTTTCTCAATTGGTCTCGTTCGTGACAAAGATCATGTTGTTTCCTCCCGCACCCATGCATAATTGCACTTTGGTGGTTCTAGGCGACCCTTCAAAAATGGTGGTGGCTCCAAGAAACATGTTGAATGATTGTATTCTTACTTGCTCCATGTGATGTGGATTTAATTTGACTTCATCTCCATTCCTTGTTTTTGTTTTTATGTATCTTACTAGTTCATACTCTACGAGGTATTGGGATTTCTACAGTTTGATTCGTTCTTTGTGTTTGGTTTAGCATTGCTATGTTTGGTGAATGGTGGTCCATTTTTCTCTGCCACATGTTATCTTACACTTTACTTCATCTACCTTCTTTCTTCCTAGCTTGTGATCTCCTCAGTTCTGCTCTGAACCTCCTCGAACCTTGTCCTCTCTAGCTAGACACATGGGGAATTTGAACTTTGAATCACATGGTCTACATAGTACTTAATAACCCTCACCAATTAAGCTATGGCCTATGGGCTAAAACTAGTACTATTTCATTACAAATATCAATTATGAATTGAGTTGAATAAAATAAAAAATAATATTATTTAATTACAATTATCAATTATGATTTTTTTTTTAATGCGGGGTTAACCCACGGTGAATTTTAACCTTGAATTTCATAGTTTACACAATACTTCGTAACACTCCGACCACCAATTGAGTTGCCCCCCATGGGCTAATTATCAATTATAAATTGAATTAAATATAATAAATATCTAAAAAGAATATTTTGCATTGCATTTTAAATGTAAGATATTTAAAATGAATTAATAACATAGAATTTGATGAAAAGCTAAGACTTTGAAAAGAAAAAGCATATATAACATTCTTATTATTGTTAAAAATATTGTTTTCTTATGTTTTCTTTTCTTCTTCATAACATTTAAAAAAAATGAAAAAGCAAGAAAAAAACATGAATAGAAGAATTAAAGTAAACACTTTTACCAAAATATGATCAATAAGGCTAAAAAAACAACATTTAAAAAAGTACATAATTTATAGCTAAAACATTTCAAAATACTAACTTTAAAAAAAAGGGTGGTATTATTAGCACCATCTTTTGAAATAGGAAAAAAAAACCATTAAATAATGCTTTTAAAAAATGAAAACTCTTTAGGTCATGTTGGTAATTATGGTGCTTCATGTATGTAGCCAAGGGCTTCTACTTTTACCAAGTGCTTTGCCTTGATCTAAGCCATTAACCATTTGATTTTTGTTGCAAATTTGTTTCATATCACACCTTCCCATTGAGCGGATTTTGGTATCCAAAATCTTATCCACAAAGGATATGGAAGCACAAGGCTTCCACTTGTCTCCCCAAGTCCACTACTCCATCATATGTGAAGAACATTTGATTCTTGTTTGTCTCTATCAATATGCTTATTTGCCCCGTTTCATTTGTTAATGGAGATATTTTTCCCTTCCCCTTGAGTTCTTAGATGAGGTAGGCCTTACCACATTTAAGCAAGAACTATTTCTTCTTTTTCTTGTAGAAAGTCACATCACTATCCTAAACAAACACAATTTCACAAGCATATAGTGACATAACTTCATATTCCACTCTAATGGCATAATCAACATGAATGTTGATTCTTATTTTGCATCTCTTGGTGATTCTGTTAGTTTATTTATCTAACATCCAACCGAATAAGCATTTTCTTACTAACTCATAAGTTTGTAAACCAAAATCATCTACAAAAAGATTTATAAATCAAATTACATTGAGAACTATTGTAAAAAAAGCATTTACCTTGCCCCTTGGGACAACTCAATTGGAAATGGTTGTGTTATGAAGTATTATGTTAAGTACATGATCTAATGTACAAATCCCCCTTATTTATAATGTGAGCCATGTGTTGGGGTGCATGTGGTTTCACTTAGAGGTGATAGTGATAGTGGTGGTAATCGACATAGTTTCACATGAATACAATATTGGCCTAGTTGTTGATTCCTCTAGTTACAAAAAAACCATTTATCTTTTGGTTCTTCATTTGAACTTTGCTTTAGGATAGTATATTTATGGCTCCTCGTGGATCTTGGTTATTGTGATGTATTACAGAGCATGGTTTCATCCACATTGAAGGTGTTTTAAACCTTTATTTTTGCCACTGGATTTGTACCATTTTGGATGTAGTTGTGGATGAAACTTTCAACACTTCCCATCCACATCATAATGTTTACAGTGGTTGTTGGGATCTTTTCCCTATGAGGTTATTGCTACAATATTTTTCCTTTGGTCTTGTTGATCTCTTCTCGACCCTTTTATTACTACCCATTTTTGAAATCCATCTGAATGTAGAGAGCTTTCTTACTAGTATCATCTATGCTTTTCACACTAAAAGGTTGTAATATCCTTTAGAATGGATTAATAGTCCTCTAAATTACTTCATCACTACACTAGGAAAAAATTAACTCCCGCTTGGTGCATGTAGAAAGCCACATTGCATGTGAATAGGATGGGGGGGACTTGTTGGATCCTTCTGGTTCTTGCACAAGGGGCTTCAACAAATATTTCTCCTTTGGAAAATGACCAATGAGCTTGGTCAGATGGTGGTGTAGCATGAATTTTGTAGTGAATTTTATTGGCTTGTGATGTAGGGAGTTTGACATCTCTTTTGGTCTCCTCATCATATGTTGGTTTGCATGGTGGTTCATGGCTTTCTTGTTTGGGACTAGTCATTTCATTTGGTCTCCTTGTCATTAGGACAATGGTTTGTTGCGAGGATATAGTCTTGGTCTGGTTTTCTAGTGTAAGGGTCGTAAAATCTTGTATGGCAGTTTGTTTTTTTAGTAGACCCTTTGTGGTTTGAAATCCACTATTTTTGTTTGTATTTTGGAAACATGGTTGTTGTCTCTGCATGGGTCTATAAGGTAATGATACAGGTAAGCTATGGTCTGCGTTGTTTGTATTTTGGAGTCATGGTTGCTATCTTTGCGTGGGTCTGTAGGGTAATGATATAGGTTAATTCTGTCCTTGGTCCTTATGTATATGGGAATTGAGACTTTGTTGGTTTGGTCGACTAGTGTAGCATGTTAAGGAGAGACTAAATTCTTCATGGTCACTTTGGAAATTCATGTAAATCCATGTAAATTTGTTTTTTGAGTAATATAAAGCTTAATTCACACAAAAAAAATACTTCATTATACTGACACCAACAATTCTCACATATTGAACTGATATATAAATATTTACAGTCATTTACAACCACTACAACATTTCCCCATATTGAGACAACATTGAAATGTTTACACACATTGACAAACAGTACAACATCTCCCCCATACTGGGTTGTCGAGTGCCTCTCGGCGCATAGAGATCACACAATACACCATTCAACAATGACTTAAACAAACTAACACTTGCATTGTGGATACCAACTAACAATACAAGCAAAGGGATACCATTATGGATACAAACATATTAATGTAGAGGATCTATTGGGTATTAAAATTCATGGGTGTTGGAATTAATTATTGTTAACACTTAAGGAAATGGACAAAAAAACCACAATTCCACAATAATTAACCATAATAAACATAAAGACATTGTATGGAAAGAAATCTAGTGTTGAATGCTTATGCACTCATTCCTGACTTCTTGGCAAGAACAGAATTACAATAAAGTATAGTTCTTTTCTCACTTACAATTTCATCAAAATTATTTTATTTAGCCACTCCCTATTGGTGTGCTTAAGTTTATAGGTAGCATTGGCCTTGTTGAGAGCAATTAGAGGCCATATGTTATTGTCTCTTCAACTCCATATTTGCATTATCCTTCCTCTCCCTTTCATCTTTTGTCAGCATCGTTCTAACTAGAGTTACTTCTAGTTGTCTTTTTCTTAGTGCTTAAAATGGAAGGGTAACATTTTGGAGAAAAATGGTAGTGAATTGGTATAACATAGGGCCCTTTACACTATCAACTACATCTTCCTACATCATCATTAACCTCCATACTCATAATTTTCACTTCCATAACCAAAAACCTCTATTTTGTCATAATTTTAGTAATTAATCATTCAAAATTTCTTGCAATTCAATAAATAAAATAATTTATGAACAAATTTCGAAGATAATCACATCAAAATTCATTTTTTGATGCATTTCAAACCAACAAGTGTGGTTCATCGCCAAGACAAGATGAAGAATCAGATCATGGCAGCATATTAAATAGAGAGATAGACTCCTAATAGTATCTCATTCATCTAAAATAAATCTATTAAAATTATTTAGCAAATAGTCTTTGGTCATGTATTAAACATTTTTATATATTTCATGATGCTTATCAATTTCTTGGTAAAAATGGGTTAACCATTAAGTTATACTTACTAAATATTTAAACATTAAACTTTAATGTTTCATAGGTTTATCCATGTACAAGAGTTTACACATAGCATTTTATTCAGAATTACTATATCTAAAAAAAAATTAACCGAGTAAAAGAAATTAGATACCATATATCCATATCCCATATAGGTTAAATAAAATTATTCTCGGAAAGCTATTTATTTATTATTATTATTAGTTAATTCATTTTCAATAATTCTTAATCTCATAACATAAGTTTTTATTTAGTTAAAAAAAATTAATAATTATCAACGGTTATTCATATGAAATTGAGTCAAAATAATTAAATATTAAAAAAATTATTATCTAATCGCATCGACAAATGAATTTTGATGTGATTATCTTTGAAATTTGTTCATAAACTTGTTATGGATCACAAAAGCCTCAATTCTTCAAATATAATATTTATATTAACTGTAGGAATTTACAAGGTCAATTCCTTACACAGAACACCAAAGGACACCGCTCACAACAGATCAAAGATCAAAACACCAGTGTTGTTGACGTGGTTAAAACCCTCAAAGAGGGAAACATTCCACGGCCTGAGCCAACACAGCCACTTCAGGAAATTTATTAATAAAAGAATCAAAATTTACATAAGCTTCTCTCATGAACGGTTACCTTACAAATGACTCTCCATGCTCTTTAAATAGAGATCATGGACCAATCGGATGCTAAGCCACGGATCAAGTGTCGATAATACTGAGGAGAGAATGAACCATCGGATCACTACATATCGTGACCGTCGGATTGTTAGTTACAAAAGTACACAATAAAGAAACACACTTTACCTAACTCTACACTAGACCAAGTTATACTCAACTATTTCCTATGTTCTTAAATAATGAATCCATACAGGTGATGATGGTTTTAGATAGAGGAGGAATTACCTGTTACAGAGTTTTGTGAACCCAACGTTTCGGACTGCCAAGTGAGTCCATCATCAGGGAAAGCGACAATAGATATTCTTCAAACTTAATGATGAATCCATGAGCTATGTTAGGGTATATATATAGGTTATTAAGGAATAATGTGAGGAATTAGGTCGGCCATTTATTTATTCATTATTTATTTATTTATTATTATTATTATTATTATTATTTAATTATTTTTTCTTCAAATACCCTATATTATTATTTCTATTAATATTACTATTATTATTATTAATTAATTAATTATTTACTATTGTGTTTAATTGCTATTATTAAGTTAGGTAGGTGGATTATCAAAGAGATATAGAACAGTCGGTGAAGGAGCGCGATGTTAAGGCGCTCCGTATGCAAAGGTCACTGGTTCTAGTCTCGCCGATACCAAAAAAATCCAGCATGGTTTCTGCTGGTGCGGCTCAGGCCGGGTGCGATCCCCGGGTGACTTTGACGGCTTAGATGCCCCTGAGTCGTGGCCTCTCAACCACAAGGTAAGAGTGATTTTCAGGATTCACCCACTTATCAACAAAAAAAAAATAGGTAGGTGGATTAATTCCTTTAATAACTAGGTTAAAGGGATAAATAGATTGATTAATTGATTAATTTTATATTTTATAGGTTTAATTATTATGTTTGCTAATTTATTTATATCAAATTAATTATTTTGAATAATAATTTACTTAATTTATTAATGCATTTTAAATTAATTAATTATTTATTTAATTGTTTTATTTATTTATTATTGTTATTATTTATTTATTTATTTTATTTTATTTTATTTATAATATATATATATATATATATATATATATATATATATATATATATATTATTTTAATATTTTTAGTAAAATAGTTGATTAAATATTATATAATTATATATATATATATATAGAGAGAGAGAGATAATGCTCACTGATTTATTAATTTGATTAAATAAATGATTAATTGATGAGATATAAATTAATTACTTAATTTTATTATTTATTGATTTAATTATTACATTAATTTTATTATTTATTGGTTTAATAATTGTATTTATTATTTTTATGTAAAATTTATCAATTTAATTAATTAGTAAATATTAAAATAAGTTAATTTTTATTAATTAAATCAAATACAGTAGTTAATTTTTATATTTAACTATTGTTTTTGATTTAATTAATAAAAATTAACCTATTTTAATATTTACTAATTAATTAAATTGATAGATTTTACATAAAAATAATAAATACAATTATTAAACCAATAAATAAATAATAAAATTAAGTAATTAATATAATAATTAAATCAATAAATAATAAAATTAAATAATTAATTTATATCTCATCAATTAATCATTTATTTAATCAAATTAATAAATCAGTAAGCATTATATATATATATATATATATATTATTTAATCCACTATTTTAATAAAAATATAAAATAAAATATATATATATATAATAAAATAAATAAATAAATAATAACAATCATAAATAAATAAATAAAACGATTAAATAATTAATTAATTAATTTAAAACACATTAATAATTTAAGTAAATTATTATTCAAAATAATTAATTTGATATAAATAAATTAGTAAACATAATAATTACACCTATAAAATATAAAATTAATTAATTAATTAATCTATTTATCCCTTTAACCTAGTTATTAAAGGAATTAATCCACCTACCTAATTTAATAATATCAATTAAACACAATAATAAATAATTAATTAAAAATAATTAATTAATTAATTAATAATAATAATAGTAATATTAATAGAAATAATAATATAGGGTATACGAAGAAAAAAAATTAAAAAAATAATATATATATATATATATATATATATATATATATAATTAATTAATTAATAATAATAAATAAATAAATGGCCAGCCTAATTCCTCACATCATTCCTTAATAACCTATATATACCCTAACATAGCTCATGGATTCATCATTAAGTTTGAAGAATATCTATTGTCGCTTCCCCTGATGATGGACTCACTTGGCAGTCTGAAACGTTGGGTTCACAAAACTCTGTAATAGGTCATATTTCCTATGTGTCGGAATATCCTAACATCCCCCCTTAAGAACAACTTGGAATGGGATTGAAGGATGTACAAATATGACACAATAGTAGAAGGGAGGAGGCATTAGAGCATATCCCCGCTTAGTGACAACTTCCTGAACTCCAACCATAAATCGAAGTTTAGTAAACTTCGCCTCTGTGAGAGCCTTTGTAAAGATGTCTGCAACTTGATCATCTGTTGAACAATATTGCACTTCAAGAACATGGTCATGAATGAGCTTTTTGATAAAGTGCATGTGCAGTTCAATGTGTTTGATGCACTAATGTTGGACTGGATCTTTGCATAGTTGAATGGCACTTTAATTATCACACCAAAGTGTAGTTGGATGTTGCTGTTGAAAGCCAAACTCTGATAGATCTGATGAAGCCATAGGGCTTCCTTACTAGCTTCTACTACACCAAGATACTTTTCTTCTACTAAAGAAAGAGAAATGGCACTTTGTTTCTTGCAAGCCCATGTAATAGGTCCTGAACCATGAACACATAACCTGCATTAGACTTCCGATCATCAGGGTCACCAGCCCAATCGAAATCAGTGAAACCAACCAATAGAGGAGATGCTTCCGCACTGTAATGAATCCCAAATTGAACTATACCTCGAACATAACGAAGTATTCTTTTAGCTTCTTTCCAATGAATTTCATGTGGGCTTTGCATAAACCAAGCAATAAGGCCAACAACAAAGGAAAGGTTAGGACGAGTATGGGTCAGATACAAAAGATTTCCTACAGGTTGACGATATAAGGTAGCATCAACTACGAGTGAAGTACAAGTGACTAAAAGTTTGGCTCCAGACTGAAAGGGAGAAGGGGCTGGCTTACAATATTCCATGTGAAAATGGCGTAGAAGATCATAGGCATACTTGGACTAGGAAAGGGAAATACCTTCCTTGGATTGCAAGACTTGAAGACCAAGAAAATAATGCAAGTGTCTTAAGTCTATCATTTCAAACTTCTTTTTAAGGCTGGACTTCACATGGTTTATAAGGTTGGGATCACTACCAGTAAGGATAAAATCATCAACATAAAGAACAAGAATGATAAGAGACTTGCCCACTTTCTTGGTGTAGACAGTATTGTCAGAATGACACCTAAAAAAGCCAGTTTCTAAAAGAAAGTTATCCATTTTGACATACCAAGCTTGAGGGGCTTGCTTGAGACCATAAAGGGATTTCTTATGCCGACATACAAGGCTAGAGTCTGTTTGTATAAAGCCATTAGGTTGTTCCATATAGATTTCTTCATGCAAGTCCCCATGCAAGAAGGCAGATTTAACATCCATCTGATGGAATTACCATTTGAAAGAGGCAGCAAGGGAAGGAACAAGGTGGATAGAGTTCATTTTGGAAACAGGGGAGAAGGTTTCAGTATAGTCAATGCCTTCTACTTGTGAAAAACCCTTAGCAACAAGACGAGCTTTATGTTTATCAACTTTTCCTTCTGGTCCATACTTGGTTCTGTAAACCCATTTGCATCTAACAACTTTTTGTCCCTTTGGTAGAGGAACAAGATCCCATGTATCATTTGCCAATAATGAATGATATTCTTCATTCATAGCTGCGTCCCAATCTTGATGGCCTGAAGCTTCTGCAAAGGTGTCAGGATCATAATTAGCTAAAGCTTGAGCCAGTAATGAAGAGGCTCTATCGAACTGAGAACGTGTACATTGCTGCTCTGTAGTATCACCGGCAAGAGCACCTACTGCATCCCAAGTAGCACAGACCCATTTTGGAAGCTGAGGAGCTGAAGGAGGATCCTGAGAAGGTGGAGGAGGATTGTCATCCTCGCTGTCATCATCTAAAGAAGAAATATTTTCAGAAGTAGAAGGGATAGAGAGAGGTGGCACATCCGCCAAACTAGGCTCGCAGGTCGATATATTTTTAGAAAACTTTACATCTCTTCTAATGATAACATTTTTGGACTTAAGTGGAATAAGTCTGTATCCTTTGACATCTTCAGAATATCCAACAAAAATACATTTTTCACTCTTATGTTCTAAAGCTTTATGTTTCTCATCTGGACTATGGGTCCATGCTTCACTTCCAAAAACACGAAAGTGACTTACATCTGGTTTAATTGAGCTCCATGCTTCTTCTAGAGTGATATTCTTTAAAATCTTTGTAGGGGTGCAATTTATTATGTAATTTGCACAGTTAATTGCTTCTGCCCAAAAATTAAGGCTAAGTCCTTTAGATTGAAGCATACAATTAGCCATTTCCTTTAAGGTGCGATTCTTCCTTTTAGCTACACCATTTTGTTGTGGAGTATATGGAACAATATGTTGCATTTTAATTCCATTCTTTTTCCTAGTGCAAAAGTTGGTGAATTTGTTGTTAACATATTCTCCAGCATTATCAGATCTTAGCTTAAGAATTTGATGTCCAGATTGTTTTTCAACAAAGGCCTTAAAGGCCAAGAACATGTTAAATACTTCACTCTTGAGTTTTAAGAAGTATACCCAAGTGCATTTGGAGAAATCATCAATGAAAGTTAAGAAATACTTGTAGCCAGAGAATGAAACAACTGGAAGTGGACCACATAAATCACTATGCACAAGCTGTAAAGGGGCTGAGGCGTGACAAGAGGCACGTTTTTCAAAACTATCCCGATGATGTTTTCCAAGTACACATCTGGAACAAACACCATCTTTGCAACATACCATGGGAAAACCCGTCACCATATTTTCTTTACATAGACTCTGAAGAGAGCGATAGTTTAAGTGACCAAATCGCTCATGCCAAAGTTTGCTCACTTCATCATTATGAGCAACAAATACCGAGGGAAGATTTGATGACCCAAAGTTGTTAAACTTATGCAAACTTGTAGAATCATCGATAATGCCAGTAGCTTAAATCCATCTAGGATCTCTTAGGTCATTAATTACAACATCGTGAGGTGAAAATTCAACGATTTTACCTTCACCTGAATGAGTTATCTGATATACAGATAGAAGGTTGCAGGATAAGGTTGGAAAACATAATACATAATTAAATTGACCATTGTCTATATGAATAGTTCCAATCCCTATAACACTAAGAGATCTATCATCACCAAAATATATATTTTTGGTGTTACAATCATTTAAATAAGAAAACATGGCATTTTTTTGCCATGTGATAAGAAGCTCCAGAATCAATGAGCCACTCATGAGAATTAGAAGAAGAAGATACATTTAGTGCATATCTAGACTGAGATGTTTGACAACCACATGCAGAAAGTGTTATTCTTGAAGTTGAAGTTGAAGTTGAAGAGTGCTCCAAATGGACGTTATGCTTCTTCATTGCTGCTTCCAAGGTTTCCATCTTCTTAAAGCATTTGGATTCTAAATGGCCATCTCGATTACAAAAGTGGCAATGTCTATCAGTCTTCTTCCCTTTGTTTTTATTTGCCTTATCATTTTGTTGAAATGGTTTTTCATTTTGAGGCTGAAAATTCTTAGGACCCTTGTTTGGTTTAGGACCATTCTTTTTAGGATACGACTTCTTAGGATTCTTTGAATTTGGTTGCTGATGGGCGGCTAAAGCTTTCTTAGAAGAGTTTCTAAGATTAAGAAGACCAAGGTGTAAGAGTTTTTCTTGTTCTCTTATTAAAGAATCACAAAAGGAATCAAAGGAAGGGGACTTGTAGTCTTGTCCTTGAGAAATGAAGGCTTCTCTTGTAGAATGGAAGGTGGAAACAAACATAGAGTAGGCTGGTCCCAACTTAGTAAGAATGGAATAGATAAGGTTACCATATTCTTTCTTACCCTTAACACCTTCTAGGAGAAGTCTAAGGGTCTTGAACTTGGACAAAAAATCTTCAATGGAATGGTCTCTGTAAGGGAGGCAAGTTGGAGAGGCTATGAAGCTCTTCCATGAAATGCCTGATAAAAATATACGCCATGATACTATCACATTCAATGTGCTTATGGATGGTTTCTGTAAGGGGTGCAAGTTGGAGGAGGCTGCAAAGCTCTTCTATGAAATGCCTGACCAAAACATATGCCCCGATGTTGTCACATACAATGTGCTTATCGATGATTTTTGCAAGGGAGGTAAGTTGGAGGAGGCTCCAAAGCTCTTCTATGAAATGCCTGACGGAAGCATATGCCCCGATGCTGTCACATACAATGTGTTTATCGATGGTTTCTGCAAGGGAGGTAAGTTGGAGGAGGCTGCAAAGCTTTTCTATGAAATGCTTAACCGAAACATATGCCCCGATGCTGTCACATACAATGTGCTTATCGATGGTTTCTGCAAGGGAGGTAAGTTGGAGGAAGCTAAGAAGTTTTTTTATGAAATGCCCAACAAAAGGATATGCCCTACTGTTGTCGCATACAATGTACTCATTGATGGTCTTTGTAAGGGAGGCAAGTTGGAGGAGGCTACGAAGCTCTTTCATGAAATGCCCAATAAAAATATACGCCCTGATACTATCACATTCAATGTGCTTATGGATGGTTTCTGTAAGGGGGGCAAGTTGGAGGAGGCTGCAAAGCTCTTCTATGAAATGCATGACCTAAACATATGCCCTGATGCTATCACATACAATGTACTTATCGATGGTTTCTGTAAAGGGGGCAAGTTGGGGGAAGGTGAGAAGCTCTTCTATGAAATGCCTGGCAGAAACATATGCCCTAACGTCATCACATACAGTGCGCTTATCAATGGTTTTTGTAAGGGGGGCAAGTTGGAGGAGGCTAAGAAGCTCTTCTACAAAATGTTGGACAGAAACATAAACCCCAATGCAGTCACATACACTGTGCTTATCAATGGTTTATGTAAGGAAGGCAAGATGGAGGAGGCTAAGAAGCTAAGAAGAAGGCTTCGAACCTTCATGAAGTTACAAACATCATATTTATGGGTGGACTTACAGTGTGATAATTTTAACAAGTCAAAGCGATCTGAAGTGATGAAAGATAGCAGTCAAGAAGCAACTTGCAACTGATGATGTGCCCCAAAAAATTTCAATATTCTTCACAATAATAATCTAGAATTGGTTTGATAAAATGGTTAGTGGCTTCTCATTGCCATTGCTAGAGTGTACCTTGTGAATTTCAATAGTGAGTGTACTTAAATGGACTAACCTGGTTCGATGTCTTGAACTGACATTTGTTTGCAATTTTGTAGTTTTCTTTGGAATGCCTCCTTTTTGTTATGTTTTGGACTCTGAAGCCTGTGGAAAATATTTTGTTTTATTCATTGAATGCCTAGACTCACATCTATCAAGTACCTGGAGGCCGGTTATAGGACACAAAAATTGTAATGATTGTCAAAACATGTATTAGTTAATGTGCATCTTTTTTATTTAGACACCTGCAACTACTTGATTGTCTAGTTTTTACCGTCCAAATTGTACTAGCCGAGAAAACTATTATCTCATTGTCCATCTGTTGTGAACTTATTGCAATCAGCTTAATCAACGAGTTGTCATGAGTATGCTGCTTAGAGAGGATATCGGTTGTAGACCATTCCATTCTTTTAGTCATAAGTTATTTTGTTTATGGCCCGGGTAGGTGCGTTCAATCACATCTCCAGATGTTTAACAACAATCAATGGGAGTCTATGGGCACACAAACCAAACAAGAGCAATGGTTGCTGGAATTCAGGAAATTTTTTTCAATTTCCACGGTGACCCCTATGCATGGGATCTCTGCTGTTGTAACTACTGTCAAGCAGTATTTAGAGGGAAAGTATCTTCTCTAAAAGGCCTGATCAATAATTTCATTGTTTATACTTCTGGGTGGGTGAACATTCATAAATTCTCATGTGAACTAGAATGTGGCATGGTGATGAGCCCCAATTTTTGGTACAATTTGGGCTCATTTGGCCTACTTGCTCTGCTCAAACCATTCATTTTTTATTGCTTATGCATTCATTTCTTGGTTTATTCGTGTTGTTTGTAGGAAGAAGGGTAGGCATTCTATCTACGTGACTAATGCATGATGCTTTCAGGTTTTTGGCATTAAAAGGGAGAAAAGACCACGAGAAAGGAGACAAGGAGACAATGAGGTGGCACTGCTGGTTTTTAGGAGAGGATGTCCACAGTCTTGGGGACCTTCCTCGTGATTCCCACCATAGCTCCGAGCTCCAGCCAATCTCCCCACCGAGCTTAGAGGCAGCCAACCGTTCTACAGGAACCGCAGTTACAACTGTTCTACAGGAACAACAGTTATAACTGTTCTACAGGATCAGCAGTTTAACCTTCAGTTGGACAGCCGAGCTCCACAAATCAAGGACACCTGTTGGATGGTCATTTTGCATAAATACTGAGGCTGTAGCCTTGGATAGGAGCTTTTTGAACTTTGGCATTACTCTTGTAATTTGGAAGTACGAGCTACAGCTCGGTTTTTGTTCCTTTTGTAAGCCAGTTTTGGCATGATATCAGATGTTTGGTTATGAATAAAAGAGGCAGATTTTGATCTCATTCTGAGTTTCTAAGGGAGCTATAGCTCTCAGGTTAGGGCCCAACCTGAGAGCAATAGATCTCCTCGGTGTTGTAATGTTATTTGCATTTCGTTCCAGCACTTTGAGTTTTTACTTTAACATGCAATTCGAATTTACAGTCTGTTAATTTAGTCTTTTTCATGAGATTGAATAGGATTAGTTTATGGTGAATTGGTTTCCAGTTGCTTAGGTTAGAAGAGGATAGATATAATTTATTGGAGCTCCAGAAAAAGGTTGTTAAGGCTCACTGCCATCTCTCTTAGGGATTGGGGTGCATTCCATAACCAACCACCAAAAAGAAACGCAGTTCTTCTCATTTCCATGCAAGCTGCAACATAGACACTTTCGTTGAAGATCCATCCATGCACTTTTGATATTGAACCATACTTCTACATTCCACTTCCATGCACAAGTTTCTTTTCTTGGTTTTCCATTACTGTTCATAGGTTTCATGGCACAGTTATCATAGGTTAATGAATTCTCGTTTTTGGTGCATAAGTCATTTGTTTCATTTACGCTGCTCCATATCATTCCACTTTCTTCTTCTTCTTCTTGATCTCTCCTCAAGCCCTACTCGGCCTCTGTCCAGCTCATTTACCCTACAACTCATCCATTGCCACGTAGCTTCATTTACTTAACCTTTCGTGATCCCATCCTTCCAGCCATCAACCCACTGCATGCACTCTTCCTCCATCTGATTTCTCTGCTCCTGAGCCATCACCAGCTCCATCTCCATCTCACCTATCCTCCCATACCACTCCAACACTTCACCATCTTCCAAAACTTCCACGGTCAAACATCCTGTAGAATTGCACAGACTTCCTGTAGAAACCCCTGAGTTTCCTGTAGGATCCCCTGCAGACTTCCTGTAGAAGCCTGCAAACTCGGTTGCTGAGCATCCGAACGTGGTAGACTTCTGTGGACTGATGCTAGAGACCCTCTGGGACCTCCCCTAGCCATCCTGACCTTGCCCATGCTTTCCTTCCATTCCAACCGCTCCTGCACAACCAAACCCTAATCAAAAGCATCATCACAATAAACCCAACCACTTAATGAAAACATACAAAAACATGTCTTTTCAGATGCAAGTAGCTTAGATGCATGTATTTCAGTTCACTGCAAGTAATGGCATCCTTGGTAGAAGTTTCATTCACATTTTTGCATTGTAAGGGTCAAGCTAGTTAAATTAGGGTTTATTAGGGTTTCCATGCTTTGTTGTCTTTCAATTTCCTTTTTGCAAAATAGGTTAGCTTCCTTCAAGATAGCTTTCGTCCATCATTCATAAAGCTTCTTCTGTGAGCATATAGAAGTTGGCTTGAGCCCTAGCGGACTTGTGCCAGCTGACCAAGTGACAGCTGTGACAAGAGCTAGTACTTGTGCATACAGCACCGTCGCTTCCAAGTTTGTACGAACTACCGGGTTGATAAAATTAGAGATAGGAAGCTCCAGGAGTTGTAGCATTATTGCTACAATACTGGAGCCCACCATCTTTTTGGCGCCGTTGCCGGGGAAGCGTCAGAGTATTAGTAATTGTTGCTTTTCTTCTACTTTCTTACTCTTGCCTTCTGCTAAGTAGTTTACTTCATTTCCATTCTGCAAAAGTAGCATAGATATTTCCTGCTTTCATAGATTAGCATTTCCTGCTTTCATAGATTAGTATTTCCTGCTTTCATAGATTAGCATTTCCTGCTTTCATAGATTAGCATTTCCTTTCTGCAAGCGTAGACTAGCATTTCCATTCTTGCAATTTCATTTGAGCAAAGTAGATTAGTCCTTTCCTGCTTTCAGTTTAATTCTGCATCTTTCATAGTTAGTTGTAGATCAATTTGTTTCAGTTTTGCAGGTACCAAAAAGAAAAGCAAAGCAAAAGCAATCAAAAGAAAAAGAAAGTCTTTTCCATTTCATGCCTCGTAGGAACCGAGATAAATCAGGCAAATTCCTACCAAACACCCCCACCACATCACTGAGTCACCCTTCTCTCTTCTTTGGTGACAGTGACCCAGAAGAACCTATAGGTGAACATCCTGAGATATCCAAAGATCCTATAGTAGAAGAAGAGTTAGAGACCACTCCATCTGAAGCTATGGCTGACAATAGAAGAGAAGATGAGAGAATAGAAGGTGCCTTCCCCATCCGAGAGACCAATGGAGAGATGAAAATGAAGAACATTAGCCCGTCCGCCTTACCTCACTTCCATGGGCTGACCACTGAAGATCCGGATACCTTCCTGTTTGATTTTGTTGTCCTTTGTAGAACCTATGACTATACTGAAGATGAGCAAAAGCTGAAACTTTTCCCTTCCACTCTTAAGGATGCAGCACTACGCTGGTTCATGGGCTTACCTGGGAATAGTATAACCACTTGGGCTCAGATGCAGCAAGCTTTCAACACCAAGTACAGGGATTACTGTAGGTCCAAGGAAACAAAGGGGGAAATCTTTCGGATGTCCATGGGAAATGATGAGTCCTTAGAGGATTATGAGGAGAGGTTCCAACTAAGCTATAAGCGGGCCAGGTGCACACTTGACCCTGAATCCCTCAAGTTGGTCCTGCTCCGAGGAGTCCCTGAAGACCTCTTAGATACCCTTCACATGTTAGCTGGGGGGGACATTTATTTACCAACTGCCTTATGAGGACATCAAGATTGTGTTTAGAAACCACTCCAGGGCAGCTCGGAAACGAGGTAGAGGAAACCACCTCTCAACTAGTGTCCCTTTCTCCAAACATGAGCTTGCAAATCAATTAGAAGATCTTAAGAGTGAGGTGAGACAGACCATTGCCATGCAGCTTGACACATTCAGGATTCAGCAAAAGAAAGAAGAAGCTGAGAGAGCCTTGCTTGTCTTCTGCCCTAGGTGCACAAGGAGACACCCTAAGAACGAATGCCCATTGCATTCGGTTGAAGTGTGTTTCGTTTGTGAGGAGGACCATCCCACAAATCAGTGTCCAACCTTACCTGGGTTTAAAGCCATGTACCTGTTGATGCCCCGAAATTCGTTGCAACAACATCGGGGAAACCACCCGGTCCGGAACTTAGTGCAGCTCCTTTTCCGTTTGGAATAGTGGCTCCGACTGGGGATAATGGGACCAGTTTCCCAAAGATTATAAGTAAACGGGATGGATGAATGATCTACGATATAAGGTGATAATAAGTAAATAACTAAACTACAAGAGAAATATAATAACTATAAGCTAATCCCGGGACTTATCGATTGATAGAATGCAGCGTTTGATAATCTATGCTTAATGGCAGGCATATAGATGACACTAACAATAAGCATAGATGTTTAAATCATTTAAGATTGCTCCGCATAATTAGTTATGCAGAGCGATAATAGCGAATTACTGCACTCAGTCATTTATATTATTGTTACACGCATGAGTAAGAGAGATAACAAATCACAAAACATTCAATAGTGATATGAAATGAAGACTTGCTGTTATATTGCATACATGTATTCAACAATAGCAAAAATAATAACACAGCAATTCATATAATAGAAAAGAGAAAAGATACAGATAATAGTACCATGTAAGCTGTTTGATCAATCCAGTATATTAATCACTATGTCGCGGTCCTTCCTTCAAACCAGAAAGCATTCCAAGCAAACGACAGTAGTGCACAATTTACTTAAAACAGCCTTCTAAGCAAAATTAAGAACCAATGGTCGAGTTTCAAAAAAGAATATAGACTGAAGCACAATAGTGCAAACTTCAGCCTTCAAGTCTTTTACAAAATTTTACGACCCTTTCCAAAACAATGAAAGGATCTATAAATACTATGCTAATCTAAATATCTAAATATCTAAAACTGAAAAACTACTAAATCGGCATTAACAAACATCATCTTGTATTCTGGTGATTTGGCAGTCGGCAGCGATGCTTCATTCAGAGGTCTCTTTGCCTTTACTCCTTCGCTGACATATCGCCAGCATTGGCTCTACTTCTGGTGGAGTATTGAGGCGTGAAGTTAGCTGTGCATCATATGTGGCATCTTGAATGTCGGCAATCAGGTATCGGAGAGCATCTGTTAGACAGTTAAGAGCCAACCTTTGAGAATGTGGTTTAATCAGAAAGAGCCAGTATGCGTCGGCGGTCAAGGTATTTACTCCGGCAATTAACCGCCCTTGTTTCTCCAGATCAGGGTAATTCCTGTGCTCCAGCATGTTTGTTGTTGTTATGTTTCCAGGTGTGCATTGGGAAATCATGTTTGCCAGATACAATGTATCATTGACTAGATTGATCATGTTGCTGGCAATTATTTTGCATCTTGAGGCTGCCCTTTCTGCTTTCATCACCTGCGTGTTCCATTCCATGAAGAGTATGTCCTTGTATGTTACATGGATTCGGGACAAGTTTGCTGCTTTCCCTTCTGGAGTGTCTTGCCATTCAATATATTCTGTTATATCATCTTCAGCTTGATCTAGCTTATTCCTGGCTTTCTCTATTTGTTCACACACTGCTGTAGATGTTTCACAAAGTGATTCAGCGTCAACAAGTTGTTGGCACAAGAGCCTGATTTGAGATATCAATGCGCTGTTTATTCGAGTTGCCTCTGTTCTAAAATCATCAATACTCTGGGCGCCCTTGATACCTTCGAGCTGTGCTGATAGCTGAATTATTTGCTCGTCTTTAGCTTTTATCATCAGCTCATTAGATGCTTTTAACTGGGATAATGCCTCTGACAATTCTTTTGCTTTCTGAATGTCACTTTGGTCTATCCTCTGTTTTTCGATTTGTTGGGTTAACAAATTATTTTCTTGCTGTTGGGCCAGCAATTGTTCCTCTACCTGCGCTGCCTTATTTCTTGCCTCAATTACTTCTGCTTGCAATGCATATATCTCATGCTCTTTAGTCTTCAAAAGAAGACTTACTTCTGAGGCTTTGTCAATAGTTGCCGCTGAATAAGCTCCCGCAAATTGCGATAGCTTTTTCAGATCTTCAGAGGGATCTAATTCTCCCTTCCAGACCACATTGCCCGTGACTGTTTGCTCAGGTGAAATAGAAGGTTGATCAAGCCTTCGTCTTTTCTTAGAGCGCCTTACAACGGCTCTATGCTTTGGGCTGTAGAAAATGTCTAGGGGAGGAATTTCCTCCACCTGAAGATCAATTTGATCGGATGGGTCTTGAGTGATTACCTCAACATTCTGTACCATGGGTGGGCCGCTGGTTCCTTCTAGAACCGGAGAAGAAGTAGTATCGGGAGCATTATTTGTTTTAGAGGCGTCTGAGTCTTTGGAGGCTTCCTTACCACTTATAATGGAATCGAATTGGTTCCATTCTTTAATCAATTCAGGATCAGTAGAGATTTGCTCACTTTGTTCTGTGTGGGCTTTACTCTGTTCTTTCTCTCTTTCAATCCTCTGCTGTTCCTCGAATGCCTTCCGCTGTTGCTCCTCTTGTGCTCTTTGCTGCTGTTCCTCCAATTCCCTTTTCTGCCTATCTTCCAGTTCTTTCTTTTCTTTCTCTTCTTCTTCTCTTTTCCTTTGTTCTTCTAACTCCTTTTGTTTTCTTTGCTCTTGATCCTTTTGTGCCTTTTGCTGCCTTTCTATCTGCTCCCTTTTATGCTTCTCTGCTTGCAGCTTGTTTTGCCTTTCCTCCTGTTGCTTATCATACTCTTTAGTTGTAACAGGAGATAGGTGTATTTGCTGCTGACCAGACTCGCTTGAGGAGGATGTTGGGGTTGTGGATAATAAATCTAGAGGCAAAGTTTGCAACCTTTGCTTTCTAAGTTTATTAAATTCAGTTAACTCCACACCTTCATATCTCAATGTAGCAAGTTGTTTGACTTGGCTTATTGAATCGGCACTCACGAACAGGTCATCAAACTGATCCTCGTGATGGACAACCTTTGACAGTTTGGCCTGTTCCAAGGCAATGAAAGTAGTCTTTTTTGGATCATAGAGTCTATTTGGAATAGAAGCCAGGTATATCATTTGGAGTTTTGCTGCTTCCTTCTCTGCATGCTTGTAATTTAGCAGCGTATAAACTCCAATTCTTAAAGGAAAAGAGGGCCATCCTCTCTTTTTCTCCTCTTTGAGAGTTTGTGTGACACCCTCAGACATAATCTGGTAGGAGATTTCCCGGGCTAACAATTTATCTGGGATGTACAGGGGGAGAACATGTGGCCTAGCCTTGCTTCCAAAAACTCTAATATAGGTAAAATGCTCTTCGCCGAACCAATGGGCTACGGCTGGTAGGTCAAAAGAAGCTTCATAGGAAATTCTTGGGATAGGTCTGTCAAAAATAGAATAGTGAACGGGCACCATGAAACCATTGCAAATTTGATACAAATGGTCTTTGTGAGAGGGTTTCCACAATTTCCGATGGTACAAGTGAATGGGTGTTGGGTCATGGGTGGTCCATCTCCAACCGAGGACAGGAAACTCAGAATTAAAACACAGGGTATCCATAATGTAGGCAGAGTAATAGAAGGGTGGGATTTTCCTCTCGGTGACTCTAGTTTTGGCCCTAAACTCACGAATAGCTATGACCAATTTATCAGACAGAATAGTGGCCCAATCCATGATTGTACTATTGACGGCCGCTTCCATTAAGGGGACCATATCAATATGGATATTTGCAAAGTCATGTAATCCCCACAATCTACACATCATAATCCCAGCATAGCAATAAGGTGAAGCCAAAGAAGCATTGGAGTACTTACCCGACATATCATGCTTGTGTTTAGCTGGATTCTGCCTCCAATCTCGGAGAGGTTCGGATGGTGATTCATTCTCTTTCGTGAACTTCTCGACAAAGGCTCTGTTATAGACTAGCTCAGGTTCAGGAAAATGATACATTCGTCTCAAGTCATCAGGCTTGAAGGAACCGAAAATCCTTCCATCCTTTGTATGAAAGGTTCTATCAGTGAGGGTAATTTCCTCAATTGCCCAGCGTACCACATCAGTATAAGGCAGGACTTGTTCTCTGGCTGCTATTCTGTGCAGAAAGGAGTCGGCCAAATCTTTGAGAGTTGCCTCGGACTTCCTTAATTCATCCACACTAGCCTCAGTTACTGTCTTTTCTGGTTGCTCTGCCTCTAGCAAATTGTATGTACCTTGCCATGTAGTGCTAGGAAGACCAGTGCATGTAGTGTCTGAGATTAAGCCTTTCTTTGAAACTATAGCAGCTTGGCCTGAGACAGGTGTCGCAGTAGAACCTGCCACCTTCTTGAATTTCTTTCCCATAATATTCAGACTTCTCTCGACGGTTGAATTCTACACAAATTCAAGAGAAATCGTAACAAGGAAATAACAATGACGATCCATAACGGGATAGATATATTACTTGAAGCGTGGTGAGATTAATTCTAAAAGTGGCTGTGGATCTAATGATTTGAGAAGGCACCGCAGATGCAATGATGGTGATTTTACAGCCTGCAGCTCCATAAATGACCATTACTTAAGTTATTAAACCGAATGACCCCTTAAAGTGTGCAACAGATTTTTTCAAAGGTCTAATCGTAATTGTTCGTTAATTCGAAGGGGCAAAGCTTTAAATACGCATGCATTACCTTATCCCTTTATTTAACGGCATTTTTGAAATCTGTGCTTTTGTCAAATCAGATTTAAATATAACTTTAAAGCTTTGAAATAATCACCTTTTAGGAATTCTGGTCATCATTTAAGCGTCATCGCATCGCATCGGGGGTGTGAGTGACATTATCATTTGGGAGAGATCTTGGCGAATGCCGATTGCGACATTGTATCATATTAGCGTGCGAACATAATCCCTAAATGTATATCAATTGATTTACCGACTACCGATAGCGATATTACATCGCATCGGGAAAAGATCTGAACGTCTTATGAAGATGTATGGGATTTTGCCGACTACCGATAGCGATATCGCATCGGGTCGAAGCTTAAAACACTTTTCATAAGAAGCGGCGCCGATAGTTGATCACCGATATCGTGTCGCATCGGGGAAAAGACATGTGCTTTTTGTGTGTGTGCATTGGCTATCGCCGATGACCGATAGCGATATCGCATCGGAAAGAACCAAGGTAGCAAACGATTTGGCGATTGCTTTTTCGGACTTAACCAAAAATTGCTTATTATTTGTTTCAAAAAGGCTTTTATTCACAAATTCATTTGATTATCATACCTTTTTCGAACAAATTTGTTAATGCCAATTAAAATTTTAAAAGGGACCCATTTCATATGTTAATTGTTTGTGATAAAAATGTTATGAAATGGGGGGTTGTTGTAGGGCACAACAATTGGCGATTCGCTGGTAGAACCAGTTATCTCTGGACTAATAAATATACTTACATCTTTTCAAATAGAATCTTTATGAGGGAAAGGAAATTTCTAATATAACTAGATGTCTATTGATTCTGAATAAAACAGGCTTCTTCAGTTGACTTCCTCTTTTTATAAAGAAAATAAATGCATTTTAAGTTTTAAAACAAGTCTTTATTGGTTCATAAAGGTAAAATAGAAAACTTTTCCATATCAGCTTTTTAAAATAAACTCCTCTGTCACAGGTAGAGCCTCTGCTGCCAGCAAACGTTCATAGTCTCGGCAGGGTTACCTTTTAACCATGTTGTTGTCCATTGTTCCATTCACTTAAGAGTGTGACTAAACAGAATGAATTCAAAAGATATTTTCGCATTTTTTGAATTTCACTTTCTTCTTGCCTAAGATAAAAGCCATTGTCCTGGTTTGGTGGCCAGATAATGACAATGCCACTCACGGGTAGTAATCAAACTGAACAAGCTGGCTCGTGATGAGACCCCTTGTCTTGAAATTTCAAGCCATTACCCTGTTTGATATGCAGTTTTGGTAATGTCAGTTAAATTATTTTCCTATGAACATGGTAAGCAGGCTTGTAATAAGACCTCTTATCTTTAATCTTTTATATTTTAGAATTACACTCTGAGTAATCATAAACTTTTGGTGAATGGGTCGGTTTAAGAGTTAAAGATGCTGAAGATGAATTAGCTCCTATTTTAATATGGATAACCTTTGGAGACTAATTTTAAAAACCCAAGATGACTCATAGAACTTCGTTCAGAGTGAAGTTTACAAAAGTTAGACTGTGATGTTCAGAATAAAAAGATATCTAATTTCCTAGAAATGATCTCTCTTGGTTTAAGACGCTATTATCCAAAAGTAAATACTAATAGTGTCGTGGCGAGACAACTTTTAATTACAGCGAAAGGTCAATGGAAGATGTCCCACATCCTTATTTCTACAAATCCTACAAATTATATAAAACTATCAAACTATAAAGAGAAGGGGTTACCTCCTCAATTAAAGAATTTCTTCAAGATTAGACCATTGACAGGGAGAGAATCTCTCACCCCTGATAGATTTTGCAGTATAAAAGTGGAATGGCCTATTTTTTCACAGATCTGAAATGGTCCAAGCCACAGTTTCTGAAACTTGGAATGTTTACCTTTGTCTTCATGGGCTTTGTCCCATTTCAGGACTAAATCTCCGACTTGGAATTGTTTAGGACTAGATGAAGCTAGATCAAAAGCTGCTTTAATGACTTGCTGATGTTTTGCGTGTGTAACCTTGGCTTTTTCCCTTTCTTCTTCAAGTTTGAGAATTTGATCATATCTAAACTGGATAGAGGAAGAAGGAGTTTCGTCAATAAATTGCACTAGGGCTAGAGATGGAAGAAGAAGATTGGTTGGTACGATTGCTTCTTTTCCGTAGACAAGATTAAACGGAGAGGTCCCTATGGAAGCTTTCTGTGTTATCCTATCCGCCCATAATGCAAATACCAAGGATTTATGCCAGTTCTTATGATTCTCTTCGATTGTTCGCTTAATGATTTTGATTAGATTTTTATTAGTTGATTCTGCTAGGCCATTACCCTGAGGATAGTAATTAGCAGAATACTTTAATTTAAATCCCCTTTTGATAGCGAAATCAATCATTGCATTGCCTGAGAAGTAAGAAGCATTATCAAAGACAAGAGCGTTTGGAACACCAAACCTGGTAATGATGAACTGATCTATAAATTCAATGATCGCCTCAGAGTTTGTTGTCTTTAACGGAACTGCTTCTACCCACTTTGTAAAGTAATCAGTTGCTGTAAGAATATATTTGTGCTGCCTGGAAGAAGATGGATTAATTTCTCCAATGATGTCCAATCCCCATTGTTCAAAAGGCTGTTCAATGTTGATTGGTTGCAAAGGGAAAGCTGGTTTTTGTTGTCTTCCACTGGCAGTTTGGCATTTAAGACATTTCCTTACATATTCGTGAGCGTCCTTAAACAAAGTAGGCCAATAGTATCCAGCATGAATGACTTTATGAGCTGTTGTATCAGCTCCGAAATGTCCTCCTGCTGGTCCGTCGTGTAGCTCCTGCAAAACCTTTTGAGCCTCAGGTTTCTCAAGGCATCTTAATAGGACAGAATCATAGTTTCTTCTGAAGAGCACATCATCAATAATGGAAAAACTCTTAGCTTTCAATCTAATGGCCCTTTTGTTCTTGTAGGACAAATTGGTAGGTGCATAACCATTCTTTAAATAAAAGATCAGATCTGCATATTGAGATTCGGAATCGGGAATACTTAGCTGATTAACTTCTTGGGTTTGCTCTGTATCACTTGATTCCGGAATGTTTGATGCTCCTGCTAATATCCTGCAAAAACCTTGACCTTTAACAAACTTTGCTGGCTTTATTTCTAGATCATATTCTTGGAGAGCTGCGACCCAATTTGCCCTCTTTTCACCCAATTCCTTTTGGATTAATAGTTGCCTAACTGCTGAGAAAGGAACTATCACTTTAGTATGGGTTTTTAAAAGAAAGGGTCGATAATGTTTGACTGCTTTAAAGACAGCAAAAGCTTGTTTCTCAATATCGGAATAGTTTAATTCGGCGCCTTGAAAGTTTGAACTGAAGAACGAGATGGGCGCTTCCAAATTGTCATCATTCAACTGGGTGAGCACTGCTGCGTAAGATAAGTCGGATGCAATGGTATATAATGTAAAATGATTAGAGAGATTTGGAGTATTCAGAGGTGGGACATTGATTATTGATTGCTTAATGTCATTAAAAGCTTGCTTTTCTTCTAATCCCCATCTGAAGGTTGAATTCTTTTTAATCATTGTTTGTAGTGGTAGTACGATCTGTGAAAAATCTGGAACAAATCGTTTAACGAAATTAATCTGACCTAAAAACGACTGCATCGATTTTTTGTTGTGTGGAAAAGGAATTTCAGAAATTTCCTTAATTCGATCAGGATCTACATAAATGCCATCCTTAGATACAATAAACCCTAAAAGCTTACCCTGGTTAAGAGCAAAGAAAGACTTTTTTGGGTTAAGAGAGATACCATATGTTTTGCATCGTTGAAAAATCTGATTTAAATCATGCAAGTGATTATATCTCTTCTTAGAATATACAGTAATATCATCGAGGTAGACGACTACTGTTCGATTAATTAACCCTCTAAAGGCTATATCCATAGCTCTTTGGAATGTTGCTCCTGCATTTATGAGTCCAAAAGGCATCTTTTGATATGCATAAGTCCCCCATTTTGTTCTGAATGTGGTTTTTAGTTGGTCATCAGGATGAACCAGCACTTGATTATATCCTGAGAAACCGTCGAGAAAGGACATCAATTCAGATCCTGCTACCGATTGGAGGATTTGTTCCATGGTAGGCAGTGGGAAATTATCTTTTAAGCTTGCCTTATTCAAGTTTCTGAAATCAATACAGATTCGGATGTCGCCGTTTTTCTTCCTGACTGGTACCATATTAGAGACCCAGTTTGAGTGTCGGACAGGGAAGATAATCTTAGCTTTTAAGAGCTTATTAAGTTCCGACTTTATCTGGCTCTCCAAATTCGGATGTATTTTTCTTAACTTCTGCTGGATCGGTTTTTGATTGGGAAGCATAGGAATAGTATGTTGTATGATAGATGTATCATATGTTTTGAGGTCGTCATACTTCCAAGCAAAAACTTGTTTGTTTTTCCTTAAGAGTTTGATGAATGCTTCCTTTTCTTCTATAGAAAGTCCTAACCCTAAGTTGATATTTTGAGGAGCTTGATCTGTTCCCAAATTAATCAATTCAAACCTAAGAGTAGAGCTTTGGAGTTTTGCATTAATTACAGGTTTGAACCTGTCTTTAATGTCATAAAGGTCTTCGAGCTTTACTACGGGCTTAGGAATTGCGTTATCTTGAGATGTTCTTTTCATTTGAGAATCATGGTCATGCTCTTCAATGATTTGATTGTCATAGGACTTTTTAGAGGTTAAGAATTGCAAAATGTCCTCATCATGGTTGAAAACCCTCCAGTTGGTGATATTATCATGAACTGAAGGCCTAAAAATTAATTCTATAGAAAATCTATCAAGACTATAGTCTTCGGAAGGGAGAAGTTTGGAAGCTACGTTGGCTAGTAAATCGGCTGCTGAGTTTTGTGATCTAGGAATTGAAGAAATGTTGAATGCTGAGAAATGCGAAGTAAGATCTTGCACTAGCGATTGATAATGCTTAAGGTGACTTGAAAGGCAATGAATTGTATTCCTTACCTGCTTAACAATGATCTCACTATCGCCGAATACTTTAATATATTGGACTTTAAGGTCAATTGCCTTATATAATCCCTGCACTAGAGCTTCGTATTCGGCCGTGTTATTGGTGCATTCAAATTCTAATCTACAGGAAAGCATCGTCTTTTCGCCTTGCGGACTAACCAAAATGCAACCTGCTCCTGAGCCCTCGCTGGACTTAGAGCCATCAAAATACAAAGACCAAAATAAAGGAAAATTAACAAAAATATTTACATCCTTTTGATTTTCATTGAAGCATTTGGATAAATTGGTTTGTGAAAAATTTTCTACCTGAGATGTACAATGGTTAACTGAAAAAGGGGAAGATTGGGCAACAAAGTTGCCAAAGAATGATTCTGAGGAATAATTTCCCAAAATGTTGTTGTTGAAGGCCACAGGCTGGTTTTCTTGTTTGAAATCGGTTACTGTGTGGGTCATGTGTTTCTCACGGTCGATCCTTATTTGATTTGGCTTACCCTTGTAGGGGAGCCACATATGTGACCAATCGGTGGAAATGTATCCATGGAGTTTTTCAGACCAATCTCTGCTCAAAATTAAGTCGTAGAATTCAGGTATGTCAGCTATCAAAATATCTATTCTCTGTACTATTCTGGGATCAGCAGACAACCTGATAGTCACGGAATTAATTTCTCCTATAACCTGTACTTTGGTTCTGTCTAACTGTACAATGTGAATAGCGGACTTCTGGGGTTCTATGTTCAGTTTAGAACAAACTGAAGCTGGCATAATATTAGATGAAGCCCCTGAATCAATTAAACAGTTATGCAGATTTCGATTATAGATTTCATAGGTGAGCAAGAAAGGTGGGGTATGAGAATTGGATCTATCTCCGATCAGAACCGAATCGGTAGCTTCGACCATATCTGGAGGGGGTTGTCCTGAATCATTAGCAGCTTTTGAACTGGGAAGAGGAGAAGAGGGGACAGCATTAAATTCTCTTAGGAGTAATTTCTGCTGATGTTTTAACTTACTTAGTTCAAACATGGTTATGTTTTCCTTAGTCTTTTTCATATCATCAACAATATTATACCCCATGGAGTCAGATACCACTAGTGTCTTAGATGTCGAAGGAGAATTAGAAATTGGAGGCTGGTTTTGAGGGGCTGCTACCGGAGACTTTTTTAGGAGAACTTTTTCTTTTGGTGTGGCAGCACCTGCACTCCTCTTTTTTGTAGTTGTTTGAGTAGGTTCAGAAGCGATTTTACTTCTTGTAGTAACAGGAAATGCTTCTTCTTGATTCTCAGTGTCAGAGTTTGGGAGTATAAAATACCACATGCCGTGGCATTCAACTACTTCTTCTTCATCATCTGTTTGAGAAGTTGTTTCCTCTTCCTCTTCATCCTGTTCTGAGTCTGCATTAGATATAACATTGGGTGGCTTTGTTTCAGTTTTCTTGAAAGTTCTAAATGGTCTTTTGTTTGAAGTCTTAGCCACCTGTTTTTTAATCTCAACCATTTCATTAGACAATGTTTTGAGGACTTTTTGTAAACCTTCCATGTCGTATGGGTCCTTTGGGGTCTTTTTCTTAGAATCTTCTTTAAATGAAACTTTTTTGGTTTTTCTATCCTCCAAGGCTGCTTTCTTCTCTAGAGCATTAATACGCTTTTCAACGGCAAGTGCTTCCTTCATATTTTCAGCTAAGGTAGGTTTGCCAGCCCTGTCAACAAAAATAGCTATGTTGGAAGGGAGGGCAGTAATATACCATTCGCTCCTAATTTGTTCACTTGGTTTCGAAGCGGTGGGGATTTTATTTAGGAGTTTGTTGAATCGAGCATTAAACTCCTTTATTGGTTCCCTATGCTCTGTTCTCAAATTGGAGAGGTCATTTATTAAAGTGGCTAGAGACCTGTCATCTCCATATTTGGTAAGGAATTGCTCTTGGCATGTGGTCCAGCTGGTAATAGAACCAGAAGGTAAGGAGAAGTACCAGGATCCTGCCGATCCTTGCAGGGTATAAGGGAAAAGCCTGACAACAACATCTTGTTCTGTCACTCCTTTTAAATTAACTGCTAACATGAAATTATTAATATGTTCTTCAGCTTGTGTTCCGTTATCTGGATTAAATTTAGGCAACCATTTTTCGGGAGCATCAGGTAGATCATGCAATGGTGCGGGCATATTGACTGCACCTGGCGTAGTCCATGGATCTGCCATTATGCTGGCGATAATAGTTGTTACTACTGTTGGGATTCCAGATGACTGAGGAGAAGAGGTTGTTGAAGAGTGAGTAGTTTGAGATGCTGTAGTACTTATTCCCTGATGAACAACAGTGTGTAACGGAGGAGTGGATGGTTGACTTCGCAGAGGAGGAGTGGAGATGGAGGATATGGAAGAAAGATCTTCACTATCAGATACTTCAGTAATCTTCTTAGCCTTTTTCCTTTTCGGTAAAGGGAACTCAGTAGGTTCAATACCGAGTTTTTCGCTCTGAAGTCTGGTAAGTGGATGGGATAAGTTTAACTGCGAGGTCACACTGCTTTGTGATACTTCAGATTTCTGAGGCGAAATCGAGAAGCTCTGAAGTTTATGGATAAGAGACTGAACTTCAGGGGATTCAAGACTTAATTGTTCTGAAATATGATGGGTATGAGCAGTGGTAATTGATTCCTCTTTTTCTCGATTGTGTGCCGGAGAACCAGCATGTGATTGAGAAGGGGAAGAGGATTTGGAGGGAGAATTACTCTTAGAATGGTTTGCAGATTTGGACCTACTTGCCATTCACAGTCGATGGCCCTCCTTCTAGCGCCAAAAATGTTGATGCCCCGAAATTCGTTGCAACAACATCGGGGAAACCACCCGGTCCGGAACTTAGTGCAGCTCCTTTTCCGTTTGGAATAGTGGCTCCGACTGGGGATAATGGGACCAGTTTCCCAAAGATTATAAGTAAACGGGATGGATGAATGATTTACGATATAAGGTGATAATAAGTAAATAACTAAACTACAAGAGAAATATAATAACTATAAGCTAATCCCGGGACTTATCGATTGATAGAATGCAGCGTTTGATAATCTATGCTTAATGGCAGGCATATAGATGACACTAACAATAAGCATAGATGTTTAAATCATTTAAGATTGCTCTGCATAATTAGTTATGCAGAGCGATAATAGCGAATTACTGCACTTAGTCATTTATATTATTGTTACACACATGAGTAAGAGAGATAACAAATCACAAAACATTCAATAGTGATATGAAATGAAGACTTGCTGTTATATTGCATACATGTATTCAACAATAGCAAAAATAATAACACAGCAATTCATATAATAGAAAAGAGAAAAGATACAGATAATAGTACCATGTAAGCTGTTTGATCAATCCAGTATATTAATCACTATGTCGCGGTCCTTCCTTCAAACCAGAAAGCATTCCAAGCAAACGACAGTAGTGCACAATTTACTTAAAACAGCCTTATAAGCAAAATTAAGAACCAATGGTCGAGTTTCAAAAAAGAATATAGACTGAAGCACAATAGTGCAAACTTCAGCCTTTAAGTCTTTTACAAAATTTTACGACCCTTTCCAAAACAATGAAAGGATCTATAAATACTATGCTAATCTAAAATATCTAAATATCTAAAACTGAAAAACTACTAAATCGGCATTAACAAACATCATCTTGTATTCTGGTGATTTGGCAGTCGGCAGCGATGCTTCATTCAGAGGTCTCTTTGCCTTTACTCCTTCGCTGACATATCGCCAGCATTGGCTCTACTTCTGGTGGAGTATTGAGGCGTGAAGTTAGCTGTGCATCATATGTGGCATCTTGAATGTCGGCAATCAGGTATCGGAGAGCATCTGTTAGACAGTTAAGAGCCGACCTTTGAGAATGTGGTTTAATCAGAAAGAGCCAGTATGCGTCGGCGGTCAAGGTATTTACTCCGGCAATTAACCGCCCTTGTTTCTCCAGATCAGGGTAATTCCTGTGCTCCAGCATGTTTGCTGTTGTTATGTTTCCAGGTGTGCATTGGGAAATCATGTTTGCCAGATACAATGTATCATTGACTAGATTGATCATGTTGCTGGCAATCATTTTGCATCTTGAGGCTGCCCTTTCTGCTTTCATCACCTGCGTGTTCCATTCCATGAAGAGTATGTCCTTGTATGTTACATGGATTCGGGACAAGTTTGCTGCTTTCCCTTCTGGAGTGTCTTGCCATTCAATATATTCTGTTATATCATCTTCAGCTTGATCTAGCTTATTCCTGGCTTTCTCTATTTGTTCACACACTGCTGTAGATGTTTCACAAAGTGATTCAGCGTCAACAAGTTGTTGGCACAAGAGCCTGATTTGAGATATCAATGCGTTGTTTATTCGAGTTGCCTCTGTTCTGAAATCATCAATACTCTGGGCGCCCTTGATACCTTCGAGCTGTGCTGATAGCTGAATTATTTGCTCGTCTTTAGCTTTTATCATCAGCTCATTAGATGATTTTAACTGGGATAATGCCTCTGACAATTCTTTTGCTTTCTGAATGTCACTTTGGTCTATCCTCTGTTTTTTGATTTGCTGGGTTAACAAATTATTTTCTTGCTGTTGGGCCAGCAATTGTTCCTCTACCTGCGCTGCCTTATTTCTTGCCTCAATTACTTCTGCTTGCAATGCATATATCTCATGCTCTTTAGTCTTCAAAAGAAGACTTACTTCTGAGGCTTTGTCAATAGTTGCCGCTGAATAAGCTCCCGCAAATTGCGATAGCTTTGTCAGATCTTCAGAGGGATCTAATTCTCCCTTCCAGACCACATTGCCCGTGACTGTTTGCTCAGGTGAAATAGAAGGTTGATCAAGCCTTCGTCTTTTCCTAGAGAGCCTTACAACGGCTCTATGCTTTGGGCTGTAGAAAATGTCTAGGGGAGGAATTTCCTCCACCTGAAGATCAATTTGATCGGATGGGTCTTGAGTGATTACCTCAACATTCTGTACCATGGGTGGGCCGCTGGTTCCTTCTAGAACCGGAGAAGAAGTAGTATCGGGAGCATTATTTGTTTTAGAGGCATCTGAGTCTTTGGAGGCTTCCTTACCACTTATAATGGAATCGAATTGGTTCCATTCTTTAATCAATTCAGGATCAGTAGAGATTTGCTCACTTTGTTCTGTGTGGGCTTTACTCTGTTCTTTCTCTCTTTCAATCCTCTGCTGTTCCTCGAATGCCTTCCGCTGTTGCTCCTCTTGTGCTCTTTGCTGCTGTTCCTCCAATTCCCTTTTCTGCCTATCTTCCAGTTCTTTCTTTGCTTTCTCTTCTTCTTCTCTTTTCCTTTGTTCTTCTAACTCCTTTTGTTTTCTTTGCTCTTGATCCTTTTGTGCCTTTTGCTGCCTTTCTATCTGCTCCCTTTTATGCTTCTCTGCTTGCAGCTTGTTTTGCCTTTCCTCCTGTTGCTTATCATACTCTTTAGTTGTAACAAGAGATAGGTGTATTTGCTGCTGACCAGACTCGCTTGAGGAGGATGTTGGGGTTGTGGATAATAAATCTAGAGGCAAAGTTTGCAACCTTTGCTTTCTAAGTTTATTAAATTCAGTTAACTCCACATCTTCATATCTCAATGTAGCAAGTTGTTTGACTTGGCTTATTGAATCGGCACTCACGAACAGGTCATCAAACTGATTCTCGTGATGGACAACCTTTGACAGTTTGGCCTGTTCCAAGGCAATGAAAGCAGTCTTTTTTGGATCATAGAGTCTATTTGGAATAGAAGCCAGGTATATCATTTGGAGTTTTGCTGCTTCCTTCTCTGCATGCTTGTAATTTAGCAGCGTATAAACTCCAATTCTTAAAGGAAAAGAGGGCCATCCTCTCTTTTTCTCCTCTTTGAGAGTTTGTGTGACACCCTCAGACATAATCTGGTAGGAGATTTCCCGGGCTAACAATTTATCTGGGATGTACAGGGGAGAACATGTGGCCTAGCCTTGCTTCCAAAAACTCTAATATAGGTAAAATGCTCTTCGCCGAACCAATGGGCTACGGCTGGTAGGTCAAAAGAAGCTTCATAGGAAATTCTTGGGATAGGTCTGTCAAAAATAGAATAGTGAACGGGCACCATGAAACCATTGCAAATTTGATACAAATGGTCTTTGTGAGAGGGTTTCCACAATTTCCGATGGTACAAGTGAATGGGTGTTGGGTCATGGGTGGTCCATCTCCAACCAAGGACAGGAAACTCAGAATTAAAACACAGGGTATCCATAATGTAGGCAGAGTAATAGAAGGGTGGGATTTTCCTCTCGGTGACTCTAGTTTTGGCCCTAAACTCACGAATAGCTATGACCAATTTATCAGACAGAATAGTGGCCCAATCCATGATTGTACTATTGACGGCCGCTTCCATTAAGGAGACCATATCAATATGGATATTTGCAGAGTCATGTAATCCCCACAATCTACACATCATAATCCCAGCATAGCAATAAGGTGAAGCCAAAGAAGCATTGGAGTACTTACCCGACATATCATGCTTGTGTTTAGCTGGATTCTGCCTCCAATCTCGGAGAGGTTCGGATGGTGATTCATTCTCTTTCGCTAACTTCTCGACAAAGGCTCTGTTATAGACTAGCTCAGGTTCAGGCAAATGATACATTCGTCTCAAGTCATCAGGCTTGAAGGAACCAAAAATCCTTCCATCCTTTGTATGAAAGGTTCTATCAGTGAGGGTAATTTCCTCAATTGCCCAGCGTACCACATCAGTATAAGGCAGGACTTGTTCTCTGGCTGCTATTCTGTGCAGAAAGGAGTCGGCCAAATGTTTGAGAGTTGCCTCAGACTTCCTTAATTCATCCACACTAGCCTCAGTTACTGTCTTTTCTGGTTGCTCTGCCTCTAGCAAATTGTATGTACCTTGCCATGTAGTGCTAGGAAGACCAGTGCATGTAGTGTCTGAGATTAAGCCTTTCTTTGAAACTATAGCAGCTTGGCCTGAGACAGGTGTCGCAGTAGAACCTGCCACCTTCTTGAATTTATTTCCCATCATATTCAGACTTCTCTCGACGGTTGAATTCTACACAAATGCAAGAGAAATCGTAACAAGGAAATAACAATGACGATCCATAACGGGATAGATATATTACTTGAAGCGTGGTGAGATTAATTCTAAAAGTGGCTGTGGATCTAATGATTTGAGAAGGCACCGCAGATGCAATGATGGTGATTTTACAGCCTGCAGCTCCATAAATGACCATTACTTAAGTTATTAAACCGAATGACCCCTTAAAGCATGCAACAGATTTTTTCAAAGGTCTAATCGTAATTGTTCGTTAATTCGAAGGGGCAAAGCTTTAAATACGCATGCATTACCTTATCCCTTTATTTAACGGCATTTTTGAAATCTGTGCTTTTGTCAAATCAGATTTAAATATAACTTTAAAGCTTTGAAATAATCACCTTTTAGGAATTCTGGTCATCATTTAAGCGTCATCGCATCGCATCGGGGGTGTGAGTGACATTATCATTTGGGAGAGATCTTGGCGAATGCCGATTGTGACATTGTATCATATTAGCGTGCGAACATAATCCCTAAATGTATATCAATTGATTTACCGACTACCGATAGCGATATTACATCGCATCGGGAAAAGATCTGAACGTCTTATGAAGATGTATGGGATTCTGCCGACTACCGATAGCGATATCGCATCGGGTCGAAGCTTAAAACACTTTTCATAAGAAGCGGCGCCGATAGTTGATCACCGATATCGTGTCGCATCGGGGAAAAGACATGTGCTTTTTGTGTGTGTGCATTGGCTATCGCCGATGACCGATAGCGATATCGCATCGGAAAGAACCAAGGTAGCAAACGATTTGGCGATTGCTTTTTCGGACTTAACCAAAAATTGCTTATTATTTGTTTCAAAAAGGCTTTTATTCACAAATTCATTTGATTATCATACCTTTTTCGAACAAATTTGTTAATGCCAATTAAAATTTTAAAAGGGACCCATTTCATATGTTAATTGTTTGTGATAAAAATGTTATGAAATGGGGGGTTGTTGTAGGGCACAACAGTACCAAGGGACAGAAGCTCCCACAGAGCCTCTCTATTACCTCAACCAAAGGAGGCCACAAGGATCTAGACCTTATCAGCAGGGGATGCAAGGGGCATCTCAAGCTTATTACAGCCCCAACCAATCAACTCCTATGCCTTCCTGGGGTCCCCCTGCTCATCCTTCATGGTCCATGCCTCCTCCATGGTCTTATCCACCTCAGTACCCCACTCAACCTACTTCTCATTCATATCACTCACATGCCCAGCCACAGCCTCAATGGAATGCACCTCAGTCGGGGTGGAGGCCCCAATACAACACTCCTCCTGCCATCTTGCCTCCACCACCAGTTCAACCTCAGCCATTACCTCCTGCTCCTCCAAGGCAACCTCAAATGCCTGCTCAACCGAACCCGAACCCCAACAATAGACAGGCCCAGCAGGTATACACTGGGGAGACCTCATGTCCTACCTATGCTGTGGAGATCCAGGAGATCAATCTTCGATCTGGAAAGACTCTACCATATCACCAACCTCCTCCCCCAGAGGATGAGGAAGATAAACAGGAAAGTGAACCAAAGGCTATTCACCGTTTCCTGAGAGACTAACAGCCACCACACAACCCAACCCAGAGGAGGATGAGCTTCTGGGTGAGCTCAAGCAGTTGTGTGTAAAAATCCCACTTCTCCAAGCCATCAAGGATGCGCCAATATACAACAAACTGGTTAAGAAGAATTGTTTCAAACACCCAGGCAGACGGAAGAAAGATGCCTCAACTATCAATGTCATAGGACAACTGTCTGACCTTATGTTAGGACAAGTCATCTACCCAAAGTACCTAGATCCTGGAAGTCCTGTAGTAGATGTTCACATCAATGGCACCATTATACCTCACACCTTGATTGATCTGGGGGCTGCCATTAATGTGATGACCAGGGATACCATGCTTAAGCTTAATCTTCAGGGTTCCTTGAGGAAGACCTCGACAGTACTGCAATTAGCAGATCGCTCCACCGTGACTCCCGAGGGGATTGTGGAGGATGTCTTGGTTTCTATTGACTCTTGGGAATACCCTGCAGACTTCCTGGTTCTGCAACCAAAGGCCAAGCTTACTGGATATCCTCTCATTTTGGGAAGGCCTTGGTTAGCTACTGCAGATGCTTACATAAGTTGTCGTGCAGGAAACATGACCATCAAAAATGGTCCCATGTCCAAGCAGCTTGTCCTATACCCTCCTGCCCAACCCTCCTTAGAGCATGACTTACCACTCTGGTTGGAAGAAGGAGAGGAGGACGAGGTGTACTCAGCACCTCTGTGCACTTTAGATACCACTAGAAGAGACCCCCCAACCGAGGATGACTTGATCGAGACCTTGATCCAGAATCCACCTTCCAGTGCACTACCCTTAGAGAGATTGGTGGAGGATGCCCAAGCCAGCACCTTAGTGGATATTTGTACAACCAACCCTGTTACTCCCAGAGTCAAGAATGTGGAGTTTCGGCCCTGAGAAAGCATTGAAGATCAGCTCCTCCCTATCTCCTTCCCAGGAAAAGGAGCTGTGTAGTCTATTGGCCAACCACCTAGATGCTTTTGCTTGGAGCTATAAGGAAATGAAAGGAGTCCATCCTTCGATCTGTACCCATCATATATACATCAAGGAGGATTGTAAACCGGTTAGGCAACCTCAGAGGAGAATGAATCCAGCCCTTAAGGACATTGTCAAGGAAGAATTGCAAAAACTGTTGGATGCCGGGTTCATCTACCCCATCTCAGATAGTGAATGGGTGTCCCCTCTAGTGTTGGTTCCCAAGAAAAATGGGAAATGGAGAATCTGTGTGGACTACCGAGAACTGAACAAAGCTACCGAGAAGGACCATTTCCCTCTACCTTTCATAGATCAAGTGTTGGATGGACTGGCAGGAAAGAAGTTCTTCTCTTTCCTGGATGGGTTTAGCGGGTACAACCAAATCCAAATCAGCCCGGAAGACCAAGATAAGACCACCTTCACTTGTCCTTGGGGTACCTTTGCCTACCAAGTCCTTCCCTTTGGGCTATGCAATGCTCCTGCTACCTTCCAGAGAGCTGTCTTGAGCATCTTCTCGGAGCTGGTCCATGATGCAGTAGAAATCTATATGGATGACTTTACTCCTTATGGGGCCAACTTCCAGGAAGCATTTTCCAACCTGGGAAAAGTCCTAACCAAATGCACCGAGATGAACTTGTCCCTCAGTCCTGAAAAATGTGAATTCCTAATGACTGAAGGGACCGTGCTAGGCCATACCATTTCTTGCCAAGGGTTGCAGGTGGATCCTAACAAAATTGCTCTCATCAAGAGGGTTCCACCTCCTCAAAAGGTAAGGGATGTCCTGAGTTTCTTGGGGTTAGCAGGATACTACCGGAGATTCATTAAAGATTTCAGCACGCTAACCTCGCCATTGTTTGGCCTGTTGGCAAAAGATGTGGAGTTTAATTGGATTGACGATTGTCAGAGGGCTTTAAATGAATTAAAGGACAAGTTGGTGTCAGCCCCAATCCTGAGAGGTCCAAACTGGGCCCTACCTTTCCACATCCACACTGATGCCTCGAACAAAGCCATAGGTGCAGCTTTAGGACAAGTTGAGCAAAAACTCCCATATGCCATTTACTTTGTTAGCAAAAACTTGTCCAAAGCTGAGCTGAATTACACTGTAACCGAGAAAGAATTCTTGGTTGTGGTCCATGCACTGAACAAGTTCCGACACTATATTACTGGTTACCAGACCTTTGTACATACTGACCATGCTGCAATTCGATATTTAATGAATAAACCTGATGTGAATGCTCGTATTATTAGATGGTTACTTTTATTGCAGCAGTTTGATTTGACCATTGTTGACAAACCAGGTAGAGAAAATGTTGTTGCTGACTTTTTATCTAGATTGGATTTGTCTGCAGATGAGGATGGAACAGTGGATGATCAGATGACCGATGAACATCTGTTTGCTATTTCAGTACTCTCTCCATGGTTTGCTGATATAGCAAACTATCTTGTTTCAGCACAGTTCCCTCCACACCTATCCTCCAGAGGGAAGAGCAGAATCATCAGAAAAAGTGCCTCATTTACTTAGATCGGGGGCAATCTGTTCAAGCTTGGCCCCGATCAGATCTTAAGGCGTTGTGTAAGGGAGGAGGAAGTCTTTGATATCCTCCTCAGTTGTCATGATGGGCCTTGTGGAGGACATTTTGCAGCAAAGAGAACTACCTTCAAAATCCTGCAGGCAAGCTACTATTGGCCCACACTTCATCAAGATGTCAGAAGATATGTCAGTGAGTGTGACCAATGCCAAAGAATGGGGAAACCAACCCAAAGGGATGAGATGCCTCTCCAACCTCAAGTGACTCTTGAGCCATTTGAGAAGTGGGCCATGGACTTTGTGGGCCCAATCAACCCCTCTTCGAGGCAAAGGACTTACATCATTGTGTGTACTGACTATTTGACAAAGTGGGCAGAGACCAAAGCAATCAAAGCAGCAACAGAAGAAAAGGTGGCCGAGTTCCTAAGAGAAAACATTTTCTATAAGTTTGGCTATCCAAGAGAGCTGGTTACCGATCAAGGGAGCCAGTTCACCTCCAACCTGGTTGAAGATCTACTAGCTCATCACAAGATCAAGCATATGACTTCCACCCCTTATCACCCTCAAGAAAATGGGTAGGTGGAAGTCACCAATAGAGCATTAGAAGGGATCTTGACTAAGGTGGTGAGCAGCAGCAGAAAGGACTAGGCAGATCGCCTGGTTGAAGCCACATGGGCTTACAACACCACTTGGAAGACCACCACCGGCTTCACACCGTATGAGCTGGTCTATGGGAAGAAAGTTTTGCTGTCCATTGAGTTTGAATACAACACTTTGAGGATGGCAGCTCAGCTGGACCTAGATCTCAGCCATGCACAACAAGAAAGGCTACTACAGCTGAATGTCCTGGATGAGCACCGCATGCAGGCCCTCCTTCACTCAGAAGTGGTTCAACTTCAGAGAAAGGTGTGGCATGACCAACATCTCCATGACAAGCAATTTCAGCCGGGAGATTGGGCTTTGTTGTATGACTCCAGATACAAAGACTTCAAGGGGAAGCTGAGAACCAGATGGCTAGGACCATATGCAGTAGAGAAATGCCATGACAATGGATCTGTCCTCATTCGAACCATTGATGAGGAAGCCATTCCCATGCTTGTCAATGGGCATCATTTGAAGATCTACAGGAGACCTCTCTCAAGACAAGAGTTCATCAAAACTATGGAGAAATCTGTATTGGTCATAGAGAAGGGTTCTGCCTCTGCCTCTGGCATACCCTGAAGGATGAAAAAATAAAAAATAAAAAAAAATAAAGATCCTTGGGTGAAAACCTCTCTGAGGCGCCCAAGGCAGGTAGTAGGGGTGAAAACCTCATTGAGGCACCCCTATTGTCTTTCAAAAAAAAAAAAAAAAAAGGTTTGAAAAAGATCCTTGAGTGAAAACCTCTCTGAGGCGCTCAGGGCAGATGGCATGGGTGAAAACCTCTTTGAGGCGCCCCTGTTATCTTTCAAAAAAAAAGAAAAAGAAAAAAAAAAAAAAAAAACAATAAGCAAAATATGGTAAAATTGCATGCAGGTTCAAGATGTTCTATGGAGGAGAGGAAGCCTTCAACTCAAAGCCAAGGGTCCTTATCATGCTGTCAGGGGACCTCACCAGCACCTCCTCCAAGGGTACCCATGTTTTTTCAAGGTATGTGCAATTTTATCATGGTTTGAGTCTTCTACAGGAAGATGCAATCTTTCTACAGGAAGATGCAGTCTTTCTACAGGAAGATGCAGTCCTTCTACAGGAAGGCGCGGATTTTCTACAGGAAAGTACAGACTTTCTATAGGAAGGCCGAACTTTCTACAGGAAGCTCTGTGTTCTACAGGAAACTTCCTGTAGAAGTTTGGGACGGCCCAGAATTCATCTTACAAGGAGATTTAGCGACTATGGATTGGTTTGGATGCATGCAAGCCTCTGTTGGCACCCTTGCACATTGCTATCACCTTGCTCCACCATCCTTGTCGTCATGCAACCAAGTTCCCTGCACCAACAAAGAAGATCGATGAGTTCTCGCGGGAAAATCCATTTTCGAAGTTAAACAAATGCTGAGATCTCATACCACAATCATCAGAAGCTCCGGGAACGTGGTTGAAAGGCCAGATCCTCCATCGTGCAGCATGCACCCAAGGAGGAAGAACTGTTACGAGACCCCTCGCGGGAATCCTGTAACAGTTCAACCTGCTCGAGTGGATACCATTCACAGCACTGCCATTTGCAACGAAACGCGGGCGCATGCAACCAAAGCATCCACTCCATCGTCGGCAGCCTGTAACCACGAGCCTCCGGGTCTGTGTAAGTCGCATGCAGCAGGTAGATCCACTCACCATCGTCCAAGAACTGGAAAAATCGTGTGCAGCCACGCAGGTAAGTGTCTCAACCCTTCCTTCCATCAAATTGCATGAATTTTACTTTGAAATTGTTTGCATAGCGTAAAATTGAATGGTTGAGCGGCCGTATGGCCAGTCGACTGGCCACGTCGGCTAGTTAAAGTGTAATTGGATGTTTGGGTGGCGGCCACGACCAAGAGAATGAACGGCATGCACGTGAGAACACTCTCGTCAGAAGCATGAGTTTAACAGGAAAAGGCGGCGGCAAATCTGTGGGAATGGATGCGGCAGCAAGTGAATACGTTGGCGAATGATGGATGACGTCGCCCAACGGTCCGGCGGGGACAGCTCATCTCCCGCGCCACGGATTGCGCCGATTCAAAATCTAATCGGCTAGATCATGCGCATGCATTTATCAACCACCACTTCGAACTCGAGTGGCTATTCTGATCTCCTCTGCGCTTTGATACGCCGAGCTGTTGGCTACCAGAACACCGGTGAAGCACACCTCGAGCGCAGGCCGACTACAGTCCTCCCCGAAAATTGCGCACTGTTTCTACAGGAACGCAGTTCTACAGGAACGCAGTTCTACAGGAACGCAGTTCTACAGGAACGCAGTTCTACAGGGACGCAGTCTCTACAGGATCGCAGTCTTCTACAGGGAAGCGGGTGCCTCACGAAAAAAGGTGGCCAATTAAAGAGGTAACCCTGAACTCTTCATGCA
Source organism: Pinus tabuliformis (assembly GCA_031772625.1). Taxonomy (NCBI): domain Eukaryota; kingdom Viridiplantae; phylum Streptophyta; class Pinopsida; order Pinales; family Pinaceae; genus Pinus; species Pinus tabuliformis. Next base: position 1,647,444,169 of record CM062818.1, on the reverse strand, counting down.
ACTGGTTAGTAAGGGTGGCAATACCATCGTCCACAGTCGAGTCATAAAGATATCGGTGAAATTATTGTTTGCTGTGCCTATGCTGTCGTTCTACAGGATGTCAGTATAAGTAGACTGTGTTGAATTTTGTGGATAATGTGCATGCTCTGTCTTAATAGACCAAATCTCTTTCGCATTTGCCACCTTTAATTAAAACAACCGTGTTCATCATGCCGGGTGGATTTATAAGACGGGAACCCACTGATTCAGCCAAATTAAGGGAAAACCCGGCAGTGGTAGAGCTCTTTACACGAGCACAGTGGATGTCTTTTTGTGATAAGCTGCAGGGCTACGATGATGAAGTGGCCGAAGAATTCTTACAGGCTCTGAAGCCGAAATCCCAGACACTGGCCACAGTAAACTTCAGAGGTCTAAGCCTCAAGCTCACCCCGGAACACATCAGTCGGATCACAGAACTTCCTATGGGTTTGCCGTGGGATAAGGAAGAAAGAAAGCTAAGCCAGCAGGCAAAGAAGGAATTCTTCCCACCTGAGGAAGAATTCTCGGAGGACAAAAATGGGGTACGAAGAACGAGCCTGTTGCCACCTTGGAATGAAGTCAGTTTGCAAATCATGAAATATATCACTTGTGAAGGCCGTTTCAGCATTGTGTATGCATATCATTTTCGGCTGCTCACTGAATTGAGGCACCGAATTGATCTTCCTATAGAACAAAGACTGAGCATCCCTTATTACCTACTGCAGTCTCTAAGGGAGTGTGCCACAAAGTTGAAAGAGGGCATACCAGATCAGATAGCCCACCATGGGTTGATCAAGCTTCTTGTGGAGGATGCGCTGCACTCATATAAGGTCCCCCTCTCATGGGAATCCTTCCGGAATTTGACAAAAGATGGGGACATTAAAATGTTGATCGAAGAAACGGGTTCCTCCAGCAGTGAGGAACAAGAAGCAGTGGCCGAGGAACAGAGAGAAGAAGGCCAGAAGACCCCGACCACAGCACATAAGAGATAACAAAGGAAGAAGCATGAGGGAAAGGAGGACAAAGAAAAAGGTGGCACACCTATCTTGTCAGCAAGGGAAAAGAGGATGAAGAGAAGAATGGACAAAGCTGAGGTGGTCCACGTCAGCCCAAGTACCTCAAAAACACCTGCAACCAAAGCAAAAAGCAAAACTCAGGCAGGCAAGCAAGCAGAGGTGGAGACACCTGTGTCTACAAGAAAGCAGAAGCAGGCTTCTACAGGAAGCCCGCAAACAAAAACAAAGGCTTCTACAGGAAGCCCAAAAATCATTGAGAAACAGGCTTCTACAGGAAGCCCGAAAACAGAGACAAATGCTTCTACAGGAAGCCCGAAATTGCAAAAACAGGCTCCTACAGGAAGCCTGAAGATAGAGAAAGGGTCTTCTACAGGAAGCCCGAAGATTACCAAAGCAGGGGCTTCTACAGGAAGCCCGGGAGTGGCTAAAGCCGGGTCTTCTACAGGAAGCCCAAAATCGGGAAAGAAAGAATCTCCTACAGGAGGCCCGGAAGTGGGCAAAGCAGGGTCTTTCACAGGAAGCCCGAAATCTGAAAAGGAGGGGCCCTCTACAAGGAGCTCTGAGAGAGCAAAACGAAAGAAAGAGAAGGCTGGTATTCTCGAAAAGGAGGCAGCAGCGGCGCTGGCCGCCCTCAGTACACCTCCAAAACCGAAGGAGAAGAGGGAGAGGGAGACCCCTCTACCATTTGAAGTCAGGAGAAGCAAGAGGATGACCACGGGCAAGCCACAGCCTCCACCCAGCAGCCAAACCATTTTAGGGGATGTCCCTACTTCACCCAGTGCAAGAACCCCCTCTAAAACATCAGCCACCCCTGAGAAGGGAAGCCCAAAAATAACTTCCTGGACACGAAAAATAGGCCAATCGCCTTCCAAAGCCCGGCTCAAGGAAATGGGGAAGGGGGAAGAAGCACCACCTTCGTCACCACCAGGGGCAGCAAAGGCAGGGCCGCCAAAAATAGGAAAGGAAGCAGCGCCACCCTCGGTAGAAAAGGCAGGGCCGCCAACAACAGGAAAGGAAAAGCATGATCTGGGCTCTAGTTCTCGGCCAAAGACGAGGAGCCAGAACAAAGTTGCTCAAGGATGAGCAAATAGTTTAGCTGGGGGGTGATGATGAGCCCCAATTTTTGGTACAATTTGGGCTCATTTGGCCTACTTGCTCTGCTCAAACCATTCATTTTTTATTGCTTATGCATTCATTTCTTGGTTTATTCATGTTGTTTGTAGGAAGAAGGGTAGGCATTCTATCTACGTGACTAATGCATGATGCTTTCAGGTTTTTGGCATTAAAAGGGAGAAAAGACCACGAGAAAGGAGACAAGGAGACAATGAGGTGGCACTGCTGGTTTTTAGGAGAGGATGTCCACAGTCTTGGGGACCTTCCTCGTGATTCCCACCATAGCTCCGAGCTCCAGCCAATCTCCCCACCGAGCTTAGAGGCAACCAACCGTTCTACAGGAACCGCAGTTACAACTGTTCTACAGGAACAACAGTTATAACTATTCTACAGGATCAGCAGTTTAACCTTCAGTTGGACAGCCGAGCTCCACAAATCAAGGACACCTGTTGGATGGTCATTTTGCATAAATACTGAGGCCGTAGCCTTGGATAGGAGCTTTTTGAACTTTGGCATTACTCTTGTAATTTGGAAGTACGAGCTACAACTCGGTTTTTGTTCCTTTTGTAAGCCAGTTTTGGCATGATATCAGATGTTTGGTTATGAATAAAGGAGGCAAATTTTGATCTCATTCTGAGTTTCTAAGCGAGCTATAGCTCTCAGGTTAGGGCCCAACCTGAGAGCAATAGATCTCCTCAGTGTTGTAATGTTATTTGCATTTCGTTCCAGCACTTTGAGTTTTTACTTTAACATGCAATTCGAATTTACAGTCTGTTAATTTAGTCTTTTTTCATGAGATTGAATAGGATTAGTTTATGGTGAATTGGTTTCCAGTTGCTTAGGTTTGAAGAGGATAGATATAATTTATTGGAGCTCCAGAAAAAGGTTGTTAAGGCTCACTGCCATCTCTCTTAGGGATTGGGGTGCAGTCCATAACCAACCACCAAAAAGAAACGCAGTTCTTCTCATTTCCATGCAAGCTGCAACATAGACACTTTCGTTGAAGATCCATCCATGCACTTTTGATATTGAACCATACTTCTACATTCCACTTCCATGCACAAGTTTCTTTTCTTGGTTTTCCATTACTGTTCATAGGTTTCATGGCACAGTTATCATAGGTTAATGAATTCTCGTTTTTGGTGCATAAGTCATTTATTTCATTTACGCTGCTCCATATCATTCCACTTTCTTCTTCTTCTTCTTGATCTCTCCTCAAGCCCTACTCGGCCTCTGTCCAGCTCATTTACCCTCCAACTCATCCATTGCCACGTAGCTTCATTTACTTAACCTTTCGTGATCCCATCCTTCCAGCCATCAACCCACTGCATGCACTCTTCCTCCATCTGATTTCTCTGCTCCTGAGCCATCACCAGCTCCATCTCCATCTCACCTATCCTCCCATACCACTCCAACACTTCACCATCTTCCAAAACTTCCACGGTCAAACATCCTGTAGAATTGCATAGACTTCCTGTAGAAACCCCTGAGTTTCCTGTAGGATCCCCTGCAGACTTCCTGTAGATGCCTGAAAACTCGGTTGCTGAGCATCCGAACGTGGTAGACTTCTGTGGACTGATGCTAGAGACCCTCTGGGACCTCCCCTAGCCATCCTGACCCTGCCCATGCTTTCCTTCCATTCCAACCGCTCCTGCACAACCAAACCCTAATCAAAAGCATCATCACAATAAACCCAACCACTTAATGAAAACATACAAAAACATGTCTTTTCAGATGCAAGTAGCTTAGATGCATGTATTTCAGTTCACTGCAAGTAATGGCATCCTTGGTAGAAGTTTCATTCACATTTTTGCATTGTAAGGGTCAAGCTAGTTAAATTAGGGTTTATTAGGGTTTCCATGCTTTGTTGTCTTTCAATTTCCTTTTTGCAAAATAGGTTAGCTTCCTTCAAGATAGCTTTCGTCCATCATTCATAAAGCTTCTTCTGTGAGCATATAGAAGTTGGCTTGAGCCCTAGCGGACTTGTGCCAGCTGACCAAGTGACAGCTGCGACAAGAGCTAGTACTTGTGCATACAGCACCGTCGCTTCCAAGTTTGTACGAACTACCGGGTTGATAAAATTAGAGATAGGAAGCTCCAGGAGTTGTAGCATTATTGCTTCAATACTGGAGCCCACCACATGGTGCCAATCAACCAAAAAATTTAATACACTTGGCAGAAGAAAGGCGTTCATACATGCACAAGATCTTGAGTTTTTCTTCTCAATTAATCTGGTTCGTGGCAAATATCATGTTGTTTCCTCTCACACCCATGCATAATTGCACTTTGGTGGTTCTAGGAGACCCTTCAAAAATGGTGGTGGCTCCAAGAAACACGTTGAATGATTGTATTAATACTTTCTCCATGGTATGTGGATTTAATTTGACTTCATCTCCATTTCTTGTTTTTGTTTTCATATATCTTTCTAGTTCATACTCTGCGAGGTATTGGGATTTCTATTGTTTGATTCCTTCTCTGTGTTTGGTTTATCATTGCTATGTTCGGTGAATGGTGGTTCATTTCTCTCTCGGTTACATGTTATCTTACACTTTACTTCATCTACCTTCTTTCTTCCCAGCTCGTGAACTCCTCAATGCTGCTTCAACCCTCCTCGAACCTTATCCTCTCTGGCTTGACCCATGTGGAATTTGAACTTTGAATCACATGGTTTACATAGTACTACTTCATAACACGACCCTCACCAATTAAGCTACCGCCCATGAGCTAAAAATAATACTATTTCATTAAAATTATCAATTATGAATTAAATTGAATAAAATAAAAAAATATTATTATATAATTAGAATTATCAATTATGGTTTTTTATTTTTATTTTTTTTAATGTGGGTTTAACCCATGGTGAATTTGAACCTTGAATTTCATGGTTTACACAATACTTCATAACACTTTGATGGCCAATTGAATTGCCCCCCATGGGCTTATTATCAATTATGTATTGAATTAAATCTAATAAATATTTAAAAAGAATATTTTGCATTGTATTTGGAATGTATGATATTTAAAATGAATTAATAACATAGAATTTGATGAAAAGCTAATACTTGAAAAGGAAAAGCATATGTAACAGGAAAAACATATATAACATCCTCATTATTGCTTACAATGTTATTTTCTTATGTTTTTTTTCTTTTCATAACATTTAAAAAAAATGAAAAAGCAAAAAAAAACATGAATAGAAAAATTAAAGTAAACACTTTTATCAAAATATGATAAATAAGGCTTAAAAAACAACATTAAAAAAAGTACATAATTTATAGCTAAAACATTTCAAAATGTCAAAATACTAACTTAAAAAAAATAAAAATGTGGTATTATTAGAACCATTTTTTGAAATAGGAATAAAAAACTGCTAAAGAATGTTGAAATTCTAAGTCTGACAAGTCATAAATTCCTAGTGCATTATCTGGTTTATTATCTCCTACTTTTTCTTTCCATTAACAAGTTATTTATAAATATAAATATTGAAATAAAAACAAATGCAGCTTCAACACATATACAGATTAACAACTAAAATAACTGAGACAATCAGATAAGGGACACCATTATTTTTGGACAATCATCCCCGGAAAAACCCAATGTGGGAAAACTGGTGCAGCAGATATGAGGGTTTTATTATATGCATTCTTTGAATACAACTAGGGTGCCAGAAATGGCTCACCCAACAGAGAATGCCCTCGGTAGTAGTACCTCTCTTCGAAGATAGATATTTCGGCTGATCAGCAACCGGATGATGAGCCCCATAGTGATTGTTCCTTAGCTGGTCAACGAAAACGGGTTCAAGCTTCCCTCTGGAACTTCGTCACCCTCCTTCAGCTCTGCATCAGGTCACCGACACTCAGTCTGCCCCACGAAAATCATCCAGCATAGCTCCTCAGCCCTCTGCATCCTCAGCGTTGGCCCTCAAGCTCCTGCATCATCTCTGGCTGCCTCTACATCGCCCAGGCTGCCTCTGCGCTATCTCTCTAGCACTATCTCTACCTCTCTGTTATGTATTCTCAACCTTCTGTCGAACTGCCCCTCGTTGCAACAGATTACTAGTTCGATTCTCTCAACAAACCCCGCTTCAGAAAATCGAACTGACTGATCAATTTGGTATATCTCCAACTGTTTCTCAAGCCTCCTCTTATACTTTTCCTGTTGAGTCTTCAACGGCTGAGATTAAGTCCCTAATCAACGACTAAGATTAGATTTGGCTTGATCCTCATCTCTTGGAACCTTCTAACCTAAAATTATATTAATACACATTAATTTTCCTAAGTTTATACTTAGGACCCCGTTAAAAATATTAATTATTTTAATATCTCCTCATTTGGGTAGAATTTCTCCAAACAATTTCTGGGTTTTGGAGATCTCATGTGCTTTAGCCTTTCCACCAATTTTCATGGCTAGAGAACATCTGATACTACCACAAATCAACACTCCCTCTTAGCGAGGAATGTGCTCTAATAATGCACTATCATTGAAACATCACACTGATCCTCCGCACCGGTACCTATGCTGATGCTTGGCCTGCTGCTTCACATCATTTGCACTACTGCTTCCTGTATTTCTGCCCATGACACTGCCACTGCCACTACTACATCTGTACTACAACTCACCCTCAATATGTTGCCCATGCTGCTCTTAGCACTGCCACTGCTAACTGATGCACTGCAACTCAGTTACCGAGAAGTAGGTAACTGACTTCTCCCAAATACTGACATCCCAGTCAGTCTAGAAGCCTCGTGAAACTGAAGCCGCCTCTACTGCTATCCTGTTCTCCCTCCACTGCCACTCAACCATTGATTACACGTTTGTGCCTCTCGCACTATTGCAACCTTCACTGCACTGTCTCAGATTTTTGCACCCAAGCACTGCCTTGCTGCTCCACTACACTTTGCTCCCCTCGATCCTTGTCACCTTGCTACCATTGTTAAGGGCTCCCGTAGCTAGATATGATCCAAGAGTTTGGGCACCTCAAGGATCCTGCCCTTAGTATGTAGTCCGCCTGACTACAACTCGATGTCTCCCCACCTCTTCTCTAGATGTGCATGAGCACTCATGGCACAGTTGTTATCAGTCTCGACCTCTTTCTCCACCTTAACTAGAGTTGCCTTTGAATCAGAAGCCTCTCCCTTGTTTTTCTTCCTGGGACACTGGGATGCATAATGTCCCAGCTCCTCACAATGAAATCACTTTACCTTTTATATATCCTTCTTCTTTCTCTTCCCTTGTCTCGCAGATGCTAGAGACGCATCCTCCTCCTCCTCTTTCTTGATTCAACCTCCCTTTCCACTACTCTCCGCCTTAGTCATCCTCCTGATCTCTTCCTAGTGAAGAGCTGCCCACATCTCCTCCCAACTGGGAAGAGTAGCCTTGCCCAAAATAGTTTGGACAAATGTCTCCCACTCCTCAAAAACTGTATTCAGGGTAGTGCTGACCGTAAATTCTGGATCCAATGTAGACCCAACGGAAGTAAGTTGGTCCTGAATCTCCTGCAACCTGAGAAGGAACGGATCTATCTGATCTCCCTTCTGCATCTGATATGACCGCAACTGATTCTCCAATAACATCTTCCGTTGTAGGGAAGAGCCCTGGTATAAGGTGGTTAGGGTGTTCCACATCTCCTTTGTTGTGTTCTTTTCAACAATATGTGGTATAACATGATCTTTGACCCCGTCTAGTATCGTGCACTTCAATCCCACCATTCTCAACTTGGTCAACTAGGATAGTCACGGTTCTCAAGGAAAATTCCTTGATGTGATGTCGATCCAGGACTACCAGGATCCTGGCCTTCTAGATGACAAAGTTGGAAGCCCTGTCCAACCTGTCTTTATCCCTTAGTCCGTTCACTGTCATTTCAGCTCCTCTTCTGGACTCCCTCAGAGTCTCGACTCCCCTCTTGGGAATCTCCCTCTAATTCCTGATTTCCCTCCTGGAAATCCTTGGCCAGCTATCGAACCGCTCCTCTCCAATCCTCCTTGCAACTGCAACTCAGATCTGGATTCCTTGGCTAGAAATCTGTCGAGGTAGTGACACCCTCTACCTTTTTCCCACCTCCTTAGACACTGTTATGCTTAGATAGAAAAACGTCCCACCAACTCCTCAAATCACAATCTGCCCACAGCTCCCCAAGCCCCAACAACCGAAGAAACTGAACCTTTAAGGCTTTTCACAATCCTAGCAATGGTTTAATCTGCACCTCCTAGCCACAACGTCGATCCTTCCTAGCTGAGAAAGATGACCAGGCGATGTGTAGGTCTGATCTACCCCTCTTTGCTTCTGCGCTGACCCTCCTCCTGGCTCGAAATGATGACGTAGGCTCTGCGTCACTTCCTCTCTTGTTGTTTCTGCTCTGGAACAACGTTGTCTCTCGGGACCACTGCTACTGCTACAAATTCTTCAAATTATTCCTGGTGCCTTCAGTTCTCTTGTGATTTGCAACACTTTGATACCATGTTGAAATTTCTAAGTATGACACGTCAGAAATTCCTACTGCATTATCTAGTTTATTATCTCCTACTTGTTCTTTCCATTAACAAGTTATTTATAAATATAAATACCGAAATAAACACAAATGCAGCCTCAACACATATACAAATAAATAATTGAAAGAACTGAGACAATCACACAAGGGACACCGTTATTTTTGGACAATTGTCCCCAGAAAACCCAATTCGGGAAAACTGGTGCAACAGATATGAGGGTTTTATTATTATGCAGTTTCTGAATACAACTAGGGTGCCAGAAATGGCTCACCCAACATAGAATGCCCTCAGCAATAGTACCTCTCTTCTGAGACAGATATTACGGTTGATCAACAATCAGATGATGAGCCCCATAGTGACTGTTCCTTAGCTGGACAACGAAATCTGCTCCAAGCTTCCCTCTGGAACTGTGTCACCCACTAGAGACTGCGTCACCCTCCTTTGGCTTTGCGTCAACCCACCAACACTCAGTCTGCCCCACGAAAAATCACCCAGCACTGCCTCTTAGCCCTGCGTCAGCTCTGCTAGCTTTTGCGTAGCTACTGTTTCCTCTGTGTCAGCCACTTGGCTCTCTGCGTCAGCCCTCTGGCTCTCTGCGTCACGCACGCTGACCTCGTCAGTCCCAGCTACCTCTGCATCAGCCTTCCCAGGGTCTGCACTGTCTCTCTGGCACTATCTCCACCTCTCTGTTATGTATTCTCGTCCTTCTGCCAAACTACCCCTTGCTGCAACAGATCACTGGTTCGATTCTTTCAACAAACCCCGCTCCAAAAAATTGAACTGACTGATCAATTTGGTGTATTTCCAACTGATTCTCAAGCCTCCTCTTATACTTTTTATGTTGAGTCTTCAACGACTGAGATTAAGTCCCTAATCAATGTCTAAGATTAGATTTGGCTTGATCCTCGTCTCTTGGAACCTTCTAACTCAAAATTATATTAATACACATTGAAATTTTAATTTTCCTAAGTTTATACTTATGACCTCATTAAAAATATTAATTATTTTAATATCTCCTCATCTGAGTAGAATTTCTCCAAACAATTTCTGGGTTTTGGATATCTCATGCGCTTTAGCCTCTCCATTAATTTTCATGGCTAGAGCACATCCTATGCTACCACAAATCAACAAATATTGCTTCTAAAAAACGAGAACTCTTTAAGTCATGCTGGTAACTATGTTGTTTCACATATGTAGCCAAGACTTTCTAATTTTACCAAGTGCTTTGGCTTGATATAAGCCATTAACAATTTGATTTTTGTTGCAAATTTGTTTCATATCACACCTTCCCATTGAGAGGCTTTTGGTATCCAAAATCTTATCCACAAAGGATATGGAAGCACAAGGCTTCCTCTTGTCTCCCCAAGTCCACTACTCCATCATATATGAAGGATATTTGATTCTTGATTGTCTCCATCAGTGTGTTTATTTGCCCCATTTCATTTGTTAATGGAGATATTTTTCCCTTCCCCTTGAGTTCTTAGATGAGGTAGGCCTTACCACCTTTAACCAAGAACTATTTGTTCTTTTTCTTGTAGAAAGTCACATCACTATTCTAAACAAACACAATTTCACAAGCATATAGTGACATAAGTTTAGATTCCACTCTAGTGGCATAATCAACATGAATGTCAATTCTTATTTGCATCTCTTGGCAATTCTCTTGGTTTATTTATCTAACATCCAACCAAACAAGCATGTTCTTACTAACTCATAAGTTTGTAAACCAAAATCATCTACAAAGTATTTATAAATCAAATTACATTTAGAACTATTGTCAAAAAAAGCATTTACGGGCAACTCAATTTGGAATGGTTGTGTTATGAAGTATTATGTTAAGTACGAGATCTAAGGTTCAAATCCCCCTTATTTAGCATGTGAGCCATGTGTTGGGGTGCATGTGGTTTCACTTGGAGGTGATAGTGATAGTGGTGATAATCGACCCAGTTTCACATGAATATGAGATTGGCCTAGTTGTTGATTCCTCTAGTTACAAAAAAAAACCATTTATCTTTTGGTTCTTATTTGAACTTTGATTTAGAATAGTATATTTATGTCTCCTCGTGGATCTTGGTTGTTGCAATGTAGTGCAGAGCATGGTTTCATCCACATTGAAGGTGTTTTAAACCTTTGTTTTTGCCACTGGATTTGTACCATTTTGGATGTAATTTTGGATGAAACTTTCAACACTTCCCATCCACATCATAATGTTTGCAGTGGTTGTTGGGATCTTTTCCCTATGGGGTTATTGCTACAATATTTTTCCTTTGGTCTCATTGGTCTCTCTCGACCCTTTTATTACTACCCATTTTTGAAATCCAATTGAATGTAGAGAACTTTTTTACTGGTATCATCTATGTTTTTCATGCTAAAAGGTTGTAATATACTTTAGAATGTGTTAATAGTTCTCCAAGTTACTTCATCACTACCCTAGGATCTTCTAAAGAGATACCAAACCTCATGGCCCACTTCCAGAATTTGGCCTTGTATTTTTGTGCACTCTTATCTTTGATATTGTTGAAGGATTTCAGTTTTAGGAGTTGTTCCTCATCATAGTCTATGGAATTGAATTGATTTCAATCATTTCTTGAAATCCTCCAATTTTGTAAGCATGGGATTTTCACCTAGCCTCAGTGCATCTACATAGCTAATAAAGCAAGTCTAAACATTTTAAAGCCAATAAATGGTTTTTTGTGTTTCTTTTATTAGATAAATGTCAAAATAAACGTGTAGCTATTTTAACTAGAAATTGAAATTTTCATCATTAACTTGACTATCATAAGTTGGTATTTCAAGATTTCCTTCAACCTTTGATAAATATGGGAAGATGAAGGAACATAGTTATTATTACTTGAGTCTAAAAACCTCTTTCCTTTGGAATATTCTAGGTAAACCTTTTATTCTTCGTGCTTAGTCTATGTTGGGTGTCCTTCCTTATCCTTCATGACCAACAATAGCATTACTATTTCAATCAATGCAAAATGTCATTGCCCCAACCAAGTGAACTTGACTTACAAATCTTCTTCATCATGTTCTTAATGAGAAGTCCCACCATTTTGGGTTTGTTACTCCTCTCTAGACTTTGTAGCAATGCTTTTCCACTTGCTTGGTACCCATTATTGGTGTTTACCATACAAGTTGTACACTAACTATTTTTGAACTTGAGTTTTGATACTATATGCATCATAAATGATAGGCCTATGACTAGTCTATCTCACTAACATGGGTCCTTCTTTGTAGAATCAAAATTGGATCTCTATAAAATTCATTGTCAAATTAAGATTAAGCTTCTCAAGAGACTAATTCATTAACAACAATGAATATATTTGTTCCTCTCAAGTTTCAAGGTTTGGTCCTTTTTTTTTCTTTTGTTTGGAGTGCCAAGATCAATGCCCAACAAAGCAAAATGTTGAAAATTGTAACTAGGTTCGGTGTTCATAATGACCTAATTATGATCATGACATTGTATATTCTTTATAAAGAAAGAAAAGTAAATTATATTCTATTTTTGGAGTATGGGTTTGATACTCAAGTTTGAGTCAAAAGCATGTTCTTCATGCTTTTAGGTCTTCTAGGTCTTTCTAGGATAAGGAATATTATTGACCATGTCTCATATTCCCATTTGGATTCTTTGTAATAAATAAATAAATTTATTTTATCAAGAAAAATCCATTTTGTATCCCAAGACCAAGTTGGCCTAAGAGCAAGATCAAGTCGACTTAAAGGAGGACTATTTGACCCTTAAGAGAGGCTATAAATAGAAGGGAGTTTGACCTCATTTGGACAGTCAACTCATGCAAGTCTGATATGCAATAGCGAAGGGGAAAAAGAGCTAAAGAGGACAAAGAAGATCAACATTTCTTAGGTAATCTCTCTCTCTCTCTCTCTCTCTCTCTCTCTCTCTCTCTCTCTCTCTCTCTCTCACATGCGACACTGGGGTTTGTGAAGTTGCTAGTCGCAGGAGGCCGAAATTGTTGGGCTGAAAATTTTGTTGTTGTCTTAGAAGAGATCTTGTTGGGGGCTGAATTGGGTCTTGGAGGGTTTGTTGGCTTTCGTCTTTGCGTCTTGGAAGTTTCTTTGTAAGTGGATTCTACAAATATAAGAAGAGAAATATTTTTCTGGGTTTTCCCCTTTGTAGGGGTTTTGCCCTGACTTAAATCCTATATCTTGTGTACTTTGTCTCTTGTGATCTTCACTGTTTTGATAATTTCTTTATGATTAAAGCTAAATAAGTAATTAAATACCAACTAATATCACAAGTAATTATCAAGATAAGGAAAATAAGTTATGATCTACAAGTCCCCATATTTTCCAAAATAAAATCACTCTATCTCTAATCCTAATGGAATACCACATCCTATTTCTTGAAATGCTCAACTCTAACACTTTTATCAACAACCCATCCACCCACTCATTATATAATTAAGTAACAAACAAGACGAGAACATCACTTCTCATCATTACTATATCTATAGCCATGGTATATAATATACATATAACTTATATGCCCATATGTGGATATTTGTAGGAATAACAATGTGCACACGCTAGCTATGATTTGTTGATATGTGTAATGGTTTCTAATGTCTAACATAATGCAAGGATCTATAGGAAATTAATAGAATGTGCATGCTTGAGGGTGTACAATTTAAATGTGTATTGGTTGTATAATGTTGGAATAGATCCCAATGATTATTCCAAGTGTTTCCCCTTGTTTTATACAAAGGATATGATGTTATGTTAGGTTATTTGAAATTTATAAAAGAGATCACACATCAAACATTTAACGGTGACCTAAACAAACTCATAATTGCATTGTGGATACCAACTAACAATACAAGCAAAGGGATATCACTGTGGATACAAACCAACAATTCAATCCAAGCATATTAATGTAGAGGATCGACTAGGTATTAAAATTCATAAGTGTTGGAATTAATTATCATTACCACTGAAGGGAATAGACAAAAAAAACAAAATTCCACATCAATTAACCATAATAAACATAGAGACTTAGTAGCGAAAAAACTCCAATGTTGAATGCATATGCACTCATTCTTTACTTCTTAGCAAGAACAAAATTACAATAAAGTCTAGTTCTCTGTAGCATTAACAATTTCATCAAAATAATTTTATTTAGCTACTCTCTACTGCTATGCTTGGGTTTATAGGTGGCATTGGCCTTGTTGAGAGCAATTAGAGGCCAAGTGTCCTTGTCTCTTCAACTCTATATCTACATCGCTCTTCCTCCCCATTTCATCTTTTGTTGGCATCATTCTAATTAGAGTTCCTTCTAGTCATTTTTTCCTTAGTGCTTAAAATGGAAGAGCAACATTTCAGAGTCGTGTTGTAGTGAACTAATCTAACATGGGGCACTTTACACTATCAACTACATCCTCCTACCTCATCATCAATAGTCATCAGATTCACTTCCATATCCAAGAGCTTCTGATTTTACCAAGTGCATTGTCATAATTTGAGTAACTAACTATTCAACATCTCTTGTAGATCAATGAATGAAGTAATCATAATATTTGTACTAGCATTTTTTGTAAGTCACACACAAAACAATAAATGATTTTATATATATATATATAGACCAAGCGATGAGAGGGATCAAATCTCTTGAGATGCAAACTTCTTTTTTAGTGTAAAACTTGAGCAAAGGTTTGCACCTCGAGAGATTTGATCCCTCTCATTGTTTGGTAGATCCTTAATTAAGATGGGTTTATGCTAGTTCTTAAAAATATTATTTATATTATATAAATTTCACATCTATATCTATATATATATATATATATATATATATATAATTATTTTTGTTTTCAACTTTATTAAAACCTTGATTTAATCTCTATGGAATATTCATAGAATACTTTTAGTAGTAGTAATTTACACTATCAATACATTCTCCTACATCATCATCAACCTCCATAGTCATGAGCTTCACTTCCATAGGCAGGAGCTCTTGATTTTATTGAGTGATTTGATATAATTTAAGTAATTAACCGTTCAAAATTTCTTGTAGATTAGTGAATGAAGAAATGATAATATTTTTATTAGCTTTTACTTTAAGCCACACACAAAACAATTAATGATTTTATTTGTAGATTTATTATAATAAAATCTCTCTCTCTCTCTCTCTCTCTCTCTCTCTCTCTCTATATATATATATATATATATATATCCGCATTCATGAGCTCAAGTCATCTAGAGCTAGAAGTGAAGTTCATTGATATCGTTATTAATTGTTGTCGATCATGGGTTCGACTCTCTTTTTGCAGATTAGTGAATGAAGTAATGATAATATTTGTACTAGCTTTTATTTTAAGCCCCACACAAAAAATCAATGATTTTATTTGTAAATTTATTATAATAAAATCTCTCTCTCTCAATATCCTCAATCATTAGCTCAAGTCATCTAGAGCTAGATGTGAAATTCATTGATATTGTTACTAATTGTTGTCGATCATGGGTTCGACTCTCTTTGATTCCATTGAGGAGAGGCCCTGTAATCAGAGCCAACAATTTACCTAGTTTACCATCCACAAAATATGAGGGAGTACTCAGGGCTTTCTTGTGCTTTCATTCCAAGTGTGTGTGTATGTATACACATTAAACATAAAAGATGTAATCTCCTCTCTTCCTCATAATCTATCCCATATTTATGTTGCAACTAGTCCATAGTGATTTAGAAATCTTTATATGCAATGATGTTTAACTAAAGTGATCATTACTGGCAATGATCCATCTTAACTCTGGATTTTAACAATATCTAATGTTTGGTTTATGGAAACCAGATATCCACCGAAAGGGATCGCTTCCCACCAACTCATTAGCTGGTGACCTAACCCTAAGAGCATCAAGGAGAATTGATCTTGTGACCCCCATTAGCAAGGTGCATTAACGATAGTAGCTCTTGTGAACCCCATTAGCAAGGTGCATTAATGATAGTAGCTTGACCAATTGAGTTAACCCTTGGGGTTGAGGCTTTATATTACTTTTAACCTTTTATTGTTTATTATTTTTTAATTGAACCTACGTGTAAATGTTTATAAACATTTACACCACTACAACATTGCCCCCATAGTCACATGTCAAATGCTCTCTACACAATAATAACAAGAGCTGCATATAGGGGTTTGCAAATATTGCATGCTAAAATAAAAATAAAAAAATAAAAAAAAAATTAAGCTGGGTAGCAAGTGGAGATAGATTCTATTCCATTTATTCTACTATTTTACATAGAATTGATATTGTCTGGAATTATTGAATAGGTGTTTATTATACAAAAAAAAATATCGTTGCTTTGAAAACCACATATCTTATAATGTTATGGTAAAATCTTTCTTCACGACAAAACTACATTTGCTTACTCAATATTTTTTTTCTTTGTAATCACTATAACATTTTGATGGTCATCCTAGATTAACTCTTCTCAACTCTTCTCACAGGTTAGAGTAGAAATAGTTGTAATAAAGGGTGATGAAGGACCAACTATTGTCTCTCTTGTCAAGAGAATTAGAGCATCCACATTGATTTGAGCATCAACATTGATTTTACCTTTTGTGTCGGGGTTGGGGTATGAAACGGGTAGCGATGCCTAATTCTAGTTTTTCGATGGTTGCCAAAGGCATAAGGAATGGAGAATATTGGGCCTAAACTCTTTAATTTAATTATCAATATTTATTATGTGGATATGCATGCCTATTTTGGAATAGGGTTTCCAAAATTTTCTTTTAATTATCAATAATTATTAGGTGGATGGTAGAGATTTAAGCGCCAGAGCATATTGTGAATATTCTTAGTAGTAGTCACATGTCAAATGTTGAGATTTATTTTAAAAGTAATTATATATGTTAAGTTAATTAATTAAAAATGTCAAAATAAAATGTTAAATTGAGTTAACCCACTTTTATGGTGAGCAAGATCCTAAAGCAAAACAAAAAAAATCCATTTTTTAAATGCAATGACAATTTTAAGGCCTTCGTTCATGATGTTATCAAATATAAGTTGTTAAACTCTATGTAGATTGACTTTGTAAGCGGGACCATCCATGTAAAAAATTTATAATTGGAGAAAAAATTGAACCAACTCATATTAATACTACAGGGCGATAGAAAATTAAAAGAAGAATTGAATTTGTGACTGATACGAACTTTACAATTGGAATAAAAATTTGACCAACTATTAATACAAAGTGGTCACTTGGACAATTGAATGAAGAAATAAATTGATGGAGGAGTTTTGGCATCATAAGGACAAGCAGATGATTGGTATTTTAGCCTTTTTGGGAAGAATGGAAGCAAGTGCATTAAACTTATTTTCATATACATTGATTATTTTATGATTTCAGGCATTATATGCACAGTTTGGATCTTCAAAAAAGATGTGTTTTAATCACCATCCTAGGAATCATATCATGTAGCTATTGAGTTGAATCACATTTGTGTCCAGAAGTAGAATTCACCCACCTATGAATTATATCATGTAGCTATAGAGTTGAATTATATTTGTGTCCAGAAGTAGAATTGGCCAAGAATTTTGCCTGTTTAATGTTCAGACTCAATTAATTAAGTATATTTGAAACTATTTGGAGTTCTCCTCAATCATCTTCTATGCCATGAGAGATTTCATTATTTAAAAAGATGATTTTCTAGATGATCATCATTATAATTGTTTTAAATACTAAAATTTTATTATTTCATTTTAAGGCGATCAGAAAGAAGTTATTATCAGTTATGTTAGGAAATCTTCTTATTGGTAATTGGTTTATTTAAAATTAGATGAAAATTTATGTGGGTGTACTCACGAATCGATCAATCAATACAATATAACTATGAATTCTAACTAGCATTTTCCTTGTGTGCACCTCGCCTTCATGACCACCAAAGTGAAACAAGCAATAAGGACACAAAGGTTACCTGAGAAAAAGGGGAAACCTTAGAACTATGAATTCTAAGTGGCATTTTCCTTGTGTGCACCTCACCTTCATGACCACCAAAGTGAAACAAGCAGTAAGGACACATAGGTTACCTGATAACAAGGGGAAACCTTAGAGGAATGCTTACCAGTTAAAATGGGGGAAACCCTAAGAAAACCTCCACAAAAATAAACTTGGAAGCACTAAGCAAACCTATTAAAATAGACAATTGAGAACAAGGTTCTATAACGAAACCTTGAACAATGATTACAGATGAGACCATACCTCGAAACAATCTTGAGGGGAATAAGCCAAGTGAATTAGAGGAATAGCAAGAAGGTTACTTGCATAAACGAGGAAAGGAAATCTTGTTCCTTCTAGCTGGTGTGGACCTTTGGCCGAAGCTAAATAAAAGAAAACTGTCAAAATAAGGCATTAGTAAACCCTGAACACTGTAGAATGGAAACAATTTATGAAAAATAAGTAACGGAGTTCATGCATTTGCTTGAGAAGGGCTCATTGTTTAATGTACCAAAGGAGAATTACACCATTGTATTTGTCCAATACCTGAGTTGCTCAGGACACCTAAATGAAAGGAAACTAAATTCAAAGTAGGTAATATATTCTATGGTTGAAATTCCCCGAGGGGAAAGAGTAAAATTGTATGAGATACTGCATACAAGGCCAAATTGTTAATGTTGTTATAAATGCCTATAAACAAAGAGAAAGAACAAATGAAAACCCAAAAAATTGTGATTTACTGAACAACTCCATTATGAATTGCTTTTAAGGTTTTCTTTGTAAATATGAAACCTGTTCAGACAACGAAAAGTGAATAGATAGCGAATTTATCAAGGAGAGTTAGGACAAAGTAAAATATCCTTAGTCCTTAGTAGAGTGGCCAGGGAAAACAACAAAATGAGCACAAGGCAAGGGTAGCTTACCCTAGCCAAAACTACACCCTAATCCGCCTCCATCATTGGATCACCTTGTGTAATCTCAGCCATCCAAACCTAAGGATCACGTGGTGGAGGATTTTTGAAATGACACATAGTGGACCATGTGGCAAAGTCATGTGACCAGCCTTAATGCACCAAATTTTAATAAGGATATTGTCTACCGATGTCACAAATTCACCCTAACGATATATTTCTTGTTGGAATCTGGTGAAAAAAATTGAAAAATTAGAATGTTGGAGTGTTTCAATTGTTTTTTGATGGTGGAAATGGATTCAGCACCATCAAGAATCCCTGGGGCACCCAAAATCCTAAAGTTTGACAACTATAACCCAGATTAAAAAAAAAAAAAATTACCTGATTTTATCATAATCTTGTGGAAATTTCCATTATTTTTCGAGCTAATTTGTGGGCTCTTTAGACTACGCTTTTAATAAGTCTATGTCTTAGTTTAACCACTTCCAAATGTAAATGGAGAGTAATGGGCAAAAGATAGATAATTTTTTTTATTTAGCCACTGGCTCTTGTCACTCAGTTAAGAACACTCAATTCAAGTTAATGAGTTGAAGTTCAGTTTTCTTGAGTTGATTCCTAAAAAAATAGGAGCCTAGCTTAGTTAATTCGAGTTAGGTGCATGAAGTTCAGTTGTGCGTAGTGATTCCTAAATTTTAGGAGCCTAGGTTGAGTTAATTTCAATTGTAGCAATTTAATTCAGTTAAATTAAGTTATGGTCAGTTAAACTAGTTCTCACTGTTGGAGGAACTAGTGGAAGGTTAAGTCGTGGAAGTGGAACTTGAACTACACTCAGTGATCAACCAGTTAACTCATCAATTAGCCTAAATTAATTGATGCATGTAGATAAGATAAGATAAGATAATTATAGTTATGTCCAACTAATGACCACAAAGTAGGTCAAAGGGATTTTTGAGTACAATGATGTCCATAAAATGTGGGAGAACCAATTGATCTCCTATAAAAAAATACAATGCATGAATATAAAAGGTACAATGCAGGAACACAAAAGATACAATGTATGGATTGCCCCAACGAAGAGGATCAGACCCATCTCTCCTAACATCCGAGACTGACTTAAGAGGACTGGAAAAAATTCCACAAAGTTTGTTGGCCTGATGAAGGGTCAGTGGGAGGTATGGACTGTCCACTAACTCGTTGTCTAGGGGAGTTTGTGCACTGCTGAGGTCTGGAGGACCTAGTCCGTCTCCTAGGGACAGATCTGAGACGATTTAGCTGTTGAGGTCTCGTGTGGCGGGGTGAGGTCCCATGGATCCTCACTGGTCTAGAGTCTGGATATGAAACGGTATCAATCGTTCTCTTTGTGTCCTTCTCTGAGGGTAATACCCTGAAAAATGGCGTGATCCTCTGTGTGGACTGTCCACTAACTTGTTGCCTGGGGGAGTTTGTGCACTGCTGAGGTCTGAAGGACCTAGTCCGTCTCCCAGGGATGAATCTGAGACAGTTTAGCTATTGAGGTCTCGTGTGGCGGGGTGAGGTCCCATGGATACTCACTAGTCTAGAGTTTGGATGTGAAATGGTATCAATCGTTCTCTTTGTGCCCCTGTATGAGTGTAATACCCTGAAAATTTTTTTGATCCTCTGTGTGGGGTCTGGTCTGATGGGAGGCTGAAGAATATGCACTTGGAACCTAAGAGCCTCCTGCATATTTAGGGCCAAACTTCTCTAATTGGGATACCTGAAAAATTTTGTGAGGGTCTGAGAGTCTCTGAACAAGCAATGGAACCTTCTTCTGATCTCGTAGTAGATAGGGCATCCAAAAATGTGTTGATATTGCAACAAGATGATGGAGCTTAGTGAAAAGAGTCGCCTTCACTAAGTGGGCCCGCAGGCTATTTTTGGCGCAAGTCTATTTTTAGACTATGTCTATTTTTAGACATATGGATCATGTCTATGGATTGTAGGTTGTTGTTTATGGATGATTGGTCAAGTTGGGAAAAATAGATGGACTTCTATTTTTTATCAAAGTGTGAGTGATCAAAGTCTATTTTTAGACTGGCTGTCAAAAATAGAAAAGTCAAATATTATTATCTCATAATAATATTTGGACTATAAACTTGATCTTATTCTCTTGGAGCACTTCAGTTTGAGATACAGAGGTGGCACATGCAGCTGTCATAAGGAAATACACTTTTCTTATGATTCAGTTGAGTTGTTGCATGCATGACTTCAGTTAGAACTCAATCAGTTGAGTTTGGTGGAGTTGATTGTGGAGTTGATGGAGTTGTGTTCAGTTTGACTTGGTTAAACTATTTGTAATTAGTCTAACTGCAAATAGACTAATGATGAGTTGTTAAACTAATTATTAACTCATGATGCAACTAATGAATACATCAGTTAACTCAGTTGCATGTCAGTGCATGTTCAGTTCAGCAGGGACAGGTGTTAGAGAATCAGATTGCTATCAGTTGTGACTATAGTTGTGCACCAGATCTTGCACAATCAAGGGATTGAGTATGCCATAAACTCAGAAACATCAAATGCAAGAAGGGTGACAGTATTCCCAAGTATCTCACGAAGTTCACTCAGTGTCGAGATGAGCTGGGAAGTGTGGGGGTTACTGTCGATGATGAGGACTTTGTGAGCTTGGCTCTCCTTGGTCTTCCGAAGAGTTGGAATTCCTATCAGGACTCTGTCAATGGTCGGGAGAAATTTCCAGGATGGGAAAGACTATGGTCAGATCTTGTGCAGGAGGAGATCAGGCGGAGTACCAGGGACGGATCTTCGTCAAAGGGAGCTGATGAAGAGAATTGTGCTTTGGCTACCAAAGAAAAGAAAGGGAAGAGAAAGAAAGCTTCTCAGTCTGGTGCGAAAGGCAAGAAGCATGATATGTCCAAGGTGAAGTGTTTTCACTATCACCAACATGGACGCTATGCCACAAATTGTTCGCAGAAGAAGAAGAACAAGCAAGCTGCTGGATCTGTAGGGGGAGAGGCCTTAGCTTCTCAGTTTGAGCTTGATTTTTAATTGATCGCATGCTTGGTTTCAAGTGTGATGGGATCGGTGTGGTTCTTGGACAGTGGTGCGTCTTTTCACATGACGGGAGATAAAGATTTGTTCTCTGATCTGGAGGACAAAGATCTTGGAGTGCACATCGAGATGGGCGATGATGGTAGATA
This sequence comes from Pinus tabuliformis, assembly GCA_031772625.1. NCBI lineage: Eukaryota > Viridiplantae > Streptophyta > Pinopsida > Pinales > Pinaceae > Pinus > Pinus tabuliformis. The sequence goes on along the minus strand of CM062818.1, from coordinate 1,647,422,503 downwards.
CAGTGCGACCGGTATCGGTACCATTTCCTTTGAGAGGGAGTCTGGTAAACCCTTTGTATTGAAGGAAGTCATGCATGTTCCAGGATTGACGAAGAATCTCATCTCAGTGGCGATGTTAGAAGACAAGGGGCATGATGTTGTTTTCAGCGAGGGAAAGGCTTTCCTGCGCAGCAAGACAACTGGTGAGACCTGGAAGATAGGGGTTCGAGTGAGGAACCTTTATCAGTTGCATGTAGATGGATGTGCAGCAATGGCGGGCAAGGCAGAAGGATTGGTGAGCCGGGATGATGGCGAGTTGTGGCACAGGAGATTGGGTCACCTTCACCATGGAGCCTTGAAGATACTGCAGCAGATCACTAAAGGGCTTCCTAAAGGCACACTTGCGTAGTCAGATCAGTGCAAGGGGTGTACTTTGGGGAAGTTTGTGAAAGCCACCTTTCACGAGAATGATAGTCGCGCCACGACGATCCTTGAGAGAATTCACACAGACGTGTGTGGACATTTCTCAGTTGCTTCGATAGCAAAACACATGTATTATGTGATTTTTGTTGATGATTTCTCTTGTAAGTGTTGGATCTTCTTCATGCAGAAGAAGAGCGAGACATATTCAAAGTTCTGTGAATTCAAAGCGCTGGTCGAGAAGGAGTCAGGGAAGAAAGTGAAGGCTCTTAGGAGCGATAATGGTGGTGAATACATCTCGGACGAGTTCAAGGATTTCTGTAAGGCAGAAGGGATTCGTAGAGAGCTCATAGCTCCCCATAACCCACAGTAGAACGGGGTAGCTGAGCGGAAGAACAGAACGATTGTGGGTGTTGCACGGGCAATGTTGCATGATCAGGGCCTACCCCTTCACTTGTGGGTGGAAGCATGCAATACAGCAGTTTATGTGCAGAACCGTTGTCCTCATAGGATACTTGGCATGAGTACACCCGAGGAGGCTTATTCTGGCAAGAAGCCTGATCTTTCTCATTTGAGGATTTTTGGTGCTAATGTTTACATGCATGTGACGAAGGATGCCAGGAAGAAGTTGGAGCCGACCGCAGAGGTTGGGATATTTGTGGGGTACACTGATACGCCCCACAACTATCGTGTGTATATGCCAGACAGTGGTAAAACTGTCGTGCGACGGGATATAAAATTTCAGGAGGAGAAAGCCATGAAGTGTTCGCTTGAGAGGGAGCTACACTTGCATGCAGATGAGGAGCTATTAGTTCCTAAGGATGAGCTTCAGGATGTAGATCAGCCACAGGATGAGGCTCATGGAGTGGACGAGTCCACTCATGCAGCGCCAACCATCAGAGGGCGAAAGCGCTTGACAGAAGCTGAGCGACTGGCTCAAGATGCAGAGAAAGTTGTAGGACCACCTACAGCCCAACGCGGGCAGAGACAGTCACCTGATCGGTACACTAGATACATGGCTCTGATGAGCAAGTGTGTTGTGACTGAGCCATCCTATTTCGAGGAAGCTATGGAGGATCCCGCATGGGTAGACGCCATGGTGGAAGAGTATGATTCTATTGTTAGAAACAGTGCATGGGAGATTGTTCCTAGACCGGAAGGGAAATCAGTGGTGGGTTCGAGATGGATCTACAAAGTTAAGCAAGCAGCTGACGGGAGTGTGGAGAAGTACAAGGCAAGATTTGTTGCTCGAGGCTTTTCACAGATTGAGGGGATCGATTATGAGGAGACCTTTGCACCTGTCGCAAGGTATTCTTCCATACGGACGATTCTTGCTCTCTCAGCGCAGATGGGATGGCACATTCATCAGATGGATGTGAAGATTGCGTTCCTCAATGGAGTCATTGAGGAGGAGGTGTACAATGAGCAACCCGAAGGCTTTGAGGTCTTCAGTAGCGAGTTGCATGTGTGCAGGCTCAAGAGAGCGTTGTATGGGTTGAAGCAAGCACCACGTGATTGGTACACACGGATAGACAGCTATTTCACAGGACTTGGATTCTCCAAGAGCGAGGCGGATCCTAACCTATACCAGATTGTGGTGGAGGGTAAGTTGCTTATCATTGTACTGTATGTTGATGATTTGATTCTAAAGGGTGATGAGCTGTTGATATTGTCATGCAAGAAGGATCTTGCTACAGAGTTTGAGATGAAGGACTTGGGCCTCCTTCACTATTTCCTAGGATTGGAAATATGGCAGCGCAGTGGTCGACTGTTTGTTTCTCAGGGCAAGTATGCTTGGGAGATACTGGAGAATTTCAACATGCATGCCTGCAAGCCTGTTGATACTCCTCTTTCTGGAGGTTGGAGGAAGGCGGATGCCACTTCGGGAGAAGAAGTGGATGCCACTGTTTATCGACAGTTGGTGGGTCGCTGATGTATTTGGTCAATACACGACCCGATATATGCTATGCAGTTAACCAGCTTTCACAAGCTATGGTTAAGCCTACCAAGCTCTTCTAGAAGGCGGGCAAGCATGTATTGCGCTACTTGAGAGGCACATCTGGATATGGTTTGTGGTACAGACAGGAGGATGAGGTGAAGCTATGTGGCTTCACGGATGTAGATTGGGCATGGAGCCCAACTGACAAAAAGAGCACATCAGGAGGGGTCTTCAGTATCGGATCGACAATAGTTTCTTGGTACAGCAGGAAGCAGAGATCCGTGGCACTCAGTTCAGCGGAGGCCGAGTATATGGCAGCAAGTTTGGTTGCATGCGAGGCTATATGGATGAGGAAGATCTTGGTTGGTTTGTTCGGTTCTCAATTGGATCCTACTATGATTTACTGTGATAAACAGAGTTGCATTAAACTCTCGGCTAATCCTGTATTTCATGATAGATCTAAACATATTGACATCAAGTACCATCATATCAGAGATTGTGTGCAGCGGAGGATCATGTTACTTTCGTACATTCCAACGGAGGATCAGGATGCTGATATTCTAACGAAGGCTCTCACCAGGAGAAAATTCGAGTACCACCGAGGCAGGATAAGGGTTGCTGATAATCCATATCTTGTCGAGAGGGAGTGTTGAGATTGCAACAAGATGATGGAGCTTAGTGAAAAGAGTCGCCTTCACTAAGTGGGCCCGCAGGCTATTTTTGGCGCAAGTCTATTTTTAGACTATGTCTATTTTTAGACATATGGATCATGTCTATGGATTGTAGGTTGTTGTTTATGGATGATTGGTCAAGTTGGGAAAAATAGATGGACTTCTACTTTTTATCAAAGTGTGAGTGATCAAAGTCTATTTTTAGACTGGCTGTCAAAAATAGAAAAGTCAAATATTATTATCTCATAATAATATTTGGACTATAAACTTGATCTTATTCTCTTGGAGCACTTCAGTTTGAGCTACAGAGGTGGCACATGTAGCTGTCAGAAGGAAATATGCTTTTCTTATGAGTCAGTTGAGTTGTTGCATGCATGACTTCAGTTAGAACTCAATCAGTTGAGTTTGGTGGACTTGATTGTGGAGTTGATGGAGTTGTATTCAGTTTGACTTGGTTAAACTATTTGTAATTAGTCTAACTGCAAATAGACTAATGATGAGTTGTTAAACTAATTATTAACTCATGATGCAACTAATGAATACATCAGTTAACTCAGTTGCATGTCAGTGCATGTTCAGTTCAGCAGGGACAGGTGTTAGAGAATCAGATTGCTATCAGTTGTGACTATAGTTGTGCACCAGATCTTGCACAATCAAGGGATTGAGTATGCCAATGAGTTTGCTCACGTATTTTCCCAGTATTGTAGCCTCTGCTCATGTCCAACAAAGTGTGAGTGATTATTTTGAGGTGAAATACGAGTTTGGTAAGCCATTCTCTTCAGTTCTTGAGCATGTATTGAGCAGTGGAGGCAGGCAAGCAGTGGAATAGATTTGGAGATCAGATCTAAGCTGTATTGTGTGTAACAGGTGGATCTGGTACTGGATTGCTTGTGATAAGCATTGTACTTTGTATTGTTACATGTTCTCAATCATTAATATACAGATAGTTGGGGTTTTTAGCGAGATGCTTTCCCCAGGATACATACTGTGTTAATGTGTGAATGTTCGTGATGTTTTATTGTTATTGATGCTGCTATATTGATGATCAACGTAGAGGAGCTTATCTATTGTGTATGTATTCCGCAATAGTACACGATCAGGATAATCTCTGTTGAATATGTGTTAAATTATTCAAAATTTCTACAAAATGAAGTGCACCTTGGTCTCTACTTTCCGTAAATAGAGAATTCGAGGTACCCAGTTGAGATGGAGATTATAAGGTAGTGTACCATCAATTGTATATGTGGTGCATGCAGTCAGAGGAAGAACCTAGAGGAATTGCACAATTCAATTGAAGGAATTTCCTAATAAATAGGGGCCTATTTCCTCTAGGAACAACGCAAGAAAATAGGAGCTTGGAGGACTTGAAAATTAGCTAAGTGTTGGCTAGAGTGAGTCAGGGAGAGATATAGACTATACACTTGCAAGTTGTGAGCAAACATATGTATTCATATCTATTTTTTTATTAATGCAATACAAATACGAAGGGGTTTTGAGCAGTTGCTTTCTCCTAGATAAATCTTTGTGCATGTGTGATGTTTCCTTTTGGATGACTATGATTTGTGTTCTAGATTGTGAATTAACTTTCACAGAAAAGTAGAATAAAGTAACTTCGAGTCTTGTGATTTAGTAAATTTCATGAGCAAATCGTAATTTTATATACATTTTGTTATATAATTTATTTATAAAAAACAAAATCAACATTTTTTTGACGTCTAAAATGTGCTAGACCCCTATTGATAGGTTGTGACATATTGCGTTTTGACCTATTGATGGGGGAGTCGTCTAATGAGGCAGAGGAATTGCTCAGATGACTAAAAGTGGCCGGAATCCGGGCAAAAGAAATTTCAAAAAAACTTGTAGAGCCAATGTTTGAATCGTATTTTTGATGGTGGCAATGGGTTCAACACCATAAAAAATGTCTAGAACACCTAAAATTTTGAAGTTTAACAACTATAACTAGGATTTACAAAATTCCTTGCCGGATTTTCTCTAAATATGACCAGAATTTCCATAACTTTCCAGGCAATTCCTCCAGCTAATTAGACTATGGCATTGATGGGCTGTGACATGTTGAATTTTGACCTTTGGTTTGGTTGGAGGAGGTGCTAACATCATGGAAAGCCAAGTAAGTAAATACATTTGAATATGTACCAACCAGAACAGAGACTGAGGTACAACACATAATTTGAGTTGAGAGTCACTTTAACTGTGAATGGCAGGCGATTGCTTTCATTTCCGTTGCTTGTGTGGTGGCAGAAGGAACACAACTACTCCATGAACTCCACACGTTCCAATGAAAGTTGACTCGCCAAGAAGGAATCTACCCTTGTTTGTTTTTTATTGGTATTCCCTTGTGCTACTGCTATCATCGACTAAGCTTAACAAAGTTTGGTTATTTCAGATCATTGAAAACATGGTATTAGTATTTCTAGTATTGTTGGTTTAATTTAAGTGTTTGTTGAGTGCCCTTGGGGCTTAGCTGCTGTTTGCAAGGCCTACCTCGACATTCTAGAAGAGCCCACAAGTTATTTTCTTTGTCAATTGGGGATTTTGGGTTCATGAGTGATAAGGAGACGAGTGCCTTTATAGATTTCAACACAGCAGGATTTAGTTCAAGCTCTGCTATGATAGACCCTGTGATACCAGATAGTTCTAAGTAAATCAACTGCATCGCAGAATGCTAAATGCTCACTGCTTAATGCTTCTTATTTTAGTTGGGACAGTAGCATGGCTATGTAGTCAAAGGGGGCAATGGGGTCTTCATCTCATATGAATAATATTTGTGGACCCAAGAAGTTTAGCTTTCCGAAGGACGTCTCCATGCTAACTCTCAAAATCAAGGGACGCCCCCAGCAGCTGGTGGTCAAATTCTGCTTTCCTGGGCTGGCACCAAAAAGGAAGTTTCGTGTTTATCTTTCCAAGGTTTTCTAAAACTTTTCTATTCCATTTTTACTTTACGCTGTAAATTACAAGGAAAATGGTAGATTTCAGGCAAATCCTATCAAATTCCAGCCCAGTTACTATAATGATTTTTTCTCATTACTACTAATTTTATGTTTTATGATTAATTTCTTGTGTGGTTATATTGAGGGGAAGAATCTATCCCTTGACACATTTCTTCACCAGAGAACAAAGTTGATCTTCATTCCCTTCTTTTAAGATATCTATGTGTATTTGTCACTGAGTCTATGTGCGCGTGCAAGTCCTGTCGTCGTCCTTATTGAACTATAATAGCATATGATCTATGAAGGCATCATCGGTCATCCTGTAAACTTGTTTGAGACTGACTATACAAATCCCTCCCTGCAGGTCCAATGAAATATTGTAAGGTTTTCGGGCAATAATAAAGCACTAAAATTTCAACTTCCGGCCTTCAAAAAATAGGACTTTGTAGAGCAAGGCTTTGAGTCCTGCATATATAGGGCCAAACATCTCTGATCGGGATACCTGAAAAAGTCGGCAAGGGTCTGAGAATCTCTGAACAAACAATGAAACCTTCCTCTGATCTCGTAATAGACAGAGCATCCAAGAATGAAGTGCACCTCGGTCTCCACTTCCTGTAAATGACATACCTGGCAGAGTCTGTCTGGTCTATCCACTTGGTGGTCCGTCTCTACCCAAAGTATATGAGAACCCACTCTGAAATGGCCTAGAGGAATGCAAAGAGCATGCATCTATTGGTGAAACATATACTGGGGTTGAATAATGAGCTTGCCTCTCAGCGCCAAGAAGTGTTCAGCGTAAAAGGTCATCTTTGGGCACAACCCTCTTGGAGGATTGACCTAGGTGACCTGGACGAACAGTCTATAGATGTCTTCCCTAATGATCTTTGTTTAGCTCCTGTCTAGTAGGTAAAAGGTGACCAGGAGTATCTAAGGAATATCATAAAGGAGGGAGATGATCCAATTGAATTCCCACTGACTCTAAGAGATTTGAAACTCCTGTAAACCAACATCTCGCTTGGCCTGAGCGAGCAGAATGGGCAATAGTCTCAGAAGAGAAATATGCCAAGTAAGGATATCATTCCCTACTCTTTATCGAGTCTGCCAAGCCCTGGACACGATGCAAAAATGAAACCAATCTGAAGACTGTTGAAAATGCAACAAGATGATGGAGCTTAGTGAAAAGAAGTTGTCTTCACTAAGTGGGCCCGTAGGCTATTTTTGGCGCAAAGTCTATTTTTAGACATATGGATCATGGTCTATGAGTTGCAGGATGTTATTTATGGATGATTGGTCATGTTGGTAAAAATAGATGGACCTCTATTTTTAGACATATGGGCGGAGTCTATTTTTAGACCGCCGGTCTAAAAATAGAACAGTCGAATATTATTAGCTCTTAATAATATTTGGACTATAAACATTATCTCATCCTCTTGCAGCACTTCAGTTCGAGCTACGGATGTGGCACATGCAACTGCCAGAAGGAAATACGCTTTTCCTATGGGTTAGTTGAGCTATTTCATGATGGACTTCAGTTAGAACTCAAGTGATTGAGTTTGGTGGAGTTGATTGAGGAGTTGATGGAGTTGTGTTCAGTTTGACTTAGTTGAACTAGTTGTATTTAGTCTAACTACCAAATACACCATTGATGAGTGATGTGAATTAATTATTAATTAATTCACTAATTATTAACTCATAAATCAACTAAAGAATACATCAGTTAACTCAGTGAATGGACAATTCAGTGGAGACAAGTGTTAGAGGTGGATGAAAGGGTGAGAATACTATCAGTTGTGACTATAGTTGTGCATGAGATTGCACATCATTGATTGAGATTTTCAATGAGGATTGCGCAGTACAAGCCAAGGGAATTCAAACTTGGATATAATCTATTCTCAACTTGGATTGCGTAGTAGAGGCATGCAAACAGTGGAGGAGATTTGAACCCGTGACTTGTTAAGATCTGAGTTAGTTTGTGTGTAGCGAGTGGAGATAGTACTGAGTACTTGAGAGGAGTATTGTATTATGTATTGTTATATGTTCTCTATCATTATAATATACAGATAGTTGGGGGTTTTCAGCTATATGCTTTCCCCATTACATACTGTGTTGATATGTGTGATTGATGTTTCAATGTGCGCATGCGATTGTTTTTAATTCCAAAAATTGATGATCAATGGTAGAGGAGGTTATGTATTATGCATGCATTCCACAAATAGTGTATAATCAGGATAATCTCTGTGAATAAGTGTTATATTATTCAAAATTTCTACATGGTATCAGAGCGAAGTTGATCATCAGATCTATTATTCAGAAAGTGATTACATTTTATTTCTTCAGGCAGAGTCTGTAATCGGGCCAGGTAGCCTCTGGATTCATCCTTCTTTTGGAAGGTGAGATATCTGGTAAATGCCCATACAGTCAATCTTTGTACGAGAAATACTTTGTTCTCACGAATTTTATATCAGAAGCGATTGAGTTTTGAGCTGGTGGAATTCGAATTTGCAGCAGTGTTTTCTTGGTGTTGAAGTTGAAATGTATTTCAACAGATTACGATTGGAGTATGCCCTTGAAGGAATCTCAAATTATATTGCATGGAAAGACAGGATGGAGGCAGTGTTAGATGACAATGGGTTGAAGGAGTTCATAGAAGCTGAGGTCCCAAAGCCTACTGATGCTACTCAGGTTGAGGCTTGGCAAAAGAAGACAGCAAAGTGTCGAAGGATTCTGTTGGAGGGCGTGAAGGATCACATTGTAACCAGCCTGCATGGAAAGGATTCTCCATAATTTATGTGGAAAGCGTTGACAGATTTATTCCAAAGCAAGAGCGACCAGAGGAAGTTGGCGCTCAAGGATAAACTCAAAAACATTAAGTGTGAGAATGGAGACAGTATGCCCAAGTATCTCATGAAGTTCACCCAATGCCGGGATGAGCTGGGAAGTGTGGGGGTGACTGTCGATGATGAGGAATTGGTGAGCTTGGCTCTCCTTGGTCTTCCGAAGAGTTGGCATTCCTATCAAGACTCTATCAATGGTCGGGAGAAATTGCTAGGATGGGAGAGACTTTGGTCTGATCTTGTGCAAGAGGAGATAAGGCAGAATACCAGGGACAAATCTTCATCAAAGGCATCTGATGAAGAAAAGTGCACTTTGGTTGCCAAAGCAAAGAAGGGGAAGAAAAAGAAAGCTTCTCATTCCGGTGCAAAAGGCAAGAAGCAGGACATGTCCAAGGTGAAGTGCTTTCACTGTCACCAGCATGGACATTATGCCACAAATTGTCCGCAGAAGAAGAAAAATAAGCAAGCTGCTGGATCTGCAGCGGGAGAGGCCTTAGCCTCACAGTTTGAGCTGGATTTTTCGCTGATCGCATGCTTGGTATCAAGTGTGATGGGATCGGTATGGTTCTTGGACAGTGGTGCATCTTTTCACATGACAGGGGATCGAGATTTGTTTTCTGATCTGGATGAGAAAGATCTTGGAGTGCACATTGAGATGGGTGATGATGGTAGATACAGTTCGACCGGTATAGGTACCATTTCCTTTGAGAGGGAGTCTGGTAAACCCTTCGTATTGAAGGAAGTGATGCATGTTCCAGGATTGAAGAAGAATCTTATCTTTGTGGCGATGTTAGAAGACAAGGGATATGATGTTGTCTTCAGCGAGGGAAAGGCTTTCCTGCGCAGTAAGACAACTAGAGAAACCTGGAAGATAGGGGTTCGAGTCAAGAACCTTTATCAATTGCATGTAGATGGCTGCGCAGCAATGGCATGCAAGGCAGAAGGATTGGTGAGCCAGGATGATGGCGAGCTGTGGCACCAGAGATTGGGCCACCTTCACCATGGAGCCTTGAAGATACTGCAGTAGATTTCTACTGGGCTTCCTAAAGGCACTCTTGCGCAGTCAGATCAGTGCAAGGGGTGTACTTTGGGAAAATTTGTGAAAGCCACCTTTCACGAGAAGGATAGTCGCGCCACGATGATCCTTGAGAGAATTCACACGGACGTGTGTAGACGTTTCTCAGTAGCTTCAATAGCAAATCACAACTACTATGTGATCTTTGTTGATGATTTCTCTCGAAAGTGTTGGATCTTCTTCATGCAGAAGAAGAGCGAGACATACTCAAAGTTCTGTGAGTTCAAAGCACTGGTCGAGAAGGAATCGGGGAAGAAGGTGAAGGCTCTTAGGAGCGACAATGGTGGTGAATTCATCTCTGGCGAGTTCAAGGACTTCTGCAGCGTAGAAGGGATTCGAAGAGAGCTCATAGTTCCCCATAACCCACAGCAAAACGGGGTTGCTGAGCGGAAGAACAGAACAATCGTGGGTGCTGCACGGGCGATGTTGCATGATCAGGGCCTACCCCTTCACTTGTGGGTGGAGGCATGCAATACTGCAGTATATGTGCAGAATTGTTGTCCTCAGAAGATACTTGGCATGAGTACTCGAGGAGGCTTATTCTAGTAAGAGGCCTGATATTTCCCATTTGAGGATTTTTGGTTCTCCTATTTACATGGATGTGATGAAGGATGCCAGGAAGAAGCTGGAGCCGACCGCAGAGGTTGGAATATTTGTGGGGTACACTGATACGCCCCACAACTATCGTGTGTATTTGCCAGACAATCGTAGGACTGTTGTGCGACATGATATCAAATTTCAGGAGAAGAAAGCCATGAAGTGTTCGCTTGAGAGGGAGCCACACTTGCATGCAGATGAGGAGCTATTAGTTCCTAACGATGAGCTTCAGGATGTGGATCAGCCACAAGGTGATGTTCATGGAGTGGAAGAGACCACTCTTGCAGTGCCAACCATCAGAGGGTAAAAGCGCACTACAGAAGCTGAGCGACTGGCTCAAGATGCAGAGAAGGTTGTAGGACCACCTACAGCATAGCGCAGACAGAGACAGTCACCTGATCGGTACACTGGATACATGGATCTTGTGAGCAAATGTGTCGTGACTGAGCCATCCTCTTTCGAGGAAGCTGTGGAGGATCCCGCATGGGTAGATGCCGTGGTGGAAGAGTATGATTCGATTGTCAGAAACAGTGCATGGGAGATTGTCCCAAGACCGGAAGGGAAATCAGTGGTGGGTTCGAGATGGATCTACAAAGTGAAGCAGGCAGCTGACGGGAGTGTGGAGAAGTACAAGGCAAGATTTGTTTCCCGAGGCTTCTCACAGATAGAGGGGATCGATTATGAGGAGACCTTTGCACCTGTCGCAAGGTATTCTTCCATACAGACGATTCTTGCTCTCTCAGCGCAGATGGGGTGGCACATCCATCAGATGGATTTGAAGACTCGCTCCTCAATGGAGTCATTAAGGAGGAGGTGTACATAGAGCAGCCCGAAGGTTTCGAGATCTTCAGCAGCGAGTTGCATGTGTGCAGGCTCAAGAGAGCATTGTATGGGTTGAAACAAGCACCTTGTGCTTGGTACGCACGGATAGACAGTTATTTCACCAGACTTGGATTCTCCAAGAGTGAGGCGGTTCCTAACCTATACCAGATTATGGTGGAGGGTAAGTTGCTGATCATTGTACTTTATCTAGATGATTTGATTTTGACGGGAGATGAGCTGTTGATACTTTCATGCAAGGAGGATCTTGCTAGAGAGTTTGAGATGAAGTACTTGGGCCTCCTTCATTATTTCCTGGGATTGGAAATTTGGCAGCGCAGTGATGGACTATTTGTTTCTCAGGGTAAGTATGCCCGGGAGATACTGGAGAAGTTCAACATGCATGGCTGCAAGCATGTATTGCGTTATCTTAGAGGTACATCGGGCTATGGATTGTGGTACAAACAGGAGGATGAGGTGAAGCTATGTGGCTTCACGGATGCAGATTGGGCAGGGAGCCCAATGGACAGAAAGAGCACATGTGGAGGGATCTTCAGTATCGCGTCGACAGTAGTTTCTTGGTACAACAGGAATCAGAGATCCGTGGCACTTAGTTCAGCAGAGGCCGAGTATATGGCAGCAAGTTTGGCTGCATGCGAGGCTATATGGATGAGGAAGATCCTAGTCGGGTTGTTTGGGTCACACTTGGAGCCTACTGTGATTTATTGTGATAACCAGAGTTGCATTAAACTCTCGGCTAATCCAATATTTCATGATAGATCCAAGCGCATCGACATTAGGTACCATCATATCAGAGATTGTGTGCAGCGGAGAATCATGTTACTTTCATACATTCCCACGGAGGATCAGGATGCTGATATCTTGACAAAGGCGCTCACCAGGAGCAAATTCGAATACCACTGAGGCAGGATAGGGTTGCAGATAATCCATATCTTGTTGAGAGGGAGTGTTGAAAATGCAACAAGATGATGGAGCTTAGTGAAAAGAAGTCGCCTTCACTAAGTGGGCCCGCAGGCTATTTTTGGCGCAAAGTCTATTTTTAGACTATGTCTATTTTTAGACATATGGATCATGGTCTATGAGTTGCAGGATGCTATTTATGGATGATTGGTCATGTTGGTAAAAATAGATGGACCTCTATTTTTAGACATATGGGCGGAGTCTATTTTTAGACTGCCAATCTAAAAACAGAAAAGTTGAATATTATTAGCTTTTAATAATATTTGGACTATAAACATTATCTTATCCTCTTGCAGCACTTCAGTTCGAGCTACGGATGTGGCACATGCAACTTCCAGAAGGAAATACGCTTTTCCTATGGGTTAGTTGAGCTATTGCATGATGGACTTCAGTTAGAACTCAAGTGATTAAGTTTGGTGGAGTTGATTGAGGAGTTGATGGAGTTGTGTTCAGTTTGACTTAGTTGAACTAGTTGTATTTAGTCTAACTGCCAAATACACTAGTGATGAGTGATGTGAATTAATTATTAATTAATTCACTAATTATTAACTCATAAATCAACTAAAGAATACATTAGTTAACTCAGTGCATGGACAGTTCAGTGGAGACAAGTGTTAGAGGTGGATGAAAGGGTGAGACTACTATCAGTTGTGACTATAGCTGTGCATGAGATTTGCATAATCATTGATTGAGATTGCCAATGAGGATTGCGCAGTACAAGCCAAGGGATTTCGAACTTGGATATGATCTATTCTCAACTTGGATTGCGTAGTAGAGGCAGGCAAACAGTGGAGGAGATTTGAACCCATGACTTGTTCAGATATGAGCTAGTTTGTGTGTAGCAGGTGGAGATAGTACTGAGTACTTGTGAGGAGTATTGTAATATGTATTGTTACATGTTCTATATCATTATAATATACAGATACTTGGGGGTTTTTAGTTGTATGCTTTCCCCATTACATATTGCGTTGATATATGTGATTGATGTTTCAATGTTCACATGCGATTGTTTTTAATTCCGTAAATTGATGATCAATGGTAGAGGAGGTTATGTATTATGCATGCATTCCGCAAATAGTGTATAATTAGGATAATCTTTGTGAATAAGTGTTATATTATTCAAAAGTTCTACAATGACAGTCTCAAGCCAAAAGGGCTGAGCTCCAAACTTTGCAAGGATGGTGTGCTATGGAAATTGTCAGTTTACACCTAATGATGCAGCGGAGAATAAGAATCTAGACTCTCTTAGCTAAAGCCCAGTCCGACTCAAGTAAATTTGGTCCCCAAATCTTTGAGCCATATAGAATAGTGGGACGGATCAAGCTGTCCATGAGGCTCATGTTGGACGAGATGTCCTGAAAGTGATGTCGAAAGCACTGTCTCTCGAGAAGGGCTAAGGATCCATATCCTTTGTTGATCTGAGGCTGAAGCGCTGGTCGCAAACTGAAGCAGGGACCTGAGAATTTCACCCCCAAGTAAGTATACATGTTGGTAATCTCAATCTCCTCCCCTCTGAATAGAAAGTGAAGGTTTGAGGTTTTCTTCACCCCATTAAAGATCATAACCTTCGTTTTACCTAGGTTGACTGTCAGCTGTCGATGATCACAAAACAGAGCTAAGGCATCCAGCTGCCTTTGTAATCCTTCTGGGGATGAGGAGAGGAGGACCATGTTGTCAGCAAGAGTAGAATAGATATCATAACATGGTGAAGAAGGCAGCCATTAGTGTCCTGGATATGCCTGTGTAGAAATGCTTCCAACTCATCAATATAGATCCCAAACAAGGTAGGGACAGTGTACAACCCTGTTTGACCCCAATAGTGCTTCAAATGAAAGTAGACATTCCATGGGCTATGTGAAGACAACCCAGAACGGACTCATATAAGTGCATAATAACAGTCAATAGGGTTGCAGAGATGCCAATATCTCTAAGTCTCTAGAGCAAGGCCTCCCTCGGAACAAAGTCAAAATATTTCCAAAAATCTATGAAACAACAGTAGGCTTTTGAAGAGCAGTGTTGTTCCTCCTTAATCATAGCGCAAAGGGTGAAGATGTGGTCAATGGTTTGTTGAGCCAGTCGAAACTTGCCTGTTCCCTAGCTCTGAGTTGTCTCTGCTCAAGGTCACTAGAGAGCTTCCTATGTAGAATAGTAGCATACAACTTCGAGAACGTGTGACCCACCATGATCGTTCTGTAGTTATTGGGATTTGAGCTGGACCCTGATTTGTGGATTGGATGGATGATGTGGCATGACCATGTTGGTGGAAAACCTTCACGGACTACATGTTTGAAGAGATCAGCCAAGTAGCTAAACAAAACACGAAAATCGTGCTTAAATAACTCTGCTTGGTAGCCTTCCTCATCAGCTGCTTTGCTGTTGTTCATCACCCGAATGGCCTCTCTAATATCTCTGTCTGAGAATAGATAACATGAAGACGGTGGGGTGGTAACATGAATTTGGGCCTGCCCAAGAATATCATAAAGGTTGGAAGTGTGAGAAAACATGGATGTAGGGTCGAGGTAAAGTGGAAGAGGGGAGTGTCGGGGAAGGATGGTATGCCAGAATTGTTTAGGGGAGTGGGCAAGGAGAGCTTTTGGCAAGGGACATCATAGTTATGAAAGGTGTTTTTGGAAGTCTGTTTTGGATGTCTTGTTACATATTAAAGTAATCTGGTGGGTCGTGCACAAAGTTGTACAGATTTTTAAAATAGTAAAGTTTCAGTCAGACCAAGGTGTGTGATAAAATCTTGCACGAGATGCTAAATTACAGTTTCAAAATATTCCCAAAGATGTAGGCTATATTTTAGAAAATGTATATTCATCATTGCAATTTTAAGATATCGGATTTCAGAATCATGTTTAAATCGTATAGCATACGTTTCATACATTTTTTCCATTATTAGTCCTTTTTTACTGCCCACTAGGTGACATATATCAATAAGAAAAATATTGCACATCTTACTTAGAAACTTATTGTACTGTAGACTGTGCTTGTTCTTGTTTCAACAAACACAATTATTGTTGAGTGTGGTGCTTGTTGAGAATATGTTCGTCTTTTGAGAAATCACTGAGTGTCCTCCGCAAAATCATAGGTTTAGAGAACTAAGAATTTGTCAAAGTCTCTCCCAAAATTTAAGAGCATTCAAAGGAATGGTATACCTTAGCAAGTATTCAAGAGTGTATTCATTAGGAGATGGCCTGTATTATAGGTTTACTGTATATGCCTTTTCTAACGAGGATCTTGACTCCTTCTCTGTTATTTTATAAACATTTCCTTTGTGTTGTTTTTATAGCTTTATAAGGCCTTTTGCATAGATTAGTAGCTTGCATGTAGGAGAAGAAGTTCACTGTAGGTGGTTGTTTAAGAGGAACAATTAATATGACTTCTTTACTAAGTGTTTTGGTCGAGGGGTCGAGGGGCCGAAGGGCCGAGGTGGGCTCCTTCTCTTAAGTTACACGGCTTTCCCTTTTGTAGAGGATAAAAATGTAAATTTGTTGTAACCTGAAGACTCTGCTCAGATCCTCCAATTTTTCTTTGAATCTTAGCGTAAGTTACAGATGGTGAGCCTGCTGCCTGAGGGATTACAGTAAGAATTTTTCCAAATATAGCCCGAAATCCTACTGATGCTTGAGACTCTCCTTTTCTTACAATTTTGTCTATAAAGGTCGTTCTCCCAAGGTTCACCAATCCCTTGGGTTTTGTGGATTTAGGTGGGGGCTTTTGATCTTTTTCTATCTTTCTATTCCAAGTCATTCATAAAAACCTATTCCTATTTGAGTTCTAAGCTTTTGCTGAAAAGAGGCTTGGTAAGCAAGCACTATACTTGCTAGGTACGTAGGTTCTTACCTCCTATTTTTAAAACCCAATTCTTTTTTAGAAAGATAAAAAGGAAATCACTTTGAAACACTCTCCCTAACAACGGCACCAAAATGTTGGTGCACTAAGATGTGTTTTTTACATGCAATCTTAATTCCTACATTAATTGTCAACACAAGGCAAGTCTTTTTATTTCAAGAGTGTCAGCACTATATATGCAGTGAATTCAAAGTTTAACTAATAAAAAATCATTGCAATTGCTAATGACTATCTTTCCAAACTCAATCCAAACAATTATGAAAGAAGTAACTCTGAAAGAAATTCATAACATACTTTGCAATTCTACTTAACCTGTCATGAAAGCAAATGAATCTGAATAAAACTATAAAGAATCACACTTGGTAGTCTTAAATGGAATTGAAACTAACTCACTCAATCATTAAATGGAACTATGAAATTGAACAACAAACGATAATTGAACAACAAATCCCAATTGAACAGCAACTGATAATTGAACAGAAAATGATAATAGGACAACAAATGATATCTGAACAGTAAATAACTATATTTATGTAAGCGATCAATTCTATCTCTAAAATCTATGATAACATTACTTGGAATGAGTTAGTGATCTAATGTCGGCACTAACATAACCAATCTAACCAAAAGCATTACTCATATATAACACACGGCTAAATCTGAATCTCAAATGAACAGCAAAATAAAATCGAATCGACAATCCTCACGATAATCAAAATGATATTAACTAAACATTAACAAACTAAAAAGAATGAGATAGAAAAGATTATAGCACAGGCGAAGCAATAGATCTTCTCTTGACTGGGCCCAGAGTCGTCAGAAGTCTCTACTATGAGATACTCAGACTATAATTATGATTTAAACGCAGTATTCTTCATTAAAACAACTAACAGAGTTACATCATCACCAAAGTAACAATATTATATGTCCAAAAGAATACTTATAAACTGTGAATTTCTGAACTAGTCGTGCAGTTTGCCTTTGGGCGTTATATATAACAATTATAAAATTAAATAGATAAAAGTGAATCCTTAGGATCAAGGGATCCTGAGGATTTCGCAATACTCGATCTGATTCTGTCATAAAATAGCATTGGTCCACCCAGTCTTCCGCTCTCCTACCTTGCCTCTGACGCTGCCTTTTTCCTTTATGAGATGTTGTTTTTTCGATTGAACAATTATCATCCAATTCACATCTTCTGCACATAAAGATAGTAAAAATCAGTTTTTCCTGCTTAGATTCGTTTAATTTGTTACCGATTACTTTTACCCAACTTTAACTGTTATTTCCTCTACTTTTACCCATAAACAAAGATAATCATGTGAGGATGAGTGCTAAATAAAGATATTACCAAGGAGAAAACATACCTTTTTCTTGACCCAACAGCTGTTGACTCATACATCCTTTAATTCTCCGTACTTTCTTATCGAATAAACTCCATAACGCAACTTCACAGTGGTGTAGTGTTCCGATACTTCTAAATCCCGTTGTCTTTAGCTCCTCTGATGCTGAGCTCCTTGATTATTTCTCCTCCATGGGACCAGGAGTTGTGACCTGCAACTTAACATTGAGGTGTTAAGGCATTTTGTTCCTACTGGGGGCCAATCTTCCTTTTCTACTGCTTTGTGCCCTTGGTTCTTTGTATTTACATGACCAAGAGCCAACCCAATATCAGAAGTCCCCTCCATCAAAACTTTTCAATAACCATATGTTCTAGAGTTTTGATATCTTAATTTTCCGATATGTCAAGCTCTAATATGACATCATCACTCCACGTGGAATATTTATAGAGATGACACGTGTCACCTTGATCTGGCACACTAGGGCACCGAATATCGTTGAATCAACATGCCATGTAACCTGTCGTACTGCTACATCATGCTGACATCAAATTACATTGTAGCTGATCGGAACTAATTTCATGTTGCCATGTGTCCTGCTGGGAGGAGAGAGAAGAGGACCCTTTAACCCTTGGATTTGCAACAAAATCCTTTGTTAATCTTATTTGGCATTACTCAGCACTTTTAATACTATTGGAACTTCTTAATGTACCACATTTGATAAGTTTTGATACCCCGTTTTCACGGTCCTTTGATATTCTGATATGTCGATACACTGACCTCTGATATTTCGATGCACTGATACACTGACCTTTGATATTTAGATTCGTCGATGACTGGTGTCCAGATTGCCGATATGACGATGTGTCGATATTTGGAACCTCTAATACACTGATACGATGACATGCTAACCTTCGACATTCTGATCCCCAATGACTGGTATCCAGATTTAGTATATCACGAACCTCTGATATGTCGATATTCCTTCCTTCCTAAGGCTTCACAACCATGAACTTCAACATATCATATCTTTTGATCCAGGAATCCATTTCTGAACTTCCGCATATCGTAGGAAAAAATTTCCAAAGAACTTTGCATTGGATGGGGTCTGATGTAGTATTTGAGTACATTTTCTACATATGAGATGGATGTAAATATTTCTACTCCTTGACTTTTCTTTACTTTGTGCTTGGGCAGCTAAACTCTCAATCACCAGGGTAATCATTTTATGGCTTCTTCAGTAAACCTTCTATTGTGATGATTCTCTACAAGAAGCCTGTAACTACCATGGAGTTCCATCTAGACCATCACTCTAATCCTCATTTTTTGGCTTCTTTAGTAAGCCTACTACTGTGATGATTTTCTATAAAGCACTTCAACAACCATGGGATTCCTCCCCAACACCTAATCATCATTCTAACCCTTGTTTGACATCAATTCCAACACTTACATAGCCACCCATTCACCATCAGATGTCCAACAATCTCCCCCTGAGGCAAGGCATCAATGCCAACACTTACACAACCACCCATTCAGCATAAAATGTCCAAAAAAAATATGAGTTGCAACTACTGCCTCTAGCAGTTAGAATCACTCTTCTGGGCATATCGAATTTTCTGCACCCCTGTAACTGAAAATCGAATTGTTGCCCCAACAATTTGGCTTGCCTCTTTCAGCACTACGTTGTCTCTAGAAATTCGGCTTGTTGCTCCTCTTGAGCAGCGAAATTCTTTCTTCCACTTATGAGCTTCTCGGCTGATCACTTATGCTCTGATACTATGTGAAAATTCCAAAACTGGAATCATTTTGGAGCAACTAGAATTTATTTTTCTAATTAATAATTATTTTATCAATTTATCTGCTATGACAAATATCAAATAAATCACACTAAAACCTTCACAAATAAAATACTGCGGAAATAATAGCACTAGAATCTGAGAAAATACTAGCAAAACCTAACTTCGGAAAATCAGTGCAGCGGTGAAGGATTTTATTATTATCAAGTAGTGAAAAATATGAGTACAATCTGGATGCCTAAAAATGGAAGTCCACAACATGAAAATCTAGGAAAAATTATTGAAGGGTATTACCCTTCCTCCACAAGTGATCCTGACACAACTTACCTTCATAAAATTGGCCATCCAAACCCTAACATGAGCCCTTTTGCACTGCCTCTGGCCTGTCTCCCACACGTGTGGATCGAATCTACCCCCGATGAAGTCGTTCTTCCTATCTCTACTAAGGAAATCATCTCTTTGATTCTCTGGAAGACTTTCCTGGCCTCTGGAACTCAGAACGAATTTTTCCTCACCTAAATCGAACTACCTTTCTGAATCAACTGCGTAGTCCTCTATGCTGCCTCACTGGGAATAATTAGGCCCTCTTGCTACTGCCTTTCTGAAGAAACTATGTAGTCCTCTATGCTGCCTCACTGGGAATAACTCGGCTCTCTTGCTACTACCTCTCCGGATCTAGATAACTTCCTCTGAATCACTGTCCCTTCCCCTCGCTATCTCTTTGTATGTTTTTCTATAGATTCAACAACTCAAGTAATTTTCTAAAACAAGAGACAAGAATCTACTCTACTCTTCTCAACGGAAACCAAAAATGATCGATGAAAACAATAAGCAGAAAGAGGAAGAATATCAATGGCACATAACACAATATTTCTCTGGGGAAAGTAATTGCTCAAAACCCCTACTATCTATATTGCATTAACCAAAAGATATTATAAGAAAATACAATGCTTGTTCTCACTAGAACAGTTTCTGCACAAGTATGATCTAATTCTCGCCTCACAAGTGAGCTCAAGCCAAAACTTAGCCAAATTTGTTGTCTGCCAAACCCCTACTTCCTTTCGCAATTCCTAGAGGAATTAGCCGATATTTAATTGGGAAATCCTTTTTCCATAACTATGCAATCCAAACTTACGTCCTCAACTAATTGCATGCACCATCTGTACACCTCGGAAAATTATGCATCTGACAATACGTTATCCCTGCACTCTAGTCTCAACCGGGTCTTCCTCTAAACTAACTTGCATGATTTATTTATGAGTGAATCTTTAGTTAGTTGGTGTGGCACTGAGGATGCATTGGTGCACCAACTCACTAGTAGAACTCTACTAGTTCCTCCAATAGTTAGAACTAGTTTAACTGACTATAACTCAGTTGGACTGAGTTATCTAATTACAACTCCAGTGAACTCAATTTGGACCCCTAAAATTTAGGTATCACACTTACATGACTCCAGATAAGCTTCCAACTCGAATTTCCAAATTCAATTAAGTCAATTTAACTTAATTAACTATTTACAAGTTGCTATGAGAATATAATTCGATTTTAATTAACAATTTAATTCAAGGACAAATTAAATTGGAATTTATTGTTGCCATTTTTAACACTACCTCTCAACAAGAAAGGGATTATCATCTACCTGGATTCTGTCTTTCTGAAACTTTAATTTAAATATTAACAATGCTTTTGTCAAAATGTCTGCATCCTGCTCCTCTGTGGGAATGTACTCCAACAACATAATCCTCCTCTTCACACAATCTCGAAGATGATGATACCAGATATCAATATGCTTGGACCGATCATGAAAAACTAGATTTTCAAAGAGTTTGATACAACTCTAATTTTCACAATAAATCATAGTTGGATTCATCTGTTGACAAACAAACCAACCAGAATCTTCCTCATCCAGATAGCCTCACAAGCTGCTTGACTAGCAACCATGTACTATGTCTTTGTTGAACTAAGTTCAACTGACATCTATTTCATGTTGTACCAAGAAACAACTGTTGAGCCAATACTGAAGATCCCTCCTAATGTTCTCTTCTTGTTGGATGGACTCCCTGCCCAATCTACATCGGTGAAACCTTGAAGCTTCACTCCCTCTATCCGACTGTACAACAATCCATATTGAGTAGTGCCTTTGAGGTATCTCAACACATGCTTGGCCGCCTTCCAATACATATTGGTTGGCCTAACCATCACTTGACTAAGTTGGTTAATTGCATAACACATTTCTGGTCGTGTGTTCACCAAATACATGAGTGAACCCACAAGCTGTCTGTAAACAATAGCTTCCACTACTTCACTTGAAGCAACATCCTCCTTCCTCTAGTTACCTACTAGAGGAGTCTCCATGGGTTTACTGCTCTCCATGCGGAAGCCCTTGAGTATCTCGTTGGCATACTTTCCCTGAGAGGCAAATAGTTTCCCATCACCTTGCCATACTTACATGCCTAAAAAGTAGTGCATGAGCCCCAAGTCCTTCATTTCAAACTCTCTTGCAAAATCCTATTTGCAAGACTTGATCAACTTATATCCACCTATCAGAATCAAATCGTCGACATATCAAACAATAATTAAAAAATTACCTTCTACCACAATATGGTACAGGTTTGCATCTGCTTCACTTTTGGTTAAGCCCAACCTGGTGAAGTAGCTATCGATCATGGTGTACCAAGCACGGGGTGTTTGCTTCAGCCCATACAATGCTCGCTTGAGTCAGCACACATTTGACTAACGGTCAAAGGTCTCAAAACCTTCATGCTGCTCAATATACACCTCTTCCTCAATCATGCCATTAAGGAAGGTTGTCTTTACATCCATCTGAAGTATCTTCCAACCCATCTGCGCTGACTGTGCAAAAATGGATCTGAGTGATGGGTACCTTGCAATAGGAGCAAAGGTGTCATCGTAATCAATCCCCTCTACCTGAGAAAAGCCTCGGGCCACAAACCTGGCCTTACGTTTCTCCACACTACCATCCGTTGCTTGCTTTCCCTTGTAAAGCCATTGAGAACTCACCACTGAATTATATGTCGGCGTTGGGACCACATCCAAAACACTGTTACAAACAATGGAGTCATACTCCTCCACCATGGCATCATCCAAAACTGGTTATTGCACTGCCTCCTCAAAAGAAGATGGCTTTGTCTCAACACATTTGATCATAAGAGCTGTGTATCTAGTATACCTCTCAAGTGACCTCCTCTGCCTGCGTTGATGTGGGTGCTCCCACATTCTCTCTTGCGTCATGCAATAACCTATCAGCCTCTCTTGTGATCTTTCTCCCATCTCTGGAAGACTTTGCCTAAGTGGATGTCTCCACTCTCATATCCTCTGCATGTGGTTTCTCCACAACAATATGAGCTTCCTCCTTAGGAGCTAAAATCTCCTCAACCGCATGTAGCTAAAGCTCCCTCTCAAGGGAACATCTCATGCCCTTCTCTTCATCAAATTTTACATCTGTGTGAACCACTGCCATCTTGTTGGTCGGAAGTACACTCAATAGTTGTGAGGTGTATCAGTGTACCCCACAAATATCCCCAACTTTGTTGTCGGCTCAAGCTTATCTATGCATCTTTGGTCACATGGAAATATATCGATGATCCAAAAATCCTGAAGTGACCTGCATCTGGTCTTTTCCCTAAGAAAGCCTCCTCTGGTGTACTCATCCCAAGAATTCGATGAGGGCTTTTGTTCTGCAAATAAATAGTTGTGTTACATGCCTCAACCCACAAGTGTAGTGGTAGGCCCTAATCATGTAACATTGCCTATGTTGCCCTACAATGCTTCTATTATTCCTTTCAACCACCCCATTCTGCTATGGGTTATGAGGTGTTGTCAACTCTCATCAAATTCCTTTTGCCCCAAAAAATGTTTTAAACTCACTCGACACATACTCACCACTATTATCACTCCTGAGAGCTTTAGCCTTCCTTCCAATATCTTTCTTAACCAATTCTTTAAATTCACAAAAGTTTGCAAAAGTTTGATCTTTCTTCTGCATGAATAAGATCCAACATTTACAAGAAAAAACATCAACAAATATAACATAATACATGTGCTTGGTTATGGATGTTGTTGAGAACGGTCCACACACATCTAAATGGACTCGATTGAGGATCACCTGTGCTCGACTGTCTTTTTTTTGAAAGGAAGCTTTGGTGTATTTTCCCAAAGTACACCCTTTGTATGTGTCAACTTGCTCTAGTGTACCTTTAAGAAGACTGGTAGAAATTTTCTCCATGATTTTCAAAGTGCCATGATGCAAGTGACCCAACCGCCTGTGCACAATCTTCTACCTCCAACTTGTAGAGATTCTTCACCCGAATACCTATCCTCTTTACCTATCCCATGGCTATGTGATGAAGGAACACCTTTCCCTTACTAAAGATCACATCATAGCCTCTATCCTCCAACATGGAAACAAATACCAAGTTCTTCTTCAACCCAGGAACATACATAACATATCTCAAAGTGAGGGGAGCACCCGACTCCCTCTGAAAGGTAATTGTACTAATCCCGATAGCACTATACCTCTTGTCATCACCCATCTCGATATTCATACAGAGATCCTTCTCCTCCAAGTCACTAAAGAGATCCTTGTTACCTACCGTGTGGAAAGAAGCTCCATTGTCTAGGTACCATACAGTACTCGTCATTGATGACACCGTACATGTGATGAGGGTAAAGTCCAATTCGAATTGTGAGGCAAGAGCCTCACCTGCCTCTCCTGCTAAGGGCTTCTTCTTGGCCTTATTGAGTGGAAAATTTGTAGAAAAATGTCCCAGCTCGTGACAATGAAAGCACTTGAATTTCTACATGTCCTTCTTCTTGCCTCCATGACAAGAATCCAATTTGGAATTGGATGCCTTCCCCTTCCCTTCCTTTTCCTTACTCGCTAAGGCATAATTTTCCTCATCATCAGTCTTTGATGAGGATCCATCTCTAGTATTCCTCTGAATCTCTTCTTACCCCAAATCTGACCACATTTGTTCCTAATACGGTGGCTTCTCCCTGCCATTGACAAAGTCTTGATAACTTTGCCAACTCTTGGGAAGTCCTAGAAGAACTATGTTCACCATATCGTCCTCGGAAATAGTAACCCCAACACTTCCAAGCTCATCACGACAATGAGTGAACTTGGTCAAGTATTTCAGAATTAAGTCTCCCTTCTCCATTTTGATCTTTCTGAGTTTGTACTTCAATGCCAACTTCCTATGATCACTGCTTTTCTAAAATAGGTCTGTCAATGCCTTCCACATAGCATATGGAGTTTCCTTGCCATGGAGACTCGAGACAATGTGGTCTCGAACCCCCTCAATGATAATATGCCTTGCCTTTACTACACACTTTATCCATTCAGCTAGATCTTTAGAATCCGATGCTGGAGGCTTGGGAATGTCTTGATCAATGAATTCCTTAAGGCCATTATCTTCCAGCACTGCTTCCATCCCGTCCTTCCAGGCTATGTAATTCAAGATGCCTTCCAAGGCATACTCAAGTCTCAAATAGTGGAAAGCCATTTTCCGACTTTGAAGTATGAACTGAAAATTTGAATTTCACTTGCACAACAAACCCAAAATCTCCTCTTCTATATTGTCTTAAGCTCTGATACCATGTAGATTTTTCTTTAGATCAACGGTTCATGTAATTTTCTAAAACATAAGACAAGAATCTACTCTACTCTCCTCAACATAAACTGCAAATTATCAATGAAAACAATAAGCAGAAAGAGGAAGAATATCAATGGCACATAACACAATATTTCTCCGGGGAAAGCAACTGCTCAAAACCCCGACTATCTCTATTGCATTAACCAGAAGATATGAGAAGAATATACAATACTTGTTCTCATTAGAACAATTCCTACACAAGTATGATCTAACTCTCTGCCTCACAAGCAATCTCAAGCCAACAATTATCCAAATATGTTGCATGCCAAACCCCTACTTTCTTGCACAATTCCTAGAGGAATTAGCCCATATTTAATTGGGAAATCCTTCTTCCATACTGCGCAATCCAAACTTGGCTCCTCAACTAATTACATGCACCATCTGTACAACTCGGGAAATTATACAACTAATAGTACATTGTCCCTGTATTCTAGTCTCAACTGGGTATTCCTTTGAACCGACATGCATGAGTTATTTATGAGTGAATCTTTAGTTAGCTAGTGTGGCACTGAGGATGCACTGATGCACCAACTCACTACTAGACCTCTACTACTTTCTTCAACAATTAGAACAAGTTTAACTGACTATAACTCAGTTGGACAAAGATATCTAATTACAACTCTTGAAATCAATCTGGACCCTAAAATTTAGGGGTCACTCCAGATAGACTTCCAACTCAAATTTCCTAAGTCAATTAAGTCAATTTAACTTAATTAACTATTTACAAGTTTCTATGAGAATAGAACTCGATTTTAATTCACAATTTAATTCAAGGACAAATTAAATTGGAATTTATTTTTGCCATTTTTAACACTCTTCTGCCTCACTGAAGCTCAAACTCTTCCACACCTAATTGCTGCTACTCTGGAAAATCAAATTCTCCAAGTAACTCTAGTGTATTCTCCATCACCATGTCGATCTCCTCTTATTATCCATTGTTGGAGCACCAATGACCAACATTAAAACTTAATCAATGGATAGGATCATCTATGGATATATACGAGTGAGTTTCTAGATTATTCTCACCTTATCTCAATTAATATTGATTAATTAACCATATTCCCTAAGTTTAGACTTAGGAAATATTTAAAAATCGGCTAATAATCTAATTGACACACTTCTAGGTAGAATTTCCAAAAAATATTTCTGGGTCTTGGAGATCTCATGCATTCTAGCCTCTCCACCAAATTTCGTGGCTAGAACACATCCGATGCTATAAAAACTAACAAACGACTCCATAATTTCCAAAGCATTTGTGGTATTCTATACAAAACAAATGGTGTCCTAGCAAAGGTAGGTACGATCACATATGAAAAGTCCATTTGTAATTTCCCTCCAATTGAGGCACATCATTTTCTTGATAATAACATACACTAAGCATCAGGCTCATCAATGATTACAATATCCATCGGCACAAATATATCTAAATATTAGCTACCAAAGACACCTTGACATCTTTCATAAGGCCATTTACGGGTGTGGATTTTGAATCAAAACCACACACATTTTTGTATGGCCTGGTGATGTCCATCCCCAATTGAGAAATGACTCTCAAAGGCATTACATTTGGAGAGGCATCAAAATCAAGCATTCAATTATGCAAGATGAGATTGTTGATCACCAAGGACAACAAAAATGGTACATTTCCTCCATTCTTCTTATCAATATACATGTTTTGTAAAATGAATGAAGGGTCCTTGGGCTCTTCTTCAAATTTGAAAGCCTTACTGATTTACCTCCTTTGAGGCCCCAACTTTGCTATCTCCAAAATATGAATTTGTACATTTACTATAGCCAAAACTTTGGTTATATCAACATCCAATGAAACATTAGGGTTTTGAGGTTTTAGCCTAGGCATAATTTTAGTGTTGAGAAATTAAGATGCTAGTAGATTAGGGTTAATTTCTCTATCATGATAATTACTTGTGAATGTTTGTTGGCTTTATTAAATTTTATGTGCTTCTTATTCATCAAGCAATTACCAAAAGTACAAAACATGAAGATCACAAGAGATAAAGAACACAAAGATGTAGCATCCCATCTAGGGAAAAACCCCACAAGGGGGAAAACCCACATAATCCTCTTCTTATAGAATCAGATCGAAGTGAAATGTCCAAGACCCAAGACCAAGGCCGACACTTTCACAAAGACCCAATTTAACCCTCCTCCAAGTCTCATCCAATCAAGTCAAAGTCAACAAAATTCAATGCTAGTTTAACATCTGAAATCTATTCAACTCCTAAAATTTTGACTGTTGAAATTTCAGGCCTACATTACTTCAAGAAAATTCTCAAAACAAGGCTGAAAATTTTTCATCTTCTCTCTCCTTTGACCTCATTCTCTCTCCTTTGACTTCACTGCTTTTCCTTCTTGTCTCAACATAGAAATTGATGATGATTGATGAGTGAGTGACTTGTTTTAAATAGTTGTATTTTAATTTTGGGTATTAAATACTGGACCTAGTCCCATTATCTCACCGACCCAATGAGATTCAAGGTTTTCGGCAGCGAAGAATAAAATCTATGATTTTCAACATGTGGCACCCACATGGCCATGCCTAGTTCACATGGTGCCACACCACTGCCACATGTGGGTCCACATGGCACACTAACCATACATGTATTGATACATGCTTTAGTTCCCCAGTAATACATTCCTTGGGTCAATATTCTTTATCTCCACGTCATCACTTTCTTGGGACAATATTGCTTACTCCTCGACATTACTTCCTTGAGCCGATATTCTTTACCTCCTCGACATCACTTACTCAAGCTCAAACACCACTTTTTCTTCTATGATAAACAATGAGAGCCCATGAGAACCAGCCGACCAATGAGAAACTAGAGCCAACTTCTTTAGTTATGGCTTCATATACATGTTTGTGTGTTTGAGAGGTCATCGCCTGTCTCCTTGATGTGCTAGGAGAAAAGGGCATCATTTCCTCTATTCCACCACCTTTAGTCATATCTCATAAATGTGCATCCGATAAATTAACTACTAGTAACTGGCTTCAATCTGGTCTGCACCATTACTTCCAATCACATCTCATAAATTAACTATTAATGAGTTGGCTCATCAGAGTTGCAAAAGATAGTTTCTTGATTTCATCATTTAAGTTTAGGGTTGGGTCGTGGCTTCCCAGCAAGAAAAATCCCTAAGACATTTGGATCCAAAAGTTCATTGTAATGTTACAAAAAGAAAATGAAAGTGATAAACAAAGCAAAATACACATACAACACATAAATATTTAGACAACAATTAAACACCCATAAAATTGCACTAGAACTGTGCCAAATTGAACATTTTATTATGAATAGGAAAGTACAAATATATAGAATATGTGCACCTGGGCTTGCCGAAGAAAGCTAGACAATTCCAGGTGAGAAAAACATTGTTGGGGACGTAAAGAGATGATTTCTCCTCAAGCTTTGCGCTAGCCCTAGAAATTCTACAACGGAAGAAACCCTTGTTTGAACCTCCAAAAGTGCTCAAAATTTTTTGCCAAATTAATCTTGGAAGCTCCACCACAAACCTAGAAAAACCTAGAAAGAGTTTTGGCAAATTCTACTGACCACCTAGGACCCAAAATTTAAGCTCACTCCTCCCCATTGACTACCAAATAATTATGTTTTTTGGGGCACCAAAACACCCCCAAAAATTCTGCAAAATTAGGAGCAGACTCCTTGACCCCTAACCAACAAATCCCAGAAATGTTTTGGGCTAATTCCGACCTTTCGGAATTACCCAAAACCGGTGATATGCCCTACTCCATTGGTTTTGCGTCACCCCTTAAAGATTAATTGCTAATCTACCCTTATTTCCTCCCTCCAAATGGTTGGGAAAAATTCAGAAATGTTTCCTTGGAACTTTAGGCCTAAAACCCCAACTCCACTACCTCCTCCTCACTGGAAATCTGGCCCACATTTTTTTCCCAGAAAATTATTGCGCAGGCCCTAGAGGACGAATTTGAGTTCTCTCTATAAATGTAGACTCCACCTATGTAAATTCCCACAAATTCTCATCCACCCTTAGGAGATTTTTCTCATAATTTCTTTCGCTGAAACTCCCTTTGAAACTCCTCAAACTAGTGGTTTGAACTTCTCGCCCTGCGTCCTCCGGAACTGCTCAAATCAGTGGTGCGAACTTCTGGCCCTGCGACCTCCTAGAGATTTGAACTGGATGAGCTTGGATGAAAATGAACCACAAACTCCAACAATCTCCTCTCCAATAAAATCTGAAATTCTCCCCTAGGGTGGCGCTCTAAGTCCACCGAAAAAAGAGCTGAGATTTCCTCTTAAAAATCTCTGTGTTCTAAGCAGCATTGGTAGTCTTGGCTAAGTAGCTCAAGAGTAATCTAAATCAGAAATTTATTTTTTCAAAAGCCCCGCAAAATGATTCCTCTTCCTCCTATTTATCTTGGTTTCCCTCTTTCTCTCCTTTTGGGTCCCACCCATTTGACTTCCTTCTCCCTAGCTCGTTTTTCCTAAGGGGTTTGAATTCCCCCTTTTGGGTAGCCCCACATCTCATTACCAATTTAATCTTTCATTTTCTCTAATGTTGGTGTCCTCCATCTCTCCAAAAATTAAGTGGGGACTCTCTCCACCCACTTTTCCTAAGTGTACATGCCAAAATATTTCCCAACACCCAATTGCAAAAATAGAAATTCATCTAAGAAAAATAATTTAATTGGGGACATTACAAACATCCCCTCTTTCATTTAGAAATCAAATTTGAATGTTTTAAAGCACATTATATCAACCAACCATGGCTCTTATGTCCATGCTAGCATTATAGTCACATTTTTAAATTACAAAAATTGAGGCAAATGAATGGGTTTTCACAAATATCATTGTGAATACAAACCAACTATTCAATCCATTCAAACATAAGAATGTAGAGGATTGATTGGGTATTAAATTTGTTGGTGTTGGAATGAATTGCCATCAACATTAAAATAAACAGTAAAAAAACATAATTCCACAACCCCTTAGCAATAACAAAATTATATTGCTTATTGTTTTTGAAGTAAAATCCATGACCAAAATTTTGGACATATCAAAGTGTTTTTACTCCAAAATCAATCAGCAATATGATTTTGAAATGTGAAAATCTACATACCCGAATTACAAAATTACAAGAGTAGTTATTTATATCATTTACAATTACATCAAAATAATTGTATTTAGCTACTCTCAATTGGTGTGCTTGGGCTTATAGGTAGCATTGGCCTTGTTGAGATAAATTAGAGGCCAATCATCGTCTCTTCAACTCCCTATGTGAATCTCTCTTCCTCTCCCTTTTGTCTTTTGTTGGCAAGATTCTTCTTAGAGTTCCTTCTAGTTGTCTTTTTATTAGTGCTTAAATTGGAATATGAGCACTTTGGAGCCAAGTGGTAATTAATTGATTTACCAATGCCTCGATCTAGCATGAGGCCCTTTCCACTATCAACTATATCCTCTTGCATCACCATCAACCTCCATAGCCATAAGCTTCACTTATATAGCCCAAATATTTTTATTTTACTAAGTGATTACATTAATTTAAACTATTAACATTCAATATATTTATTGTAGATAAGTGAATAAAATAATAACAATAATATTTTTTTAAGAACAAAAAAATCAATAATTTTATTTGTAACTTTATTCTTAAATTTTTTTAATAAATACTAAAATACTATAAATAAAATATGATATATATATATATATTAACTAAAAAAAATATACTCTCTCCTCTCCTCTCCTCTCCTCTCCTCTTCCTCACCATCTATAAAATATACTCCTCTTCTCTTCCTCACCATCTATAAAATATACTATCTTTTGTTTATGACCAATGCCATTACACCCTTTAGTGACGAATTAATGGCTACGACTTCCATGTTCATGGATTGATGTATGAATGCTCCTTTGGGTTGCTCTATTTCCACAGGCTTTAGGGCTTCCAGAGCGGGTCAGACGGCAAGCAATTTCAATCTCATCTGCTTACCTCAACCCAATGGCGATGATGGCGCCTGCGAGGAGGTCTATGCTTTGCATATGGGGTAGGAAGAATTCTCAACGCTCCTTCCACAGCTTGAATACCAGTGGCGACTCGCACATTAAATCACTCTGCCAGACCAACAGGCTTACGGAGGCAGTGGAGACCTTCAGGCATCTGCTTTCAGCTAGCTCTAATCCCACCATCACCACCTGCAATCTTTTGTTAAGTAGCCTAGTCCGACGGAACCGACATCAATCAGCATTGCGTGTTTACAGACTTATGGTTGAAGCAGACATTGTTCCAAATCTCATTTCTCTCAGCATTGTTATCAACTGTCACTGTGAAAAAGGTAGAATGGATTATGCTTTCAAAGTGTTTGAAGGAATGGAAGCACATGGCTATATTCCAAACGTCGTAATATTCAATACCCTCATCAAAGGGCTTTGCAGGACGGGCAGGACGGAGGATGCTGTTAAACTGTTCAATCAAATGGTGAACAAACGACAGCTTCCTGATCGTTTAACCTATAACACCCTAATAGATGGGCTCTGCAAGAGAGGGAAAACCCACGAGGCGTTTGGATTGATAGCTGTTATGCTGCAACAGGGTCATGAGCCTGACACTATTACATTTACTGCTTTAATTGATGGTTTCTGCAAAGAAGGTAAACTCAAAGAGGCCAATCAACTACTGTATCTGATGTTAAAAGAAGGTCATAACCCCAATGTTATTACATTTACTGCTTTAATTGATGGTTTTTGTAAAGGAGGCAAGTTGGAGGAGGCTACGAATCTCTTCTATGAAATGTCAGACAGAAACATATGCCCTGATGCTGTCACATACAGTGCGCTTATCGATGGTCTCTGTAAGGGAGGCAAGTTGGAGGAGGCTATGAAGCTCTTCTATGAAATGTCAGACAGAAACATATGCCCTGATGCTGTCACATACAGTGCGCTTATCGATGGTTTCTGTAAGGGAGGCAAGTTGGAGGAGGCTATGAAGCTCTTCTATGAAATGTCAGACAGAAACATATGCCCTGATGCTGTCACATACAATGTGCTTATCGATGGTTTCTGTAAGGGAGGCAAGTTGGAGGAGGCTACGAATCTCTTCTATGAAATGTCCGACAGAGACATCTGCCCAAATGCTTTCACATACAATGCGCTTATTGATGGTTTCTGTAAGGGAGGCAAGTTGGAGGAGGCTATGAAGCTCTTTTATGATATGTCAGACAGAAACATATGCCTTGATGTTGTCACATACAGTGTGCTTATTGATGGTTTCTGTAAGGAAGGGAAGTTGGAGGAGGCTACGAATCTCTTCTATGAAATGTCCGACAGAGACATCTGCCCAAATGCTTTCACATACAATGCGCTTATTGATGGTTTCTGTAAGGGAGGCAAGTTGGAGGAGGCTATGAAGCTCTTCTATGAAATGCCCCACAGAAACATATACCCCAATGTTGTCACATACAATGTGCTTATTGACGGCTTCTGTAAGGGAGCCAAGTTGGAGGAGGCTATGAAGCTCTTCTATGAAATGTCAGACAGAAACATATACCCTGATGTTGTCACATACAGTGTGCTTATTGATGGTTTCTGTAAGGAAGGCAAGTTGGAGGAGGCTAGGAAGTTCTTCTATGGAATGCACAGCAAGAACATATTGCCTAATGTTGTCACATACAGTGTGCTTATTGATGGTTTCTGTAAGGAAGGGAAGTTGGAGGAGGCTACGAATCTCTTATATGAAATGTCCGACAGAGACATCTGCCCAAATGCTTTCACATACAATGCGCTTATTGATGGTTTCTATAAGGGAGGCAAGTTGGAGGAGGCTATGAAGCTCTTCTATGAAATGCCCCACAGAAACATATACCCCAATGTTGTCACATACAATGTGCTTATTGACGGCTTCTGTAAGGGAGCCAAGTTGGAGGAGGCTATGAAGCTCTTCTATGAAATGTCAGACAGAAACATATACCCTGATGTTGTCACATACAGTGTGCTTATTGATGGTTTCTGTAAGGAAGGCAAGTTGGAGGAGGCTAGGAAGTTCTTCTATGGAATGCACAACAAGAACATATTGCCTAATGTTGTCACATACACTGCATTTATCGCTGGCCTCATCAAGGAAGGGCAGTGGAAGGAGGCCACCAAAGTACTTCATGAGATCTAGATAAGGAGAACAATCCGTCTGTTATCACATATAATGTTCTTATTGCTGGTCTTTGCAAAGAAGGGAAGTTCCAAGAAGCTCTCCAATTGTTAGATGTTATGGCTGAAATAGGTGATCAACCTAATGATATCACATATAATACACTTATAGAGGGGTTTTGCAAAGTGGGTAATCTAGAAAAAGCCAGGGAGCTCCTTGCAGAGATGGTGGAAAAAGGTTGCATGCCTGACCTAGGTCGCTTTACAACATTAATAGATGGACTCTGTAAGCATCACGGGCAAAACAAAGTTTAACAGATCTTTTATGAGATTCCAGAGTATGCCTCGAGCCTTGATGATGTTACATACAGCACATTGAGGGATGGACTTTGCAATGTTGGTAATCTTAATAAGTTATCTAAAGTGATGAAAGATAGCAGTCCAAGAGGCCTCATAACTACATGACTACATTTACCACCCTCATGGAGGGACTAGGCACACCCCAAGGGGGCAATAGACCATTGCATGATGTCTTAAAATAAGTTTGGCATGAAGCTGACATATTCTGCAGTAAAGATATCGCTGTAGCAGCAGACTATCAATAGATGAACTGTATGGGTGACTTCGGTAATAGTGCACTAGCAAGCTATCTGAAACAGATTTGGCAATTCAGCTTAATGAAGTGATCTGGGTGGTCGAATTCCCATTAGCATACCAGGTGTTTCTCTGAAAACACATTTGGTTAGAGTTTAGTGGATTGCAGATCCTGATTAGATACACCAGTTCATCAATCTAAAATGGAATTGCCTTTAGCGGTTAGTGTGTCGCAACTTGCAACTAATGAAGTGATCCCAAGAAAAATTTCAACGATATTCTTCACGGTAATAATTTGGAATTGGTTTGATGAAATGGTTAGTGGCTTGTCATTGCCTTTGATAGAGTGTACTTTGTGAATTTCAATAGTGAACTGTACTTAAATGGACTAACCTGGTTTGAAGTATTGAACTGAGTTTGTTTACAATTTTGTAGTTTGCTTTGGAATGTCCTCCTTTTTGTTATGTATTTGATTGTTTAGGCCTTGTGAAATATTTTGCTTCATTGATTGAATGCCCAGGCTCCATATCTATCGAGTACTTGCTCCCATTATAGGACACAATTTGTAATGATTATCACGGCATGTCTTAGTTACAGTGCATCTTTTTTTATTTAGACATCTGCAACTACTTCACTTTCTAGTTTCTGCTGTCCAAATTGTAGTAGCCGAGACAACTATTATCTCACTGTCCATCTGTTGTCCATCACCTTGGTCAGCGAGCTGTCATGAGAGGATATCGGTTGGGGACCATTCCATTCTTTTTGTCATAAGTTATTTTATTTATGGCCACGGAATGTGGATTCAATCACATATCCAAATGTTCAACGAAAAGCAATAGGAGCTAGTTTAGTCTATGGGCACACATACCAAACAAGTGCAATAGTTGCTGGAATTCAGGGAACCCTTTTTCCATTTCCACTGTGACGCCTAAGTATGGGATAGTACACAGGGAAATAATGTTCTCTGAAAGGCCTGGTCAATGAAAATGCTACTTCTGTAGAAATTTTCAGTTTACTGCACCCAGATAAAACCCCAGCTCCTAGAAATGAAAAGCATTAACCTACTTGTAACGCACAATTTTTTCCTCCACAAAATTGGAGTAATCAAGGGAGAGGGCAACAAAGGGTTCATCCAAAGTTACCAGACTATGATAATTTGGTTGACATGTTTGAGGCGATAATTGATGTATTTGCACAGGATTGATGTATGAATGTTCGTTTGGGTTGGTCTATTTCCACAGGCTTTAGGGCTTCCAGAGCGGGTCACACGGCAAGCAATTTCAATCTCATCTGCTTACCTCAACCCAATGGCGATGATGGCACCTGCAAGGAGGTCTATGCTTTGCATATGGGGCAGGAAGAATTCTCAACGCTCCTTCCACGCCTTGAATACCGGTGGCGACTCGCACATTAAAACACTCTGCCAGACCAACAGACTTACGGAGGCAGTGGAGACCTTCAGCCATCTGCTTTCAGCTAAATCTAATCCCACCATCACCACCTGCAATCTTTTGTTAAGTAGCCTAGTCTGACGGAACCGATATCAATCAGCGTTGCGTGTTTACAGACTTATTGTTGAAGCAACTGTCACTGTGAAACAGGTAGAATGCATTATGCTTTCAAAGTGTTTGAAGGAATGGAAGCACATGGCTATATTCCAAATGTCGTAATATTCAGTACCCTTATCAAAGGGCTTTGCAGGACGGGCAGGACGGAGGATGCTGTCAAACTGTTCAATCAAATGGTGAACAAACGACAGCTTCCTAATCTTTTTACATATAGCACCCTAATACATGGGCTATGCAAGAGTGGGAAAACTCACGAGGCTTTTGGATTGATAGCTGTTATGCTGCAACAGGGTCATGAGCCTGACACTATTACATTTACTGCTTTAATTGATGGTTTCTGCAAAGAAGGTACGCTCAAAGAGGCCAATCAACTACTGTATCTGATGTTAAAAGAATGGCATAACCCCGATGTTATTACATTTACTGCTTTAATTGATAGTTTCTGTAAGAAAGGCAAGTTGGAGGAGGCTATGAAGCTCTTTTATGAAATATCCGACAGAAACATATACCCCAATGTTGTCACATACAATGTGATTATTGACGGCTTCTGTAAGGGAGCCAAGTTGGAGGAGGCTACGAATCTCTTCTATGAAATGTGCGACAGAGACATACAGTGCGCTTATTGATGGTTTCTGTAAAGGAGGCAAGTTGGAGGAGGCTATGAAGCTCTTCTATGAAATGTCAGACAGAAACATATGCCCTGATGTTGTCACATACAGTGTGCTTATTGATGGTTTCTGTAAGGAAGGCAAGTTGGAGGAGGCTACGAATCTCTTCTATGAAATGTCCGACAGAGACATCTGCCCAAATGCTGTCACATACAGTGCGCTTATCGATGGTTTCTGTAAGGGAGGCAAGTTGGAGGAGGCTATGAAGCTCTTCTATGAAATGTCCGACAGAGACATCTGCCCAAATTCTGTCACATACAGTGTACTTATCGATGGTTTCTGTAAGGGAGGCAAGTTGGAGGAGGCTAGGAAGTTCTTCTATGGAATGCACAACAAAAACATATTGCCTAATGTTGTCACATACAATTTATTTATCGCTGGCCTCATCAAGGAAGGGCAGTGGAAGGAGGCCACCAAAGTACTTCATGAGATGCTGGATAAGGGGAACAATCCGAGTGTTATCACATACACTGTTCTTATTGCTGGTCTTTGCAAAAAAGGGAAGCTTCAAGAAACTCTACAATTGTTAGATGTTATGGCTGAAATAGGTGATGAACCTAATGATATCACATATAATACATTTATAGTGGGGTTTTGCAAGGTGGGTAATCTAGAAAAAGCCAGGGAGCTCCTTGTAGAGATGTTGGAGAAAGGTTGCATGCCTGACCTAGTTCGCTTTACAACATTAATAGATGGACTCTGTAAGCATCACGGGCAATAGATGGACTCTGTAAGCATGAAGGGCAAGACAAAGTTTAACAGATCTTTTATGAGATTCCAGAGTATGCCTCGAGCCTTGATGATGTTACATACAGCACATTGATGGATAGACTTTGCAATGTTGGTGTTTTAATAATTTATCTAAAGTGATGAAAGATAGTAGTCCAAGAGGCCTCATAACCACAAAGATAGTAGTCCAAGAGGCCTCATAACCACACGACTACATTTACCACCCTCATGGAGGCACTAGGCACACCCCAAGAAGCTAATAGACCATTGCATGAGGTCTTAAAAAAAGTTTGGCATGAAGCTGACATATTCTATAGTAAAGATATCGTTGTAGCAGTAGACTATCAATGGATGAACTGTAGGGGTGGCTTCGGTAATAGTGCACTAGCAAGCTATCTGAAACAGATTTGGCAATTCAGCTTAATGAAGTGATCTGAGTGGTCGAATTCCCATTAGCATACCAGGTGTTTCTCTGAAAACACATTTGGTTAGGGTTTAGGGTGACTTCGGTAATAGTGCACTAGCAAGCTATCTGAAACAGATTTGGCAATTCAGCTTAATGAAGTGATCTGAGTGGTCGAATTCCCATTAGCATACCAGGTGTTTCTCTGAAAACACATTTGGTTAGGGTTTAGTGGATTGCAGATCCTGATTAGATACACCAGTTCATCAATCTAAAATGGAATTGCCTTTAGCAGTTAGTGTGTTGCAACTTGCAATTAATGAAGTGACCCCAAGAAAAATTTCAACGATATTCTTCACGGTAATAATTTGGAATTGGTTTGATGAAATGGTTAGTGGCTTGTCATTGCCTTTGATGGAGTGTACCTTGTGAATTTCAATAGTGAACTGTACTTAAATGGACGAACCTGGTTTGAAGTATTGAACTGAGTTTGTTTACAATTTTGTAGTTTGCTTTGGAATGTCCTCCTTTTAGTTATGTATTTGACTGTTTAGGCCTTGTGAAATATTTTGCTTCATTGATTGAATGCCCAGGCTCCATATGTATCGAGTACTTGCTGAGACTCCATATGTATCGAGTTCTTGCTCCCATTATAGGACACAAAATTTGTAATGATTGTCACGGCATGTCTTAGTTACAGTGCATCTTTCTTTATTTAGACATCTGCAACTACTTCATTGTCTAGTTTCTTCTGTCCAAATTGTAGTAGCCGAGACAACTATTATCTCAGTGTTCATCTGTTTTCCATCAGCTTGGTCAGCGAGCTGTCATGGGTATGCTGCTAAGAGAGGATATTGGTATGGGACCATTCCATTCTTTTTGTCATAAGTTATTTTATTTATGGCCACAGACTGTGGATTCAATCACATATTCAGACGTTCAACGACAAGCAATGGGAGCTAGTTTAGTCTGTGGGCACACATACCAAACAAGTGCAATAGTTGCTGAAATTCAGGGAACCCTTTTTCCATTTCCACTGTGACCCCTACATATGGGATAGTACACATTTCCACTGTGACCCCTACATATGGGATAGTACACAGAGGGAAATAATGTTCTCTGAAAGGCCTGGTCAATGAAAATGCTAGTTCTGTAGAAATTTTCAGTTTACTGCACCCAGATAAAACCCCAGCTCCTAGAAATGAAAAGCATTAACGTACTTGTAACACACAATTTTGTCCTCCACAAAACTGGAGTAATCAAGGGAGAGGGAAACAAAATTGGAGTAATCAAGGGAGAGGGAAACAAAGGGTGATTAACGTTCATCCAAAGTTACCAGACTATGATATTTTGGTTGACATGTTTGAGGCAATAAAATGAATTGAAGTTGTTTTTAATGAAAAATATACCAGTTTTGCATAAAATGTAACAGCATTTGGAGAGATAGTTAATGTAATGTGCTCAGCCTAAATGAACATATGTATACACAGCATGTTTCAGAACTCTGTTTCAGACCTGTAAAAGAATGAACCATCTTTAAGACTGGATCTTGATCCTAACATAAGACGCAACTTTGACCTGAGCTGTACTCACATATGATTATAAAAGAGTCTGATACAATGTACAAGCAATCGGGATCCTTAGGTTGATTCTCTAATACTGTTGTTAGTCATTAACTTATCTAATTTTTGCATGAAACAAGTCGGTATATTCTTATATTCACATGATTAAAAAAATATATTTTTATGTTCATGGTATAGTGAATTCATCCATATATATAGACAATTTAGACCATTCTTTATTTAACAAAGAAATATTTTAAAATTAAAAATATGTTTAACAAATTTATATTCAATAAAGAAATAATTTAAAAAATTTGTTTATAAAGAAATTGTGATCCACAATAACTAATCATTATTTTATTGAAAAATAACAAATTGAGAAGAGGGGTCATGCAGGGCTTGCATGACCCCTCTTCTCTTTCTTTGCATTTTTAAGCATTTCCTTATTACAAATAATAACAAAATTTTAAAATAATAATATCCACAACTTGTTACTTGTATCATGAAGATCGATAATTTCATTGTTGATCTCTCCTGATGGGCGAATACACAAAAAATCCCATGTGAACTAGTATGTGGCATGTCACCAATTAACCAACAAATTTAATACACTTGGCATAAAAAAGCCCTTCATGTACATGCACAAGCTTGAGGTTTTCTTCGCAATTGGTCTAGTTCATGGCAAAGATCATGTTGTTTCCTCTCACACCCATGCATAAGTGCACTTTGGTGGTTCTAGGTGACCCTTCAAAAATGGTGGTGGTTCCAACGAACAAGTTGAATGGTTGTATTGATAATTGCTCTATGGTATGTGGATTTACTCTAGAATTGATGCCTTCTTTTGTTTTTGTTTCATGTATCTTCTTGCTTCATACTTTGTGAGGTATTGGGGTTTCTATGGTTCGATTACTTCTATGTGTTTGGTTTAGCATTGCTATGTTTGGTGAATGGTGGCCCATTTCTGTCTTGGTGACATATTATCTTACACTTACTTGATCTACCTTCTTTCTTCCCATCTTGTGAACTCTTTAGTTTTGCCTTGATCCTCTTCGAACCTTGTCCTCTCTGCCTGGATTTACTTTGTGTCAATTTGATGGTGAACGCTTCTATCTCTTTGTAGCTTGTTGTTTCTCCATTTCCCTAATCCCCATATTGTAGTTTCTACTTGAGAGCTTCCTTGCAATCCCCCTTGCCTCTCTATACCTTGACAATGTCATAAAGCAATCCCACTCTTGTTTTTCATCACCCATGTCAAATATGAAAAGAGCCTCATCTTCCTCTAGTCACAAGGGGCATCAAAATTCTTTACAACCACTTAGGACTAGAACTTAAGGGATTTCTAAAAGATCCATTGAATTTTTTTTGGGGAACATTGCCGCCTCAATTCGCAAAGAATTTCACAATACTGAGCATGAAGCTCATGTAGAAAGTCATATCTTGTCCCGTGTAGAAGTAGATGAAAGTTTGGGTTGTTGAATCCCTGATATAGGGAACAACCACACTAGGGAAACTAGATACCATCAAACTATTGATTTGTGCTAGCAAATCAAAACAATTATGTGAAAGGTATTAGTACTAGCAATTGCCCCAAAAAGTGCAAAGAGAGGTTGATAGAATTTTTAAATTGAAAAACATGTATTTTAATTTTCATAATCAAACAATAACAATTCAAACATTAAATTTAATTTTTTTTGTTAATTTTTTTACTAAGTTTATAATTTGTAAGTATATCAAAGTTTGTTAACAAAAGCATGCATTCTAGAATGTCATTACAACTGCAAGCTGAAACATTAAATACTAGTACTAGCAATTGCCCCAAAAAGTGCAAAGAGAGGTTGATAGAATTTTTAAATTGAAAAACATGTATTTTAATTTTCATAATCAAACAATAACAATTCAAACATTAAATTTATTTTTTTTGTTTATTTTTTTACTAAGTTTATAATTTGTAAGTATATCAGAGTTTGTTAACAAAAGCATGCATTCTAGAATGTCATTACAACTGCAAGCTGAAACATTAAATACTAGACACTCAAAATGCCAATGCATTCTAAAAATCAACCAAATTAAATTAAATTGAGTGTGTCACAGATCCATTTATGCATGCAAAAACAGTTATAAAAACAAGAAACTGTAATGTGGTTAAAAATTGTATTGCTAATACATGGCTTCTTGTAAAACGTTAAAAGTTCAAATTCAAAGGTTAGAAAATATGCATCTAGGAATCAAATCACTATGCAAAGACATTGAATTCATATTTAATTATAGGTTCCTAAGAATTGAGATAGTCAAGTAAAATTCAATTAACCACATGTAGTTTTTCTTTATTGAATTGTAAATAATGTTTTGGAGAGTTCATTCATATAATGGGAAAATTTGACATCTTTGCATATTCATCTAAATTTTATTTTCAATGTAAAGCAGTAATTGTCTCCACAAATTTTTATGTAAAGCAATAATTGTCTCCACATTGAATTACAATTATATATATATATATATATATATAGAAAGTATTTTTTTTTTGCATTGAGCTTTGTAATTAATATTTGTGATGGAAAATTATTATTTTAATTGTAGAATTTCCATACATAGAAATACGTATTTGGACATTATTACCCTAAGAATTGAAGTTAATAATTAATCAGTCATGGAAAATACTATTTTACCAAGCCAAAATTTTGCATAAGCATCTTAGTGAGAAAAAAACATATTTGAAAACAAATCCAATTTATATAGCTTCCAAAATACTTCTACTACTTCAATTAGTAAAGGGAACCTAACTTTCCTTTATATTTATGCAACAAATATAATAAATCAAAGTATACTATTAAGGTAAGGCTATTGTTACTGGTTATGCAATTTAGCTTGCCTTCATATTTATGAAACAAATATAAAACTCAAAAGTATACTATTAAGGTATGGAAAATGTCATTGATTCCATAATTCATAGAACATAACAAAGTAGGTCATAATGGCACATTATCTATTCTATTGCCTTGTAAACCATTTTTCATTAAGAGGAAAAAAAATAATGCAAAAGGAAATATTAGTATGTTGAAGTGGGTGATCTAAAAAAAAGCTCCATCCAAGATGAATTGCTTCCTTTGCATTTTCCACAATGTTCTTAATTATTGACGGCTTCTTGATCTCATATGCACTATAAGTTAAGTCTATCACGAGACTTCTTGAAGAACCTTCTACACATCATACATGCCATCTCATATGCACTAGAAGTTAAATCTTTCACTAGGCTTCTTGAGGGATTGTCTACACATCATACATGCAATCTCATATGCACTGTAAATTAAGTCTAAAAAATATTTTCACTCGTCCACTAGTTATTGTTTTACATTATTTTACATAAGATGTAAAACTAAATTCAATATTTGTATCATGTATTAAATAATTTTTTATTTATAATATTTCCTTTTAAAGATTAATTAAAAAACAAAAAAATTGGTTAAGAGAATAATTATAAAATAAAATTAAAAATAGAAAAAAAGAATTAAACCTAATCAACAATTTTCAAGACTATCATTCGAGTACCTTTTGAGCCCCTCACCCAACAATCTTGAGCAATAGAGAACAAAATAGTAGGAATATGCTAGTACTATATTTGTAGCAAAATATTGATTCTCATGTCTAATGAAGTTGGTTTATGCTTCAACATTTTTGGTCACAAATGATTAATTGAACAATGACACCAGACTTGTGTTTGCTGATGTACTGTTAAAAAATAATAAATTCAATGTTCATCAACATAGGCATTTGAAATATATCCAAAAACTATACAATGAAAATTAGCAGTGTAAACATCAGATTTCTCAAGTTCGCATTCAATTTTACCACAATAATAAGCTTCCTGTAATGTGGTTGTACATATATTGATTACAGTAGGTAGATATTTGTTTGCATAGTAAATAAAACCAACCTCGCAACAAAACATCAATTCAAACAACCATGGTTGATTACATTCGCCTACCTTAACTGAACGAGTGATAATAGTCATCATGCGTGCAGGAAAATTTGTTGGTTGTGCACCACAAAAATAAATCGACATCATGAACACCCTCATGCAGCGAGTGAAACAACAGGGGTATTGGCAGTTGCAGAAAAGGGAGATGCTAAGGACAGATAATCCACTTTTGAAGGAATACGGAGCCGCGGGAGCCCAAGAGAGACTAGTGCCAAATTACAGGGAAATACACAAGAGAGACAGGTGTCAAATTACAATGCGATGGGTATATGTCAATCAGATCAGAGTATGCCACATGTCAATCAGAAAATAGAAGTGTTTGACCACTGCACTGATTCAAAAGGAAGGCCTATCGGTATCGGCCTAAAAATAATTAGAATACTTAGAAACACGACAATAAGTCCTTGAAGAGGTGCAATTCCAACTCAAGAACTTGAACTCCAAGGTCTCTCCAATGACAAAGAAACTAGCTAACATGAATCTCTATAGTTTGGAGGAGAACACAAAGGCCCTTGAAACTATAGAGGTAGATTCTCC
Source organism: Pinus tabuliformis (assembly GCA_031772625.1). Taxonomy (NCBI): domain Eukaryota; kingdom Viridiplantae; phylum Streptophyta; class Pinopsida; order Pinales; family Pinaceae; genus Pinus; species Pinus tabuliformis. The sequence continues at coordinate 1,647,379,405 of CM062818.1, read as the reverse complement.
TTCTAGCCAAATGCTTATATTATTAAATTTTGTTTATATTCGATGAGACCATTATAGTCTTTACTATTTTAGCTATAAATTAAAGTCTTATAGTCCATCTCTAGACTTTATTAGACTATTAAAATTGCACTATTGCGTTACAAATTTTGGAATGGTTAGTGGTAGAATAGTAAACACAAATTAACAATGCAATATTTTTTTATCATATAATGCAAATATTTGTGTAGCTAAGAAAAACATTGTTGATAAAATTTATAATCATTTAAAATAATTTGTATTTTGATACTAAAAAATAATTTTCTATGGTTTATAAAGTTATTTAAAATATATTATATTTCACAAAAAGAATTAATTTCTTTTATATAAAATATCAAACGCTAAAATTCTCATTCATTTTGGAAATATAAAATTCTCATTCATTTTGGAATCTTAAATTCCACCATAAAAAACATTTTGGAAATATAAAATCAAACAATAAAATTCCTACACATTATTAATTTTTACTATCTAATTCTCTTGTTTTACTTATAATTGTAATGCCCCATATTAATAAGAAATAATAATAACAATTATAAATAATAATAATAATAATAATAATAAATCAATAAATAATATTAATATATAGATAATAAAATCTTAAAAAGAAAATCTAACCAAAATGGAAAATAGATTACCCCATTGAAACATCAAAACAATGTAAAAAAATAAATAAAATACATTCAATTAATAGCATCCACTAGTCCAATAGCAATCCCAAATCTTTTATAAACTTAGGTTTCTGTGATCCATAACTAGATTGAAAAAATTATTTCGGTGATAATAACATTGGAGAAAATATAGTTGATGTGTTTAGAATCAACTAGTGTGGTTCATCTTCAGGACAACAAGATGAAGAACTATCATGGCATCATAAATAGATGTAGAGATATGTTCACTAGCGGCAAGAATATAACAAATAGTTTTGAGGGATCTTGTTTATAGGAAATACATTTAAAATAAGGAAACAATTGATAAATAATTAATGAATAAATTTAAAATTATTATTATTAATAAATTGTTTTAGTCAAAGAAAAAACCTAAATTGAAAAACACAATAAATAAAATAAACAGTGATAAAAACTGAATTTTAAAATAGATAACATAAATTAAAAATAATGAGGGAAATTATTTTTATTATTACTAGTAATATTATTAATCTGGTTGACACAATAATCTTTTGTTCTTTGACACAATTGCCTTATGTCATTTTTCCTTTTCGTGATAGTAGATAAGTCTTTAAGTTTACGAGAGATTTTTCGGCGTAAATCACATGATATTCCATTTGTCGATGCGTTTTGAACCAATCGGTGTGGTGCATCGTCAGGACAAGTTGATTCCTAACAAGATAAGTCTTTGATTAAGATTTTAGGTAGTGCAAGGAGTAGTGCTTCTGATAATGGTGCTTAGGTATCTCACTTTAGGTTAACATGCTCCTTTCTCATGGTGGGGGATGGTTATGCTCAATTAGTTATGAAGATCGTACCGATTTACTAGACCTCCATTTTTATTGTCCCAAAGGTATCTTGTTTGAAATAAAAAAGGTTAGCCTCCATTTTTTATGGTCAAGCTCATATAATATGGGCATTCCTTTAATTAAGTGGAGTCAAGTGGTTGGTCCTAAAGCCTTGGGTGGATGGGCTATAAAAATAATTTTCACTTTGTAAAGGAATTGGCCACCAAAAGCCTATAGAGGCTCTCTCATAATGAAGAGCTATGGGGTAATGATGAAATCCAAGTATATATAGAATCAACCCAATGAAGATTGGTACAAGTGTCTTATGAAGTACTCGAAGGATTCTATCATTAGGAAGGAATTGGTTGATTCCTTTCCTCTTGTTGGAGTTTGGATGGTATGGAGAATTGGAAATGGCCACCAAATTAGGATGGGGGGAGAACCCTTAGTCTTACGAAAATTTTAGGGTTGTCAATGCTCTTATTTAGTCTTTCAATGACATGGAATTTTTTATTTGATAGATGATGAGTCTTAGACTCCTCACATTTTCAATCATGCAAGTTAGAAGTCAGCGGACTTTCTTTGCTTGGAGGGGAAAGAAGCAGAGGAGTGGAGGCAATGTGTTAACAAGATGGCTTCCAATTTAGTATTCTAAGGGAAGATGAAGACACTATTCTTTATTGGTCTAGAAATTTGGGTTCTAGGTATTTCACTACAAAATTGGGTTATAAAACATGGTGTTCAACCCAATTCAATGATGAAGTGTAGTGGTGGTGGAGCTTTCTCTAGAAGATACATGGTCCATTGAAATGCAACATCATGTTATCGTTATCTTTGAACAAAAAGTTGTTAACCTAGGATAATTGCTTGAAAAGTGGTTGTGTTGGTACTAGTCATTGATCTTTGTGCAACTCCCACAAGGAATTTTCTACTCATCTCTTTATCTCTTGCCCTTATATAGTGCATGCATTTTAGTTGGTTAAGTAGGAGTTTGAGTATAATTTTTCTTGATCTATTGCTTCCCTGGGTCAATGTTTGCGGTAAAGGCTTATGGACAAAGTTTTCACTCAATACGAAGGGTTCCCAAGTATTTTTGGGTTTTTCATTTGGTGGGATAGGAAGTAGAGTATTTTTAGAAACGTTGATACTCTAATTGAATTTATAGAAGCTTCAATCAATAGAGTGGCCAAGGAACACACAGTGGCACTCAAAATCAAGAAGTCAAGGACTCTGATCATGCTTGCTTTGGAGGAGGATATTCTCTGGGGTTATTTTTTGTGGTGTAAGAGAAGGTCATCCTCTTATCTATGGGGTGGGTGTGGTTTTGTTCCTTTCTTAGTCTCATTATGTTTATGTTAGATATGTCATGGATAGGGGATCTAATAACAAGGCAAAATACACGACTATTTGAATTGTGTTTAAGGTAGCCAAAGATAAGGAATCAAGAAGATTCAGGGATTGGGAGATTCTTAGTTTGTCATTAAATGAGCTTCTAAGAGTATTTCAGTGGAAAATTTGTGTCTTGGCCTTTTACTATAGAGTATTCAAGAGTTGTTCATGTCTTTGATTGACTTTCTTTCAAGCACATTTACGGGGAATTAAATTGAAAAGGTGATGGAATTAAAATAAAAAAATCTCTCTATAAATAAATAAAGCTAGAGATGATTATATTTTGTTTATTATATTTTTTCTTCATAATTAATGCTTCATGTTATTTATTTTTTATTTCTCTAAATTTTGTTTTTTAAATTTAATTTTAAAAAAGGGGTCCTAACCACTTTTCCCCTAAATTTGTTATTAAATATAAAATTCTATTTTGCGATTTATATTGTTAAGAATGGGTTTTTTTTTTTAATATATTAATTTTTTTTTATAAGATATAACTTAGAAATGTCAAAAAAAAGGAAAAAAGAGACTAGTTTTGTACGCAGAAAAATGGTATTAAAGAAGATAATAAATTGAAAGAAAAATGTACAATCATATCTAAAAACAATAATATTTTATTACAATTATCAATTATGAATTGAATTAAATAAAAAAATAGTATTATTTAACTATAATTATCAATCACAACTATTTAAAAAAAGTATTTTGCATATTTGAAATGTATGATATTTTAAATGAACTAAAAACATAATGATATTTTAAAAAGTATATATAACATTCTTATTGTTGTTTAAAATATATTTTTCTTGTGTTTTTTCATAACAATAAAAGAAATGAAAAAGGGAAAAAATGTAAATGGAAAAAATAAAATAAACACTTTTAATAAAATATGAAAAATAAGGCTAAAAAACAACATTAAAAAAATAAGTAGAAAATTTATAGCTAAAAAAGTTTTAAATGTTAAAATACTACCTTTGAAAAAGAATGTTACTATTAGCACCATTTTTTGAAATAGAAATATAAACAACTACTAAATACTACTAAAAATTTAGAACCCTTTAGGTCATTTTGATAACTATCTTGCTCCGCGTATATAACCAAGTGCTTTGTATGGATCTAAGGCATTAACCATTTGATTTTTGTTGCAAATTTGTTTTAAATCACAACTTCCCATCGAGAGGCTTTTGGTCTCCGAAATCTTATCCACAAAGAATATGGAAGCACAAGGCCTCCATTTGTCTCCCTAAGTCCACTACTCCATTATATATGAAGGACATTTGATTTTGTTTGCCTCTATCAATATGTTTGTTTGCCCTTGTTTAAGTTGTTAATGGAGTTATTCTTCCTCTCGTGTTATGTTGTTAGATGAGGTAGGTTTTACCACCTTTACCAAGAACTATTTGTCCTCTTTATTGTAGAAATTCACATCACTATCCCATAAGTAAAGGCCACCAAGCATAATTTCACATGCTTTTAATGACAAAACTTTAAATTCCACTTCAATGGCATAATCAACATGAATGACAAAACTATTTTTACATTTCTTGGTGATTCTTATGGCGATTTATCTAGCTTCCAACCCAACATGCATGGTTGTACTAAATCATAAGTTTGTAAGCCAAAATCATCTAAAGAGAATTTAATAATAAAATTACATTGATAACTCTTGTCAAACAAAGCATTTATCTTGCCCCCGAGGTAAGCTCAATTGGTAATGGTCGTGGTATAAAGTATTATGTTAAATATGTTATCCAAGGCTCAAATCCCCTTATTTAGTCCATGAGCCACGTGTTGGGGTGCTGTAGTTTCACTTAGAGGTAATAGTGGTAGTGGTTGGAACCTTGTGTCACATGAATACAAGATTGACCTGGTTGTTGATTCCTCTAGTCACAAAAAAAACATTTACCTTTTGGTCCTTCATTTGAACTTTGATTAAAATAGTATATTTATGCCCCAATTTGTTCTCTTTTCCATTTTGGGTTATTGCTACAATATTTTTCTTTTGGTTTTTTTGGTCTCCTCTCAACCCTTCTATTATTGCCGCTTTTTGAAATCCAATTGAATGTAGAGAGCTTTTTCACTAGTTTCATCTACGCTTTTCACACTAGAAGATTGTAATATCCTTTAGATATGGATTAATTATCCTCCAAGTTACTTCACCACTACCCTGGGCTCTTCTAAAGAGATACCCAACCTCATGGACCACTTCTAGAATTTGGTCAGGTATTCTTGTACACTTTATTATTGATCTTGGTGGAGGCAAAGCATCATTGCAAGGACTTCCTTGAGAGCTTCCTTGCAATCCCCCTTGCCTCTCTATACCTTGACCATGTCACAAAGCAATCCCACTCTTGTTTTTCATCATCCATTTCAAATATGAAAAGAGCCTCATCCTCCTCTAGTTGCAAGGGGCATCAAAATGCTATACAACCACTTAAGACTATAACTTAAGGGAGTTCTGAAATATCTATTGCATTTTTTGGGGGAACATTACTCCCTCAATTTGTAAAGAATTTCACAATACGGAGCAAAAAGCTCATGTGGAAAGTCAGATCTTGTCCAATGTAGAAGTAGAGGAAAGTTTGGGTTGTTAAATCCCTTATATAGGGAACAACCTCACTAGATACCGTCAAACTATTGATTTGTACTAGAAAATCAAAACAATTATGTGAAAAGTCTTAGTAAAATTATTAGAAACACAAAAAGAAGACCTTGAATAGTGATGAGGAGAACACAAAGGCCCTTGAAACTATAGAGGTGGATTCTCCTTCTATCCAAATGCTTATATTATCAAATTTTGTTTACATTCCATTGGACCATTATAGTGCTTTCTATGTTAGCTATAAGTTAAAATTTTATAGTCCATCTCTAGACCTTATAAGACTATTAAAATTGTACTATTGTATTACTAATTTTGGAATGATTTGATGGCCCAAAGCCACTTATCTGTGCTACTAGTATGGTCTCCCTAGTAGACACAAATTAACAATGCAATATTTTGTTATCATATAATGCAAATATTTGTGTAGCTTAAAAAAATTTGTTGATAAGATTTATAATCATTTAAAATAATTTGTATTTTTGATACTAAAAATAATTTTTTTATAGTTTATAAAGTCATTTAAAGTATATTATATTTCACAAAAAAATTAATTTATTTTATATAAAATACCAAACAATAAAATTCTCATTTATTAATATATAAGCTTAAATTTCAGCAATAAAAACATAACAATAAAATTTCTATACATTAATAATTTTACTCTCTAATTTTCTTGTTTTATGGGGTGGCACTAAGGATGCACTGATGCACCAACTCACTACTAGACCTCTACTAGTTCCTCCAACAATTAGAACAAGTTTAATTGACTATAACTCAGTTGGAGAGAGATATCTAATTACAACTCTTGAAATCAATCTGGACCCCTAAAATTTAGGGGTCACACTTACATGACTCCAGATAGACTTCTAACTCGAATTTCCTAAGTCAATTAAGTCAATTTAACTTAATTAACTATTTACAAGTTTCTATGAGAATAGAACTTGATTTTAATTCACAATTTAATTCAAGGACAAATTAAATTGGTCCATTTTTAACACTCTTTTGCCTCACTGAAGCTCAAACTCTTCCACACCTAACTAGTGCTACTCTGGAAAATCAAATTCTTCAAGTAACTCTAGTGTATTCTCCATCACCATGTTGATCTCCTCTTATTATTCATTGTTGTAGCACCAATGACCAAGATTAAAACTTAATCAATGGATAGGATCATCTATGGATCTATACGAGTGAGTTTCTAGATTATTCTCACCTTATCTCAATTAATATTGATTAATTAACCATATTCCCTAAGTTTAGACTTAGGAAATATTTAAAAATCGTCCAATAATCTAATTGAGACACTTCTAGGTAGAATTTCCATAAATGAATTATGGGTTTTGGAGATCTCATGCATTCTAGCCTCTCCAACAAAATTTGTGGCTAGAACACATCCGATGCTACAAAAAATAACAAATGACTCCATATTTTCCAAAGCATTTATGTTATTCTATACAAAACAAATGGTGTCATAGCAAAGGTAGGTATGATCGCATATGAAAATTCCATTTGTAATTTCCCTCCAATTGAGGCACATCATTTTCTTGATAATAACATACACTAAGCATCAGGCTCATCAATGATTACAATATCCATCGACACAAATATATCTTTATTAGCTACCAAAGACACCTTGACATCTTTCATAAGGCCATTTACGGGCGTAGATTTTGAATCAAAACCACACACATTTTTGTAAGGCCTGTTGATGTCCATCCCCAATTAAGAAATGACTCTCAAAGGCATTACATTTGGAGAGGCATCAAAATCAAGCATTCAATTATGCAAGATGAGATTGTTGATCACCAAGGACAACAAAAATGGTTCATTTCCTCCATTCTTCTTATCAATATACATGTTTTGTAAAATGACTGAAGGGTCCTTGGGCACTTTTTCAAATTTGAAAGCCTTACTGATTTGCCTCCTTTGAGGCCCCAACTTTGCTATCTCCAAAATATGAATTTGTACATTTCCTATAGCCAAACTTTGGTTGTATCAACATCCAATGCAACATTAGGGTTTTGAGGTTTTAGCCTAGGCATAATTTTAGTGTTGAGAAATTAAGATGCTAGTAGATTAGGGTTTATTTCTCTATCATGATAATTACTTGTGAATGTTTGTTGGCTTTATTAAATTTTATGTTCTTCTTATTCATCAAGCAATTACCAAAAGTACAAAACATGAAGATCACAAGAGACAAAGAACATAAAGATGTAGCCTCTAAGCTTGGGAAAAACCCCACAAGGGGGAAATCCCAAATAATCCTCTTCTTATAGAATCAAATCGAAGTGAAATGTCCAAAACCCAAGACCAAGGCCAACACTTCCACAAAGACCCAAGTTAACCCTCCTCCAGGTCTCATCCAATCAAGTCAAAGTCAACAAAATCAATGCTAGTTTAACATCTGAAATTTCAGGCCTACAATACTTCAAGAAAATTCTCAAAACTAGGGCTGAAAAGTTTTCATCTTCTCTCTCCTTTGACCTCATTCTCTCTCCTTTAACTTCACTGCTTTTCCTTCTTGTCTCAACATAGAAATTGATGATGATTGATGAGTGAGGGACTTGTTTTAAATAGTTGTATTTTAATTTTGGGTATTAAATACTGGACCTAGCCCCATTATCTCACTGACCCAGCGAGATTCAAGGTTTTCGACAGCGAAGAATAAAATCTACGATTTTCAACACGTGGCACCCACATGGCCATGCCTAGTTCACATGGTGCCACACCACTGCCACATGTGGGTCCACATGGCACACTAACCATACATGTATTGATACATGCTTTAGTTCCCCAGTAATACATTCCCCGGGTAAATATTCTTTATCTTCAGATCATCACTTTCTTGGGACAATATTGCTTACTCCTCGACATTACTTCCTTGAGTCGATATTCTTTACCTCCTCGACATCACTTACTCAAGCTCAAACACCACTTTTTCTTCTATGATAAACAATAAGAGCCCATGAGAACCACCCAACCAATGAGCAACTAGAGCCAACTTCTTTATTTATGGCTTCATATATAATTCTTCCCAGCATATGTTTGTGTGTTTGAGAGGTTGTCGCCTGTCTCCTTGATGTGCTAGGAGAAAAGGGCATCATTTCCTCTATTCCACCACCTCTAGTCATATCTCATAAATGTGCATCCGATAAATTAACTACTAGTAATTGTCTACAATTTGGTCTGCACCATTACTTCCAATCACATCTCATAAATTAACTGTTAATGAGTTGGCTCATCAGAGTTGCAAAAGATAGTTTCTTGACTTCATCATTTAAGTTTAGGGTTGGGTCGTGGCTTCCCATCAAGAAAAATATGTAAGACATTTGGATCCAAAAGGTCATTGTAATGTTACAAAAAGGAAATAAAAGTGATAAACAAAGCAAAATACACATACAACACATAAATATTTAGACAACAATTAAACACCCATAAAATTGCACTAGAACTCTGCCAAATGAGCATTTTATTATGAAGAGGACAATACAAATATACAGAATGTGTGCACTTGGGCTTTCCAAAGAAAGCTAGACAATTCCAGGTGAGAAAAACATAAACGGGGACGTAAAGAAATGATTTCTCCTCAAGGTTTGTGCTGGCCCTAGAAATTCTACAATGTATGGTTGGAAGAAACCCTTGTTTGAACCTCCAAAAGTGCTAAGGAAATTTTGCCAAATTAATCTTGGACTCTCCGCCACAAACCTAGAAGAGTTTTGGAAAATTCTACTGACCACCTAGGACCCAAAATTTAAGCTCACTCCTCCCCACTGACTACCAAATAATTATGTTGTTTGGGGCACCAAAACACCCCCAAAATTTTTGCAAAATTAGGAGCAGACTCCTTGACCCCTAACCAACAAATCCTAGAAATGTTTTGGGCTAATTTTGACCTCCCGGAATTAGCCAAAATCGGTGCTACGCTCTACTCCACTAGTTTTGTGTCCCCCCTTAAAGATTAATTGCTAATTTACCCTTATTTCCTCCCTCCAAATGGCTGGGAAAAATTCAGAAATGTTTCCTTGGAAATTCAGGCCTAAAACCCCAGCTCCACTAGCTCCTCCTTACTGCAAATTTGGCCCACAATTTTTTCCCAGAAAATTATTGCGCAGGCCCTAGAGGACGAATTTGAGTTCTCTCTATAAATGTAGACTCCACCTCTGCAAATTACCACAAATTCTCATCCACCCTTAGGAGATTTTTCTCATAATTTCTTCAGCTGAAACTCCCTTAGAAACTCCTCAAACTAGTGGTACGAACTTCTCGCCCTGCGTCCTTCGAAACTCCTCAAATCAGTGGTGCAAACTTCTGGCCCTGTGTCCTCCTAGAGATTCGAACTGGATGAGCTTGGATGAAAATGAACCACAAACTCCAACAGTCTCCTCTCCAATAAAATCTGAAATTCTCCCCTAGGGTGGCACTCTAAGTCCACCGAAAAAAGAGCTGAGATTTCCTCTTAAAAATCTCTTTGTTCTAAGTAGCATTTGTAGTCTTGGCTAAGCAGCTCAAGAGTAATATAAGTCAGAAATTTATTTTTTCAAAAGCCCCACAAAATGATTCCTCTTCCTCTTATTTATCTTGGTTGCCCCCTTTCTCTCCTTTTGGGTCCCACCCATTCGACTTCCTTCTCCCTAGCTCGTTTTTCCTAAGGGGTTTGAATTCCCCTTTTTGGGCGGCCCCACATCTCATTACCAATTTAATCTTTCATTTTCTCTAATGTTGGTGTCCTCCATCTCTCCAAAAATTAAGTGGGGACTCCCTCCACCCACTTTTCCTAAGTGTACATGCCAAAATATTTCCCAACACCCAATTGCAAAAATAGAAATTCATCTAAGAAAAATTAATTTAACTGGGGAAATTACAATCATCCCCTCTTTCATTTAGAAATCAAATTTAAATGTTTTAAAGCACATTATATCAACCAACCATGGCTTTTGTATCCACGCTGGCATTATAGTCACATTTTTAAATTACAAAAATTGAGGCAAATGAATGGGTTTTCACAAATATCATTGTGAATACAAACCAACCATTCAATCCACTCAAACATAAGAATGTAGAGGATTGATTGGGTATTAAATTTGTTGGTGTTGGAATGAATTGTCGTCAACATTAAAATAAACAGTAAAAAAAACATAATTCCACAACCCCTTAGCAATAACAAAATTATATTGCTTATTGTTTTTGGAGTAAAATTCGTGACCAAAATTTTGGACATATCAAAGCTCTGTTTTTACTCCAAAATCAATAAGCAATATGATTTTGAAATGTGAAAATCTACATACCCCAATTACAAAATTACAAGAGTAGTTATTTATATCATTGACAATTACATCAAAATAATTGTATTTAGCTACTCTCAATTAGTGTGCTTGGGCTTATAGGTAGCATTGGCCTTGTTGAGATAAACTAGAGACCAATCATCCTTGTCTCTTCAACTCCCTATATGCATCTCTCTTCCTCTCCCCTTTGTCTTTTGTTGGCAAGATTCTTCTTAGAGTTCCTTCTAGTTGTCTTTTTATTAGTGCTTAAATTGGAATATGAGCACTTTGGAGCCAAGTGGTAATTAATTGATTTAAGAATGACTTGATCTAGCATGGGGCCCTTTCCACTATCAACTATATTCTCTTGCATCACCATCAACCTCCATAGCCATAAGGTTAACTTATATAGCCCAAATTTTTTTATTTTACTAAGTGATTACATTAATTTAAACTATTAGCATTCAATGTGTTTATTGTAGATAAGTGAATAAACTAATAATAATAATATTTTTTAAGAAAAAAAAATCAATAATTTTATTTGTAATTTTATTCTTAAAAAAATTTATAAACACTAAAATAATATAAATAGAAGATTATAAAAATATATATATTAACTATATATATATATATATATATATATATATATATATATATATATTCTTTTTCTCTCTCACCATATATTAAAATATACTATCTTCTCTTCTCTTCTCTTCTTTGGTGGCAGTGGAAGGAGGCCACCAAAGTACTTCATGAGATGCTGGATAAGGGGAACAATCCGAGTGTTATCACATACACTGTTCTTATTGCTGGTCTTTGCAAAGAAGGGAAACTTCAAGAAGCTATCCAATTGTTAGATGTTATGGCTGAAATAGGTGATGAACCTAATGATATCACATATAACACATATAATACACTTATAGAGGGGTTTTGCAAGGTGGGTAATCTAGAAAAAGCCAGGGAGCTCCTTGTAGAGATGTTGGAGAAAGGTTACATGCTTGTTGTAGTTCGCTTTATAACATTAATAGATGGACTCTGTAAACATCACGGGCAATAGATGGGCTCTGTAAGCATGACGGGCAAGACAGTTTAACAGATCTTTTATGAGATTCTAGAGTATGCCTCGAGCCTTGATGATGTTACATACAACACATTGATGGATAGACTTTGCAATGTTGGTGTTTTAATAATTTATCTAAAGTGATGAAAGATAGCAGCCCAAGAGGCCTCATAACTACATGAATACATTTACCACCCTCATGGAGGCACTAGGCACACCCCAAGAGGGTAATAGACCATTGCATGAGGTCTTAAAAAAAGTTTGGCATGAAGCTGACATATTCTGCAGTAAAGATATCGTTGTAGCAGTAGACTATCAATGGATGAACTGTAGGGGTGACTTCGGTAATAGTGCACTAGCAAGCTGTGTGAAACAGATTTGGCAATTCAACTTAATGAAGTGATCTGAGTGGTCGAATTCCCATTAGCATACCAGGTGTTTTGGTTAGGGTTTAGGGTGACTTCGGTAATAGTGCACTAGCAAGCTATGTGAAACAGATTTGGCAATTCAGCTTAATGAAGTGATCTGAGTGGTCGAATTCCCATTAGCAGACCAGGTGTTTATCTGAAAACACATTTGGTTAGGGTTTAGTACATTGCAGATCCTGATTAGATACACCAGTTCATCAATCTAAAATGGAATTGCCTTTAGCAGTTAGTGTGTTGCAACTTGCAACTAATGAAGTGACCCCAAGAAAAATTTCAACGATATTCTTGACGTTAATAATTTGGAATTGGTTTGATGAAATGGTTAGTGGCTTGTCATTGCCTTTGATGGAGTGTACCTTGTGAATTTCAATAGTGAACTGTACTTAAATGGACTAACCTGGTTTGAAGTATTGAACTTAGTTTGTTTACAATTTTGTAGTTTGCTTTGGAATGTCCTCCTTTTAGTTATGTATTTTACTGTTTAGGCCTTGTGAAATATTTTGCTTCATTGATTAAATACCCAGGCTCCATATGTATCGACTCATCGAGTACTTGCTCCCATTATAGGACACAAAATGTGTAATGATTGTCACGGCATGTCTTAGTTACAGTGCATCTTTATTATTTAGACATCTACAACTACTTCATTGTCTAGTTTCTTCTGTCCAAATTGTAGTAGCCAAGACAATTATTATCTCAGTGTTCATCTGTTTTCCATCAGCTTGGTCAGCGAGCTGTCATGGGTATGCTGCTAAGAGAGGATATCGGTTTGGGACCATTCCATTCTTTTTGTCATAAGCTATTTTATTTATGGCCACGGAATGTGGATTCAATCAAATATTCAGACGTTCAACAACAAGCAATGGGCGCTAGTTTAGTCTGTGGGCACACATACCAAACAAGTGCAATAGTTGCTGGAATTCAGGGAACCCTTTTTCCATTTCCACTGTGCCCCCTACATATGGGATAGTACACAGAGGGAAATAATGTTCTCTGAAAGGCCTGGTCAATGAAAATGCTAGTTCTGTAGAAATTTTCAGTTTACTGCACCCAGATAAAACCCCAGCTCCTAGAAATGAAAAGCATTAACGTACTTGTAACACACAATTTTATCCTCCACAAAATTGGAGTAATCAAGGGAGAGGGAAACAAAGGGTGATTAACGTTCATCCAAAGTTACCAGACTATGATAATTTGGTTGACATGTTTGAGGCGATAAAATGAATTGAAGTTGTTTTGAATGATAAATATACCAGTTTTGCATAAAATGTAACATCATTTGAAGAGATGGTTAATGTGATGTGCTCAGCCTAAATGAACATATGTATACACAGCATGCTTCAGAACTCTGTTTCAGACCTGTAAAAGAATGAACCATCTTTAAGACTGGATCTTGATCATAACATAAGACGTTACTTTGACTTGAGCTGTACTCACATATGATTATAAAAGAGTCTGATACAATGTACAAGCAATCTGGATCCGTAGTTTGATTCTCTAATACTGTTGTTACTCATTAACTTATCTAATTTTTGCATGAGGCAAGTCAGTATATTCTTATATTCACATGATTAAAACAAGTATATTTTTATGTTCATGGTAGAGTGAACTCATCCATATATATAGAAAATTTAGAGAATTTTTTATTTAACAAAGAAATATTTTTAAATTAAAAATATGTTTAACAAGTTTATATTCAATAAAGAAATAATTTTAACTTAAAAAATATGTTTATAAAGAAATTGTGATCCACAATAACTAATCATTATTTTTATTGAAAAATAACAAATTGAGGAAAATGTAAAAGGGAGCCAATGGGAAAAGTCAAAGAGTGCAGGGCTTGCATGACCCCTCTTCTCTTTCTTTGCATTTTTAAGCATTTCCTTATTACAAATAAGGACAAAATTTTAAAATAATAATATCCACAGCTTGTTACTTTTATCATGAAGATCAATAATGTTCATTGTTGATCCCTCTTGGTGGGTGAACACACATAAAATACCATGTGAACTAGAATGTGGCATGCCACCAATTAACCAACAAATTTAATACACTTGGCATAAGAAAGGCCTTCATGTACATGCACAAGCTTGAGGTTTTCTTCGCAATTGGTCTAGTTCATGGCAAAGATCATGTTGTTTCCTCTCACACCCATGCATAAGTGCACTTTGGTGGTCTAGGTGACCCTTCAAAAATGGTGGTGGCTCCAAGGAACAAGTTGAATGATCGTATTCATAATTGCTCTATGGTATGTGGATTTACTTTAGAATTGGCGCCTTCTTTTGTTTTTGTTTCATGTATCTTCTTGCTTCATATTTTGTGAGGTATTGGGGTTTCTATAGTTCGATTACTTCTATGTGTTTGGTTTAGCATTGCTATGTTTGGTGAATGGTGGCCCATTTCTGTCTTGGTCACATATTGTCTTACACTTATATGATCTACCTTCTTTCTTCCCATCTTGTGAACTCTTTAGTTTTGCCTTGATCCTCTTCGAACCTTGTCCTCTCCGTCTAGTTTTCCTTTGTGTCAATTTGATGGTGAACACTTCTATCTATTTGTAGGTTGTTGTCTCTCCATTTCCCTAATCCCCATATTGCAGTTTCTACTTGAGAGCTTCCTTGCAATCCCCCTTACCTCTCTATACCTTGGCAATGTCATAAAGCAATCCCACTCTTGTTTTTCATCACCCATGTCAAATATGAAAAGAGCCTCATCTTCCTCTAGTCGCAAGGGACATCAAAATTCTATACAACCACTTAGGACTAGAACTTAAGGGATTTCTAAAAGATCTATTGAATGTTTTTGGGGGAACATTGCCCCCTCAATTCACAAAGAATTTCACAATACCGAGCATGAAGCTCATGTAGAAAGTCATATCTTGTCCCATGTAGAAGTAGATGAAAGTTTGGGTTGTTGAATCCCTGATATAGGGAACAACCACACTAGGCAAACTAGATACCATCAAACTATTGATTTGTGCTAGCAAATCAAAACAATTATGTGAAAGGTATTAGTAAAATAATTAGAAACACGACAATAAGTCCTTGAAGAGGTGCAACTCCAACTCAAGAACTTGAACTCCAAGGTCTCTCTAATGACAAATAAACTAGCTAACATGGATCTCTCTAGTTTTGAGGAGAACACAAAGGCCCTTGAAACTATAGAGGTAGATTCTCCTTCTAGCCAAATGCTTATATTATCAAATTTTGTTTATATTCGATGGGACCATTATAATCCTTTCTATGTTAGCTATAAATTAAAGTCTTATAGTCCATCTCTAGACTTTATTAGACTATTAAAATTGCACTATTGCGTTACAAATTTTGGAATGGTTAATGGTAGACTAGCAAACATAAATTAACAATGCAATATTTTTTTATCATATAATGCAAATATTTGTGTAGCTAAGAAAAATATTGTTGATAAAATTTATAATCATTTAAAATAATTTGTATTTTGATACTAAAAATTAATTTTCTATAGTTTATAAAGTTATTTAAAATATATTATATTTCACAAAATAATTAATTTCTTTTATATAAAATACCAAACACTAAAATTATTATTCATTAATATATAATCTTAAATTCCACCATAAAAAAACATTTTGGAAATATAAAATCAAACAATAAAATTCCTACACATTAATAATTTTACTATCTAATTCTCTTGTTTTACTTATAATTGTAATGCCTCATATTAATAAGAAATAATAATGACAATTATAAATAATAATAATAAACCAAAAAATATTTATTATAATAATAATAAAATAATATTAATATATAAATAATAAAATCTTAAAAAGAAAATCTAACCAAAATGGAAAATAGATTACCCCATTGAAACATCAAAACAATGTAAAAAAATAAATAAAATACATTCAATTATTAGCATCCACTAGTCCAATAGCAATCCCAAATCTTTTATAAACTTAGGTTTCTGTGATCCATAACTAGATTGAAAAAAATATTTCGGTGATAATAACGTTGGAGAAAATATAGTCGATGTGTTTCGAATCAACTAGTGTGGTTCATCTTCAGGACAAGATGAGGAACTATCATGGCATCAAATAAATAGATGTAGAGATATGTTCACTAGCGGCAAGAATATAACAAATAGTTTTGAGGAATCTTATTTATAGTAAATATATTTAAAATAAAGAAACAATTGATAAATAATTAATGAATAAATTTAAAAATATTATTATTAATAAATTGTTTTAGTCAAAGAAAAGACCTAAATTGAAAAACGCAAAAAATAAAATAAATAGTGATAAAAACCGAATTTTAAAATAGATAACATGAATTAAAAATAATGGGGGAAATTATTTTTATTATTACTAGTAATATTATTAATTTGGTTGACACAATAACCTTTTGTTCTTTGACACAATTGCCTTATGTCCTTTTTTCCTTTTCGTGATAGTAGATAAGTCTTTGATTCAGATTTTAGGTAGTGCAAGGAGTAGTGGTTCTTATAGTGGTGCTTAGGTATCTCACTTTAGGTTAACATACTCCTTTCTCATGGTGGGGGATGGTTATGCTCAATTGGTTATGAAGATCATACCGATTTACTAGACCTCCATCATTATTGTCCCAAAGGTATCTTGTTTGAAATAAAAAAGGTTAGCCTCCATTTTTTATGGTCAAGCTCACATAATATGAGCATTCCTTTAATTAAGTGGAGTCAAGTGGTTGGTCCTAAAGCCTTGGGTGGATGGGCTATAAAAAATAATTTTCACTTTGTAAAGGAATTGGCCACCAAAAGCCTATAGAGGCTCACTCATCATGAAGATCTATGGGGTAATGATGAAATCCAAGTATATATAGAATCAACCCAATGAAGATTGGTACAAGTGTCTTATGAAGTACTCGAAGGATTCTATCATTATGAAGGAATTGGTTGATTCCTTTCCTCTTGTTGGAGTTTGGATGGTATGGAGAATTCGAAATGGCCACCAAATTAGGATCGGGGAGAACCCTTAGTCTTACGAAAATTTTAGGGTTGTCAATGCTCTTATTTAGTCTTTCAATGACATGGATTTTTTTATTTGATAGATGATGAGTCTTAGACTCCTCACGTTTTCATTCATGCAGGTTAGAAGTCAGTGGACTTTCTTTGCTTGGAGGGGAAGGAAGCAGAGGAGTGGAGGCAATGTGTTAACAAGATGGCTTCCAATTTTAGTATTCTAAGGGAAGAGGAAGACAATATTCTTTATTGGTCTAGAAATTTGGGTTCTAGGTATTTCACTACAAAATTGGGTCATAAAACATGGTGTTCAACCCAATTAAATGATGAAGTGTAGTGGTGGTGGAGCTTTCTCTGGAAGATACATGCTCCATTGAAATGCAACATCATGATATGGTTATCTTTAAACAGAAAGTTGTTAACCTAGGATAATTGCTTGAAAAGTGGTTGTGTTGGTACTAGTCGTTGATCTTTGTGCAACTCCCACAAGGAATTTTCTACTCATCTCTTTATCTCTTGCCCTTATATAGTGCATGTGTTTTAGTTGGTTAAGTAGGAGTTTGAGTAGAATTTTTCTTGGTCTATGGCTTCCCTAGGTCAGTGTTTGCAGTAAAGGCTTATGGACAAAGTTGTCACTCAATATGAAGGGTTCCCAAGTATTTTTTGGGTTTTTCATTTGGTGGGATAGGAAGTAGAGTATTTTTAGAAACGTTGATACTCTTATTGAATTTATAGAAGCCTCAATCAATAGAGTGGGCAAGGAACAAACGGTGACGCTCAAAATCAAGAAGTCAAGGACTCTGATCATGCTTGCTTTGGAGGAGGATATTCTCTGGGGTTATTTTTTATGGTGTAAGAGAAGGTCATCCTCTTATCTATGGGGTGGGTGTGGTTTTGTTCCTTTCTCAATGTCACTATGTTTATGTTAGATATGTCATGGATAGGGGATCTAATAACAAGGAAAAATACACGACTATTTGAATTGTGTTTAAGTTAGCGAAAGATAAGGAATCAAGAAGATTCAGGGATTGGGAGATTCTTAGTTTGTCATTGAATGAGCTTCAAAGAGTATTTCAGTGGAAAATTTGTGTCTTGGCCTTTTACTATAGAGTATTCAAGAGTCGTTCATGTCTTTTGATTGACTTTCTTTCAAGCACATTTACGGGGAATTAAATTGAAAAGGTGATGAAAAAAAAAAAAAACTCTCTCTAAATAAATAAAGTTAAAGATGATTATATTTTGTTTATTATATTTTTTTCTTCATAATTAATGCTTAATGTTATTTATTTTTTATTTCTTTAAATTTTGTTTTTTAAATTTAATTTAAAAAAAGGGTCCTAACCACTTTTCCTCTCAATTTGTTATTAAATAAAAAATCTATTTTGTAGGCAGAAAAATGGTATTAAAGAAGATAATAAATGAAAGAAAAATGTACAATCATATCTAAAAACAATAATATTTTATTACAATTATCAATTATGAATTGAATTAAATAAATAAAAAATAGTATTATTTAATTATAATTATCAATCACAACTATTTAAAAAAAAAATATTTTGCATATTTGGAATGTATGATATTTTAAATGAACTAAAAACATAATGATATTTTAAAAAGTATATATAACATTCTTATTGTTGTTTAAAATATATTTTTCTTGTGTTTTTTTCATAACAATAAAAGAAATGAAAAAGGGAAAAATGTAAATGGAAAAAATAAAATAAACACTTTTAATAAAGTATGAACTATAAGGCTGAAAAACAACATTAAAAAAATAAGTAGATAATTTATAGCTAAAAAAATTTTAAATGTCAAAATACTACCTTTGAAAAAAAAATGTTACTATTCACACCATTTTTTGAAATAGAAATATAAACAACTACAAAATACTACTAAAAATTTAGAACCCTTTAGGTCATTTTGATAACCATCTTGCTCCGCGTATACAACCAAGTGCTTTGTATGGACCTAAGGCATTATCCATTTGATTTTTGTTGCAAATTTGTTTTAGATCACAACTTCCCATCGAGAGGCTTTTGGTCTCCGAAATCTTATCCACAAAGAATATGGAAGCACAAGGCCTCCATTTGTCTCCCCAAGTCCACTACTCCATTATATATGAAGGACATTTGATTTTGTTTGTCTCTATCAATATGTTTGTTTGCCCTTGTTTAATTTGTTAATGGAGTTATTCTTCCTCTCGTGTTATATTGTTAGATGAGGTAGGTTTTACCAGCTTTACCAAGAACTATTTGTCCTCTTTATTGTAGAAATTCACATCACTATCCCATAAATAAAGGCCACCAAGCATAATTTCACATGAATTTAGTGACAAAACTTTAAATTCCACTTCAATGGCACAATCAACATGAATGACAAAACTATTTTTGCATTTCTTGGTGATTCTTATGATGATTTATCTAGCTTCCAACCCAACATGCATGGTTGTACTAAATCATAAGTTTGTAAGCCAAAATCATGTAAAGAGCATTTAATAATAAAATTGCATTGATAACTGTTGTCAAACAAAGCATTTATCTTGCCCCCGGGGTAAGCTCAATTGGTAATTGTCGTGGTATAAAGTATTATGTTAAATATGTTATCCAAGTTTCAAATCCCCCTTATTTAGTCCATGAGCCATGTGTTGGGGTGTGTGTAGTTTCACTTAGAGGTAATAGTGGTAGTGGTTGGAACCTTGTGTCACATGAATACAATATTGACCTAGTTGTTGATTCCTCTAGTCACAAAAAAAACATTTACCTTTTGGTCCTTCATTTGAACTTTGATTAAAATAGTATATTTATGCCCAAATTTGTTCTCTTTTCCCTTTTGGGTTATTGCTACAATATTTTTCTTTTGGTTTTGTTGGTCTCCTCTCAACCCTTCTATTATTGCCCCTTTTTGAAATCCAGTTGAACGTAGAGAGCTTTTTTACTAGTTTCATCTACGCTTTTCACACTAGAATATTGTAATATCCTTTAGATATGGATTAATTGTCCTCCAAGTTACTTCACCACTACCCTGGGCTCTTCTAAAGAGATACCCAACCTCATGGACCACTTCTAGAATTTGGTCAAGTATTCTTGTACACTTTATTATTGATCTTGGTGGAGGCAAAGCATCATCGCAAGGACTTCCTTGAGAGCTTCCTTGCAATCCCCCTTGCCTCTCTATACCTTGACCATGTCACAAAGAACTCCCACTCTTGTTTTTCATCACCCATGTCAAATATGAAAAGAGCCTCATCTTCCTCTAGTTGCAAGGGGCATCAAAATGCTATACAACCACTTAAGACTATAACTTAAGGGAGTTCTGAAATATCTATTGCCTTGTTTGGGGGAACATTACCCCCTCAATTTGTAAAGAATTTCACAATACGGGCACGAAGCTCATGTGGAAAGTCAGATCTTGTCCAATGTAGAAGTAGAGTAAAGTTTGGGTTGTTAAATCCTTGATATAGGGAACAACCTCACTAGGCAAACTAGATACCATCAAACTATTGATTTGTACTAGAAAATCAAAACAATTATGTGAAAAGTCTTAGTAAAATTATTAGAAACACAAAAAGAAGACCTTGAATAGTGATGAGGAGAACACAAAGGCCCTTGAAACTATAGAGGTGGATTCTCCTTCTATCCAAATGCTTATATTATCAAATTTTGTTTACATTCCATGGGACCATTATAGTGCTTTTTATGTTAGCTATAAGTTAAAATTTTATAGTCCATCTCTAGACTTTATTAGACTATTAAAATTGTACTATTGTATTACTAGTTTTGGAATGATTTTATGGCCCAAAGCCACTTATCTGTGCTACTAGTATGGTTTCCCTAGTAGACACAAATTAACAATGCAATATTTTGTTATCATATAATGCAAGTATTTGTTTAGCTTAAAAAAAAATTGTTGATAAGATTTATAATCATTTAAAATATTTTGTATTTTCATACTAAAAATAAATTTTCTATAGTTTATAAAGTCATTTAAAATATATTATATTTCACAAAAAGAATTAATTTCTTTTATATAAAATAACAAACAGTAAAATTCTAATTTATTAATATATAATCTTAAATTTCACCGTTAAAAACATAACAATAAAATTTCTATACATTAATAATTTTACTATCTAATTTTCTTGTTTTAATTATATTTGTAACGCCCCATATTAATAAGTAATAGTAATAAGAATTATAAATAATAATTATAATAATAATAAACCAATAAATATTTATTATAATACTAATACAATAATATTAATATATAAATATAAGATCTTAAAAAAAAATCTAACAAAAATGGAAAATAAATTACCCCACTCATGCAATAAAACAACTTAAAATAAATAAAATACAATTAATTATTAGCACCCACGAGGCCAATAGAAATCCCAAATCTTTTCTGAACTTGGGGTTTTGTGATCCATAACTAAATTTAAATAAATCTTTCGGTGATAATCACATTGGAGATAATATCGTCGACGTGTTTGAACCAATTAGTGTGGTTCATCTTCACGACAAGATGAGGAACTAGATCATGGCATCAAATGAATAGATGTAGAGATAAGTTTACTAGCAGTTAGAATATAACAACTAGTTTTGACTAAAGGAATCTTATGTATAGTAAATATATTTAAAATAGGGAAACAAATGATAAATAATTAATGAATAAATTTAAAATTATTATTAATAATAAATTGTTTTAGTCAAACGAAAGACCTAAATTGAAAAACACAATAAATAAAACAAATAGTGATAAAAACCGAATTTAAAAATAGATAACATAAATTAAAAATAATGGGGGAAATTATTTTTATATTACTAGTAATATTATTAATCTAGTTGACACAATAATCTTTTGTTCTTTGAAACAATTGTCTTCTATCCTTTTTCCTTTTCCTAATAGTAGATAAGTCTTTTATTAAGCTTTTACGTAATGCAAGGAGTAGTGGTTCTTATGGTGGTGTTTAGGTATCTCACTTTAGGGTAACATACTCCTTTCTCATGGTGGGTGGTTGGTTCTACTCAATTGGTTATGGAAATCATCCCTGTTTACTAGACCTCTATCGTTACTGTCCCAAAAGGTATCTTGTCCAAAATAAAAAAGGTTAGCCTCCATTTTTTATGGTCAAGCTCACATAATATGGTCATTCCTCTATTTAAGTGGAGTCGGGTGGTTGGTCCTAAAGCCTTGGGTGGATGAGTTATCAAAACTAATTTTCACTTTGTAAAGGAATTGGGCATCAAAAGTATATAGAGGCTCACTCATAATGAAGATCTATGGGGAAGAATGATGAAATCCAAGTATATATAGAATCAACCCATTAAAGATTAGTACAAGTGTCCTATGAAGTACTCGAAGGATTCTATCATTTTGGAGGAATTGGTTGATTCCTTTCCTATTGTTGGAGTCTGGGTGGTATGGAGAATTGGAAATGGTCACCAATTAGGATTGGGGGATGAAGCTTAGTCTTACGAAAATTTCAGGGTTGTTAGTGCTCTTATTCAGTCTTTTAATGACACAAGGGTTTTTTTCTTTGGTAGATGCTAAGCCTTATACTCCTCATGTGTTCAATCATGCAAGTTAGAAGTCGACAAATTTTCTTGGCTTGGAGGGGAAAGAAGTGGAGGATTGGAGGCAATGTGTTAACAAGATGGCTTCCAATTTTAGTATTCTAATGGAAGATGAAGACAATATTCTTCACTGGTCTAGAAATTTGGGTTTTAGGTATTTCACTACAAAATTGGGTTATAAAACATGGTGCTCAACCCAATCTAATGATGAAGTGTAGTGGTGGTGGAACTTTCTCTGGAAGTTGCATGCTCCATTGAAATGCAACATCATGATATGGTTATCTTTCTGCAATAAGTTGCTAACATAGGATAATTGTTTGAATATTGGTTGTGTTGGTACTAGTCATTGTTCATTGTGCAAGTCCCACGATGAATTTTCTACTCATATCTTTATCTCTTGCCCTTATATAGCACATGTGTTTTAGTTGCTTAAGTAGGAGTTTGAGTGGATTTTTTCTTGGTTTATGGCTTCCCTGGGTCAGTGTTTACAGTAATGGCTTATGGAAAAAGTTTTCATTCAATACGAAGGGTTACTGATCCATATTTAAACAAGAATGCAACAAATTACAGCTATAAACATAAATACAAAGATGCATCAGAAATAACACTTCCTTTCATTAATATCAAATAATGAAATATGCTTACAAACATAATGGAAAGGAGACTAACTCGGGCGATGGTATCTTATCTCTGAGAAGAT
The DNA here is from genome assembly GCA_031772625.1 of Pinus tabuliformis. Lineage (NCBI taxonomy): Eukaryota > Viridiplantae > Streptophyta > Pinopsida > Pinales > Pinaceae > Pinus > Pinus tabuliformis. The sequence goes on along the minus strand of CM062818.1, from coordinate 1,647,355,935 downwards.
ATGTTTCTGCGACATGCCTCTGAATGGAGTTACAATGAGGCTCAAGGACCTTTTTATTATTGAACAATAAGAGAAAACCATAAACAACCAAAACCCTAACCCGAGGAGATGTAACACCAAGAGTTTATGGGCCCCATTAGGGTTAGTTGGGCAGCTAACTTCTCGGGGTCATAACTTGGTCATATTATCTCTGTTTGACTTGCATGATACCTTGTTGGAAAGATCTCTTCGAGACTACAACTAAAAATGAAATTACTATGAAATCACTGGACGAATGTTGCAAAAAAAACTTCCTTTAGGGCCTCAAAATAGCTCCATAAGTTTAGGGCCCAAAAAACTAGCAAAAATAGTAAATTGTCCTACAATTAAGGAAAAAAAAAAAAAACAATGGTGAGGGTCCAAGTGGAATAATCAAATTGCCACCAATATCCACCTAGATCATTCATCCCCCCTTAGGAAGCAATGATCTCCATTGCGTTGAGTTCCTTCATGAGATGAAGAAACTTCTATTGAATTTGGTCCCTAGTGAGCCATTTTCCTTGGTGCGGGATTGCCTGGCTTTGAAAACTCAATACAGTTGGATCTTCTGTTGGCAAGTATTCTTGATCTGCATGTCCATGATCCGATCAATTGCAGCTTGTTCCATGCAGTCTGGATTTAACTCTGTTGGTGTGAGTTGTTCTGCAATGTCAGATGTGTCAAGTAATGGTGGAAAGTATGGCCGAAGGCGATCCATGTTGAACATTGGGTGCATTCCAAGGAATGGGAGAATGATAAGCTCAAAAGAATAATCTCACACAGCCTTGGTGATGGTGTATGGACCATATCGAAGCGGAAAAATCTTGCGGTGGGGCCCAACGAGGCGCCCGTTCTGCAAATGTAGCCAAACTTTGTTGTCCACCTGGAACTTGTGTGGCACCTAATGCTAATCATGTTGTTGCTTGTGCTTAGCATTGGATTTTTCCAATATGTCATGGACCTGTTGGCGGATGTGTTGAATGTGCTCAATGAATTTATTTTCCTTGTCAGCTTCGGACTAGACATGAGTCGAATCTTCCCGAGTCGCTACAAATGGTATGGCCACATCAATGGGACATAGTGGTTGGAATCCCAAGCCCACCTAAAAAGGGTTGTGCCCAGTCAAGTTGTGGAGAGCCCGGTTGTAGCTATGTTGGACATAGGGGAGGCTCTCATCCCATGTGCATGGATGCTTTGAGTTGTACATGCGCAGAATGTGTACGATCATCCTGTTGACGACCTTTGTCTAGCCACCATTTTGGGGATGGAAAGTTGTGGACTTAGTGAGCTTGGCATCCAACATCGACTAGAGACTGGAGCAAAATGTACTGAGGAACCTGTTATCCTGATTTGAGATTATAGACAGTGGGATCCCAAAGTATACCCACACTTGTTCAAAGAAGAGTTTAGCAGTGGCTTCTGCTGTGATACTCTTCTTGTAGGCTGTCATAATAGCCATCTTCGATAATCTCTCGACGACCACAATACACAATCGTTTCCATGCTTGGTGTTAAGGCCTAAATCTACCTCAGGTTGAGAAAGGCAGGATCTAGGGTAACATCAAACCATGCTTAACCTGGTAGCTAGCCCTACCAGGTCAGGAGAGGGCTCTCTCCTTGTCAATCTTAGCAAAATATGATCAATGAGGCTTGATATGACTGATGTAAAGACTAATTTTAGGCTAGGTATGTGTTCAGAAGAGTTTTATTGAATTTGATGATGTTTTGTTGGCTCAAATGTGAAAGGCAAATTTTGGGTTCGGGGAATGGGCTCAGTTTTGCAGAGATCTCTATGGGGCGAGGTAGGCAAATGATTTGGTACTTCAAATTGAGTGAGATGGAGAGATTTTAGATTGGTGAGGAGTTGAAGAGGGCATGAAAGTCTCAGGGATCCTCTTCAAACAGCTGAAAACATAAATAACTAAACAAAACCCTAGGTAGAGCACTGCAAATCAATGAATTCTACCTTTATCCTTGCTTCATTTAGTTAAGATGAACAGAGAGAGATAATGGCATACATAAAACACATGTAAACTTGCAATTACAGAAGGAAACACAATACCAAATCAAGTTGCCACAAGAATCCCATAAAGTGCTGCAAACCCTGGTCTATTCCTTTGCCAAACTGCTGAAATGAGTGTACAATAAAGCTCCAAGCTTTCCCAAAAGTCCAACCTTTTCCAATGACTGAAAAACCACAAGATATAGGCAATAAAAAACTCATCCTAGCCTTTAGGGGTCGAGCTCATAAGTTTAGGAGCTGTTCCAACAAAATCTAAACTGAGAACTAAAAAGTAGGCAGTGGAACAACTTGCCTCTAAAAACTAGGAAATTGATTCATTCGGTTGCAAACTACCTTTTCATGGATGAATATACCATATGAGTGAAAATTTAACACATTTACATCAAAATCCATCAATTCAAATTAAATTACATCATGAGTTTGACTATTAGAAAGAGAAAAGTCAAACTATGAAGAAACTAGGTGAAAAAACAGAGTTTTTTGACCAAAATGACAAAATTTCATCCTATGTGCCGCTCTACTTTGGAGCTGCTTTTGGAGGCCTTCCTGTACACCAAATTTGCTCCAAGTGGATTTTTTGGAAAGGTATACCTGTCTAATTTCTAGAACAAGTGGAATTTATGAATTTGGCCTCCATTTTCCCCTCCAAAAATGAGTTCTCCCAACATTGCTTTCTGTGTGGCCAAAATGTGAGGGAATTCACATTTTTCCATGAGGAATCCAAAAATGCTGAGTTTTCCTCAAAAGGAGGTCTCTAGAAAAAGTGCGTGCCAGGTGGCACGGCGCACCAAACGGAAAAACCTGTTTTTTAGGCCGAAATTTCAAAATTTGCAAAAAGTTTCCCAAATTTCTTGAAATTTGGGCTGAGTGTTCATCATCAAGTGTTGTCTTGGGCTAAGGAAGCCTCAGCTAAGATCTGGAGTCTATCTTTCTCTTTTCGCTTCCTCTATGCTTTCTTCAACTTGGCCTTAAAAATCCTGATTCTTGCTTTGCACACCTTATTTCTCACCAAGTAGTGGTAGGCCATGTGCCTCAACATATTTTTCTCCCTGTTGGCCTTCTCTAGCATCTTTTCCAAGTGAATATTTTCCCTCTCAAGCCAAGATTCACGATCAGCATCAATTTATTGTGCAAGTGGTGTCAACTTGATTTTCCTCCTCTTGGCAGCTTGCCGGTTTTCTCGTATGTTTTGTAGCTCCATGATGGTTTGCTGATCCTATAGCTGTTTGTTTCTTTGCTCCATATGTTTGATTATCCATTTGGCTCTTTCCAAGTTGAGAGACAAATCATGAATGTCAGCTTGTTGTTCCTCAATGATCTCCTTGAGCTTTGAGCTTTGGGAGCCCAAATTGGTGTCATCATCCTGAATAAGAATGAAATCTGTCTCTTGTCCTCCTAAAGGCCCTCATCATGTAATGGCTACTTACCCTTTTCCTATACCTGCTTTGTTGTTGAAGGAAACAAGACCCCTTCCACCCCGAGTGGAGATAGTACTCGTTTTGCTACTGCAAACAATCTCCTTGTGCCCTTTTGGTATGTAACAAACACTAGCACACTGGTGGTCTGTGTCTCATGCACCTCCTGCTGATGTGAAGGCTCTCCTGCCTCATGAAAAACTAATGGGGGAACTTGTGGACCTGTAACTACCTCATATGCAATGAAATTCTCCCATGAAATATTGAGTAAACTGAGCTGATGCAAGACCACAATTTTGATGAGTGCAAAGTGATAGATGTTGTTATACTGCTGATGAGGAGGCTTGCTTTGCACCAAGGTGGTCATCTTCTCAATATTCTGGAAAATAAAATAGGGGAGATTCATCATTCTCACCCCAGTGAAGTGCATCAATAGTCTGATGTGGTAAGCATACAGGCGAGAAAATCTGACCTCATAGCTGAAATATTTAATTATGAGTTTCATCAAGGGTGCATATGTGTCCTGAAGGTACCTGAAAGGGAAAACTCTGCCAATCAGCCTCTGAAAACCAACCTTGATGTAAGGCTTACAATGATCTCTGTCACAAACTGCCCCTTATTCTATTGCTCACCTACATTTGGAATAATGGCCGCTTGAGTAATAGTCTTAGGTATCAAGGTGAATGTCACACCTGCCAAAGTGACTTGGCCATTATGAAGATGGAGCACAAATAGTCTGGCCAACTCATTGTGGTATTTAACTCTTGCGACCATCTCACAAAATTGAAAACAAGATTGATGTTGGAAGCATGTGACAGCAAGAGGACATGCCAACAATTTGGCAAGTGACGTAGGCTCCTCCTGGTTATGTTTTCCACTCTTATGAGGCCTCCTTGGTGCATGCATTTCTCTAGAAGAATCACTGAATGTTTCCTCATTTCTGTCATAGGAAGAATCTGACTCCATGTTTGCCAATGTTTGAATTTTCTAAGATGAGTATGAAGAGATTTTATGGTGTCAATAGGTTTTTGCTGCCAAAGATATGAATGTATGAGGGACTGTGGGGGAAATGTGTAGGGACTGTGTATGAGAGGTTGGGAATGCTGCTGATAGGTTTTTTGGGAATAGAAGGGTTTAAGGGATGATTTTTAGGGTTTGGGAATAGCAATTAGGGTTTGGGGGTATTTGACTAGGGTTTGGGATAGTGGGTTTAGGGATATGGGGAATATGGAATGGGACAATATGAATGAAAAGGGAGGGAGATAATGAAGTTAGGGAATGAGGGAGTGACAGTGACTGGAGTGGGAATTAGCAGCAAAAAAATAAATAAATATTAATAATAATAATAATAATAAAATTGCAATATGCAAACCCTAGGCAGTGGTTTTTTCAACAAATTGTGCAAGTAGTTAGGGTTTCAATTTTTTCCTATTGAATCACCATAAACACTAGGCAAACTCATTCATTGGCCATGAGGGAGTGTCAACTTACTTGAACAATGAGGAATTAGTGATTTTGAGCGTTTTGGAGGAAACTGTGGGCGATTTCGGGTGTTGTAGTCCTGTGCGCCGCGCTGGTTCTGTGTGCCACGCACGTTATAAAATTACACTGCAACTTACTACCCGGTGCACCGCGCTCTAACCCAGGTGCACCGCGCCTGTGATTTTCGCCCTTTAAACAGAAAATCACTCTTTTGGCTTTTGCAAATGGAAATGCACTTGCACTCTTCACTTTGTGGACACAAATGAGCCTCATTTGATTTGAAAAAACTTTATATGACCATGGCATTTAATTTTTCATTCAAGAAAACCCACTCTTCTAATGTTTGGTCATTTCACTTTCTTTTAAAACTCTGTTTTGGCATTTTGCTTGGTTTTTCCCTTTGATGGACTAAATACTTTAGCAATTTGTCTCTTTTGCAGGAATTGAAGTAGCAGAGGCTTGGCAAAGTGACCAGGGCTACTTCTGAAATTATTACATATGAAAAAATGAAATTACATGAAATTTAGTACATGAAACATAAAAAACTCTATTTTTCCTCAAAATAGGGTTTTGAGGAAAAATCAATAACTGAGCATGTGATCATTGAAACTATTGTTGCTGAGACTTTATTTGACCTCCTCATGCGCCTGCTGACCATTATTGAGTGTTTTCAAGACCTTATTGATGAAACCCTAGACCTAATGAGACCAAAAACCCTAAAAATGACTTTTGCAGATTTAAAGACAACAAATGACTGCAAATGATTTAGATGAATGAAAATGGGCCAGCAGGTAAAGAACATGAGGGAAAATGTATACTATGCCCCTACCATCAGATGATCCATGATCCTAATGGAATGCAGCTGATCAGATGAGATTCCTAACATGCAATGCAACAAGAGAATTTGATCACTGATGGAGGGATGAAGATACCGAAACTAACATTGGCTCCAATGGGGATGGTAGCTCCTTGGAGGTGCCAAGAAATACAGATCTCTAGAAAGCAGGCAGTGATTTTGTCCATTGGGCTATGGAGTCAATACCTTCGACAAACCAAAACCAATATCTTAACACAACTTCAGGACTGAAATCTGACTCAAAACTGACTCAATTTCAAGACTGAAATCGACTGAAAGACCCGACTCAAACAATTCAAACCAAAACTGAAATCAAACCTTCAGTTTTATAGCCTTCACTTTGGGCCCCAAACTGAATGAATGATAACAGTACACACTTGCAATGAAATAAAATAAACTGGTATGTACAATGATACATATGAAGCAAAAAAAAATTCAGAAATAGTACCATTTGAGTAGCCGCCCATTGACCGGCCCACCTGGACAATCTTCTCCGCTCATTTCTTTCAGCAGGAAAGCATTTTGCCCCCGAAATGCAACAATTTTGAATGGACCTTTCCATAAATTCTCAAACTTTCCATGCTTACCTTTGTCTTCGTTTCGCGCATCCCATTTCAGCACTATGTCTTCTATTTGAAACTTGTCCGCCTTTGCCTTTCGATCATATATCTTCTTGATTCTCTCTTGCAGCTTGAAGGTATTTTGAAAAACCTCCTCTCTATTCTACTGTAAATGAATCATTTGATTGATTCTTCGTTGCAAATGATCATCCTCGCTGCCAGCGTCCTGCAGAAGTTTAACCACCGGGACTGCGAGAGAGGTCGGGAATACCGTGTCAACACCATACACGAGCTCGAAAGGGGACATGCCTATAGATTTATTTTGACTTAATCTGTCTGCCCAAAGTGCATTAACAAGCTTTTTGTGCCAATTCTTCTTGTTCGTTTCTATTCTTGACACCATGATAATATTGACCAAGGATTTATTTGAGGATTCCGCCAATCCATTACCTTGTGGATAATATGCAGTTGAGTGCCCCAAGGTAATTTGATATTTATTACAAAAGTCAATCATTCTTTTAGATTTAAAAGCTATTTCATTATCAGTGATCAGCTTGTTTGGACAGCCAAAACGAGACAAAATATTATTTTCAAGAAATGGAATGATTACCGAATCAGTGGCCTGCCTAGTGGGAATCGCCTCAATCCATTTAGTGAAATAGTTTGTCGATGTGAGGATCCACTTGTGCTGTGTCAAAGAAGTAGGATGGATCTCGCCAATGAAGTCCAAACCCCACTACTGAAATGGAGCACTTACTTTAATTGGCTTGAGCGGTAAAAGTTGCAATTTTCTCCTACCTTGAAAAATCTGACATTCGTGGCAGCTTGTAACAGTTTTGTACACATCAGCAAAGAGAGTTGGCCAATAATATCTCGCTCTCAAAATTTTATTGGCTGTTGTCTTCCAAAATAGATGACCTCCACAATCTCCCTTGTGAAAGTCTTCCATAACCTATTTTGCCTCTTCTTCAACCAAGCAATTGAGCGAGACACCGTCGGGATGTTTCCAATAGAGTGCATTATTCATTATACAAAACTTGGAAGCCTTTAATTTCAGGGTTCTACTTTTGTTCTTAGCCATTCCAGGTGGTGGTGACAGATTTTGGAGCACATAAACAATGTCCGAATACCAAGGAGAAAGAAGAAAAATTTCTGATACCTAAACAGGTGAACTTTCTTCGTCTTCCTTGGACATAGCAGCAATGAGATTAATGTCCAAGGCATGTAAATTTGAGTTAGCCATTAGCTTGGCCAGCCCCTTTCCTTTGATGAGCTTCGTTGGTTTGATCTCCACGTCATATTCCAACAAAGCAGTGATCCATTTGCCTCGTCTCCCTTATGGATCTGTTTGCACTAAGACATATTTAACAACAGCATTAGGGATATAAGCAAGGATGTGACAATGCAAAATATAGACTCGAAAATATTTCAATGCCTTTACTAAAGCAAGAGCTTGTTTTTCAATAATATTATACTTTAAAGCTGCGTCCCTTATGGTTCTGCTGAAAAAAGCAATTGATTTCTCAAGCTGGTCTCTTTTCTGCATTAAGACCGCTGCCATTATATGATCCGAAGCAAATGAAAACAAAATGAAATCTTGAGTATAATCCGGGCTAATCAAAACTGAAGCTGAAGAAAGGGCAAACTTTACCAAATTGAAGGACTTAATTGCTTCCTCGATCCACTTCACTACACTATCTTTCTTTAGCATGTTTGTGATTTCCCTTAAATGTTCTGCAAGATTGGGCACAAAGCAACGTAAGAAATTCATCTTACCGTTGAATGATTGGATCTCCTTTTTACTTCGTGGAAAATCAATCTTCTGAATGGCTTCCACTCGAGCTGGATCAATGCGGATGCCCTCCTTTGATATAATATGACCGAGAAATTTGCCTTCATCCATGGAAAACAGAATCTTCTTTGGATTGAGAGATATGCCATACTTTCTACACCACGGAAATACAATCTTCAAATGATAAAGGTGCTCTTCATATGAATTAGAAAAAACTGTCAAATCATCAAGATAAACAACTAAAAAGACATCTTTTTCATTAGCAAATGCAATATCCATTGCCCGCTGAAAGGTCACACCAGCATTCTTTAATCCGAATGACATCTTGGCATAATGAAAAGTTCCCCATGGAGTGGTGAACACTGTTTTATCCCTGTCATCCTCATGGACCAGAATTTGGTTATAACCGAAATACCCATCAAGTAGCGACATTGGAGATGCTCCAACTACTCTTTGAAGTATGTGATCCATCTTGGGCAATGGATAGTTATCTTTCAAAGATATTTTATTCATAGTTCTAAAATCATTACATAATCGAATCTCATCTGTTTTCTTGCGCACAGGCACCAAATTAGAAATCCAATCTGAAAATCTTATGGGGACGATTTTACCAGCTTTGTACAATCGATTCACTTCCTTCTCTATTAAGGGCGGCAGCTTTGGATTTATTCTTCTTAGCTTCTGACGAAAATGCTTTTGATTTGGCTTGATTGGAATTATATGCTGAATTATGCTCGTATCATATGCCTTCAAATCTGAATAGTCCCATGCAAATACATCAGTAAATGAAGATAATAAACTGATATAATTTTCTTTCACCTGTGGAGGCAACGCCTTTGATAACTTCACCATTTTAGGATTTTCTGTTGATCTAATGTTCACATCGTCAACTCCTTTCTTGGTTGGCAGCAAGCTCGGTTTTTGAGCTACATCATCTTGAGCGAACAACTCCTCTAAAGGTATTAGAAATTTAGGAATGACATTGTCTTTCAGCTGCAAAACTTCCATCTGATTGACTTCTATATCTGCTTCACCATCATCATGCTCCCCATCGATAGAAGTGTCTTTGAATTTACCTTCATTTTGCAGAAATTCTTCGATCTCTTTATCATCTTGAAACACCTGCCAATACCTTTGATTATCAGGGACAGTCGGGCGATGTTTCACATGAATCTCAAACTTATTGTTTGAATTCATCGGAATTTTCAAATTACTTGCTACTGTTGCAAGTGAATCTGCAATAACATTCTGAACACGAGGGACACATGTCAAAGTGTAATCTAGAAACAATCTCAAGATATCTAATACCGCATTGCGGTAGGCCCGCATTCGAGGATGCTTAGCTTGGTATTCCCCTTTCACTTGCTTGATAACTAACTCGGAGTCGCCATATACTAAAATTCTTTTAGCATTTAACTTTCTAAGAATTTTCAAACCAACAATTAAAGCCTCATATTCAGCCTCATTATTTGAACAATCAAAAGCCAATTTATACGAACAGACCCTTACATTACTTGGCACTTTGTTTGGTGAGAAAATAGGGCTTTGTATCCAAATGCCAATTCCAGCACCTTCCTTTCCTACTGCGCCATCAAAATCCATGCTCCACAAACCAGCTTCATCCTCTTCCAAATGCTGAAATTATGTTTGCTCTTTTACTTTTCCTTGTTGTCCATCAATATTTTGTTGTTGTCGGAAGGCTGATTGCTCAGCGGTACTATCAAGTCTTTGTCTTTCTTGCTTTAATACCTCTCTGAAATTTTCAGTGATCTCTGGAATGTCTTCTACTTCAACTAATTGGCCATTTACATCAAAACTATCAGAATATAAAACAAATGATTCTAAATTAGTATGTACATAGTTGTTTGGATGATTTACTGGTTTCTCCTTGCTAGTGATCATGTACTTCATCTTTTTCTCCCAGTATAATTTCCTCATTTGACCGAACACGGGAATAGTAGCATAGGAGAAATCAAGTTGCAATGTCCCTTTAAGTTTTGCTCCCTAAGATCTGGAAAGAAGCATGCCAAATCTAGGAGGAATATCTGCCACAACCACATCCATCAAAACATTTTTCGCTGGAATCTGATCCAAACTGACCACCAAATCTTTAATAAGGCCAATGCATCTTACTCTACCAGAATTGAAGGAGTAAAGGTTATGATACTTTCTAGTAATATCCAAACCCAATTTTTCCATGATTGCCTTAGGCATGAGATTATGAGAGGCCCCAGAATCAAACATAGCGTTGTGCAATACAAATTCATGCACCCTAAGGCTGATGTAAAAGGGAGCTACATCACTATCCTGGGACTGACCTTCTAATGCTGGACCAAAGATCAACTCAGGTTGGTCATCCTCCACGTTTACCATATCAGATAATGGATCTAAATTCAAAATCTTAGACACCTGACCTTTATAGCTACTATTCTTCATCAACTCAGTCAAAGGTATAGATACTTTTAACTTAGTAATTTCATTTTCTAAGCTAAAAACTAAAGTCTTCTCCACCTCTTTGGCTGAAGCATCCTTCTTTTCAGTTTTATCCTTTGATACACTTGGCTGATTTGATCTTTCATTTGCTGATTGTGTTTTGCTGGTGGTAGGATCAGCTGTCTCTTTTCCCTTTTTCTGCACAATGGGAGGATCATTCTTTGGCGGTGTCACTTCCTTCCTCTTCTGAATTGGATTTATGGGTACATCTCTACTCCTGAGTGAATATTGTTGCTGCTGGGCTGTCAAAGCATTCATGTATCCCCTCTGATATTCATCAGACTCTTCTTCAAGAACTATTTCATTTGCCAAGATGAAATCTGCATCCCTTTATACAACTAGGCTTTCTGAATACTCCTCATCTTCGATGATAAAAATTGGCATATCATCAGGTGTAAAAAAATGATTCTCCTCTCCAATTACATTCTCCTCATCATCTGTTCCGGACCATGTACAAAATTCTGCTGTAAGGGAGTCTTCACCAGCTGCTTGGTCTTGTGCTCGTTGCTCTCGTTGCTTGATTCTGAATTGTGGTTGCTACTGACCATGGAAGTTTGGATTTATGACTTTTGCTTCAAGCTTATCAATGGTTAACTTGTCAAACATCTTCTCAATCTTACAGAGCACTTGATCTGAAGTAGAATCCTCTTCCTTTATCGTTACCTTCTTTTCAGCCTTTGTTCTAGCTCTCTTGGAAAGCAAATTTGCTTCAACACTGACTGCAATTTTCTGCATGTCTTCCAAAGTGGTCGGATCTCTTTCTTTTAATTGATAGGCCATATCAGGATCGAAACCATCAGGAAACTTAATCAAAGCCAACCCCATAGGTGGCTTTATATCAGCAAGAATTGCATTGTAAACAGAATTAAATCTAATACAATAATCTTGAACAGTCTCACCAACATTCATCTTAATGTTCTCATATTCGGAAAGGATCTGAAGAGAGTTTTTCTTTACTTCCCAGAGATCCAAGAATTGTCTTTGAAGATTAGCCAATGTAGTGATACTTGCAGCCGGCAAACCTCTGAAGTACTTCCACACTTCACCTCCAAAAGTTTGCACAAACAATCTCATTGTTACATTTTCTGCATCGATCTCGTGGAGATCAAAGAAATCACCCATTCGATCCACATGTTGTTAAGCTATTATACTTTGAGGGGTACCATCAAAAAATGGGATTTTTCTCTGGTAGTCAGTGGGCATGGCATCCAAGTTTTGAGGCAACACAAGGGGTGCATATCGGGCAGCCATTGCTTTAGGCGGATTTAAGACTAGTCTTGGGGATGTAGGAGAGGTTGGAGCAACTGATGTATGAGGTGTGGATGGAGGTGAAGAATTTTTTGATGTTTGAGGGGTAGAAGGAGTGGATGGAGGTGGAAACACTGCAGATTTTTTATCAGAGATGGAAGGCTGCACAAGAATGGTGGGAATGAAAGGAGGTTCGGTAGGAATTTCTAAACTAGATGCAACACCAAATGACCCAAGAGTTGCAGATGCAGACTCTAAGAATTCAGGAATGTTTGTAGCCACAATAGAAGTTGGAAGTTTCAAGATATAATCGTCAATTGATTTACTAGCCTTTTCAGTTTTAAGATCTTTGACAAAGTATGGATTTAGGACAGTAGAACCAACAACACTTTTAGATTTAGTCTCAAATAATGGCAGATCAAAATGTTCGTCAAACTCAAGATCTTCAGGATATTCAAAAACAACCAGGCATGAATGAGATCTAAACACAGGAATCACAGAACTTTCTCAGCAAAGAATTCTCAGAATAAGATTGGGATTTTCATACACAGGAGGTGGATCAGGATCAGGATTTGCTCTGGTGTATCTTCTGGAAGCCAGTGTGTTTGAATTATTGCCAAGAAATAAAATGGACATTATCAACTTGTTCAGCCTATCAAATTCTAAACTCATCATCCAGAAGTCTATAATTATCTGATGTACAGGGGCAATTTGTAAGTCAGATGTTCCGTTTATAAGACTAGACCGGAGATTGACTGAAGCATCGTTTATCTACTTTCGCTAATGCAAAGCAAGAGCGTTTCGAAGGCTACCTGGATTAACTTCAGGCTCCGTCTGTAGCTTATAAAATGAAGAACACTAAAAAACAAATAATCGGATTCCCCAGTATGGTCACCACTATGTTAGGGCCTAAATCTGCCTCAGGCTGAGAAAGGCAGGATCTAGGGTAACATCAAACCACGCTTAACCTGGTAGCTAGCCCTACCAGGTCGGGAGAGGGCTCTATCCTTGTCAATCTTAGAAAAATATGATCAATGAGGCTTGAGATGACTGATGTAAATACTGATTTAGGCTAGGTATGTGTTCAGAAGAGTTTGATTTAATTTGATGATGTTTTGTTGGCTCAAATGTGAAAGGCAGATTTTGGGTCCGGGGAATGGGCTTAGTTTTGCAGAGATCTCTATGGGGCGAGGTAGGAAAATGATTTGGTACTTCAAATTGAGTGATATGGAGATATTTTAGACTGATGAGGAGTTAAAGAGGGCATGAAAGTCTTAGGGATCCTCTTCAAACAGCTGAAAACATAAATAACTAAACAAAACCCTAGGTAGAGCACTGCAAATCAATGAATTCTACCTTTATCCGTGCTTCATTTAGTTAATATTAACAAAGAGATATAATGGCATACATAAAACACATGTAAACTTGAAATTACAGAAGGAAACACAATACCAAATCAAGTTGCCACAAGAATCCCATAAAGTGCTGCAAACCCTGGTCTATTCCTTTGCCAAACTGCTGAAATGAGTGTACAATAAAGCTCCAAGCTTTCCCAAAAGTCCAACCTTTTCCAATGATTGAAAAACCACAAGATATAGACAATAAGAAACTCATCCTATCCTTTAGGGGTCGAGCTCATAAGTTTAGGAGCTGTTCCAACAAAATCTAAACTGAGAACTAAAAAGCAGGTAGTGGAACAGCTTGCCTCTAAAAACTAGGAAACTGATTCATTCGGTTGCAAACTACATTTTCATGGATGAATCTACCTCTATGAGTGAAAATTTAACATATTTACATCAAAATCCATCAAGTCACATTAAATTACATCATGAGTTTGACTATTAGAAAGAGAAAAGTCAAACTGTGAAGAAACTAGGCGAAAAAACAGAGTTTTTTGACCAAAATGACAAAATTTCATCCTGTGCGCCACGCTACTTTGGAGCTGCTTTTGGAGGCCTTCTCGTACACCAAATTTTCTCCAAGTGGGATTGTTTTAAATTATTGCCTGTCTACTTTTCAGAACAAGTGGAATTCCTGAATTTGGCCTCCATTTGAGGTGTTTTTGACCTTTTTGGAAGCTCAAAACCTGTCAAAATTTCTTGGCCATGTGAGGGCATTCATATTTTTCCATGAGGAATCCAAAAATGCTGAGTTTTCCTCAAAAGGAGGTCTCTAGCAAAAGTGCGCGCCAGGTGGTGCGGTGCACCAAACGGAAAAACCTGTTTTTTAGGCCAAAATTTCAAAATTTGCAAAAAGTTTCCCAAATTTCTTGAAATTTGGGCTGAGTGTCCATCATCAAGTGCTGTGTTGGGCTAAGGAAGCCTCAACCAAGATCTGGAGTCTATCTTGCTCTTTTCGCTTCCTCGATGCTTTCTTCAACTTGGCCTTCAAAATCCTCATTCTTGCTTTGCACACCTTATTTCTCACCAAGTAGTGGTAGGCCATGTGCCTCAACATATTTTTCTCCCTGATGGCCTTCTCTAGCATCATTTCTAGGTGCATATTTTCCCTCTCAAGCCAAGATTCACGATCAACATCAATTTCTTGTTCAAGTGGTGTCAACTTGATTTTCCTCCTCTTGGCAGCTTGCCGGTTTTCTCGTATGTTTTGTAGCTCCATGATGGTTTGTTGATCCTCTAGCTATTTGTTTCTTTGCTCCAGATATTTGATTATCCATTTGGCTCTTTCCAGGTTGAGAAACAAATCATAAATGTCAACTTGTTGTTCCTCAATGATCTCCTTGAGCTTTGGGTTTTGGGAGCCCAAATCGGTGTCATCATCCTGAATAAGAATGAAATCTGTCTCTTGTCCTCCTGAAGGCCCCTCATCATGTAATGACTTCTTACCCTTGTCCTTTACCTGCTTTGTTGTTGAAGGAAACGAGACCCCTTCCACCCCGGGTGGAGATAGTACTTGTTTTGCTGCTGCAAACAATCTACTTGTTCCCTTTTGGTATGTAACAAACACTAGCACACTGGTGGTCTATGTCTCATGCACCTCCTACTGATGTGAAGGCTCTCCTGCCTCATGAAAAATTGATGGGGGAACTTGTGGACCTGTAAAGACCTCATGTGCAATGAAATCCTCCCATGAAATATGGAGTAAACTGAGCTGACGCAAGACCACAATTTTGATGAGTGCAAAGTGATAGATGTTGTTATACTACTGATGAGGAGGTCTCTTTTGCACCAAGGTGGTCATCTTCTCAATATTCTGGAAAATAAAATAGGGGAGATTCATCATTCTCGCCCTAGTGAAGTGCATCAACAGTCTGATGTGGTAAGCATACAGGCGAGAAAATCTGCCCTCACAGCTGAAATATTTAATTATGACTTTCATCAAGGGTGCATATGTGTGCTGAAGGTACCTGAAAGGGAAAACTCTACCAATCTGCTTCTAAAAACCAGCCTTGATGTAAGGCTCATAATGATCTCTATCAACAAACTGCCCCTTATTCCATTGCTCACCTACATTTGGAATACTGGCCGCTTGAGCAATAGTCTCAGGTGTCAAGGTGAATGTCACACCTACCAAAGTGACTTGGCCATTATGAAGATGGAGCACAAATAGTCTGGCAAGCTCATTGTGGTATTTAACTCTTGCCACCATCTCACAAAATTGAAAACAAGATTGATGTTGGAAGCATGTGATAGCAAGAGGACAGGCCAACAGCTCGGCAAGTGAAATAGGCTCCTCTCGGTTATGTTTTCCACTCTTATGAGGCCTCCTTGGTGCATGCATTTCTCTAGAAGAATCACTTACTGTTTCCTCATTTCTGTCATAGGAAGAATCTGATTCCATGTTTGCCAATGTATGAGTTTTCTAAGATGAGTATGAAGAGATTTTATGATTTCAATAGGTTTTTGCTGCCAAAGATATGAATACTTGAGGGACAGTGGGGGAAATGTGTAGAGACTGTGTATGAGAGTTGGGAATGCTGCTGATAGGTTTTTTGGGAATAGAAGGGTTTAAGGGATGATTTTTAGGGTTTGGGAATAGCAATTAGGGTTTGGGGGTATTTGACTAGGGTTTGGGATATTGGGTTTAGGGATATGGGGAATATGGAATGGGACAATATGAATGACAAGGGAGGGAGAGAATGAAGTTAGGGAATGAGGGAATGAGGGAGTGAAAGTGACTGGAGTGGGAATTAGCAGCAAAAAATGCAATATGCAAACCCTAGGTAGTGGTTTTTTCAACAAATTGTGCAAGTAGTGAGGGTTTCAATTTTTTCCTATTGAATCACCATAAACACTAGGAAAACTCATTCATTGGCCATGAGGGAGTGTCAACTTACTTGAACAATGAGGAATTAGTGATTTTGAGCGTTTTGTAGGAAACTGTGGGTGATTTCGGGTGCTGTAGTCCTGTGCATTGCGCCACCTCACAGGTGCGTTGCACATGTTATAAAATTACACTGTAACTTACTGCCTAGTGTGTCGCGTTGATTGGATGCGCCGCGCTCTAACCCAGGTGCACCGCGCCTGCGATTTTCACCCTTTAAACACAAAATCGCTCTTTTGGCTTTTGCAAATGGAAATGCACTTGCTCTCTTCTCTTTGTGGACACAAATGAGCCTCATTTGATTTGAAAAAACTTTATATAACCACGACCTTTAATTTTTCATTCAAGAAAACCCACTCTTCTAATGTTTGGTCATTTCACTTTCTTTCAAAACTCTGTTTTGGCATTTTGCTTGGTTTTTTCCTTTGATGGACTAAATACTTTGGCAATTTGTCTCTTTTGCAGGAACTGAAGTAGCAAAAGCTTAGCAAAGTGACAAGGGCTGCTTCTGAAATTATTACATATGAAAAAATGAAATTACATGAAATTTAGTACATGAAACATAAAAAACTCTGTTTTTCCTCAAAATAGGGTTTTGAGGAAAAATCAATAACTGAGCATGTGATCATTGAAATTATTGCTGCTGAGACTTTATTTGACCTCCTCATGCGCCTGTTGACCATTATTAAGTGTTTTCAAGACCTTATTGATGAAACCCTAGACCTAATGAGACCTAAAACCCTAAAAATGACTTGCAGATTTAAAGACAACAAATAACTGCAGATGATTTAGATGAATGAAAATGGGCCAGCAGGTAAAGAACATGAGGGAAAATGTATACTATGCCCATACCATCAGATGATCCATGATCCTAATGGAATGTAACTGTTCGGATAAGACGCCTAACATGTAATGCAACAAGAGAATTTGATCACTGATGGAGGGATGAAGATACCGACACTAACACTTGGTAGAAGGAAGGTTTGGCATGTAATCCATGGATTTGGATTCCCAAGGTCGACTAGGGGTAGGTAGCGGAGAATAGATGCCTTGCTTCATGATGGTCAGTTTGGCAATGGTGCAGGCAGTGCAGGATATGATGTACTTCCCGACATCCTGTTGAAGATTCGGCCAAAAGAAATACTTCTGCAATACTGCCATTGTTTTCTTGACCCCGAAATTCCTAGCGGCTCGTCTGTAGTGCACTTCCCAAATCATCTTTGCATGCTCACTTGAAGGAACACAAAGGTGTCCTAGGTGGCATAACATAGCATCCTGGAGGTGAAAATTGAGAACTTGTTGACCCTCCAAGAGTGTATGGTATGTGTGGCCGAATTCTGGGTCGCTTTTGTAGAGAAGGACTCAATCAAAAGTATCATGCCCATAAGAGTTGAGCATGGTGGTTAACGCCATGATCAGTGATCGGCTGAGGCAGTCTGAAACATTATTTATGTTGCCCTTCTTGTACTTGATATTCAAATGGAACTGTTGCGGGTATGTGGACCACTTTTTATGGTGATCGCTCTGCAACTTCCCTTGCATCTGTATGAACTAGAGGGGTAGGTGATCTGTGTGGATGACCATTTCCTTCCCCAAAATGTAATGCTTCCATTATCGGCAAGCCTGCATAATGGAATATATATATTTTTCATAAGTGGGATGCTTTCAGACTGTGTCTAAAAGTGTCTCACTACGATATGCCACTGGATGCCCCTGTTGAGTAAGGACTGCCCCAATAACATAGTCAGAGGCATCTATCTTGATCTCAAATGGTTATTGCAAGTTTGTAATGTGAGCACTGATGTAGAGTAGAGGCGATGTTTCAACTCTGTAAATGCCTTATGTTGAGATTTAGACCAAAATAATTTTTCTTTTTCTCCTCCTTTGGTGACTTGACTCAAGGGTGAAGTGATATGAGAGAACCCCAACATGAACCTACAGTAGAAATTGGCAAGACCCAAAAAGTTGCGGAGCTCTATCAGAGTGGTTGGGGTTGACCAATCCCAAATGAATTGGATCTTGGCTGGATCCACATGCACCCCCTGTTCATCAATAATGTATCCCAGATATTGAACCTGGGTCATGCGTTTGACTCTGAAGCCTTCAGCTCGGCCACTAATGGCTTCTTGGCCCGACACTCACTTGTGTTGTGGGTGGAGCTTTTATGGAGCTCCCACCCCTTTCCCGAGTCCTTCTTTCGCTTCACAGTGTTATCCTTTGCTTGTGGATTTGGTGGGTTGTCTTGGTCCATCCCGCCTTAGATTTGTCCTTTTCTATGTGGCTTGGGGTACCTTTTCCTTGCTTCGGATTCACGAATCCAAAGTCTCGCTTCTTCTATTTAACTTCTGCTCAATCTTGACGGCCTATCGGTTCGCCGTGCCAAGCGAGGAGATGTCCAAGAACTCCACCTCACCCTGGATGTATCTGTGTAGGCAGCTTCAGTACTTGAGTACCAAATGTTTCTTAGAATCCTTGATGCCCAACTTCATGCGAAGGGTATGAAAAACATTGGTACACTCTGGCACATCTTGGTCCCTTCCCTACCACTGTGTGGTCCACTTTATGTATTTGTCCTCATAGCTACCAACAGGGTAGTACCGCTCCTTGATGGCCTCCCAGAATGAATTCCAAGTGGGAACAACTGAAAACAATGAGGTCATAATTTCATCCTTCTGCTCACAATAGGTTTTCCACTAGTCCTTGTCGTGGAGGATGGCTTTGAGATGAGAAAAAGTAATCTTTTCCCAGCTAGAAAAATCATGAACAAAAAAATATCCTTCTAGCAGATTCAACCATTTATCTACGATGTCTGCATCTATTTTTCCCTCAAATATGGGAATGTCAAAGTTTACTTATACCTTAAAAGGTGTGGAGCCTCCAGAGTGGATGTTGGATGTGGATGCGTCATCGATGGGCAACCATTGAAGGATCTGGGAAAAGTTATCCATCATTGCGTTCCTTTGTTTCTCGAGGGCCTCCTCAAGCAATATTTTGATAGGATCTCCTATTCCCTCATCTTTATTTTCTTCCCCCATGGGATGCCGTCGAGATTTACGAGGCTCGTCTTGTAAAGATTCGAACAGTTCGAGCCCTAACTCCTTATATTCCGACTTCGTTGGGAACATGCAAAGAAAAATAAAGAAAAAATAGACCCCTCTGATACCATTGATCAGAATTTAAATAGGAACGCAACAAATTACAGATATAACCATAAATACAGAGATGAAACAAAAATAACACTTATTTTCATTAATATAAAATAATGAAATATGCTTACAAACAGAATGGAAATGAGACTAAATCGAGCGATGGTAGCTTATCTCTAAGAAGAGATGTGGTGGCTACATGCCTCTAAACGAAGTTACAATGAGGCTCAAGGGCCTTTTATTATTGAACAATAAGAGAAAACCCTAAACAACCAAAACCCTAACCCGAGGAGATGTAATGCTAAGGGTTTATGGGCCCCGTTGAGGTTAGTTGGGTAGCCAACTTCCTGGGGTCGTAACTTGGTCATACTATCTCCATTTGATGCGCATGATACCTCATTGGGAAAAAAACAAACAAACAAACATTAAAAAAAAGAGAAAAAAAGAAGATAAAAAGATAAAAAGATAAAAACAAAACAAAACAAAAAAACAAAACAAAAAACAAAAAAACAAAACAAAAATGAAAGAACAATGGTGAGGGTCCAAGTAGAATAGGCAGGTGGCCACCAATATCCATCTGGATTAGTTCCCAAGTATTTTTGTATTTTTCATTTAATGCGATAGGAAGTAGGTATTTTTAGAAATGTTGATATTCTTATTGAATTTATAGAAACTTCAATCAATAGAGTGGCTAAGGAACATACGATGACACTCAAAATTTAGAAGCCAAGGACATCGATCGTACTTTCTTTAGAGGAGGATATTCCCTATGGTCTTTTCTATGGTGTAAGAGAAGGTCATCCTCCTATCTATGGGGTCAGTGTGGTCTTGTTCCTTTCTTACTCTCATTATTTTTATGTTAGATATGTCATGGGTAGGTGTTGGTAGGGTCCCCCTAGGTCAAAGTTTTGTAAAGAACTCGCATTTTGAGGAGTGGAAAGCACTTCCATAGTGTTTTAGGAGTCATAGGGGATTTAAGGCGGGTCAAAGCCCCTTATTTTGTAAATGGATGGGATTAGTTTGAATGTTTTAAGTTCCGCCCATGGTTTGCAGACCATGGTATTGTAAGGGAAAAGGATATATAAAGGGTTGTCTTAGTAAGTCAAAGGCATTCATCATATTTGGATCGTTTGAGTATGTATTATTATATTTTTATTTGTTAGAGCAAAGCGGAAGGCTCTTGTATTTGTGTGCACGAAGACCTTGGTAAGTGTGTAGCCATGTGCGCAGGCCCCTACAGCTATGCGCACAAGGTAAGAAGATTGTAACTGTGAAGATCTAAAGTTAATACTGAATATTTTGAAGAAAAATATGTGTGCTTACTGTTTGTAATTTACTTTATGCAATTATTTTTTACTTTTATGTTGGGCAATAAAGATAAGATCAGAATTCATAGTTAAATACAGTTACAGTTAATTATAGTTAAGATCCATTGATTTATGCACAATAGATAGAGTTTAGACCTACAAGTAGTTTTTCTGTGTGAATAAATCAGATTTGGTATAATACTAAGGAAGATCATGTAGCGCAGAAATAGATCTAAGACTAAGACAAGATCCACACTCCTTATCCTTCTAGATGCAGAAACCTAGTTCCAGCATCCCCCAATATCGCCTCGGGTGAGACTACGGTTTGTGCAAGTAGAGCGTTGCCGAAAGGGCCGGTGGTATAGGGTTTTGTTGGTTAGCGCAACTAACTCTGAACCTGGGTCTAAGCCCCTCAAGCCAAAAAATGGTTCCGTTGTTGCACTTCCCTATGAAGGAGAAAACCCTGCCAACGCATTCGTCGGAAAATCTCAGGAGAAAAGGTTGGCTGAGATGATGAAGAAGGAGTATAATATGATCAAGAAGTTTAGGGGATTTCTCATCAACTCCATTAATGATCTGGGTGTGCACTTTTCCACACACATTTTGGCTGGGAAAATAATGAGAAAGTATCAGGCGGAAGAGGTATCCGTGCCAGTCGTATCATTGGTTGCGTAGTGCAGCAAGGGCTTCTAGTTTAACTGAGCAGGATATTTGTGCTAGGAATTTTTGGATGACTATTGGGAGGCACAAGAAGAGGGAAAGTGATTCCACTACACATGGTTATTTTTCTTAATAGCATTGACAACATGGAGAACAATGGAGGAGTGACAATCCCCAATGTGGACCCATATATCTACGAGGATGTGAGGTTTACCTCACTGTGGGATCCCAAGGAGCCGACCCATGTTATAGAGAACAAAATGTTCTGGGTCTTGGTTGAGATGGAGTTGTGCACCATGATCAGCCAAAAGTTGTGGCTATCACCATTTTTGTTTGAACATGTTGTAGCGGCTATAACCACCCTCCAAACTTTTTCTTTAGCTTCGTTTGGAGCCTCCTGACCAACCATCCTCAACAACATGTTTTACACTGTCAAGTACATGAGCTTCAGTGGTTTTCAAGCAACATGATAGCCTGTGCATGATATCTTGTTGCGTTCCCCTCAAAGGCTACTTCCCTGGACCTGGTCCAGCGGCTGGTTAAGCATCTCCCTCAATAAATTGCGCAATTCTGGAGGGGAACTAGTCTTCCCTCCAAAAATTGTGCAAATATGACTAATAGCCTGCTAGGCTCAGAAATTGCGCAATCCTGTCAATCAACCTTCCCTGAGAAAACTACGCAATCTGACCCAATAAGACTGCTCAACCCATAAATTGTGTAATTCTGGGCAGCAGTCAGCTGCTCCTCCCAAAAATTGTGCAATCCATTTGGGAAGCTAGCCCAACTCCCTCCCAGAAATTGCGCAATCCGTTTGGGCAGCTAACCCAACTCCCTCCTATAAATGCGCAAATTTCTCCCTTAGGAAAGCAGGTTGTTGCATGTGCCATCAAGTTGACTGGTTCCACCTGGGACTGAGAAAACTTGACTTGTATGCATGGGTTTTATTTTCCCAAAATAGAGAAAAGAAACATGAAAAAAACATCCCTAGATTTTAGGGATCTATTTTTAACAGTTGGAGGTTACATGCAAAGATCGTTTTAGAAACCCTCCTCCAAGTGTCACTTTTTCCTAGAT
Organism: Pinus tabuliformis; assembly: GCA_031772625.1. Taxonomy (NCBI): domain Eukaryota; kingdom Viridiplantae; phylum Streptophyta; class Pinopsida; order Pinales; family Pinaceae; genus Pinus; species Pinus tabuliformis. The sequence continues at coordinate 1,647,333,578 of CM062818.1, read as the reverse complement.
TTGTGGCATGCGCGTCAAGCTTCAAACTTATTTATTCGATGCTTCAGAGCTCACTTATTCACATCGATCTTGGAGATATAACATCCCACAACACATCCAAGAGTCTTCGACACATCCAACTCAGTTATTTCCAGGTAAATCTGCGTAACTTGTGTTTTGCAAAATTTCTGTCACTTTTTGTGTTTTGGCTTGTGTGAGTGTTGTCTGATTGATTTATGTGAATTCTTGTTGTCGTTTGCATACATACTATCTTGTACTAGCATCGCTTCAGTTTTCATTAGCATCTCACTGTTGTTGCATGCATGACACTATTTTGCACGAATAGTGAGTCATTCAGTGACTCACTTACAACACATGCATGTTTTCTCATTTTCTGAATCTTGCATTCACTATATGCATGTGCAATCATTCACTCCTGCCTACACTCAGTATCACCAAGCATTCATATCCACATTTTCTTTCAGTTACCCGTCAGCGGGTCTGGGCAGCCTTGGCCTGGACTCTCCCTCACCAAGACAACATTGTGCAATCTTGAGAGGGAAGGTTCTTCCTTCCTCCCAAAAAATGCGCATTTATGGCTAGTGACTGTCCTCCAGTCTTTCATTGTGCAATTCTGAGAGGCAGTGAATGATGGCCCAGAAAATTATGTAATACAGTCCATGGGCATTCAACCCTTTTCCAACTGAAATTGCGCATTGTGCAATCCCAGAAGCCAATCTGGATTGCGCATTGCACAATTCCAGTAGCCAGCCAACCTAAAGATATTCTGGACTTCCTTTTGCGCAGTTCTGGCAGCCAATCTCTCGCCCTCTTGGGAAAAATTTCGCAATCCTTACCAGTCCATCCCCAAGGATGTTGCATGTCGTTCCTCAAGTTTGTTTTGGTTTTAGCTATTTTCCATGCATGTCGTTATGTCTCCAAATCTAGTAAGTGTTCTTTCGCATCTCAGCAGTTCAGGATCAATGGCCTCCAAGAGAGAAGGATCAAAGGACATCGACGGAAGTGCAACTGGAGCAGTAGTTAAGTGAGTGTCTACAAGTTTGTCGATCTACGAAGACGCCAAGATGATTGTAGACAAGGACATCAAGATGAAATGGAAAGAGGTCAACGATGCATTTGCAGGCCCATTTGGGGAAGACCTCGAATATCACCAAGTCTATGTGAACATACACAAGTCCGCCTTCTACCAGTTTGCATTCAGGTATCTCTTGTTCCCATGTGCAGACATGATACATTGGATCGTCTCGCACACTGATCCTGAGACGATGACATTGAGCAGTGTCGGTGGGATGGAGATTGCTACCTTCAGGGCACAGTATTATGAACATATGTACCATATGTCAAAGCTAGTGATCACCATGGAGACACCCTTCAGCATACCCGGTAGTAATGCCAACTCCAGGGATATCTTGAAGAACTGGGTGAAGGAGACAACCAAATTCAGGATGACACCCAACCAGGTTTACAAGACGAAGATACTGTGGAAAGTGTATCAATACTTGGTCATCTTTGCATGTTGTTGTAGAATTCTTCTACAAATCAGCTAGCTCTGATACCATGTAGAAATTTCACCTGTAGAACAAATCGATATATGCAATGTCCTAAAGCATAATAATTGTTCTACTTCTACAAAACATTAAGCGGAAGCATAATCGAAATCATGAGCAACATCAAGTAAAAACATGCATAACTGATCAAGAGAATTAATCACACATAACACAAGATATATCTAGGGGAAAGCACCAGCATAAAACCCCAACCATGTATTATCAATCAAGTGGAAATCCTCTTCACAATACAAAAAGAATCAGCTCAATATCCATCCTGCTCTCTCTGTAATTAGAAGATCCTGATGATCTTCAATCAGAAGATATGAAGATATGTCTCATCAACCACCCAAGCCCTGTTTATATAGGCTTTCTCTATGGTCCTTACGTAGTTTTCTTAGGAAATAATAGCAAAAGCATATGCTATTAATTCCAACATACCAAAAACAACCAATGGTCCAACTACGTATTCCTTGAGAACACTAGTTCCTCAACCATGCAAAAACTACTTACTAGAAATAGTTAAGCATCTGATAGTACACTGTCCCACATCTGATCTCAACTGGGTCTCTAACAGAACTGACATGCAACAGTTACCCATGAGTGAATCCTCAGTTATCTAAAATAATAGTTGTCACATGCATGCAAGCATTAACAAACTATATTTTATTATTTTAACTTGTTAAAATAATCTAGCTAGACTTGACTAGTTAGAACTAAGTCAACTGATTCTCTCATTATAGAACTCATGCTTATTCCCTCAATCAGTGGAGGAAATTAAGGATAAATTCCTCAATCAGTGGGACAACTCATGTGCATGCTCACAAAGACTTCAAATTCGAATTTCCTTAACTAATTAACTCAACTGAATTAATTAATTAACATTTCCAACTGCTGTTAAGACCAAAATTAATTTTACTTCCTATAAATAGACTAGGGACTGCTATAAATAGGAAGGGACCCATAAATGCTATTTTTAGAACTTTCTATATTTAGCAGTTTCACCTCTCACCCAATGTGGCCAATGACCTCACTGGCCAAACTGCTATTTTTAGACATACTATTTTTAGCAGGTCTATTTTTAGCACATTCTAAATTTAACATTTCTTGTTGCACATTTTTCAACACTCCCTCTCAACAAGAAAGGCTTCCTCTCGAACCTGATCCTGTAACTCTGGAATGTTCTGAATGCAACACATCTACTCTGTCCACTTCCTCCAACAACACTTGGAACAAAAACACTCCCAACTGACCACTCTGTTGGGCTAGGAACATACTCTGATGCTAAAGCTCTACTTGCTGATGATAAGTTATCCCTTTCTGACATCTGTGCTACTGCAACATCTCAATGCATCTCACACCATTGCACACCTCTCTGTGCCACCTAGCACTCTGCAAAACAGTTGCGCCTCTCGCATTGCTGCAGCCTGCTAGCTATGCGCTGTCCTGGGATTCCCTACACTGTCGCTCTCTCTGCCACTCCATCCGCATCTGTATCTACCCAATCAGTCAGTTCTTGCTACTCCACATCGGGGCTCCCGTAGCAAGGTCTCATCCAAGAGGTTAGGTACCTCAAGGTTCCTGCCCCTCCTCTACATGTGTAGGGACAATCACTCTACATCACCCCACCTCCTACCTGGAGGTATGGCTACATGTGATCCCTTTGCCTACCTGGCTCGAAGTTTCCCCCTACTGGAGGTCTCTACATGTGTAGATGTCTCTACTTGATCTCCACTCAACTTCCCCTGTTGTGGCTGCTCCACAACCTCCTGAAGCTGCTGCACCAATCGTGGCTCCTCCACAATTGTCCGAGACTTCTTCTGGTGCTGCATGTTGAGAGGTAATTTACTCTCCCTCTCAACCACCAAGTCTCCATCAGTTGCCTTGTTGCCCAAGGCTTTGCATGCATCTTGAACCTCAAGAGCATATAGGTTCTTGACTCGTGAGCCATTCTGCTTCACCTGTCTAGTGATGATGTGTCTAAGGAAAACCTTTCCCTTACTGAAGACTACATCATAGCCTTTGTCTTCCAGCATCGTGATCGACACCAAGTTTCTCTTCAGTCCTAGTACATACTTGACATCGGTCAAGGTAAGGCAAGATTCGTGCTCCCTCTGAAAAATAACCATGCCTACACCTGAGACACTATACTTCTCATCATTACCCATCATTATGAGTATCTGGAGATCTTTCTCCTCCAAAGTACTAAACAAACTCTTGCCACTGGTCATGTGGAAAGAAGCTCCACTATCAAGAAACCAACCACTTCCCACCATGGATGAAACCATGCATGCGAAGAGTGTGAAATCCAACTCAAACTCTGAAGCAAGTGCCTCACCTTCAGATCCTTTCCTGGATCCCTTCTTGGATTTCCTCTGTGGACAATTTGCAGCATAATGGCCCACCTCATGACAATGAAAGCATCACACTTTCGATTTTTCAACCTTCTTCCGATCATTGGAAGAACTGGATTCGGAAAGAGAAACCTTCTCCTTCCCCTTCTTTGCCTTACTCACTAAGGAACAGTTCTCCTCATCATGCATGGATGAGGAACTGTCTCTGGTGCTCCGTCTAATCTCCTCCTGCATCAAATCTGACCATAGTCGTTCCTAATCTGGTAGTTTCTCCCTTCCATTCACTGAGTCTTGGTAGCTATGCCAGCTCTTAGGAAGGCCAAGGAGTGCTAGACTCACCATATCCTCATACGATGTCACGACCCCTACACTTGCAAGCTCATCCGTGCATGTGATGAGCTTGGTCAGATGCATAGAGATCGTCTCATCCCTTTCACACTTGATCTTTCAAAGTTTGTCCTTCACTGCCAGCTTCCTCTGATCACTGCTATTCTGATATAAATCTTTCAATGTTTTCCACATTTAATGTGGAGTCTCCTTCCCATGGAGGCTCGAAACAATGTGATCTCGCACTCCCTCCAAGAGAATTCTCCTAGCTCTAGCCACACACTTCCTCCATTCCACCTGCTCAGTCTTGTCAGTAGGCTTAGGAATTTCTTGATCAATGAAATCCTTAAGACCATTATCTTCCAAAACTGCCTCCATGCAATCCTTCCAAGCTATATAGTTTGAGTTGCCATCAAGGGCATACTCAAGCCTCAAACCATAGAACGCCATCGATGAAATAGATGTGATAAGAACTTGAGATCTATATCCCAAATAATAAACTTCAAATTTCTCCTGCTAGTATACTGTTCTTTCTTGATCACCTGTGCTCTGATACCATGTAGAATTTTTCTACAAATCAGCTAGCTCTGATACCATATATAAATTTCACATGTAGAACAAATCGATATATGCAATGTCCTAAAGCATAATACTTGTTCTACTTCTACAAAACATTAAGCGGAAGCATAATCGAAATCATGAGCAACATCAAGTAGAAACATGCATAACTAATCAAGAGAATTAATCACACATAACACAAGATATATCCAGGGGAAAGCACCATCATAAAACCCCAGCCATGTATTATCAATCAAGTGGAAATCCTCTTCAAAATACAAAAAGAATCAGCTCAATAGCTATCCTGCTCTCTCTGTAATCAGAATATCCTAATGATCTTCAATCAGAAGATACGAAGATATGTCTCATCAACCACCCAAGCCCTGTTTATATAGGCTTTCCCTATGATCCTTACATATTTTTCTTAGGAAATGATAGCAAAAGCATATGCTATTAATTCTAACATACCAAAAACAACCAATGGTCCAACTACGTCTTCCTTGAGAACACTAGTTCCTCAACCATGCAAAAACTACTTACTAGAAATAGTTAAGCATCTGATAGTACACTGTCCCACATCTGATCTCAACTAGGTCTCTAACAGAACTGACATGCAACAGTTACCCATGAGTGAATCCTCAGTTATCTAAAATAATAGTTGTCACATGCATGCAAGCATTAACAAACTATATTTTATTATTTTAACTTGTTAAAATAATCTAGCTAGACTTGACTAGTTAGAACTAAGTCAACTGATTCTCTCATTATAGAACTCATGCTTATTCCCTCAATCAGTGGAGGAAATTAAGGATAAATTCCTCAATCAGTGGGACAACTCATGTGCATGCTCACAAAGACTTCAAATTTGAATTTCCTTAACTAATTAACTCAACTGAATTAATTAATTAATATTTCCAACTGCTGTTAAGACTAAAATTAATTTTACTTCCTATAAATAGACTAGGGACTGCTATAAATAGGAAGGGACCCATAAATGCTATTTTTAGAAATTTCTATTTTTAGCAGTTTCACCTCTCACCCAATGTGGCCAATGACCTCACTGGCCAAACTGCTATTTTTAGCAAGTCTTTTTAGCACATTCTAAATTTAACATTTCTTGTTGCACATTTTTCAACAGTCACTTGTATGGCCAAGAGAGCATGAAAGCCTTCCTACAGAGGTGGGTGATCGCTTTGGACCAACTTTCCAGTGAAGGCAAAGCATGCAACTATTCTCACATGTTGGCTCACAGGATGAAGGAACAATTAACAAGATCTCGACAGTTGCCCAAAGGTCAGCAAGCAGAAATGTACATGTCCGCCTACATCTTGGATGCAATATGTGCCCATCAGGAGTTCCCAGGCTTGAAGTGGGCATGGACATCGACATAGACCTATGTGAACACTTACTGTAAAATTTTGCTCGAATGCATCTTCAGAGGAGTTATCACACAATTGTCATATCATTTTGTCACCCCGATGTACAAGATGATATTTGAACAAGATCCACCTTGCATGTCGAAGGTAGAAATGGAGGCACTGATCAGCATAATGAATTGGTATGCCTAACCCTCTGACACCTTCATACGGATGTACAACGCAGAGAAGCGTCTTCATGTTTTGTTGAAGTTTTCCTTGGACAAGATCGTCATGAAAGAAGTATCATACCACATCTGGGCAGGACTATCAGCTAGGATTCACCGAAAGAAGAAAGCACCTTGGCCTGCTCTTCCGTTGCAGATCGGGTTATACAAGATAAAAAATTTCAATCATGTGGATGTTGAAGTAGAGGAGATCAAGAAATATCCATTCGACGCATCAAGCTTCAATCTGTATGACCTGCATTGTTTTGTAACAGACCTCTGCGCGAGAGTATAGTTTCAATGGATCCACGGGGCGTGTCATTGGGCAGAGGAGGACCCATGGAGATATTGTCATAGCTTCTCAAGGCCCAGTGAACTGGTCAACATTGCTATGGAATGGTTAGCGAAGCAACATCCAGGAGAGCACCAGCAGTAGCGACAATAGAGGTCAACATACCAACGTGCGACAAAGGCAAGAGGAATATTGTCAATAATGCGGAGGCAAAACAAAGTTGCAAGTTCATAGTAGACCCAATTGTGCAAAAAGCAGCTTTGTCAATAGATGTGAAGAGGTAATAGCATGATAGGAGGAATGTGCAAAGGTAGAGAGAAAAACGGAGAATGGATGAAACAAAGAAGAAGTTTCATGAGTTGAAGGAGCAACTCCAGAAGAAACAGGAGTTGCACAGACAAGAGAAGGAAGTGCATAAATAAAAAGTACAATAGGGGGTGAAACATGTACAAACAAATGAGACTGCGCCCGTACAGGTAGTAGACTCATTAGAACAACTAGCACCAAGTAGACAGGGTGAGCAGCCATAGCAGCAGGACTTTGCTCAAGAGATAGAACAAGCACTTGAACATATGGATACGAATATGGAGCAGAAAGAGTTAGAACAAGATATCAACCTCATGCCTTATCATCAAGAGGTTGACCCACCAACTTCAGTGGATCCAGAAGCAGAGCAAGTCCCAAGCGACCAAGGAGACACTAAGATCCTTGGAGACAATTTAGAAGGAGAGATGCACAACATATCATTTGACGAGTCATAGAATAGAGTTGTGCAATCTCGCAGAGTGTATAATCCCGATGACAACACATATCCTGTGCAAATTTAGGAACAAGTGATCATGTTAGACGTACGCAAGCATCCAACAGCATTGGCCAATGCTACCATAGCATATGTCAAAGCCACTATCTCGAGTGTTTGCTTCTTGATAGCTGAGAACGAGCGAATGTCTAAGGAGTTATAGATGGTCAAGCAGCGAGGAGAACTGGTTACAGCATCTGCCCGATCAGAGTTGAAGAAGGAAATACTGGATGAGGTATTGTCCCTTGAGACATTCATGCGGGCGTTGTATTCCAAGTTTCATACTGTGCGTAAGGTAGTTGTCCATCTCAACGGTTGGCAGTAGTGATGTGCTAGGAGAGAACGTATCTTGTCAAACATGCATACTGCTGTTGACTACATGCAAACATGGACAATGAGATACAAGGGAGCCTCGTTACACTTTCCTAAGATGATGAATCCTAGAGCGATCGAGCTGAAGTCACGCATCAGGAGTCAGATCCAGAACTATGAAGATCTCCTGCAGCTCATCACTAGTTTGTAGGCTTCCCATGCATGGGGATTCAGGCGTATGGATGTTGTTGTGCACGCAATTGTTATCCCATCTATTGGGACACTCACCAAGGCAAAGATAAAGGCACAAGTCCGACTGGAGCTTGACTCATACTTTGACGAGTTGATGCGCATAGCCACTAGCCCAGACTTGGTGATTAGTGCAAACATCATGCATCAGTATGTTGCTGGTCCGATTGCACTCAAGAAAATGATGCACATGTTATCAAACGAGTTGGATAGAGGAGCCAGAGAAGTGTACTCGGATGCAATGTAGGCAAGAGTTTGTTTCCAGAAACATGTCACCGCAGAGTACATGGACACCATCGTGGACTACCAAGCATGGCATCAGTTCGCTACTGTCGACCACCCTGAGGATTTTGAAGAGTTGGTCTTCCCACATTTGTTTGAGTCATAGTGATATCTTTCATGGCTTTCTCAAGCCCATTTTGTCTCGCATGGGTACATGTGCATATTGTATGTAATGTCTTGTCAAGTGGAAGTTCAAGTGTCGATAGTTGGATGTAATAGTCATAGAGTAGATGAAGAGCCATGAGGGTAGATGAATAATCACAAAGGGGAATGTTAAGGGTCACCCCCCACCATTTTCTATAAATAGAACCTCATAACTCATTGTAGAGGATTTTGGTCAGCCAAGCTTCCAATAGGAGTATCTTAGAGAGATCTTGGAGAATATTGTAATGAGCCTTGGCTTCTCCATTGTGCAGAGCTAGTATATCTCTTTGGACGAGCAGGTGGTAGTGACTGTAACATTGTAATGTTCCGATGTCGGAATTAGTGGTTGGTCATCGTTGTATTGTATGACTGGAACTTACACTTCTTAGTATAACAGATCCAGCACGTTTCATGCATATGTCGTATTGTATTTCAGCTAGCTTGTTTACTCTAAATGATATATGTATCTGTTTGCTTACACATGCATGTGTAGCTATTTTTTGTATATGTATGTATGAATCTTACTGAAATGTGTTGATGGTTTAACCATCACTTTGGATTTCTAGCTTACTTGCCTTCCATGTTGTGATGCATCTTTGTTGTGTGTTCCCTTCTTAACTTTGTGCTTTCATAGGTTTCCAAGGGGTGCACTCACCTCACCCTTAGTGTGTTAGAACTGCTCATGCATCGTCCTTGACTTGCTGCATATGTAACACCCTTTCTACCAACAGGGACATCTTACTTTCCTCCGTGCAAAACTATTATCAAGGCGATACCGTATGACCCACTGTTGGGACTCCTACACCAAACAGTTTGAGGTCTAGTTGGGACTTCTTACCAGGGAGATCCCATGACATGTTGGTAGGTCCTGCACCATCAACAAAATAATATAAAGTGATTGTAGACTTTAAGGCAGACTTACACTATGTACACATCTGCACCAAGAAAACCTTGGAGGAATTATGGTTTGAGCTACAATTTTTTGTCATTGATGATGACTTCACACAAGTGATGATCAACTGGCCAAGTGATTGGATAACTCTAGCAACAAAAGGAACAGAGAAAGAAAAAGAAGGCACCAGTCGAACATCGACAAATGTTTAAGGTGTGCGGACTAAGAAGCAGCCAACCAAGAGGGGCAACTAGAAGGGCCAAAAGAAGGTGACTGAGAAAGCCACAATCAAGCTAGAGAAGGATACTGCTCTAGGGATAGAGTGCACAGTCGAGCAGGAAGAAGAGGCCATCAGAGGCAGTGATTAGGATGGTGAAGACCCTTTTGTTGATACTGAGGAGGTGGATTCCCCTTTCATTGTTAAAAGGTGGAAATCAAGTGTTGAAGGCACACGAAAGAAGAAAAATCCAGATAGATCCACTAGCACAGAACGGATGGTCATCACTAAGGGGGACATCAACGAGATATGAGACATAGTTCAAGCTGTGACAGAGGACTTGTGGGGAAACATTGAAGACTAGTACAAAGTATTTTTGACAGAGGTCCAACGGGGGCCTCAAGAAGATTGAAGTTTAGGTGAGCGCAGTTCAAGCGAGCGTGGAACCATTTAGTAAAAATACAATAATCACATCTAAGCTCTAGGTTGTGAAACTAACAGGGCGATATCTACATTTTGAGACAACTAAAGACCAAGAGTGCACACAACACTGGAAAAATCTGAGTCTCAACCTTGCGTCATTGCCTATTCAGACATTGCACGAGTTACATTAGGGAGTCACTCACGAAATGAAGGTATGAGAACAACAAGCTCTATTGGTGATTAAAGAAGTTAAAGATGACAACTGACAGATGTTCGAGACCAAGAATCAGGCCATCATGGAGCGTGATGAGGCAGTTGCGCACATGAAGCAACTAGAAGTGGCCATCACCAAAGCATGCAGTGAGCTACCAAAGCTCCAGATCTAGACAAAGGTAGCACCAGAAGAGAAGATTTAGAATCTTGCGGAAGTAGTAAAAGACTCCAAGGCACAAGTTGACAAAGTGAAATTTGAGTTAGAAATGCAGATTGTGGAGTTGCAGATGAAGCTACAACCGACAACTCCCCCAGAGGTTCGCGAACAACACGCAACGAACATTAAGGATGTTATGGAAGATATAACAACTACAATCAAGTACTAAAGTTAGATCTTTGAATACATTATGGAGATATGGACCTTGCTGCAAGAGGACCCACATGTCCAAAAGATTCAAGTAGAGATATGTGAAACACAAATTTTTTTATGAAATCAAAGTGACAGCATAGACCTTAGCACTTGTGCAATAGTTTTCTTGTCTCCAGGAGGCAAAATTTTTGCAGAGCTAGATTGATGAGTTATGGAAAAAAGAGCAAATCATTTTAGAATGGATGCAACCATGGGTCGAAGAAGCCATTCAGCTCTCAGAGACAGTGGAGAGAAAGCTAAAGAACATAAGGCAGACGCAAAGAACCATCGGTTTGGAAACAATAGGGTTGATGATAGAAAATATGGTAGAGGAAGTACGATAGGCATCCATGCAGTGCGCAGAGACACTTCAACCGTTGAATAATGCATACAACAGTCTCAAAGAAAATATTTAGGACATTCCATTTCAGTGACTCGGGACGAGTCACATCTTTGTGTTGGGGGCTTGTTGGGTAGGGTCCCCTTAGGTCAAATTTTTGTGAAAGTTTTGTAAAGAACCCACATTTTGAGGAGCAGAAAGCACTTCATGCAGTGTTTTAGGAGTCATAGGGGATTTAGGGCGGGTCAAAGCCCCTTATTTTGTAAAGGGATGGGATTAATTTGAATGTTTTAAGTTCTGCCCATGGTTTGTGGACCATGGTATTGTAAGGGAAAAGGATATATAAAGGGTTATCTTCGTAAGTCAAATGCATTCATCATATTTGGATCGTTTGGGTCTATATTGTTATATCTTTTGTGTTAGATTGAAGGGGAAAGATCCTGCAGTTGTGTGCCCGAAGACCTTGGTAAGTCTGCAGCTGTGTGCTTAGGCCCTTGCAGCTATGTACGCAGGGTAAGAAGATTGTAACTGTGAAGATCTGAAGTTAATAAAGAATATTTTGAAGGCAAATTTGTGTGCTTACCATTTGTACTTTACTTTATGTGATTATTGCTTAATTTTGTGTTGCACAATAAAGATAAGATCAAAATTCATAGCTGAATATAGTTACAATTAATTACAGTTAAGATCCATTGATTTATGCATAGTAGATAGAGTTTAGACCCGTGAGTAGCATTTTTGTATGAATAAATCATATCGATATAATACTTAGTAAGATCGCGTAGCTCATAAATAGATCTAAGACTGAGACAAGATCCAGATTCATCCTTTTGGATGTGGAAACTTGGTTCCAACATCCCTCAATATCGCCTCGGGTGAGACTGCGGTCTACCCGACCAGAGTGTTGTCGAAAGGACTGGTGGTATAGGGTTTTGTTGGTTAGCGCATCTAACTCTGAACCTAGGTCTAAGCCCCTCAAGCCAACAGTAGGGGATCTAATAACAAGGTAAAATGCACGACTCTTTGAACTTTGTTTAAGGTAGTGAAAGAGAAGGAATCAAGAAGATTTATGTCTTGGGTGATTCTTAGCTTGTCATTAAATGAGATTCTAAGAGTATTTTAGTGGAAATTTTGTGTCTTGTCTTTTTACTAAAGATTATTCAAGAGTCCTTCATGTCTTTGGATTCATTTTTTTTCAAGCACATTTACGGGGAATTAAATTGAAAATGTGATGAAATTATAAATAAATAAATTTAAAGATGATTATATTTTGTTTATATGCTTAATGTTATTTATTTTTTATTTCTTTAAATTTTGTTTTTTAAGTTTAATTAAAAAGGGTTTTAACCACTTTTCCCCTAAATTTGTTATTAAATATAAAATTCCATTTTGTAATTTATATTTGTAAGAATGATTAATTTTTTTTTAATATATTAATGTTTTTATAAGATATAAGTTAGAAATATTTTTATTACAAAAATTGAAGAAATATTTTTCCATTGTTGAAGGGAGAAAATTAGTATCAAAGAAGATAACTCTAAATGAAAGAAAAATGTAAGATCATATCTAAAAACAATACTATTTGATTACAATTATCAATTATGAATTGAATTAAATAAAATAAGAAATGGTATTATTAAATTACAATTATCAATCACAACTATTTAAAAACAATATTTTGCATATTTGGGATGTATGATATTTTAAATGAACTAAAAACATAATGATATTTTAAAAAGGATATATAAAATTCTTATTATTGTTTAAAATATTATTTTCTTATGTTCTTTTATCATAAAATTAAAAAAATAATAATAATAAAGGAAAAAATGCGAATGCAAAAATAAAACAAACACTTTTAATAAAATATGAAAAATAAGGCCAAAAACAACATTAAAAAAAAAGTAGATAATTTATAGCTAAAAAATTTAAAATGTCAAAATACTACCTTTGAAAAAAAAAGTGTTAGTATTAGCACCATTTTTTGAAATAGCAATAAAAACAACTACTAAATACTACTTCTAAAAAATGAGAACCATTTAGGTCATGTTGATAACTATGTTGCTCCACTTATATAGTCAACTGCTTTGTCTGGATCTAAGACATTAACCATTTGATTTTTGTTGCAAATTTGTTTTAGATCACACCTTCCCATCAAGAGGATTTTGGTCTCCAAAATCTTATCGACAAAGAATATGGAAGCACAAGGCCTCCACTTGTCTCCCCAAGTATGCTACTCCACTATATATTAAGGAAATTTGATTCTTGTTTGTATCTATCAATATCTTTGTTTGCGTTTGTTTTATTTGTTAATGGAGTTATTCTTCCTCTCCCATTATGTTTTTATATGAGGTAGGCTTTACCACCTTTAACCAAGAACTATTTGTCCTCTTTATTGTTGAAAGTCACGTCACTATCCCATAAGTAAAGGCCACCAAGCATAATTTCACATGCATCTAGTGACAAAACTTTAAATTCCACTTCAATGGCGCAATCAACATGAATGACAAATATATTTTTGCATTTCTTGGTGATTCTTATGGTCGAACTATCTAGCTTCCAACCCAATAAGCATGGTTGTACTAAATCATAAGTTTGTAAGCCAAAATCATCTATAAAGGATTTAATAATCAAATTACATTGATAACTCTTTTCAAAAAACTCATTTACCTTGCCCTTCGGGTAGTCTCAATTGATAATGGTAGCGTTATGAATTATTATGCTAAATATGTTATCCAAGGTTCAAATCCCCCTTATTTAGTCCATGAGGCATGTGTTGGGGGGCATGTAGTTTCACTTAGAGGTAATAGTGGTAGTGGTTGGAATCTTGTGTCACATGAATATGAGATTGACATAGTTGTTGATACCTCTAGTCACAAAAAAGCATTTGCCTTTTAGTCCTTCATTTGAACTTTGATTAAAATAGTATATTTATGCCTCAATTTGTTTTTTTTCCCTTTTGTGTTATTGCTACAATCTTTTGCTTTTGGTTTTTCTAGTCTCCTCTCAACCCTTCTATTACCCCCCCTTTTTGAAATCAAATTGAATGTAGAGAGATTTTTTACTAGTTTCATCTATGCTTTTCACACTAAAATATTTTCATACCCTTTAGATATGGATTAGTTGTCCTCCAAGTTACTTCACCACTACCCTAGGTTCTTCTAAGGAGGTGCCCACCCTCATGGTCCACTTCTAGAATTTGGTCAATGTAGGTTTTAACCCCGTACAGAAATTACTTGCATACGAATTTTAAAACACAGAAAATAAACAATGCGAGAGCATAACACATAAAACACATATACACAAAGATTTTCCCTTGGATCCCAAAACCAGGACTACCAACTTGATTTTTCATTATGTTCCTTTCAATGTTACAATACATATTTATACATGCTAAAGCATCTAATACCATGGACTGAAAACCATCATGTCCAAAACCATGGACCGAAAACCATCGCGTCCAAAACCATGCGTGAAAATCATGCACAAAACCATAGGTGGGTCCACCCAACCTAACATAGGGTCCAAAACCAAAATTTTCCAAGGCGCTACCCCGAACCCCATAGAGTGCAGTTACCTACACCCCTCAAACCCCATGTGACCCCCCCCCACTACGCAATCGACACAACCAACGGGGAGCTTCGCCCCCCTTCTAACCCCCGGTTAACTACGTGGGCCATTCATGGAAAGAATATAACACAACCCAACATTATCCCACTTGTTGTTTTCTTTCCACAGGGGGCCACAAGAGAGCTTAGTCATTTATCCAGCCCTGCAATGCCCATTGTTTCTCCAAACCAAGAGAGCTTCTCAGAGCTCACATATTTTGTCAATGCATCTATAGTATTCTTCAAAGTGTCCACCTTTACCAGCAACACCTTTTTGTCTTCTATCATATCCCTCACAAAGTGATACTAAACATCAATATGCTTTGTTTTGAATGATATGCAGGGTTCATTGCCAATAAAATTTCACTTTGGCTGTCACAGTCTATCCTTATAGCTCCCTGTACTAACCCCATACTTGAACACAATCTCTGCAACCAAAATGCTTCCTTGCTTGCATGAGTGGCTGCCATGTATTCTACCTCTGTAGTTGATAGTGCCACTACAGATTGTTTCTTACTCATCCAACTGACTGCACCTCACAATAGGTTAAACACATACACACTAGTAGATCTTCTTTGATCTAGATCTCCAGCCCTGTCTGCATCAACAAAGCCACTTTGTCCAATCCTGGTCTTCCTTGGTAGCACAAATCATAATCACTAGTCCCACGCAAATACCTAAACATCCACTTCACTGTTGTCCAGTGCTCCTTCCTTGGTTTTGACATAAACCTGCTCAATACTCCCACTGCATGTGAAATGTCTGGTCTAGTATTGCATACATCAGGCTACCAACTGCAATTGCATATGGAACACAAGACATGTCCTCTTCCTCTTCTTGTGTCTTGGGAAACTGTTCAACAGATAACCTCACACCTACAAGAATAGGAACCTTCACCGGTTTACTATCCTGCATATTAAACCTCTGCAGTATTGTCTCGACATACTTCCTCTGGTTTAACCAGAGATTCCTCTTTTCTCGATCTCTTTTAATTTCCACGCCCAAAATATAGTTTACAACACCAAGATCTTTCATGTCGAATTTGGAGGAAAATTGGGTTTTCAAATCCTAGATAATTTCTTTCTCATTTCCAACCAACAACATATCATCCACATACAAGACCAGATAAATAACACAGTCACAAATTAATTTAAAATACACACAGGATCTGCTTTGCTTCTGGTGAAGCCAAGTCCCCGTATAAATGTATCAAATTTATGATACCACATCCTTGGTGACTGTTTTAACCCATACAGAGACTTCTCTAACTTGCATACCAATTCTTTCTTACCCTTCATCGCCAAGCCTTCAGGTTTCTTCATGTATATCTCCTCTTCCAGATCCCCGTGAAGAAATGTTGTCTTCACATCCATCTGTTCTATCGCAAAATCAAAAGCAATAACAACAAATAAAAGTAATCTAATAGAAGTTACCTTAGCAACAAGAGAACAAATATCACCAAAATCAATTCCCGACACCTGGGAATAACCTTTTGCTACCAACCGAGCTTTGTATTTCTCCACCTTTCCTTCTGCATTTGTCTTCTTTTTGAACACCCATTTGCTGCCAATGGGTTTCCTTCCAGCCAGCAACTCCACCAGATCCCAAGCCTCATTTTTGTGCAAAGATGCCATTTCATCAACCATGGCCTCTTTCCAGAGTTTTCCATCCTCTGAATCTACTCCTTCCTTCACAGTTCTCGGATCATCATCAGTAATAGACAAAGAAAAATTTGAACAGAAAGAAGATGGGCTATACCTTTCTGGCTGCCTTATTTCTTGAACTGATCTTCTCACACCTGGAGTTTGTGGCTCTTCATCCTTTGATTCCTCTTCTGATGTAGAGTCTGATTCTTCCTCCTTAAGCTCAAACTCTATCTTTACAGGTTCCTTTGTTTGGAATTCATGTTTAATGACATCTTTCACCTCTCTGAACACCACATCTCGGCTGTATACAATGTTCCTTGTTACTGGGTTCCAAAGCTTATAACCCTTTAAACCATCCTTATACCCAATAAAGATGCACTTTTCAGATTTACTATCCAACTTGGTTCTTTTCTCCTTTGGAACATGTGCATATGCATCACATCCAAATACCCTCAGATGTGAAAGAGAGGGTTTCTTACCAGTCCATACCTCTTGTGGAGTCTTATCCTCCAACATTGAAGAAGGTGAACTGTTGACTAGGTAACATGCAGTATCCACTGCCTCTGCCTAGAATTCCTATCTTAACTCGGCACTGCTGAGCATGCTTCTTGCCCTTTTCATCAACATCTTGCTCATTCTTTCTGCAACTCCATTTTTTTGAGGTGTATATGGAGTAGTCTTCTGCCGTGCTATACCACACTTCTTACAAAATTCTTCAAATTCCTTGCTGCAAAACTCTCCACCGTTATCAGACCTCAACACCTTTATCTTCTTCTCTGTCTGGTTTTCCACCAGAGCCTTAAATTCTTTAACCCTATCAAAGAATTTAGATTTCTTCTTAAGGAAATATATCCATGTATTCCTTGAGAAGTAATCTATAAATGATACATAGTACATAGACTTACCCAGTGATGGAACCTTCATAGGTCCAAACACATCATTGTGCACAAGCTCTAATATTTGTTTCGTCCTCTTACCACTAGAGGGGAAACTCACTCGATTCAGCGTCCCATATACACAATTTTCACAGAAATCAAAATCCAGAGAGCTATTACTCATACCTTCTACCTGTTAGAAAATTATATATTACGGAGCAATGGAACACATAAAATATTGCAGAAATATAAACACAGAAAATGCATAAAACAAGAGAGACACAGATATACGTGGTTCACCCAGTTTGGGCTACGTCCACCCCAAATAGCCAGTCCTTCCTTTCTATTATCCAGCAAAATGAAGAGACACAACCTACAGCAGATCCGCTGTAATATCCTCTATTTTCTCTCACAGTCTCACCTCTCTACTTCTCGCTCGGAGAATACACATCTATTACACAACCTCAAATACAATGCCCTCGTACAAATAGAGGGGTTGCCTTTTAGGGCAAAAAACCCTAAACTAAACATAAGTTATACCATCAAATCATCAGCCTAATAAACGGCCCAGATTGACTAGAAATTACTATACTTTTACAAGGCAATTTTACATCTGTTTTTAGCTTTGGGGGCAGTGGGGCGCTGCCCCCGAAGCGCCCGCTGGCCCCCGAACTCCCCAGCCGGGGGGGAATCGGCCACCCCAAACCCCCGCGAGGGGGACAGGTGGCCCCCGCACCCCCTCGCAGCCCCCCGCGTGGAGGGGTGTACAAACTTCCTGGGGTATACATCTGGTTGAAACAAAGACCTCTGAACAATCATGCTCCACACCCAACAATCTCCCACTTGGAGAATGATTGTAGCAACTCCACCGCTGCTTAATTTGTTGGACGATGACTCCTCTTTGGACCTGGTTGTTTCTCATCTTCATCATAATCCTTGAAGACCAATTGAAACTAAGCATATTCTCAGTTTCTCCCTAGTTACAAATTTTGTTAGCATATCTGTAGGATTCTGGCTAGTGTGTATCTTTTCCAGCTTCAACTCTCCATCTTCCAACACTGATCGTATGAAATGGTACTTGAGTTGTATGTGTTTAGTCCTAGAATGAAATGTTGAGTTCTTTGCAAGATGAATGGCACTTTGGCTATCACTGTATAACGTGCCCATATCATGCTCCTTACCCAATTCACCCATAAACCTTTGTAACCAAATCATTTCTTTACTAGCCTCTATAGCACCAACATACTCTGCTTCTGTTGTTGAATGTGAAACAACACTTTGGATTTTCGAAACCCAACTGACAATTGTTCCACCTACAGTAAATACATATCCTGTAGTGCTCCTTATGTTATCTCTGTCACCTGCCATATCTGCATCAACATATCCCTGTAGAGAAATTTTTGAACCACCAAAGCATAATGCTTGATTTGTGGTACCTTTCAAATATTTGAGAATCCATTTCACTGCCATCCAATGTTGCTTTCCTGGATTGTTCATGCACCTGCTTACAACTCCCATTGCATGTGCAATATCAGGCCTTGTGCAGACGATTGCATACATTAAGCTTCCAACTGTTGATGCATATGGAACTTTAGACATATAATCCATGTCTTCTTGGGTCTTTAGGCACATTTCCTTACTAAGTTTGAAATGGCTAGCGAAAGGTGTACTAATTGGTTTTTCATTGTGCATATTAAATATTTTCAACACCTTTTGTATGTACTCATTCTGAGACAATGTTAATTTGTGATTTTTCTTGTCTCTAGTGATTCTCATACCAAGGATTTTTTTTGCAACTCCCAAATCCTTCATTGCAAATGAATTTGCCAATTTTCTTTTGAGCACATTTATTTCCTGCATGTTAGACCCTACAACAAGCATGTCATCTACATATAATAACAATATAATATAGCTGCCATCATTTTGCTTTTTCAGATAAACACAATGATCATAGTGACATCTAGTATAACCTTGTTCAAACATAAACTTGTCAAATTTTAGATACCACTGCCTTGGAGCCTGTTTTAAGCCATACAAGCTCTTCTTCAACCTGCACACTAGTTTCTCCTTCCCTTTCACCTCATATCCTTGTGGCTGTTGCATATATATCTCTTCTTCCAAATCCCCATGGAGAAAGGTTGTCTTTACATCTAACTGCTCAAGATGCAAATATTCAACTGCTACTATACTTAAAATAGTTCTGATTGAAGTCATTTTAACAACAGGAGAAAATATTTCATCAAAATCAATACATTTCTTCTGTGCAAACCCCTTCACCACAAGTCTAGCTTTGTACCTCTGTTTTCCTCCATCTTCTTCCTTCAGCCCGTAAACCCATTTATTCTTTAATGCAGTTTTTCCTGCAGGCAACTTGACTAAGTCCCAAGTCTGGTTATGCATTAAAGAGTCCATCTCTTCTTCCATGGCTACCTCCCACTTCTTCCTACTTTCAACCTACATTACTTCTTCATAACATTCAGGTTCACCAGAATCAGTCAACAATAAATAATATAATGAAGGAGAGTATCGTTCAGGGGGTCTACTTATCTTGGTAGATATTCTAACACCACTTTCAGGTGTTTGGGGTGCCTATTGTTGTTGTGGTGGTTGTTGTTGTTGTGGTTGTTGATTATTATTATTTTCAGGCACCTTTACTTTTTCAGTGATTTCATCAAGAACTGCCTATTCCTTGTTTTCTTTCTCCTGTTTCTTTTCCTACAACTAATTCTTATACAAGACCTTTTCATTGAATATTACATCTCTGCTCCTAATGATTTTGTGATTTTCATAATCATATAAGCAATAACCAAAATCATTAACACCATATCCAATAAAGGTACATTTCTTTGACTTTGCCTCAAGCTTTGTTCTATTTTCTTTATCAATATGGACAAAGACCTCACAACCAAAAGGCTTTAAAAAAGAGTAGTTTACCTTTTTACCTATCCATGCTTCCTCTGGAACACCACCATCCAAGGAACTTAAAGGCCCTCTGTTTATTAGATAAACAACAGTATCTACAATATCTGCCCAAAACTATAAAGGCAATCCTGCATGCAATCTCATGCACCTTGCATGCTCCATGATTGTTCTATTCATCCTTTCTGACACACCATTTTCTTGTGGTGTTCTTGGAACTGTCTTCTCTCTGCGAATTCCATGCTCTGAACAGTACCTATCAAACTCTTTGCTGCAATATTCACCTCCATTGTCTAATCTAAGACACTTCAATTTCTTTCTTGTCTCAATCTCAACCAAGCCTTTGCATTTCTTGAAAGTATCAAATACATAAGATTTATTCTTAATACAATAAATCCAATTTTTTCTAGTTGCATCATCAATAAAAGTAACATAATAACGAGAGCCACCGAGAGATGATATCTGAGCAGGTCCCCATACATCTGTATGTACAAGCTCTAATTTTTCGCTCTTCTTTTCTTTCCCAACTCTTAGAAATCTGTCTCTCTTCTGTTTTCCATAAATGCAATTCTCACAGAAGTCCAAATCAACATTCTTCAAACTTGACAACAAATTCCTTGAGTGAAGAATCTTCATCCCCTTTTCACTCATGTGTCCGAGCCTATGATGCCATAATGTTGCATCTGCTCCTTTGGAAGTTAAAGCATTAACAGAGTTAGAAATACTATTGCATAAATACAGTGTACCAACCTTTTCACCTTTTGCTATTACTAGAGCTCCTTTGGTGACCTTCCAAGCTTTATCTGTGAAAGTTGTCACACAACCTTCACCGCCTAACTGCCCTGTTGAAATTAGATTTTTCTTTAGATCTGGAACATGCCTTACCTCCTTTAGTAGCCATTGGTTTCCATTTTGTTGTTTTACAAGAACCTTACCCATTCCAACAATTTTACAGGGTTTATCATCACCCAAACGAACTTGTCCAAAATCTCCTTGAACATAGTCATGAAAGTATTTCTTATCAGGTGTGGCATGGAATGAGGCCCCTGAATCTACCACCTAGGAATCAATAATATTTTCAAAAGAAAGAATCAAAGCATCTTGTAACACCTCACCTGTCACATTTGCTTCATGATTGTTTTCTTGTTGTGCATCTCCTTCTTTTCCCTTCCGAGATCTACAGTCTTTCTTTAGGTGTCATTTCTTTCCGCATTTCCAGCACACTATCCCTGATCTGGACTTGGATCTGCCTTTCCTTGATTTACTGCGATATCCTGAGCTCTTTCCTCTTTCCATTTTTCTTCCCCTAGACTCTGAACTCAAAGAATTACCCTATGTCTCACCAGAGCTTTTCTGTCACATTTCCTCACTAAGGATAGCACCGACAACATCATCAAACTTTAAAGTACTAGATCCAGAAACAGAGTTACTAATGGCCATTACTAAACCATTCCAACTTTCTGGTAATGAGCACAAGAATTACAGAGCTCTAACTTCATCATCAAAGTTTACCCCTATAGAACATAACTGACTTGTAATAGTATTAAAATCATTTAAATGGTCTGCAACAGATCCACCTTCCGATATCTTCATATTAAATAACCGTTTCATAAGAAATACCTTTTTTGAGGCCGAGGGTTTTTCATATAGTTTCTCCAACGCCTTAATCAAACCCTTTGTCGTTGTTTCATTCGAAATGTTGAAGGCGACCGACGCTGCGAGGCACAACCGTACTGTTCCGAGTGCCTTTCTATCAAGAAGGTTCCATTCTTCATCTGGCATACCCATCGGCATCTTTGTTTTTCCACCCAATGGTAGATATAGATCTTTCTGATACAGATAATCTTCCATCTGCATCTTCCACGGCAAGAAGTTTTGACCGTTAAATTTCTCGACCCTAATCTTACCATCTTCCGCCATTGCTCCCACTCGAATGAGGAACCCTTCTTTCCTGCGCGTTTATCAACCAAATATATCTTCAGCTCTGATACCAGTTGTTAGAAAATTATATATTACGGAGCAATGGAACACATAAAATATTGCAGAAATATAAACACAGAAAACGAATAAAATAACAGAGACACAGATATATGTGGTTCACCCAGTTTGGGCTACCTCCACCCCGAACAACCAGTCCTTCCTTTATATTATCTAGCAAAATGAAGAGACACAATCTACAACAAATCCATTGTAATATCCTCTGTTTTCTCTCACAATCTCACCTCTCTGCTTCTCGCTCGGAGAATACACATCTATTACACAACCTCAAATACAATGCCCTCATACAAAGAGAGGGGTTGCCTTCTAGGGCAAAAAACCCTAAACTAAACATAAGTTCTACCATCAGATCATCCACCTAATGAACGGCCCAGATTGACTAGAAATTACTATACTTTTACAAGGCAATTTTACATCTGTTTTTAGCTTCGGGGGCATTGCCCTCGAAACCCCCACTGGGGGACCACTGGCCCCCAAACCCCCAAGCCGGGGGGGATCGACCCCCCTGAACCCCTACGGGGGGGACAAGTCCCCCCCGCACCCCTCCGCGTGGAGGGGTGTACAAAATTCCTGGGGTATACATCCGGCTGAAACAAAGACCTCTGAAAAATCATGCTCCACACCCAACACTACCATACCTTTACCATGAAGTATTGAAGGCCCTTCTCTTCAATATGTCCAAGCCTTTGATGCCACAACATGGTCTTCTCTCCAGAGACCACTAGATTTTCTCCTCCACTTTCAAGAACCACAGAACTTTTGCACCCATCAATAACAGTGCTACCTTGCAGCTTGTACAAAGTTCCAATCCGAACTCCCCGCATCAATACCAGTGCTCCCCGAACCATTTTGATGGTATCCTTCTCGAACACTGTTTTTACACCTGCATCATCCAGCTTTCTTACAGAAATCAGACTTCTGGCCAATGCATGAATATGAAGAACACCCGGAAGTGTTCTAACCCTTCCACCTTGCAACTTCAACTTTACTTTTCCACGACCAACGATTCTAACCTTCCTATCATCCCCTAAGAAGACATCACCACCATCGTATTTCTCATAATCGCAGAACCACTCTCTATGGGGAGTGAAGTGAAAGGATGCACCTGAGTCAATCAACCATGCCTCATGATCTACATGTGTACTTGCAGAAGCCAAGTACACATACCCAACTTCATCTGAGGTGGTTTTCACCTCTGCAGAAGGAGCATCATCAAATCCCTTTCCTTTATCAAGAGCTTTAGATTTAAAGTCCCTTTTGTAGTGCCCTTCCTTTCTGCATTTCTAGCACACCACCTTTACAGGTTTTCCTGGAGATTTAGATCTCCCACTCGATGACTTATTTTTGTTTCTGTTCTAGGACCGTCCTCGTACAGACAAGGCATCACCATTCTGGCTCTCCATATTTTTGCGTCTCATCTCCTCCATCAGCAAGGATGAGACTATTTCATCAAACTTCAAGGCAGTTGTATTGCTACCTATTGCAACAACTAGACTATCCCACGAATTTGGTAGAGAACAAAACAAACTGATACACTTATCTTCGTCTGAAATTTTAATATCAATACATAATAACTGACTTAACACAGTATTAAATGCGTTCAGATGCTCTATCACTGAGTCTCCATCTTTCATCCTCAGGTTATATATCTTTTTCCACAGGAACAATTTATTCACCAGAGACTTAGATTGGTACAAAGTCCCTAACTTGTCCCATAAAGCCTTTGCCATAGCTTCCCCTGATACATTCAACAATATTGAATCTGAGACACACAATCATATTGTGCTCTTTGCCTTTCGATCCAACTTCTTCCATTCTTCATCGGACACTCCCGTTGGCTTAGTATCTGGATCTACTGCGATCCACTGATCTTTATCCACCAACAAATCCTCCATCTTGAGTTTCCACAACTCAAAACCCTGACCATTAAATTTCTCAATCTCTATCTTTCCATTGCTCGCCATCTTCTTTCACCACTAGAATCGATCTTGCAGATCTCCCACTGAACAGGGTGTACCACAGGCCTAAGAAAAACCCCTCAGCAACAAAGGCGTCCCCTTGAAGCCAAAACAACTCTAATACCAAATTTAGGTTTTAACCCCATACAAAAATTACCTGCATATGAATTCTAAAATAGAGAAAATAAAAAATGTGAGAGCATAACACATAAAACACATATACACAGATATTTTCCCCCGGATCCCAAAATTGGGACTACCAGCTTGATTTTTCATTATGTTCCTTTCGATGTTACAATACATATTTATACATGCTGAAGCATATAATACCTTGGACCGAAAACCATCACATCCTAAACCATGGACCGAAAACCATTACGTCCAAAACCATGTGTAAAAATCATGCACAAAACCATAGGTGGGTCCACCCAACCTAACATAGGGTACAAAACCAAAAATTTTCGGGGCGCTGCCCCGGACCCCATAGAGTGGAGTTACCTACACCCCTCAAACCCCCTATGACCGCCCCCCACCCCCGCTACGCAATCGACACAATGAATGGGGAGCTCTGCCCCCTTCTAACCCCCGGTTAACTATGCGGGCTAGTCGTGGAAAGAATATGACACAACCCAACATCAAGTATTCATGTACACTCTATTCTTGAGCGTGTTGAAGGATTTCATTTTTGGGAGTTATTCCTCTTCATAGCCTATGTGATAGGATTGATTTCAATAATTTCTTGAAATCCTCTGGTTTTGTAACCATGGGATTTTCACCTAGCCTCAATACATCTACATAGATAATAAAGTAAATCTAGACATTTTCAAACAAATAAATGATGTTTTTGCATTTATTTTATTGGATAAATGTTAAAAATAAAATTCAAATTATTTTAACTAAAAATTGAAGTTTTCATCATTAAATGTTTTTTTGTGGTTCAAGATCCTCAATGATCGACCGCTATGTCATTGGAATAATTGTACCAATCATATCTACTAGAAAGGATAACTTCCTACTAGCTCAACCATGCAGCCTTACCTTGAGAGTGTTGAGAGAATTGAACCCGTGACCTCTCAATAGCAGGGGTGCTTTAACGACAGGGACTCGGCCAACTCAGTTAATCCTCAAAGCTACTTTTCATTATTAACTTGACTATCATAAGTTGGTATTTCATTTTTTTCTTAAACCTTAGATGAAATACTGGAAGATGATGGCACATTGTTGTAATTATTTGAGTCTCCATGCCTCTTTCCTTTGGAACATTCTAGGTAAGCCTTTTCTTCTTCATGCCTACTCTTTGTTGAGTGTCCTTCCTTATCCTTCATGACAATTATTATTGTTATCATTTCAATAAATGCGACAACTTTCTTCCCCAACCATGTAAACTTGAATTACAAATATTCTTCATCATGTTCTTCATGAGAAGTGCCAAAATTTTGGGTCTTTTACTCCTCTATAGACCTCATAACAATGCTTTTTCACTTTCTTAATACCTATTATGGGTGTTTACCATACAAGTTGTTCACCAAGTATTTTCAAACTTGGGCTTTGATATTATATTAATCATAAATTATAAGCATATGGCTAGTCTATATTGCTAACATGGATCCTTTGTAGAATCAAAATGGTATGTCTCTAAAATTCATTATCAAATCGAGATCAAGCTTCTCAAAATACCAATTCATTAACAATAATGAATATCTTTGTTCCTATCCAATTCTCTTTTTTTTTCTTCTTTTGTTTGGCGTGCCAATATCAATGGATGTCAGGATCCTGAGTTGGAATCACCACCCCAAGGCAAGTCGAGTGCCCAATCGGGAACCCTTGAGACCCCTTGATGAGTTGAGGTCATGTGACAAAATCGCTCCAAGGCAACAGGCGTGGAGTGTGGGAGTGTTACATCAATGGGAAAGTGTGCATCTCAGGCTGAGGGAGAATTGGGGATGCAATACAGTCATCGTTGGTCATTACGTTGATAGAACTCAATGGCGCCCTTGTTCAAGCTATAAATAACTGTTATATTTTGAAATTCTTAATTGAATTTTTACTATAAAAAACATGTATAGTAAAAATATGTTCATTTACTTAATAATATGTTGACACGACTTGTTGGTTAATTTTGATATCGTATTGTTGTATGATTTATGTTTTCCACACATAACACAACATATAATAAAGAAGAAGTTGTAACTAAGTTAAAGAAGAGTGGAGGTGTATTACAAAAACTAAGTAATAGTTAGTTGTTTATAACACTGTGATGAACCTTGTCGATGTTGCACACCCACAATGGTGCGATCGTTGTAGGGTCATGACTGATGGTATCAGAGCTAGTGAAGGTGCATATGTCATGAACTATAATGAAAACAAGTTATGTATGCATACTAGTGTCCTTGAGGGAAAGGATGACTAGTTGCATAGTTTAGGTTTTATTGACTTGGAGATCCATGGGAGGGTTGTCCAAGATTTTGTGGACACAAGTGCCACGCATAATTTTATGAAGAGAGGTTGGGTGAAATAATTTGGGCTACAAATCACCCCCAAGCAAGTGGAGGTCAAGGCAGTGAACTTGAGGGCTAGAATGTCGAGATTGGAAAGTGATGTGTCAGTTCAAATTGCATATTGGAAAGGTTGTTTAGACTTCATGGTGATGGAGATGAAAAATTTTGACACGATATTGGGGCAAGACATTCTGAAGGGTAACAAAGATTTTGTGATACAATTTTGCAATGAGATACTTTTTATTGGTGGCTCACAGACTTGGAAATGCATAGATTGGATGTTGAGACATATGTGACCACCATTATAGAGATTGGGGAAGATGATGGGATGGGGACGCCTGTTCCAACCAAGATTTCAGATTTATTGATAAGATATGCAGATCTAATGCCTGAGTAATTGTCAAAAGTACTTTCTCCAAGACGTGAACTTGACCATCACATTCAGCTAGATTTGGGGAAGCAACAACCAAAAAAAATATCCTTATCATTTGTCTGGGGCGGAGTTGGAAGACTTGAAGCACCAATAGAAAGAGTTGGCTGATGCATATTTTTAAGTTCTTCACAGTCCCTGTATGGTGCTCCATTATTGTTTCAAAAGAAGGACATGACTAAGTTGTATATGTATTGTGACTATCATGTTTTGAACAAGCAGACAGTCAAGAACAAATATCGCCTTCCACTTACAGTAGATTACTTTGATAAGCTTGTGAAAGCACACATGTTTTGGAAGCTTGACTTGAGGCATGGATATTATTAAGTATGGATAGAAGAGGGTGATGAGAAGAATAAAATGATAGTGATGAGGCATGGAAGCTTTGGGTTCCTTGTCATGCCAGTTGGACCATGTAATTATCCTATGACAATATGTACTTTGATGAATGATTTCTTGTGCCCATACTTGGATTCGTTTGTGGTGGTGTACCTAGATGACATAGTAGTTTACAAAGACAACATGGAGGATCATAAGAGGCACTTGGTGTTGGTATTCGAGGCACTGAGAAAGAATCAATTATTATTGAAGAAGTCAAAGTGTCTGTTTTCCCAATCTGAGATTTCATCCCTTAGACACTTGATAGGCCAAGGATGCATACATATGGATCTAGATAAAGTTTGTGCGATAGAGGATTGGGAGGAATTTAATAATGTCCATTATGTGAGAGTTTTCTTGGGAATGGAAAACTACCAAAAAAGGTTTGTAGAGGGTTGTTCCAAGATAATTTCACCATTGACAAACTTGTTGAAGAAAGACCAGTGATGGAATTGGACCGAAAGATCTCGTGAAGCCTTTGAAGAATTAAAGAAAAGGATGGTTACAACGTTGTTACTTAAGTTTCCCAACTTTGAGCGACCGTTTGAAGTGCACATGAATGATTTTGATTTTGCGATTGGGGGAGTGCTCATGCAAGATGGAAATTTGGTGGCATATGAGAGTTGAAAAATGTAGGAAATAGAGTGACGATATCATGTTCATGAGAAGGAGATGATTGCGACCATCCACTATTTACAGGTATGGCAAGACTATTTGATTTGGAATCCCTAGGTTGTCAAGACTGACAACATCGCAGTTAGTTGCTTTGCATATCAACCAAAGTTATCAACAAAGCAGGCTCATTGGCAAGACTTCTCGGCATAATTTGACATGACAATTGAGTATAGGTCAAGTAGATTCGATGTTGTAGAAAATTCCCTCAACAGGAAGGCACAATAGGTTGCGATTGCGGAGGAAGAAGACCGTGTTGAACCAAGTGAGATTTAAGTTCACATGAGTGAGGAGTTTCAAAGTATATTTCATGTAAGTCTAGACGCAGATACTCAAATGAAAAGTATCATGAAGCAGTTAAAGGAAGGAAATATGAGAAAGTTCTTTGTACAAGATGAAATCTTGTTCTATGGTGACTGTCTCTATACTTTGAACTCATTAGGACTTAGGATGTACCTCTTAAAGGAGTGCCACGATTATCCTTGGTCTGGCCACCTAGGACAATGTCGCACTTTGGAACTATTGGAGAGAGGATACTTTTGGGAAAATATGAGAAAGGATGTAGAGGAGTATGTGTAGACTTGCATAATTTGTCAATAGGACAAGTCAGACACTAGAAGATAGGGAGGGTTTTTGTATCCTTTTCCAATTTCGAAGAGACCTTGGATGAGTGTTTTTATGGACTTCATTACTCAGTTGCCACATGTATAGGGGTATAATGAGATCATGGTCATTGTTGATCATTTTTCCAAGTATGTCATCTTCATTCTAATGAAGATATCATGTGGAGCAGAGAAGACAACTAAGTTTTTCTTCAATAATGTTGTGAAGTATTGGGGAATGTCGTTGACTATTGTGTCTGATAGAGATACGAGGTTCACAAGTAACTTTTGGACCATGTTGTTCAAGTTTATCGGGATGGAGTTGTTGCATAGTTCGAGTTACCATCCACAGACAGATGAGAAGAAAAAACACATTAAATCTTTGTTGGAGGACTACTTGAGGCACTATGTGAGGGATGATTATAAAAAAATGGTGTGAGTTGTTGGATAGAGCGCAATTCAACTACAATTTGTAGAAGAGTTCAACGACGGGGGATAGAAGGGATGTTTTGACAAATCGGGATCAACATTAAAAACACAATTGGTTTATATTGGGTGAATACCTGGTCAATTTCGAAATAAAAGTGTCCAATTAATCTGAAAAAAAGGTTATATTAAATGAAATTAATAAATCTTTTTATCCAAAGAATGGACCAATATCTCTTACCAAGTGTTATTCATTTCATTGAGTCAAACATCAAATTTTGGATTCGATCCGATTAGATTTAAAACACGAGGAATATAGCAACAATTTACAGATGGATATTCATTATCAATAATGATATTTCAAGAATAAATAGAGGTAAAGTTACCAAATAATATTCAATCAACAAAAAAATACAAGATTTTGAAATTCATCCTGTTTGAAACATCTCAATGTCCCAAGCATACATGTTTCACAAGATATGGCAGATAAGGGCAATGGACAGGTCTTATTCAAAGTAATTTTTTTAATATCAAGCCCAAACATCATATCCTTAATCAAGAAGAATACCAAAGAATTTCTAGATATACAAAGAATCTTGGATCACGAAAAACCACAAGATCTGAAAGAGAATGACTGGAAACAATGGTTGAGATGTTTTGACCGATAAAATTTATCCCCACAGACATGGTATAGGATAAACCCAAAGAAATGGAGAAATAAAGTAAATAAGAAATGTACGTGCTATGAATAATGATTCGTTCCTTATGAACAACAAGAAGATTCTATAGTCTATTTGAGTTGGTTAATCGATGTATGTCTGTAACACTACACACAATGTTACCACAAGGGTATTTGAAGAGCACACATGAAGAGATTCTTGATAGCGTAGGAAGAGTCCTTGGAGTTGGCAAGAGTGTAATTGATGTATGCAACAAACATAATGAAGAGATGCATAGATAAGGATAGGTGGGATGCACACTTTGAAGTTGGATATATTGTTTCTCTAAGGATGACAAAAGATCAGTTTCCACCATCGAAGGGGACAACGAAGTATTTAACAATGGAGTTCAAAGGTCTGTTCAAAATGAAGCGAAGGATTGGAGAGGTTTGTTATGAACTTGAGCTATCGAACCATATGTGTTCCATGTAAATAAACTAAATAAAGGTAGACTTGATGTAGATGATCCTGAGAGAGCAACACAACCGAGAGGTCCAACCTTGATTGTAAACCAATTAGATTTAGTTTTGGAGATGATTTTGGACCTCAAGACTACTAGAGTTAGGATCAACAAGAAGAGAGAGTACTTTGTGCTATGGAAGAATGCCCCGAAGGAAAGTGGCTAGGAAATAGAGGATTTGACGTGGAGATGGAAGAAGGGGATTGGTGAGTTTGAGGCAAATTTAACTCGAATAGTAAGATTGCCGAGGACAAAAATGTCTTGAGGTGGGGGAGAATATTAAGACCATGAGTTGGCATTTCCACCCTAAGGTGAGTCGAGCACCCAACTGGGTGCCCTTGAGACCCTTTGACGATTTTAGGTCGTGTCGGCTCAAGTCACACTAAGGCGACGAGAATGGAGTATAGGGACGTTACTTGGGTGGGCAAGCATGCAAATCGAGTGGAGGGTGAGTTGGAGAAGAAATATGGTCAGCTGATCCATCATCACGTCAACATGACTCGACGACACCTGCACCCGAATTAAGGTGGGGCACCCAGGAACCATGTGGGGCGTTTTTTGGCATACACGGAAAATCGGTGGGCATGCGACCACAAATCTAATTTGAAACATCCACTCGATATGTTGCCAGGGTGCTGACCCATGGCCAAGGTACCCCAATGAAGAGGCAAGATGGATATAAATATATGCTAATGCATGGAGCCAAAGCATCATCGCAAGGAATATCACAAGATAATTTCATAGGGCAAAGGTTTGTGATATCGCAAAGTGTTCTGAGGTAGTGAGTGGGAAAGAAACTAAATATAAGAGTGCACATGGGCATGCTCCTGCCCAGGGCAAGAAAGGTGGTCTATGATTTTTTTTTAGATTTCTATGTTGGGAAAGTTGAGGGGCACCCTCGTTCAGGCTGGAAAGAACTGTTGTACTATGAAATTATAAATGGAGTGTTGCTACCCTATTTGGCTAGCCTCCCATTTGATGTAAAAAAACCAATATAATAAAAAGATGTTCATTTACTTGATATTCTACTGAGACAACTTGTTGGTTAATGTTGATATCACATTTCTACATGATTTATGTTCAAGTTTATGTTTTCCACACATAACACCTAACATATAATAAAGAATAATTTGTAGCTAACTTAAAGAAGAGTATAGGTGTAGTCCAAATGCTAAGTAATCATTAGTTTTTTATAACATTGCGATGAACCTTGACAGTGTTGCATGCCCACAGTGGCGCAATCATCGTAAGGCTGTGGCAATGCACAAC
Organism: Pinus tabuliformis; assembly: GCA_031772625.1. NCBI lineage: Eukaryota > Viridiplantae > Streptophyta > Pinopsida > Pinales > Pinaceae > Pinus > Pinus tabuliformis. The sequence goes on along the minus strand of CM062818.1, from coordinate 1,647,302,180 downwards.
AAAGCAGAAAATCCGCTCCATCTCAAATTCTAATGGAATACCACACTCTATTTATTTAAATATATTAAATCTGTATATATTTATTAATTATATGATGTGAAATATGAATCGTTATCATTTAAAATTAATTTTAAAATAATATGTAAATTATGATATTTATTTAGGAAAAAGTTGTTTATAATTTTATTATAACTACTCTATATCCATCTTAACTCCAAATGTACAAAGTGTCGAGAGGGAGCAAATATCTTGAGATGCAAAACTATTTTAGAGTGAAAAGAGATTTGATCCCTCTCAAAACTTGGTAGATCTGGTATTAAGATGGATATAGGTTGGTTTAATCCCCCCCCCCCCTAAAATAGGCTATGTTCCACATGCATACCATTTTTCAATACCATTGGTAATTTTTATTTTATTTTTATATGGTTATTTTTATTTTTATTTTATTTTGACTAAGTCAAAAAGTTCATCGTGTTGAGAAATCTAGGGCATAGATCTTATGTGATTTCTCTTCTAATGATAACTGCTTGTGAATGATTTTTAGATTAGGGTCTTCTCTTCACTTAGATTATTATAATTTTCTTCTTCATCAAATAACTACCAATACATAAAAAATAAAGAGACAAGAGACACATAATGTAGGCGATCATCTAGGGCCAAAACCTTTCTAACTAGAGAGGAAAAACCAAACAAATTCTTCTTCTTATAGAGACTTTAATTGATGAATACCAAGACCAATACCCTTGAGCTATTTAACCTCTCCAAGGCCAAGTCACAAGACCTATTTAGTTTAACCTCTTCTTTTTGGAGCAAACAATGGTCAAACTGCTTGCTTCTCCCTCCTTCTCAACTATCCTTTAGATCTCAACTTCTTGGATTAGACCTGCAATCCTCATCCTCTTTAGAAACCCTAGTTGCAGCATGTGTGATGGATGTTGATCAAATTTTTCACCTTGTTACCACTTCACTTGGATGGAAAGACTTACTTTTACACTTCAACTTGATGAATGTAATGTATTATCCTTTGATTCAACTTCTAGAGTGACCTTACTAATCTCGAACCTTCTATTTTAGTGGACAACACTAGACTCTTGCATGTGTGGAGGTGACAACCCAAAAATAGATCTAAAATAATCTCGGTGATGGTTCTCCTTCCTTCGCTTGACTATAGGATTTTTTCCTTGCAAACTTCACACTTATTATCTTCCTTTTATCCATGACCGAAATTTTGTCACTAGAATGAAGGAAAAGTTGCCAATTTGTAGTGGTTTGCCCATAAAGAATAAGCCGACTTGAACTGGTGCCCAGACCGACATGCCTTTTCTAGAAGTATCCGTAGGCCGACATACCTTTTCTAGAAGAATCCTTAGGTTGACATGCCTTTTCTAGAATCATCCTTAGGCCAACTTCAAGGAGTATTTGTGACAAGGCCTTGGAGGGTATATGACACAAATAAATTATCTTTTACAAAGTTTATATTACCCAAATGGGTCTTCAACTCTTGACATTAACTCAATATACTTTATGACTTGATGACCAAACCTAATAGCTCACAATGGGAGATTTAAATATAAATAAAATTCCTTGCTCATGAAATCCATGACACAAGAATTGCAAAAATAAATTTATTTTCTTCTTTCATTCAATTACATAAAATAATAATTACACATATCATTATGAATACTGAACCTAGTTACACTTTTCAACACTCCCTCTTAACTAGGGAGGTATTCATAATCCATACAAGGTACTTGGACATTCTCAATCTGAAGTAATCTTAAGAAGAGTCAGATTAATAACCGATTTGTATAGCATCATATCAACATGAATTTTTATATAGCAAGGCCTTGACTAACAACTCTATCTCTCCACAAGATCATAGCACAATGTTGTCTAGACCAATGATGTATGGACACCCTCATCATTGTCTCCGTCAAAACATACCCTGCCCAGGTTCTCTTAGAGTATGTTCCACTAGGAATATTATTATCCTATATTCATAGTCCTCAAAGAATATTAGTCCTCTACGACTACTCTTATATTGTATTCCCTAACTCATCCTCAATGAGCATCAGATGCCAAATGTTTGTCTGATCCTCATTTTTGTCTTCCCAAGTGAAGACAAGAATGATGTGTCTATATCTCCCTATCAACATGGGGAGGACATATCTATTCCAATGAATTAATGTACTCATTCCTACAGAAGGAATGTACGTAAGATCTCTCTTGGCTTAGGAATTTGATTCCAATTTTCTATCAAGTTGGAAACTTGTTTCCAGACTCCCTCTTAATTAGGGACCTACAACAACTCTTTAGGTGGAGATTATGGGACAACCAACTACCTGAAGAACTCCTCCTCGTGATTTCATGAGCCTCTTTTCTTTATTCATAAGTCTTCATGTTTTGGGACTTATTTGTAGGCCATAAACCATCCATCAACTTTATCCATGATTCGATCATGTCACTACTCCTTTCATCAGAAAAGTGATCCATCAATTCCTATCTCGCCTTCCTTCATGCCATGTTGCCTTCTTCATCCCATAATTCCTTAAGTATCTTTCATCCTACTACATGGACCTTAGTAGTGGAATATATTCATGGCTCCTCCCTTGGCATCCCTGCATAAGCCCATCCATATATCATTCAAAAATAATAAATGAATATTAGATCAAAATTACCTCTGTGATGGTATTTCATCATGGCATCTTCTAGCTCGCATCAACATCCTGCATACACATTAAAAATCTCCAAAAGATATATATTTTCAGGGGTCTCTTTCTTTTTCAGACTTCATTATAATATTCATATGTTTCATGGGGATATCCTAGTCAAATCTTTCAATCCTTGGATGTTGATTTCCTTTTTCATAGTTTCATTTTCCACGATCTCTTCCTTTATTTCTTCACATATTTCCTTCCAGGAAATTCTGGTCATAGTTCCTCCAATTTTGTCAACAACCTCATATTTCATATGCACATATATTATGTTGATTTCATTTAGACAATGTGTGACCCATGCCTTCCTGCATCTTTTCAAAGGCGGAGATCCTTTCTTTTGACCATCCTCTCGAGATAGAGCATGTTACCTGCAACCATATGACATGACTATATAATATTGAATACAAGCATGCATAACTCATTTTCCTTTAGGTCATATAAACTTCTTCAACAAATTCTGTGATTGAAAGAACTTCAATCCCTTGATGTGCTTCACCCCTTTTGTCATCATACCATCATCCCATGAAGTCCACAAGTTGGAATTCTTGATGAAACACTTGCTTCCTTTTAATTGGTGAACCTTCCGATAAAGATTCCAATAAATAATATTAAGTATCCTCATCCAGAAAATGCTTCCTTTTGACCAATGTATGGTGAGCTTTATACTAGATAATTTTTTTCTTTTTCCCATAAGTACCACTTATGCTTCTAATGAGGTTACAAAGAGCTATATCCTTCCATAGGAAATTTACATAATATTATATTTAAGCTATTTTCCTCTATGATCACGTGCTCTAACTTTTAATGCTTATTTTATGCCATGATGCATCCTATCATTTTCTTTAGTGATTCATGATATCCATATCTTACAATAGAAAACTTGAAAACAAGAACTTGGAAAGAACTAGGTGAGGAAGACTATCTCAATCATAGTAGATATCTCTTACATCCTCTTTCTTGGACTTCTTCTTTTCAAATTCCTCCACTTCTTCAGTGATATGCGATTCTTCTCTACCTCTTTTTTTATTGTCCTTTTTGAGCTTCAAACAATCTCTTTTGTAATGCCCATATTCTTGACATCCATAGCATTACAACTTATCCAGGTTCTTCTTTTGTTTTTGAGGACCAAATTTCCTAGACTTTCCCCTTTTCTTTGCCATAACAACATATGCTTGATTTTTCTCACTAGATCCTACATCAATTTTTTCCTCTAGTCTAGTTTTTTCAATCTTACATAGTGATTATAGATCCTGGAATGGAGTTGTCTTTTTTTCCCATGAATACTTGAAGTAAACTTACCCCACTCCTCTAGTAGTGCATTGAGTACGACTATGGTCATCTCCTTGTCAAACATTATTTCTCCAAGATCTTGAAGTATCTTCTTTCGATATCCTTAGTTTGTAGATTTCTTTCCTTTGAGAGATAACCTCTCCTGCAGTTCTTACAGAAAACAACTCTACCACTTTGTCATATATTTCTTTTGAGGTGTCAAGTTGAGATACATATGGAATGAATGGATCCTTGATGGATTCTATGAGAATATTTTGAGCCCTCACTTCCCCTTTCATAAACTTTCCAAGAGATTGAGTATCTTATTTCACTGGTTTGGTGATAGTCCTTTGACATGATCCATAACCTCATTTTTAATGTGATTCAGATATGTCCTCTTCTTCTATGCAATATTGTTTGAATCCCAAATCAATTTGTTGCTTTCCTTACAAAAAAACATTTTTATAGATTTAGACATAAATATACTTACTTGAGAATATGCTTCTTCCACTTGTTGTCTCCTTGAATTTGATGAGTATATATATATATATATATATATATATTGTTTTTATATATATGCATGAATGAGAACTAACTTGCAAATTGGAAAGAACTATATGATAACCAAGATCTACTCTTCCATTGGGGAAGGTTGAGACATCTAATGAGGAAAGGTATGATGTACATTGTTCTATTACATTTTGTATCCACTTGATATGCACTCTTGTGACAAGGGTAAAATGTAAATGGTAGGTGACAAGACTACCTGACAGGATTATTCGATGACGATTATCCAACCAACGTTGTAGTTTGGTCCATACTAGGGTGTTGACCCTAGTTGTGAGGAAGGGTGGAGGTATTTCCCACCATGTAACCTCCAAACCTAGAATCATGGGAGGGAAGTGATGGACACGCTCCCCTAGACGTGTGATGACGATTTCTAGTTGGCTACTGGGGAAGTTAGGTCGATATAGTCGACGCTTCCACCATATTGGTTTTATCAGTGGTTAGATTGGTATAGCCGATGCCACAGTATATAACAGAAGAGGATGGATAGGGTGGGAACGGAAGTAGGTTAGGAAGGATATGAGGATATAGATTAGTTGGAGACTCTTGATGAGAAGTGGTGTCATTGTCTGACTTATCAAATTTTACTACTATAACTATCTCTCTATTTTGTTATGCCTTCTTGTCAAACTTCTTTCGAACTCCTTGTATCTTTTTCACTCTAACTTCAGGATGAAGTTTTCTGAAGGAGGGGTGTATGTAATGCCCTACTTAATCTTATCATGAAAATTTTATTGATGTTTAAATTACCTGAAAATATTGACTAATAATTATCAAGAAATATTGGGACATACCTACATTTGTGAACTGTAAATTTATTTGCTGATATAAATTTTATTATTGTTATTATTCAATTCCCAACTTGTCTTCTCAAATTTAATTTTTGGATAGGAAATGGTCTCCTTCCATTATTCCAAATTAAATATCCATATCTTATCCCCAAAATGTCCTCTCAAATTTACTTGGGAGAATATATGGTCTTCCTCAATTAATTGCCAAATTAAATATCCATATCTTATCCCCAAAATGTCCTCTCAAATTTACTTGGGAGAAGATATGGTAATACAAGTCAAATGAAAGGATGAGGGGGTAGTTATGACGTTAATGATAGGTGGTTGAGGTGGATGGGAAGAAGAGGCATAAAAGGGCAAGGATGATGAGAGGAGGAGGGGGGATCCTTGGTCTTGGTTTTGGAGGATTTTTTTTGGGAGGAAGGTGGAGAAAAGAGAAGGGAGAGAAGGAGAGTGTTTGTTTAACTTGGACACACTACATCTGGTTGGACTTGGGCTCAAAGGACTAGGGAACCTGTGGAGGTTCCTTGGGCTAGGAAATACTTCCTAGTTGGCTGGGAGGCAAATTTAGTTGGGTAGTCAAGAGGAGAATCCCAACAGAGTTAGGAGCTCGGGAGCATCTGAACTAGGCTACTGGAACATGTATTCCTGTGTTTATTGATTACTTATGTAAATGATTGAAATGAAATTCATATTTATTTAAATTGTAGTAAATAAATTTTAATGGTATATTATCATCAAATAAATGTTTAGATATAAATAAGTTATTTCCCATCTTATTGTGTTTAAATTTAGATAAATTTAGTTTTTTAGTTAGAGGATCCTAGGAGAGAGCCTCACACATAAGCATTCAACACTAGAGTTTTTTTGTTACAAAGCTTTTATATTCATTATGGTTAATTTTTGTGGAATTGTGGGGTTTTGACTATTTCCTTCAGTGCTAACGATAATTAATTCCAACACCTATGAATTTTAATACTTATTCGATCCTTTATATTAATATGTGTGAATGGATTGAATTGTTGGTTTGTATCCACAATGATATCCCTTTGCTTGCATTGTTAGTTTGTCTGCATAATGCTATTAAGTCTAGTATCCACGTGTCAATTTTGTAGTTCATACTGGAAATAAATCTTACATTAGATAAATCATCACCAAGTAAGTCATACATTAGGTCATACATCAAGCATTTTCATCATCAATACCTAATCCATCTAATGATTTATATAAGTAGTTTCATATGTCCAACTAAATGCATCAATATTACATAGCATTCATAAATAAATAACATGGAACTGCAAAATAGAACCTTAGCATAGGTAGTTATCTAAGTCAAAATGGGCATCACAGATGCTCAAAAAGTGATGGGTAGTCACGACGTATAGTCTCTGCATCCTCCCAAGTAGCAAATCCTGGGCTATTCTTGTCCCACTGGACCTTAACTTGGTCCACCATGCGACATTTGAGCTGTCGAACCCTATGGTCCAATATTTGTAATGGTTCGACCACTATGGTTCCCATGTATGAGACCTGCAATTCCCTCTAATCCAATTTGTGAGATTCATCAGAAGCATAATGTCGTAAAATAGATACATGAAAAACATCACGAGTTTTATGAAAATGGGGTGGCAGTACAAGACGATAGGCAATTGGTCCAATCTTCTCCTTGATCCTAAAAGATCCTACAGATCGAGGTGACAACTCCGTCCCTTTCCCAAACCGAATGGTGCTTTTGTTTGGTTGGATACGAATAAAAACTTGATCCCCGACTTCATAACTGTGATCAATCATATGTGAATCAGAATAACTCTTATGTCTATGTTGTGCTTCCTTTAACCTTTGTCGAATCTGTCTTACATGTTCCTCCATTTCTTGAACTAATTTTTGCCCAACTATTACTCGGTCCTCCAAATTTTCCCAACTCAATGGCATCCTACATGGCCTTCCATATAGAGCTTGATAAGCAGGCATCCTGATGGAACTGTGAACTGTTATTATAGGCAAACTCTACCAATGGTAAGTACCTTTCCCACTAAGTCTTATTATCCATGACATACATTCTAAGCATGTCTTACATAACCTGAATTACTCTTTCAGTCTACCCATCTGTTTCTGGATGATATGCAATGCTCAGGTTCAACTAAGTCCCTAGTGATTACTGCAAACATGTCCAAAACCTAGATGTAAATCGAGAGTCTCTATCATAAATGATCTTTGTGGGTAACCCATTTAGTCGAATAACTTCATTTATAAAAACTTGTGCCACATCAGTAACATCGTAAGTGTCTCTTACTGGAATGAAATGGGCGCTTTTGGTCAATTTATCAACTATAACTAGTATAGCATTGTGCCTCTATGACGTGAATGGAAAACCCACAACAAAATCCATTGAAATTACCTCCCATTTAGACATAGGGATGTCATGTGTTTGTAGGAGTCATGTTGGATGGCAATGATCAGCCTTCACTCGTTGACACTCAAGACATTTGGCGACAAACTAGACTATGGCGTGCTTCATGCCTGCCCAAAAGAAGAGTTTCTTCGTGTCCGCATACATCTTCTACACTCTAGGATGTGCACAATAGAGTGCTCTATGTGACTCTTCGAGGATGGTCCTTCTTATACCCCCTTCCTTAAGTATGTACATTCTCCCTTGAAATCTCTATAGTCCATCTGGTTCAAGGACATATCCCTCAAACTTTGGTTCTATCTGCTTTCCACTCTTGAGTGCTGAGATAACCTTTAGATACCAACTATCTTCAAAGAGTTTCTCCAACACACGTTCCCTCAAATTTACTGTTAAGGATACTAGGGAGAAGGTTCGTGGCCTCCTACTTAGTGCATCGGCCACCACATTCTCCTTTCCCTTAATGTATGAGATCTCAAAATCATACTCACTCATGAATTCGCTCCACCACCTTTGTCTAGCATTCAAATCCCTTTGAGTGAAGAGGTGCTTTAGGCTTTGATGATCTGTTCTTAACTCAAATCTTCTCCCAACAAGGTAGTGTCTCCATAGTTTCAAAGCTAACATCACTGCTGCTAACTCTAAGTCATGGGTAGCATACAACTCTTCATGTTTCTTCAATTTTCTAGATGTGTAAGCTATTACTCTGCCTTCTTGCATCAATACTACTCCCAATCCTTGCTTCGAAGCATCGGTGCAGATAGTGAAGTCTTTTTCCATGTCTAGTACTCAAAGGATTGGTGCACTAGTTAGTAACCTCTTTAGTTCTATGAATGCAGTGTCACATTCATATGCCCATTCATACCTGGCCCCCTTTCATTGTAATGTGGTGATGGGTTTTGCAATCCTTGAAACCCTTCCACAAACCTACGATAATACCCTACTAGCCCCATAAAACTATGCACCTCATGAGCATTTTTCGGTACTGGCCAATCAATTATGGCCTTTACCTTTTCCAGGTAAACTGAAATCCCTTCTCCTGAAATGATGTGCCTAAGGTAATGAAATTTCTTTTGAAAGAAGGAACATTTAACAATTTTCCATACAATTGATTTTCCCTTAAGCAAGTCAATACAACCCTTAGGTTCTTTTCATGCTCCTTTTCACTCTTGGAATACAAAAGAATTTTGTCCAGAAAGACTTGCACAAATTGGTCCAAATAGTTCCTAAACACCCCATTCATGAGGCTCATGAATACTATTGGTGCATTGGTCAAACCAAATGGAACAACTATGAACTCGTAGTGCCAAAACTGAGTTCGAAATGTAGTTTTTGAGATGTCACCTTCCGTAATCCTCAATTGGTGGTATCCATATCGTAGATCGATCTTTGAGAAAATCGTTGCTCCCTTCATTTCATCAAAGAGGTCATCTATTCTAGGTATCAGGTACCTCTTTATTGTGGCTTTATTCAAGTCCCTATAATCTATGGATAGCCTTAAGGAACCATCCTTCGTCTTGACAAAAATCATTGGTGCACCCCAAGGTGAGATACTAGGTCTAATAAATCCCAAGTCTAAGAGCTCTTTTAACTACATCTAAAACTCAAAAATTTCTAGTGTTTTCAACCTATAGGGTGTCTTATATATTGGTTCTGCACCAGGTTTTAAGTCGATTGTGAAATCAATCTCCCTTACAGGAGGTAATCTAGGCAATTCCTTAGGAAAAACATCCTTGAATTCTGACAAAATTGGGTGTTGATCTAGGGAGGGTTCTTTCTAGTCACTTACAACCTCGACCACATATAGCTTGCAACCTTGTCAGAGACAACACTTTACCTTCATCATGGATATGAATCGTAGCGACACTCCTCTCGTCATTCCACAAATATCAATTGGCCTACCTTCATCATCTAAACAAATCACCTTCTTCTTGAAACAGTTTACCAAAGCTCGATGAGCTTCTAGCCAGTCCATTCCAATAATTACATCATACGTCCCCAATGCTGTGACGTATGACTTCAAATTAGTTATACACACCCCGAGGTTTACCTGACATTGGTCAACACTAGGTTCTACTGCTTGTTTTATCCCATAAGTCATCTCAACTTTCTTAAAGTCATCGTGCTCATAGGTTGCAACCCACATTTTTCTAATGCAACTGGTGAAATGAAACTATCTGTAGCACATGAAACAAACAAAATTTTAATTTTTACTTTGTTTATCATACCTGAAGTTTCTACCACGACATATTGGTGTTCAACTTGTTGGTTATCAATGGTTGCATAGATTCGATGGTGGTCACTTTCTCCCCCCATTGGTGCTTTTCCTTCTCTACAATTGTTACTAGTTTGTAACTTAGGATAGTCACGCTAGTAGTGAGGTCCCCCACATACCCAACAAGTGATGTGTGGTAAAATTTTAACAAAATGTTGTGGAGTTCTCTGGAAAGAGTTCCTTCCCTTGGGACCCATGCCCCTACTTGTTGCTCCTTGCGTATGACCTTAATTTTCACGCGCCCCTGAAACTGGGGTGAAGCTACACTAGTAACCATTGAAATCCCCACTGTCGGTGCTCTGGGTACAACCTTGTTTCCATATGGCAGTGGCCTCAACCTTCCTCCCCTGGGGAAGGTACGAGGGGCCTTCCCCATAAACCTTGGTTGTTGTGGAAAAATTGTTTTGTTTCCACCCTTTAAATCTAAGTGTTCTTCAACATAACAAGCATGTTCCACAGCTTCTGTAATGGAGGATGGTTTCCACATCTGCACCATTGCCCTAATATTAGGGTTCAATCCATAAATGACGATCTACTTGGCACTAGTTAGTATCCATGTAGGAGACATAATTGACCAATTCCATGAATCTAATCTCATATTATTCTACCGTACGATTTCCCTGTACCAAGGCATGGAAGGCTCCTACCTATTGTTCTTCATAATATGTTGGTACGTACTTTTTCCTGAATCTCTCCTCAAATAACTCCCAAGTAACTGTGTCCAAAGTGAGATGTAGTTGACGCTCTAAGTTACCCCACCAATTTAGAGCACTATCTATGAGTTGTAATATCACTATTTTAGCTTTTGAATTGGAAGTAAAATCTCTTAGTGCAAAGAACCTTCTCATTTCCTCTAACCAGGCTTCTGCATGTTCGCTGGCACAACCTCCAAAAAAATCTGGGAGCTTAATCTTTTGGAGCTCCCTAGTAATTTCCTCGATTGGAGGTCCTCTATTAGAGTCTCTTGATACCTCGAGATTTCCTAACCCTGATGGAGGGTGCTCTACTTCCACTTCAATTATTTGGCGCCCTTTTAAAGTCCCATTAATTTCTTATAGGGAACATAAGATGAGAGCCAACTCCGGTGAAGGTAATGGGTTATTTTTAGGAGGTCCTTGTGATGACCTTCCTTGACCTTGATTTCTTCGCATTCTCACCATTTTGAATTGTTCAAATATTTTTATGATACGCAAGACTCATTAATCCAACTTAGGACTTGTCCACTCTTAGCTGACTCACATACATGTGTATAACAATAGTCATAAGTTTTTTTTATTTTATTATGCTCGTAAACAAGCATTATTAGTACTGAGAATATTCCCAAGGATCTACCAAATCCTCTCATGTGTGAGTTCTACATAACTTACAATTTTTCTCTTGATACTTGCTAGGCACTAGTGCAATGTACTTTGTAGATCATGCTCTAACACAAAATTGTTTTCTTTAGTGCCATAGTTATGATTTAATATTAAGTTAATTGATAACTTGGTTTAATATATTCAAATAATCAAGTTAATTACTAATGTGAATAATACCCTTTTTAGTCATGTCGTCCTTCTATGGCCATTAGTTGTTCCTTCCCAAGCTTTATATTATGTTTGAAATCATTTATGTCTATTTTATGAATCTTGGGATCTCATATAGGACATATACACAATTGGTCTCCCCTCTTGAAGAGGCAGTGTCCTTGAAGCAAGGTTTCTAATAAATTATCCATGAATGCATATACATATATATATATATATATATATATATATATATATATATATATATATATATATATATATATATATATCTATATATATATATATATATATATATGTATCTGTCGTTGGTGCACTGCAGTCATGCAAGTTGGTTGCTAAGGTCATTTCTCACTTACAGTCTCTCCCTGGTGGAGATATTTGGTTGTTGTGTGACAATGTGGTGCAGGAGGTGTGGGAGCTTACTGGGTATCACCGTGTGATGGCATATCGATTTCACGAAGATGAACACGGTGAAGTAGTTGTAGAGGTGAGAAGACCTAATCTAGAGCCTTGTTTGGGTCTGCATTATCCTTCCACTGATATTTCCCAGGCTTCCAGGTCTTTATTCATGAAGAACAGAGTGAGAATGATTTGCGATTGTTGTGCCCCTCTTGTGAAGGTAATACAATACAAACAATTGTGTCAGCCTTTGAGCTTGTGTGGATCCACACTGCGGGCACCTCAGGGCTGCCATGTGCAGTTCCTGGGCAACATGGGTTCTATTGCATCTTTGGTGATGTCAATGATGATAAATGAGAATGGACATGACAGTGAAGGCAGTGGGCATCAACAACCGCAGAAAGGAAGGAAGCTTTGGGGCCTTGTAGTTTTCCATCACACAAGTCCATGGGTTATACCTTTCCCTTTGAGGTATGTTTGTAAATTTCTGATGCAATTTTTTGGCATTCAACTAAACAAAGAGGTTGAATTAGCCACTCATTTGAGGGAGAAACATATCTTACATGTCCAAACTGTGCTATGTGATATGCTTCTTCGTGATGCACCTGTTGGGATCGTGTCTCAGACTCCCAACATTATGGACCTTGCAAATGTGATGGGGCTGCTTTATTATATGGGAAACGCCTTTGGCTTTTGGGGACCACTCCTACTAAGGCTCAGATATTGGATATTTCATATTGGCTCCTCGAGCATCATAGAGATTCCACAGGTTTGAGTACTGACAGTCTTGCAGAAGCATGCTATCTAGGAGTTGGTGTCACTAGGTGATGCAGTTTGTGAAATAGTCGCAGTTATAATTACCTCAAAATACTTCTTATTTTGGTTCAAGTCTCACACAACGAAAGAAATAAAATGGGGAGGTTCTTAACATGATCCCAATGATAAAGAGGATGGCAGGAGAATGAACCCTCAGCCATCATTCAAATCATTCCTGGAAGTTTAAAAGGTGAAGCTTTCCTTGAGAGGATGTCGAGATGGGTGTCATCCATTCATTGCAGCTGATTCTAAGGGATTCCTTTCAAGATATTGATGGTAGTGACAAGAAAACGATGATACACTCACAACTAAATGACTTGAGGCTTCAAGGAATAGATGAACTAAGTGCAATGACAAATGAGATGGTAAGGTTAATTGAAACTACAACTATGCCAATTTGGCAATCGATTCTAATGGACTCATAAATGGATGGAATACTAAAGCATCTGAACTCATAGAATTGTTGGCCTATGAAGTTATAGGGCGGCCTTTAATTGATCTTTTTCAGCATGACTCGGTTGAAACCGTGGAAAAAATGCTCTACTTGGCTTTGCAAGGAGGAGAAGGGACCTGAATGTCCACAGAACTTTACTCTAACGGATACACCATCTATGCAGAAAGACAACATTTCTAGGTCAAAATATACACAGAACTATAGTAATGCAGCTGAGTCGAAGACTTTAAAAAACACAATACCAAGAACAAGGCATAACGAAACTACACAGGGGCCTAAATCTAGACAAATGTTATATTTTGAGGGAATAAATCTGCATATGGGCTACCAAACTTCTGAGAATACGTTCTTTGTATCATGTTCTCTAAGCTAGGAATTACTTAAACAATACCAATGAATGCATTGAAAGGAACACATTACAAGAAAGATCAAATACATGCTCTAAAACCTGTTGTTGATGATGTTGCAGAGGCATCCGTGGTTGCTGTTATTGGAAGAGCGAATTATGCATCAAGCTTGATGGTCCATGAGAAATAGGTGGTGTTACCGAGCTTTGAAGATGTGGGTACTTGCCTTCCATTGAAGTGAAATGGTAGAGACCACAACCCTAAAACCTCCTTACAGATGCAGTTAACCTTAATACCTCTTCCTCGAGATGAATGAGACTGATTTTGGGCAACAACATGGTATTTTATACCCAATGACAATGGAATATGTGCATACGTAGGTGCTTGGACCTTTTATAGAAGGATGGATGTCAAAGTCAATGAAAGAAAAATGGATATCTCATCTACTATAGATGATCACCTTAAATTTAGTAAATGACATTCATAATTTATGGATTTCTCTTGGATTTTGCAGAATTGGTAACTATTGTTTTTCATGAGCTAGAAAGGAATATTTTTGTATTTTGTAGGTGATAATGCATATATATATGTATGAAATATCATGCATGCAACAGATAAACAAACCAAGATATTCCCTTGTTGTAGCATGAGAATCTTATTCTTTATCAGACAAATTCTTGTAAAGTTTATGCTCTGCTTTCAATATAATAATAACTCAGGATTTCAATCTCGTTGTCTATAGTAAAATACAAACAAAATAAATGATTGTTTATGAGAACCCACCTACAAATCTTCATACATATAGAAAGTGTATAGCAAATAACAGGGATTTGTATCTCACATACATATTCTTGTGGGTGTTAAATTTTGCACTTCAGATGGGTTTGGCAAATGATAGGGCTTTGTATCCCACATACGGATTTTTTTTGTGGGTGTTTAAGCTACGTTTTATTACAGCATGAATCATGGGATCTTGGTTTAAAACTATAGAATATTACATATATTTCTCTGATATCAGATCCAATGTTAAATGACCGAATTGATATTGTGAAGGCATGCCTGCACCTCAAGGAATGCTCGAGGGAGTGTAAAATGGTGTCTACCTACGGAAATATTCGTTATATCCACCGAGACTTTGTGAGCGACAAGGACACTCAGCTTCTAATTCTTCGGATGCACCATGTGAGAAAATGAAGGACTACACCCTTGATAAGGAAGATTCAAGCAAAGTCAAATGGATCAAGTGGAAGATTGGGAAAGTGTTGCGCTTAGCATAGAGAAGCAAGAAGAAAAGGCCCATGCAAAGGATATGTCAACATTCTGTGGCAGCTAGCAGTTAAGATCAAGTGTGATGTAGTTAAGGATACATAGGGCAGTGATAAAAGAAGTTCTAAATTGCCGGTAAAATGGAGAAAAAATCATTAAATTAGTCTTAAATGAAATCAGTTCCACATAATTTTTATAATAAAAATGCTTACAAGTAACTATGAGGGTTATAAAATCTTTTAGTGGAGATTTGGGTCTAGTGGGTCTTGGGTCCAGATTTTGAATCTGGGCTCTGATACCAAGTGTGAGGCTCCCTCCTAGGATCCTCTAACTAAAAAATTAATTTTATCTAAATTTAAACACAATAAGATGGGGAATAACTTATTTATATCAAAACATTTATTTGATGATAATATACCATTAAAAATTATTTACCACAATTTAAATAAGTAAGAATTTCATTTCAATCATTTACATAAGTAATCAATAAACAGAGGAATACATGTTCCAATAGTTTAGTTGAGATGCTCTTGAGCTCCTAACTCTGTTGGGATGCTCCTCTTGACTAGCTGACTAGATTTTCCTCCCATACAACTACGAAGTATTTCCTAGACCAAGGAACCTCCACGAGTTCCCTAGCCCTCTGAACCCAAGTCCAACTAGATGTTGTGTGTCCAAGTTAGGCAAACACTCTCTTTCTCTCCCTTCTCTTTTCTCCACCTTCCTCCCAGCCAACTAGGAAGTATTTCCTATCCTAGGGAACCTCCACAGGTTCCCTAGCCCTCCGAGCCCAAGTCCAACCAGATGCAGTGTGTCCAAGTTAAACAAACACTCTCCTTCTCTCCCTTCTCTTTTCTCCACCTTCCTCCCAAAACAAAATCCTCCAAAACCACAACCAAAACCAAAACCAAGACAAAGGATCCCCCTCCTCATCTCATCATCCTTCCCCTTTTATGCCTCTTCCTCCCATCCACCTCAACCACCTATCATTAATGTCATAACTACCCCCTCATCCTTTCATTTGACTTTTCTTACCATATCTTCTCCCAAGTAAATTTGAGAGGACATTTTTGGGATAAGATATAGATATTTAATTTGGAAATTAATTGGGGAAGACCATATCTTCTCCCAAGTAAATTTGAGAGGACATTTTGGGGATAAGTTATGGATATTTAATTTGGAAATTAATTGGGGAAGACCATATCTTCTCCCAAGTAAATTTGAGAGGAAATTTTGGGGATAAGATATGGATATTTAATTTGGAATAATGGAAGGAGACCATTTCCTATCCAAAAATTAAATTTGAGAAGACAAGTTGGGAATTGAATAATAACAATAATGAAATTTATAT
The DNA here is from genome assembly GCA_031772625.1 of Pinus tabuliformis. Lineage (NCBI taxonomy): Eukaryota > Viridiplantae > Streptophyta > Pinopsida > Pinales > Pinaceae > Pinus > Pinus tabuliformis. The sequence goes on along the minus strand of CM062818.1, from coordinate 1,647,285,995 downwards.
CAGTAAATAAATTAACAGTTCACAAATGTAGGTATGTCCCAATATTTCTTGATAATTATTAGTCAATATTTTCAAGTAATCTAAACACTAATAAAATTTGCGTGATAAGATTAAGTTGGGCATTCCATTATGCACTCATTCTTTACTCCTTAGCAAGACCAAAATTACAATAAAGTCTAGTTCTCTTCTCATTTACAATTTCATCAAAATAATTTTATTTAGCACCTCTCTATTGGTGTGCTTGGGTTTATAGGTAGCATTAGCCTTGTTGAGAGAAATTAGAAGCCAAGTGTTCTTCTCTCTTCAACTCCATATCTTCATCACTTTTCCTCTAGATTTCATATTGTGTTGGCATCATTCTAATTAGAGTTCCTTCTAGTTGTTTTTTTCATAGTGCTTAAAATGGAAGAGCAACACTTTGGAGCCGAGTGGCAGTGAATTGATCTAACATGGGCACTTTACACCATCAATGTTTTCTCCTACCTCATTATCAGCCTCCATAGTCATGAGCTTCACTTCCATAACCATAAACCTCAAATTTTACTAATTTCTTTACGATAATTTGAGTAATTAACCATTCAACATTTCTTGCAAATCAATAAATGAAGTAATGATAATATTTATATAGAAGTTACAAACAAAAACCATCAATAATTTTATTTATAAATTTATTCTAAAAAATCTATAAAATAAATAAATAAATAGTAAATAAAAATAAAAATCTCTCAATATTTCTATGTCATATGAGCAAGGTTGGAATTTGATGGGAAAAATTCTTGTCACAGGGCATTTTCGGTGTATTTGATGTTTACAAATTTCGCATAACCGTCTTCCCTGATGTGTTCTAAAATTTACAAAAGTATTTTGATGGGTTATTATTTTCTGAAAACATTCTTAATACTACATATCAAGTTGTTTCCTTTGGACTAGGGCCTGTCATGGTGTCACATCCATCCATTTATTCACCAAGCATGGAGTAAGACTACGAGTAGGCGGGCATCAATGCTATATGTCCTTGAGCCTCTCTCGTCTACTAAATCCATTGAATATTTATTTACAGACTATGGGGTTTCATATATTGTACGATATGTTAGATGGGAAATAACTCAAGAGTGATGGTAAGGCATCAACTCAAGATCTTCATAAGTGGTTTGAGATCGAAGCAGGTGGAATCCTTGCTTGTTTGAAAATATTCTTAGGCTTTCTCGTCCAAGGCTGCACATTTCTCTCCAACTTGCTTGGCTAGCTGATCAGAGGGAATGAATCACGGAAGCAGTTGTATCTATATAAATTTCTTGTGGGAGGTTTGTGTGACCATAAGTGAGGTGGTGGGGATTATCATGGAAAAGTAGCTCATGTTTGGTTGCTTGGCATGTGCTTGATTATGGTACTGAGATCAAACCTCCCCACCCCCCAACGCAAAGATACCACTCAAGCTTACAAGAAGAGAAAGGTTTATAATAAAATAGAAAAAACATTTTGACTGTATTAATGGGAGTAATGGAGAATTTGGTTTTTGTATTTGTGCATTGGGGTGTTTGAAAAAAATATCATTAGCTCAACCAGCCCATAACTTCCCCTCTAGCAGGAAAACCCCATTTCCTTTCTAAAACACCTCGCTACCCATTAGAGAAGAGTGAAGGATCTTGTTAGACACCTAACTCTACCAGAGAAAGAGCAACAACTAGTAAGTATGAGTTATTTTCCACAACCATTTTGTATTAAAGAATAGTTTAGTGAATTTAATTGTATAAAATATTTTTTTATGTTGAGCAGAAAAGAATGATAGGGCATGGTTTTAAATTAAAATATGTCATAAAACAAAGTAAAGACAATCTTTACATTATATAATGGTTTGTTGTAGATCAAATGTTATTATGTTTTTGGAAGAGAACTACAAATATTGTCTTCACCAAAAGACATGTTAATAAGATAAGTATTAGCTAAGCATGTCATAAGAACCAACACATCATTGTATTATCATTATTATGTATGCATATGAGGAGGTAGCTCAAAGAAAGAAAAGAAAAAACATATTTTTTTGTTTTTTTGGTAATTAGGTTGAACCTAGGTTGGGGTTACTTAATAGTGGCATCCATCATCAACCCATCCTCACCCTCCCCATGGGATTCGAACCAAAGACCTAGTGGAAACTAAACCTCAACTAAAATGTATGATGGAAATTGATTTGACACATTACATTGGAGAATTTATGATATTCAACTAATGTATCAATGGTGTATTGTAAGTAAAATTGATTGATTTATTTCGAAATCATGCTTGAATGTGCCCAACTCTATAATATTATTTAAAAAATGCATAGGGGAAAACTTACAGTGACTCCACACGGACAACACCGAATCATGGATGGGACGTGAAATTGAAGAATCAAACATGTACCAAAATTTTCGTGCCTTGTAAAATCAAGGCCTCCTCAATCGATTTGTGCTACTCTAAAATCATTGCACTCTATGTGGGCTTACCTGTTTGGCTATGCAACCTTGGAGGCAGACTCTTCCATCTTTGCATGGCATTAATACCATCGTGGTTGGATGGAGGCCATCAAACCATTCCAAAATGTGCTTAGTTTGTTTTGCGTATATTCTTTTTTGTATTTTAAAATTATGTAGAGCGTTAACGCGGGTGGGTTTTAATCAATTTTACATTTTTTATTTTGAAAATTTTACTATGCAAAAAAAATCCAAAACAAAATTATGTAAAAACTATGTAGAGCATTAAGGCTACTGAGTTTTAATCAATTTTACATTTTCTATTTTGAAAGTCTTACCATGCAATAAAATTCCAAAACAAAATTTAAATGAAGAAACTACCACTCCAATGTTTCAGAAGAGTTCCACAGAATTCCATAATGTTGGCCCGCTTTGCAACCTTTACAAAATGGCGAGTGGAAAATAACTCAGAGGCTGGTGTTCGCCAACCTCTAAGTTATCTTCCACGGGTCACTATCATTCTACAACAAATCATTATATAATATAAATATTGCTTTTACTTTGTTTTATGACACATTTTACTATAAAATTATCCACTCTCATTATGTTCTACTCTGCCTCAAAACAATTTTAACTTAAACTCAATCAGTCATTTTTCTGATTTGTTTTAAGTTTAAAAAATATCGAGATTTCCAAAGTAGGCCCTATTGAATGGTCTTTACTACTAAGAATTGTGTATAATTTTTTGAACGACTTACAATCATGTATTTTTAATGTTTAACAAATAATTTAATCTTAATTTGATTGTGAATTTGGTTATTTAGAATTTTTTTTATAAAATATATATTTTAGAAGATATCATATATTATTATTATTATTAATTATAAAGGAATAATAAGGTTTAGGGTTCAATAAGTGATTTGTATGTTATGGGCATTTTTGTTTTTTATTTTATTTATGATAAATATCTGAACTTTTTTTAATATAATTGTATTATTGAAAGGTAATTTTTTATTCAAAATTTGATTGGTGAAGAATTTATTTACTATCAAAAAGCTATTCTTGAAGGGAAAAATTTTAAACATGACGTTTCTTGACTCGAAGAATAAAGATCCAAAACGTCAAAAAAAATTGTTTCCTAGGTAAAGAGGAATCCAAATTCCAACCCTACATATGAGTGTCGAGACTAATTCATATGGGGAGTGATCATATTGTAAAAGTAACTCATACTAAAAATATTGAATAATTATTATAAGATTGATATTCCCTTTCTTTTTTACACACTAATCCATTCCATAACATTAATATCGGAGACTAGTTATTGTTTGAAATCCTTAAATGCCATAATAACTTTCTTGTCGTGAATGTAAACTCTTTCTAAATGGTTGTGACCGTTAATCTTAATCAAGGATTGTTAAAGCCCTAAATATCTTGATGGTCAGTTGGGAAAGGAAGACATACAATAGAATGGAGGAATATTTAATGGATGAATGCTCATTTTTTAAACGGTTGCGGGTCACATGCCACTGGCGATGATGGCGACTACTAGGAGGGAACTACTTTCCAAATGGAGGAATAAGATGTCAGTGGCGACTCGCACATTAAAACACTCTGGCAGACCAATAGATTTATTGAGGCAGTAATGCTTCCATGTCATATGTTCCAAGTAATTCTTTCATGTCATGTAATGTGTCCATGTAATGACAACTAATAGCTTGATGATTATTCAGTTTGTAGTCATGAAATGTTTCTCTTCTGGTTAGAAAAAGGGTTGGTCATTCTTAAACTGCAAGCCCCGATGTCTTAAACATCAATTCTTATGTGTTAGTAAGGTCAAGTTGTTTGATCAAATTTTGAACAAATTCAGTATCCAGACTTCCATCCTAGCAACTGAGGGATAGCCAAAAGAGAAATATCTGACAAATGGTGGTTGGTCCATAGGATGGTTCATTAATTGACGGATCTTATTGCAAAAGCCCCGATGAGCCAAGGTATCAATATTATTGATCTTGCAAATTTTATCAACGATGGTTAGAGGCGATTATGTTTTAAATGGAGGTCAAGTGGCAACTTGAAGATGTGGTGGTGAAAGAACAGTGTTTGCGAGATTCCAACGTGGATGTGAGTGTTAATGAAGACCAGTCTGACAATTATCATATTTTTGTTGTAATATGTATTTTCAATGTTTTCCATGTAAGCATTAAGGGAGGGTATTGGAAGTAATGCTTCCATGTCATGTGTTCCATGTGTATTACAAGTTATAAGTGAGTATTTCGAGGTGTTATTCTAGATGTGGTTGTTTCCCATGTGTATGGGTTGATGTTGTCTCATCTCCCAGTCTTAGATCCACTTTCTTAGGATCTAGATTTGTCGTAGTCCGTAATTTTTATCCTATATATATGTAACCTTTGTGATCAATAAAAATATGACAATGATTTGTGTTGTGTGTAATTTTTCTCTCTCTTTCTATTTTTCTAACACCTTCCACACCTTGAATGCCAATTACGACTCGCACATTAAAACAATCTTTCAGACCAATAGACTTATGGAGGCAGTGGAGACCTTCAGCCATATGATTTCAGCTAAATCTAATCCCACCATCAACACCTACAATCTTTTGTTAAGTACCCTAGTACGATGAAATCGACATCAATCAGTGTTGCTTGTTTACAAACTTATGGTTGAAGCAGACAGACCTGAATCTCATTTCTCTAAGAATTTTTATCATCTGTCATTGTAAAATAGGTAGAATGGATTATGATTTCAAAGTGTTTGAAGGAATGTAAGCACATGTCTATAATCCAGATGTGGTAATATTCAATACCCTCATCAAAGGGATTTGCAGGATAGGCAAGATGGAGGATGTTGTTGAACTGTTCAATCAAATGGTGAACAATTGACAAATTCCTGATCTTTTTACCTATATCACCCGAATAGATGGGCTCTGCAAGAGAGGGAAAACCCACGAGGTGTTTGGATTGATAGTTTTTTACCCTACAAACGGGTCATGAGCCGGACAATATTACGTTTACCATCCTCGTGGATGGAATCTGCAAAGAAGGTAAGCTACAAGAGGCCAATCAACTATTGTATCTGATGTTAAAAGAAGGGCATAACCCCAAAATTATTACATTTACTGCTTTAATTGATGGTTTTGTAAGGAAGGCAAGTTGGAGGAGGCTAGGAAGCTTCTTTATGAAATGTGTGATAGAGACATATGCCCAGATGTTATCACATACATTGTGCTTATTAATGGTTTTTGTAAGGGAGCTAAGTTAGAGGAGGCTATGAATCTCTTCTATGAAATGTTTGACAAAAACATATGCCCACATGTTGTCACATACAGTAAGATTATTAATGGTTTTGTAAGGGAGGCAAGTTGTGGGAGGCTATGAAGCTATTTTATGAAATGCCCAATAGAAACATAAGTCAAGATGTTGTCACATACAATGTTCTTATTGATAGTTTTTGTAATAAAGGCAAGTTGGAGGAGGCTACGAAGCTATTCTATGAAATAGAAACATATGCTCAAATGTCGTTACGTACAATGCGCTTATTGATGATTTCTGTAAGGGAAGGAAGTTGCAGGAGGCTATGAAGTTGTTCTACGAAATGACCGACAAAGACTTATGATCCGAATGAAAAATGGCATCAACCGATGGTACTCATCCACCCATATTATTCATCGACCCATGGAATTTACCCATGGTATTGTAAATGGCATCCACCCATGGTATTGTAAAATCCACTCATGGTATTCATTCACCCATGGAATTTACCCATGGTATTGTAAATGGCATCTGCCCGTGGTATTGTAAAATCCACCCATGGTATTCATTCACCCATGGAATTGACCCGTGGTATTGTAACTGAAAAATACTATAAGTAACAAGTCACATTTTGTAAAAGGACAGATTGTCCACCACAATGTAGCTTTTACGGTTTAGAGGCATGTAGCCACACATCTCTTCTCAGAGATAAGCTACCATCGCCCTGGCTGGTTTATTTCCATTACTATCTAAAATAAAAGTTTCTTTGTGGTTTTGTTTATTGGGCATTCTCCTTATTTTTCTTCTGGCAATGCAAGTTTTCAGATCTTGGGGGTCTCTCCTCCCAAGATCCATTTCAATCTTTTAGATCTTGGGGGCCTCCTCCCAAGATCTGGATCAGTGGCATCAGAGCAGGTTATGATTCCATGGGAACGAGGGTTTGATGCATGTTTCAGTTTCAAATTTTGCAGCAATATTCAACAAACTTCAGGCATGTGCTACAACCTCCACAGAGAACTTTCTTGGGTCAAGCAGGAAGAATTTTTCTTTTCTCATTTTTTTGCAGGATTTTTTTTTGGGCGGCAACTTTGCAGATCAGATCTGAAACATTTGGCACAAAATTTACAAAATCAAGTACCAGATCTGGATTCCTCTCGAAAAATCACCCAATTTCAAAAAACAAATGGGTCAAATCGGAGTCCGGATGTGGGAGATATCGCTGATTTAAAATCAACTATTTTATCAGAATTTTTGTGACGACGGAACTGTTGCAGCAAAAATCTGAGATCTCAGAGTGCCCAGATAAGGATTTCCATCACATGGGAAGATGCAAAATGGTCCTTCTGCTTCCAAAAACAGGTTATAATAAATATTCTGAGTTATATTGGCCGAGTTATGTCCATTTTAATTCTGGAGCAGCATTCAGAGTGGGTTTCCATTGGAGATTTGCCCTCCCACCCCACTTTAGTAGGCACCTGCTTCACATTCAACAGTTTCAACATAGCAGCAATCGGCTTGGGTTATTTGAAGATGTGCCCTCCCACCCCAGGCTATGTAGGCACCTGCTACTTCATCAGCAACCAACATCACGGTTGTGGGTCATCCACAAACCCACACTTCATCGAAGTCCATTTGCTAGGCCGTACACTGTTAGTATCACAGTTGGTCACAAGCATTACAGGGTATCTCTATCCTCGGATATTCGTTCTTCATGGTTATGGGTCATCCACAAACCCACAGTTCATCGAAGTCCATTTGCTAGGCCACACACTGTCAGAATCACAGTTGGTCACAAGCATTACAGGGTATCTCTATCCTCAGATCTTCATTTATCAGGGTTTTGGGTTAACCACGTAAAACCCTTATCTTTAGTGGATCTTCATATTCAACAAAGGCTTTTCAGGAGGGAACTTTACGCAATGGGGACCATTGCTTCTTAAGGAGGGAGGAATGATCCGAATGAAAAATGGCATCAACCCATGGTACTCATCCACCCATATTATTCATCGACCCATGGAATTTACCCATGGTATTGTAAATGGCATCCACCCATGGTATTGTAAAATCCACTCATGGTATTCATTCACCCATGGAATTTACCCATGGTATTGTAAATGGCATCTGCCCGTGGTATTGTAAAATCCACCCATGGTATTCATTCACCCATGGAATTGACCCGTGGTATTGTAACTGAAAAATACTATAAGTAACAAGTCACATTTTGTAAAAGGACAGATTGTCCACCACAATGTAGCTTTTACGGTTCAGAGGCATGTAGCCACACATCTCTTCTCAGAGATAAGCTACCATCGCCCTGGCTGGTTTATTTCCATTACTATCTAAAATAAAAGTTTCTTTGTGGTTTTGTTTATTGGGCATCTCCTTATTTTTCTTCTGGCAATGCAAGTTTTCAGATCTTGGGGGTCTCTCCTCCCAAGATCCATTTCAATCTTTTAGATCTTGGGGGCCTCCTCCTAAGATCCGGATCAACTTATGCCCAGATGTTGTCACATATGGTGTGCTTATCAATGGTTTTTGTAAGGTAGGCAAGTTGGAGGAGGCTACGAAGCACTTCTATGAAATTTCCAACAGAAACATATGCCCAAATTTTGTCACATACAAAGCGCTTATCAATGGTTTTTGTAAGGGAGGCAAGTTGGAGGAAGCTACAAAGCTCTTCTATGAAATGTCTGAGAGAGACATATGCCCAAATATTGTCACATACAATGTGCTTATTGATGATTTTTGTGAGGGAGGAAAGTTGGAGGAGGCTACAAAGCTATTCCATGAAATGCCCAAACGAAACATAAGTCTAAATGTTGCCACATACGATGTGATTATTGATGGTCTCTATAAGAAAGGAAAGTTGGAGGAGGTTGCAAAGCTCTTCTATGAAATGTCTGAAAAAAATATACCCCAGTGTTGTCACATTAAATGTGCTAATTCACGGCTTCTGTAAGCAAGCCAAGTTGTAGGTTGCTACGAACCTCTTCTACGAAATGTTTGATAGGGACATCTGCCAAGATGTTGTCACATATAATGCACTTATCAATGGTTTTTGTATAGGAGGAAAGTTGGAGGAGGCTATGAAGCTCTTCTATGAAATGTTCAACAGAAACATATGCCTTGATGTTTTCACATACAATGCACTTATCATTGGACTAAAGAGCAGTGGAAGGATGCCACCAAAGTAGTTCATGAGATGTTGGATAAGGGGAACAATCCGTGTTAGCACATACAATGTTCTTATTGCTGGTCTTCGCAAATAAGCAAAGCTTCAAGAAGCTCTCAAATTGTTAGAAATTATGGCTGAAATAGGTGATCAACCTGATGATATCACATATAATACACTTATAGATGGGTTTTGCAAGGTGGGTAATCTAGACAAATTCAAGGATCTCCTTGAAGAGATGTTGGAAAAATGGTTGCATGCCTGAACTAATTCGCTTTACTACATTAATAGATGGACTCTGTAAGAATCACAGGAAATACAAAGCTTAACAAATCTTTTATGAGATTCCATAACATGCTTCGAGCCTTTATGATGTTACATACAACACATTGATGGATGGAATTTGTAATATTGGTAATCTTAATAAGTTATCTAAAGTGATGAAAGATAGTAGTCCAAGAGGCCTCATAACTACATAGGATTATATTTACCACCCTCATGGAGGAACTATGCAAGGAAGGCACACCCAAAGAGGGAAATAGAGAATTGCATGAGATCTTAAAAAAGGTTTGGCTTGCAACTGACATATTTTGTAGCAAACAACAATATCTATAAAAATATCGATGTAGCATTAGTTGACTAGCAATTGATGAAGTGTAGGGATGACTTCAGTAATAATGCACTAGCAAGCTATCTGAAACAGATTTGGCAATTCATCTTAATGAAGTGATCTCAGTGGTCGAATTCTCTTTAGCATACCAAGTGTTTCTTTGAAAAGACACTGCATTAAGGGTTTAGTGGGTTACACATCCTGATTAAATACACCAATTCATCAATCTAAAACGAAATTGGCTTTAGTAGTTAGTGTGTTGCAACTTTCAATTGATGAAGTGGCCCCAAGAAAAAATTCAAAGATATTCGTCACAGTAATAATATGGAATTGATTCGATGAAATTGTTAGTGGATTTTCATTGCCTTTGATAGAGTGTACGTTGTGAATTTTAATAGTGAACTGTACTTAAATGGATTAACCTAGTTTGAAGTCTTGAACTGAGTTTGTTTACAATTTTGTAGTTTTCTTTGGAATGCCCCTGCTTTTTGTTATGTATTTGACTCTGTAGGCCTTGTGAAATATTTTTCTTTATTGATTGAATGCAAAGGCTCCATATATATCGAGTACTTGCCGAGACTCCATATCTATCTAGTACTTTCTCCCATTATAGAACACAAAAATTGTAATGATTGTCATAGCATGTCTTCGTTACAATGCGTCTTTTTTTTATTTAGACACCTACAACTACTTCATTGTATAGTTTTTGTTGTCCAAATTGTAGTAGCTAAGACAACTATTATCTCAGTGTCCATATGTTGTGAACTTGCTACAATCAACTAGGTTAGCAAGTTGTCATGTGTATGCTACTAAGAGAGGATATCAGTTTAGGGCCATTCCATTATTTTTGTCATAATTTATTTTATTTATGGCCACGGGATGTAGATTCAATCACATATCCAAATGTTCAATGACAAGCAATGGGAGCTCGTTTAGTCTATGGGCACACATACCAAACAAGTGCAGTAGTTGTTGGAATTCAAGGAACCCTTTTTCCATTTCCACTATGACCCCTAGGTATGGGATATTACACAGAGGGAAAGAATGTTCTCTAAAAGTCTTGGTCAAATAAAATTCCAGTTCTGTTGAACTTTTCAGTTTACTACACCCAGATTAAAACCCCAATTCCTAAAAATGAAAAGCATTAACATACTTGCAACCCACAATTTTTTCCTCGATAAAATTAGAGTAATCAAGGGAGAGAGCAACAAATGGTGATTAACGTTCATCCAAAGTTACCAGACTATGATAATTTGGTTGACATGTTTGAGGCAATAAAATGAATTGAAGTTATTTTGAATGAAAATATACCAGTTTTGCATAAAATGTAACAACATTTGAAGAAATGGTTGATGTAATGCGCTCAGCCTAAATGAACATATGTATACACGACATGCTTTAGAACTCTGTTTCAGATCTGTAAAAGAATGAACCAACTTTGAGACTGGATCTTAATCATAACATAAGACACGACTTTGACACAGGTTGTACTCACATATGATTATAGAAAAGTGATGCAATGTACAAGCAATCTGGATCTGTAGTTTGAATATTGTTGTTACTTATCAACTTCTTATTATCCCGTCGCTCGACTAGATAACACACTAAGTAATTGGGCAGACTCTAATTAGTTCGGTCAAACATATTTAATATTTTTTTATTTAATAAAGTTTAATCATATAATTTTTTATATATTTTTTATAAAAATAAAAAATAAAATAATATTTGTTTTATATATATATATATATGTCATTTTTTGGAGGTTAAAATATAGATTCAAATTTTAATAAAATAAAGCATATGCATTTTTATAAAATTAAATAATAAATCAACGTTATTATTATTATTTTCAAATATAAATTAAAATTTTAAATATAAAATATAAATATGTGTATTTTTATAAGCTAATAATTATGTTAAAATAAATTTTTATTGAAAATTTTAGTTCAAATGTTAAGAAATAAAATATATAATTCTTGACTTGAATAGACAATCTTGATTGGGACGACTAATGTAATTCAAACGTAAATGAAAGCATAACATATTAAAGTTTTTAAAAATTATGTTTGCATAAGTATTGAAATTAGGGCCTTACTCTTTAATTGAATAGATGAGGACTTTACCAATCAGTAAAATTCAAATTGATGGAATTCTAAACCTCAACACTAATTTGAATTTAGTATTTTTATTGTAATTTAGCTATATTTAAACTAAGTAGCTGCTAAATGCAAGCATAACATATTATAGTTTTTAAAAACTATGTTTGCATAAGCATTGAAATTAGGGCCTTACTCTTTAATTGAACATATGAGGACTTTACCAATCAGTAAAATTCAAATTGATGGAATTCTAAATTTTAACACTAATTTGAATTCAGTATTTTTATTGTAATTTAGCTATATTTAAACTAAGCAACAGGAGTAGCTACTACGTAGTGCTTGTCTAAGTTTTGCATGAAGAAAGTGGGTATATTCTTATATTCACATGAAGCTTTTTATGTTCATGGTATATATATATATGAATTTTTGTAACAAACCTGAAATTAAAACATGCAACTAATTAGATCAATTATGCGATTTATAATCAACACACAATTTATCAACGATTTAACCTCTAATTTTGGAAATATGAGCAGAAACAACTTCACTGTGGCGATGATATTCCTTACTTGTGATTTTAGAGTTGAACGCTATTTGAATCCTGCTAACCGCAACAAAGTTTTGGGGGCAACTCTCCACCCAACTGTAGGCTCAGTTGCATATAATGTTTTTACAGCTGGCCACCCTCGAGCCCTCAATCAACGTACTACTGCTAGGGAATCCTTTGTCTCACAACACTTTTCTCCCAAGAGAATGGATGATGGAATCATGGAATGATCTCTCATCTTCCTCACCGTCTATTAAATAAAGCAAACATTGGAAGGAGAACCACATGCACACATTCTATGTGTCAACATGCAACTTTTATTTTTTTTTATTTTAAGATTTACTTAAGTTAAGTTTTCTCTTAATTTAATACTTTCTTATTTTATTCATTTTTTCTTTTTGATAAATTTATGTATTTTTACTATTTTTTAGTTAACTCTTTCTTATTTTATTTTATTTTTTGTTAACTTTACTTTTTATTACTATTTTATAGTTTTACTTTTATATCTACTTATTTAGAACTCTAGTATTGTTATTTACTATTTTGGTTATTTGTTATTATTATATTTCTTTATTATTTATTATCTATTTACTATTATTATCTTTTCTTTATTGTTATTATTTATTTGCTTATAAATAATATAATAATATATTATTATTATTATTATTATTATTATTAGGGGACATTACAATTTTCAAACAAAGATATATTTTTAATATTAAAAAATGTTTTTAAACAAATTTACTAAGTGATAGGAGTAGCTACTATGTATCGCTTGTCTAAGTTTTGCATGAAGAAAGTGGGTATATTCTTATATTCACATGAATCTTTTTATGTTCATGATATATATATGTGTGTGTGTGTGTGTTTGTGTGTGTGTGTGTGTGTGTGTGTTTTAAACAAATTTATATTCAATAAAGAAATATTTTAACTTTAAAAAATATGTTTTTAAAGACATTGTGGTTCACCATAACTAATCATTATGTTTATTGAAAAAGAATAAATTGAGGAAAATGTAAAGGGAAGTCAATGGGAGAAGTCAAAGAGTGCATGGCTTGCATGGCCCCTCTTCCCTTTCTTTGCCATTTTAAGCATTTCCCCTTTTAGGCATTTCCTTACTACAAATAATAACAAAAATTTAACATAATAACATCCACAACTTCTTACTTTTATTATGAGGATCAATAATTTCATTGTCGATCCGTTTTGGTGGGTGAACACTCATGAAATCCCATGCGAACCAGAATGTGGCATGCCACCAATTAACCAACAAATTTAATACACTTGGCATAAGAAAGACCTTCATGTACATGCACAAGAGCTTGAGGTTTTCTTCGCAATTGGTTTGGTTAATAGCAAAGATCATGTTGTTTTCTCTCACACCCATGCATAATAGCACTTTGGTGGTTCTAGGTGACCCTTCAAAAATGGTGGTGGCTCCAAGAAACAAGTTGAATGATTGTATTCATAATTTCTCTATGGTATGTGGATTTACTTCGACTTGACATCTTCATTCCTTCTTTTGATTTTGTTTTCATATATCTTCCCCGTTTATACTCAGTGAGGTGTTGGGATTTCTACAGTTCGATTCCTTCCATGTGTTTGGCTTAACATTGCTAGGTTTGGTGAATAGTGGCCCATTTCTGTCTTGGTCACATGTTATCTTACACTTACATAGTCTACCTTATTTCTTCCCAACTTGTGAACTCTTTGGTTTTTCCTTGATCCTCCTTGAACCTTGTCCTCTCTGTCTAGTTTTCCTTTGTGTCAATTTGATGGCGACCGCTTCTTTCTCTTTGTAGGTTGTTGTCTCTCCATTTTCCTACTCCCCATATTGCAGTTTCTACTTGAGAGCTTCCTTGCAATCCCCCTTTCCTCTCTATACCTTGACCATGTCACAAAGCAATCCCACTCTTGTTTTTCATCACCCATGACAAATATGAAAAGAGCCTGATCTTCCTCTAGTCGCAAGGGGCATCAAAATTCTATACAACCACTTAGGACTAGAACTTAAGGGAATTCTAAAAGATCTATTGCATTTTTTGTGGGGGAATTTCCCCCTCAATTCACAAAGAATTTCACAATACCGAGCACGAAGCTCATGTGGAAAGTCAGATCTTGTCCAGTGTAGAAGTAGAGGAAATTTTGGGCTATTGAATCCCTCATATAGGGAACAACCACACTAGGAAAACTAGACACCATCAAACTATTTATTTGTACTAGAAAATGAAAACAATTATGTGAAAAGTCTTAGTAAAATGATTAGAAACACGACAAGTAGTCCTTTAAGAGGTGCAACTCCAACTCAAGAACTTGAACTCCAAGGTCTCTCTAATGGAAAATAAACTAGCTAACATGAATCTCTCCACTTCTTAGGAGAACACAAAGACCCCTGAAACTATAGAGGTGGATTCTCCTTCTAGCCAAATGCTTATATTATCAAATTTTGTTTATATTCCATCTGACCATTATAGTGCTTTCTATGTTAGCCATAAGTTAAAGTTTTAGAGTCCATCTCTATACTTTATTAAACTATTGAACTTGTACTATTGTGTTACTAATTTTGGATTGATTTTATGGTCCAAAGCCACTTATTTGTGCTACTAGTCTAGTTTCCCTAATGGTACACTAGTAGACACAAATTAACAATGGAATATGTTATTATCATATAATACAAATATTTTTGTTGCTTAAAAATAAAACACATGGATAAAATTTATAATCATTTAAAATAATTTGTATTTTGATACTAAAAATAATTTTTCTATAGTTTATATGTCATTTACAATATTTTATATTTCACAAAAAGCATTAATTTCTTTTATATAAAATACCAAACAATAAAATTATCATTTATTAATATATAATCTTAAATTTCACCATAAAAAAACATTTTACTGATGTAAAATCAAAAAATAAAATTCTCATACATTAATAATTTTACTATCTAATTTTCTTGTTTCACTTATAATTGTTATGGCCCATATTAATAATAATAATAACAATTATAAATAATAATAATTATTATTATTATAAAATAATATTAATGTATAAATAATAAAATCTTAAAAAAATTCTAACAAAAATAAAAATAAATTACCCCACTGAAACATTAAAACAACTAAAAATAAAATAAAATACATTCATTTATTAGCAGCCACGAGGCCAATAGGAATCCAAAATCTTTTCTGAACTTAGGCTTATGTGCTCCATAACTAGATTGAAAAAATCTTTCAGTGATAATCACATTGGAGAAAATATGGTCGAGTGTTTCGAACGAACTAGTGTGGATCATCTTCAGGACAAGATGAGGAACCAGATCATGGCATCAAATAAATAGATGTAGAGATAAGTTTAGTAGTGGTTGGAATATAACAACTAGTTTTAACTAAAAGGATCTTATTTATAGTAAATATATTTAAAATAAAGAAACAACGGATAAATAGCTAATGAATAAATTTAAAATTATTATTATTAATAAATTGTTTTAGTCAAAGGAAAGACCTAAATTGATAAACCCAATAAATAAAATAAATAGTGATACAAACCAAATTTAAAATAATAGGGGAAATTATTTTTATTATTACTAGTAATATTATTAATTTTGTTGTTACCTTCTGTCCTTTTACACAATTGTCTTTTGTCCTTTTTCCTTTTCCTAATAGTAGATAAGTATTTGATTAAGCATTAGGTAATACAAGGAGTAGTGGTTCTTATAGTGATGTTTAGGTATCTCACTTTAGGTTAGAATACTCCTTTCTCATGGTGGGTGGTTTGTTTTTCTCAATTGGTTATGGAGATCATCCTAGTTTACTAGACCTCCATTGTTCCTGTCCCAAAAGGTATCTTGTCCAAATAGAAAAGGTTAGCCTCCATTTTTTATGGTCAATTTCACATAATATGGGCATTCCTTTAATTAAGTGGAGTCAGGTGGCTGGTCCTAAAGCCTTGGGTGGATGGGTTATCAACAAATAATTTTCACTTTGTAAAGGAACTAGTCACCAAAAGTCTATAGAGGCTCACTCATAATGAATATATATGGGGAAGAATGATGAAATCCAAATATATATAGAACCAACCCATTGAAGATTGGTATAGGTATCCTATGAAGTATTCAGAGGATTCTATCATTTGGAATGAATTGGTTGATTCATTTCCTCTTGTTGGAGTCTAGATGGTATGGAGAATTGGAAATGGTCACCAAATTAGGATGGGGAGAGGACCCTTAGTCTTACAAAAAATTTAGGTTTGTCAGTGCTCTTATTCAGTTTTTCAATGACACAAGAAATTTTTTCTTTGGTAAATTCTAAGTCTTAGACTCCTCATGTGTTTAGTCATGCAGGTTAGAAGTCAGCGAACTTTCTTAGCTTAGAGGGGAAAGAAGCGGAGGAGTGGAGGCAATGTGTTAACAAGATGGCTTCCAATTTTAGTATTCTATGGGAAGATGAAGATAATATTCTTTATTGGTCTAGAAATTTGGGTTCTAGGTTTATCACTACAAAATTGGGTTATAAAACATGGTGTTCAACCCAATTCAATGATGAAGTGTAGTGGTGGGGGAGCTTTCTCTGGAAGTTGCATGCTCCATTGAAATGCAACATCATGTTATGGTTACCTTTGAACAATAAGTTGCTAACCTAGGATAACTAATTGAATAACGGTTGTGTTGGTACTAGTCGTTGTTCATTGTGCAAGTCCCGCAAGGAATTTTCTACTCATCTCTTTATCTCTTTCCCTTATAGAGTGCATGTGTTTTAGTTGGTTAAGTAGGAGTTTGAGTAGATTTTTTCTTGGTCTATGGCTTCCCTGGGTCAATGTTTGAGATAATGGCTTATGAACAAATTTGTCACTCAATCTGAAGGGTTCCCAAGTATTTTTGGGTTTTTCATTTGGTGGGTTAGGAAGTAGATTATTTTTAGAAACTTTGATATTCTTATTGACTTTATAGAAGCTTCAATCAATAGAGTGGCCAAGGAACACACGGCGACACTCAAAATCAAGAAGCTAGGGACTTTGATCATGCTTGCTTTGGAGGAGGATATTCCCTAGCTTTTTTTCTATGGTGTAAGAGAAGGTCATCCTCCTATCTATGGGGTGGGTGTGGTCTTGTTCCTTTCTCAATCTCATTATGTTTTTGTTAGATATGCCATGGGTAGGAGATTTAATAACAAGGTAAAATGCATGGCTCTTTGAACTTTGGTTAAGGTAACAAAAGATAAGGAATCAAGAAGCTTAAGGTATTGGGTTGTTCTTAGATTGTCATTAAATGAGTAAGAGTATTTTAGTGGAATTTTTGCATCTTGGCTTTTCACTATAGGCTATTCAAGTGTCCTTCATGTCTTTTGATTGGCTTTCCTTCAAGCACATTTACGGGGAATTAAATTGAAAAGGTGATGAAATTTCAGAAGAAAATTTTTCTCTAAATAAATAAAGTTAAAGATGATTCTATTTTGTTTATTAAAAATTTTACCTCCCAATTAATGCTTAATTTTATTTATTTTTTATTTCTTTAAATTTGTTTTTTTTTAATGTTTATATAAAATATGTTATTAAATATAAAATTCCATTTTGTAATTTAAATTTGTAAGAATG
Organism: Pinus tabuliformis; assembly: GCA_031772625.1. Lineage (NCBI taxonomy): Eukaryota > Viridiplantae > Streptophyta > Pinopsida > Pinales > Pinaceae > Pinus > Pinus tabuliformis. The sequence goes on along the minus strand of CM062818.1, from coordinate 1,647,268,256 downwards.
GTTAATTATTTTGAACATATTAATGTTTTTATAAAGATATAAGTTAGAAATATTTTTATTACAAAAAAAAAAAATCCAGTTTTGAAGGGAGAAAATTGGTATGAATAAAATTGGTATGAAAGAAGATAACTATACTATTTGATTACAATTATCAATTATGGGTTGAATTAAATAAAATAAAAAATAGTATTATTTAATTACAATTATCAATCACAACTATTTAAAAAGAATATTTGGAATATTTGGAATGTATGATATTTTAAATGAACTAAAAACATAATGATATTTTAAGAAGTGTATATAACATTCTATATATATATATATATATATATAATATATATATATATATATATATATAATATATGAAGAAAAAGAAAAAATGTGAATGGAAAAATAAAATAAACACTTTTAATAAAATATGAAAAATAAGGCCAAAAATCAACATTAAATAAATAATTAGATAATTTATAGCTAAAAAAAATTAAAATGTCAAAATACTACTTTTGAAGAAAAATGTTCGTGTTAGCAACACTTTCTGAAATAGGAATAAAAACAACTACTAAATACTACTTCTAAAAATGAGAACCATTTGAATTTTGTTGCAAATGTGTTTTAGATCACAACTTCCCATCGAGAGGCTTTTGGTCTCCGTAATCTTATCCATAAAGAATATGGAAGCGAAGGCCTCCACTTGTCTCCCCAAGTTTTCTACTCCATTATATATGAAGGACATTTGATTCTTGTTTCTCTCTATCAATATGTTTGTTTGCCCTTGTTTAATTTGTTAATGGAGTTATTCTTCCTCTCCCATTATGTTGTTAGATGAGGTAGGCTTTACCACCTTTAACAAATAACTATTTTTCCTCTTTACTGTAGAAAGTTACATCACTATCCCATAAGTAAAGGCCACCAAACATAATTTCACATGCATCTAGTGACAACTTTAAATTCCACTTCAATGGCACAGTCAACATGAACGAAAAATCTTTTTTTGCATTTATTGGTGATTCTTATGATTGATTTATCTAGGTTCCAACCCAACAAGCATGGTTGTACTAAATCATAAGTTTGTAAGCCAAAATCGTCTACAAAGGATTTAGTAATCAAATTACATAGATAACTATTGTAAAACAAATCATTTACCTTGCCCCTAGGGTAAGCTCAATTGGTAATGGTCATGTTATCAAGTATTTTGTTAAATATATTATCCAAGGTTCAAACCCCCCTTATTTAGTCCATGAGCCATGTGTTGGGGTGTGTGTAGTTTCACTTAGAGGTAATAGTGGTAGTGGTTGGAATCTTGTGTCACATGAATACGAGATTGACCTAGTTGTTGATTCCTCTAGTCACAAAAAATAAACATTTACCTTTTTATCCTTCATTTGAACTTTGATTAAAATAGTATATTTATGCCTCAATTTGTTCTCTTTCCCTTTTGGGTTATTGCGACAATCTTTTACTTTTGTTTTTTTGGTATCCTCTCAACCCTTCTATTAATGCCCCTTTTTGGAATCCAATTCAATGTAGAGATATTTCTTACTAGTTTCATCTATGCTTTTCACACTAAAAGATTGTAATATCCTTTAGATATGGATCACTTGTCCTCCAAGTTACTTCACCACTACCCTAGGCTCTTATAAAGAGATACCCAACCTCATGGCCCACATCTAGAATTTGGTCAGGTATTCTTGATCATGTTGAAGGATTTCAGTTTTAGGAGTTGTTCCTCTTCATAGCCTATGGGATAGGATTGATTTCAATAATTTCTTTGAAATCATCCAATTTTGTAACCATGGGATTTTCACCTAGCCTCAATGCATCTAAATAGCTAATAAAGTACATCTAAACATTTTCAAACCAATAAATGATTTTTTTGTGTTTCTTTTATTAGATAAATGTTAAAATAAACTTCCAACCATTTTAACTAGAAATTGAAGTTTTCATCATTAACTTTTATTTTCTACGTGGTTCATGATCCTCGGAGATCAGTGACCAGTACGTCCATGGAATAACTGTACGAAGCATATATACTAGAAAGTATCACTTCTTACTAGCTCAACCATGAAGCATGGCCCCAAGAGTGTTGAGAGAATTGAACTAGTGACCTCTCAATAGCAGAGATGCTTTAACGACAGGGACTTGACCAACTCAATTAATCCTCAGAGCTAGTTTTCATCATTAAGTTGGCTATCCTAAGTTGGCATTTCATGTTTTTCTTCAACCTTAGATGAAATACTGGAAGTTGACGACACATTGTCGTTATTATTTGAGTCTCCAAGTGTCTTGCCTTTGGAATATTCTAGGTAAGCCTTTTCTTCTTCATGCTTACTCTTTATTGAGTGTACTTCCTTATCCTTCATGACCAATAACATTGTTACTGTTTCAGTCAATGTGACAAATTTCTTCCCCAGCCATACAAACTTAAATTACAAATATTCTTCATCATGTTCTTCATGAGAAGTCCTGTGATTTTGGGTCTTTTACACCTTTGTAGACCTCATAGCAATGCGTTTCCACTTGCTTAGTACCCATTATGGGTGTTTACCATACAAGTTGTTCACCAAGTATTTTCCGGCTTGGGATTTGATATTATATGAATCATAAATTATAAGCATATGGATAGTCTATCTTGCTAACATGGATCCTTTTTAGAATCAAAATGGTATGTCTCTAAAATTCATTGTCAAATCGAGATCAAGCTTCTCAAAATACCACTTCATTAACAACAATGAATATCTTTGTTCCTCTCCAGTTCTCTTTTTTTTTTTGTTTGGGCCGGAGTTAGAAGAGTTGAAGGACCAATTGAAAGAGTTGGTTGATGTAGGATTCATACGTCCTTCATGGACCCCATATGGTTCTCCAGTATTGTTTCAAAAGGACATGAGTGAGTTTCAGATGTGTTGTGACTATCGTGTTTTGAACAAGAAGACAGTCAAGAAAAAATATCGCCTTCTACTTGTAGTAGATTTTTTTGATAAGCTTGTGAAGGCACAAATTTTTTCGAAGCTTGAATTCATGCATGGATATTATCAATTACAGTTAATAGAGGGCAATGAGAAGAAGACAACGATAGTGACGAGGCATGGAAGATTTGAGTTCCTTATCATGCCATTTGGATCGTTTAGCGCTCTTGCAACATTCTGTACTTTGATGAACAATGTATTATGTCCATACTTAGATTCATTTGTGGTGGCGTGCTTGGACAACATAGTAGTTTATATAAACAACATGGAGGATCATAAGAGGCACTTGGCGTTGGTATTTGAGGCACTGAGAAAGAATCGATTGTTCTTGAAGAAGCCAAAGTGCATGTTTTCCCAATTTGAGATTTCGTTCCTTAGACACTTGATAGGCTAGGGATGTATACTGATGGATCCAGACAAAGTTTGTACGACAGAGGATTGGAAGGAACCGAAGAATGTCCATGATGTGAAGGTTTTCTTACGGATGGCGAACTACCAACAAAGTTTTGTAGAGGGTTGTTCCAAGATAGTTTCACCACTGACAAACTTGTTGAAGAAAGACAAGTGATGGAATTGGATTGAAAGATCTCGTGAAGCCTTTGAAGAAATAAAGAAAAGAACGATTACAATGTTGATACTTAAGTTGCTTGACTTTGAGCGACTGTTTGAAGTGCACACGGATGCTTCTGATTTTTTGACTGGGGGAGTTCTCATGCAAGATGGACATATGGTGGCATATGAGAGTTGAAAATTGCATGAAAGAGAGCGATGATATCCCGTTCATGAGAAGGAGATGACTGTGATACTATTTGATTGGGAAGTTATTTGTTGTCAAGAATGACAATGTTATAGTGAGTTACTTTGCATCTCAAACGAAGTTATCAGCAAAACAGGCTTTTGTCAAGACTTCATGGTAGAATTTGACATTAAGATTGAGTATAGGCCAAGTAGACTCAATATTGTAGCAAATGCCCTCAGTAGGAAGGCAAAGATGGCTGTAATTGGGGAGGAAGAAGACCACGTTGAACCAAGTGAGATTCAATTTTGTGTGAGTGAGGAGTTGTAGAGTAGACTTCGTGAAATTCTAGAGACAGATGCTCAAATGGAAAATATCATGAAGCAGGTAAAGGAAGGAAAGATGAGAAATTTCTTTGTGCATGATGGAATCTTGTTCTGTGTTGATTGTCTCTACATTCCAAAGTCATCAGAACTTAGGAAGCACCTCTTGAAGGAGTGCCATGATTCTCCTTGGTCTGGCCACCCAGGGAATTGTCTCACTTTGGCAGTATTGGAGAGAGGATACTTTTAGGGAAAGATGAGAGAGGATGTAGAGGAGTATGTGTAGACTTGTATCATTTGTCAGCAAGAAAAATAAGACAAGGGAAGATAGGGAGGGTTGTTGAACCCTTTGCCAATTGTTGAGAGACCTTGGATGAGTGTTTCGATGGACTTCATTACTCAGTTTCCACAGGTACAGGGGTATAATGAGATCATGGTCATTGTTGATCATTTTTCCAATTATGTCGTCTTCATTCTGATGAAGATGTCGTGTGAAGCAGAGAAGAAAATTGAGTTCTTCAAAAATGTTATGAAGTATTGGGGAATTCTATTAAGTATTGTGTCTGACAGATATACGAGATTCATAGGTAATTTTTGGACCATGTTGTTCAATGGGGTTGTTGCATAGTTCGAGTTACCATCCGCAGACAGATGGGCATACCGAACACATTAAATCATTGTTGGAGGACTACTTGAGGCACTATGTGAGGGATGATTAGAAAAATTGGCCTGAGTTGTTGGATAGAGCGCAGATCAGCTACAATTTGCAGAAGATTTCAACGACACAGTATAGTCTGTTTAAGTTAGTTAATGGACATATCCTTGTCGCACCGCATACAATGTTATCACGAGGATATGGAAGAGTCCACGTGTGAAGAGATTCTTGATAGCATGGGAAGAGTCCTTGGAGTTGGTGCGATTGTACTTGATAGATGCAATGGACATAATAAAGAGATGGGAAGATAAGGATAAGCAGGACACACACTTTGAAGCTAGAGATATGTTTTTTCTAAGGATGATGAAAGATTAGATTCCACCATGAAAGGGGACAACAAAGTTTGAAGGTTCGTTAAGAGTGAAGTAAAGGTTTAGAGAGGTCGTTTATGAACTTGAGCTATCGAACCATATTTTTTCCAAGCATCCTGTGTTCCATGTCAATCAACTAAAGAAAGAAAGACTTGATGCAGATGATCCTAAGAGAGCAACAAAACTTGGTTTTGGACCTCATGACTACTGGAGTCAGGAGTGACGTGAAGAGAGAGTACTTTATGTTGTGGAAGAATGCACCAGAGGAAAGTGGCTGGGAAACATAGGATTCGTTGTGGAGATGGAAGAAGGGGATTGTTGAGTTTGAGGCAGAGCTAGCTCGAATAGTAGGATTGTCTAGGATGGCAATGACTCGAGGTGGGGGAGGATATTAGGACCCTAAGTTGGCATTGCTTCCCAAAGCAAGTCAAGCACCCAATTGGGCACCCTTTAGACCCTTTAATGAGTTGAGGCCGCATGGGCTTGATTCGCACCAATGCAACGATCGTGGAGTACGATCACATTACGTGGGTAGGCGAGCACACAACTCGGGTGGAGGCCAAGTTGGAGAAGTAATATGGTTGGCTCGTCGATTATCGCGTCGACATGACTCAGCAACATCTGCACCCATGGGCGTGACCGCATTAAGGTGGGGCACTCGGGCACCGTGTGGGGCGTTCCTTGGCATACAAGGCAAGGTGGTGGGTGTGTGAACACAAATCTAATTTGAAACGTCTGCTCAATATGTTGGGAGGGCATCAACACATGGATAGGGCACTCCAGTGACAAGTCAAATATATGTTAAGACATGAAGGCGAAGCATAATCACAAGGAATATTGCAAGACAAGTTCATAGGGCGAAGGTTTGTGATATCACACAGTGTTTTGAGGTAGCGAGCAGGCAAGAAACAAGAGATAGGAGTGTGCATGGACATGCACCTGCATAGGGCGAGCAAGGTATTTTATGATTTCTGTTGAGATTTTTGTGTTGGGCAAGCCAAGGGGCACACTCGTTCAGGCTGTAAAGAATTGTTGTACTCTGAAATTATAAATGGAATGTTGCGACCCTCTTGAGCTAGCCTCACATTTCATGTACAAAAACTAATATAATAAAAATATGTTCATTTACTTGATATTATGTTGGCACAACTTGTTGGTTAATGTTGATATCACATTGCTACATGATTTCTGTTCAAGTTTATGTTTTCACACATAACACCTAACAAATAATAAACAAGAAGTTGTAACTAACTTAAAAAAGAGTGTAGGCGCAGTCCAGAAGCTAAGTTGTTTATAACACTGCGATGAACCCTTGCCGATATCGCATGCCCATGATGGTGCAATCATCATAAGGTCGTGGAAATGCCCAACAAAGGAGCAAATCCACTCCATCTCAAATGCTAATGGAATAACACATTCTATTTATTTAAATATATTACTATTGTATATATTTAATTATATGATGTGAAATATGAATCATTATTATTGAAATTTATTTTAAAATAATATGTAAATTATGATACTTATTTAGGAAAATATCATTTATAATTTTATTATAACCGCCCTATATCCATGTTAACTCCAGATGTACCAAGTGTCAAGAGGGATCAAATATCTTAAGATGCAAACCTCTTTTAGAGTGAAAGAAATTTGATCCCTCTCGGCACTTGGTAGATCTGGTGTTAAGATGGATCTAGGTTGGTTTAACTCCTCCCGGATTTAAATAGGCTATGCCCCACATGAATACCGTTTGTTAATACCATCAGTCATTTTTATTTTACTTTTATAGGGTTATTTTTATTTTTATTTTCAATTTTATTTTACTTTAACTGAGTTAAAATGTTCACCATGTTAAGAAATCTAGGGCATAATAATTAGGTGATTTATCTTCTAATGATAACTGCTCGTGAATGCACTTTAGATTAGGATCTTCTCTTTACTTAGATCATTATAGTGTTCTTCTTCATCAAACAACTACCAATGCATAAACAATAAAGAGACAAGAGACGGAAAATGTAGGCTATCAACCAAGGCAAAAACCTTTCTAACTTGAGAGGAAAACCCAAACAAATTCTTCTTCTTATAGAGACTTCAATTGACAAATACCAAGACCAAGACCCTTGACCTATTTAACCTCTCCAAGACCAAGTCACAAGACCTATTTAGTTTAACCTCTTCTTTCTGGAGTCAACAATGGTCAAACTGCTTGCTTCTCCATCCTTCTCGGTTATCCTTCAGATCTCGGCTTCTTGGATTAGAACTACAATCCTCGACCTCTTTAGAAACCCTAGATGCAACACATGTGATGGATGTTGACCAACTTTTGCACCTTGTTACCACTTTGCTTGGATGGAAAGACTTCCTTCTACACTTCGGATTGATGAATGTAATGTCTTCTCCTTTGATTGGGCTTCTAGAGTGACCTTACAAACCTCGACCATTCTTTTGCATTAGACAGCACTAGATTCTCGCACGTGTGGAGGTGACATCCCAAAAACAAATATGAAATAATCTCGATGATGGTTCTCCTTACTTCGCTTGACTATAGGCTTCTTTCCTTCCAAACTTCCCACATCTTTTTTCCTTTTATCCCTGGCCATAATTTTGTCACTAGAATGAAGGCCGAGATGCCTATTTATAGTGATTTTTCCATCAAGAATAAGCCAACTTGAACTAGTGCCTATGCTGACTTGCCTTTTCTAGAATCATCCTTAGGTTGACTTCAAGGAGTGTTTGTGACAAGGTCTTGGAGGGTATATGACACAAGTAAATTCTCTTTTACAATATGTAGATTACCCAAATGGGTCTTCAACACTTTACATTGACTCAATAGGCTTTATGACTTTATGACCAAACCTAATAGCTCACAATGGGAGCTTTAACTATAAAATAAAATTCCTTGCTCATGAAACCCATGAGACAAGCATTACAAAAATAATTTTATTTTCTTCTTTTAATCATTTACATAAAATCATAATTACATATGTCATTATGAAGACCAAACCTAGTTACACTTTTCAACACTCCCTCTTAACTACAGAGGTATTCATTATCCATACAAGGTACTTGGACATTCTTAATCTGAAGAATTCTCTTAAGAAGAGTTAGATTGGTAACCCATCTGTATAGCGTCATATCAACCATCATTTTCATATAGCAAGGCCTTGACTAACAACTCTATCTCTCCACAAGATCAGAGCATAATGTTGGCGAGACCAATGATGTATAGACACACTCATCACTGCCTCACTCGGAACATACCCTACCGGGGTTCTCTTAGAGTATGTTCCACCAGGACAATTCTTATCGTAGATTCCCAGTTCGCAAAGAATATCTTGGATGCCCTAACTCATCCTCAAAGTGCATCAAATTCCAAATGTTTACCCAATCCTCCCTTTTGTCTTCCCAAATGAAGACAAGAATGATGTGTTAATCTCTCCTTCTCAACTTGGGGATGACATACCTATTCCAATGAAGGAATGTACTCGTTCATGCTCAAGGAATGTACCTAAGCTCCCTCTTGGCTTAGGAATTTGCTTCCAAGTTTCGACCAAGTTAGAAACTTGTTTTCAGGCTCCCTCTTAATTAGGGACCTACAACATCTCTTTAGGTGGAGATGATGGGACAATCAACTGCTTGAAGAACTCCTCACAATGTCATGAACTTCTTGTCTTTATTCAAGAGTATTCATGTTTTGGGACTTCTTTGTAGGGGAAAGACCATTCATCACTTTCTTCCATGAGTCAGTCATGTCATTATTCCTTTCATCAGAAAGTGATCCATCAGTTCCTATATGGCCTTCCTTCATGCTATGCTACCTTCTTCATGCCATGATATCTTAAGGATATTTCATCCTACTACATGGACCTCAATGGTGGAAGATATTCATAGCTCTTCCCTTGGCAACCCTGTATATTCCCATCTAGATATCATTCAAAAATAATAAATGAACATGAGATCAATATTATCTTTGTGATGGTCTTTCATCATGACATCTTCTAGTTTGCATCAACATCTTGTATACTCATTGACAATCTCCAAAAGTTATATAATGTCAAGGTCTCTTTCTTTTTCAGAATCTTCATACCTTTCATGGAGATATCCTAGTCAAATCTTTTAGTCCTTGGATGTTGATTGCCTTTTTCATAGTTTCATATTCCACGATCTCTTCCTTTATTTCTTCACACATTTCCTTCTAGGAACTTTCGATCATATTTCCTCCAATTTTTTCAACCACCTCATATTTCATATGAGGACATATTATCTTGATTTCATCTAGACAATGTGTGACCTGTGTATTCTTGCATCTTTTCAAACGTGGAGATCCTTTCTTTTGATCATGCTCTCAAGATAGAGCATGTTACCTACAACCATATGACATCACTCTATAATATCAAATACAAGCATGCATACCTCATTTTCCTTTAGGTCATCTAGACTTCTTCAACAACTTCCTTGATTGAAAGAAATTTAATCCCTTGATCTCCTTCGCCTCTTTTTGCATCATACCATCATCACGTGAATTCCACAAGTTGGAATTCTTGATGAAACACTAGCTTCCTTTTAATTGGTGAACCTTCCAACGAAGATTCCAACATAAAATCTTAAGTATCCTCATCCAACAAATGCTTACTTTTGACTGATGTATGATGAGATTTGTAATAGATAACTTTTTCCTTTTTCCCATAAGTACCACTTATGCTTCTAATGAGGTTACAAAGAGTTATATCCTTCCATAGGTGATTTCCATAATCTTCTATTTCAACTATTTTTCTCTATGATCACGAGCTCTTTCTTTTAATGCTTCTATGATGCCATGATGCATCTTATCATTTTCCTTAGTGATTTATGATAGCCATATCTTACAATAGAAAACTTGAAAACAAGAACTTGAAAAGAACTAGGTGAGGAAGACTATCTCAATCACAATATAGATCTCTTACTTCCTATTTCTTGAACTTATTCTTTTCAACTTCCTCCACTTCTTCAGTGATATGGGATTCTTCTCTACTCATTTTTTTATTTTCCATTTTGAGCTTAGGGCAATCTCTTTTATAATGCCCATATTCTTGACATCCATAGCATTGAACCTTAGCTAGGTTCTTCTTCTTTTTATGAGGACCAAATTTCCCATACTTTCCTCTTCTCTTTTCCATAGCAACATATGCTTGATTGTTCTCACTGTATCCTACATTAGTTTTTGCCTTCAATCTAGTTTCTTCAATCTTGCATAGTGACCATAAATCCTGGAATGGAGTAGCTCCCCCCCCCCCCCATGAATAGTTGAATTAAAGCTACCCCACTCCTCTAATAGTGCATTGAGTACTACAGTGGTCATCTCCTTGTCAAACATTATTTCTCCTAGATCTCGAAGTATCTTCTTTCGATATCCTTAGCTTGTAGAGTTCTTTACTTTGAGAGATAACTTTTCCTGTAGTGCTTACAAAAAACAACTCTACCACTTTGTCATATATTTATTTTGAGGTGTTGAGTTTAGATACATATGGAATGAGGGGATCCTTGATGGATTCTATGAGAATCTTTTGAGCCCTTAGTTACCCTTTCATTAACTTTGCAAGTGCTTGAGCATATTTTTTTGCTCATTTGGTGATAGATCGTTTGACATGATCCGTAAACTCATTTTCAAATAGATTCAAATCTATCCTCTTCTTCCACGCAAGATTGTTTGAAGCCCCAATCAATTTGTTGATTTCCTTGCAAAAAAACCTTTTGATGGATTCAGACATAAATATACTTACTTGAGAAGATGCTTCTTCCATTTGCCGCCTCCTTGAATTTGATGAAAATATAAATGATAGAGAACTTCTTCTTGATGAAGATAGAGAACTTCTTCTTGATGAAGATAGATCTCTTCAAGAGTGTTCCTTGACTCCACAAAGAAGGAGATCTCTTTAAATCCTTTCATTGTGTTGTTCTTGTTGATAATGATGACTTCTTGATGATGTCTTGACGCTTCTAGGATGATCTTCTTCAATAATAGGGTCCTTTCTTCAACGAGAGGAAATTACCTTAGAAATTTTGAAGATGATGACAACGTCCCTTATTTTGCTTCTCTAGGATGAATAATATTCAAGAAACTTTAATTTGTAAATCCCTTCAACTTGAGTAGGGTCTTTGTGGTCTTTTGAGGATCCCAAGACTTCTTCTGGTGTAGGCTTCTTCCTCGACTAGGCTTTTGATACTTCTTTGTAGATATTGACTTCACTTTGATATCCTTCAAGATTTTATCCTTGAGTACTTGAGTGTCCCTTGATGAGATAAAAAATATTTTCTTCTTTTCATCAATTACATAAAATCATAATTACACGTCATTATGAAGACTAAACCTAGTTACACTTTTCAACGCACTGGACATTACATTACCTTACAACATCTCTACCATACTAGGATGGAGAGCGCCTCTCGATGTAAAAATTAAATTACAATGTAATATATTGAATTGAATTGATTTGTTATTTTTAAAAATTTATGACGTTTTTTAGTTTAGTGGATGTTATGCTTTACTTTTATTATTATTTGTTGATCTAATGCTTCATTTTATTGACACTACAATACCTCTCCCATATTCAGCCAATATTTAAATGTTTACACTCATTTACAACCACTACAACATTTCCCCATATTGAGCCAACATTTAAATGTTTACACTCATTTACAAAAACTACAACATCTCCCCCATGTTGGGTTGTAGAGTACCTCAGCGCAAAGTGTTCACACAACAAACCATTCAACAATGATTTATACAAACTTACAATTGCATTATGGAGACCAACTAACAATACAAGCAAAGAGATATCATTGTGGATACAAACCAGCAATTCAATCCATTCAAAGATATTAATGTAAAGGATTGATTAAGTATTAAAATTCATAGGTGTTGGAATTAATTATCATAGCACTAAAGGAAATAGACAAAAACCCACAATTCCACAACAATTAGCCATAATAAATATAAAAACTTAATACCAAAAAAACTCTAGTGTTGAATGCTTATGCACTCTTCTTTACTTCTTAGCAAGACCAAAATTACAATAAAGTCTAGTTCTCTTCTCATTTACAATTTCATCAAAATAATTTTATTTAGCTACTCTCTATTGGCATGGTTGGGTTTATAGGTAGCATTGGCCTTGTTGAGAGCAATTAGAAGCCAAGTATTCTTGTCTCTTCAACTCCATATCTACATCACTTTTCCTCTCCCTTTCATCTTTTGTTAACATCATTCTAATTAGAGTTTCTTCTAGTTGTCTTTTTCATATTGCTTAAAATGAAAGAGCAACACTTTGGCACTGAGTGGTAGTGAATTGGTCTAACATGAGCACTTTACACCATCAACTCTTTCTCCTACCTCATCATCAACCTTTATAGTCATGAGCTTCACTTCCATAACCAAAAGTCTCTAATTTTACTAACTACTTTGCAATAATTTGAGTAATTAACCTTTCAATATTTCTTACCCATCCATAAATAAAACAATGATAATATTTATATAAAAATTACAAACAAAAACCATCCATAATTTTATTTATAAATGTGTTCTAAAAAAGTCTATACCAAATTAATAAATATTCATAAAGGGAGTGATTATATTGTAAAAGTAACTCATACTAAAAATATTCATCATAAGATTGATATTCCCCTTCTTTTATACACTCACTATTCCATTCCATGACATTAATATCGCAGACTAGTCCTTAAATGCCGTAATAACTTTCCTAATTGCCACGGTGAATGTAAACTCTTCATGGCCTGTTGTGACTGCCATATTGAATATCTTCATGGACTGTTGTGACTGCCACATTGTATGGACTGTTGACTGCCATATTGAATATCTTCATGGAATTATCAACGCTCCTTCCGACCTTAAATGCGAGTGGCGACTCGCACATTAAAACACTCTGTCAGACCAACAGACTTACGGAGGCAGTGGAGACCTTCAGCCATCTGCTTTCAGCTAAATCTAATCCCACCATCAACACCTGCAATCTTTTGTTAAGCAGCTTAGCCCGACGGAACCGACATCAATCAGCGTTGCGTGTTTACAGACTTATGGTTGAAGCAGACATAGTCCCGAATCTCATTTCTCTGAGAATTGTTTTCAACTGTCATTGTGAAACAGGTAGAATGGATTATGCTTTCAAAGTGTTTGAAGGAATGGAAGCACATGGCTATATTCCAAATGTCGTAATATTCAATACCCTCATCAAAGGGCTTTGCAGGACGGGCAGGATGGAGGATGCTGTTAAACTGTTCAATCAAATGGTGAAAAAACGAGAGCTTCCTAATCTTCACCAGAGCTTCCTAATCTTTTTACCTATAGCACCCTAATAGCTGGGCTCTGCAAGAGAGGGAAAACCCACGAAGCGTTTGGATTGCAAACGGATCATGAGCCCGACAGTATTACATTTACTACCCTCATGGATGGACTCTGCAAAGAAGGTAAGCTACAAGAGGCCAATCTACTACTGTATGTGATGTTAAAAGAAGGGCATAACCCCAACGTTATTACATTTACTGCGTTAATTGATGGTTTCTGTAAGGAAGGCAAGTTGGAGGAGGCGACGAAGCTTTTTTTTGAAATGCCCGACAGAAACATATGCCCAAATGCTGTCACATACAATACACTTATCAATGGTTTCTGTAAGGGAGGCAAGTTGGAGGAGGCTATGAAGCTATTCTATGGAATGCACAAAAAGAACATATTGCCTAATGTTGTCACATACACTGCATTTATCGCTGGCCTCATCAAGGAAGGGCAGTGGAAGGGGACCGCGAAAGTTTTTCATGAGATGCTGGATAAGGGGAACAATCCGAATAGTATCACATACAATGTTCTTATTGCTGGTCTTTGCAAAGAAGGGAAGCTTCAAGAAGCTCCGAAGTTGTTAGATGTTATGGCTGAAATAGGTGATCAACCTAGTGGCATCACATATAATACACTTATAGACGGGTTTTGCAACGTGGGTATATTTTGGACGCACATTTTGAATACTGTTGTCATCACCTTGGCATCTGATAAAAGGAAACATGCTCTTAGCAGAAGATTTCGACATCACTGTTAACATGAAACTGTTAAAGGAGCGCTGCCACAGGAAGCTACAGTGCCTCGGACCTGTAATGGTGGTCTGAAACCTCTGCAGTAGCATCTAAAGCCTGCGGTCATGGGAATCAAATAGACTGGGCCGAATTTTCGGAGCAGTTTTGCATTAAGGGTACTGCTCTTTTGTTCGGCAAGGTGTGTGTATATATACTTGTTTGGCGCTGGAAAAAATTAAGTTGGCCAACCCGTGTAGTAGGGTCGACTCTTGGAGACCAATTTTAATATAAACGCTAGACCATTTTGTGTTGGCCGACCCTTTCGGTTGAGCATTGCTTGGTTTGAAGTTCTGATATTTTGACGTGGCTGTTTGGAGCTGTCACTGTATGCAGGGGGTGGAGGGTCTTGATCGTAAATTTGAGGGGGTGGAGGGTCTTTGATCATAAATTTGGGGGCAGCGTTTACTTGCAAGTACATTTGAAGACAGAGCAAACCCAGCGGAGGCTTGGGGTCTGATCATGCAGTTTTGAGGACCACTTGTCTATCTTTGGGAGGGATCTTTTGAAAGTATTGTGGGTATGCTTTGAAAGGGAGGGATCTTTTGAAAGTATTGTGGCTGTGCTTTGAAATGTCACACCATTATGGGTAAATTTGGAAGGCTGAATTTCTGAATTTCCTCTTTTGAGGATTTCTCTAGCTTGAAAGGGGTCCATGGTCCATGGAGCATAATGAGATGGTTGCTTATGTTGGGAAGTTTTATCACAGTTCTAAGTTTTTGTGATATGAATTCACTTGAAAAGTTATCTTGCATGACTTGGGGGAACTCTATTCAAGATGAAGATGTGGATTAATATTGATGGTATCTTTTGGAGCATTCTTGAGCACATTGGACCACATTGTTTGGGAAGGTCATACCCTTATGGGCTTGTTGGCCCACTTTGGAGGGTTTTATCATTGTTTTGAAAACCAATTGAAGGATTATTGTGCAATGAAGGGCCTTTGGAGGTTGGATGTTGAATCACAACCCATTTTTTCCCTCATTTTTGGAGATAGGTAATCTTTTGAGGGCTTTGTGCCCCTAGACTTTGTGCATTGGGCATTTAAAGATAATTTTGTATTATTTTAGGATAATTAATTGTTGAAGGGGGCTTTTGCCCTTCTATTGGATAACTTAGGGGATTTCAGCGTAAAGCATAATATTTTATTGTGAAGGAAGTTTAGCACCTTCTCTATAAATAGAGGTGTACTTCCTTTCATTTTGGCATAGAGTTTTGGGGGAGAAATCCCATAGCTGGAAAAATAAGTGGGCCAACCTGTGTAGTAGGGTCGACTCTTGGAGACAAATTTTAATATAAACACTAGACCATTTTGTGTTGGCCGACCCTTTTGGTTGAGCATTGTTTGGTTTGAAGTTCTGATATTTTGATGTGGCTGTTTGGAGCCGTCACTGTATGGAGGGGTTTAATGGTCTTGATCATAAATTTGGGGGCAACGTTTACTTGGAAGTACATTTGAAGACAAAGCAAACCCATTGGAGGCTTGGGGTCTGATCATGCAGTTTTGAGGCCCACTTGCCGATCTTTGGGAGGGATCTTTGAAAGTATTGTGGTTGTGCTTTGAAATGTCACAAATTATTGGTAAATTTCGAAGGCTGAATTTCCTCTTTTGAGGATTTCTCTAGCTTGAAAGGGGTCCATGGAGCATAATAAGATGGTTGGCTTATGTTGGGAAGTTTTATCACAGTTTTAAGTTGTTGCGATATGAATTTACTTGGAAAGGTACCTTCCATGACTTGGGGGGAACTCTATTTGAGATGAGGATGTGGATTAACATTAATGGTGTCTTTTGGAGCATACTTGAGCACATTGGACCACACTGTTTGGGAAGGTCATACCCTTATGGGCTTGTCAGCCCACTTTGAAGGGTTTTATCATTGTTTTGAAAACCAATTGAAGGATTATTGTGCAATGAAAGGCTTTTGGAGGTTGGATGTTGAATCACAACCCAATTTTATCTCATTTTTGGAGATAGGTAATCTTTTGAGGGCTTTGTGCTCCTAGACTTTGTACATTGGGCATTGAAAAATAATTTTGTATTATTTTAGGATAATTAATTGTTGAAGGGGGCCTTTTGCCCTTCTATGGGATAACTTAGGTGATTTTAGCTTAGAACATAATATTTTATTGTGAAGGAAGTTGAGCACCTTCTCTATAAATAGAGGTGTAGATTTAGTCAACGATTTATTTGGGATCCAGGTATTGAGGGACCCATTCATCATTGGTTAGCTTGGAGGCATGTCGTGGTACAATGGTTTATTTGGCATCCTGGTATCAGTTTACACGTCTCTGTAGTGGACATATATAGGTCGCTTGAGGGCAAGCAATCTTGGGGTGGGAGAATTTGTCATGTCCTTATTTTTATTTTCCTTTATATTTCAACCAAGGTGGATTTCTAGGGCACAAGATGGCTAGGTCATGGGGGCAAGTTTATGTCATCAGGGGTTTCAGGGGAGTTTTGAGGATTTTTTATGGGATTTGATGACATTCGCTTGGCATATTCTATCATATGCACAACTTGCCTTTCCTTCCGTTGCATTTTGACAACTTTCGGAAAACACGATTATTATTGAGCCTAACTTAGCAAATTTCACTTGAGGTGGCATTCCGGGAGAAATATTTAATGAAATACCTCAGTGTAATAGCTCGTTGGAACCAGAATGAGAATATCTATAGGATGGGATGCTGAGAAGGGACTTCTAGTGGCTAGAGAAAGTATGGTGGGAGATTTACCATTTTCCTTGATTAAAAATGGTTTTAATTAGTCATTTAATTAAAGAAAAATAATTAGTGGGAGGAAAAAGGCCAAAAGTGACTTAAGTGAAATAAAATAAAACTGAAAGTCACTTAAGATAAATTCAATGGAGGAGCTTCTAGAATAATAATAAAATAAGATGCTTCGATATGCTTGGAGATTTATCCATAACATCTATAAAAGAGGAGGAGGAGATCATTTGGAGACATCTTGGAGTTGAGTATTTGTTTCTTGTGAAGAGTTCTGGAGAACCAGGAGTTCCCAGCGTCGGTTGTAGCCCTAGGACAGAAACCCTCGGGTGATGCAGTAAGAGTGGGCGAGAAACCTTCTCTCCCTTTGTTGAATTCATTCAGAATTCACAGGTTGTTGCTTATTGTTTCTCAGTACATATTTTGGAGGCCCACTGTCAACTTGTAGAAAATATTTGTCGAAGACCAATGGTATCAAGGAGGGTAGAAAAATGTACAATCATGGATAAATATCTAAAATTGGTATTATTTAATTACAATAATAGATTATAAATGAATTAAATATAATGTTAAAAAGGAATATATTGCATTGTATTTAAAATGTATGGTATGCTAAATAAACTAATAACATATAATTTGATGAAAAACTAAGACTTTGAGAAGAAAACCCATATATAATATTTTTATTATTGTTTAAACGACCCTTTTTATGTTTTTATCTTTTTCATGACATCCTAAAAAAATGAAAAAACATGAAAAAAACTAGAATTTAAAAAAATAAAAATGAAAAAATGGATAAAAACAAAATTTAATAAAATAAGTAAATAATTTATAGTTAAAAAATTCAAAATATTAAAATATTATTTCTCAAAAAAAGAGTATTACTATTAACACCATGTTGGCTTGATGGGGCTTGAACCAGGTTCAGAAGTGTTTTAGCCAAACAAATCCCGCAGCTATCGGTCCTTTCGGCAATAGTCCGTGGAGCGTGGATCGAAGTCTCACCCGAGGTAGTAGGGGAGGGTGCTGGAACCAGGTTTCCACACCCTAGGGATGTCTTGATGAGGTCTAGAGGGGTCACGAACCGATCTGGGCCTTCGCGCGCAATCTGCATTGCTACCAGGCCTCTACGTAGATCTGCAACAAGGCGCTTCTTGATTCTTAGTTTTAATGAGTTTATTATAGATCAGATCTAACTCTTAAGGTCTTTAAGCAAACATTTAACAGTTATACCCAGAGCGCGCATTCATAAATCTTACAGGTTTGCATACATAGCATAAACATAGAAATCATAACAGATGCATAAACCATAATATAAGTAGATCCACGATATTTCAAAAGCAACTTAGCTTTTATTAATCCTCAAATTAGTACATTCCACTTCTGCCCCGCGCACTCAGCTGCAAGGGTCTGCGCACACAGCGGCGGACTCTACCAGGCCTCTGCGCACACAGTTGTAGAGCCTCTATCTCCTACTACAACCCTCGACTTCCACTTACAGACTCAAAACAATATATCGTGCTCAAAACCCAAAACATTCAAGATCTAGCAAAAACTGCCTTCTACCCTTAGAGCCTTGCTCTATTTATACATTCCCATGGTCCGCGGACCATGGGCAGGCCGATTCACTTTCTATTTTCTTACATTATTTTCGGGCGGACAACCCTCTGACTTGACTCATTACAATTCACGCTCTGTGCACTTCGCGGAGCTTTTGCCACATTTTTACCCAAAATTGCGGGCTCTAAGCCCCATACCCGTTACACAGGGTCTCTGCTACCCAACACACCACTTTTTGAAATAGGTGTAAAAACAACATTACGTACCACTTCTAAAAAAATGAGAACTCTCCACGTAAAGTTGGTAACTCTGTTGCTTCACCTATGTAGTGAATTTCTTCTTTTACCAAGTGCTTTGCCTTGATTTATCATATTATCCATTTGGTTTTTGTTGCAAATTTGTTTCAAATTACACTTTCCCATTGAGAGAATTTTGGTTCCCAAAATCTTATCCACAAAGGATATGGAAGCACAAGGCCCCCACTTGTCTCCCCGAGCCTATTACTCCATTTATTAGGGACGTTTTCTTCTTGTTTGTCTCCATCAATATGTTTACTTGCCCCTATTTCATTGTTAATGGAGATATTATTCCTCTTCGTTTGAGGTCTTAGATAAAGTAGACCTTACCACCTTAACAAAGAAATATTTGTTCTATCTCTTGTAGAAAGTTACATCATTGTACCAAAAGTAAGGGCTACCAAATATCATTTCGCATGCATCTAGTGACACAACATTAGATTCTAATTCAATGGCATAATCAACATGAATGACAAATCTAATTTCACATCTCTTGATGATTCTCATGGTTGATTTATCTAAGCATCCAACCCAATAAACATGGTTGTTTACTAGATCATAAGTTTGTATACCAAAATTATCTACAAAGGATTTAGAAATCAAATTATATTGAGAACTATTGTCAAACAAAGCATTTATCTTTTGGTCCTTCATTTGAGCTTTGATTTAGAATAGTATATTATGTATCCACTTGCTTTGATTCAATCCACATTGAAGTTTTTTTTATACTTTTGTTTTTCCCATTGGATTTGTACCATTTTGGATGTACTAATTGTGGATGAAATTTTCGACACTTCTCATCCATATTCTCTACACATTATGGTGTTTGCAATGCATGTCAAAATCTTTTCCATATTGGCTTATCACTACAATCTTTTGCCTTTGGTCTTGTTGGTATCTTGTTCGCCCTTTTACCATTGTCTCTTTTTTGAAATCCAAATAAATGTAGAGAGATTTGTTACTTGTATCATTTATGCTTTTCACACTGAAAGGTTGTATTTTCCTTTAGACGTGGATGAATAATCCTCCAAGTTACTTCACCACTATCCTAGGCTCTTCCAAAAAGATACCCAGCCTAATGGCCTAGTTCCAAAATTTGGTCATGCATTTTTGTACACTTATCCTTTATCTTTTCGAAAGATTTTTGTTTTAGGAGTTCATTTTCATAGACTATGAGATAGGATTGACTTCAATATTTTCTTGAAATCCTCCAATTTTGTAACCATGAAATTGTCACCTAGCCGCAATGCATCTACATAGCTAGTAAAACATGTATAGAAATTTCCAAACTAATAAAAGATTGTTTTTCTTTTTCTTTTATTGGATAATGGCCAAAATAAACTTCCAATTGTTTTCACCAGCAATTGAAGTTTTCATCATTAAATTAACTGTCATAAGTTGGTATTTCAAGTTTTCCTTCAACCTATGATGTAATATTGAAAGATGAAGGAACATGGTTGTTATTAGTTGAGTCTCCAAGCTTCTCGCCTTTGGAGTCTTCTCGGCTAGCATTTTCTTCTTCATGTTCAATCTTCATTGAGTGTCATTCCTTATCCTTCATGATCAACAATAGTGTTACCATTTTAGTCAATGCAACAACTCTCCGCCCTAGCCAAGTAAACTTGACTTACAAATCTTCTCCGTCATGTTCTTCATAAGAAGTCCCCACAATTTTGGGTTTTTTACTTCTCGCTATACCTTATAACAACGCTTTTCCACTTTCTTAGTACCAACTAAAATTCATTGTCAAATTGAGATTAAGCTTCTCATAATACCAATTCATTAGCAACAATAAATATCTTTGTTCATCTCTAATTTCAAAGCTTGCTCTTTTATCTTTTTCTTTTATTTACGGTGGTAAGATCAATGTCCAATAAAAGAATAAATCCACTCTATCTCAAATGCTAATGGAATACCACACTATTTATTGAAATACTCAACCCTAACACGTTTATCAACAACCCATCTAGTCACACGCTTCACTTCCATAGCCAAAAACTTCTAATTTACCAAGTACTTTACTTTAATTTGAGTCATTAACCATTCAATATTTTGCAGATCAATTAACAAAGTAACGATAATATTAATTTTATTTACAAATTTATTCTCAAAAATATATTAACTTAAATTTTTTTAATATATATATATATATATATATATATGATAACATATAATCTCCTCTTTTCCTCGAAATCCATTCCAAATTTGTATTAGAAGTATTGCATAATAGTTTAAAATTCCTTATATACAATGATGCTACAATTGAGAGTGGTCATAGTCCAACAACAACCCCTCATAAGATATTGCGCGTTTGATTATGAAACCAATAATCCACTTATTTCCCTTCCCCTCTAAACTATTCCATATTTAAAAATGTTTACCTACCCTGCTTAGAATAATAATATTTAAGAATACTTGCATGCCATGCTTAGAGCAATAATGTTTAAGAATATTTACATGCCATGATACCTTTCAAAATGTCACACGATTAATAATGGTGGCCACTGTCATCTTGCAAACACTCTAAATATCTTCATGGATTATTGGGAGGATTACCTTTCAAAATGTCACACGATTAAACATCTTCATGGATTATTGGGAGGATTAATTGATGGATGACTCTTTTTTCAAGGATCAGGGTCAGTGAATTTCTACAGGTTTTAGGGCCCTAAGGAGCGGGTCACACGGCAAGCAATTTCAATCTTTATCTGCACACCCCAACACAGTGGCGATGATGGCTATTGCAAGGATGAGGGCCATGCTTTCAGATGTCTATAAGAAAGAATTCAATTCTTAACGCTCCTTCCACACTTTGAATGCCACTGGCGACTCACATATTAAAACACTCTGTCAGACCAACATGCTTACAGAGGTAATGGAGACCTTCAGGCATCTGCTTTCAGCTAAATCTAATCCCAACACCAACACCTGTAATCTTTTTGTTAAGTATGCTAGTCTGACAGTAGCGACATCAAACAGCATTGCATATTTATAGACTTATGGTTGAAGCAGACATTATTCCAAATCTCATTTCTCTGAGCATTGTTATCAACTGTAACTATGAAACAGGTAGAATGGATTATGCTTTCAAAGTGTTTGAAGACGTGGAAGCACATGGCTATATTCCAGATGTGGTAATATTCAATATCCTTATCAAAGGGCTTTGCAGGACAGGCAGGATGGAGGATGTTGTTAAACTGTTCAATCAAATGGTGAACAAACGAGAGCTTCCTGATCTTTTTACCTATAGCACCCTCATAGATGGGCTCTGTAAGAGAGGAAAAACTCATGAGGCATTTGGGTTCATAGTTGTTATGCTGCAAAAGGGTAATAAGCCCAACACTATTACATTTACTATCCTCATGGAATGACATTGCAAAGGTAACCTCCAGGAGGCCAATCAACTACCATATTTTATGTTAAAAGAAGGGCATATCCCTAGTGTTATTGCATTTATTGCTTCAATCGATGATTTCTGTGAGGGAGATAAGTTGGAGGAGGCTATGAAGCTCTTCTAAGAAATGCCGAATAGAAACATATGCCTTGATGTTGTCCATATAATGTGCCTATTGATGGTTTTTGTAACAGAGGCAAGTTGGAGGAGGCCAGGAAGCTCTTTCATGAAATGCCCAACATAAACATGTGCCCTAATGCAGCCACATATAATGCGTTTGTTGATTGTCTTTGTAAGGGAGGGAATTTGGAGAAGGCTATGAAGCTCTTTTATGAAATGCCCGACAAAAACATATGCCCTGATTCTATCACAAACAGTGCGCTTATCGATGGTTTGTCACATACTGTGCACTTATCGATATATATATATATATATATATATATATATATATATATTTATTTATTTATTTATTTATTTTTCTATTGTAAGGGAGTCAAGTTGGAGGAGGCTACTAAGCTCTTCTATGAAATGTCTCACAGAAATATGTCATAATGTTGTTATATATGGTGCTCTAATAGATGGTTGACTTGAGAGACTCATTCTACAACCTAGTGTGATAGTGATGTGTAAGTATGTCCATGCTCAATTTGGAGTCGACACGTGTCTCTCTTGAAATAAAAATGAAGTATTCTCTATAGAAAAGAAATGTCAGCGACAAAAGAAAAAAAAATATGCTATGCATGTTTAATTAGTTGCCCAAGTGACTTGGTCCTAATATATTACACATTGTTTTTTTGGCACTCTAAAATAATATGCATCTAAAGAAAAAATTGATCCCTCCCAGCTCATGTGAAATCCGTGCTTAAGATGGATCTATGTTGGTTTATGTAAAGGGGGCAAGTTGGAGGAGGCTAAAAATCTCTTCTAAGAAATGCTCAGCAGAAACATATTCCCCGATGCTATCACATACCATGTGCTTATCGATGGTTTCTATAAGGTAAGCAAGTTGGAGGAGGCTACAAATCTCTTCTATAAAATGTTTGAGAAAAGCATATGCCCAAATGCTCTCACACACAGTGCTTATCGATGGTTTCTGTAAGGGAGACAAGTTGAAGGGGGCTAGGAAGTTCTTCTATGGAATGTGCAACAAGAACATATTCCCTAATGTGGTCACATATACTACATTTATTAATTGCCTCTTCAAGGAAGGGCAATGGAAAGAGGATGCCAAAGTGCTTCATGAGATGTTGGAGAAGCGGAACAATCTGAATGTTATTACATACAATGTTCTCATCGTTGTTCTTTGCAAAGAAGGGAAGCTTCAAGAAGCTTGCCAATTGTTAGATGGTATGGTTGAAATAGGTGATCTACCTAATGATGTCACATATAATACACTTATTAGTAGTTTTTCAATTGCAAGGTGGGTAATCTAGACTCTAGAGAAAGCCAGGGAACTCGTGTGTTGGAGAAAGGTTTCCTACCTAACCTAGGTCTCTTTACTACATTAATAGATGGACTCTGTAAGCATCAGAGGCAAGACAAAGCTTAACAGATCTTTATGATATTCAGTAGCAAGCTTCGAGCCTTGATGATGTTACATATAGCACATTGATGGATGGACTCTGCAATGTTGGTAATCTTAATAAGTCAAAGTTATACAACGTGATGAAAGTAGTCCGAGAGGCATCATGACTACATTCACACCATCATAGATGATTATGCAGGGAAGGTACACCCCAAGAGGACAATAGACCATTAAAAAAGGTTTGACATGACACTAACATGTTCTGCAGCAAACAACAATTTTTGTAAAGATATTTTTGTAGTAGCAAGTGACCCGCAATTGATGAAATGCAGAGTTGACTTTGGTAATAATGTATTAGCAATTTATCTGAAACAGATTTGGAAATTCAGCGTAATGAAGTGATCTAAGTGGAATTCCCATCAGTACACTTGGTGTTTGCTCTGAAAACACATTTTGTTAATGGTTTAGTGGGTTGCACATCCTGATTAAATATACCAGTTCATCAATCAAAAATGGAATTGGCTTTAACAACTAGTGTGCTGCAACTTGCAACTCATGGAGTGCCCCCAAGAAAATTTCAATGATATTTTTCACAATAACAATATGGAATTGGTTTGATAAAATGGTTAGTGGCTTGTCATTGCCATTGATAGAGTATACCTTGTGAACTCCAATGTGTTATAGACATTTTTGTGCCTAACAACATGAAGCATGAAATGTCGATAATTTAAGGGATCCAAAGTCCCTAAACATGTTGTTCCTACCCCTAGAGGAACAAGGTCAGCAAACCACAGCACTGAAAATTAGTTCTCCACCTGAAAACACTCAAAAACAAGCTATTTCTGGATCATGTCAGCTGCTCCACTGAGCATCTGCGCTGAATGTCAACTGCTCCACTCTGTACCTGCGCTGAATGTCAAAATCAATGAAGGCTACCTGTGCTGGGCGAGATTGGCCAAGTGGCACAGTCATTCTGCAAGGTGTCAAATGCCCAGGAAGCTTCCAAAATGACACTTGGATCAGGGAATTCACCTTGTGATGAGTAAGAGGATCTAGATCTCCAAGTGGAAGCAAGAAACTCCAAGTGGACTCAAGAACTGAAGTATAACTGAAGTGAGAGAGGACACTAGTCAGCTTCATGTCAGCCTCAAGCTGACTCATCCTTTCTCCAAAACTCCTATATATAGAGCTCTCTCATGAGGTCTAGGGGGGTTGGAATCTTGTGAATGTAAGGAAGTGCTGTTGGTTTGAGTATAGAACTATTGGGTGATTGCTTTGAAGGAGGTGAAGAGGAGATTTCTTTCTGCTGGGAGGTGTTGCTGGATTGGGCCTATTATGGTTGTAACTCTCTCAGAACTTTACTTCTTCCATTAATAAAGTATTTGAGGTTCTTATATATGCATGTGTCTCTGTGGCGTATTGATACTTGTATATTTGATTTATTCTAATCCTTGAATCAATTATGGATGTATGCTTCTTGTAGTTTCCCTTTCTTGTGCTTTTGCAGGATCTTTGTGTAGCTGGGCCAGTGAAAGAGCAAGGAGTTGGGAGCAAGCGGCAAAGAGGGAAGATTGGATCAACCATTAGCGGAAGACAACAGTTAGTGGATCTCTTTCTCCTCTCTCTTACATCTCATAAAGAAGTAATCTTGAATAGATTTGCTTTGATTGTTGCTGAGGTACTATAACCTAAGAGTGGGATAGGGTCATTCCGTATTGGATACTTTTCCCAACAACAAATTGGCGACTCTGCTGGGGATCGTATCTTGTTGGTTGTTTGTGTTTTTGCTATTCATTTCATAAACAAAGGGAGTACCGAATCGAACTGTATTTGGATCCTTCAAATACAAAGTAGAGGGCAACTACTCTAGCTCAGTTTCTGGGCAAGTTTATGATTTGAAGAGCTGATCCACAAGGACTCTAATAAGCTCTTAGTGATAGCTTTTCATCCTCCTTGTCATCCCTTAGTGTGTCCTTGACTGATAGCTTCTGATTTGAGCAAAAACTGTGAATTTTTTAGCAATCTGTGACCCGGAAACCAAGAGAAACGAAAGTTTCGTTCTTTAGTGCAGGCTGTACAAAGGCTGTCTGCATTTCAGCGCAGTTCCCGAAGGGGCTACCTGCGCTGAAGGTCAAACAGACAGTGTCCCACCTGCGCTGGACCAGTCTTGCTTTGTGCTACTGGGGTTTCCTGCTGTTTCTTGCCCTGTTTTCACTCTTGTTTTGTTGCCTGTTACCAGTCAATGTGCCTATCTGAAACCAACTTTCCTTGCCACTATTCCGCCTCGGTTGTATAAAGAAACTGTATTTGTTCTTTGTGTATTTCTTGCATCATTTACAGTTTCCCATAACGAAAGTGAACTAGTCTTGCTGTGGCCTCTTAGATCTAGACCTGTGAAAAAGTGTCGTTCTGATCTTAAGAGTTAGTTTGTTTGTTGTTCATAGCTGATTGAGCTTTTGCTTTCGTCATTTGGTTTGAGTTTATATATTTCTAGTGTCGAAACAAGTAAACCTTAAGGTGTCTTTTGATTTTGGACGAACTTGTTTGCTTTCACTTGAAATTGAATTCAAAGTTATACAACAGCTTTCTTCTTGCATTACGCCAACATTAAGAAAGAGAAAAAAAATACTTGCATTGTGCATGTGCATTATGACAGCTTGCATGTTGATTTAGGAAAAAGTGCATTAGTGTGTGCTCTATGATCTGTGTGAAAAGATGTTATCTTTCTTTTCCCTCAGTAGTTAAGATTTTCAAAGTTGAAAGATTGAAAAGCTTGCTTATCATCTTAGACTGCATTTAGGAGTGTTATCATACATCTCGTGGTGATCCATAAAGGCAAACTGCTAAACAAGATCAACCTTAAAATAAATTGAATTTACATAACAACGCATTGAAACATAACGCAAACACATAGAGATCTAAGCTAGAGACGTGTTCCGGCGTCGTTAAACGTGATATCTTAGCGTTGAGTGGTTGGGTGATTCCTCCACGGTGAAGCGATAAGTATCAATACGGACTTGTGCTCCCACGTACCGTCGCGTATATATTGGGAGACCCCTATAGGAATGAAGCCTTTATCCAATAGGAAACCGTGTCGGCCGCCCTACTGATCACAATGCAGTGAACACAGCATTCACGAAGATCGACCACTCGTACCGTAAAACGTATTCTGTGGTTTTGCGAAAAGTTTGGCACACCCTCTGCCTAGAACTCCAGAGCAGTTTCTTTTGGCCTTTTTCAAACTCTATAACTGAAAAAGTCCATCCGAGCATTTGTCACTTCAGGCTCGTTAAAACATCGAAGGAGACTAGAGTCATCTTTAGCTTTTTCTCGACTCTTAAAAAGTGAAAAAGCAAGTTGTGTCTAAGCGTCGTTATAAAATTTATTTTAAACGGAACATAATCACCTCCTATTCCCGCGTTGATCTTAGGTTGAGAACATGGAACGCCCCAACCAAGGAATTCCACATGATGGAAATCCTAGTCCATTCTCCTCTTGGGGAGAAGTTGGTGCGCCCCACATGGCCACATTGTCGCTTCCAGGACTGACAATTGGCCTGCCTATTTGGCTATTCTCAACTAATGTAGTTCAGACCACCATGGTTCCTGAGCAGTCGAGTCAACAGTTAGATGAGTCTAGAGCTGCCCGCCAGCCTTCCACTTCCTATAACTCTTCCTCCAATCCTTCATCTTCGCAGGGTAGAGCCGGCAAAAGCCAAGCTCCCATGGAGAAGAAGGAGAAGAAGAAGAAAGAGAAGAAGAAGAAAGAGCCTAAGGCGACTGGGGGCAAGCAAAAGACATCTGACAAAAATCCACACACAGCACAGACCGGGCCTAAATCGCCATGTGTCATATGTAGAGGAGACCACTTCCATAGAGATTGTCCCTGTATTCCCCGGATACTAAGGGACTAGTCCCCTCGTCTGCACAATTCGGGAGCATCAACCTCTGATAGCCATGTTGATTGCTTACCGTCAACCAGTGAAAGTGAAGGTTCAAGACAAAGAGAGGGAGCAAAATCCCCCTGTAGACTGTGTGAAGGCAATCACGCCATCCACCGTTGTCCCTTCTTAGACAAAGCGAAGAGAGTTTTGGAAGATTGCCCGGTTTCACCGTTGGGACTTCCTCCTGGATACAAAAAACTCGTGCCAAGTCCTTCGTTGGTTGAAAATACAGCTGGCCCACTCAAGTGGTCAACTGAAGCGTCAGTCATTGAAAATGAACCTACTGAACCCAGACCAGACGAAAGTCTAAAGGTCGATACGGCATTTGACCCGGTTCTTCCTTCAGAGGTTTCATCCTCAAATGACACCGTCACTGAAGATTCATCTTCGAATGACACCTTCACTGAAGAGAATAAGGATGACACCATCCAGATTCTTTTCATCAACACCGACTCTGATGAACATCAGGGCAATGTGCCCATTCCTTTATCGCAGGAAGGAACATCGTCAAGGTCATATCCGGCCGTGTATTCGGTCCCACCACCAAGCAACCTGGTTGTGTCCTTTGATTGGAACCAACTAGGCAGACCTCGGTTACCAGCCAGTATACCATTCAGAATCATAGTCCAAATTTACAGGATGGTAATGGTTGGAACTATCATTGATGAAGGGGCATCTGTGAGTATCCTTTCCTCTATTGCTTGGAAAGCACTGGGTTCCCCAGAGCTTTTGCCTGAGATAAGAAATCTCTCGGGTTTTGATAAAGGAACCAGCCGACCATTAGGGATCCTCCCCAATGTACCTGTTACGTTGAAAGGGAAGACCGTTCAGATGAACGTGATGGTTGTTCAAGGACCCTTGGATTATAACCTACTCCTTGGACGAGACTATATATATTGCATGGGAGCTATAGTCTCCTCACTCTTTAGAGTAATGTGTTTTCCACACGAAGAAAGAATGGTCAAGCTCGTAGACCAACTTTCATTTCCGGGATCACGCATCGCAAATAGTCACATACCAATCCTCAATGGTCTATTCACCCAAGAAATGTCTCCACCCCCAATCCTCCTTCCCGATGAGTGCGAGTGATTCAGAAAGATAGGGCTGGAACCCAGGGGGCATGCATCCTGGTCTGCTTTGGGAAGAAAAAACCTTGGGTATAGAGTAGATTTCCGCGGGAGAATATGACTAGTCCGTACCCCGTCCGTCTAGGAAGAGGGGTTGTTCTGGAATAAGATTCTTTTGTCAAAGTTATGTGAGTGAAATAATCTGTTTTTCACCCACCTTTGTCTATTTCGGTAGACATCGCCGAAGAAGTGTTCAGTTTGAAAGATTAACAGAACAATCTTTGGGTAACCTGAAAGAGGTAAGCCTCACCCTTTAAAACAAATGTTTTATCGGATAAGTAGGGGCAGCCTTGAAATTGTATTTTATACCTGGGGGCATGCAAACCTTTTGGAGTGCAAGCAAAGAGCGGTTATTTATCTGTTTTTTGGATTAGTCGTTTCCTAACTTGCGTAAAGAAAGGATGTGGGGCAAAGGTCAAAATTCGCCAAATTAGGAGCATAGCTTCGTGAGATAAAGCTCCATAAAAAATAGCTATCTCACAGGAGACATTCTTATCTTACGACTGGTATAATCGAGCAGTTTTACCGCGGAATTTATGCTCGTTAAAAAATAGAAAAGCGAGATCCGAGCAGTTTTAACGCGGAATTCATGCTCGTTAAAAAATAAACATAAGCATTGAGCAGTGTTTTGGCGCATTCAAGCTCTTTAAAAAATGAACCCAGTACCGGTAAATAACCATTTGTGATCGTAAAATTATTAGCCATAAAAGCCTTGGTCGTGTTTACACCTGCCACCTCCATTTCATTTGGCCAATCGTTCACCTCCATATGATTGTTTACCCATTTTGAGGAACAGATGCGAAGAGTGATTTCACTTAGCCATCCTTGTGACACTGCCGTGATTGGAAAATTCCAACCTGTACCTGGAATCTGCTGCTATCCCTGTTTATCACTCGTTCCTCAAAAGATGAGTCTTCTTTGAGCTCTTTTCATCTGACTCGTAAAATATGAAAAGTTTGCCGAGTTTTGGCCTTCCAGCTCGTTAAAGTGACCGGAAGAGCTATCCCTCCTCTAGATTTTAATCTTTTTGGACCTGAGGGATTATTGCACAAAAAGGTCGAGCGCTTGTTTTATTCGGCTCGTTAAAATTATCGAAAACTCATCCCTTCTGTATTGTTTATACTTTTTCGGACTTAAGGGATTAGATGACGAAAAAGGAAATTTGGAGTTAACTTTCTGTACCTTTTCAGACTCTCTAAAAATGAAAAGGACCGAGTTTTCCTTGTTGTTAGACTCGTTAAAATGATTAAATAGCGACAAACTTGTCTTTAGACGAGAACGAGTTTCCCTATCGCTAAGCTCGTTAAAACATAGCGATGGGCTTGCCCGAAGGGCAGGTTATAGAACAAGCATATGTTATCCTCCTCAAGCTTGACAAAAATAAAGAGGTACTGGTCAGAAATGACTGGGGAAAAATTGGGAGAACCTCAAAGCTTTAATGGTAGCAAGTCGCTCTTGAACATGACACTTTGTCCTCCGTATCACATCGGGTTGGGTTGTTTCATTCACCGGTCTCATCACCATGGTCCTCGCCAAACCATCCACATTTGGGGTAATGCTACCGATCCATCACATCAGTGTCGTTATATGTTCAAGAGATGTTGTTCAGAAAGAGTCAACAGTGTCCCATCCACTGCCATACATTATCCTTCATCCACTCATGATCGCCACCCTGAATCATATTTCACAGATCGTTTTCACCTCCACTAAAATCATTAGCTCCGTTCCGTGTCACTGATGTGGGATTCATTAAGGCCCTCCTTTGACGGATCGCTTCTTGTCGACTTCAGCTCATTATCCAAGAAGTTGATCTAGGAACAACCCCCCCAGTACTTTGAAGCTTGCATGCCTCAATGGCAAGTTTCTCACTTCCGGTGACAGGTATACATCAATGACCTTCGACCAGAAGATTTTGCGTGGTGTTCGACACCAAGTCCTTTATTCACACCACGTGAATTGTACTGCAGTACCTTGAGGGTCATTATCATTATCGGTGATTCCTCTCGCACTTGTTAACGGTTTACATTATTGACCAGTAATCAAGCGATGTCTTTCCATGTTCGACTTCAGCGCAATTCTCACATGGATCGACTTGTACTTAGAGTGAAGATCGAACGAGTTTGAAGACCCCGGATCTAGTTTCATCCATCCGGGCTGCGATATATATATTCAGGATATAAAGACATTTGTTATGTACATCATTGCAGCAGATGATCATCCTACTCGAAGGATGATAATTTCAGCAGAGAATTATCAGTCTACCACCAGACGATCGTCTGTTCTATGTACCAAAATGAATTTATAAAGCTGAGCATGGGAATGCCCGCCTCAGCTAGATCATGAAAGCAGAATGAAAAATAATGTATTGTATTGTATTTTATTACAAGGCACCTCTCAACGATTGAATGAACTTCGGATCCTCCTGATAAAGCATTTCACCCGATAAACGACCTCATACTTTAGGGGGCAACTGTTATAGACATTTTTGTGCCTAACAGCATGAAGCATGAAATGTCGATAATCTAAGGGATCCAAAGTCCCTAAACATGTTGTTCCTACCCCTAGAGGAACAAGGTCAGCAAACCACAGCACTGAAAATCAGTTCTCCACCTGAAAACACTCAAAAACAAGCTATTTCTGGATCATGTCAACTGCTCCACTGAGCATCTGCGCTGAATGTCAACTGCTCCACTCTGTACCTACGCTGAATGTCAAAAGCAATGAAGGCTACCTGCGCTGGGCGAGATTGGCCAAGTGGCACAGTCATTCTGCAAGGTGTCAAATGCCTAGGAAGCTTCCAAAATGACACTTGGATCAGGGAATTCGCCTTGTGATGAGTAAGAGGATCTAGATCTCCAAGTGGAAGCAAGAAACTCCAAGTGGACTCAAGAACTGAAGTATAACTGAAGTGAGAGAGGACACTAGTCAGCTTCATGCCAGCCTCAAGCTGACTCATCCTTTCTCCAAAACTCCTATATATAGAGCTCTCTCATGAGGTCTAGGGGGGCTGGAATCTTGTGAATGTAAGGAAGTGCTGTTGGTTTGAGTATAGAACTATTGGGTGATTGCTTTGAAGGAGGTGAAGAGGAGATTTCTTTCTGCTGGGAGGTGTTGCTGGATTGGGCCTATTATGGTTGTAACTCTCTCAGAACTTTACTTCTTCCATTAATAAAGTATTTGAGGTTCTTCTATATGCATGTGTCTCTGTGGCGTATTGATACTTGTATATTTGATTTATTCTAATCCTTGAATCAATTATGGATGTATGCTTCTTGTAGTTTCCCTTTCTTGTGCTTTTGCAGGATCTTTGTGTAGCTGGGCCAGTGAAAGAGCAAGGAGCTGGGAGCAAGCGGCAAAGAGGGAAGATTGGATCAACCATTAGCGGAAGACAACGGTTAGTGGATCTCTTTCTCCTCTCTCTTACATCTCATAAAGAAGTAATCTTGAATAGCTTTGCTTTGATTGTTGCTGAGGTACTATCACCCTTAGAGTGGGATAGGGTCATTCCGTATTGGATACTTTTCCCAACAACACAATGGTGAGTTGCACTTAAATAGATTAACTCAGTTCTATGTCTTGAACTGAGGTTTGTTTGCTCTATTGTAGTTTTCTTTGGAACGCCTCCTTTTTGTTATGTTTTCGACTCTTGAGATTGTGTAAAATATTTTTGTTTCATTCATTGAATTTCCAAACACCAAATCTATCGAGTACTTTCTCCCATTATAAGATACAAAAGTAGTAATGATTGTCCCAACATGTTTTAGTTATAATGGAGGTTTTTTAATTAGACACCTTGATTGTCTAGTTTATGTTGTCCAAATTGCAGTATTTGAGACAACTATTATTTCTGTGTACGTTTGTAGTGAACTTTCCGTAATCAGCTTGATCAACCAGCTTTCATGGGTATGCTTCTTGGAGGGAAATTGATTGGGGACCATTCCATTCTTTCAGGAAGCCCAAGAATGGCTAAGACAAAAACCATTTTCTTTGTCAATATTAATAGGGTGTTTCTCAATTTCTAGGCTTCTTTGATAGGATGAGTAGGGTGGTGGGGCTTTTGACTAAAAAGATTTATCTAGTTGAAGCAAACCATCTGTTTGGTATTAGAAGAATGTTCAACAATGGTTGAATTTTTATTCAATATTGATTTGTGTTAGATATATGCTCTTTTCGTTTGGTATAAAAGGAATGATTGGTTTGGCTTGTTACAATAAAATATTGCACCTTAATGCAAAGCCTTAGTGACAAAGATAATGAGTAACATGTGAGAGTTATTACTAACACCTTAACAACTACTGCTTTCATTTTAGTAATGGATGCTATAATGAATATAAAAATATAAATAACATTAGATAATAATTAATAAAAAAAAATATCTCTTAAATCTTGGTGAATCAGTAACTTGTTGGAGTAATCTCGGGGAAGCCCAGGATCAATCTTCAAGTTTCCACTATAACACCAAGGGTATATCCAACAACCCACAAGTTAGATATACTAATAACTTATGACTTAGCAAGAGTCGAGATACATCAAAAACTTCAGGCAGGGCTCTATCCCAGGGGTTGCCTACTCTTTGAGTGTAAGGATCTATGAAACTTTTTCCTTTTCCCTAGAGTTTCCAGAAATTATTTTGCTCATTACCCGTTCAACAGTGCAATATAACATATTCCGTAATATTAGTTTTTAACATAATATCATCATTCATTTAATGAGCAAACCCAATGTTAAGAGAGACATCAAAAATGGATCTCTGCGGGCCGACGATGAACCCTAGCCAAGTTGTGGCCGCCTCCCCTGCTCTGGATGCTACCCGGCCGAGGCTCCGCCCTGCAGCAAACAACAAAGCGAAACCATTACAGAGTTCACGGCTCTTGAAGTGGCACTCTTCAGCTGCCGTCGTCTCAACGCCCACGGACTCTGTTTTGCTTTGGTCCTCTGCCGCTGGCGCGGAAGATCTTGCTCTGCCCAAGCTCATTCGGGGGCTTCCTTCTCCATCAACGACAGCGCAGGCTATTACAGCCAGTCTTCACGCTAAGAAGCCCAGACCTCAGGACGGCGGCAAAAAGCACAGCCCGAGTTACCCAAGCCCTCACGGAAGACGTGCTCTGGCCATCCGGATCTCGGTCTGTCAAATAACTGAGGGTTTCTACCATGAACCAGTGCAGTGGACCTCACTCGCCTGGTCTCCATTCGGTTCTGGGGCGAACATCCACTTTCAGAAAGGCATTCGCAGTCTCAGATCTGATAGCGATGGGCCAGATCAGACCACCCAGCAGGCAGAGCAAGCCATGCTCTGGCCAGATCCAGAGATCTGTAATCATTTTGACATGGGGTCCAAGCCTATATCTGACCCCTTTCAGATTTTTATTTCTCAGCCTTCAGGCAGAACCAGCATGCAATGGGTGAGCCCTTCAGATCTGGTGCAGGAGCTCAAGCTGCAGCTTGAATGCAGATTGGGGATTCCATCCAGCCTTCTGCGACTTCTCTCTCAAGGTAAACAACTTGAAGACCATCTTCCTCTTTCTGCTTACAGCATTTCCAGGAACAGCGTGGTGGTGGCGAACCTTCGTTTAAGAGGAGGTGCAGGGGGGCAAACTTCCTCCTCCAGGCATTTCTCATACAAGGATGCAGTACACTCTGAGAATCCCAAACCACCAGAAGCCCCTAAATCTAAGGTCTTCCTGGTGGACAAGATCGAAGAGGTTCCCTTTGTTGAATTCATGCATGAAGAACTGGCTTCGCAGCAACAAGAGTTTGCTGAAAGAGCCATCATCTGCAGATTTAATGGTTTGTGGCCGCGTTCTCAGGATCTCTACGCATGGATACATGCAAACTGGACACATAACTGTAAGGTCTTTTTCTGCTCGAAAGGCTATTTCATTGTTTTATTCAAAGATAGTGAGCACTATGTAAAGGCCTTAGAAGAGGGCCCTTGGTTCATGGGAAATGCAGGGTTATTCTTGACCCCTTGGTTCCCAGACTTCGATCCAGACACTGCAACTATCACCAAGACTCCGGTATGGATTCGGCTTCCAAACTTTCCTGCCCACTTATGGAATACTCGTGTCTTCAGAGTTATAGGAGACACCTTGGGCAGCTTCCTCTGTGGAGACTTATGGCGAGAATCTAAAGGACTCTACTCATATGCAAGATTATGTGCGGAGTTAGACCTGAGCAAAGGTCTTCCAGAACAAATCAACCTTAAGATAAACGACCTTGTCTGGACCCAGACTCTGGACTACGAGAATACAGCTTTTCGGTGCCGCCATTGCCATCAATCTGGGCATCTGCAGAACACTTGTCCATCTCGACCGGCAAAAAAGAGCAAAGCCAATGCTTCCAAACCCAAGCCCAAGCGCTGGACTCCCTGCTCTCCTCCTCCAGTGGTGGATCCTGGTTCCTCCAGCTCGGAAGATGAAGACAGCGATGAAGAATTGGAACAGGTCCCATCGCCCGTGGCCCCCGCTACCGATGGTGGGGCGCCTTCCTCTGACTCAGCCATTGCTCAGAAACGTGTCCATCTATCTTCCTCCTCAGATTCAGAAAAGGAGAGCTTCCCCAAGGAAGGAACGCCGGTGGGAGATCCCAATCTTCAAGTTGTAATCGCTCATCCACCTCAAAATGGTTGGGTTGCAGTCAAGAATCGAAAAGGGAAAAAACCTCGTGTTGGAACCTCTACCCTTGCAGGGTAGTTCTCTTTGTTTCTCTCAGTTTCAAGTGTCTTGTTGTAACTCCTTGTTTGCATAGCTCCTTTTCTGGAACCGAGGTTGACAGGTCTGTCATTTCCGGTTGCCGGTTCTTGCTTCTTTGAGATGTACCCTCTTGTACAATATTTTCACTTAATAGATTTAGTCTTAACTAGAAAAAAAAAATGAGCAAACCCAATGTTTATTCAATCAAAGCTACCACCCTTTTCAAGTAATCAATCTCTAGAACCGATTCCAAAATTCAATAGGCTATATCCTATGTTGCACGAGTTTTTGGAACGTGGGAACGTTGGGAACTTGGGTGCGGGTGTCCGAAATGGCTAGAGGTTTCCCTAAAATTTACAAGAAACAGTTAATCAGGAGCGATTGTATTATACAATAAAAAAATAAAAAATATAAACTTAAAAAATATTTTTTTTAATTATATAATAATCAAAATTAATATTGAATCAAAATATTCAAAAATTAAAATCAATTTAAATATATAAATAATAAAAATATAAAATCTCTTATATATAAATATATTCTTTGGGTGTCTTTTTCCTTCAGTCTCTCACTCTTATATATATAAAATGTCAAAGTTCATTATGAGTTCTCTGACATGTTTCTCTACTTATTCATAGGAGAAAAAACAACTCTAATGTTTAAGCATTCACTGTGAGATACAATATGCACACACAATTTTCTGTGATATATATATACATAAACAATAAAAGAAATACTCATAAGCATAACATCTCAGATATTCCTTTTACGTCGAGGTGCCACACGCTTCCTTAACCCATCAAGAGATTGTTCCAGTTTCTCAATTAAGGATATCAGTGTTAAGGATATTTTTGGCTTTTCTTTTTGAAAAGGTTTCAACATAGGCTCATGTTTTGTGAGCAGTTCAGCATATTTCTCTACAGGATTTGTATTCCCCAACCCAAGGGAATGCCGGAACTCCAAAAAAAAGTGTTCAAAATTCTGAGAACTTTCCCAGCGCCCACTAAAAAGGTAATGTTCTCAGTTCCATAACTCCAGTGGCACTAAAACCATTGGAACAGATTTCCCACCTTTTATGAACTTCCCATGTAACAAAGGTTATATCCAATGGACGGCTATATACCCAAAATCAGAAATAAAATACACAGTGCACAACTAAGGTCTCATTCAATTTCTAATTAAAAAAACTAAATACCTGTGTTCTCAAACTATCGGACGAATCAGTAATGACGTTGGGACCCACTCCTCTGTAATCTGCTTCAAGGCCCACACTACCTCAGAAGATTTCTGCTGCTATTCGGTTGATCTGGGCTCTCCTTAATCTTCCGTTATGCTTCAAAGCCCGCAATTGCTTAAGGAAGCAATACGCCTGGTTACAAGAGTCTCTTCCACACCGAATTATTTTGGACGATTGCTTCAGGAAATTCAAAATTTCCTGAATCAGTGATTTTCTGTCACGGACACAAACTCGGGAGACTCGACAGAAGACCGGGTCCGGTTTTTGATGTACATAGCTACGGAGATCTGATTACAAGAAAACTAATCCAATGGGAAGACAACCGCTGTCTTGTTTTTTCTTGCTTCAAAAATTCGATTCTATTCTATCCAGATTGTGTTTATTGCATGAGGATAATTACTTCAACGTGCTAAAGCTTTGATGTAGGAAGAAGACTCTGATACTTGGACGACAAACTAGAACAGTGATCCAAACAAGCGCAAAAATTCGTTTTGTTTTTCAAATGCTTCATAACAAAGGCCAATCCATAAAATGCGCTATTCACTGCCAGAACAGAGTTTGGTTTTCAAGTTGCTGCCTAGAACAAAGTTTAGTCCTCACAGAAATATGCTGCCTCAGATAGAACCCTTGCCTAGAACAAAGAGGAATAATAAGAAGTTGTCAACTGGGTGGAATCGTTCACCATCAAAATTAACAAGAAAGAAGTCTTAAAACCTTCAAATCTAATGCTAATCCATACTTGATGATTCAAATGAATTCTACTCTGAGGAACACTAAGAAGTTGTCAACTAAGGTGGAATCTTTTACCATCAAAATTGTTAAGAAATAAGTCTTAAAACCCTCAAAGTTAATGCTAAAAAACAAATACAAATATTAAAAAACAAATGAATTGATCCATACTTAATGACTCAAATGAATTCTACTCTGAGGAATACTGAGAAGTTGTCAACTAAGGTGGAATCTTTTACCATCAAAATTGCAAGAAATAAGTCTTAAAATCCTCAAAGCTAATGCTAAAAACACAAATACAAATGTTAAAAAACAAATGAATTAACCCATACTTGATGATTCAAATGAATTCTACCCTCTTGAATTTATAGATTTTTTTAGAGGATTGTCCCCTTAATTGATTGAGCGAAGTTCACTCAAAATCCCAACTTTGGGTTTCTTTCCCTAGCTGTCCCGAAACTTAACTAGACATGGGATACTTTAGGGTTTTCTTTTTTATCAAGGACTATAGCCTACAAGATCGATAAGCTACTTCATCTCAAGCAATTATTTTCTTGAGAACATTACAATCCCCCTTCCTGACATTGCTTGTCCTCAAACAATGACAAGTCCACGAGATCGATGTACTACACCCACTGGAAAGTACTCTTGGGAATGTCCTGTAAATTTCGAGGCTTACTCGAGGTTTCCTCTCAGGAAACTAGATGACTTTGAATGTGGACTGTAAGGTGTATATGATTGATTGGGAGAAGTCAAAGCCCTATCTCGGATCTTATTGATTTCCTACTACTGAAGTGTACTACCACTGCCACTTGCTAAGATACTATCAAGGGAAAATCGTCACAACTGCATAGGCCATTTTTTAACTTCATCCCCACCTACTGTAAAAATTGCTTTCTGCCATTCTTGGCTTTCAAGTTCATAAAGCACCCAATGCATACAATCACAATAGTCCTTGGTCTGCAATGGCAACCTACATCAAGAGTTTTGCTAGCTTGGAGAATCGTTTCTGCCATGAGGACTTGTACAACAAACTTATATATACTCGACCCAAATGGAGTAGGAACACTTCAATGCACTATTTCCTCTAGGGTGGCAGCATGGTCTAGAATCTTCCCAATTTGACTATAATTTAACAACCTCCTTTCTACCTGAACTGTTAAGTATTGCTTCAAGAGGACTGTAAACTTCGACAATAGTTAGTCAAAAGCTCTGTTTGCAGCTTCTTAATCTCAGGCCAAGTAATCTTGCAAGCTTGCAAAGATAAAGAGGTCAATTTTTTCAATGGCATGAGATGTTGTAGATAAGTGTTTGAAACATTCAACGAGACAAGAGTAGTCATTCCTGAGATAAATTCTAAGGCACCATCAGTGAGTTAGAAGTTTTGTGATAAATTTAATGATGTCATTGAAGTGAGATCTTTGATATTCTTAACCCTTGCATCTGTAATACTTCCACCACGTAGCTCCAATGACTGAAGCTTCTTGGAGTATCTTAAACGACTTGTCCCATAATCTGTAATATGGGCTTCAAAAAAATCCAGATGTGTCAAGCCAGTTAGACTTGTAAGAGAATACACTCCACTGCCTGTAACTTGTATGTCCAGATTCAGAGGTTTAAGCGTTGTCAATCCAGATAGCTTTTGCAAGCCAATATCAGTTACTTGGGTGAATGACAGGTTAAAACTTTCCAAATTTCGTAGCCTGACAAATCCAAGTTCACCAGAGAAGTAAGCCTTCTCAAACATTCCACTCCCTTGTCTCCAACTCTACAGGAATCCAAATTTAATTCTCCAAGTTTTGTTGGAGATAAGATGCACAACAAACATAAAAGCATATACACAGCTATAAAAATCATGCACAAGCAACTCAGGAATTAACGTGGTTCACCCAACCAATCTGGGCTACGTCCACACAACTAAGGCATCGGAAAAATCTCATTAATCAAACCAGGAGATTACATAAAACAAACTCTCGCACACCTCTCCCAGCTATCCGTATGACTACCTATTTTATAGCAAGGAGAATCTAACTGCCTCTCACATCAAATTTAGGATGCATTAATTTTCTCCCAACAACCTGGAGCTAATCCAGCAACAGATTTCTATTGTTGTCACACACTGGGATTTTTGCCTATTTCGTCTAAAACAGAAAAATCTCAACAATCTCCACCTTGACAACAATTAGCCTGATGCCCTGTTTGTTTATTATTTTTATTTTTCCTACAAGCCAAGAGAAGCCAAACACCAACGTAGCTTCTCTAACAAAACTGGTTTCGTGAACATGTCTGCACATTTTTCCTTTGTATGCATCTTTTCAAGAGAGACTCCCCTTTCAGTGATAACCTGTCTTACAAAATGGTACTTAATTGGAATATGCTTTGATTTACTATGATAGGCCGGATTCTTAGCCAAATGTATTGCACTTTGACTATCACAAAGTAACTTGATGTTGTCCTGTAACCTACCAAACTCACCAAGCAAACCTTTCAACCATACCGCCTCTTTGCAAGCATGCGAAGCAGCAACGTATTCTGCTTCAGTAGTAGATAAAGCAACAATGTTTTGTAGCTTTGACATCCAGCTAATAGCTCCACCTGCAAGAGTAAAGACATACCTTGAAGTTGACCTTCTCTTATCCAAATCACCTGCAAAATCAGAATCAAGATATCCGCAAACAGATTCACTACTCTTATTGTAAGTAATACAATAACTACTTGTGCCTCTCAGATACCGAAGCACCCATTTCACTGCTGACCAGTGCTCTTTACCCGGATTTGCCATGTACCTGCTGACAACCCCAACTGCATGTGAAATATTTGGTCGCGTACACACCATCGCATACATCAAACATCCTACTACATTGGCATATGGAATTCGAGACATATAATCCTTTTCTTCATCTGTATTAGGACATAAACTCGAAGAAAGCTTAAAATGGGAAGCTAAAGGGACTGAAACAGGCTTCACATTATTCATACCAAACCTCAAAAGTATTTTCTCAATATACTTTTGTTGTGATAGCCATAGCTTACCATTGCTCCTGTCTCTGAAAATCTCCATGCCCAAAATCTGTCTTGCTGCTCCTAGATCTTTCATATCAAATGTCCTTGCCATCTGAGCCTTCAACCTGTTGATTTCTTCTATGCTTTTGCTTGCTAAAAGCATATCGTCAACATACAATACCAAGATAATGAATATGCCATTATTCAACTGTTTAAAATAAACACAATGATCATATTCACTTCTAACATATTTCTGAGTCAACATGAAAGAATCAAACTTCTTATACCACTGCCGAGGCGACTGCTTCAGGCCATATAATGACTTCTTGAGCCTGCAGACAAATTTCTCATTGCGATGGTGAACAAACCCTTTCGGTTGTTCCATATATATTTCCTCATCTAAGTCACCATGTAGAAATGCAGTCTTAACATCTAACTGCTGCAACTCTAAATCAAGCAAAGCCACTAATGCTAACACAATTCTAATTGAAACAATTTTAACCACTGGTGAAAAAATCTCATGAAAGTCAATACCGGCTTTCTGAGAAAACCCTTTTGCAACCAGCCGTGCTTTGTACCTGTCTTCCGTATCATTCACACCCCGTTTCAGCTTGAAAACCCATTTACACCCCACAGTTTTCCTGCCTTTCGGAAGCTCAACCAGATCCCATGTACCATTCTTACTTAAGGCCATCATTTCGTCCTTCATGGCTGCTTTCCACTTGTCACTATTTGAACCTTCTACAGCTTCCTGATAACAGAAAGGTTCATCATCATTAGCGGTCAAAGCAACTGAAGTAACATGATCATCATACCTTCTCGGAGGGCGTTTGATCCTTGTAGACCTCCTTAAGAATGTTTCTGGTGCTTCCACAATTGGCTGTCTATCATCTGTAGGAACTTCTTCATGATCGCCATCTGAGACCTGTTCATAATCTGACTCTGAAACTTGTTCATGACTAGAATCTGAACTATGGTCATCACGACTATCATCAGAAGTGTTGTCAAACTGAATGTGCTTGAAATCAGATACATCATCCTGTTTCAATTTATTATCTACATCTAACTGTACAAGAGAGGATTCATTAAACTTTACATCTCTGTTGATGATGATTTTGCGGGTAGTAGGATCCCACAATCTATATCCCTTTGTTCCATCACCATACCCAACAAAGATATACCTTTTAGACTTTGGATCTAATTTAGTTCACTGATGTTTAGGCACTAGAGCATATGCTTCACAACCAAACACTCTGAGTTTAGAATAGTCACAAGGGTGTCCTTTCCATACCTCTTGCAGAACCTTGCAGCCTATCGCCGTTGATGGAGATCGGTTTATCACATAACAAGTTGTTGCCACTGCTTCCGTCCACAACTCCTTTTGCAACCCGGCGTTACTCAGCATACACCTTGCTCTCTCTAGAAGAGTCTTGTTCATGCGTTCAGCAACTCCATTCTGCTGAGGAGTATAAACCGTGGTCTTATGTCTCTCGATCCCTGCATCCTTGCAATAGTTGTCAAACTCCTTGGAAGTAAACTCACCACCATTGTCAGTTCTTAAACATTTTATAGTTCTACTAGTGTTGTTTTCTACCAATGCTCTAAACTGCTTGAAAACTGTAAAAACATCAGACTTCCTTTTCAACATGTAGACCCACACTTTTCTAGAAAATTCATCAATAAATGATAAAAAATATGACGAGCCACCATATGACGCTGTAGGGGCTGGACCCCAAACATCTGAATGGATATAATCAAGTATTCCTTTACTAGTATGTTTGCTTGTTTTAAACTTTTGCTTACTTTGTTTACCAAACAAACAATGTTTACAGAAATCTAACTTTCCAGATCTTAGATTAGGAAGTAACTTGTGGTCAGCCAAAATTTTCAACCCTCGTTCTCTCATATGGCCCAACCTTTGATGCCATAGGCGAATGGAACTACTGTCCTGTTCGGACACCGTAGACACATGATCTGACCCAGTTCTACCTTCTAATTGAAAAAGATTTCCTACCTTCTTAGCCTTCATCACTAGTAAGATACCTTTATAGATTTTCGTAACTCCACCTTGAATTACAGTTTTGTATCCATTCGTATCCAGTGCTCCTAATGAAATTAGATTTTTTCTTAGATCTGGTACATTTCCCACATCAGTTAACAATTTGGTTGTGCCATCTAACATTTGCAGTTGTATACTTCCTATTCCAACAATACTGCAAGTGACATCATTACCCATGTACACGACTCCATCATCAACTGATCTATATGTCTTAAACCAATCTTTATGAATACACATGTGGTTAGATGCCCCGGAATCTAACAACCAATGTTGATCATGTTTTGAAACATTAACAGACAATACCTCATCACTCATACCTGAACCAGATATTGAACCTGTATCTGTGGTGTTGGCTTCCTTCTTTTCTGTCGAAGAGCCTTCTTTAGCAGCCTGCTTTCGCTTCCAGCAATCCTTTTTCAGATTTCCAGCCTTGCCACAATGCCAACACTTCACCTTTGTCTTCTTTCCTTTGGACTTTGAACGAGAGTCGCTATGCTTTCCCCCAAAGTGTCTCTCTCTTGAGCGACCTCTGGCCATCATTACCTCTGACGTAGAGGTGTCTGCATTCGACCTCTTCCCCGTCTCCTCAGACAACAAGGCTCCAACAACATCGTCAAACTCAAGAATGTCTGCTGTACTAAAGCTTATGGAAGTAACAAAGTGATCCTAGGATTCGGGCAATGAACACAATAGAGTTATTGCCTTATCCTCTGAATCAAATTTCACATCTACACTGTCTAATTGCACCAGTAAGGTATTAAAAACATTCAGGTGATCAGTAATCGAGGTACCTTCTTTCATCCGCAAACCGTGAAGCTGCCGTTTCAGGAGAATCCGATTTGTCAAGGATTTCGTCATATACAGCTTCTCCAACTTCATCCACAAACCAGCTGCAGTCTTCTCTGACATGATGTTAAATAAAACATCATCAGCCAAACACAACCGAATTCCGCTCAAGGCTCTGCCATCCAATTCATTCCACTCATCATCTGTCACGAGGGAAGGCAGTTTGGACCTGCCCAACAATGCCTTTGCCACGCCCTGCTGTACCAGCAGATCATGCATTTTTACCTTCCAGATCTCGAAATTATTTTTGCCATTAAAATTCTCGATTTCGAACCGGGCACTTTGAGTTTTCGCCATCTCGTCTAAAAACAAAGAATCTCCAATTTTAATTTAACAAAAAAAAAAAAACAAAAATTGAATGTCAATAAATGCCTATGCCTCAGATTATCTTCGCCTTTTTAAAACAAAATCAACAACCCCCGGTGCTTTTGCTATTTAAACCTCAGATTTCAAATTAAAAAAGAAATGGCGCTTGCTGACCAACACCTGAACCGCGCCTATTAAAAAACGCTTCAAGTGATGACAAATTGGCGCGAGAATCCCACTCATATGCGCGCCAATCGGCTCATTAGCGCATTGGCGCACTTAATTAAATAGGATGAGCGCTAATTCAGGTGGTTGGTGCGACTTATTTTTAATTATCCGCGCCAATCCCAAAAGCTAAGGAATATACGCCACAGACTTCGTCAATACCAGCGCGCGCAAGACAGTTTCACGCTGTCAGCAATTACTCGAACCATCACAGCTCCACACGCGCATCAAGGTTTAGTCCACCCGGATTTATCAACAAACAGCTTGCGATAGATAGTTCTGGAGAAATAACACCGAATCTTGCTGGACTATACATGTAGGCCACACCGTTCCTCCATGTCTTATAAAAATAGAAATTCACATCGCTTCCCAAGCCACCAGATTATCAAAACGCTACTTAACAAGCATCTTCAGATGCAGGTCTGCGCAGACAATTGTCAAGGCTCAGCACCACGCAGATCGAAAACTGGTGTATTCAGGTTCAGCGCCGCGTTAATTGCTCAAGGCTCAGTGTCAACACTGGTCTATAGTTGAAAACCACGTATGGAAAACGCTGTCACATACAGCGCACCACAACAGTCTATACGCACCCTCAGGCCAGCTTATATATCCACAAATCCACGCCGTTTTGCATCACCAGCAATTACTATGGTGTTTGTGGGCGCATAGATTTCAACACCATAGCTGCACCAGCACAGCACTATATAAATACCAACGCACCACGCAATGATTGCAGTTTCCACGCAGGCAGAAAAAAGATACCTCCACGCAGTTAACAAGGTAGAAACCTCTGCACGATTTGCAACGCCTCCACGTAGGTAATGCTCCAGCACGTCAACGCTCCACCAGGTTTACGCACCAGGTACCAGTTTACACAGCAGGCACCAAGCTCTTCAAGCGCCTTTGCGCTCCACCTCCAGTACGTAAGTCCAACTCGCCTCAGTTCTCGGCCTCCAGCAATCAACAGCGCCTCCAACATGCTCTGATACCAATTGTTGGAGATCAGATGCACA
This sequence comes from Pinus tabuliformis, assembly GCA_031772625.1. Lineage (NCBI taxonomy): Eukaryota > Viridiplantae > Streptophyta > Pinopsida > Pinales > Pinaceae > Pinus > Pinus tabuliformis. The sequence continues at coordinate 1,647,223,418 of CM062818.1, read as the reverse complement.
GCAAACATAAAAGCATATACACAGCTATAAAAATCATGCACAAGCAACTCAGGAATTAACGTGGTTCACCCAACCAATCTGGGCTACGTCCACACAACTAAGGCATCGGCAAAATCTCATTAATCAAACCAGGAGATTACATAAAACAAACTCTCACACACCTCTCCCAGCTATCCGTATGACTACCTATTTTATAGCAAGGAGAATCTAACTGCCTCTCACATCAAATTTAGGATGCATTAATTTTCTCCCAACAACCTGAAGCTAATCCAGCAACAGATTTCTATTGTTGTCACACACTGGGATTTTTGCCTATTTCGTCTAAAACAGAAAAATCTCAACAAGTTTGTCAAGCCTTTAAGATGTATTAGGCCAACATGTGTAATATTGTTATAGGCCATGTTCATAGTCTTTAAATTTAGGAGTCCTTCAAGCTTTTGGCAAGACTTTATGTTGAGATACGTCAAAGCAACAAGACCTGAAATTGTATCCATGCATGCCACAATCTTCGGACAACCATCCATGTTGAGTAAAGAAAGTTTTTTCAGACCTTTCAAGGAAACGATGCTTGAATCAGTGATTGTACTTCAAGAAATTTGCAGCTCCTTCAAGTTTGTAAGCCTAGCCAGAGACTTGATATTTTAGTTCTTTATATAATTGCACCATCCAATATTCAATGCTTCTTTATATAATATCACTGGTATATTATGTGATGTTGAACTGATGGTGTTGTTTATGAATCTGATTGGAAATAATGTGTTAAATTATCAAGTACACTAAATGGTGTTAAACTTTTCTATCTTACATTCACATATGTCATAGTATTTTTTTTTTGTGAACTATGGTATTTCTATTATCTACAAGCATTTATAAAAGTACAAAACTTAGGAGCCTCAATCTGCCCCGTAGGGAAACCAGATCTGTTGGCTCCTATACTTCCAACAGTCATTAAAGTTATCCAACTGGACATTGTCAAACATCATAACAACAAAAAGACCTCTTTCCCCGAGTTTACCCCAACAGATTATCTTTTTCTCAGTCCTACTTAACCAGCCCCAAGTTCTACTGCCACTATGGCAAGCTATATAGAGTTTCAAAAAAAGAGTATTGACTTTCATAACAGAAAAATAAACAAAGAACAGGCCTTTCAGTTTGCTGCATTTCCTCTGTCGATTTTGTTGTTGTCGCCTCCTTTCCTCATCTCCTTCAGCATTTCTTTAATCTCCTTGAGGTGCTCATTCTGCAGCCTCACCAGCTCCTCCACATTTGCAACTTCCTTTTTTGCAGCCGCGGTTTCTTGCGCCATCTCCAGCATCTCTGTCGCCACTTGCTCCATGGCTTTGGCCAGGAGGTGTTTCAGAACCCAATAAGTATGCAGAGCACGGCGATACATAGTTAGTCTCCCGCGCGTGTTGCCAGGGTCCGGCAGTTGCGAGGACCATTCATCCATTTCCGGGTCAGAGGGCTCCTCTAGCACCCTTTCCTCCATGGCGTCGATGATATTCCTTATATCTGCGTTGGTCTCCAAATTATATGCTTGTTCAGCCTCATGCAGAGCCGTATTGATCGTTCTGTGCCCTCTTTTCCGTCTTTTCTGCGTCCTGATACCCTCCGCATTGTTTGTGGGATGACGGGGGCGTCCTCTTCCCCTCTGCTCCTGATGCTTTTGACCGTCTTTCTCCCTAACTTGCTTCGGGCCTCTACTGCTCTGCCCGGTTTCGAATTGCTTTCCTCTGATTTCTTCGCACTGTCTGAAATCCATCTCTTCCGAACTTTCAATTTCCATTTTGACCCTTCCCCGTTCAAGGTGCCTGCCCTCAGCCGCGTCTTTCTCTTTTAGGATTGATTTGTCTCTTCGCTCACCCATTTTAGAGCGTTTGAGGCGCTGGTTCGGGGTTCTCTGCCAAGTCGCCTCTTCTCTCGCTACCTTTCTGTTGCCTGTCATTCTTCCAGAGCTCTCCCTTATACCCTCTTCGCCACCTTTGCTCCTATGATGGGAATTCTCTCCACTTTTAATGTCACCCCATCTTTGAATGATGGCTTTAATGTTGATAATCGGTTTTTGTTTTGGGCCGCGTCCCTACCACACTGCAAAATCATTTATTTCTGATGTCAGGGAGTAAAGGGCGCCGTCCTTCTGTCCTCTCCTAATTGCCGCCGGATCTTGCCTAATTCTCCTTCTCCCGCTCCACGCGTAGTTGTAATTATCCTTGATCTGTATCATGATTATCACTGCCAATAAGCTGTTTTAGACCGTCCCATTTTTCCAGCGTTACCTGATTGGTCTAGCTGTCATCAACTCGTTCCAAAGGTTCTTTGCAGCCCCAATTCGCTAAGCAATCAGCTGGTTTATTGCCCTCTCTTCTTACATGCGAAGTGATCTTGAAATCGATCTCTTTTAGCAAATCCTCTATATCTCGAACGATACTTGCATTCCTCCAGCTTTTTACTACCTTTTCCCATTTCTTTCCTTGAATTAATTTCCTTATCGTATCAACAACTAGGGTGGAATCTCCTTCAATTTCAATCTTCCTATAACCATTTCTCCTGGCTATTTTGAGACCGTGATATACCGCCATAAATTCTGCCTCGTTGTTGGTCATTGTTCCTCCATGTTCCGCATAGATCCACTCTGTTTCCCCCTGTCTATTTCTGAATATTCCACCGAAGCCCGCTGGTCCTGGATTCCCTTTCGCAGCACCATCGAAATTGAGCTTCATAAACCCTTCAGGAGGCTTTCGGTAGACTGCATGACTCTGATTGGTTATTGATTGGTGTTGCTTTGTTTTTTGATGGTAAATCATCCCCTGTTCTAAGTTCAACTTATTTAAAATCTTTGTTTCAGCTTCCGAGGTTTTCCAATCCTCTTCTGCCCAATTCTCTGCTAGAATAGATTCTCTAATTTGGCTTAGAGTTCTCTTCCATACTTCCTCCAGACCTGATGACTTCCCTTTAAATATTCGGCCATTTCTTTCCTTCCACAGATTCCATACATTAAAGCCTGCTGTAATATTCCACGCTCTCTTGACTATTTTACTTTGAAACTTTCCTTCTCCCCATTCGCAAAGGGTTTGAATAATGTCATGCGGATTTCTTTCTGTTGTTGAGAAACGATTTCTCGTTTTTTCCCACTGGAATTGGGCCACCCTACATCCATTAAGCAGGTGTTCTTGGTCTTCTTCCTTTGAATAGCATAGACAACACCTTGAAGGTCCTGAGAAGCCTCTTTTTTGAATTCTATCCCATGTTAAAATCCGCCTTCTTCCTACCAACCATGCAAACAATTTTATCTTCAACCACCATTTTGTTCTCCATATTCTTTTCCACTGTTTTTCTTCCTCCCCCTGATCTTGCTGTGTTTTAACTTTGTAAGCTTCCTTTATGGTGAATGTTCCTTTCGTTTCTTTGCCCCATCTAAGGATGTCTCTGCCTTCTCTCTTTTTTATCTTTCTGGAATCTATTTCCTTTCCGAATTTTGTTTTTTGGTCTTCTGTTGCATTCCTTTTCCATTCCTCCAGAGGTTTCCATTCTCTCCATTCCTCATTTCCTTGTTCTTCAGCCCAGTAATCCTTAACTATAATGAGGTTTCTCTCCAAACCTGTTCTGTAGATTTCTTGCAGATCTTGTAAGTTTATCATTTTCTCCCTTTGTTGCCAAGCTTCATCCCAAAATCTCACTATTTGACCTCCTCTGATTTCCCAAAAAATATGTTTGTCGACTACGTCCCTGCTTTGGACGGTTAGGTTCCATATATCTGATCCTCGTGGCATATCTTGCTCCCTTAGAATTTCTTCCGGGGTGAGAGGCATATTATATTTTGTTGTCCAGATTTCCTTCCATAGATCCGACCCCCCTTGGATCCATATCCATCTTAACTTTGCAGCGAGAACTTGATTTAAAGTCCCTGGGTCTCTGAGGCCTAAACCACCTTTTCCCTTTGGTCTAGTTAGACTGTTCCACGAGCAGAGGACCCACTTCTTTTGTTGCTTCGCCCCCCCCCACAGAAATTTTCTGTAAATCTCTACACGTTTATTACATATTCCTTTAGGAGCAGCCATAACAGATAAGGGATATATCGGAATTGCCTGAATAGTGGCTTTTAGCAAAACCACCCTTGCAGCCAGATTCAGAGCTCTGAAAGTCCAGTTTTCCAGTCTTTTCATAATTTTCTCAAGGATATTCTTCCAATTTCCTATTTTGAGGGAAGAGGAGTCTAACATTGTTCCTAAATATTTGGTAGGGAGATCCCCTTTCCGATATCCCAGGACCCTGGTTAGATGATTCTTAATAGGTTCCACAGTGTTAAAGAAAAAGGTTCTGGATTTCTCATTATTAACCTCCATCCCTGAGCCTTCCATAAATATCTCTAGGATTTTCTTTATCCTTTTCACCTCTTTCAAGGTTGCTTTGCAATATATCATTATGTCGTCCACGAACTGTTGGTGGGTGACTGTGGTTTGATTTCCCCATAATCTGAGACCTTGTATTTTCCTTTCTCTTAATTCTTTTTTAAAGTATCTGCCTAATCCTTCTGCTGCTATTATGAAGAGAAAGGGGGATAAGGGATCCCCTTGTCTGAGGCCTCTTGTTGCATTGAATGTTGTTGTTGGAGCTCCATTCAACAGAATAGAGAAATTCGGGGTAGAGATCATACTCAGGACCCAATTCACCCATCTATCACAGAATCCAAAAGCTTTAAGGATCGTTTCTAGATACTTCCAGCTTAGCCTATCATAGGCTTTTGAGAGGTCTAATTTGATCAGCATGCCTTTTTCTTTTTTCGTTTTCAGCGTGTGGATTACTTCCTGAGCCACCACTAACCCGTCCAAAATCTGCCTCCCTTCTACAAACCCAGTTTGCTCTGGGGAAATAATACTTGGTAGGATCGATTTCAATCTCTGAGCTACTACCGATGCCACTATTTTGTAGATGACATTACAAAGGGCTATGGGGCGAAAGCCTTCAGCTTGATCTGCCTGATTAGTTTTAGGAATAAGGGTCAGAAGGGTTGAGTTTATTCCAGGCCATATTCTTTGATTTATTCTGGCCTCCTCTACAACTTCCAGAACTTCTTCTGCAAGAAAATGCCACCCAGCTTGGAAGAATTCTACTGTATACCCATCCGGTCCAGGAGCTTTGTTCCTTTTCATGTTTCTGACAATATCCTCCACTTCTTCCATCGTAATTTTCCTCATTAGAGCCAGGTTTTGATCTCTTGTTACCATATTTGGGATCTCCCTACTTATCTTTGAAATAGCATCTAGTCTGTTAGCTTGTGGTTCTCTGAGAATATTTTTGAAATGATTGACCAGCACTTTTTCAATTTCTTCATGCTGCAGAACTCTTTGCCCTTCTTGATTTTTTATTGAGAAAATTTGGTTTCTTTGTCTATGTTGAACCATTGCTTTATGGAAGAACTTAGTATTCCTCTCTCCCTCCCTAAGCCACTGCACCCTTGATTTCTGTTTCCATAAAATCTCTTCTTGTTTCCTCCTTTCTTCTAGCTGGTTTAGTATGGTACCTTCTTCTTTTGTCCTTTCCTCCTGTATGCCTTCTAAAATGTCTAGCTGCTGAAGTTCTTCCATTCTCTGCTCTAGTCTCTTTTTTTCTTCTATGATATTCCCAAATTTTTCTTTGTTCCACTTCTTTAACTTATTCCTCATTTCCTTCAGTTTGAGTTGGAAAGTGTGCATTTTATTCTTTCCTCTCTGATCACTCGTCTTCCACCATTCTTCTAGTTTCTCCATCAGTCCTTCATTTCTTAGCCAAAAGGCTTCGAATCTGAAGGGTTTGTTGGGAGGCCTTTGTTTTAAGTCTATTTCTAATTTAATCGGCCAATGGTCTGATCCTGCTACCGGGAGGATGGTGGCTTCTATGAATACATCCTTCATCATTATTTGTTCAGAGATTAAGAATCTATCAAGGCGAGAGGCTATTTGGTTAGCTCCTCCTCTTCGGTTATTCCAAGTATGCTTTCCATTGATGGTTTGAATATCAATCAGCTTCTGTTCCCTTATCAGATCTCCAAACTGCTCCACTGCCTTATCCATTCTCCTTACTCCTCCTCTTTTTTCACCTGAGGTTTTGATCAGATTAAAATCCCCTCCTATGATCCATTGTTTTCCTGGTATTAGGCCTCTTAAAGCTTTTAAATTTTGTAAAAAGTTTTCTTTTTCGTTCTGGATATGTGGTCCATACACCCCTGTTATAAAAACCTCCTCTGTCGTTCCTACAATGCTTGTTGTTCCTGTTAAAATTCTTGGGAAGCTCATCCAGTTACTAAATTGTATTTCTTCTGGATTCCAAATTATTACCAGACCTCCTGCGCTCCCGACCGCATCTTGTCCCATCATTTCATATCTATTCCTATTTCTATTCAAGATTTCTCTCATTTTCTCAGTACTTATTTTTGTTTCTTGTAAAATCATTATACTGGGTTTTTCTTTTTTCAATCTCTCATTTAAATACCTTTGCTTGCCTCTGCTATTGAGGCCTCTTATGTTCCAGCTTGTAATAATCATCTTAACAGTTTCGGGGGGGATTGGAATACCTCTGAGAGAGGTATCACTCTTCCTGAGTTAACAAGCATTTCTCCCACTTCTTGTATTGTTTCATTCATTGTTCTTCTTCCTCTTTTTTTGCCTCCCTTGCCAGTGCTGCTCACTCCTATGATTTGCGCTTCCTGTTTTTCCATTTTTTGGTTTTCCTTGGTTTCTATTAGTCCCCTTTTTTCTTTATATCTTTGAAATGCTTCTTTGTACCTCTGTTTTTGTTCTTCTGGAATGAATCTTTCGTCGAGCCTTTTCCATTCCTGCAGAAGTTTCGCCATTACTTGTTCCTCTTCTTCTCCCTTTGTTTTCTGTGGGTCTATCTCCATTTCTCCCTGATCCTCTTGGGTTTCTTCTGAGTTTTCTACCCTCTGATCTTTATTCGACTTGTCTGTTTCTTTGTCTGCATTTTCATCTGTTACCTCCATTCCCTCTAGTTCTTCTTCCTCGCTTGCTTCTGTTTCCAGACCTTCTCCCTGTAGGACTTGAAACTTGTTTATAGATTCAGTTTTTTGGGTTTCGTTTTGCTTCCCCATCGGCCCCTGTTTGCTTCCTCTTCTTCTCCTCCTTTGAACTTCTCTGAAGTCCTCTTCTTCTTCCCCTGTTTTCCTTGTTGCATTTCTCCTTTCGTTTTCTGCCTCCCTTTCCTTTTCAGCTAGTGTAATGGGGAATTCCCTAAATAAGTGGCCATACTCATGGCATCTTCTGCAGCGAAATGGAATATGTTCATAGTCTATTGTCTGGTTCCATATTTCATCATGGTATTCCAATTCTATTGTATCTGGAAGAGGCTCTGTGATATTCATGTATGCGCATATTCTAGCATATGTGGTGTATTTTCCTCTCTTTGTTGATTCAGCCACTTTAACGAAGGAGCCTATTGAATTTCCAATGCCTTTAAGGATCTCTGGGTCCCAGAATTCTGATGGTAGGCCGAAAAGTCTTATCCATATCGGGGCAGCTAGCACTTTCTCCTTATCTGGGTTGTAGCACTCTACCCAATCTCTCATGAACAAACCAGCGTTGTTCATGAAATAGGGTTGTTCCTCAAAGATCCGTTCTCTATCTTCTAGATTGGAGAATATGACTGTGAAAAACCCCTTTGCCCCCAACTTAACTTCTACATGTCCTTTTGGTTTCCACCTCTGTTGGATCCATCTCATAAGATTTCTCTCAGTTGGCCAATATCCTATGAATTTACAGATCAAAGCATAATCTCTCATATAGCTTCTGTAGTTTTCTAATCTATTGGGCGGAATTACAAACCTGGGTTTGTTCGTTGCCCTTGGTAGACATTTGCTTGGAATTCCTGATCGCCTTTGTGCTCCAGCTGCTGAAGTTTCTCCCTCGTTGGTTCGCTCTCCATCGTTCTGCCTTTCTTTCCTTGCTTCTCCTGTTATTACCGCTTTGTAGGAGGGGATCTCTCCCCTCCCGTGCTCTGTTCCCATCTCTTCCAGTCAGCACCCTCTATCTCTGTTTATCGCTTTATTCTTCTCCAGTGGAAACTGATTTGATGAGGTCCGCTCTTCTGGGCTTGTCCTGATGCTCAGGACCTGCCTACCCTGCGCGCCTCCTCTCCTTGTCTGAAACCTAGCCTGCAACTCCACGTTCGAGCATCCGGCCTCCCGACGAAACCCTAGCTCCCCAAAAAAATCCCCGATATTCTCCCGACGGACAATAGAACATATGTCATAGTATTTAATTACGAGGATTTACACTATAATTTTTTTGTGCAAATATTCAATTTAAATATTATTTTTTTATTATGGAAACCAATAAAACTCAGCTTTAAATTTATATAAACATTTACTTGGTAAATAATTAAAAAAAAAATTAACTTCTTTTAAATTATGGTCATTTCAAATGAATAAATAAATTCTCATTTAAAAGTCATATATTTTTAATATGAAAAAAATATCTATTTTAATTCTCATTTAAAAGTCATATATTTTTAATATGAAAAAAATATCTATTTTATGAGTGGATAAGGAGAATTATTTTTTTTTCCTTGATGTATTGGATTTGATGAAATTGAAAAAGAGTAATTTTATTTTGACTTATTTCAAAGTTTGTTAGGGCAATTTGATTTTGACTTATTTTAAAGTTTGTTAACAAAAAAATATTTAGGAAAACATGTAAAAAAAAATGTAATTTTGTAATTTTTTTCAAAGAGATAACTAAATTATGATTTTTAGAAGTAAAAAAATAAAATGTGTATTACAAAATTATTATTGAAAAGTAATTAAATATAATGAATTTTTCATTTATTAAGATTATAAAAGTCAATATATAATGACTTTGAAATGAAATTTAGTTATTTAATTAGAATTTTTTTTATAAGTATTAATAAATTCATTATAAAATTGTTTAATGGATATAATTGCCATTAGGAGGTTTTATCACTAAGTTTGGGTCTTTGGGGTGTGATTTTTGGTGCCTCGAATCTAGATAAATCTGTTGTCTCAGTCAATTTTGAAAATTGGTTTAAAGGAAAGATTTGTTGCTATGCAAGTTCCCAAATGTATCTTCTAATTTTGAAAACTGGTTTAAAGGAAAGATTTGTTGCTATGCAAGTTCACAAATGTATCTTCTCTATGGCTCAGAAGCTTAGTTTTCTCTGTTCGGGCAATCTTTAAATTTACGACAAAATGAATTCTGTGTCAATCTTTTGGGTGTGATTTTTGGTTATGGAATCCAGATAAATCTGTTGTCTCAATCCATTTTGAAAACTGGAATGTCAGGAATTATGTATTACGTGTCACTGAAGGCTTCCGCCTTGCTTTTGGCGGTTATGTTTGCTGCTCCACATATGAAACCTCTGTTTCCATCTACCATCGTTTTAAGCAATTTCCGGCTTTGTTGTCTTATCGTGCACTTTTTTTTTTGTTGTTGGTGTTTTTGAGTCTTTGGGTGCACCTTTTTCGGGTGTTTTTGAGTCTTTGGATTCTGGTATATCTTTCCATAAGGTCGTTGTGTCAAACAAAACCAAGCCCATCCTAAAACATTTTGAAACAAATTCAAAGAAAAAATACACTGTTGCTAGACAACGATAGACGTTAACACAAATAAGTCCTCCGTGAACTTTCTATCAATTATCCAGCCAATCTGCTAAGCCTCTTGGCAAACTGTTCGCGGTTAAGCTGATTCACTTTATTTGGACATGCCTTTTTATTGCTTCTAATAATTTGACAGAAAACTTTCATTGAATATATGTTGTTGTTTCTAAATATTTTCCCTAATCATTTATATCTGAATTCTAGATGCATTCATATTTGACCTTTAGATGGTTTCAACCATAGTTACCAACTTCGATCGAATTGGAGGAAAAAATTCGAAAATATGGTAGTTCGATTCAATTCCTGAATTAATTCGCCCATCAATGGTTTGGTACTGCATATTTAGTTTACAGGAAAGCGCTGCAATTTTCCGGATGCCCATTCGCTGTTCATAAACCCTTTGGCATCCATAAAATTAGATACGGTTAAATGTTAAAATTGTATACAACTTTCCATTAAAGCACTTTGGATTTAGCATATTCTGTTTAGAGACACAACAGCGCCGATTTCCAATCAGAACTACAGATTTATCGTACCATCAACCACTCTTCAAAATTCCTTTTGGATTGATGAGATGGCAGCGTACCTCTTAATGTATGGTAAAGCTAGTTGTATAAGATTGATTGACTTTTTATACAATGGATTTTTGCATAGTAAATTTCTTAGGAAGGCTGTTAATAAAATCCATAAAAATTTAAGATTTAGAATTTGCAAATTGAATTTTGTTAATAAAATCAGATAAAATCGGATGGTAACTAGAAGTCATAGAATAGATTATTAGTTCTTAAAAAAATAAATAAAATTTAAATATAAATATAAAATAAATATATTTATTAAATTTAATGGTGATATATTCATAAAATTTAAAATAAAAATACAAAATCATTTGAAAGAAAATTTTGATAAAAAAAAAAAAATATTGAAAATTTGAATAAATATTAAATTTTAAAGTTTTCTAAAATATAGAATAATAAGTAATAAATATTCTTAATTGTTATTATTTAGAATTTGATTAAATATTGTTAATTGTTATTATTTAGAATTTGATTTGATTGAATAAATAAATTGATAATAGATGTTTTTGAGATTTTCAATATTATATTGCAAATTTAGTAATTTTAAAATATTGGTAAAACAATATATTTAAGTATTTGTAAAAAACAAGATTTTTTTTTTACAGTATTTAAGCATTCGAATTTTTTTCAAATCCGAAATTCGAATTCAAATTGGGTAACTATGAATTCAACTCAACTTTATTACTCCATTGGATTTGGTGTTAACAAAACATGCTTAGTGTGTTTTTTTAAGTGTTAAAAAAACATGCTTAGTGTGTTTTTTTTTAAGTTCCAGATTCCTCGTTCATGAAGCTCCCAACACATAGTATACTACTTTTGAAAAAACTAGTGCTAACTGTTATTTATTAAAACTAAATTTTTATTTAAAATATCAATTTTTGTTGCAGAACTTTTCATGTGAACGTATACCAGTTTTTTTTTTTTTTTCAACCTCGGATGGAAACGATCTTTCGTTCAAATCAAAAATTGTTGCTCGGTTGGAAACAATCTTTTCTTTCAAATTAAAAATTAATGTTGAGTTGACAATAATAATTCCTTTCAAATTGAAAATTGACAGTTGTAAACCCAGTGTTTCAATTACTTCGAAACTTTTTTGAAAATAACAAAGGATTCAGTGTTACAACCAGAAGAGGGGTTATAACCTTTTTTATTTCGTGAGTTTTTGGAACCCAGTGTTTCAATTACTGCGAAACTTTTTTGAAAGTAACAAAGGATTCAGTGTTCAGAGAACCATAAGGTGGATTATAACCTTTTTTATTTCTTAATTTTTTTTGGCAAACTGCAAATCTGTCCTAAATATTTCATTGGATCCATTTCTAGGGTATAGGTGCCACCCTTAACTGCTGCCTGGATTTAAAAGAAGAAAAATGTCATTGAAAAGCCTTTTAATATTTATTTTCTTCCTGCTATTTGGATTGTGGGGCGGTACTTTCATCTGTTATCTTTCTTCTTTCGAAGGATTTTACAGAAGCACATATTTTTATTCTTGAATGCAGGGAGGGAAAACCCCAGGTTCAAAAGGGCTCATAATAAAAACGATACCTTTCTTAGGAATTTTGATAGTGCTTATGTTGTTTCTTATTGCCATGACAATGAAAGAATAAGAAAAGACAATGGTATTGCTTATTTTGTTAATTCTCATTAAACATCTTATATACAGATTCTGAAAGGGTATGATGTCTATTTGAAATTTAGAAGTATTTAAATTATTTTCAAGCTGAGGGAAGATGGAAACCCTTTGATTCAGTGAGGACTTTGACCCTTTGATTCAGTGAGGACTTTGAATCTTAATGCCTCCAATCATTGGAAATATCTCTCTTAAAAACTGGTGAATAACTCTAAGGATTCTACTTATTGTACTATAGCCTGTGGATAGTGGTAATTTGAATTTTTGAAAATTCAATAGTAGTTGTCCTCTAACGAAAGGAACTTCAATATGTTATTCCTTGTTATTAACGAGTTTTTATAATATTTGTTAGGATCAACTGAACACTGACAATAAAAAAGAATTAAATCTTTACCTCGTGGCATTGTACAAGAAACTTCAAATCTAGAGCTCAAACCCTTTTGGAGAAATTCAAGATAAAGGTAAATGTTAAAAATCAGAATGTGATATTTTTTGTGAGTTGAAGTACACTGAGATATCCATATTTTAATTATAAAAATTTGCTTCAATCAATTATCTTTCTACCCTAGCTCTCACTTGTGTTGCATCTCTTTATACAAATATCTCATGGAGCTGCAATACTTTGAGAGTCATAAAGTTTGTTTCTACCCTAGCTCTCACTACATCTCTTTATACAAATATCTCATGGAGCTGCAATACTTTGCGAGTCATAAAGTTTGTTTGGGATGATATGTCATAATGTTTCACAATTCTTCTACACGTGTGGTTATTTACAACACACCCAACATTCATACACAGAACTAGAAGGAGAGTATTTATGTGTAAGAAAGTCCCAACACAGGGACATGTCTTGTGTATGGTTTTGTACCAACAAGGATTCTAGAAGCTTATGTGGAGTTTAAATTCCCTGAAGAGTAGAGTAATCCAAACTCAACATTCATACACAAAACTAGGAGAGTATTTATGTGTAAGAAAGTCCCAACACAGGGACATGTCTTGCGTATGGTTTTGTACCAACCAAGATTCTAGAAGCATGTGTGGAGTTTAAAATCCGTGAAGAGTAGAGTAATCCAACTATGCTTTACAAAATTGAAGAGGATCAGGTGAACAATTAATTTTTCCTTCTTTCTATGAACAATTTGAGTGGCCATGAACACAATTGATCTACAATTTGAGTGGCCATGAACACAATTGATCTACAATTTGAGTGGCCTTGAACACTCATTTTATGAGTGGCCTTGAACACAATTGGTCCCTTCTGTTTATGTACAATTTGAGTGGCCTTAAACACTCATTTTAAGGAAGCTTTCTGCATGTAGAATACTTCATTTTATTGACCACTAAATAAAAGGCTTGATTTTATGGATATTGAACATTAGATGGAGTTCCACATAAAGGAAAGCTCTGTTTTTTTTTTTTTTTCATTTTTTAATAAAAGGGCTAGATACCTTGCTTTAATCATGTATTTCAATAAATTTGGAACAATACCCTTGTTCATTTTCTTCATATCTTAATGAAAGGGCTAAATACCCTGCTTTAACATTGTATTTCAATAAATCTAGAACAATACCCATGTCTTCTTATTAGTTATTTCTTTTTAAAATTACTTATTGTTATTAAATTGTTGCATTTTGGCTAAATTCAATTTTTTCATTTCATTGAACTAAGATAAGCATCTTATATTATAATTCTATTTATTTAAAATTATTTGATAATTCTATTTATATAAAATTATTCAAATAATTTTATAATTATCAAACTAAAATAGACATTTTATATTATAATTCTATTTATATAAAATTATTTGATAATTCTATTTATATAAAATTATTCAAATAATTTTATATGATAATTATATACTGTAAATTAAATAATAATATAAACATAATTTACATTATATATAGACATTCCAACATTTTGTGATTATATTACCTTAATCTCAAACAAAATAAATAATCTATAACTTCATCAAAACTTAAAAAACTTTAATATATGAGTGTCGAATCTATTCAACAGAATTATTTTTTAAAATAAATTAAAAAGAGTTTAAATTTAGAGTTTAATTAATTTTAATAATTAAAATTGAGCGAGTGGGATCGTTTATGTTCAAGGAGAAAGAACCTTATACTCGAAGTGGGATTTTTTTATGTTCGGGGATAAAGAACCTTATACTCGAAGCTTGTGAGTCTCATTGTTCACAAAGACTCTAGAGAAGAGCAGGTTAAGCAACTCCTCGAAATAATCAAGGGTGATTACATTGTCGGTTATAGTGAGATTGTGAGTCTCCTTGTTCGCAAGGACTTTAGAGAAGAGCAGGTTGAGAAACTCCTTGAAATAATCCAGCGTGATTACAATGTCCGTTGTTGGTTACAATGTCGGTTGTCTGGCTACTAATTCATATATGAATGCCGGAAGTTGTTAACGTAGTGATCTTCTCTGTTTTAACACAATAATTTACTAAAATCTATATAAATGTAGACAATTCTCTTTTAAATTTGCATACACGCACAAATATATATAAAAGAAACTTTTACTTTTTTATAATTATAATTTTTAGTAATCTTTCAAAAAGTGTTGAACTTGTAATCATGATTTACATATTTTTTACCTTTTGAGCACATTAAGGTAGTTATGTACATTAAGGTAGCTAGGTAGTTAACTTTATGCATTCAAATTTTTTAATTGTAATCAATAAAATATTTTTCTTGCCAGATAAATACTTTATTTTATTGCTCTAAAGGATTAACATGTCATACAGGCTCTCTTAAAATTATGATAGCGAATTTCAATTAATCAATCTATCACAACAAGCATGAAGTAATATGGGATGGAGGAGAGTTGCGTGTGTTAATCAAATTTAATTAAAAAAAATTAGTTACTTTATAGTCCAAATTTTATTCATATGGATTCATTTAAATGATAACCAAAACTTATTTAAAAATATTATTGATATACAACTTAAATAATAACTATAAATTATGTTAATTAGCTAATTATTATAATAATAATAAAATTGGTACAGATTTGATAAATTTTTTAGAAGAATACTATTTAAATGATTTTTTAAAAATATATTTTATATTTATTTTAAAAATGATTTTATATGAAAATTAGAAGGTGAAAAGAAAAAAAGTGCCCATGAAGAGGGTACACTATTTTACATAAAATAAAATAATTTATAACACCACCAAACAATAGCTTTATTTCAAATTAAAATGTATATACATAAATATAATTTCATAGTTTTCAATTAAGGTGTGGGTAATAGTTAGTAATGTATGATCTAATGTATGCCTTTTCATATTCAAAGATTGACTTTGATACTTTCCAAAATGTGTCTTTCTCATACAACTTTTCCAAATTAACAAACATATCGGCATCTTTTGCACCTTTTGGGGCAATTGCTCGTAAATATGCATTCATCTTTCTTTGGTTGTCGTAAATTAAAGGAAAATTGTGTTTGATGTTCAAAGGAACTATTCTCACTTTCACTTTACTTGATTGATTATTCTCAGAAAAAAAACCTTTGAGATGTGGATATATTTATCCATGGTGACGAATTTAGTCTCTATGTTGTTGTAGTTGCATCCTTCATTATGAATGGTCCATATTATAAGGCTTTGTCACTGCTCGTGAGTCACTGCCTTCTTCGCCTTTCAAGTGATTCATAAGTACATCATAAACACAAATGGCTATTCTTAGATTAAAAATTCTTTCGAGACTTTTGAAATGGATATCAAGTTATCAAGGCATAGAGACATTATCGGTGTAGATTGGAACTATAGAAAATCCAATGATGTAAATAAACTTAGATACTTTAATAATATTCTAAAATTTGTATTAAAAAAAAATTAATAATAGAGAACAAAGACAAAGCCAATAATAATGTTATTTTCGAGTATAAATTTGATTTTAACAAGAACGATAACGATGAATTCATCTATGTGCTTCTTTCATAATTGTATCAATGAAATTGTAATGTATAAGTCTTTTTGTTTTAAATCTGTAATTATTTTTTTATAAATTTTATCAGAAGTTTTTATATTTATTTTTAAATTTTTAGTATTTAATATTATATATTTATATAAATTTCCAAAATTTTATTATATATTTTATGTTATTGTTAATTTCAATACACTTGTATTTAAAAATAACATATTTCCTTTGAAGTGGAAGTTATTATCATATATTTAATATTATATATTTATATAAATTTCCAAAATTTTATTATATATTTATGTTATTGTTAAATTCAATACACTTATATTTAAAAATAACATATTTCCTTTGAAGTGAAAGCTATTATCATATATTTAATATTATATTTTTATATAAATTTCCAAAATTTTATTATATATTTATGTCATTGTTAATTTCAATACACTTATATTTAAAAATAACATATTTCCTTTGAAATAAAAGCTATTATCATATATTTATATAAATTTCCAAAAAATTTATTATATATTTATGTTATTTTTAATTTCAATACACTTATATTTAAAAATAACATATTTCTTTTGAAGTGAAAGCTATTATCATATTTAATGGCAATATTATCATATTCAATTGTATCCTACTTCATAAATTTTATATTTTTAATTATAGGTTATACTAGATGAAAACATTTTTATAATTAAAAAATATAAAGAAAACAAAAAAGTATATTTTATATGAGAGGGAATTTAATTCCTCAATTTGATTACTTGTAAGTTTTTCCTATCCTTACATTAATTTAATTACTTGTGAGTTTTTTCTATCCTTACATAAGGAGCGAAGAAGAGAGTTGGAGGGAGGGAGAGAGGGACGAAGCAAGGAGAAGAGAGAGAGGGAACAAAGGGGGACAAAGGGGGAAGGGAATGAGGGAAAGACATCCATAAAGGGAAGGGATAGAGAGCCAGGGAGGAAGTGAAAGTCAAATCGAATATTAGACTATTGAAGATTTGTGAAATAGTTAGTGGGCATTAATAGTTATCGCAAAAACTACATACAAGCCTTCTTCTAAGATCTACAACCCAAACCCTAGAAACTGACTTTCCTCATCTACTTGGTCGAAAGCTCATAATTGGCGTGGCAATGAAGGAATTGTGCCAGGCTGCATCTATAAGGTCGAGTGATTCGTGATTTAGATAGGGGATGGTGAAATGAGAGAGTATTCTTTGGGATGGAAAGAGTTAAGTCAAGCATAACAGGTGGCATGTAGACACGATTGAGTGCGTTGATTATTCACAGGTGGGTTGCGTGACTATTGAATTATTTTGCTTACTTAACGAATATGCCATTAATATAAAAGAGTTATTATCACAAAAATTCTCTTTTCCCAAAAAGTAATATGCAGATAGTGAGATCACATGTTCTTTACCAAATGATGGGAGTTGCTCGCAAAATGATTCACAAGTAAATTGTAGCTTGGTTTGTAGCGATGCCAACACCAAGAGATGGGATGATCCCCCTTATCAAATCAATTCTGCTGGAGGACATAGAGCATTGGGTATCAGAACCATTGCTACTAGTGCACTTCATTAGGTATTTAACTGATCTCAAGTCACCATTCAATTCATGCAACAACAATTTTGTGACCAATCCATACTTATTTTGTGGCATAACTCATTGAGCTTTAGTTATGTTGCAATCCATCTCATTCACCCATTAAAAATAACATAATTTTCTCCCATTAAAATAGCACAAACCCTCCAAACACATCACTGGAATACTAGCACTAAGAGACCCGAGTCTTGATTACATTTTGGCTTTTGTGAGGTATTCTTTCAATGTGATCGGTCATAATTTGTTTTCATGTAACAAAAATCAATCTTTAAGTATTTTATAACTGTAAAAGTTACTGCCAATATAACTTACCACTCTTGACACATGGTTCACACGGGCCTGTTGAAATGAGGTAGTTTCAAGTCACCATTCAATTCATGCAACAATCACTTTGTGACTGATTTCCATAAGTATTTTGTGGCATACACAACTCATTGAGCTTTAGTTAACTACGTTGCAATCCATCTCATTCACCCACTAAAATAGCACATACCCTCCAAACACATCACTGGAATACACTAAGGGATCTATCAACTATAATCTATCAGCCACAGATACAGAGCATTGGATGCCCTATGCCTGATCTGATGTTCAAGAATATCATTCTACAGGGTCTCATGTTCCAAGCTAAACTGCATGAAAATTAACATAGAATGCTAGCAATGACACAAGGTTGAAGCACTAACATATTTAAACTTAAATTTTGGCAAAATATTTGAATATAGGTCTATTTACATAGGGAAATATCATAAACAAAAAATTATTGAGATGTACTCAAAGCTTTCAACAATGTCCATTCACATGTAGCTATTCTTTCCTACTCTGCTTTCAACAATGTCCATTCACATGTAGCTATTCTTCCCCACTCTATGCCTTAAGTGTTTCCTTTGCAACATAAAGAGCAAATGCTAGTTTTGTAAACCATTTAGAAGCAGTGATCCACCATGAGTCCCTGAGCACATCTCGAGGTCCAGGCTTGTCAAGTTCACAACACGAGTTAAGGCACGCAAGCCAAAATTGATTATTGCATTGCTCTTTTTAAAACTAAGTGAAGTCAAGTTTGTAATACCTGTGGCATATTCTAGTCCAGCATCAGAAATACATTAACAATAGTTAAGATTCAGATACTGGAATTTAAGCAATTTTGCAATCGTGAAAATCCTGAATATGTCATGTCTGAACTAGAAATATCAACCGCGAGGAGAGACAGTCCCTGCGTTGAAGGAATTTTAAGCCAAATATCTTCCACCAGGGTATTCTTCGAAAAAACATCCTGAAGATTACAGTCTTGAAATGCTTGGAGTGAAGTTCTTGTGATAACTTGAGTACGAACCAACTCATTAAAAATATTTTGACTCACATCTCCAGGAAGCATACTAAAAGAGTCATATCTGCTAATACTCTCGCAGAATTTTTGAATGGACAACTCTAGAAAAGGAGGAGCTTTCCCATGTTCTTTGCCAATGTCCACTGTTATACACGAGCTCATTGGCTATCTAAGGTTGATTCCTCTACTAGGCCTGCACGAACCACCTTGTTGGAGGTCTTCTACACTGACTTGTTCTCTTCTTCTTGAACAAGCTTCACCCATGAATTCTAAGTGAATATTCTCTCGAAATTGTTTTCTCCCCGTTTTTTAAATAGGTCTAGTGAGAGATTGTCAAACACAATGCATCATACCATGTTTATCTTGAGTGTGCATGGCTTCGTATGAGTTTTTATCCAACTGAGAATCATTTTGGGACTGTGATTCATTAATAGTAATCTCAAGAAGATATTTTTTATTTGTTGATACATCGTTATTTATTTCTCTATTTCCAGCTTTAGTTATCAATTCACAAGTCTGTCCTTCAGGGTTAGTGAAAGTGGACACTGGGAATTCTCTCTCACATGGTGGACACTGGGAATTCTTTTTTTGAAGCATCTTGTTTTGAGAGATGAGGGTTTGACGTTGAGAGAACCTGGTGACAATTGAGAGAGAACTCTGTGTGAGCTAACACAAAGCCATATTATCTTCAACCCATTTATTGGCAAGGAGGTCCGCTAATCTATTTGAATTCCTTCTGATATGAACGAAAATAATTGCTTGCCCTTCTGCAATGATTGCTGCTAGTTGTTAAACACTGTGGTCCAAGCACCAACAACTTTTGCATTTGTAAGCTGGAGAGCCACCAAGTATGCAATTGGCTATTTGTGGAGATTATGCGATCGGGCTATTATTATTCCTTGCATGAGAAAATGGTGCTATTGACTATGTAAATGGTACTATTGACTATGTAATAACCATACTAAAACTCTAAATAAGAATAAATAGAAATAAAACAAGAAAACTATCAAAAAGAAGGAAATAAAACAAGAAAGCTAAAAATCAAAAGAAAAGTAAATAAATAAAACAAGAAAGCTAAAAATCAAAAGAAAGTTGCATGTAGACACATGGAGTGTGTGCATGTGGTTCCCCTTTCAATGTTGTTCTATTTAATAGATGGTGAGGAAGATGAGAGGCATTCTTGCATTCCATCTTTCCGAGATTCTATCCTTCATTCTCTTGGGAGAATGGTGTTCTAAGACATAGGAGTCATTGGCAGCAGTACGTTGATTGAGGGCTCGGGGGTGGCCAGTTGTAGCAAATCCTTGCACAATTGAGCCTACGGTTGGGTGGAGAGTCGTCCCCAAAACCTTGTTGTGGTAAGCCTACTTCTACCGCAGGTAAGCATTATTCTTAGTTGAATTTAGTTTATTACTTATATGTTTATTTGGCTATGTAAGTGCCACCCTGATTTAAATTTAATGTTAACTAAAAAAGTTAAGTAGATATTTATTTTGGGCTATTACAATAATTCTATTTATTTAAAATTATTTGATAATTTTATTTATATAAAGTTATTCAAATAATTTTATAATTATTGAACTAAAATAGACCTTTTATATTATAATTCTATTTATATAAAATTATTTGATAATTCTATTTATATAAAATTATTCAAATAATTTTATGTGATAATTATATACTGTAATTAAATAATAATATAAACATAATTTACATTATATATAGAAATTCCAACATTTTGTGATTATATTACCTTAATCTCAAACAAAATAAATAATCTATAACTTCATCAAAACTTAAAAAAAATTAATATATGAGTGTCGAATCTATTCAACAAAATTATTTTTTCAAGTAAGTTAAAAAGAGTTTAACTTTAGAGTTTAATTAATTTTAATAATTAAAATTGAGCGAGTGGGATTGCTTATGTTCAGGGAGAAAGAACCTTAGACTCGAAGTGGGATTTTTTTATGTTCGGATAAAGAACCTTATACTCGAAGCTTGTGAGTCTCATTGTTCACAAGGACTCTAGAGAAGAATAGGTTAAGCAACTCCTCGAAATAATCAAGGGTGATTACATTGTCGGTTATAGTGAGATTGTGAGTCTCCTTGTTCACAAGGACTTTAGAGAAGAGCAGGTTGAGAAACTCCTCGAAATAATCCAGGGTGATTACAATGTTCGTTGTTGGTTACAATGTCGGTTGTCTAGCTACTAATTCATATATGAATGCTGAAAGTTGTTAACTTAGTGATCTTCTCTCTTTTAGTGCAATAATTTACTAAAATCTATATAAATGTAGACAATTCTCTTTTAAATTTGCATACACACACAAATATATATAAAAGAAACTTTTACTTTTTTATAATTATAATTTTTAGTAATCTTTAAAAAGTGTTGAACTTGTAATCACGATTGCATTTAAGTTTTTTAATTGTAATCAATAAAGTATTTATTTGGCTAGATAAATACTTTATTTTATTGCTCCAAAGGATTAACATGTCATACACGCTCTCTTAAAATTATGATAGCGAATTTCAATTAATCAATCTATCACAACAAGCATGAAGTAATATGGGATGGAAGAGAGTTGCGTGTGTTAATCAAATTTAATTAAAAAAAAATAGTTACTTTATAGTCCAAATTTTATTCATATGGATTCATTTAAATGATAACCAAAATTTATTTAAAAATATTATTGTTATACAACTTAAATAATAACTATAAATTATGTTAATTAGCTAATTATAATAATAATAATAATCTTGGTAAAGATTAGGTAATATTTTTAGAAGAATACTATTTAAATGATTTTTTAAAAATATATTTTATATTTATTATAATATATTTTATATTTATACCTCACAGCTAGATCCAGGGATGTCGTTTCAGTTTTACACTCCATCACTGTTCTGATACTTTCATCTTAGTCTCTTTTTTGAAACTTTGCAAAAATGAAAACTACAAAAATCATATTGCTCAATATCTTTATCTGAAAGGGTTGTTTTCCTCTACTGAGCTGTTTTTAGACTGTTTCATGACTCTTTTTGGAAGGCTTCTTAAGGTTTATGGCTGGAAAAGTTAAAAGTTTAAGGCTTTAACGTTTTCAGCAGTTTTCATTGACAGGTGGTCCTTCTCAGGAAGGACAGTTTTGTTTGCAGCAACTGTATGGTCTATTTCATAACAGCAAAAGGAATGCTATGGCATATGCAATGTAACTTTTTATCATTTCAATAAAAAGTTCACTTTTTTCTCCGGAAAAAAATATATATTTTTTATTTATTTTAAAATGATTTTATATGAAAATTAGAAAGTGAAATATAAAAAAAGTGCCCATGAAGAGGGTACACTATTTTACATAAAATAAATAATTTATAACGCTACCAAATAGTAGCTTTATTTCAAATTAAAATGTATATACATAAATATAATTTCATAGTTTTCAATTATGGTGTGGGTAATAGTTAGTAATGTATGATCTAATGTATGCCTTTTCATATTCAAAGATTGACTTTGATACTTTCCAAAATGTGTCTTTCTCATACAACTTTTCCAAATTAACAAACCTATCAGCATCTTTTGCACCTTTTGGGGCAATTGCTAGTAAATATGCATTCATCTTTCTTTGCTTGTCGTAAATTAAAGGAAAATTGTATTTGATGTTCAAAGGAACTATTCTCACTTTCACTTTGCTTGATTGATTATTCTCATAAAAAAAGTCTTTGAGATATGGATATATTTATCCATAGTGACGAATTTAGTCTCTCTGTTGTTGCAGTTGAATCCTTCATTATGAATTGTCCATATTATAAGGCTTTATTACTGCTCGTGAGTCATTGCCATCTTCACCTTTCAAGTGTAAGTACATCATAAACACAAATGGCTATTCTTAGATTAAAATTCTTTCGAGACTTTTGAAATGGATCTCAAGTTATCAAGGCATAGAGACATTATTGGTGTAGATTGAACCTATAGAAAATTTAATGATGTAAATAAACTTAGATATTTTAAAATATTTTAAAATTTGTATTAAAAAATAATAATAATAATAGAGAACACAGACAAAGCCAATAATCATGTTATTTTCGAGTCTACGCTTTGTTATAAGGTTATTTTCGAGCACGCGAGTGCATGGCTCGTTGGTTGGGGTAGTTCGCTGCCACGCTCCCCACCAACGTTCGATCCCGATGTGTTCTGCTGCGCTGCAGCGTATATTCGATTGTATGCGGTTGTAATGTGTCCCAATGTGTTTGGCCGTCAGATTATATGCGGTTGTAATGTGAAAGTCCCAATGTGTTGGCTGTCAAATTCTTCTGACACATATAATTGTACAAAAAGAGGGCCCATATAAGCTTGTTAAGGGAACTAGCCCCTCCCATTCAAAAAAAAGAGAGGTTATTTTCCAGTATAAATTTGTTTTTAACAACAACGATAACCATGAATTCATGCATGTGCTCCTTTCATAATTTTATCAATGAAATATAATGTATAATTCTTTTTGTTTTAAATTTGCGATTATTTTTTTATAAATTTTATCGTAAGTTTTTATATTTATTTTATAAATTTTATAAATTTCTAAAATTTTATTATATATTTATGTTATTATTAATTTCAATACACTTATATTTAAAAATAACATATTTCTTTTGAAGCGAAAGTGATGAAAAGAAATCTTGGGGTATGCCAAAATCTCTTTTCATGTAAAAATTCGATCCTGGGCCTGTGGGTTATGCCCCACAAGTCCGGACGGAAGCGTTCTAAATAACTTTAAACCTTTTAATTTATTAACGTGGGTCTTCATTAAATCGAGCATCACTTTAATCATCATCGCAGGCATGCAATATAGGTCTAAACCTCATGACCACATAGTAATACAATACATTGCAATAAAGGGGTTTTAAAATATAATATGGGCGCCCTATATTCGTCGGTGATCGCATGCACTTTCCAACTGTTTGTGATTCGGTTACATTCGCCACAGTCTTGATCAACTTGCCACAGCTCCTCTGCCTTTGACTAACAGTTCCGCAGCGCACTTCTTAATGTTGTTCAACAATCCCTGCCACAATATACGATGGTACTCATAATACTCGTCTGCAGTATTACCACGCCACGGAAATGCTTTGGTGCCGACACCCTTTATTAAAACATTCAGTCGAATTCACTCCGGTGCTATCCAATCTATTCTCCCCTGCAACTATGAAACATTTGAACACATATAAACACAGTCTAGGAATTAATAACGCTGGCTATTCAGCAAAACAACTCTGAAGTGACAACCATCCTTCCGGCAAGCAGATGAATTCTGCGTTAATTAACATCCCAGCAACGAGATCAGTTCAGGATTAACGCATTCATTAATTCCTGGTTCCATACCTCAGCAGATCGATTTTTAAAATTGTCCTATGTAAATTATGCCAACAATTTACACTCGAGCCATCGTAAATTAACTTAAACAACGTTCAATCTAACACTTCAAACTACACATTCATTCAACATAAATAAGCCCTCACATGGATTTTAACCGTAAACTTAAACTGTAAAAACTCATGACGCAATAGACAGAAAATTGACATAATCCATAGTTTTGATTATATACAAAAGACTACTGGTCTAAGGCGTTGCAGCCTTAGCCAATAAATCCACACAGGCTACATTGTATCCTCACTAGTGCGCCCCCTCATCTCATGCATACAAACATGCTTATAAAGATTTACAAAAGCGTGAATTTGTTATGATCCACAAAAATATTTCCCGAAATCACTCAAAAAGCTCTATTAATTTACGAAAATATGGTTTTTGTGGCCACGTCCTCCTCATTCCTCTTTGGATTCTTCTTTGATTCAGCTCGACTATCCACGTACTCTTCGCTCAGTTTCGGATTCCTCTTCAATTTATGAGGGGTTAGATGCTTTTGCATCAGACTCCCGAGGTAAAAAAATTTTATGATTTCCTGGTCATATACTTCTCCTGGTCCTTAGCAATTCTACCCACTGTATTTCTTCAGTAGAACTGCTTTTATGATCTTCTGTGAGTTGCAACCAACCTCTGCAGTAACAGTCTCCTCTGTTACTGGATACCTCACCAAGCCCTCCGCACTCGTTCTTTTGGCATCCTCTTGGTTCTCTTCTCTGGAACCAATTGAGCACACCATGCTCTAGGTTGCTGCAAATCTTCTCACCTTCCGCTACCGCCATCTGCACGACGGTAAGACCACAAACTCTCCAGCTTTAGCACAACTGTACCTCCTGCTTCTTCTACTCTCTCTGGAATCCTTCTCCTCGCAGGAAACTTTCCCTGCTCTGATACCACTTGATGAAAAGAAATCTTGGGGTATGCCAAAATCTCTTTTCATGTAAAAATTCGATCCTGGGCCTGTGGGTTATGGCCCACAAGTCCGGACGGAAGCGTTCTAAATAACTTTAAACCTTTTAATTTATTAACGTGGGTCTTCATTAAATCGAGCATCACTTTAATCATCATCGCAGGCATGCAATATAGGTCTAAACCTCATGATCACATAGTAATACAATACATTGCAATAGAGGGGTTTTAAAATATAATATGGGCGCCCTATATTCGTCGGTGATCGCATGCACTTTCCAACTGTTTGTGATTCGGTTACATTCGCCACAGTCTCGATCAACTTGCCACAGCTCCTCTGCCTTTGACTAATAGTTCCGCAGCGCACTTCTTAATGTTGTTCAACAATCCCTTCCACAATATACGATGGTACTCATAATACTCTTCTGCAGTATTACCACGCCACGGAAATGCTTTGGTGCCGACACCCTTTATTAAAACATTCAGTCGATTTCATTCCGGTGCTATCCAATCTATTCTCCCCTGCAACTATGAAACATTTAAACATATATAAACGCAGTCTAGGAATTAATAACGCTGGCTATTCAACAAAACAACTCTGAAGTGACAACCATCCTTCCGGCAAGCAGATGAATTCTGCGTTAATTAACATCCCAGCAACGAGATCAGTTCAGGGTTAACGCATTCATTAATTCCTGGTTCCATACCTCAGCAGATCGATTTTAAAACTGTCCTATGTAAATTATGCCAACAATTTACACTCGAGCCATCGTAAATTAACTTAAACAACGTTCAATCTAACACTTCAAACTACACATTCATTCAACAGAAATAAGCCCTCACATGGATTTTAACCGTAAACTTAAACTGTAAAAACTCATGACGCAATAGACAGAAAATTGACATAATCCATAGTTTTGATTATATACAAAAGACTACTGGTCTAAGGCGTTGCAGCCTTAGCCAATAAATCCACACAGGCTACATTGTATCCTCACTAGTGCGCCCCCTCATCTCATGCATACAAACATGCTTATAAAGATTTACAAAAGCGTGAATTTGTTATGATCCACAAAAATATTTCCCGAAATCACTCAAAAAGCTCTATTAATTTACGAAAATATGGTTTTTGTGGCCACGTCCTCCTCATTCCTCTTTGGATTCTTCTTTGATTCAGCTCGACTATCCACGTACTCTTCGCTCGGTTTCGGATTCCTCTTCAATTTATGAGGGGTTAGATGCTCCTGCATCAGAAAGCTATTATGATATATTTAATATTATATATTTATATAAATTTCCAAAATTTTATTATATATTTATGTTATTGTTAAATTCAATACACTTATATTTAAAAATAACATATTTCCTTTGAAGTGAAAGCTATTATTATATATTTAATATTATATATTTATATAAATTTCCAAAAATTTATTATATATTTATGTTATTTTTAATTTCAATACACTTATATTCAAAAATAACATATTTCTTTTGAAGTGAAAGCTATTATCATATTTAATGGCAATATTATCATATTCAATTCTATCCTACTTCATAAATTTTTTATTTTTAATTATAGGTTATACTAGATGAAAACATTTTTATAATTAAAAAATATAAAGAAAGCAAAAAGTATATTTATATGAGGGAATTTAATTCCTCCTTATTTTGATTACTTGTAAGTTTTTTCTATCCTTACATAAGGAGCGAAGAAGAGAATTGGAGGGAGAGAGGGAGGGACGAAGCAAGGAGAAGAGAGAGAGGGAGCAAAGGGGCACAAAGAGGGAAGGGAATGAGGGAAAGACATGCATAGAGGGAAGGGATAGAGCAAGGGAGGAAGTGAAAGTCAGATTGAATATTAGACTATTGAAGATTTGTGAAATGGCTAGTGGGCATTGATAGTTACCGCAAAAACTACATACAAGCCTTCTTCTAAGATCTACAAACCCAAACCTTAGAAACTGACTTTCCTCATCTACTTGGTCAAAAGCTCATAACTGGCGTGGCAATGAAGGAATTGTGCCAGGCTGCATTTATAAGGCCGAGTGATTCGTGATTTAGACAGGGGATGGTGAAATGAGAGAGTATTCTTTGGGATGGAAAGAGTTAAGTCAAGCATAACAGTTCGCATGTAGACACGATTGAGTGCGTTTATTATTCACAGGTGGGTTGCGTGACTGTTGAATTATTTTGCTTATTTAACGAATACGCCATTAATGGAAAAGAGATATTATCACAAAAATTCTCTTTTCACAAAAAGTAATATGCAAATAGTGGGATCACATGTTCTTTACCAAATGATGGGAGTTGCTCACAAAATGATTCACAAGTAAATTGTAGCTTGGTTTGTAGCGATGCCAACACCACAAGTTGGGATGATCCCCCTTATCAAATCAATTCTGTTGGAAGACATAGAGCATTGGGTATCAAAACCATTGCTACTAGTGCACTTCATTAGGTATTGAACTGATCTCAAGTCACCATTGAATTCATGCAACAACAATTTTGTGACCAATCCATACTTATTTTGTGGCATAACTCATTGAGCTTTAGTTATGTTGCAATCCATCTCATTCACCCATTAAAAATAACATAATTTTCTCCCATTAAAATAGCACAAACCCTCCAAACACATCACTGGAATACTAGCACTAAGAGACCTGAGTCTTGATTACATTTTGGCTTTTGTGAGGTATTCTTTCAATCTAATCGGTCATAATTTGTTTTAATGTAACAAAAATAAATCTTTAAGTGTTTTATAACTGTAAAAGTTACTACCAATATAACTTACCACTCTTGACACATGGTTCACACGAGCCCATTGAAATGAGGCAGTTTCAAGTCACCATTCAATTCATGCAACAATCACTTTGTGACCGATTTCCATAAGTATTTTGTGGCATACACAACTCACCGAGCTTTAGTTAACTATGTTGCAATCCATCTCATTCACCCATTAAAATAGCACAATGTGCTCCCATTAAATAGCACATACCCTCCACACACATCACTAGAATACACTAAGGGATCTATCAACTATAATCTATCAGCCACAAAGACAGAGCATTGGATGCCCTATGCCTGATCTGATGTTCAAGACTATCATTCTACATGGTCTCATGTTCCAAGCTAAACGACATGAAAATTAACATAGAATACCAACAATGACACAAGGTTGAAGCAGTAACATATTTAAATTTAAATTTTGGCAAAATTATATTTGAATATAGGTCTATTTACATAGGGAAATATCATAAACAAAAAATTATTGAGATGTACTCAAAGCTTTCAACAATGTCCATTCATATGTAGCTATTCTTCCATACTCTATGCCTTATGGCATTTCCTTTGCAACATAAGGAGCAAATGCTAGTTTTGTAAGCCCTCTTAGAAACAGTGATCCACCATGAGTCCCTGAGCACATCTCCAGGTCCAAGCTTGTCAAGTTCATAACACCAGTTAAGGCAAGCAAGCCAAAATTGATTATTGCATTGCTCTTTTAAAAACTAAGTGAAGTCAAGTTTGTAAGACCTGTGGCATATTCTAGTCCAGCATCAGAAATACATTAACAATAGTTAAGATTCAGATACTGAAATTTAGACAATTTTGCAATCGTGAAAATCCTGAATATGTCATGTCTGCACTAGAAATATCAACCGCGAGGAGAGACAGTCCCTGTGTTGCAGGAATTTTAAGCCAAATATCTTCCACACCAGGGTATTCTTCGAAAAAAACATCCTGAAAATTACAGTCTTGAAATTCTTGAAGTGAAGTTCTTGTGATAACTTGAGTACGAACCAACTCATTACAAATATTTTGACTCACATCTCATTAAAAGAGTCATATCTGCTAATACTCTCGCAGATTTTTTGAATGGACAACTCTAGAAAAGGAGGAGCTTTCCCATGTTCTTTGCCAATGTCCACTGTTATACACGAGCTCATTGGCTATCTAAGGTTGATTCTTCTACTAGGCCTGCACGAACCACCTTGTGGAGGTCTTCTACACTGCCTTGTTCTCTTCTTCCTGAACAAGCTCCACCCATGAATTCTAAGTGAATATTCTCTCGAAATTGTTTTCTCCCCTTTTTTTTAAATAGGTCTAGTGAGAGATTGTCAAACACAATGCATCATACCATGTTTATCTTGAGTGTGCATGGCTTCCTATGAGTTTTTATCCAACTGAGAATCATTTTGGGACTGTGATTCATTAATAGTAGTCTCAAGAAGATATTTTTTATTTGTTGATACGTCGTTATTTATTTCTCTATTTCCAGCTTTAGTTATCAATTCACAAGTCTGTCCTTCAGGGCTAGTGAAAGTGGACACTGGGAATCCTCTCTCCTCCATTTCTCGTTTTTCTTCATTTAATTCCATAAAATTTCCAGTGTTCTCAAGCATGCAGGGAGAGTTCCAACAAATGTTTTGCATATGCATTGGCTGATGACTGTATGCAGGCACTGAAAAACCTGTTCCACCATATCTAGCATGTAGACGAGAGGCCTGCTGACCATGTTTTGTACCTTCTCCATATCCAGTGTTTGAAGTAAGAGTTTGCAAATCATCATCATGCTTTCCTTTTTCTTTTACTAGATCATTGCGACCACTTGTCTTCTTCTTGTAGAGCCATGACCAAACATTGGAGCATTCCCTTGTTGTTGGGTTGTGTTCAATGTGAAACCCAGTAGATGGAAAATTTGTCATCACACTATCAAAGGAGGTACTATACTCTGTTTTGCAGTCTTGGGCTTATCATTAGACTTGCCTTTCCAAAAAATGTTCCATTTCCTTAAATCTGCTTTCTGTTCTGTGTCTAACTCCTCTAATTTTGTAAAATCCACTTTGTTCTAGTATTGCAATTTCTTGATAGTTTCCTCTGGTTGCTTTGCCAACTTCCTCAAAGATTTAGCATACTCCTTACCAAAAATAGTTTCCAATTGGTCCATCTTCACACATCCATCAGGATAGCAGGATTCCAACTCTAATACCAAATACAACTATAAGGATCTAGGAACTCTTTTTTTCTTTGCTCTGGGTTTCAGAAACTAAAGTTTCCAGAAATTCTTTTGCTCATTTATCCATTCAGCAGTGTCATTTCGCATATTCCATAATACTACTGTTTAACGTAATACCATCATTCATTTAGTGAGCAAACCCAATGTTTATTCAATCAAAGCTACCACCTTTTTCAAGTAATCAATCTCCACCACAGATTCCAAAATTCAAAATTCAAAATTCAAACTATCACACAAACTAGTAATGACGTCGGGACCCACTCCTCCGCAATCAGCTTCAAGACCCACACTACCTCAGAAGATTTCTGCTACTATTCGGTCGATCCAGGTTCTCCTTAGTCTTTGGTTCTGATTCAAAGCCCTCGATTGCTTAAGGAAGCAATACGCCTTGTTCACTATCTTAGGTAAACTTCGGCTACAAACCAAATATTCCTCAGAAGGTTGAATCGGTAATTTTCTGTCACAGACACAAACAGAAGATCGGGTTTGGTTCCCGATGTACAGA
Organism: Pinus tabuliformis; assembly: GCA_031772625.1. Classification (NCBI taxonomy): domain Eukaryota; kingdom Viridiplantae; phylum Streptophyta; class Pinopsida; order Pinales; family Pinaceae; genus Pinus; species Pinus tabuliformis. The sequence continues at coordinate 1,647,192,900 of CM062818.1, read as the reverse complement.
GCTGCAAAGATACGCTTCAACCTTCGTCGTCTTGTTTTTTCTTGTTTCAAAATTTGATTCTATCCAAATTTGTAATTATCGCGTCAAGATAATTACTTCACTGTGTCAAAGCTTCAATGTAGGACGAAGACTGTGATACTTAGAACAATAATCCAACCAATTGCAGAAATTCATTGTCACCCAATACAAAATCAATCAAGCCTTCGTTGTGGTTTTCAAATGCTTCATAACAAATGTCGATCCATAGATCCATAGAATGCGCTATTCACTGCCAGAACAAAATTTGGTTTTCAAGAAGTTGTTGCGCAGAACAGAGTTTAGTGTTCAAAGAAATATGTTGCCTCACATATGCCTAAAACACAGACGAATGATAAGATGTTGTTCAACAGGGTGGAATCTTTCACCACCAAAACTGAAAAGAAGAAAGGGGTAAGGCTGGTTAAAACTTTTAGAGAAAATGCTCAAAAACAATAAAATTATTTACATATGATGATTCAGCGAAAATGACATGTAAGAAGAATTTCAGCGAAAATCACATGAAAAAAACCTTTGTCTAAGCGTTTCGAACCAACCAATGTAGTTCATCCTCAGGACAAGTTGAGGAGTCAGATCATCTCTGCAAAATAAATAGGGAGAGCAAAACTTCAAACTGTAGCTAAATAAGGGATATAATGTTATAATTATTAAAATATTTTCATTGGGATATTAAATTATTTAATTGCTTTTTAATTTTTAATTTTTAATATATTTTATCAAATAGAAATGTGAAGGGTATTTTTATTTTTATTCTAATTATATATTAGAGTGTTATAATATTAATTTTATTAAGTATTGAATTACTTAATTCAAACTTTATTTAAACCAATGTAAAAAATAAAATAAATAAATAAAATTATAATTATATATATATATATATATATATATATATAATATATAACTAAAAATAAAAAATAAAATAAAATAAAAGAAATAAATTAGTAAAAGTTCTATATATAATATGTTATCATATTGATTTCAAAAAAAAAAAGGAGAAGAAGTTTTGTTTATATTTATGTTATAATATTAATTTCATTTAAAAAATGAATCACTTAATTCTAATTTAAATTAATCCAAAAAAAGTTTTATAAATCAGAAAGTCATTCTATTCTTTATAAATAACTTAATCATTTAAACTACTAGGGAATAAATTATTATTGAGTATTGGTCAAAATTAATTTCTAATTCTTAATTTATTTAAATTAAATTCATATGGTCAAATATCAAGAAAACTATGAAAAGGAAAGGAATAAAAATAGAACGAGCGACAGATTTTTAATACTAGAAGGACAAGAACAGGCCAAAAAAAAAAAAGTTTTATAAATCAAAAAGTCATTCTATTCTTTATAGATAAACTTAATCATTTAAACTACTAGGGAATAAATTATTATTAAGTATTGGTTAAAATTAATTTCTAATTCTTAATTTATTTAAATTATATTCATATGGTCAAAAATCAAGAAAACTATGAAAAGGAAAGGAATAAAAATAGAACGAGCGACAGATTTTTAAATACTAGAAGGACAAGAACAGGCCAATAAAAAAATAAAAAATAAAAAATAAAAATAAAAAAGGAGAAACCTAAGGAGGATGGAAAGGGCAGCACAAGAAAAAAGAAAACTCGAAAAATAAAGAAGGGGGAAGGGGGAAAAAGGAAGGACTAAGAAGAAAGGGCAGGGATCCAGCAACTACTGATCTTACAACCGTCATCTCTATTGAGATGGTTAGGCCTTTTTTCAATTTTAATCGCCTCCCTGAATTTACGGTGATGGAATTGGGCCACCTTGGTAATAACCTTAGCTTTCTCAATACAGACCTGATGCTTGGTCTTTTCCGCATGCTCCGCTAACGCTGAAGACTTGGTTCTCCCATGTCTTAGGTCAGCTGCATGTTCGCTGGTCCTTTGATGGATAGAGTGCCCTGTTTTCCTGATATAGGGGGTCCCACAAGAACAAGGGATTAAGTAGACGCTCTTCATGTCCTTAGGGTTAATGGGATCTTTCACCGATCGGAGGGATTTACGAATGGTATTGAGGGGCCTAAAGGTAGAGGGAATATTATATATCTTAAGGATCCGAGCAATCTTTTCTGTGGTTCCCTAGACATAGGGAAGATGGACACCTTGCAGGTGTTCTTTAGGAACTTTTTTAATTACAGAATTTTTAGATGCTTTAAGGAAAGCCTCCTGACCGAAGCGCCTACTATAGCCATTCTCCACGAAGACATTAAGGAGATGAGATTTCTCCTTATCGAAGCTCTTATTATCAGAAATTCTAAGGGCACGAACAATGAGGGTGTTAAGAACACCCAATTTTTGAGCGGAGAAATGATGAGAATCGACATGAAGATACTGCTCAGTATGTGTTTTAAATGAAATTAATATTATAACATTAATATAAACAAAACTTATTCTCCTTCCTCTCTTTTTTTTGAATCAATATGATAACATATTATATATAGAACTTTTACTTATTTATTTATTTTATTTTATTTTTATTTTATTTTTTATTTTTAGTTATATATATATATATATATATATATATTATATATATATATATATATATAATTTTATTTATTTTTTACATTGGATTAAATAAAGTTTGAATTAAGTAATTCAATACTTAATAAAATTAATATTATAACACTCTAATATATAATTAGAATAAAAATAAAAATACCCTTCACGCTTCTATTTGATAAAATATATTAAAAATTAAAATTAAAAAGTAATTAATAATTTAATATCCCAATGAAAATATTTTAATAATTATAACATCATATCTGTTATTTAGCCGTTGATGGTAAACCTAGCCGTTTGAAGTTCTGCTCTCCCTATTTATTTTGCAGCCATGATCTGACTCCTCAACTTTTCCTGACGATGAACCACACTCGTTGGTTCGAAATGCATCGACAAAGGTTTTCTTCATGTGATTTTCGCTGAAACTCTTCTTATAAATGATATGGATCACAAAAGCCTCAATTCAATAATTTATAGATCGTATTTATAGATTTTATTGAGAGGATTGTTTTTTAATGGATTGAGTAAAGTTTATAGAAAATCCCAACTTTGGGTTTTTTGCCAAGCCGCCTCAAAATAAATCATATGCATAATAAAACTGAAATAAAATGTTGATACTTATCCTTTCATCAACCCTTAGCTTCTACCTTCGTCTTTATTCCATACGCACTTTGGCTCGATTTCTACACCTGACAAACACCCATTTTCTTCTCCTCAACCATGTGCATAGACACATAGTGTGCATCACACACATATAGCCACACCTGACACAAAACACCATGCAATACATGCACCTACACCTGATGTACAACTCATACACCTACAGCTAGTGTATACAATACAATGCATCCATCTATCCTCGATGTGAAATACCACCCAGTGCATGTACCTACATAAGTACCACACAACAAGTACACACACCATAATACCATGACTACATGATGCATATACATAATACCACATGCCCATAACACAACATCAACAACATGCACACAATACCACACATACACTAGTACCATATGTACAACATGTACAAAGTACCACCTATACACTGCACCACCTGCATAAAATGTTCACAAAATCACATGCACACGACACCACCTGCACAACGTGTACACAACTCCACATGTACACTACACCATTGTACAACGTGTACACAATACCACACGTACACAGTACATGCATGACATGTACACAACACTGCATGCTCATAAAACCCTATGTACAACATGTACACGACGCCACATGCTCACATCACCACTTGTACAATCATGCACACAACACCATATGTACATAGCACCATACGCACACACACCGCATATACTGTAACAGCAGAGTAACCACATTCAGGTAATTTACTGTGCTGTCAGGGAGCTCGCTCGTGCCAACGATGCTCCATGATCATTTGTTGGTTTGGCTATGTTGTGTTTTTGCCTTTCCCCTTCTCGCCTTCTATCTTCCAGTCTCTGTCTCACGGCCTCTGTTCTGTGATGGAATGGGCTTCGAGCCTTTGAAATCCTTTCAATACTAACAATGATTGTTTTATGTTTAATACAGAAAAATGCCGCAATACTGTAAAATCCCGCCAAGCTCTGTTTATTTCAGACTTCAAAAGTCCTTAAACACTGTCTATTCCTCTATCGGGTCCATCCTTATTGCTATCGCAAGTGGCAAATGGCATGTTCCCAGTCTTCCCTCTGTATTTTGAAATACGTTAAAAATCATGAAAATAACGTAAAAATGGCCTATGGTAGATCTGAAATAATATACAATGGCTTTATGGAACCCTTTCGGGTCTGGCTTATCGCATCGACGCTTCATCCTTCGCCTTTCGTTTAATAAACGAAAACTACGAAAATACATTAAAAAATGGTGTCTAACAGATCTAAAAAATCCATGCAATAATATTTATACAGCCGCTGGGTCCAGTTAATTGCCTCTTTAATGCCTTAGTCATTGACTTTACCAATTTCCTTAGCCATAAATAATCAATGAACACCCCCTAGGATGTCTTTCCCACCATTCAGCTTGGAATACGTGTCCCATCATCCGTGGTATTTATATATTTTTACAGGGAATTTTTCACGAGGGCTGTTACAAATGCCCCTGCAACCTTCATGAGACTGATGGATGACATATTTCGGCCCTTCACCAATGCATTCGTGGTGGTGTATCTAGATGGCATCTTGATCTTCAACCAAAGTTGGGAATAACACCTCCACCATATTCTGCATGTCCTTCAAACCCTACGACAACACAAGCAGTGTGCTAACTTGGAGAAATGCACCTTTGGCCTGACCCAGGTTCATTATCTGGGGTACATCATTGATGAGGAGGGTGTACATGTGGACCCATCCAAGATACAAGTCATTCAAGATTGGCTAGCCCCAACCACCCTAATAGAGCTCGCAGAATTTTGGGTCTTGCCAATTTCTACTGCAGGTTCGTGTTGGGGTTCTCTCATATTGCTTGGCCCTTAAGTCAAGTAACCAAGGGTAGAGCGAAAGAAAAGTTCTTTTGGTCGGAAACCCAGCAGTGAGCGTTCTTAGAGTTGAAGAATCACCTCTGTTTTGCACCAGTTCTTACATTGCCAGACCTGCAACAACCATTTGAGATTGAGACAGATGCCTCTGACTATGCTATTGGGGTAGTTCTTACTCAACATGGGCATCCAATGGCTTACCATAGTGAGACACTTTCAAACATAGTCTGAAAGTACCCCATTTATGACAAAGAAATGTATTCCATTGTGTAGGCTTGTCATCAATGGAAGCATTACATTCTGGGAAGGAAATGATCATCCACACAGACCACCATCCTCTATAGTTCATACACACACAAGGGAAGTTGCAAAACAATCACCATCCGAAATGGTCCACCTATCTGCAACAGTTTCATTTGAACATTAAGTATAAGAAGGGAAACACCAATAACGTCATTGATTGCCTCAACAGACTACTGGTCATGGTGCTGATCACTGTGCTCGACTCTTGTGGGAACGAGACATCAAGGTGGCCACATGTTTACAAGAGCGATTCAGAATTTGGCAGCATATACCAGACACTCTTGGAAGGGAAGAAAGTTCCAAATTTTCACCCTCAGGATGAACTATTATGCCACTTGAGACACATATGTGTTCCTTCGAGTGAGCGTGTCAAGATGATTTGGGAGGCGCACTACAGTCGGGTCGTTGGACATTTCGAAGTAGAGAAAATAGTGGCAGTATTGCAGAAGTATTTTTATTAGCTAAAACTTTGTCACGATGTTGGGAAGTACACTAGATCCTGCACCGCCTGCGCCATTGCCAAACCAACCATCAAGAAGCAAGGTCTATATAATCCTCTACCTACTCCTATCTAGCCTTGGGAATCTGTCTCCATGAATTATATGTCAGGCCTTCCTTCTTTTAAGCATGACAACGATTGTGTTTTCGTGGTCGTCAATAGATTCTCTAACATGTCCATCATGGCGGCCTGCAAGAAGAGTATCTCAGTAGAGGCCACTACTAAGCTCTTCTTTGGGCAAGTGTGGGTACACTTTTGGATCTCACTATCCATTATCTGAGATCGAGAAAACAGACTGCTGAGTGCATTTTGGTCAAGTCTTTGGTCGATGTAGGATACAAAACTCACTAATTCCATGACTTTCCATCCCCAAACTGATGGCCAAACAGAGGTTGTCAATTGGATGATCGTACATGTTCTGTGAACTTACAACTCAAAGCGTCCACGCACATGGGATGAAAGTCTCCCCTATGTCCAACACAACTACAACAGAGCTCTCCACATCTCAACAGGCCACAACCCCTTTTAGGTAGGGTTGGGATTTCAACCATTATTCCCCATTGATGTGGCCATACCATTTGCAGCCACTCAGGTAGATTCGGCTCACGTGCAGTCTGAAGCTGAAAGGGCTAACAAATTCATTGATCACATTCAACACATTGGCCAACAAGTCCATGATATATTGGATAGATCCAATGCTAAGTACAAGCAGCGCATGATCAACATCAAGTGCCACACAAGTTCCAGGTGTGTGACAAAGTTTGGCTTCATTTGCAAAAAGAGCACCTTGTTGGGCCCCATCCCAAGCTTCACCCACTCTGATATCGGCCATACACCATCACCAAGGCCATCGATGACAATGCCTTCAAGCTCAACATCCCATCGTTCCTTGGTCTGCACCCAGTGTTCAATGTAGATCGCCTTCGGCCATACTTCCCACCATTGTTGGACACATCTGACATTGCAAAATAACTCACACCAGCAAAGATAAACCCAGACAGCATGGAACAGGCCACCACTAATCGGATCATGGACACACAGATCAAGAGCACTTTCCACCAGAAGATACAACTATATCAGGTTGTCAAAGTTGGCCAACTCCTTCACCAAGGCAAGTGGCTCACTAGGGACCAAGTTCAGCAGAAGTTTCCCATCTCATGGAGGAACTCAATGCAATGGGGACCATTGCTTCCTAAGGGGGGAGGAATGGTCCAGGTGGATATTGGTGTCCACCTGGATATTCCACTTGGACCCCCAACACTGCCTATTTCAGTTTTTCGGTTTCCTTAATTGTAGCACAGTTTGCTATTTTTTGCAGTTTTTCGGGTCCTGAACTTCTAGAGTCATTTTGAGGCCCTAAACGACATTTTTAGGGAAAACGTAGAGATAAAAAGTGTCCCAAATTAGCATGGCCATTTTTTTCCACCTTCTCTTCGACATCTTCGAAACGAGGTATTATGATAGCCAAATGGAGATCGTATTATAAATTTATGACCCCTAGAAGTTGATGTACCAATTTACCCAAATGGGGCCCACAGTTTTGGCGCTTCATCTCCTAGGGTTAGGTTTTTGGATGTTTAGGGATTTCCATTGTTTCTCAATAATAAATAGGCCTTTGAGCCTCATTGTAACACATTTCAAAGGCATGTAGACACCACATCTCTCCTCAAAGATAAGCTACCATCGCCCGAGCTATCTTATTTCCATTCTATTTGTAAGTCATAGTTTAGTATTTTTTTCCATTAATGAAATGAAGTGTTTTTCTATCTCATTTCTGTGTTTATGATTATATATGTAAGTTGTTGTGTTCCTGTTTAAGTTCGAATCAGTGGTATCACAGAGGTTTGCTTTTTCTCTATTTTTCTTTGCATGTCCCCAACGAGGTCAAGGTATAAGGAATTAGGGCTCGATCTGGTTGAACCATTGTAGGATCAACCTTGGAAAACCTGATGACCTCCCATGACGAAAGAAAATAAAGATGACGGGGCAGGAGATCCTTTCAAAATGTTGCTTGAAGAAGCTCTCGAGGGACAGAGGGATGCGATGATGGATAAGTTTTCCCAGATCCTTCGACGGCTACCCACAGGCGATGCATCTTCATCCAGCAGCCACTTTGGAGGCGCCACTCCTTTTAAGGTACAATTTAACTTCAATATTTCCATTTTCGAAGGCCTGATAGATGAAGATGTCGTAGATAAATGGTTAAATCTATTGGAAGGATATTTTTTAGTTCATGACTTTTCCAATCAGGAAAATATTACATTTTCACTTCTCAAATCCGCCCCACACGTCAAGGACTGGTGGGAAACCCACTGTGACCAAAAGGAAGAGAGTGAACCCTTGCCGTTTTCAGCTGCACCCACTTGGAATTCTTTCCGAGATGCCATCAAGGAACAATATTACCCTGTCAGGAGCTATGAAGATAAATACATAAAGTGGACCATGCTATGGCAGGGAAGGGACCAAGATGTGTCGGAGTTCACAAATACTTTCCATACCCTTCGCACGAAGCTGGGTATCAAGGATACTAAGCGGCATTTGGTGCTCAAGTACCACAGTTGTCTACACAAGTACATCGAGCACGAGATGGAGTTCCTGGACATTTTCTCGCTCAGCACGATGTATTGGTATGTTGTAAATATTGAGTAGAAGTTTAAACAAAAGAAGCGGGACTTTGGAGGTGTGAATCCAAAGCAAGGAAAATGCGCCCCCAAACCACAAAATAAGGGACCGAGCGCTCCACTCGCAATACAAGTGAGTGTCAGGCCAAGCGGTCACTGGTGGCCGAGCTCAAGGCTTCCGAATCAGGTGCAGGTTCCGACTCTGAATCAAAACCTAATAAGGGGACTGATAAAGGGAAGAAAATCATTGATGCGGAGCCCAGTGCCACCGTGGCCACCAAAAGGATCCAAAACATTTAGCATGTAGACCTACAAGAGGGGGAACGTCTCTTCCACTCATATATGTGGGTGAAGGGTTCTCCACTACAATTCATTATTGACAGCGGGAGTCAAAAGAACCTCATTTCAGCAAAAGTCGTGAAGCTGCTAGGCCTAAAGACTACAACACATCCACAGTCGCACACAAGGGTGGCTTCACTAAGGATGAGACCTTCGGGTCAGCCAGTAGTGTTGCCTTCGCTATAGCATCAAGCCCTTCACGGATAAGGTATTGTGTGATTTTTCTCCTCTTGAAGTTTTTGATGTATTTTTAGGAAAACCATACTTGTGGAAGTGACATGTTTTATGAGTCTAGACCTCTCTTTGTGATTATTAATTTGGCTAATAAGTTGTATAGGATACCAGAGGTAGCCCCGCCTATCGCCATCTCTTTGATCACTGCAAAGCAATGTAGTAAAATCATTTACCAGACCAGGAAATTCGTTTTCCTTATGATTCGCCCCCAAGGCAAGAAGAAGGTTGTGGCCACAGCTTCTAGGGAGGGATCCTCTGCACAACAACAATATATGTACAAGCTCATGGAGGAGTACAGGGACATTTTCGCCTCACCCACAGGGGTACCTCTGCACTGTCAGGTCAAACACTCCATCGATCCAACCCTGGGCATGTTGCTGCCCAATGGACCGATCTATCGAGACTTTGTTCTGGAGAACGATGAGATCAAGAGGCAGATTCAAGAACTATTGCAGAAAGGGCACATTAGGCCAAGCTCGTCATCCTGTGGAAGCCCGGTTGTATTGGTAGAGAAGAAGGATGGGACCTGGAGACTTTGTATTGACTATCAGGTGATCAACAAGATCATTGTCTAGAATAGGTACCCAATCCCATGGATTGATGACCTTATGGACTAGCTCAAGGGGGCCAAATATTTCAACAAGATTGACTTGAAGTTAGGTTATCACCAAGTTCCTATCGAACCCTCCGATGTGTGGAAGACTACCTTCAAATCTAAGGAGGGCCTTTTCGAATGGTTGGTCATGCCATTTGGATTAACAAACGCCCCTGCAACCTTCATGAGACTAATGGACGACATGTTTCGGCCCTTCACCAATGCGTTGGTGGTTGTGTATCTAGATGACATCTTGATCTTTAGCCAGAGTTGGGAACAACTCCTCCACCATATTCGACAGGTCCTACAAACCCTTCGACAACACAAGTTGTGTGCTAACTTGGAGGAATGCACCTTTGGCCTGACCCAGGTTCAACATATGGGGTACATCATTGATGAGGAGGGTGTACATGTGGACCCATCCAAGATAAAAGTCATTCAAGATTGGCCAGCTCCAACCACTCTAACAGAGCTCCATGGTTTTTGGCTCTTGCCAATTTCTACTGCAGGTTCGTGTTGGGGTTCTCTCATATTGATTGGCCTTTAAGTCAAGTCACCAAGGGCGGAGTGAAAGAAAAGTTCTTTTGGTCAGAAACCCACCAGTGAGCGCTCTCCAAGTTGAAGAATTGCCTCTGTTCTGCACCAGTGCTCACATTGCTAAACGTGCAACAAACAATTGAGATTGATACACATGCCTCTGACTATGCTATTGGGGCAGTTCTTACTCAACATGGGCATCCAGGCTTACCACAGTGAGACACTTTCAGATGTAGTCCAAAAGTACCTGACTTATGACAAAGAAATGTATTCCATTGTGCATTCCTGTCATCAATGGAAGCATTACATTCTAGGGAAGGAAATGATCATCCACAAAGACCACTGACCTCTACAGTTCATACAAACACAAGAGAATTTGCAGAACAATCACCATCAGAAATGGTCCACCTATCTGCAACAGTTCCATTTGAACATTAAGTCCATTATCTCAAATCGGGAAAACAAATTCCTGAGTGCATTTTAGTCAAGTATCTAGTCGATGTTGGATACAAAACTCACTAAATCCATGACTTTCCATTGCCAAACTGATGGCCAAACAAAGGTTGTCAACAAAATGATCATACACATTCTGCAAATTTACAACTCGAAGCATCCATGCACATGGGATGAAAGTATTCCCTATGTCCAACACAGCTACAACAGAGCTCTCCAAAGCTCAACAGGCTACAACCCCTTTCAAGTAGTGCTGGGATTTCAGCCATTATGCCCTATTGATGTGGCCATACCATTTACAACCACTCAGGTAGATTCAGCTCATGTGTAGTCCAAAGCTGAAAGGGCTAACAACTTCATTGAGTGCATTGAGCACATCTGCCAATAGGCCCATGACATATTGGACAGTTCCAATGCTAAGTACAAGCAACGTCATGATCAATATCGACTGTCGCATAAGTTCCAGGTGGGTGACAAAGTTTGGCTTCATTTGCAGAAAGAGCACCTTGCTGGGCCCCACCGCAAACTTTGCTCGCTCTGATATGGGCCATACACCATCACCAAGGTCGTCGGTGACAATGCCTTCGATCTCAACATCCCATCATTTCTTGGTCTGCACCTAGTGTTCAATGTAGATCGCCTTCGACCATACTTCCCACCATTATTGGACATATCTGACATTGTAGAATAGTTCAAACCAACAGAGCTAAACCCAAATTGCATGGAACAGGCCACCACTGATCAAATCATGGACACACAGATCAAGAGCACTCGTCAGCAGAAGATCCAACCATATCGGGTTGTCAAAGCTGGCCAACTCCTTCACCAGGGCTAGTGGCTCCCCATGGACGAAGTTCAACAAAAGTTTCCTCATCTCATTGAGGCACTCAAGGAAATGGGACCATTGCTTCCTAAGGGAGGAGCAATGATCCAGGTGGATATTGGTGGCCACCTGCCTATTCCACTTGGACCCCCAACACTGTCTCTTTTAGTTTTTTGGTTTCCTTAATTGTAGCACAATTTAGTATTTTTGGCAGTTTTTTGGGTCCTAAACTTCCGTAGCCATTTTGAGGCCCTAAACGATGTTTTTTTGGGAAAACATAGAGATTAAAAACATCCCAAACCAGCTTGGTTATTTATTTTTGACCTTCTCTTTGATATCTTCGAAATGAGGTATTATGATAGTGAAACAGAGATCGTATACCAAAGTTACGACCTCGGGAAGTTGATGTACCAATTTACCCAAACGGGGCCCATAGTTTTGGCGCTTCATCTCCTAGGGTTAGGTTTTTGGATGTTTAGGGTTTTCCATTTTTCTCAATAATAAATAGGCCTTTGAGCCTCATTGTAACACAGTTCAGAGGCATGTAGCCACCACATCTCTCCTTAGAGATAAGCTACCATTGCCCGAGCTATCTTATTTCCATTTTGTTTTTAAGCATAGTTCAGTGTTTTTTCCATTAATGAAATGAAGTGTTTTTCTACCGCATCTCTGTGTTTATGATTATCACTGTAAGTTGTTGCGTTCCTTTTTAAGTTCAGATCAGTGGTATCATATTGGTCTGCTCTTTCTCTGTTTTTCTTTGCATGTCCCCAACGAAGTCAGGGTATAAGGAATTAGGGCTCGATTTGGTTGAACCCACAGTCGTACACAATTAGGTGGCTTCACCAAGGACGAGATATTTGCATCAGCCAATAGTGTCGCCTTCGCTATAACATCAAGCCCTTCATGGATGAGGTATTGTGTGACATTGCTCCTCTTGAAGTTTCTGATGTATTGTTAGCACAACCATACTTGTGGAAGCGACATGTTGTATATGAGTTTAGACCTCACTCTATGATTATTACTTTGGTTAATAATTTGTACAGGTTACCGGAGGTAGCCTCGCCTACCACCATCTCTTTTATCATTGCAAAGCAATGCAATAAGATCATTTCCTAGACCATGAAATTTGTTTTCCTTATGATTCGCCCCCAAGGCAAGAAGAATTTTGTGGCCACGACTTCCAAGCAGGGCTCCTCTGCACAACAACGACATATGGACAAGGTCATGGAGGAGTACAGGGAGATTTTCGCCTCAACCACTAGGGTAGCTTTGCACTGTTAGGTTAAGCACTCCATCAATCTGACTCGGGCGCACTATGGCCCAATGGACTAATCTATCGATGCTCTTTTCTGGAGAACGATGAGGTCAAGAGGCAAATTCAGGAACTGCTACAGAAAGGGCACATTAGGCCAAGCTCGTCACCCTATGGGAGCCCGATTGTATTGGTACAGAAGGATGGGACCTAGAAACTTTGTATTGACTATCGGGCGCTCAACAAGATCACTGTCAAGAATAGGTACCCAATCCCACGGATTGATGAGCTTCTGGACCAGCATAAGGGGGCCAAATATTTCAGCAAGATTGACTTGAAGTCAAGTAATCACCAGGTGCCTATCGAACCCTCTAATGTGTTTAAGACTGCATTCAAATCCAAGGAGGGCCTTTTCGAATGGTTGGTCATGTTGTTTGGAATGACGAACGCCATTGCAACCTTCATGAGACTGAAATAAGACATCTTGCGGCCCTTCACCACTGCATTCGTGGTGGTGTATCTAGATGACATCTTGATCTTTAGCCAGAGTTGGGAAGAACACCTCCACCATATTTGATAGGTCCTTCAAACCCTTCGACAACACAAGCTGTGTGCTAACTTGGAGAAATGCAACGATGGCCTATCCCAGGTTCAATATCTGGGGTACATAATTGATGAGAAGGGTGTACATGTGGACCCATTCAAGATACAATTCATTCAAGATTGGTGAGCCCCAACCACTCTAATAAAGCTCTGCAAATTTTTGGGTCTTGCCAATTTCTACCACAGGTTCGTTTTAGGGTTCTCTCATATCGCTTGGCCTTTAAGTCAAGTCACCAAGGGCAGAGTGAAAGCAAATTTCTTTTGGTTGGAAACCCAGCAGCGAGTGTTCTCTAAGTTGAATAATTGCCTCTGTTTTGTACTAGTGCTCACACTGCCAGAATTGCAACAACCATTTGAGAGTGAGACAGATGCCTCCAACTATGCTATTGGGTCAGTTCTTACTCAACATGGGCATCTGATGGCTTACCACAATGAGACACTTTCAGACACAATCCGAAAGTACCCCACTTATGACAAAGAAATGTATTCCATTGTGCAGGCCTGTCGTCAATGGAAGCAATACATTCTAGGGAAGGAAACGATCATCCACACAGACCACCAGCCTCTACAGTTCATACAAACACAAGACAGAATGATCAGCATTAGAAATGGTCCAGCTATCTGCAACAATTCCATTTGAACATTAAGCATAAGAAGGGAATCACCAATAATGTCGTTGATTGCCTCAGCAAACCACCGGTTATGGCGTTGATCACTATGCTCAACTCTTATGGGCACGAGACATCGGGGTAGCCACATGTTTACAAGGGTGAACCAAAATTCGGCAGCATATATGAGACACTCCTAGAAGGGAAGAAAGTTCCAAATTTTCACCTTCAGGATGCACTGTTATGCCACTTGGGACACATATGTGTTCCTTCAAGTGAGTGTGCTAAGATTATTTGGGAGGCACACTACAGTTGGGTTGCTGGACATTTCTTAGTAGAGAAAATAGTGGCGGTATTGTAGAAGTATTTTTATTGGCCGAAACTTCATTAGGATGTTGGGAAGTACATTAGATCCTGCATTGCCTGCGCCATTACCAAACCAACCATCAAGAATGAAGGCCTATATATTCCTCTACCTACTCTTAGCCGTCCTTGGGAATCTGTCTCCATGGATTATATGTCAGGCCTTCCTTCTACTAAGCATGACAAGGATTATGTTTTCGTGGTCGTCAACAGATTCTCTACGATGGCCATCATGGTGGCCTGCAAGAAGAGTATGTCAACAAAGGCCACTGCTAAGATATTCTTTGAGTGAGTGTGGGTACACTTTGGGATCCCACAATCCATTACCTTAGATCGGGACAACAGATTCCTGAGTGCATTTTGGTCAAGTCTCTGGTCGACACTGGATACAAAACTCAATAAGTGCATGACTTTCCATCCACAGACTAATGGCCAAACAGAGGTTGTCAACAAAATGATCACACACGTTTTGCGTATGCACAACTCGAAGCATCCACACACATGGGATGAAAGTCTCCCCTATGTCCAACACAAATACAACAAAGCTCTCCACAGATCAACAGGCCACAACCCCTTTCAGGTAGGGTTGGGATTTCAGCCATTATGCCCCATTGATGTGGCCATACCATATACAACCACTCAGCTAGATTCAGATCATGTGCAGTCTGATGTTGAAAGAGCTAACAACATCATTAAGCGCATTCAACACATCCGCCAATAGGTACATGATATATTGGACAGACCCAATGCTAAGTACAAGCAACACCATGATCAACATCGAGTGTCGCACAAGTTCCATGTGGGTGACAAAGTTTGGCTTCATTTGCGGAAAGAGCGCCTTGCTCGGCCCCACTGGAAGCTTCACCCGCTCCGATATGGGCCATACACTATCACAAAGATCATCGGTGACAATCCCTTCGAGCTCAGCATCCCACCGTTCCATGGTCTGCACCCAGTGTTCAATGTAGATTTCCTTTGGCCATACTTCCCACCATTGTTGGACACATCTGACATTGCAGAACAACTCACACCAACAGAGCTAAACCCAGACTGCATGGAACAAGCCACCACTGATCGGATCATGGACACACAGATCAAGAGAACTCACTAGCAGAAGATCCAAATATATTGGGTTTTCAAAGCTGGCTAACTCCTTCACCAGGGCAAGTGGCTCACTAGGGACGAAGTTCAATAGAAGTTTCCCCATCTCATGGAGGCACTCAACGCAATGGGGACCATTGCTTCCTGGGGGGGGGGGGGGGGGAATGATCCAGGTGGATATTGGTGGCCACCTGCCTACTCCACTTGGATCCCCAACACTATCTCTTTTAGTTTTTCAATTTCCTTAATTGTAGCACAGTTTACTATTTTTGGCATTTTTTCGATTCGTGAACATCCGGAGCCATTTTGAGGCCCTAAAAGGCGTTTTTAGGTAAAACGAAGACACTGAGAACATCCCCAAAGAGCTTGCCCATTGTTTTTGGTCTTCTCTTTGAGATCTTCGAAACGAGGTATTATGATAGCCAAATAGAGATCGTATGCCAAAGTTACGACCCCAAGAAGTTGATGTACCAATTTACCCAAACGGGGCCCACAGTTTTGGCACTTCATCTCCAAGGGTTAGATTTTTGGATGTTTAGGGTTTTCCATTGTTTCTCAATAATAAATAGGCCTTTGAGCCTCATTGTAACACAGTTCAGAGGCATGTAGCTGCCACATCTCTCCTCAGAGATAAGCTACCATCGCCCGAGCTATCTTATTTCCATTTTGTTTGTAAGCATAGTTCAATATTTTTTCCATTAACGAAATGAAGTGTTTTTCTGCCACATCTTTGTGTTTATGATTATATCTGTAGGTTGTTGTGTTTTCTTTTAAGTTTGGATCATGATAACCAAGTGAAATTGTTGTAGAAAACCCATCCATCTAAAATAGCATGACTTCTGCAACTTTGACTGTGACTGTACATACTTCAATGGTTAATGGTCAGTACAGATGATGGTCTCCTTTCCCATCAGATAATGCTTCCATTTATTAACACTTTGTACCAATGCATAGAGTTCTTTATCATATATGGGATAGTTAGTTACAACTCCATTAAAGATTTCAAAATGAAATGAAATGGGCTTACCATGCTACAATAGAACTACTCCGATGGCATAATCGCTTGCATACGTTTGAATCTCAAATAGTTCTCTAAGATCCGGAAGTGCTAATACCAATGTTGAACTTATCTTTTCCTTCAAATCATCAAATGATTTATGTTTTACATCTCCCCAATGGAAGACTTTTTTGACACTTGTCAATGCATGTAATGGAGCTGCAATGGAAGCAAAATTAGCAATAAACTTTCTCCAATATTGTGTTGCCCCTAAAAAAATTCTTACCTCTGTAACTGTATTGGGCTTGGGCCAATTCAGAATGACCTCAACCTTAGAGGGGTCTATCTTCAACTCACCTCCTCCAACAATGTGTCTCAAATACACTGAAGAAGTCTTTCAAAATTCACACTTCGACATCTTTAAAAACAATTGTTCTTTTCTCAAGACATCAAGTACTTTGTTTACATGTATGACATGTTCATCTCTTGACTTTTTGAATATGAGGATATCATCTAAGTAGACAATGAAAAAATCATCTAGAAATGGTCTCAATACATCATTCATTACCCTCATGAAAGTAGTTGGAGCATTTGTAAGACCGAAAGGCATAACAAGCCACTCAAACAATCCTTTTTCAGTTTTATATGCAATTTTCCAAATGTCTTCTTAAACTATCCTAACTTGATGATAACCACTTTGTAAGTCTAACCTAATGAAATACTTTGTATACCTCAACTGATCAAGGAAATCATTAATTCTTGGGAGTGGATAACAATTCTTTACCGTGATTTTGTTCAGTGCATGGGAATCCACACACATGCGCCAAGTTCCATCCTTCGTTGGCACTAAGACAATGGGCAAACTACATGGCCAAGTAGATGGGCATATGATACCTTTGCTCAACAATTCTTGAATTTGCTTTTTGATTTCCAAACTCTCCATAACAGACATGCGATACATGTCAATGTTCGGAAGTGGAACATCCTGTTGCAACTGAATCTCATGCTGAATTCCCTTGTTGGGAGGTAACCCCTTTGGTTCCTAAAACATCTTGCCATGCTTTCTTACCACATCAAACAAATCAGATTTCATTTTATCATCACAACCTTCAAAAGATTCATAATCAATATCATTCTTTTTCTTGATCATGAGAAGATTTTTTTTTTTACTTGCATTTACTAGTCTCTTCATCTGTCGTGCATTAACCAAAGAAATGTTCAGCTTTTTGCGATGGGCTCTCACTATGTACTCCACCCCATTATTGAGCCATATGTATTTGTTGTCATGGTCATAAAATGTTGCTTTTCTAACATATAAATAAGGACTACCCAAAATGATTCTTGAGATGTCAAGTGGAACTACATCTAACTCAACTTCATCAATGAACTTTTCAGTAATGGAAAACTTGAATAAACACTTCCTTGTAACCTGTAAGTTTGCATTGTTAACTATATAACCCAATGGATATGGCTTATGATGAGATAGAATTTCAAGGTTTACTTTTTTAACCAAGTCTTTTGAAATCAAGTTTGATTGTGACCCCTATCAAATTAATGCATCAATCTTTATATGATTTGAAATCACTCTAACATGAAACAACTCTATTCTTGACTCTTCATTTGGAGTTTTGTTTTGACTATGTGACAAACTAGTGCTTGCAATAGTTCCTTTTCCTTTTGTAACCAAGGCTGAAATCTTGGTCTCATCACCAGAATCTGAACCGAGGTCATGTTGTGTGGTAGAAGTCGTCTTTTGTTTTCCCTTTTTGTTTTGTTTCTTAGGCCTTAATTCGAGATGCAATTTCTAGCAGTGGGCTTCATCATGCCCCTCTTTGGAACAGTGTTTGCATGTGGTTTTCTCCCCTTATTTCTTCACACGTTCATTCCTCTTTCCCTTCCATTTTCCACCCTTTTCTTTCTCCTTACCCTTGAATGAAGTAATCTTACTACCCTCTTCCCGAATGTTCTTTCCTCTAGATTCAAGGTGCATGGCTTGCACACATACCTTTTCTAAGTTATTTGGATTAAACATAAGGATAATATGTTTCAAATAGGAATGTAAACCCCCAATATATTTCAGCAATGTATCTTGGGAATCCAAATTCACTCCTAATAACAAAGCCCTTTTTCTAAACTCCTGTGTATAATCTTGAACTGTTTGGCCTTTAAGTTGCCTAAAATTCTGCCAACTCATAATGACTTTTGCATATATGCTAAAGGATAAAAATATCTTTTAATTGTAGAAACAAATTCAACCTAAGTGAAGGATATCTTACCATGGATTCTCATTTCCACTTGAGTCTTTTCTTCCCACCAAACTAGTGCAGCGCCTTCTAGCCTCAATGAATCCAACTGGATCTTTATGTCGTCTTCTTGAAGGTTCTGAATTCTACAATATACCTCCAACTGTCGAATCCAATTGTCCAACTTTTCTACATTCACTTCTCCATTGTACATGGGAAGTTCAAATTTTATGTCCAATTCAGTAATGGAGTTTTTCCTTTTGGGGTTTTGGAATGAGTATGGGCAGTTTTAGTGGTGGTAGTGGAAGATGATGCTATGTGAGATAATGGAGATGATGAGGAAGATGATGAGGATGGTGGAGATGGAAGTGGATTTCCACCATTCCCTTTGGAATCCTTCTTCGCATATTTTTTTCCTCTGAGCTTCCTTCTCCATGTGGAGGTTTAGAAGTCCCTCCAACCATTTTAGTGTTCCTCTCTTCATAGAGGACTTTAACCATCTCAGTCAAAGTATAGAAAGATTTCTTGAATTCTTCCTCTTCTGAAGAGGGACCTTCGAGCTCTCTTTCTCCAAACGTAATGGCTATGGATTTAGGCTCGGAAATTGTAACTGCTTGTACCTCTTCAATCTCGGTTGAAGATAAAACTTGAGGAGTTTCAAGTGCAACTGGAGTTGGAACTTTGGGTGGTGGAGATTATGGCCTTGTGGCTCTCCTTCTTCTGGGCATTACCTCAGGAGTTGCAGCCAATTGCTTCCCTTCTCCTTTTTGCAACTTTAACCTTGTAAGCATCCCAATTTTACAACCATTAAAGCCCTGATTGCACCAACTCAAGAAATCAAGCAATTCAACCTTTGCTCTGATACCAACTTGATCTATTTTTGTATGATTAGCTTTGTTGTGCTAATAAAAATTACAGATTTATAAATATGTGCATGCTTATTTCTCCTTGTGCTAAGGTTTCATTAGCTATTTGTGCATACAAATTAGGTAAATTTCCTTAAGTTTAATAAGGCATTCTTGAGCAAAATAGCTTCAAAAACAGATATTGAACAACAAACATGTACAGAGAAGCAAACCATCAAAGAGACACATTAACACCGTGATTTGATGAAGGATTTCACCCCTCCTGGACTATATCTCCTTGGTCCAACTTCCATGGCTTGAGCCTCTATATTAGCTCAATGTGGAAAAAATGTTGTTTACAAAGCTCTATGGCTCCTGATACCTACACCAATGTGCTCAAAATGTCCAAATTAGCCAAGAACACCTCTTTCTAAGCTCAATTTAGTCGAAATTTTTTCAAGATATGCTTCATTCAATTTTTCCCTAGGAAACCCCACTTAAACTGGAGAAGACTACAATTAGCACCGCCAAAATTGGTAGTCTCGCCGAATTTGGCACGCCTTCAAAATTGTCGCCAACATAAAATTCGGATTAATTAAATTTAAATCCAGATTAGCAGTGCTAAGTGCGCTTATCCATTAGCGTTAGCCCCTCGGTATGTTGAGTGGTCGTATGGTGAGGGAGCTGGCCCGTAGGGATGGCTCCCTCCGCTCCCGTCGTTGGCATCACTGTATGATTTAAATGAGATATCGTGGCCACTGTTTAACAACTCGCTGTTGGCGCAATGGTTTTCAATTGAGTTTGGGAGGGGGAGGTCACAGGTTTGACCTGCCTTCTGCCCATCCATTAATACATTTTGCCATACAAATATATCTATATATATATATATATATTATTTTATATGAATATATATATATTTTTAAATCATCTATATATATATTTCTAAAAAAAAAAAAAAAAATCACATAATATTCATAATGAACTCATAATTCTACTTTGGAGGACATTGGGTAATTTCACCTTCACACAACCAAATTGGTGAATCTTGAAGTGACACTTTTCACATCCTCATTGGGAAAAAACTGAAGAAGATTCCCATGATGCTGACTGTACTTCCATGTCATCATTTTGTCTTGTTCTGCAATTTTTTTAGTTATTTAGGAAAACGAACAATAGGCCTTTTCTCCCTCATCTGGACTCAGTTTTCAGTGAAACAAATTGTGTTGCGATCGCCTTAACGAGACAGACACAGTCGTATAGGTTTTGAGCCAATATGAGAACTTTGATTTTTGAGCTACCTACTGAGCACTTGATCAAATGGTCTATGGCGAAAGGGTCTTCGGGGAGGAAGTTATATCCTCTGTCACAATTGTCAAGTTGTCTACTGATTCTAGGGAAAGTTTCTAGAGTTATTGTGATGATCTAGTTTATTGGTTATTTGGTCTTGTAGAAGGATGGTCTCATTTGTACTCTTGTTATTGTGCAAGTATAGGCATTCATAGTAGCTATTGGAAGTGTGTACCCCGGGTCTTAGTTATGCCGCTGAGACAAAGGATGTGGTGTAGGAGAGGAGGTGATGGCAAAGCCTAGGAAGGGAAACAAGGCACTAGAATTTTTTCACATGACTCTGTTGCTACCTTTTTCAACACTATGCCACTGTACACTTGAAGGGAAATTCATAAGCTGGAGACCCAAGCTAGGGCTGAATGAAAATTCCTCTCAGATTTTGAGCTCATGGAGGATATGTCGACTTGGGTACCTGACCCTGGGCATACCAGGGGCAGGAAGAAGCAATGCCTAAACTTAGTGGCTCTTCATTGGAAAATGAAGACTTTGTTAGGCCTAGTCTTGAAGGGTAAGAAAATTGAGAAATACAATATTTTTCATCTCTAGAGGACATTAGAGAATGCTCAAGAATCATACGTTTTGGTTGGAAAAGATTGACTCTAGCTTGGTGCATGTAGAAAGCCACATTGCACGTGAATAGGATGGGGAGACTTGATGGATCCTTCTGGTTCTTGCGCAAGGGCTTCAACAAATATTTCTCCTTTGGAAAATGACCAATGAGCTTGGTCAGATGATGATGTAGCATGAGTGTTGTAGTGAAGTTTATTGGCTTGTGATGTAGGGAGTTTGACATCTCTTTTGGTCTCCTCATCATATGTTGGTTTGCATGGTGGTTCATGGCTTGCTTGCTTGGGACTCGTCATTTCATTTGGTCTCCTTGTCATTAGGACAATGGTTGGTTGCGGGGATATAGTCTTGGTCTGGCTTTCTAGTGTAAGGGCCATAAAATTTTGTATGGAAGTTTGTTTTTTTAAGTAGACCCCTTGTGGTTTGAAATCCACTTATGTTGTTTGTATTTTGGAAACATGGTTGTTGTCTCTGCATGGGTCTATAGGGTAATGATACACGTCAGTTATGGTCTGCGTTATTTGTATTTTGGAATCATGGTTGCTATCTCTACGTGGGTATGTAGGGTAATGATAAAAGGTCAATTCTGGTAATGATAGAGGTCAATTCTGGCCTTGGTCCTTATGTAATATGGGAATGGAGACTTTGTTGGTTTGGTTGACTAGTGTAGCATGTTAAGGAGAGACTAAACCCTTCATGGTCACTTTGGAAATTCATGTAAATCCTTGTAAATTTGTTTTTTGAGTAATATAAAGCTTAATTCACATAAAAAAATACTCCATTTTACTGACACTACAACAATTCTCCCATATTGAGCTGATATATAAATATTTATAGTCATTATGCTACAACGGGGTCATGAGAAGGTAAGCTACAAGAGGCCGATCAACTACTATATTTGATGTTATTACATTTACTGCTTTAATTGATGGTTTCAGTAAGGAAGGCAAGTTGGAGGAGGCTAGGAAGCTTTTTTATGAAATTCCCAACAGAAACATATGCCCTGATACTATCACATACAATGCGCTGATTGATGGTTTCTGTAACGACGACAAATTGGAGGAAATCTTCTATGAAATGCGCAACAGAGATATATGCCCAAATGTTGTCACATACAGTGCACTTATCCATGGTTTCTGTAAGGTAGGCTATGAAGTGAGGAAACTTGCAACTGATGATGTGCCAGATGGGTGGACTTATAGTGCACAGTGGATAATTTTAACAAGTCAAAGCTATCTGAAGCGATGAAAGATAGCATTCCAAGAAGCAACTTGCAACTGATGATGTACACCAAAAAAATTCAATATTCTTCACAATAATAATCTGGAATTGGTTTGATAAAATGGTTAGTGGCTTCTCATTGCCATTGATAGAGTGTACCTTGTGAATTTCAATAGTGAGTGTACTTAAATGGACTAACCTGGTTCGATGTCGTGAACTGAGGATTGTTTGCAATTTTGTAGTTTTCTTTGGAATGCCTCCTTTTTGTTATGTTTTGACTTTGAAGGCTGTGTAAAATATTTTGTTTTATTCATTGAATGCCCATGCCCAGACTTCATATCTATCGAGTACTTGCGCACCCATTATAGGACACAAATGTTGTAATGATTGTCAGAACATGTATTAGTTACAGTGCATATTTTTTATTTAGACACCTGCAACTACTTGATTGTCTAGTTTTTACTGTCCAAATTGCAGTAGCCGAGACAACTATTATATTAGTGTCCGTCTGTTGTCATGAGTATGCCGCTTAGATAGGATATCGGTTGGGGACCATTCCATTCTTTTAGTCATAAGCTATTTTATTTATGGCCTGGGCAGGTGGGTTCAATCACATCTCCAGATGTTCAACGACAATCAATGGGATCTCTGCTGTTGTAACTACTGTCAAGCAGTATTCAGAGGGAAAGTATGTTCTCTGAAAGGCCTGGTCAACGAGAATGCTAGTTCTGTTGAAATTTTCATCTCATGGAAACAGTTTACTGCACTCGGATTAATGTACTTGTAAACCACTCCTCGCCAAAATTGGGGTAATTCACGTTCATCCAAAGTCACTAGACTATGATAATTTGGTTTTTGGTTGACATGTTTGAAAATATTTTGAATGAAATTCACATAAATTCGCATAAAACGTAACAGCGTTTGAAGAAATGGTTGATGTGATGCGCTCAACCTAAATGAACATATGCATACATAGCATGCTTCAGAACTTTGTTTCAGACCTGTAAAAGAATGAACCACCAGCTTTAAGACTGGATCCAGGTTTACTCACATGTGGTTATAAAAGAGTCCGATTGCACTCACATTTTGAATACTGTTGTTGCCCTATCAACTTCTTATCCGAGTTTTGCACGAAGCAAGTGGGTATATTCTTATATTCACATGATTAAAACCAGTATAGTGAATTCATTAACCTAAAGGAAAATTTTGTTCAAAATTTCTATTGAACAGAGAAATATTTTTAATATTAAAAGTATGCTTTTTAATGTTCACAAGTATGCTTTTTAATGTTCACAAGTATGCTTTTTAATGTTCACATACATGAAATCAAACTTATATTTAGAAATATTTTAAATTTTAAAATAGGTTTTTAACGACATTGCAGTCCACCATAACTAATCACTACATTTCTTGAAAAAGAACAAATTGAGAAAAATACAATGGAAAAAGTAGAAGCCTGTATGGCTTGCACGACCCTTCTTCTTAAGAATTTCCTTATTAAAATAATAACAAAATTTTAAAGTTATAAGATCCCTAACTTCTTACCTTTTATAACAAAAATCAATAATTTCATTGTTGATCTTTCTGGGTGGGTGAACACTGATAAAATCTCATGGGAACTAGAATGTTGCTAATCAACCAACAAATTTAATATACTTGGTAGAAGAAAGGCATTCATGTACATGCATAAGAGCTTGAGGTTTTTTTCTCAATTGGTCTCGTTAGTGACAAAGATCATGTTGTTTCCTCCCGCACCCATGCATAATTGCACTTTGGTAGTTCTAGGCGAGCCTTCAAAAATGGTGGTGGCTCCAAGAAACACGTTGAATGATCGTATTCATACTTGCTCCATGTATGTGGATTTAATTTGACTTCATCTCCATTCCTTGTTTTTGTTTTATATATCTTCCTAGTTCATACTCTACGAGGTATTGGGATTTCTATGGTTTGATTCGTTCTTTGTGTTTGGTTTAGCGTTGCTATGTTTGGTGAATGGTGGTCCATTTTTCTCTTTGTCACATGTTATCTTACACTTTACTTCATCTACCTTCTTTCTTCCTAGCTTGTGAACTCCTCAGTGTTTCTCTGACCCTCCTCGAATCTTGTCCTCTCTAGCTTGACCCATGGGGAATTTGAACTTTGAATCACATGGTTTACATAGTACTTCATAACCCTCACCAATTAAGCTACTGCCCATGGGTTGAAACTAGTACTATTTCATTACAATTATCAATTATCAATTGAATTGAATAAA
Organism: Pinus tabuliformis; assembly: GCA_031772625.1. Taxonomy (NCBI): domain Eukaryota; kingdom Viridiplantae; phylum Streptophyta; class Pinopsida; order Pinales; family Pinaceae; genus Pinus; species Pinus tabuliformis. The sequence goes on along the minus strand of CM062818.1, from coordinate 1,647,168,056 downwards.
ATAAAAAATAATATTATTTAATTACAATTATCAATTATGATTTTTTTTTAATGCGGGGTTAACCCACGGTGAATTTTAACCTCGAATTTCATAGTTTACACAATACTACGTAACACTCCGATCACCAATTGAATTGCCCCCCATGGGCCAATTATCAATTATGAATTGAATTAAATATAATAAATAACTAAAAAGAATATTTTGCATTGTATTTTGAATGTAAGATATTTAAAATGAATTAATAACATAGAATTTGATGAAAAGCTAAGACTTTGAAAATAAAAAGCATATATAACATTCTTATTATTGTTTAAAATATTATTTTCTTATGTTTTTTTTTTCCTTCTTCATAACATTTAAAAAAAATGGAAAAGCAAGAAAAAAACATGAATAGAAAAATTAAAGTAAACACTTTTACCAAAATATGATAAATAAGGCTAAAAAAACAACATTTAAAAAAGTACATAATTTATAGCTAAAACATTTCAAAATACTAACTTAAAAAAAAGGGTGGTATTATTAGCACCATTTTTTGAAATAGGAATAAAAAATCGTTAAATAATGCTTTTAAAAAATGAGAACTCTTTAGGTCATGTTGGTAATTATGGTGCTTCATGTATGTAGCCAGGAGCTTCTACTTTTACCAAGTGCTTTGCCTTGATCTAATCCATTAACCATTTGATTTTTGTTGCAAATTTGTTTCATATCACACCTTCCCATTGAGTGGCTTTTGGTATCCAAAATCTTATCCACAAAGGATATGGAAGCACAAGGCTTCCACTTGTCTCCCCAAGTCCACTACTCCATCATATGTGAAGGACATTTGATTCTTGTTTGTCTCCATCAGTGTGCTTATTTGCCCTATTTCATTTGTTAATGGAGATATTTTTCCCTTCCCCTTGAGTTCTTAGATGAGGTAGGCCTTACCACATTTAATCAAGAACTATTTGTTCTTTTTCTTGTAGAAAGTCACATCGCTATCCCAAACAAACACAATTTCACAAGCATATAGTGACATAGCTTCAGATTCCACTCTAGTGGCATAATCAACATGAATGTCAATTCTTATTTTACATCTCTTGGTGATTCTCTTGGTTTATTTATCTAACATCCAACCAAATAAGCATGTTCTTACTAACTCATAAGTTTGTAAACCAAAATCATCTACAAAAGGATTTAGAAATCAAATTACATTGAGAACTATTGTCAAAAAAAGGCATTTACCTTGCCCCTTCGAGGCAACTCAATTGGAAATGATTGTGTTATGAAGTATTATGTTAAGTACATGATCTAATGTACAAATCCCCCTTATTTAGAATGTGAGCCATGTGTTGCGGTGCATGTGGTTTCACCTAGAGGTGATAGTGATAGTGGTGGTAATCGACCTAGTTTCACTTGAATAAAATATTGGCCTAGTTGTTGATTCCTCTAGTTACAAAAAAAAACCATTTATGTTTTGGTTCTTCATTTGAACTTTGCTTTAGAATAGTATATTTATGTCTCCTCGTGGATCTTGGTTATTGTGATGTATTGCAGAGCATGGTTTCATCCACATTGAAGGTGTTTTAAACCTTTTGTTTTTGTCACTGGATTTGTACCATTTTGGATGTAATTGTGGATGAAACTTTCAACACTTCCCATCCACATCATAATGTTTGGAGTGGTTGTTGGGATCTTTTCCCTATGATGTTATTGCTACAATATTTTTTCTTTGGTCTTGTTGGTCTCTTCTCGACCCTTTTATTACTACCCATTTTTGAAATCCAACTGAATGTAGAGAGCTTTCTTACTAGTATCATCTATGCTTTTCACACTAAAAGGTTGTAATATCCTTTAGAATGGATTAATAGTCCTCCAAATTACTTCATCACTACAATAGGAAAAAATTAACTCCCGCTTGGTGCATGTAGAAAGCCACATTGCATGTGAACAGGATGGGGGGGACTTGTTGGATCCTTCTGGTTCTTGCGCAAGGGCTTCAACAAATATTTCTCCTTTGGAAAATGACCAATGAGCTTGGTCAAATGGTGGTGTAGCATGAATGTTGTACTGAATTTTATTGGCTTGTGATGTAGGGAATTTGACATCTCTTTTGGTCTCCTCATCATATGTTGGTTTGCATGGTGGTTCATGGCTTGCTTGTTTGGGACTCGCCATTTCATTTGGTCTCCTTGTCATTAGGACAATGGTTGGTTGCGGGGATATAGTCTTGGTCTATTTTTCTAGTGTAAGGGTCATAAAATTTTGTATGGAAGTTTTTTTTTTTTAGTAGACCCTTTGTGGTTTGAAATCCACTATTATTGTTTGTATTTTGGAAACATGGTTGTTGTCTTTGCATGGACCTATAGGGTAATGATACAGGTCAGCTAGTGTCTGCTTTGTTTGTATTTTGGAATCATGGTTGCTATCTCTGCATGGGTCTGTAGGGTAATGATATAGGTCAATTCTGGCCTTGGTCCTTATGTAATATGGGAATTGAGACTTTGTTGGTTTGGTCAACTAGTGTAGCATGTTAAGGAGAGACTAAATTCTTTATGGTAACTTTGGAAATTCATGTAAATCCATGTAAATTTGTTTTTTGAGTAATATAAAGCTTAATTCACACAAAAAAAATACTTCATTTTACTGACACCAACAATTCTCCCATATTGAGCTGATATATAAATATTTATAGTCATTTACAACCACTACAACATTTCCCCATATTGAGACAACATTGAAATGTTTACACTCATTGAAAAACACTAAAACATCTCCCCCATACTAGGTTGTCGAGTGCCTCTCCGTGCATAGAGATCACACAATACACCATTTAACAATGACTTAAACAAACTGACACTTGCATTGTGGATACCAACTAACAATACAAGCAAAGGGATATCATTATGGATACAAACATATTAATGTAGAGGATCTATTGGGTATTAAAATTCATGGGCGTTGGAATTAATTATTGTTAACACTTAAGCAAATGGACAAAAAAACCACAATTCCACAATAATTAACCATAATAAACATAAAGACATCGTATGAAAATAAATCTAGTGTTGAATGCTTATGCACTCATTCTTTACTTCTCGGCAAGAACAAAATTACAATAAATTCTAGTTCTTTGCTCACTTACAATTTCATCAAAATTATTTTATTTAGCTGCTCCCTATTGGTGTGCTTAAGTTTATAGGTAGCATTGGCCTTGTTGAGAGCAATTAGAGGCCATGTGTTATTGTCTCTTCAACTCCATATTTGCATTACCCTTCCTCTCCCTTTCATCTTTTGTCAACATCATTCTAACTAGAGTTACTTCTAGTTGTCTTTTTCTTATTGCTTAAAATGGAAGAGTAACATTTTGGGGCAAAATGGTAGTGAATTGGTATAACATAGGGCACTTTACACTATCAACTACATCTTCCTGCATCATCATTAACCTCCATAGCCATAATTTTCACTTGCATAACCAAAAACCTATATTTTGTCATAATTTTAATAATTAATCATTCAACATTTCTTGCAATTCAATAAATAAAATAATTTATGAATAAATTTCAGAGATAATCACATCAAAATTCATTTGTTGACGTGTTTCAAACAAGCAAGTGTGGTTCATCGTCAGGACAAGATGAAGAATCAGATCATGGCAACATATTAAATAGAGAGATAGACTCCTAATAGTATCTCATTCATCTAAAAGAAATCAATTAAAATTATTTAACAAATAATCTTTGGTCATGTATTAAACATTCTTATATATTTCATAATGCTTATCAATTTCTTGGTAAAAATGGGTTAACCATTAAGTTATACTTACTAAATATTTAAACATTGAACTTTAATGTTTCATAGGTTTATCCCTGTACAAGAGTTTACACATAGCATTTTATTCAGAATTACTATATCTAAAAAAAATTTAACCAAGTAAAAGAAATTAGATACCATATATTCATATCCCATATAGGTTAAATAAATTTATTCTCGGAAAGTTATTTATTTATTATTTTTATTAGTTAATTCATTTTCAATAATTCTTAATCCCATAACATAAGTTTTTATTTAGTTAAAAAAAAAATTAATAATTATCAACGGTTATTCATATGAAATTGAGTCAAAATAATTAAATATTAAAAATTTTATTATCTAATCGCATCGACAAATGAATTTTGATGTGATTATCTTCGAAATTTGTTCATAAACTTGTTATGGATCACAAAAGCCTCAATTTTTCAAATATAATATTTATATTAACTGTAGGAATTTACAGGGTAAGTTCCTCAGACAGAACACTAAATGACACTACTCACAACAGATCACAGATCAATACACCAGTATTTTTGACGTGGTTAAAACCCTCAAAGAGGGAAACAGTCCAAGCCTGAGCCAATGCGGCCACTTCAGGAAATGTATTAATAAAAGAATCAAAATTTACATAAGCTTCTCTCATGAACGGTTACCCTACAAATGACCCTCCATTCTCTTTAAATAGAGATCATGGGCCAATCGGATGCTAAGCCATGGATCAAGTGTCGGTAATACCGAGGAAAGAATGAACTATCGGATCACTACATATCATGACTGTCGGATTGTAAGTTACAAAAGTACACAGTAAAGAAACACACTTTACCTAACTCTACACTAGACCAATTTATACTTAACTATTTCCTATGTGTCGAAATATCCTAACATCCCCTCTTGAGCACAACTTGGGATAGGATTGAAGGATGTACAAATATGACACAATAGGAGAAGGGAGGATGCATTAGTGCCTATCCCCCCCTTAGTGACAACTTACTGAACTCCAACCATAAATCGAAGTTTAGTAAACTTCGTCTCTGTGAGAGCCTTTGTAAATATGTATGCAACTTGATCATCTGTTGAACAATATTGCACTTCAAGAACATGGTCATGAATGAACTTTCTGATAAAGTTCATGTGAAGTTCAATGTGTTTTCTGCGTTGATGTTGGATTGGATCTTTGCATAGTTGAATGGCACTTTGATTATCACACCAAAGTGTAGTCGGATGCTGCCACTGAAAGCCAAACTCTGATAGGATCTAACGAAGCCACAGGGCTTCCTCACTAGCTTCTACGGCACCACGATACTCTGCTTTTGCTGAAGAAAGAGAAATGGCACTTTGTTTCTTGCAAGCCCATGTAATAGGTCATGAACCAAGAGTGAACACATAACCTGTAGTAGACTTCTGATCATCAGGGTCACCAACCCAATCAGAATAAGTGAAACCAACTAATAGAGGAGATGCTTCGGCACTGTAACGAATCCCAAACTGAACTGTACCTCGAACATAAGGAAGTATTCTTTTAGCTTCTTTCCAATGACTTTCATGTGGGCTTTGCATAAACCAAGCAATAAGGCCAACAACAAAGGAAAGGTCAGGAGGAGTATGGGTCAGATACAAAAGTTTTCCCACAAGTTGATGGTATAAGGTAGCATCAACTTTGGGTGAAGTACAAGTGACTGAAAGTTTGGCTCCAGACTAAAAGGGAGAAGGGGCTGGCTTACAATCTTCCATGTGAAAATGGCGTAGAAGATCACAGGAATACTTGGACTAGGAAAGGGAAACACCTTCCTTGGATTGTAAGACTTGAAGACCAAGAAAATAATGCAAGTGTCCTAAGTTTGTCATTTCAAACTTCTTTTTAAGGCTGGACTTCACATGGTTTATAAGGTTGGGATCAATACCAGTAAGGATAAGATCATCAACATAAAAAAAATAATGATAAGAGATTTTCCCACTTTCTTGGTGTAGACAGTATTGTTAGAATGACACCTAGAAAAGCCAATTTCTAAAAGAAAGTTATCCATTTTGGCATACCAAGCTCGAGGGGCTTGCTTGAGACCATAAAGGGATTTCTTAAGCTAACATACAAGGCTGGAGTCTGTTTATATAAAGCCAGTAGGTTGTTCCATATAGATTTCTTCATGCAAGTCCCCATGCAAGAAGGCAGATTTAACATCCATCTAATGGACTTCCCATTTGAAAGGGGCAGCGAGAGAGAGGACAAGGCGGATAGATTTCATTTTGGCAACAAGGGAGAAGGTTTCAGTATAGTCAATGCCTTCTACTTGTAAAAAACCCTTAGCAGCAAGATGAGCTTTATGTTTATCAACTATTCCATCTGGTCCTACTTGGTTATGTAAACCCATTTTCATCTAACAAGTTTTCATCCCTTTGGTAGAGGAACAAGATCCCATGTATCATTTGAAAATAATGAATGATATTCTTCATTCATAGCTGCGTCCCAATCTGGATGGCTTGGAGCTTCTGCAAAGGTGTCAGGTTCATAATTAGTTGAAGCTTGAGCCAGTAATGAAGAGGCTATATCGAACTGAGAACGTGTACGTCGCTGATCTGTAGGATCACCGGTAAGAGCACCTGCTGCATCCCGAGTAGCACAGACCCATTTTGGAAGCTGAGGAGCTGAAGGAGGATCCTGAGAAGGTGGGGGAGGATTTTCATCCTTGTTGTCATCATCTGAAGAAGAAATATTTTCAAAAGTAGAAGGGATGGAGAGAGGTGGCACATCCGCTGAACTAGGTTCGTACGTCGATATATTTTCAGAAAACTTTACATCTCTTCTAATGATAACATTTTTGGACTTAAGTGGAATAAGTCTGTATCCTTTGACATCTTTAGAATATCCAACAAAAATACATTTTTCACTCTTATGTTCTAAAGCTTTATGTTTCTCATCTGGAATATGGGCCCATGCTTCACTTCCAAAAACATGAAAGTGACTTACATCTATTTTAATTGAGCTCCATGCTTCTTCTGGAGTGATATTCTTTAAAACCTTTGTAGTGGTGCGATTTATTATGTAATTTGCACAGTTAATTGCTTCTGCCCAAAAATTAAGACTAAGTCCTTTAGATTGAAGCATACAATTAGCCATTTCCTTTAAGGTGCGATTCTTCCTTTTAGCTACACCATTTTGTTGTGGAGTATATGGAACAATATGTTGCATTTGAATTCCATTCTCAGTGTAAAAGTTAATGAATTTGTTGTTAACATATTCTCTGGCATTATCAGATCTTAGCTTAAGAATTTGCTGTCCAAATTGTTTTTCAACAAAGGCCTTAAAGTCCAAGAACATGTTAAATACTTTACTCTTGAATTTTAAGAAGTATACCCAAGTGCATCTGGAGAAATCATCAACGAAATTTAAGAAATACTTGTAACCAGAGAATGAAACAACTGGAAGTGGACCACATAAATCACTATGCACAAGCTGTAAAGGGGTTGAGGCGTGCCAAGAGGCACGTTTTTCAAAACTATCTCGATGATGTTTTCCAAGTACACATCTGGAACAAACACCATCTCTGCAAGATACCATGGGAAAACCTATCACCATATTTTCTTTATATAGACTCTGAAGGTAGCAATATTTTAAGTGACCAAATCGCTCATGCTAAAGTTTGTTCACTTCATCATTATCAGCAACAAATACCGAGGGAAGATTTTATGACCCAAAGTTGTTAAACTTATACAACCTTGTAGAATCATCGGCAATGGTAGTAGCTAAAATCTATCTAGGATCTCTTAGGTCCTTAACTACAACATCGTGAGGTGAAAATTCAACGATTTTACCTTCACCTGAATGAGTTATCTGATATACAGATAGAAGGTTGTAGGATAAGGTTGGAACACATAATACATCATTAAATTGACCATTGTCTATATGAACAGTTCTAATCCCTATAACACTAAGAGATCTATCATCACCAACATATATATTTTTGGTGTTACAATCATTTAAATAAGAAAACATGGCCTTTTTTTTTCCATGTGATAAGAAGCTCCAGAATCAATGAGCCACTCATGAGAATTAGAAGAAGAAGATACATTTAGTGCATATCCAGACTGAGATGTTTGACAACCACATACAGAAAGTGTTATTCCTGAAGTTGAAGTTGAAGTTGAAGAGTGCTCCAAATGGACGTTATGCTTCTTCATTATTGCTTCCAAGGCTTCCATCTTCTTAAAGCATTTGGATTCTAAATGGCCATCTCGATTACAAAAGTGGCAATGTCTATCAGTCTTCTTCCCTTTTTTTTTATTTGCCTTATCATTTTGTTGAAATGATTTTTCATTTTGAGGCTGAAATTGCTTAGGACCCTTGTTTGGTTTAGGACCATTCTTTTTAGGATACAACTTCTTAGGATTCTTTGAATTTGGTTGTTGCTGGGCGGATAGGGCTTTCTTAGAAGAGTTTCCAAGATTAAGAAGACGAAGGTGTAAGAGTTTTCTTGTTCTCTTATTAAAGAATCACAAAAGGAATCAAAGGAAGGGGACTTCTAGTCTTGTCCTTGAGAAATGAAGGCTTCTCTTGTAGAATGGAAGGTGGAAACAAACACAGAGTAGGCTGGTCCCAACTTAGTAAGAATGGAATAGATAAGGCTACCATGTTCTTTCTTAACCTTAACACCTTCTAGGAGAAATCTAAGGGTCTTGAACTTGGACAAAAAATCTTCAATGGAAGAAAAATTATTGGGGTCCAATGTAAGAAACTCATTTTCGAGTTGATGGGCTCTAAGTTTATTTTTAATTCCACAAACTTTAGTGATATGTTTCATTGCTTCATTAGGAGTATTAAGTTCTGCGATATGGAATCTAAGGTTTGGAGAAATAGACATCCCTATCAACCCACGTGCTTGATCTTGCCTATTTTCCCATTTGGATGCCTTATCTTCATCTTTTAGTTTGGTTTCTTGGCCTGAGGCTATTCTGTAAAGACCTTTACTTCTAAGTAAATCCACAATGCAGGACCACCATTGGAAGTAGTTGGTGCTGTCAAGAATAACTTGGCATGGAATTTCCATTTTAACATAAACTAAAGCTATTGATGCTAAAACTAAGTGTTCCAATGGAAATATCTCGAAAAATTAGGCTGATTAAAAAAAAACGGCTCTGAAAAGGGCTTCCGGATGAAGAAGTTATGGCTTTTTAAAGAAAAGTTGTTGAAGATGCCGACGAAGTGCGGGAATGTGCAAAAATGAATGATAATGTTATATTTTAAAAAAAATCCACCCCCCTTTCAAACTTAATGTAATTATCTCAACAAAGAGAAAAACTTGAACTCAAGACCTCTATTCTCATAAAGTAACTTTGGACCAAGTGAGCTAGTTTAAAAGGTTAGTAATTTTTCTAAAAGAGGAAGGTTTTTTGTTTATTTTTGTTTTCACCGAAGCTTTGGGGTGCGTGTTTTTGTGAGAAATATTTTTTTTCCTGCAAAACAAAAACCACAAAACCCAAAACGGACATACAAAAAAAAAACAAACCTTATGATGTGAAGTTAAGTTTACCCGGAAACTAACAATTTTCCTCAATGTTTCTGATTTTCTGAGATCACACTAAGGCACGGTGGAAAAAAGCATACGCATGAGAAAAAAAACTTCCTTTCTGTTTTTGATTTGCTCAGATCGCACAAAGTCGTGGGGCAAAGAGCATACATAGAAATGAAAGGTGTAGATCTGGTAATAAAAAGAAAAGAGATAAATAAACTGAAATAAACAGAGAGAAAAAAACTAAAAATTGCAAATAAACATTGTATACCTCCAGATATTAAAAATGATGTAGCTAGGGCTACCAGAAACTATTTCACGTGAAATGAAAGGGGTTCTGCATTGGAATAGATGCTTCTAACACAATAGAGCAGTCCTCTCGGCCTGAAAGCAGTCAGAAACAATAGATCTAGGAAACGATAGTCGGATGCAGTTCTACTGGCTTCAGATTTAGATTTAGATAGAGGTCTTGAGTTCACGTTTTTCTCTTTGTTGAGCTAATTACATTAAGTTTGGAAGGGGGGTGGATTTTTTTTTTGAAATAACATTATCATTCATTTTTGCACATTCCCGCACTTCGTAGGCATCTTCAACAACTTTTCTTTAAAAAGCCATAACTTCTTCATCCAGAAGCCCTTTTCAGAGCCTTTTTTTAATCAGCCTAATTTTTCGAAATCTTTCCATTGGAACACTTAGTTTTAGCATCGATAGCTTTAGTTTCTGTTAAAATGGAAAGTCCATGCCAAGTTATTCTTGACAACACCAATACTTCCAATGGTGGTCCTGCATTGTGGATTTACTTAGAAGTAAAGGTCTTTACAGAATAGCCTCAGGCCAAGAAACCAAACCGAAAGATGAAGATAAGGCAGCCAAATTGGAAAATAGGAAATATCAAGCACGTGGGTTGATAGGGATGTCTATTTCTCTAGACCTTAGATTCCATATCGTAGAACTTAATACTTCTAATGAAGCAATGAAACAGATCACTAAAGTTTGTGGAATTAAAAATGAACTTAGAGCCAATCAACTCGAAAATGAGTTTCTTACATTGGACCCCAATAATTTTTCTTCCATTGAAGATTTTTTGTCCAAGTTCAAGACCCTTAGACTTCTCCTGGAAGGTGTTAAGGTTAAGAAAGAAGATGGTAACCTTATCTATTCCATTCTTACTAAGTTGGGACCAGCCTACTTTGTGTTTGTTTCCACCTTCCATTCTACAAGAGAAGCCTTCATTTCTCAAGGACAAGACTAAAATTCCCCTTCCTTTGATTCCTTTTGTGATTCTTTAATAAGAGAACAAGAAAACTCTTACACCTTCATCTTCTTAATCTTGGAAACTCTTCTAAGAAAGCCTTAGCCTCCTCCGTCTTGCCTTCCTTGCATAAAACATTGATAAGCACAGTGTATGTCATTGCATTGGGGTTTATGTTTCTATTGAACATTTAGTAGAAGAGCTTCTTAGCCTCCTCCAACTTGCTCCCCTTACAAAAACCATCGATAAGCGCACTGTATGTGATGACGTCAGAGCATATGTTTCTACCAGGCATTTCATAAAAGAGCTTCTCACCTTCCCTAAACTTGTCCCCTTTACAGAAACCATCGATAAGCACATTGTATGTGACAGCATCGGGGCATATGTTTCGGCCAGGCATTTCATAGAAGAGCTTTGCAGCCTCCTCCAACTTGCCCCCCTTACAGAAACCATCCATAAGCACATTGAATGTGATAGTATCTAGGCGTATATTTTTATCAGGCATTTCATGGAAGAGCTTCGTAGCTTCTTCCAACTTGCCTCCCTTACAGAGACCATCAATGAGCACATTGTATGCGACAACATCAGGGCATATGTTTCTATTAGGCATTTCATAAAAAAACTTCTTAGCTTCCTCCAACTTACCTCCCTTGCAGAAACCATCGATAAGCACATTGTATGTGACAACATCAGGGCATATGTTTCGGTCAGGCATTTCATAGAAGAGCTTTGTAGCCTCCTCCAACTTGCCCCCCTTACAGAAACCATCAATGAGCACATTGTATGCAACTATATTTTTATTGGGCATTTCATGGAAGAGCTTCGTAGCCTCCTCCAACTTGCCTCCCTTACAGAGACCATCAATGAGCACATTGTATGCGACAACATCAGGGTATGTGTTTCTATTGGGCATTTCATAAAAAAACTTCTTAGCTTCCTCCAAATTACCTCCCTTGCAGAAACCATCAATAAGCGCATTGTATGTAAGAGCATTGAGGTATATGTTTCCATTGAGCATTTCATAGAAGAGTTCCACAAAAAAATACTTCATTTTACTGACACCAACAATTCTCCCATATTGAGCTGACATATAAATATTTATAGTCATTTACAACCACTACAACATTTCCCCATATTGAGACAACCTTGAAATGTTTACACTCATTGACAAACACTACAACATCTCCCCCATACTGTGTTGTTGAGTGCCTCTCAGTGCATAGAGATCACACAATACACCATTCAACAATGACTTAAACAAACTGACACTTGCATTGTGGATACCAACTAACAATACAAGCAAAGGGATATCATTATGGATACAAACATATTAATGTAGAGGATCTATTGGATATTAAAATTCATGGGTGTTGGAATTAATTATTGTTAACACTTAAGCAAATGGAAAAAAAAAACCACAATTCCACAATAATTAACCATAATAAAAATAAAGACATCGTATGGAAATAAATCTAGTGTTGAATGCTTATGCACTCATTCTTTACTTCTCGGCAAGAACAAAATTACAATAAAGTCTAGTTCTTTGCTCACTTACAATTTCATCAAAATTATTTTATCTAGCTACTCCCTATTGGTATGCTTAAGTTTATAGGTAGCATTGGCCTTGTTGAGAGCAATTAGAGGCCATGTGTTATTGTATCTTCAACTCCATATTTGCATTACCTTTCCTCTCCGTTTCATCTTTTGTCAGCATCGTTCTAACTAGAGTTACTTCTAGTTGTCTTTTTCGTAGTGCTTAAAATGCAAGAGTAACATTTTGGAGTAAAATGGTAGTGAATTGGTAGAACATAGGGCACTTTACACTATCAACTACATCTTCCTACATCATCATTAACCTCCATAGTCATAATTTTCACTTGCATAACCAAAAACCTATATTTTGTCATAATTTTAGTAATTAATCATTCAACATTTCTTGCAATTCAATAAATAAAATAATTTATGAACAAATTTCGGAGATAATCACATCAAAATTCATTTGTTGACGTGTTTCAAACAAGCAAGTGTGGTTCATCGTCAGGACAAGATGAAGAATCAAATCATGGAAACATATTAAATAGAGAGATAGACTCCTAATAGTATCTCATTCATCTAAAAGAAATCAATTAAAATTATTTAGCAAATAATCTTTGGTCATGTATTAAACATTCTTATATATTTCATAATGCTTATCAATTTCTTGGTAAAAATGGGTTAACCATTAAGTTATACTTACTAAATATTTAAACATTAAACTTTAATGTTTCATAGGTTTATCCCTGTACAAGAGTTTACACATAGCATTTTATTCAGAATTACTATATCTAAAAAAAATTAACCAAGTAAAAGAAATTAGATACCATATATTCATATCCCATATAGGTTAAATAAATTTATTCTCGGAAAGTTATTTATTTATTATTTTTATTAGTTAATTCATTTTCAATAATTCTTAATCCCATAACATAAGTTTTTATTTAGTTAAAAAAAAATTAATAATTATCAACGGTTGTTCATATGAAATTGAGTCAAAATAATTAAATATTAAAAATTTTATTATCTAATCGCATCGACAAATGAATTTTGATGTGATTATCTTCGAAATTTGTTCATAAACTTGTTATGGATCACAAAAGCCTCAATTCTTCAAATATAATATTTATATTAACTGTAGGAATTTACAGGGTAAGTTCCTCAGACAGAACACCAAAGAACACTACTCACAACAGATCACAGATCAATACACGAGTATTGTTGGCGTGGTTAAAACCCTCAAATAGGGAAACAGTCCATGGCCTGAGCCAACGCGGCCACTTCAGGAAATTTATTAATAAAAGAATCAAAATTTACATAAGCTTCTCCCATGAACGGTTACCCTACAAATGACCCTCCATTCTCTTTAAATAGAGATCATGGACCAATCGGATGCTAAGCCATGGATCAAGTGTCGGTAATACCGAGGAAAGAATGAACTGTCAGATCACTACATATCGTGACCGTCGGATTGTAAGTTACAAAAGTACACAGTAAAGAAACACACTTTACCTAACTCTACACTAGACCAATTTATACTTAACTATTTCCTATGTGTCGGAATATCCTAACATCCCCCCTTAAGCACAACTTGGGATAGGATTGAAGGATGTACAAATATGACACAATAGGAGAAGGGAGGAGGCATTAGTGCCTATCCTCCCTTAATGACAACTTACTGAAATCCAACCATAAATTGAAGTTTAGTAAACTTCACCTCTGTGAGAGCCTTTGTAAAGATGTCTGCAACTTGATCATCTGTTGAACAATATTGCACTTCAAGAACATGGTCATGAATGAACTTTTTGATAAAGTGCATGTGTAGTTCAATGTGTTTGTTGTGCTGATGTTGGATTGGATATTTGCATAGTTGAATGGCACTTTGATTATCACACCAAAGTGTAGTTGGATGTTGCTGCTGAAAGCCAAACTCTGATAGGATCTAACGAAGCCACAGGGCTTCCTCACTAGCTTCTATGGCACCACGATACTCTGATTCTGCTGAAGAAAGAGAAATGGCACTTTGTTTCTTGCAATCCCATGTAATAGGTCATGAACCAAGAGTGAACACATAACCTGTAGTAGACTTCTGATCATCATGGTCACCAACCCAATCGAAATCAGTGAAACCAACCAATAGAGGAGATGCTTCGGCACTATAACAGATCCCAAACTAAATTGTACCTCGAACATAACGAAGTATTCTTTTAGCTGCTTTCCAATGACTTTCATGTGGGCTTTGCATAAACCACGCAATAAGACCAACAACAAAGGAAAGGTCAGGAGGAGTAATGGTCAAATACAAAAGTTTTCCCACAAGTTGATGGTATAAGGTAGCATCAAATTTGGGTGAAGTACAAGTGATTGAAATTTTGGCTCCAGACTAAAATGGAGAAGGGGCTGGCTTACAATCTTCCATGTGAAAATGGCGTAGAAGATTACAGGCATACTTGGACTAGGAAAGAGAAATACCTTCCTTGGATTGCAAGACTTGAAGACCAAGAAAATAATGCAAGTGTCCTAAGTTTGTCATTTCAAACTTCTTTTTAAGGCTGGACTTCACATGGTTTATAAGGTTTGGATCAATACCAGTAAGGATAAGATCATCAACATAAAAAACAAGAATGATAAGAGACTTTCCCACTTTCTTGGTGTAGACAGTATTGTTATAATGACACCTAGAAAAGCCAGTTTCTAAAAGAAAGTTATCCATTTTGGCATACCAAGCTCGAGGGTATTGCTTGAGACCATAAAGGGATTTCTTAAGCTAACATACAAGGCTGGAGTCTGTTTGTATAAAGCTAGTAGGTTGTTCCATATAGATTTCTTCATGCAAGTCCCCATGCAAGAAGGCAGATTTAACATCCATCTGATGGACTTCCCATTTGAAAGAGGCAGCAAGAGAGAGGACAAGGCAGATAGATTTCATTTTGGCAACAGGGGAGAAGTTTTCAGTATAGTCAATGCCTTCTACTTGTGAAAAACCCTTAGCAACAAGACGAGATTTATGTTTATCAACTTTTCCATCTGGTCCATACTTGGTTATATAAACCCATTTGCATCTAACAAGTTTTCATCCCTTTGGTAGAGGAACAAGATCCCATGTATCATTTGCATATAATGAACGATATTCTTCATTCATAGTTGTGTCCCAATCTAGATGGCATGAAGCTTCTGCAAAGGTGTCTATTTAGTCAATTTAGTATGTCCTAAATTGCTACATTAATTATCGACCGGGAGTCGTAAACTGACGAAGTGTGGCACACTATATGTGCAAGACAACCTCTTTCTTACTTTTTATTGTTTTCAGTTTTTTTTTTTTTGGGTTTTACCTTTGTTTATCTCCTAATGTGAATGGAAATCCTATTCCTAAATTTTAATAATACTTCAGAAGGTAAGTATGGATATAGATTTTAATGCAATTATGTCCTTTATTCTGATTTCCAGAGCTTAACACTTCAGAGGATCTCAAAACGTACTAGTAATGAAACTGTCATTTAAACAAGAATGGAAATGTACTGCTAGTAAAATAAAATAAATGATGAACTACTGATCATGAAATCACTACTTCTGCTGCTCATCTAAATACCGAAAAAAAAAGCTACTGCACTCAAACAAGTCAGAAACTACAAACTAATAAAAGTAAAATCAATTCACTTTGTTCATTGTCTGATAGCTCTCCATTTAGTCTAAGCTATGGCTTTAGGAGATAACATCAATGATATGAGGAAATTGATATCTAATTGCAGGAAAATAAAGCTAAAATCAAATCACATCATTCATAGTCCGATAGCTTGCCATGTAGTCTAAGCTATGGCTTTAGGAGACAACGTCAATGATATGAGCAGTTTGATATCTAATTGCAGAAAAGTAAAACTAAAATCAAATCACATCATTCATAGTCCGATAGCTCGCAAAGTAGTCTAAGCTATGGCTTTAGGAGATAACGTCAATGATATGAGCAACTTGATATCTAAACTAGCTAACAAAGCAAGTGAATAAGACTGAAATTAAAGCATAACTGGAATTAAAAAAAAAACTAAGAAAAGCAAAGTCAGCAGAAAGGTTAATCTCATGTCACTAGTTATTGCAAAAATTATATGGAAATGCTCGAGCCTACTCTATCCTGAAATACACACACTGATTAGTGTTAGCAACAATATGCAGAGCTTGAAAAATCATGTACAGGAATGAAATGTTAATACTATAGCAAATGAAATATACACAGGTGGATAACTATGAAATATGTGCAATGGAATTAAAGAAACAATGCATAAAAACTTTACAGCGATAAGGAAAACGAAACCTCAGCGTGCAGGGGCCCTCAGCACAACCTTGGTCAACAGGCTATCAGTAAAGAATTATGCTCACGCAGTCATATAGAAATAGATTCTTCTTTATAATTCAAAACAGAGGAAGAATCCTCTCATTACCACAGTGGAACTAGTGTCACGGCACAATAAAATTTAACAACAAAATTACATTAACAAAGACTAACTCTATGCGTTTGGAAACACGTTATTTAGAACAAAAACTTCATAATTGTTTTCCTATGAAACTACTTCAACTGAGGACACGTAAAAGGACAGCGTCCAAAGTTAGCATATTGGTTGCCGAGATTATTCAATCTATCAAAAGTGGTTGTTGGATTCACATCGTGGGGCAGTCTACAGTTGTCAAAATGACCCCAGGGATCTAGGAATGGCCACGAATCCTTCACGTGTTTGAAAACAGAGTCCTGTTGCCATAGGACTCCTTCGTTTAACCACCGTTGACCACGGATTTCCTTAATGAATCCGGTTGAACCAATAGGACCTGATCCATGTCTAGGTCATTCCTGATCTGCCCACGTGTCTTGTTTTTCCTGATGACACCTGCAAGCTGGAGTTTAACAAAAACAACTGTGGAAAGTGGCTGCATTCCGCAGCTAATGAGAAAAATGTAAGTTCAAACATCAAACACAAAAACATAGTTAGAAAACCACTTAAATGCCCTTTTAGATTCAATATGCAATGATCTTTGATAGCTTATGGAGTACTGGTGAGGGGAAAAAGTCTAGGAAAATGTGTAGGAGAGGTGTAATTTCAAAGCTCAACATACCCCCACTGTGAAGGTGTTGCATGTCCCTATGCAACCAAAACTTTGATCATCCTCCTTTCAGTTCATGTGTTCTGAGACTTCTACCAATACATCCAGCCTTCTTTTATTCTTTCTTGGGATCACTGTCATCCTCGGCTTCCTCATTAGGCACTTGAATTTGAGGTTGATGAGAGCCCTGCTCAACCTCCTGTTCTTTTTCTTTAATTTTCTATTTTTCTTCTGCCATAACCCAAGATGCAACATGGTGTTGTCGTGAATAATCTTATCTAACCTACCTTGTTCTTTCAATGTTTCATTTTCTCTTTTAATGTGTCTATTTAGGACCTCCAGCTCAAAAAATTCATGTTTTAGCGATTGGATTTGAGCTTGTTGGGTTGTATTAGGCTGGGCAGATGAAGTGCCTTGCTCTATGGTGGTTTTCTCCAACGTCTCAATGTAATCATACATTTCTTGCTGGGTTGGATCTATCTCAGGTGTTGTCTTCCTTGGGTTGTGCCCAAAATCTGGTTGAGAAGGACAGATCTCAAAATCTGGCCGAGAAGGAATATTTTCAAAATATGGTTGAGGAATAGGAGTATGGTGTGGGCCACGGCCAAGAGGGATTGCTGAAGATTGTTTCGGTGTTTCCCCTCCTAAATCAATGAAGAGGGGCCCTTTAGTTTGTACTTTCCTCAATTTTCCTTTAAGTCTGGAGCTACTCCTTAAATTTTGTGAACTGGTGTCTTCTTTCTCCACACTTTGTTTTTCTTTCCCTTTTCTCTTTGTTGTAGCGGACTGTTCCTGAAGGTAAACTAGTCTTTCAGATAGTATTTTGTGGTCCTCTTCTGAGGAAGGTTCTGGGGTTTGATAGAGAGCCTGAATATTTCTTTTCCCTTTTGATTTTCTTGGCTTCTTACCCTCAGTTCTTTCCTTCCTACTTTCAGACAGTTTTTCTCCCCTACTAGTTTCTTTAACTATGTTATTAGGAGTGTCCTGAATTCTAACACTTGTTTTCTTCCTCCTGCTTTTCCTTGATGAGCTGCTTTCAGATGTTTCAGGTGGATCTTGAAAGAAGTTTCTAACCAAAACGTGCTCCCAGGTGTCCTTCTTTTCCTTCAATTGTTTTTCAATAAAAATTTTCACAAGGCCGTGATGGTACAGGTGGGGTTCTACGTCCCCCAGATTTTTCTGGATAGTTATGGACATCTTTTTCAGTCTATTTAACAAAAAGTAAGGCAAATTAATAGTTTGGTTTTCTAGAAAATTCATTAGCAACCAAGTGTGGTACATATACATTGATCTGAATCGTCCCTCACATGTAATAAATTTCTGGATTATCAATAATAGACTGGCCCACTTTTCCTTTAAAGCAAAGATAAGGATTCCACGTTTGAAAGTAGTTAAATTCATACCTAGATTGCGTAGGATAACCCTCCATGCTCTCTCGTCAAAGCTTTTATTTTTGAACCATCGTTCTCCCTCCTGTGGGAGTTCCATTGCGGCTGCTATGGATGCCTCTGTGACTAAGAATTTAAGGTCTCCAACCTTAGCTTCCACACCATCAAAAGATCTCGCAAAAGTCTTCGTAACTTCTTTGTTGTAGCCTCTGAATTTCTGAATGAATTGTAGCCACCGTGCCTTCCTTAGCATGCTTTTCAATTGCGGATACCCTTCCATAAATTTGGGCCCTTCCAGTTCTTCTCTTAACAGAGGACCCATTCCTTCCCCTGCTTTAAAATACGTCTGCTTCAGTGATAGATTGACGGAGGTGAGACGGTTGTGCTTGCAGGGGATGTAGAAGGACTGTGGAGAAAAACCAGTAGTCGTAAATGGAGGAACAGAGGATAGGTAGCGAGAATGAGTTCACAGAACAAAGGCTTATGTGAGCAGACTAGAAATATAAATGCAACTTCGATGGGGTAGTATGGAAATAGAGTGAGCCCGGTAGAGTTTTGAACTAGACGACTGCAGAATAGACGTTAACATGCTCACAAAATCGCTGCGGAATTTGTGTGGTAGGAAAGAGCCGTGACCAAATCGATCGCATCCTCATAATTACCCGGTTTAACAGATGGAGTGTCAAGGTACGATTAAACACCAGTTAAGTTCGGAGATGGATCATGAGGTCGTTAAAAATTAATGCAAGGTTCGTGGTGGAATTATGTAAAGGTCATGGAGCAGTTATGGAAGCTATCAAGGTGAATCATTACATATAATGGAGCCGGTGGTTTAATAACTATGTAAAATGTGCTTTAAAATACTATTTGAAATGAACTTCGCTCATACCTTGGAACTTACCACTTCCGTCCACTGACCTTTTATTGGATGCTTACTGATGATGCTTCTAGGTGCTTTATATCTTCAGAATATCTTCCTTTTCCATACCTGCATTTGTTTTTCATTATCATTTAACTAACATTTGAATATCAGTGTTGAATAACAGAGTGATGTCTGCAGAATTAGCTTTTAGCTGCGGAAAATGGGTTCGGTTGCGGAAATTGACACAGTGATCATATTACTGAATGGAGATGGATAAATGATGACTGAGTGAATGAAAACTGTTCATGAGAGGGTTTTTGTTGGCGGAATTAAATGAAATGAATTGAAGTGAAATGAAGTGGAGTGAAATGTAGTGGAGTGAAATGAAGTAAAGTGAAATGTCATGAAACTATGAATACAATGAGAAATTTTTTTATTTTTTTTTTGAAAATATAGGGCATCAGGAGTTTCTGATTTTCACCCTGTATTTTCTGTATAAGACTGCCAATCAGTGATTGGTTTTTAGGCTTATACACTTCTTTTTTTTGTTAAAAACAGAAAAGAACAAAGGCTAGGCTGGTGGAGAAGAAGGATTCTTCTTTACCAACCTTATTGCAGAATTATCTTGAAAGATTTTAACAAATTCCTCTTTTGAGAGTAGCTTATGATAGATATTTAATCTGTGGCCATTCAAAATAAGAGGAGTTTGATGTTCATCAATGATTTTGATTCTTACCACTCCATTGCTAAAGATTTTGTCAATCTCATATGGCCCAAGCCAATGAGTCTGAAATTTTCCTTTAAAATCTTTAAACTTGGAATCAAATAGCAATGCCCAATCTCCTTCTTGAAACTTTTTCTCCTTGATGTATTTGTCATGCCACTTAGCTCTTTGATATTGAACTAGGTCAGTTCTTAAGATTGCTTCTTGTCTGATCTCATCTAGCTCATTTAACTGCTCCATTCTATGCTTTTGGGCTTCTGAGAGATCCATTCCCAACTGAACTACCATCTTGAAAGTTTTGACTTGGAACTCAATGGGGAGTAGGACTTCTTTCCCATAAACAAGTTCATAGGGAGAATGTCTTGTTGTATTTCTCCATGTAGTTCTGTAGGCCCACAAGGTTTCAGGAAGCCTTTTTTCCCAATCTCTTCTGTGTAGATGAACAGTCTTGGTAATGATGCCTTCAATAACTTTATTTGTAGACTCCACTTGACCATTTGCTTATGAATGGTAAGGAGTAGATTTTCTGTGCTTGACTTTGTATTTTTCCATCAGCTTCTCCACCAGGTTGGATGTGAATTGACCTCCCTGATCTGTCACAATTTCTCTTGGAACACTAAAGCGAGTAAAAATATCCTCATAAAGAAAACTAACAACTAAATGCTCAGTAGCAGAAAATAATGCTTTGGCTTCTACCCATTTAGTGACATAATCAGTACATACCAATATATACTTTCTTTGTTTAGATGGTGGGTTAATAGGTCCAATGAAATCTAAAGCCCATTTTTCAAAGGGTTCGATGAGTACCTGTGGCTGCAATGGCATTTCATTTGAAAGGGTAGGTTTCCCTACTCTTTGGCAGCTGTCACACCTTTTGACATATTGTTTTGCATCTTTGAAAAAGGATGGCCAATAATATCCTAAAGAGAGGATTTTATAGGTTGTCCTTTTGTCAGCAAAGTGTCCGCTGCATGGTTCATCATGACATGCTTTGAGGATATCAGGCATTTCATCTTCCCTAACACATCTTCTGGTCACAAGATCTGTCCCTATTTTAAACAATTCGATGAATATTTTGAACTCTCCTGAATAATATTTCTTCTTTCTCCAGGAAATAAAATACCAAGGGGTCTTAGTAGTTACTGCAAATAAATATTCATCAGGAAACTTGTCCTCTACAGGAGAATCTACTTTAGTATTCTGAATCCTAGACAAGAAATCAGCTATTGTATTTTGTTTCCTTGGTCTATCCAACACAATAATATTGAATTCTTGTAAAAGTAGGAGCCACCTTGTAACTCTTCCATTAGTAATAGGTTTATTCATTAGATATCTAATTGTAGAATGATTAGTATGAATAAAAGTTTCATAGCGTGTTATATAATGTCTGAACTTATTGATTGCATGAACAACAGCTAAGAACTCTTTTTCAGTCACAGTATAGTTCAACTTCGTGGGAGTTAAATTTTTACTGGTATAGTAAATGGCATAAGGAACTAAATCTTTTTGACCCAACACAGCTCCTAACGTTGTATCTGAAGCATATGTAGAAATATGGAAAGGAAGTTTCCAATTTGGTCCTCTCAAGATAGGCGCTTCAGATATTCTTGTTTTCAAAGTTTCAAATGATGATTGGCAATCATGATCCCATTTGAATTCACAGTCTTTTGTAAGCAGTTTGAAGAGTGGAGATGATGTTTTAGTGAAGTTTTCTATAAATCTTCTATAGTATCCAGTAAATCCCAGAAAAATTCTAACATCTTTTTGACAATTTAGAATAGGCAACTTGGAGATGAATTCGACTTTTGATTTATCAACTTTAATCCCATCCCCTGAAATATGATGTCCTAAAACAATAACTTCAGTAAGCATCATAAAGCATTTTTCATGGCTTAATGAAAGGTTTGTTTCTTTACATCTTATAAGGACTTTTTCCAAATTTTCTAATGCCTCTTCAAACGAGTCACCATAAACTATAAAATCATCCATATAAACCTCTACACAATCATGGATTAGATCAGAAAAAATTCCTAGTACTGCTCTTTGGAATGTTGCAGGTGCATTACATAATCCAAAAGGAATCACTCGATAAGAAAAAGTTCCCCATGGATAGGTAAATGTGGTCTTATCCTAATCTTTAGGTGCTACCTGAATTTGATTATAACCACTAAAACCATCTAGAAATGAAAAGTACTTTTTGCCTGCTAATGTATCTAATACTTGATCGATAAAGGGTAAGGGAAAGTGATCCTTCAAAGTTTCTTTATTCAATTCCCTGTAGTCAATGCATACCCTCCATTTACCATTTCTTTTAGGTACTATAACCAAAGGAGAAACCCATTGGCTATCTGAAATTGGATAAATAAAGTTTACATTGAGTAATTTTTGGAGCTCTTCTTTCACTATCTCCCTAAGATTTGGATTCATCCTTCTCTGAGGTTGTCTGATTGGTCTACTGTTTTCCTCGATATAGATATGATGGATGCAAGTCTTAGGGTCAATACCTTTCATATCAGTATACTCCCATGCAAATGCAATAGAATGTTTTTCCAAGATTTTGGTTAGCTCTTCCTGCTGTGACTTTTCCAAATTTTTATTGATATTCAATGTTTTATCTGGAAAAATCTCAATGGTAGAACTACCGAACTCTTCCATAGAGTAAAGAGACATTTGTCTTGATGATAAATACTCAATATCAGAATCTAACTAAAATTGTGTGTGGTCATATTCTGAAGATGTTTCAAAATTTTCTAATGTGTTTAGAATTTGACTATTTTCACTAATTTCAGAAATGGTAAAGACAGGTTGTATATTGTCCTCATCATTGACCCATTCATTGTCTTCTACTTCTGTAATTTCTTTTGCTGAAGGATACAGATTGAATTTCTTTGTCGAACTACCATCAGAAATGTACATATCTCCACATCTACAACTAATGAAAGCATCTGCTATGGCTAGCCAAGGTCTTCCTAAGATAAGTTGGTGCCCTCCTAAATTACTCTTGGGAGTCAAAACCATGAAATCTACTAGATATTCCCAAGAATCTAAGGAGACTGAAATATCTTCTAATACACCATCTGGTTTGATTATTGATCTATTTGCAAGTTGCAGTAAGGTGGGTGTAAAAAGAATATTAGGAAGTTTAAGCTGTTACATAGTCTTTCTACTCATAATGTTGATAGCAGGCCCTAATTCAATCAAAGTATTTGGAATTTCTATCCCATTTATATGTGTCTTGACAATTGGACTACCTGGATCTACATATTTCTGCATGGTAATTTTTCCCATCATGATATCTGCAATTTTTCCTACCAGGTGGATTCTTCTTGTATCTCTTGGTTTCCTTCCTGGTCTTTTGAGACTCAACTCCTTTATTGTTTTTGCTAGAATAGGAATCTCTTTAATGGCTTGTAGTAAGGGAATCTTGATACAGACATTCTTTAATTCATCTAGAAAATCATAGTCAGGCAACAAGATTTGTTTTTCCACCCCTTTGTCAATTTGTAATCTTTCAGGGAAAGGAGGTGTGGATGAAGATGCAGGTTGCTCAACTATAGGAGTTATGGGGGTTGACTCTTTTTCTTTTTCTTTTTGAATGATTGGGTTTTGAAGAGATGCTTCCTCAGAACCTTTATTGGCTTTAAGAGAATCCTCCTCAGAGGTATCTTGCTCTTGAACATCTATAGAATATTTTTCTAAAACTCTACCAGACCTGAGTTGCACATCATTAAGAGGAACAATCATATAGGTAGGAAATTGTTGTCCTTCTACCATGTAAGCATTCTGAGGATTTTTGTTGTTGGGATTTGGTAATGGTTGGGCTAGTAGTTGATTTGTCTTTTGTTGAAATGGAAGCAAGAGTTGAGGATTTGGATTTTGTTGAAAAGGTTGTTGTTGTGGGAATGGTAATGAAAGTTGTGGGTTTTGATTTTGAAGTTGTGGATTTTGTTGATTTTGAAAAGATGGAGGATATTGATAAAATTGAGCAAATCTCCCATAAGGATTTTGCATCCCTTGTGCCCATGATTGGTATGAATTTTGAGATTGGGACCAAGGTTGTTGCCAAGAATTCCAATTTGGTGGGAGCTGAAAGTTCATAGGATTGTTAAATCCTTGATTTTGTGGCCCCTGCCATGGTCTTCTTGAAACAAAACAAAGAGACTCTATTGAATTTGTATCTTCCTGAAAGACAACTTTGAGCCCAGGAATTGAAGGACAATCCTTGGTCTCATGGCTTTATGAGCAAATCACACATGTTTCTACAACTTTTGCATCCAAGGGGCATTCCCTTAAAGCATGTTTCTTTCTAAATTTTGGACAAAAGATGGCAAAGGCTTCAACTTATGTTTTCTGCTTGTTTTGAAGTTTAAGGGTGTCTAGTTGTTCACTAAGGTTCCCTAAAATATTAGTTTTGAACTCATCAAACATATTGCCAATCTCTGCCCTACTTACTGAACCAGTTGCAGATTGGTTTGCTCTAATAAGAGAAGGATCACTAGGCCCTTTTCCAATTTTAGATTTTCCCCTTGAGAGATGGACACATAGTTCTGCTATGTCATGGAGTGGAAGTTGAGAAATATCTCCCTTCCCCATCATGTTTAAAATATCTATCCATTCATCTCTAATGGCTTTCAATAGAAGGGCTTTCAAGGTTTCCTCATCTAAATTACTCATTTTTCTCTCTTTAAGTTTTATTGAAATCTTTCGAGTAAATCCTCCAAGTTTTCATCTTCTTTTTGCATCATCTTGAATACCTCATCCTTATGATTGGTGGGCATACAATAATCCAGGTATCTATCCAAAAATGTTTGTTTCATATCATTCCAAGTCCTAATAGACTGAGTGACTAATCCCATGAACCATTTCAAAGCAGCTCCTTTCAATGTTGAAGGAAACAATTTGATTTTTTGAGAGTCTTCCATATAGTCATAGGTTCGGCACAAGACTTCAAACTCAAATAGAAATGTTTCAGGATCCTCACTTCGCAACCCATAAAAGTTTGGGAGGACAGATGGTGAAATGTTTTTCATTGTTGTATGGGTTTCCTCATCGGCTATAGGGAATCCAAATGAGTTATCTCCATCCCTATTTCCCCCATTGTTACCTCTACCTCCTCCATTGTTTCCTCTTCCTCTACCTCGACCCCCTCCTCCAAATCCATTTACTACTTCCTTTGTCATGATAGTTTCCTTAGAGTTCTCAGAGTCCTCTGGTTCTTCTATTAATGGAAAACGAGGAAGAGTTTCTCTCTCCTCTTCTTTAGGTGTTTCTACTTCTTTGATTACAATATGTTCCCCTGTAGAAGTGAAGAAAGGTTCTTCTCCTAGGTCAGATTTAATGGATAGTGTGGGAGAGTCTCCTAATTCGGCTACTGCCCCTTGAATTCCAGGAATCCTAAGGTTGGGAGTGTGAGTCGGAGATGATGGAGGTGTATCTTGTCTATGCCTTGAAGTAGCTGGAGTTGTGAAAATCGAACTTTTGGCCCTAGCTATAAACCTTCCCCTAGAATCTCTTGCTCTATGCATGTCATTTTTTATTTTTATTTTTTCAAGTCGGGCTAATAATTCTCTTTCTGATCTTCCAGGTCACTCTAGGTGCAAGAAGAGAGCATAATCAAGAAATTATTGAACTAATAACTCTTTTTTCTGATCCTCCAGATCACACTAGGTGCAAGAGGAGAGCATACTTCAAGAAGTTATCAATTTTCCCCTTTTTTTTCTTTTTTTTTTTTATGTAAGAGATCAGCTACCTAGTTACACTTCCCCGGAAACGATGCCAAAATGTTTAGTCAATTTAGTATGTCCTAAATTGCTACATTAATTATCGACCGGGAGTCATAAACTGATGAAGTGTGGCACACTATATGTGCAAGACAACCTCTTTCTTACTTTTTATTGTTTTCAATTTTTTTGTTTTGTTTTGGGGGTTTTACCTTCGTTTATCTCCTAATGTGAATGGAAATCCTATTCCTAAATTTTAAGAATACTTCAGAAGGTAAGTATGGATATAGATTTTAAGGCAATTATGTCCTTTATGTTGATTTCCAGAGCTTAACACTTCAGAGGATCTCAAAACATACTAATAATGAAACTGTCATTTAAACAAGAATGGAAATGTACTGCTAGTAAAATCAAATAAATGATGAACTACTGATCATGAAATCACTACTTCTGCTGCTCATCTAAATACAAAAAAAAAAGCTACTGCACTCAAACAAGTCAGAAACTGCAAACTAATAAAAGTAAAATCAATTCACTTCATTCATAGTCCGATAGCTCGCCATGTAGTCTAAGCTATGGCTTTAGGAGATAACGTCAATGATATGAGGAAATTGATATCTAATTGCAGGAAAATAAAGCTAAAATCAAATCACATCATTCATAGTTTGATAGCTCCCCATGTAGTCTAAGCTATGGCTTTAGGAGATAACATCAATGATATGAGCAGTTTGATATCTAATTGCAGAAAAGTAAAACTAAAATCAAATCACATCATTCATAGTCCGATAGCTCGCCAAGTAATCTAAGCTATGGTTTTAGGAGATAACGTCAATGATATGAGCAATCTGATATATAAACTAGCTAACAAAGCAAATGAATAAGACTGAAATCAAAGCATAAAAAAAAAAAAAAAAAAAAAAAAAACAAAACAAAACAAAACAAAACAAAACAAAAAAACAAAACAAAACAAAAAACAAAAAAACAAACAAAAAAACAAACAAACGAACAAAACAAAACAAAAACAAAAACAAAAAACAAAAAAACAAAAAAAAAAAAACAAAACAAAACAAAACAAAACAAACAAACAAACAAACAAACAAACAAACAAAAAAACAAACAAACAAACAAACAAAAAAACAAACAAACAAACAAAAAACAAAAAACAAAAAACAAAAAAAACAAAAAAACAAAAAAAACAAAAAAAAAAAAAACAAAAACTAAGAAAAGCAAAGTCAGCAGAAAGGTTAATCTCATGTCACTAGTTATTGCAAAAATTGTATGGAAATGCCCGGGCCTACTCTATCCTGAAATACACACACTGATCAGTGTTAACAACAATATACAAAGCTTGAAAAATCATGTACATGAATGAAATGTTAATACTATAGCAAATGAAATATACACAGGTGGATAACTATGAAATATGTGCAATGGAATTAAAGAAACAATGCATAAAAACTTTACAACGATAAGGAAAATGAAACCTTAGCGTGCAGGGGCCCTCTGCACGGCCTTGGTCAACAGGATATTAGTCAAGAATTATGCTCACGCAGTCATATAGAAATAGAGTCTTCTTTATAATTCAAAACAAAGGAAGAATCCTCTCATTACAACAGTGGAACTAGTGTCACAGCACAGTAAACTTTAACAACAAAATTACATTAACAAAGACTAACTCTATGCATTTGGAAACACGTTATTTATAACAAAAACTTCATAACTGTTTTCCTATGAAACTACTTCAACCGAGGACACATAAAAGGACAGCGTCCGTAAACTTAGCATACTGGTTGCCGAGATTATTCAATCTATCAAAAGTGGTTGTTGGATTCGCATCGTGGGGTAGTCTACAGCTGTCAACATGACCCCAGGGATCTAGGAATGGCCACGAATCCTTCACGTGTTTGAAAATAGAGTCCTGTTGCCATAGGACTCCTTCTTTTAACCACCATTGACCACGGCTTTCCTTAATGAATCTGGTTGAACCAATAGGATCTGATCCATGTCCAGGTCATTCCTGATCTGCCCACATGTCCTGTTTTGCCTGATGACACCTGCAACCTGGAGTTTAACAAAAACAGCTACGGAAAGTTGAATTAGCTGCGGAAAGTGGCTGCATTCCGTAGTTAATGAGAAAAATCTAAGTCAAACAACAAACACAAAAACATAGTTAGAAAACCACTTAAATGCTTTTTTAGAATCAATATGCAATGATCTTTGATAGCTTATGGAGTACTGGTGAGGGGAAAAAGTCTAGGAAAATGTGTCGGAGAGGTGTAATTTCAAAGCTCAATAGTGTCAAGATCATAATTAGCTGAATCTTGAGCTAGTAATGAAGAGGCTCTATCGAACTGAGAACGTGTACGTCGTTGATCTGTAGGATCACCGGCAAGAGCACTTGCTGCATCCCAAGTTGCATAGACCCATTTTGGAAGCTGAGGAGCTGAAGGAGGATCCTGAGAAGGTGGGTGAGGATTGTCATCCTCACTGTCATCATCTGAAGAAGAAATATTTTCAGAAGTAGAAGGGATGGAGAGTGCTTTAATTGATGGTTTCAGTAAGGAAGGCAAGTTGGAGGAGGCTAGGAAGCTTTTTTATGAAATGCCCAACAGAGACATATGCCCAAATGCTGTCACATACAATGCACCGATTGATGGTTTCTATAAGGATGGAAAATTGGAGGATGTTATGGAACTCTTCTATGAAATGCGCAACATAGATATATGTCAAGATGTTGTCACATACAGTGCACTTATTGACGGTTTTTGTAAAGGAGGCAAATTTGAGGATGCTGTGGAACTCTTCTATAAAATGCGCAACATTGGTATATGCCCAGATGTTGTCACATATACTGCAGTTATTGATGGTTTTTGTAAAGGAGGCAAATTGGAGGATGCTATGGAACTCTTCTATGAAATGCGCAACAGAAACACAAGTCCAAATGTTGTCACATATAGTGCGCTTATTGATGGTTTCTGTAAAACAAGCAAGTTGGAGGAAGCTAGAAAGCTCTTCTATGAAATGCTCAACAGAAACATATACCCCAATGCTCTTATATACAATGCGCTTATTGATGGTTTCTGCAAGGGAAGTAAGTTGGAGGAAGCTAAGAAGTTTTTTTATGAAATGCCTAACAGAAACATATGCCCTGATGCTGTCACATACAATGTTCTCATTGATGGTCTCTGTAAGGGAGGCAAGTTGGAGGATGTTGTGGAACTCTTCTATGAAATGCTCAACGGAAACATATACCCCAATGCTCTTACATACAATGCGCTTATTGATGGTTTCTACAAGGTGTTAGAGTCGGTCTAGTAGCCCTCCACCAGAGATCAAAGCTCTTTGCATTTCATGATTAGGTGTCCCATCAGTGTGATCATGTTGCGTTCCGTTAGGCATGCCATAATCCCAGTGGAGGGAGTTCGTGTCTTTTATTCCCCTCCTGTTTGGCACTGCTGGTTCAGGTTTGTTTAAGTAAATAAAATCTTCAAAGGGTCATTCATCTTGCTTTAAGATTCGAGGTCTTAGGTCTAGGGTTGAGTCAATTTTTGTCTTGAGAGGTCATAAAGGACCAGCAGGCCAGAGGGATGTCCTTCATTAAACATTATTTCAAAAAATTCTCATCATTGTACAGCTAAATTTTCACCTTGTTCTCAAAAACTCTGTTTTTGAAAACAAAGGTCATTATCTCATTTTTGTAAAAATTGTAAAAATTTCAAATTCTTCAAATGTTGAAGCGCAGCCTTGGTCTCCTTTGCCAAAGCATCCTAGAAGCTATCCCTGCAAGATTTTTCAGAAGAAATCATCATTTCAACCAATTTTTCAAAGAAAAGAAACCAAAAGTCAGAGCTAATTAATTCAAAGAAAGTGTCAACACTCAAACATTATAAAGTGGGTTTTGGGCAAATAAAAATCTAAAGGAAGCCTATAAAGGCACATCACTCTTCATTAGCAACTCATTTGCCTCTCACAAGCTAAGTGAATCCTTGCAAAGGCAATTTTATGAGTCAGAGAGCAAATTGGGCAGTTTCAGGGATGCGCTACGCGTCAGGGACGCGCTACCCATCAGGCTGCCTTTCTCAATGTTATTTTGCATGTGCGCTACGCGTCGGAGGCGCGCTACGTGTTGGGCGAGGCGCGCTACGCGTTGGGTTTTCTGCTCAACAAACTTCCAGCAAGCTATCAAATCGACTTTTCTCTCAAGCAAATTGCAGGTAGGCCTCTCCTCCATGGCTAGATTTGGTTTTGTAAGATGAATGAGAAATTTAATATGTTTAAATGCCATGGAAATGAAAAGTCAAAACCCTACTTTGATGTGGAAGATTTAAAGCCTTCATGGTGCTAGGGTTTCAAATTTCCTTTGCTGTCCAAGGTTGCCCATTTGTAATCCCTCTTTTCCCTTATTTCCATCAACATTCTCCTTCAAAGTTTCCCATAAAATTTCATACTCCAAAATCCCTAAAACTCACTACATTCCCAAACCCCATTTCCACCTTAAAGTCCCACAATATTATGATTTCCCATGTTCTTTTTTTTCCCTAAATTCCTTATTTTGTTTATTCTCCCTAATTCCCTCATGTTCCCCTTCCCCTAACAATCCCCTTGTATTTATGTCCCCTTGGTGACAGCGTTTGAAAGGGTCAAACAACAGTTAATTGAGTGCAAAGTCAGCATTACATTTCAGCCATCTTGCCTTCAAAACCATGTCAGAAACTGAATCAGATTATCAGCAGAGTTATGATAGTGAATCAACACCGGAGGTAGAAGTGCCAAGGAGGCATCACAAGGGTGGAAAGGGTGGTCGGCATGTCAGGGAGGAGCCCACTTCTTTGGCTCATTTGCAAGCTTGTCCACTTGCAATGACATGTTTTCAGTATCAATCATGCCTTGGATATTGTGAGCGAATCTCACAAATTCAACATCACAGAGAACTAGTTCGCTTGTTTGTCCTACATTTGCACAATGGTCATGTGAACCTTGCAAGAGTGGATTTCACTCTATCACCTGAAATTTTTGCTCAAGCCACCGGGATACCAAATGTTGGGGAAGAGTGGACCAAGCGCAAGCAGCTAGACAGATTTCATTATCAACCATACATCAAACCCGGATGCATGAGACACCTCACTTCTGTTTTTCCTTTCAGATTCCTAAGGGATGAGTATGCACCCTTGATGAGGCTCATTATGCGCTATTTCACTTGTGAGGGCAGATTTTCACGTTTATATTAGTACCATATCTTTTTTTTTATGCATTTCACACGGGTACGAATGATGAACATTCCATTTTTCATGTGCCGAAATAAAGAGAAGATGGTGCCCGTAGTGCAAAGGAAGAACCTCGCACAGCAACACAAAAGTATATATCATTATGCACTGATCGAGATCATAGTGATGCATCAGTTGGCACAGTAGGGTATTGCTTGGGAGGATTTCATTTCTCGCGATTTCTTCATGGTGCCACAGCCACCTCCCGAGATTTTCCATGATGAGGGAGGGCCTTCACATCAGTTTGACATTCCTGAGCCCGAGCATGTCAGCGCTCCTCCATATGTTACATATCAGAGAGGCCACAGGGTCTTATTTGCATCTGCACGGCGAGTATTATCTCCACACCAGGTGGAAGGGGTCTCGCCTTCTTCATCAACACAGCGAGTGTTATCTCCACATCAGGTGGAAGGGGCCTCGCTTTCGACAGCAACACAGGTACAGGAGAGAGGAAAGCAACCCATGATTGATGAGGGGCCATCAGGAGATCCGGACATAGACATCATTGACCTTGACATCAGTTCTCCTAGCTTGGAGCTAAAGGAGATCATTCAGCAACTAAAGGCTGAAAATCACTTGTTACAGCACAGGTTGGAAGTGGCAAATTGGATAATCACATACTTAGAGCAGTGCAACAAGCAGTTAGAGGATGAACACACTTTTGATGAGTTGCGGAGGATCCGAGAAGACCGGAACTTGGCTCGTAAGAGACCAGGTGCTTTGACACCTATTGAGCAAGGGTCTATGCTCATTCGGGTGAACACTCATTTAGAGAAGTTGATAGCCAAGGAAAATAGGGACAAAGATATGCTTCGCCACATGAAAAATCACTATTGGGCCCGCATGCATGTGTGCAAAGCGAAAATGAAGGTACTCAAAGCACGCTCAGCCAAAGCACTAAAAAGGAGAAAAAGGCACGATCCACTTCAGATTTTGGCTGAAGCTACCTTGAAGGAGCATGGTGCTCAATGATACACCTCCAGCTCAAAATTCAGGAAATTTGGAGCAATTTTGGTCAATTTTGAATTTTTTTTGCCAAAAACAGGTTTTTGCCCTCAACGGGTAGCGCGCCGCGCGCTACCCTTAAGTTGGGGAGGTCCATTTCACTAAAACTCAACATTTTTGGATTTTTCATGACAAATTACACTTTCTCAGCCACTGCCAAGAAATTTCATTGAGATTTGGGCCGTCAAAAGGTCAAAAAACAAGCAAAAAATGACCTTCTGCCACTTTTTGGACACACAGGAAGCAGTCTTCGGAGATTGCATTTTTGGAGGGGAAAATGGCCACCAAATAGATAAATTCCACTTGGGATGGAGGGTAGACATCTAGACCTTTCCAACAAGCCCACTTGTACCTCATTTGGATGCCGGGAAGTGCCCCAAAAGTGGGTTCAAAGGCGAGCTACGCGTTGAGAAATGGCGCGCTACGAATCAAGACATTTTCTCTGTTTTTCACCTTCAGCTCAGGAAAACGCAGCATTTGACCAGTTTTGACTTTTTTGTGGGATTTTTCATCTTCCTTGATGTAATTTCATGTTGACATGACACTTTTTTACCTATTCTAGAAGATTCATTCATAAAATGGCAAAAAATTAATGAATGAATTGGTTTCCTAGCTTATAGAGGCAAGTTGTTTTGATTGCCTAGATTGTAGTGCTTAGTTTAGAATTGGTTGAAACAACTCCTAGGATGATGAGCTCGACCCCTAGAGGCAAGGAAATGTGTTAGCTTGCCTATATTATGTACTTTATTAGTCATTTTCATGGTTGGACTCTTGAGGGATAAGCTTAGACTGTATTACTCTTTGTATCTCTGCAATTTTGGCAAAGGAAGGACCAAGGTTTTGCAGCACTATTTGGGATTCCTGTGGTGATTTGTGTTGATGGTGTGTTTCTCTCATGTACT
Source organism: Pinus tabuliformis (assembly GCA_031772625.1). Lineage (NCBI taxonomy): Eukaryota > Viridiplantae > Streptophyta > Pinopsida > Pinales > Pinaceae > Pinus > Pinus tabuliformis. The sequence goes on along the minus strand of CM062818.1, from coordinate 1,647,135,025 downwards.
TGTAAGTTTGTTATGTGTACCATTTTCCTACTCTTCTCTTCTGCAAATTAATTAAATGAAGTGTTAAGGTAGAATTCATGGTTTCTATGCTCTGCCTTTAAGTTTGCTTAATATCAATGTTTTCATTTGTTTAAGGAGAACTCTCGATGGTTTCTTGCTCTCCTTAGCTCCTCACCGGTCATATCCATCCATTCATTTATTTAAAAGGCATCAAGACAATCTCCTACCTTGCCCCAAAAAGACCTCTGCAAAGACTGTGTCTCATCCTCGCACCCAAAATTGCCGTGCTCAGTTTTCCAACAAAACCCTAAAACTTAAAATCAAACTTTCCCTATCAGTTTACTAGCCTAAAATCAGTGTTCTTTATTGGTCATCTCAGCCCTTTGAAGACCTTTTGCAGAGATAGACCCGGAGAGAGCCCTCTCCTGTCCCCGTAGGGCTAGCTACGAGGCTAAGTGGTTTGATGTTGCCTTGAATTTTGTCTTTTTCAGCCTGAGGCCAAATTCAAGCGCTAACATATTGGCGACCATACTGGGCAATGTTAGAGTCGGTCTAGTAGCCCTCCACCAGAGATCAAAACTCTTTGCATTTCATGATTAGGTATCCCATCAGTGTGATCATGTTGCATTCCGTTAGGCATGCCATAATCCCAGCGGAGCGAGTTTGTGTCTTTTATTCCCCTCCTGTTTGGCACTGCTGGTTCAGGTTTGTTTAAGTAAATAAAATCTTCAAAGGGTCATTCATCTTGCTTTAAGTTTTGAGGTCTTAGGTCTAGGGTTGAGTCAATTTTTGTCTTGAGAGGTCATAAAGGACCAGCAGGCCAGAGGGATGTCCTTCATTAAACATTATTTCAGAAAATTCTCATCATTGTACAGCTAAATTTTCACCTTGTTCTCAAAAACTCTGTTTTTGAAAACAAAGGTCATTATCTCATTTTTGTAAAAATTGTCAAAATTTCAAATTCTTCAAATGTTGAAGCGCAACCTTGGTATCCTTTTCCAAAGCATCCTAGAAGCTATCCCTACAAGAATTTTCAGAAGAAATCATCATTTCAACCAATTTTTCAAAGAAAAGAAACCAAAAGTCAGAGCTAATTAATTCAAAGAAAGTGTCAACACTCAAACATTATAAAGTGGGTTTTGGGCAAATAAAAATCTAAAGGAAGCCTATAAAAGCACATCACTCTTCATTAGCAACTCATTTGCCTCTCACAAGCTAAGTGAATCCTTGTAAAGGCGATTTTATGAGTCGGTGAGCAAATTGGGCAGTTTCAGGGGCGCGCTACGCGTTAGGGAGGGCGCGCTACGCATCAAGCTGCCTTTCTCAGTGTTATTTTGCACGTGCGCTACGCGTTAGAGGCGCGCTACTCATTGGGCGAGGCGCGCTACGCGTTGGATTTTCTGCTCAAAAAACTGCCAGCAAGCTATCAAATCGAATTTTCTCTCAAGAAAATTGCAGGTAGGCCTCTCCTCCATGGCTAGATTTGGTTTTGTAGGATGAATGAGAAATTTAATATGTTTAAATGCCATGGAAATGAAAAGTCAAAACCCTACTTTGATGTGGAAGATTTAAAGCCTTTATGGTGCTAGGGTTTCAAATTTCCTTTGATGTCCAAGGTTGCCCATTTGTAATCCCTCTTTTCCCTTATTTCCATCAACATTCTCCTTCAAAGTTTCCCATAAAATTTCATACTCCAAAATCCCTAAAACTTACTACATTCCCAAACCCCATTTCCACCTTAAAGTCCCACAATATTATGATTTCCCATGTTCTTTTTTTCCCTAAATTCTTTATTTTGTTTATTCTCCCTAATTCCCTCATGTTCCCCTTCCCCTAACAATCCCCTTGTATTTATGTCCCCTTGGTGACAGCATTTGAAAGGTTCAAACAGCAGTTAATTGAGTGCAAAGTCAGCATTACATTTCAGCCATCTTGCCTTCAAAACCATGTCAGAAACCGAATCAGATTATCAGCAGAGTTATGATAGTGAATCAACACCGGAGGTAGAAGTGCCAAGGAGGCATCACAAGGGTGGAAAGGGTGGTCGACATGTCAGGGAGGAGCCCACTTCTTTGGCTCATTTGCAAGCTTGTCCACTTGCAATGACATGTTTTCAGTATCAATCATGCCTTGGATATTGTGAGCGAATCTCACAAATTCAACATCACAGAGAACTAGTTCGCTTGTTTGTACTACATTTGCACAATGGTCATGTGAACCTTGCAGGAGTGGATTTCACTCTATCACCTGAAATTGTTGCTCAAGTCACCAAGATACCAAATGTTGGGGAAGAGTGGACCAAGCGCAAGCAGCTAGACAGATTTCATTATCAACCATACATCAAACCCGGATGCATGAGACACCTCACTTCTGTTTTTCCTTTCAGATTCCTAAGGGATGAGTATGCACCTTTGATGAGGCTCATTATGCGCTATTTCACTTGTGAGGGCAGATTTTCACATTTATATTCGTACCATATCCGTTTGTTGATGCATTTCACCCGGGTACGAATGATGAACATTCCATTTTTCATGTGCCGAAATATAGAGAAGATGGTGCCCGTAGTGCAAAGGAAGAACCCCGCACAGCAACACAAAAGTATATATCATTATGCACTGATCGAGATCATAGTGATGCATCAGTTGGCACAGTAGGGTATTGCTTGGGAGGATTTCATTTCTCGCGATTTCTTCATGGTGCCACAACCACCTCCCGAGATTGTCCATGATGAGGGAGGGCCTTCACATCAGTTTGAAATTCCTGAGCCCGAGCATGTCAGCGCTCCTCCGTATGTTACATATCAGAGAGGCCACGGAGTCTTATTTGCATCTGCACGGCGAGTATTATCTCCACACCAGGTGGAAGGGGTCTCACCTTCTTCATCAGCACAGCGAGTGTTATCTCCACATCAAGTGGAAGGGGCCTTGCTTTCGACAGCAGCACAGGTACAGGAGAGAGGCAAGCAGCCCATGATTGATGAGGGGCCATCAGGAGATCCGGACATAGACATCATTGACCTTGACATCAGTTCTCCTAGCTTGGAGCTAAAGGAGATCATTCAGCAACTAAAGGCTGAAAATCACTTGTTGCAACAGAGGTTGGAAGTGGCAAATTGGATAATCACATACTTAGAGCAGCGCAACAATCAGTTAGAGTATGAACACACTCTTGATGAGTTGCGGAGGATCCGAGAAGACCGGAACTTGGCTCGCAAGAGACCAGGTGATTTGACACCTATTGAGCAAGGGTCTATGCTCATTTGGGTGAATACTCATTTAGAGAAGTTGATAGCCAAGGAAAACAGGGACAAATATATGCTTCGCCACATGAAAAATCACTATTGGGCCCGCATGCATGTGTGCAAAGCGAAAATGAAGGTACTCAAAGCATGCTCAGCCAAAGCACTAAAAAGGAGAAAAAGGCACGATCCACTTCAGATTTTGGCTGAAGCTACCTTGAAGGAGCATGGTGCTCAATGATACACCTCCAGCTCAAAATTCAGGAAATTTGGAGCAATTTTGGTCAATTTTGAATTTTTTTTGCCAAAAACAGGTTTTTGCCCTCAACGGGTAGCGCGCCACGCGCTACCCTTAAGTTGGGGAGGTCCATTTCACGAAAACTCAGCATTTGTGGATTTTTCATGACAAAATACACTTGCTCAGCCACTGCCAAGACATTTCATTGAGATTTGGGCCCTCAAAAGGTCAAAAAACAAGCAAAAAATGACCTTCTGCCACTTTTTGGACACACAGGAAGCAGTCTTGGGAGATTGCATTTTTGGAGAGCAAATGGCAACCAAATTGAGAAATTCCACTTGGTCTGGAGAGTAGACTTCCAGACCTTTCCAAGAAGCCCACTTGTGCCTCATTTGGATGCCGGGAAGTGCCCCAAAAGTGGGCTCAAAGGCGCGCTACGCGTTGAGAAATGGCGTGCTACGCATCAGGACATTTTCTCAATTTTTCACCTTCAGCTTAGGAAAACGCAGCATTTGACCAGTTTTGACTTTTTGGTGGGATTTTTCATCTTCCTTGATGTAATTGATGTAATTTCATGTTGACATGACACTTTTTTACCTATTCTAGAATATTCATTCATAAAATGGCAAAAAATTAATGAATGAATTGGTTTCCTCGCTTATAGAGGCAAGTTGTTTTGATTGCCTAGATTGTAGTGCTCAGTTTAGAATTGGTTGAAACAGCTCCTAGGATGATGAGCTCGACCCCTAGAGGCAAGGAAATGTGTTAGCTTGCCTATATTATGTACTTTCTTAGTCATTTTCATGGTTGGACTCTTGAGGGATAAGCTTAGACTGTATTACTCTTTGTATCTCTACAACTTTGGCAAAGGAAGGACCAGGGTTTTGCAGCACTATTTGGGATTCCTGTGGTGATTTGTGTTGATGGTGTGTTTCTCTCATGTACTTTTAATTTTGTTATGTGTACCATTTTCCTACTCTTCTCTTCTGCAAATTAAGTAAATGAAGTGTTAAGGTAGAATTCATGGTTTCTATGCTCTGCCTTTAAGTTTGCTTAATATCAATGTTTTCTTCTGTTTAAGGAGAACTCTCGATGGTTTCTTTCTCTCCTTAGCTCCTCACCAGTCATATCCATCCATTCATTTATTTCAAAGGCATCAAGACAATCTCCTACCTTGCCACAAAAATACCTCTGCAAAGACTGTGTCTCATCCTCGCACCCAAAATTGTCGTGCTCAGTTTTCCAACAAAACCCTAAAACTTAAAATCAAACTTTTCCTATCAGTTTACTAGCCTAAAATCAGTGTTCTTTATTGGTCATCTCAGCCCTTTGAAGACCTTTTGCAAAGATAGACCCGGAGAGAGCCCTCTCCTGTCCCCGTAGGGCTAGCTACGAGGCTAAGTGGTTTGGTGTTGCCTTGAATTTTGTCTTTTTCAGCCTGAGGCCAAATTCAAGCGCTAACACAAGGTAGGTAAGTTGGAGGAAGCTAAGAAGTTTTTTTTATGAAATGCCTAACAGAAACATATATCCTAATACTGTAGCATACAATGTGCTCATTGATGGTCTCTGTTAGGGAGGAAAGTTGGAGGAGGCTACGAAGCTCTTCCATGAAATGCCCGATAAAAATATAGTTGCATACAATGTGCTCATTGATGGTTTCTGTAAGGGGGGCAAGTTGGAGGAGGCTGCAAAGCTCTTCTATGAAATGCTTGACCGAAACATATGCCTCGATGTTGTCACATACAATGTGCTTATCGATGGTTTCTGCAAGGGAGGTAAGTTGGAGGAAGCTAAGAAGTTTTTTTATGAAATGCCCAACAGAAACATATGCCCTGATGTTTTCACATACAATGTGCTCATTGATGGTCTCTGTAAGGGAGGCAAGTTGGAGGAAGCTATAAAGCTCTTCCGAAATGCCTGATAAAAATATAAGCCTTGATACTATCACATTCAATGTGCTTATGGATGGCTTCTGTAAGGGGGGCAAGTTGGAAGAGGCTGCAAAGCTCTTCTATGAAATGCCTGACCGAAACATATGCCCCCATGCTATCACGTACAATGTGCTTATCGATGCTTTCTGTAAAGGGGACAAGTTGGGGGAAGGTGAGAAGCTCTTTTATGAAATGCTCGGCAGAAACATATGCCATGACATCATCACATATAGTGCGCTTATCGATGGTTTTTGTAAGGGGAGCAAGTTGGAGGAGGTTAAGAATCTCTTCTACGAAATGTTTGACAGAAACATAAACCCCAATGCAGTCACATACACTGTGCTTATCAATGGTTTATGCAAGGAAGGCAAGATGGAGGAGGCTAAGAAGCTAAGAAGAAGGCTTCGAGCCTTGATGATGTTACAAACAGCATATTGATGGGTGGACTTACAGTGTGGATAATTTTAACAAGTCAAAGCTATCTGAAGTGATGAAACATAGCAGTCAAGAAGCAACTTGCAACTGATTATGTGCCCCAAAAAATTTCAATATTCTTCACAATAATAATCTGGAATTGGTTTGATAAAATGGTTAGTGGCTTCTCATTGCCATTGCTAGAGTGTACCTTGGGAATTTTAATAGTGAGTGTAGTTAAATGGACTAACTTGGTTCGATGTCTTGAACTGAGGTTTGTTTGCAATTTTGTAGTTTGCTTTGGAGTGCCTCCTTTTTGTTATGTTTTGGACTCTGAAGGTTGTGGAAAATATTTTATTTTATTCATTGAATGCCCAGACTCATATCTATCGAGTGCTTGCGCGTCGGTTATAGGACACAAAAATTGTAATGATTGTCAAAACATGTACTAGTTACTGTGCATCTTTTTTATTTAGACACCTGCAATTACTTGATTGTCTAGTTTTTACCGTACAAATTGTACTAGCGGAGAAAACTATTATCTCATTGTCCATCTGTTGTGAACTTAGTGCAATCAGCTTAATCAGCGAGTATTTATGAGTATGCTGCTTAGAGAGGATATCGGTTGGGGACCATTCCATTATTTTAGTCGTAAGTTATTTTCTTTATGGCCTGGGTAGGTGGGTTCAATCATATCTCCAGATGTTCAACGACAATCAATGGGAGTCTATGGGCACACATACCAAACAAGAGCAAGGGTTGCTGGAGTTCATGAATTTTTTTTTCAATTTCCAAAGTGACCCCTAGGCATGGGATCTCTACTGTTGTAACTACTATTAAGCAGTATTTAGAGGGAAAGTATGTTCTCTGAAATTCCTGGTCAACGAGAATGCTAGTTCTGTTGAAATTTTTAGCTCCTGGAAACTGTTTATTGCCTTCGGATTAAAACCCTAGCTCCTATAGATGAAAATCATTAATGTTCTTGTAAACCTCAATTTTGTCCCCGCCAAAATTGGGGTAATCAAGGGAGAGATCAATAAAGGGCAGTTCACGTTCATCCAAAGTTATTTTGAAATTAAAGGGTTGGTTCACATGTTTGAAATTATTTTGAATGAAATTCACATAAATTCACTTAAAACGTAACAGCGTTTGAAGAAATGGTTGATGTGATACCATATGAACATATGCATACACAGCATGCTTCAGTACTTTGTTTCAGACCTGTAAAATAATGAACCAACTTTAAGACTGGATCCAGGTTTACTCACATGTGGTTATAAAAGAGTTTGATTGCACTCACAATTTGAATATTGTTGTTACCCTATCAACTTCTTATTCGAGTTTTGCATCAAGCAAGTGGGCATATTCTTATATTCACACGATTAAAACAAGTATATTCGTATATTCACATGATTAAAACAACTATAGTGAATTCATTAACATAAAGGAAAATTCAGGAAAATTTCTATTGAAACGAGAAATATTTTTAATATGCTTTTTAATGTTCACATACATGAAAACAAACTTACATTCAGAAATATTTTTAATTTTAAAATATGTTTTTAACGACACTGCAGTACACCATAACTAATCACTATTTTTATTGAAAAAAAACAAATTGAGGGAAATAGAATGGAAAAAAGTAAAAGGTTGTATGGCTTGCATGCCCCTATTCTTAGAATTTCCTTCCTAAAATAATAACAAAATTTTATAGTTATAACATCCATAATTTCTTACTTTTATAAAAAAATCAATAATTTCATTGTTTATACTTTTGGGTGGGTGAACATTCATAAAATCTCATGTGAACTAGAATGTGGCATGCTTTCAATCAACCAACAAATTTAATACACTTGGCAGAAGAAAGGCATTCATGTACATGCACAAGAGCTTGAGGTTTTCTTCTCAATTAGTCTGGTTCGTGGCAAAGATCATGTTGTCTCCTCTCACACCCATGCATAATTTCACTTTGGTGGTTCTAGGCGACCCTTCAAAAATGGTGGTGGCTCCAAGAAACACATTGAATGACCATATTCATACTTGCTCCATGGTATGTGGATTAATTTGACTTCATCTCCATTCCTTGTTTTTGTTTTCATATATCTTCCTAGTTCATACTCTGCGAGGTATTGGGATTTCTATGGTTTGATTTCTTCTCTGTGTTTGGTTTAGCATTGCTATGTTCGATGAATGGTGGTCCATTTCTCTCTCGGTTACATGTTATCTTACACTTTACTTGATCTACCTTCTTTCTTCCCAGCTTGTGAACTCCTCAATGCTGCTTCAACTCTCCTCGAACCTTATCCTCTCTGGATTGACCATGTAGAATTTGAACTTTGAATCACATGGTTTACATAGTACTACTTCATAACATGACCCTCACCAATTAAGCTATCGCCCATGAGCTAAAAATAATACTATTTCATTAAAATTATCAATTATGAATTAAATTGAATAAAATAAAAAATAATGTTATTTAATTAGAATGATCAATTATGGTTTTTATTTTTATTTTTTTAATGTGGGTTTAGCCCATGGTGAATTTGAACCTTGAATTTCATGGTTTACACAATACTTCATAACACTTTGATGGCCAATTGAATTGCCCCCCATGGGCTAATTATCAATTATGTATTGAATTAAATATAATAAATATTTAAAAAGAATATTTTGCATTGTATTTGGAATGTATGATATTTAAAATGAATTAATAACATAGAATTTGATGAAAAGCTAATACTTTGAAAAGGAAAAGCATATGTAACAGGAAAAACATATATAACATCATTATTATTGCTTAGAATGTTATTTTCTTATTTTCTTATTGCTTACATTTTAAAAAAAAATGAAAAAGCAAAAAAAAACATGAATAGAAAAATGAAAGTAAACACTTTTATCAAAATATGATAAATAAGGCTTAAAAAAAAACATTAAAAAAATACATAATTTATAGCTAAAACATTTCAAAATGTCAAAATACTAACTTAAAAAAAAATGTGGTATTATTAGAACCATTTTTTGAAATAGGAATAAAAGATTGTTAAACAATGTTGAAATTCTAAGTCTGACAAGTCATAAATCCGTAGTGCATTATCTGGTTTATTATCTCCTACTTGTTCTTTCCATTAACAAGTTATTTATAAATATAAATATTGAAATAAGCACAAATGCAGCTTCAACACATATACAGATCAACAACTGAAATAACTGAGACAATCAAACAAGGGACACCATTATTTTTGGACAATCGTCCTCGGAAAAAACCCAAAGTGGGAAAACTGGTGCAGCAGATATGAGGGTTTTATTATTATTTAGTCTTTGAATACAACTAGGGTGCTAGAAATGGTTCACCCAACATAGAATGCCCTCGGTAGCAGTACCTCTCTTCGGAGATAGATATTCTGGCTGATCAGCAACCAGATGATGAGCCCCACAATGACTATTCCTTAGCTGGTCAACGAAAGTTGCTTCATGCTTCCCTCTGGAACTGCGTCACCCTCCTTCGACTCCGCATCAGGTCACCGACACTCAGTCTACCCCACGAAAATCATCCAGCACAGCTCCTTAGCCCTCTGCGTCCTCAGCATTGGCCCTTAAGCTCCTGCGTCAACTCTGGCTGCCTCTACGTCACCCAGGCTGCCTCTGCGCTATCTCTCTAGCACTATATCTACCTCTCTATTATGTATTCTCAACCTTCTGTCGAATTGCCCCTCGTGGCAACAAATTATTGGTTTTGATTCTCTCAACAAACCCCGCTTCAGAAAATCGAACTTACTGATCAATTTGGTATATCTCCAACTGTTTCTCAAGCCTCCTCTTATACTTTTCCTGTTGCATCTTCAACGGCCGAGATTAAGTCCATAATCAACGGCTAAGATTAGATTTGGCTTGATCCTCATCTCTTGGAACCTTCTAACCTAAAATTATATGAATACACGTTAATATTTTAATTTTCCTAAGTTTATACGTAGGACCCCATTAAAAATATTAATTATTTTAATATCTCCTCAATTGGGTAGAATTTCTCCAAACGATATCTGGGTTTTGGAGATCTCATGTGCTTTAGCCTCTCCACCAATTTTCATGGCTAGAGCACATCCGATACTACCACAAATCAACACTCCCTCTTAGCGAGGAATTTGCTCTAATAATGCTCTATTATTGAAACATCACACTGATCCTCCGCACCGGTACCTGTGTTGATGCTTGGCCTGCTGCTTCACATCATTTGCACTGTTGTTTCCTGTATTGCTGCCCATGACACTGCCACTGCCACTACTACATCTGTACTACAACTCACCCTCAATATGTTGCCCATGCTGCTCTTAGCACTGCCACTGCTAACTGTTGCACTGCAACTCAGTTACCGAGAAGTAGGTAACTGACTTCTCCCAAATATTGACATCCCAGTTAGTCTGGAAGCCTCGTGAAACTGAAGCCGCCTCTGCTGCTATCTTGTTCTCCCTCTACTGCCACTCAACCGTTGATTACACGTCTGTGCCTCTCGCATTGCTGCAACCTCCACTGCACTGTCTCAGATTTTTGCACCCAAGCACTGCCTTGCTGCTCCACTACAATTTTATCCCCCCGACCCTTGTCATCTTGCTACCGTTGTTAAGGGCTCCCGTAGTTGGATATGATCCAAGAGTTTGGGCACCTCAAGAATCTTTCCCTTAGTATGTAGCCTCCTGACTACAACTCGATGTCTCCCCACCTCTTCTCTAGATGTGCAGGAGCACTCATGGCACAATTGTTATCAGTCTCGAACTCTTTCTCCACCTTAACTAGAGTTTCCTTTGAATCAGAAGCCTCTCCCTTGTTTTTCTTCCTGGGACACTGGGATGCATAATTTCCCAGCTCCTCACAATGAAATCACTTTACCTTTTATATATCCTTCTTCTTTCTCTTCCCTTGTTGTCTCGTAGATGCTAGAGCCGCATACTCCTCCTCCTCTTTCTTGATTCAACCTCCCTTTCCACTACTCCCTGTCTTAGTCATCCTCCTGATCTCTTCCTGGCGAAGAGCTGCCCACACCTCCTCTAAACTGGGAAGAGTAGCCCTGCCCAAAATACTTTGGACAAATGTCTCCCACTCCTCGAAAACTACATTCAGGGCAGTGCTGACCGTAAATTCTGGATCCAATGTAGACCCCACGGAAGTAAGTCGGTCCCGAATCTCCTACAACCTGAGAAGGAATGGATCTATCTGCTCTCCCTTTTGCATATGATATGACCGCAACTGATTCTCCAATAACATCTTCCGCTGCAGGGAAGAGCCCTAGTATAAGGTGGTTAGGGTGTTCCACATCTCCTTTGTTGTGTTCTTTTCAACAATATGTGGTATGACATGATCTTTGACCCCGTCTAGTATCATGCACTTCGCTCTCGCCATTGCTTCTTCATACTTCTCATTCTCAGCTGGGTCAACTAGGATAGCCACGGTTCTCAAGGCAAAGTCCTTGATGTGATGTCGATCCAGGACTACTAGGATCCTGGCCTTCCAGATGACAAAGTTGGAAGCCATGTCCAACCTGTCTTTATCCCTCAGTCCGTTCACTACCCTTTCAGCTCCTCTTCTGGACTCCCTTCGAGTCTCGACTCCCCTCCTGGAAATCTCCCTATAATTCCTGATTTCCCTCCTGGAAATCCTTGGCCAACTGTCGAACCGCTCCTCTCCAATCCTCCTTGCAACTGCAACTCAGATCTGGATTCCTTGGCTAGAAATCTATCGAGGTAGTGACACCCTCTACCTTGTTCCCACCTCCTTAGACACTGTTATGCTTAGATAGAAACAACGTCCGACCAACTCCTCAAATCACAATCTGCCCACAGCTCCCCAAGCCCCAGCAACTGAAGAAACTGAGCCTTTAAGGCTTTGCACAATCCTAGCAATGGCTGAATCTGCACCTCCTAGCCACAACGTCGATCCTTCCTAGCTGAGAAAGATGCCCAGGCACTGCGTAGGTCTGATCTACCCCTCTCTTCTTCTGCGTTGACCCTCCTCTTGGCTCCAAATGATGACGTAGGCTCTATGTCACTTCCTCTCTAGTTGTTTTTGCTCTGGAACAACATTATCTCTCGGGACCACTGCTATTGCTACAAATTCTTCAGATTACTGCTGGTGCCTTCAGTTCTCTTGTGATTTGCAACACTCTGATACCATGTTGAAATTTCTAAGTATGACACATCAGAAATTCCTATTGCATGATCTAGTTTATTATCTCCTACATGTTCTTTCCATTAACAAGTTATTTATAAATATAAATACAGAAATAAACACAAATGCAACCTCAACACATATACAAATAAATAATTGAAAGAACTGAGACAATCACACAAGGGACACCATTATTTTTGGACAATTGTCCCTAGAAAACCCAATGCGGGAAAACTGGTGCAACAGATATGAGGGTTTTATTATTATGTAGTTTTTGAATACAACTAGGGTGCCAGAAACACCCAACATAGAATGCCCTCGGCAATAGTACCTCTCTTCTGAGACAGATATTATGTATGATCAACAATCAGATGATGAACCCCATAGTGACTGTTCCTTAGCTGGACAACGAAAGCTACTCCAAGCTTCCCTCTAGAACTGTTTCACCCACTAGAGACTGCATCACCCTCCTTCGGCTTTGCATCAACTCACCAACACTCAGTCTGCCCCATGAAAAATCACCCAGCGCTGCCTCTTGGCCCTACATCAGATCTACTAACCTATGCATAGCTACTGTTGCCTCTCTGTCAAACACTTGGCTCTCTGCGTCACGCACGCTGACCTCGTCAGCCTTTGCGTCAGTCCCAGCTGCCTCTGCATCAGCCTTCCCAGGGTCTGCGCTATCTCTCTGGAACTATCTCTGCCTCTCTGTTATGTATTTTCGTCCCTCTGCCGAACTGCCCCTTGCTGCAACAGATCACTGGTTCGATTCTTTCAACAAACCCCGCTCCAGAAAATCGAACTGACTAATCAATTTGGTGTATCTCCAACTGATTCTCAAGCCTCCTCTTATACTTTCCATGTTGAGTCTTCAACGACCAATATTAAGTCCCTAATCAATGTCTAAGATTAGATTTGGCTTGATCCTCATCTCTTGGAACCTTCTAACTCAAAATTATATTAATACACATTAAAATTTTAATTTTCCTAAGTTTATACTTATGATCTCATTAAAAATATTAATTATTTTAATATCTCCTATCCGAGTAGAATTTCTCCAAATGATTTCTGGGTTTTGGATATCTCATGCACTTTAGCCTCTCCACCAATTTTCATGGCTAGAGCACATCCTATGCTACCACAAATCAACAAATATTGCTTCTAAAAAACGAGAACTCTTTAAGTCATGTTGGTAACTATGTTGTTTCACATATGTAGCCAAGACTTTCTAATGTTACCAAGTGCTTTGCCTTGATCTAAGCCATTAACCATTTGACTTTTGTTGCAAATTTGTTTCATATTACACCTTCCCATTGAGAGGATTTTGGTATCCAAAATCTTATCCACAAAGGATATGGAAGCACAAGGCTTCCACTTGTCTCCCCAAGTCCACTACTCCATCATATATGAAGGATATTTGATTCTTGATTGTCTCCATTAGTATGTTTATTTTCCCGTTTCATTTGTTAATGGAGATATTTTTCCCTTCCCCTTGAGTTGTTAGATGAGATAGGCCTTACCACCTTTAACCAAGAACTATTTGTTTTTTTCTTGTAGAAAGTCACATCACTATTCTAAACAAACACAATTTCACAAGCATATAGTGACATAACTTTAGATTCCACTCTAGTGGCATAATCAACATGAATGTCAATTCTTATTTGCATCTCTTGGCGATTCTCTTGGTTTATTTATCTAACATCCAACCAAACAAGCATGTTCTTACTAACTCATAAGTTTGTAAACCAAAATCATCTACAAAGGATTTATAAATCAAATTTCATTTAAAGCTATTGCCAAAAAAGCATTTACCTTGCCCCTGGGGGCAACTCAATTGGTAATGGTTGTGTTATGAAGTATTATGTTAAGTACGTGATCTAAGGTTCAAATCCCCCTTATTTAGCATGTGAGCCATGTGTTGGGGTGCATGTGGTTTCACTTGGAGGTCATAGTGATAGTGGTGGTAATCGACCTTGTTTCACATGAATATGAGATTGGCCTAGTTGTTGATTCCTCTAGTTACAAAAAAAACCATTTAAATTTTGGTTCTTATTTGAACTTTGATTTAGAACAGAATATTTATGTCTCCTTGTGAATCTTGGTTGTTGCAATGTAGTGCAGAGCATGGTTTCATCCACATTGAAGGTGTTTTAAACCTTTGTTTTTGCCACTGGATTTGTACCATTTTGGATGTAATTGTGGATGAAAATTTCAACACTTCCCATCCACATCATAATGTTTGCAATGGTTGTTGGGATGTTTTCCCTATGGGGTTATTGCTACAATATTTTTCCTTTGGTCTCGTTGGTCTCTCTCGACCCTTTTATTACTACCCATTTTTGAAATCCAACTGAATGTAGAGAACTTTCTTATTGGTATCATCTATGTTTTTCACACTAAAAGGTTGTAATATACTTTAGAATGGGTTAATAGTTCTCCAAGTTACTTCATCACTACCCTAGGATCTTCTAAACCGATACCCAACCTCATGGCCCACTTCCAGAATTTGGCCTTGTATTTTTGTGCACTCTTATCTTTGATATTGTTGAAGGATTTCAGTTTTAGGAGTTGTTCCTCTTCATAGTCTATGGAATTGAATTGATTTCAATCATTTCTTGAAATCCTCCAATTTTGTAACCATGGGATTTTCACCTAGCCTCAATGCATCTACATAGCTAATAAAGCAAGTCTAAACATTTTAAAACCAATAAATTGTTTTTTGTGTTTCTTTTATTAGATAAATGTCAAAATAAACGTGTAGCTATTTTAAATAGAAATTGAAATTTTCATCATTAACTTGACTATCATAAGTTTGCATTTCAAGATTTCCTTCAACCTTTGATAAATATGGGAAGATGAAGGAACATATTTATTATTACTTGAGTCTAAGAACCTCTTTTCTTTAGAATATTCTAGGTCAACCTTTTATTCTTCATGCTTAGTCTGTGTTGGGTGTCCTTCCTTATCCTTCATGACCAACAATAGTATTACTATTTCAATCAATGCAAAATGTCGTTGCCCCAACCAAGTGAACTTGACTTACAAATCTTCTTCATCATGTTCTTAATGAGAAGTCCCACCATTTTGTGTTTGTTACTCCTCTCTAGACTTTGTAGCAATGCTTTTCCACTTGCTTGGTACCCATTATTGGTGTTTACCATACAAGTTGTACACTAACTATTTTTGAACTTGAGTTTTGATACTATGTGCATCATAAATGATAGGCCTATGACTAGTCTATCTCACTAACATGGGTCCTTCTTTGTAGAATCAAAATTGGATGTCTATAAAATTCATTGTCAAATTGAGATTAAGCTTCTCAAGAGACCAATTCATTAACAACAATGAATATATTTGTTCCTCTCCAGTTTCAAGGTTTGGTCTTTTTTTTTTCTTTTGTTTGGAGTGCCAAGATCAATGCCCAACAAAGTAAAATGTTGAAAATTGTAACTAGGTTCGGTGTTCATAATGACCTAATTATGATCATGACATTGTATATTCTTTATAAAGAAAGAAAAGTAAATTATATTTTATTTTTGGAGTATGGGTTTGATACTCAAGTTTGAGTCAAAATCATGTTCTTCGTGCTTTTAGGTCTTCTAGGTCTTTCTAGGATAAGGAATATTATTGACCATGTCTCATACTCTCATTTGGATTCTTTGTAATAAATAAATAAATTTATTTTATCAAGAAAAATCCATTTTGTATCCCAAGACCAAGTCGGCCTAAGAGCAAGATCAAGTCGACTTAAAGGAGGACTATTCGACCCTTAAGAGAGGCTATAAATAGAAGGGAGTTTGACCTCATTTGGACAGTCAACTCATGCAAGTCTGATATGCAATAGCGAAGGGGAAAAAGAGCTAAAGAGGACAAAGAAGATCAACATTTCTTAGGTAATCTCTCTCTCTCTTTCTCTCTCTCTCTCATGCGACGCTGGGGTTTGTGAAGCTGCTAGTTGCAGGAGGCTGAAACCGTTGGGCTGAAAATTTTGTTGTTGTCTTAGAAGAGATCTTGTTGGGGGCCGACTTGGGTCTTGGAGGGTTTGTTGGCTTTCGTCTTTGGGTCTTGGAAGTTTCTTTGTAAGCAGATTCTACAAATATAAGAAGAGAAACATTTTTCTGGGTTTCCCCTTTGTAGGGGTTTTTCCCTGACTTAAAGCCTATATCTTGTGTACTTTGTCTCTTGTGATCTTCACTGTTTTGATAATTTCTTGATGATTAAAGCTAAATAAGTAATTAAATACCAACTAATATCACAAGTAATTATCAAGATAAGGAAAATAAGTTATAATCTACAAGTCCCCACATTTTCCAAAATAAAATCACTCTATCTCTAATCCTAATGGAATACCACATCCTATTTATTGAAATGCTCAACTCCAACACTTTTATCAACAACCCATCCACCCACTCATTATATAATTAAGTAAAAAACAAGATGAGAACATCACTTCTCATCATTACTATATCTATAGCCATGGTATATAATATACATATAACTTATATGCCCATATGTTGATATTTGTAGGAATAACAATGTGCACATGCTAGGTATTAATTGTTGATATGTGTAATGGTTTATAATGTCTAACATAATGCAATGATCTATAGGAAATTAATAGAATGCGCATGCTTGAGGGTGTACAATTTAAATGTGTATTGGTTGTATAATGTTGGAATAGATCCCAATGATTATTCCAAGTGTTTCCTTTTGTTTTATACAAAGGATATGATGTTATGTTAGGTTATGAATGGTTGTTACATAAAGCACAAAAATGTGGTCTCAAAGTTGAAATTTATAAAAGAGATCACACAACAAACATTTAACAGTGACCTAAACAAACTCACAATTGCATTGTGGATACCAACTAACAATACAAGCAAAGGGATATCACTGTGGATACAAACCAACAATTCAATCCATACAAGCATATTAATGTAGAGGATCGACTGGGTATTAAAATTCATAGGTGTTGGAATTAATTATCATTGCCACTGAAGGGAATAGACAAAAAAACAAAATTCCACATCAATTAACCATAATAAACATAGAGACTTAGTAGCGAAAAAACTCCAATGTTGAATGCATATGCACTCATTCTTTACTTCTTAGCAAGAACAAAATTACAATAAAGTCTAGTTCTCCGTAGCATTAACAATTTCATCAAAATAATTTTATTTAGCTACTCTCTACTTCTATGCTTGGGTTTATAGGTGGCATTGGCCTTGTTGAGAGCAATTAGAGGCCAAGTGTCCTTGTCTCTTCAACTCTATATCTACATCGCTCTTCCTCCCCATTTCATCTTTTGTTGGCATCATTCTAATTAGAGTTCCTTCTAGTCATTTTTTCCTTGGTGCTTGAAATGGAAGAGAAACATTTCATAGTTGTGTTGTAGTGAACTAATCTAACATGGGGCACTTTACACTATCAACTACATCCTCCTACCTCATCATCAATAGTCATCAGATTCACTTCCATATCCAAGAGCTTCTGATTTTACCAAGTGCATTGTCATAATTTGAGTAACTGTTATGAAACCAGCTCAAGAAAAGATAGAAAAGAGAGATCAACGCCTTAGAATTCAGCCTCTTCAAGGGGGCAACCTCCTTTACATTACATAAATGAACAATTCTTGGATGATACAAATGACAAAACCTCCTTTCTATATATAGGAGTCTAAGGAGTCACAATATAATCCAGCCGACCTAACAATAATAATATAAAGCCACAAAAATAACAATAGAGGGATTCTATGGGGCACAGAAATAACAATATGGGGGTAATAGGGGCACAACAATATAAATAAGGGGTATAACTACAATAGTAATGGGGTAATCACTAGTATTATAGGGACCCAACATGCCCCTCTCCTTCAAAAAAGTGTTGTCCTCAACGCTTGAGCAGTTCTGGATACTTCTGCATAAAATTCTCATCCTCCCATGTGGAATCTTCAGCGGATAAGTTCTTCCACTTGATAAGATACTCTAAAATTGATCGATTTCGTAGCTGTCGAGTTCTTGTTTCTGTGACTGCTTCCGGTTCCAATATAATTTTTCCTTCCTCGTCAAGTTCTGGCAATATTGTTTGAACTGGGAGCTTGTCGCCTATAACCTTCTTTAAACATGAAACATGGAAAACTGGGTGCAATCGAGAAGCTGCAGGAAGCTCCAATTTGTATGCCATAGTACCAATCTTTTCCAACACCTTGTACGGACCATAATACTTTGGTGATAATTTATTATCCTTCTTAGCTTGCTTTAGGGACATTTGCTTATATGGTTGTAGCCGTAGGAATACCCAATCACCTACATCAAAACTTCTTTCACTGCGATGTTGATCTGCCTGTTGTTTCATTCTATTTTGTGCCAACACGAGGTTATCCTTTAAGAGTTGGAGGACTTGTTGTTGATGTTCGATGTGATGTTCCACTGCCTGAACCTTAGAATTTTCTCTTAAATATGATGTGATTGATGGTGGTTGGTACCCATAAAGTGCCATAAATGGGGTCATTTTTGTTGCTGTATGGAAGGAAGTGTTATACCACCATTCAGCCAGAGGCAACCATTTGACCCATTGTGTCTGTTTATCAGATACAAAGCAATGAAGATATCCTTCCAAACATTTGTTTACTATCTCAGTTTGCCCATCAGATTGAGGATGATAAGATGAGCTATGAGCTAACTGAGTACCAAGACAAGAAAATAATTCTGTCCAAAAATTTCCAGTGAAAATGGGATCTCTGTCACTTACAATAATCTTTGGGTTTCCATGTAGCTTTTGAACTGTTTCCATAAATGCAGTAGAAACTGTACTGGCTTTAAATGGATGTGATAATGCACAAAAGTGTGCATACTTGGTAAGTCTGTCAACTACCACCATGATGACACTCTTTCCCTCAGACTTGGGTAAACCTGTGATAAAATCCATTGAAACCTCCTCCCAACGTTGGCTTGGAATGGATAAAGGTTGTAATAGACCCGGTGTCTTAATTGTTTCAACTTTATTTTGTTGGCAAACCAAACATTCTGCCACAAACTTTTGAATATCTGATTTAAGGCCATCCCAAAAAAATTCCTTCTTAACCCTGTGGTAAGTTTTTAAAAATCCTGAGTGCCCTCCTAAGGGAGAAGTGTGCAATTCCATAAGAATCTTTTGTTTTAGCTGGGAATTCTTACAGAGGTATAAGCGATCTTTGTACCATAACGAATCATTTTTCCAGCTAAATGTATCAAAGTACTGGAATCTTGTTGTAGCTTTCGAATAAGTGCCCACACTTCTTCGTCATTCTTCCATTCCTCCTTTGCTTCGTTTATCCAATCTGGTTGGATAATAGAAATGGCACACAACAATGCTTCCATATCCTCATCCTTTCTTGAGAGTGCATCTGCCACCACATTTTGCTTCCCTTTTTTGTAGATGATTTCAAAGTCATAACCCAACATCTTTGTGACCCACTTTTGTTGCTCTTCAGAGGATAATCTTTGTTCTAAAAAGTATTTAAGGCTATCATGATCCGTTTTTACCTTGAAGTGTCTTCCCATTAGGTAGGGTCGCCATTTCTTAAGTGCATGGAGTATTGCCAACATTTCCTTCTCATAAATAGCTTTGCTTAAAAACTTTCCCTTGATTGGACGACTTTCAAAAGCAATGGGTCTTTCATCTTGCATTAGAACAGCACCAATTCCATTTCCTGAAGCATCACATTCCACAATAAAGGTTTTTGTGAAGTCCGGTGTAGCTAAGACCGGTGCTTGGCACATTGCCTCTTTAAGATGTTTAAAGGCCTTTGTTGCTTCCGGAGTCCATGAAAATGAATCTTTCTTCAATAATGTTGTTAGAGGTGCTGCTATTCTCCCATAATTTTTAACGAACTTGCGATAATACCCTGTCAACCCAAGAAATCCTCGCAGATGCTTTATGGATGTGGGGATTTTCCATTCCTTAATGGCTTTAATTTTGCTAGGGTCTACCTTAACTCCTTCATGAGATACAATATGACCCAAATATTCCACCTCTTGGACTCCAAAGAAACATTTGGATCTTTTTGCATATAATTGTTTCTCCTCCAATAGTTGTAGCACCTGTCAACATGTTCAACATGATCCTTCCAAGACTTGTTGTAGATTAGTATATCATCAAAAAATACTAACACAAATTTTCTAAGGAATGGTTTGAAAATTGAATTCATCAAACCTTGAAATGTTGAAGGTGCATTGGTAAGGCCAAAAGGCATGACCAAAAATTCATAATGACCCTCATGAGTTCTAAATGTCGTTTTCGGAATGTCTTCAATCTTCATTCTGATTTGATGATATCCCGAACGAAGATCCAACTTGGTGAAGTAAATTGATCCATGCAATTCATCCAGTAATTCATCAATGACAGGAATGGGGAACTTATCTTTAATAGTGAGCTTGTTGAGCTCCCTATAATCTGGACACATGCGCCATGATCCATCCTTCTTGTGCACCAATACTACTGGAGCTGAGAAAGAACTTTGACTCGGTTGAATTATACCAGCCTCTAGCATTTCTGCAACCATACGTTCAATTTCACTTTTTGGACATATGGATATCTGTACGGCCTGATGTTTGGAGGAACACTTCCTGGAATCAGATGAATAGCATGATCATGATCACGCATAGGTGGGAGACCTTTGGGAGTCTCAAATACCTTGGAATGATTGTCCAGGACTTTTTGGAGATCTGGAGAAATAGATGATTCCAATGTGGAAACATCTAGCGAACATAATTGTGCAATTACACCTCTTTGCTCCTTTTTTAGAAGCTTTGTCATGCCATAGAGCTGATTATCTTTCCTGGTTTCCCTGCAATACCCCTTAATTCAACTTCCTTTCCTTCCACAGAAAATTTCATGAAAAGTTCTTGAAAATTAAAAGCTATTGTACCCAAGGATTGTAGCCATTGGACTCCTAGTACAACATCAGCACCTCCCATTGGAATGGAAAGCATTGGGCTAGTCAATACATATTCTCCCATGGATAGCTTGATATTATGGCACTTTCCAAAGAATTTATTGTTCCTCCATTTGCAATCATCACTTGACACTCTGGTGCTGGATATAGGAAGCAATTCAATTCTTTTGCTACCCTACAATGAATAAAATTGTGGGTGCTTCCTGAATCAATCAACACTATTACCTTTTTCTTCTTGATTTGTCCTTCTATCTTGATGGTTTGAGGAGTGGTAATTCCCGCCAATGCATTACAAGATATGGTCGGATTTATTTGTTCTTCATCTAGGCTTTGTTCCTGGAATATATCCTCTTCTTTTGACCTTTCTTGCTCCTTTTCTTCTTCCTCTTCACAATCTATGTAGAATAATTTCTTCTCAGCACACTTATGACCTTTTGTGTATTTGCTATCACAATTGTAACAAAGCCCTTTTGCTCTTTTTTCTTCCAATTGTTGTGGTGTCAACCTTGTAGGTTGTGGAAGACTATGGGCAACAACACTTCCTTCTTTATAGTTGTGAATGGTATGCTTCCTAGTTGCCATAATTTTGCTTTCCATTTTTCTTGCTAACCTGAATGCCTTCTCTAATGAATCAGGTTCCCAAAGGCGCACATCATGTTGGATATTATCCTTTAAAGACCCTATGAACACATCAATCCTATGCTCCTCTGGAATATCTTTTACCCTTATGTTCAATTTTTGGAACTCCTCAATGTGCTCCATTATTGAACCCTTTTGTTTGAGACTTATCAATTGGCTAAAAAAAGTGTTGCTTTTTGTATCCTCATAATGTGCTATCAATTCTTCCGTAAAAATTGCCCAAGTGATAAATTGTTTACGAGAACAAAGCCATTGATACCATACAAACTGATTTGGTTCCAAATATAAAGTTTCCATACGTACCTTTTGTGTGTTTTGTGTAGGAATTTACAGGGTAAGTTCCTCAGAAAGAATACCAAAAGGACACCGCTCACAACCAGATCTCAAATCAATACACCAGTATTTTTGACGTGGTTAAAACCCTCAGAGTGCAAGGAGGAAACAGTCCACGGCCTGTCCCAACGTGGGTACAGACAATTTATTAATCAAAGAATGAAAATTTACATAAGCTTCTCTCATGCACGGATTACCCGAACAATGACCCTCCATGCGCTTTAAATAGAACTCATGGACCAATCGAGTGTCAAGCCACGGATCAAGTGTCGATAATACCGAGGTGAGAGTGAACCGTCGGATCACTACATATCGTGACCGTCGGATTGTAAGTTACAATATGTACAACGGTAAAGAAAGACACTTTACCTAACTCTATACCTAACTCTAAACTAGACCAAGTTGATCTTAACTATATCCTATGTGTCGGAATATCCTAACATCCCCCTTAAGAACAACTTGGGATAGGATTGAAGGATTTACAAATATGACACAATAGGAGAAGGAAGGAGGCACTAGAGCCTATCCCCCCTTAGTGACAACTTCCTGAACTCTAAGCATATATCGAAGTTTAGTGAACTTCGCCTCTGTGAGAGCCTTTGTGAAGATGTCTGCAATCTGATCATCTGTTGGACAATATTGTACTTCAAGAGCATGGTCATGAATGAGTTTTCTGATGAAGTGCATGTGTAGTTCGATGTGTTTGCTGCGCTGATGCTGGACTGGATCTTTGCATAGCTGAATGGCACTTTGATTATCACACCAAAGGGTGGTTGGATGCTGCTGCTCAAAGCCAAACTCTGATAGGATCTGAC
This sequence comes from Pinus tabuliformis, assembly GCA_031772625.1. NCBI lineage: Eukaryota > Viridiplantae > Streptophyta > Pinopsida > Pinales > Pinaceae > Pinus > Pinus tabuliformis. The sequence goes on along the minus strand of CM062818.1, from coordinate 1,647,112,326 downwards.
GAAGCCACAAGGCTTCCTTACTAGCTTCCACGGCACCACGATACTCTGCTTCTGCTGACGAAAGAGAAATGGCAGCCTGTTTCTTACAAGCCCATGTAATAGGTCCTGAACCAAGAGTGAAGACATAACCGGCAGTAGACTTCCGATCATCAGGGTCACCAGCCCAATCAGAATCAGTGAAACCAACTAACAGAGGAGCTGCTTTGGCACTGTAATGAATCCCAAACTGTACTGTACCTCGAACATAACGAAGTATTCTTTTGGCTGCTTTCCAGTGACTTTCACGGGGGTTTTGCATAAAACGAGCAACAAGGCCAACAGCAAAGGAAAGATTAGGACGAGTATGGGTTAAGTACAAGAGTTTTCCTACAAGTTGACGGTATAAGGTAGCATCAACTTCAGGAGAAGAACAAGAGACTGAAAGTTTGACTCCAGACTGAAAGGGAGAAGGGGCTGGCTTACAGTCTTCCATGTGAAAATGACGAAGAATATCACAAGCATACTTGGACTGGGAAAGGGAAATACCCTCCTTGGATTGCAAGACTTGAAGACCGAGAAAATAGTGTAAGTGTCCTAAGTCTGTCATTTCAAATTTCTTTTTAAGGATAGACTTCACATGGTTTATAAGGTTGGGATCACTACCAGTAAGGATAAGATCATCAACATAAAGAACAAGGATGATAAGAGAGTCACCCACTTTCTTGGTGTAGACAGTATTGTCAGAATGACACCTAGAAAAGCCAGATTCTAAAAGAAAGCTATCCATTTTGGCATACCAAGCCCGAGGAGCCTGCTTGAGACCATAAAGGGATTTCTTAAGTCGACACACAAGGCTTGAGTCTGTTTGTATGAAGCCAATGGGTTGTTCCATATAGATTTCTTCCTGCAAGTCCCCATGCAAGAAGGCAGATTTAACATCCATTTGATGGACTTCCCATTTTAAAGAGGCAGCAAGGGAAAGAACAAGGCGGATAGAGTTCATTTTGGCAACAGGGGCGAAGGTTTCAGTGTAGTCAATGCCTTCAACCTGTGAAAAGCCCTTAGCAACAAGACGAGCTTTATGTTTATCAATTTTCCCATCTGGTCCATACTTGGTTCTGTAAACCCATTTACATCTTACAAGTTTTCGTCCCTTGGTAGAGGAACAAGATCCCATGTATCATTTGTCATCAATGAATGATATTCTTCATTCATAGCTGCTTCCCAATGTGGATGGCCTGAAGCTTCTGCAAAAGTGTCAGGATCATGATTTACTGGAGCTTGAGCCAGTAAAGAAGAGGCTCTTTCAAACTGAGAACGTGTACGTCGCTGATCTGTAGGATCACCGGCAAGATCACCTGCTGCATCTCGAGTAGCACGGACCCATCTTGGAAGTTGAGGATCCTGAGAAGGTGGGGGAGGATTATCCATCCTCACTTTCATCATCTGAAGAAGAAATGTTTTCAAAAGTAGAAGAGATAGGAAGAGGTGGCACATCCGCCGGACTAGGCTCGCAGGCCGATTTATTTTCATCAAATTTTACATCTCTTCTAATGATAACATTTTTGGACTTAAATGGAATAAGTCTATAACCTTTTACATCTTCAGAATATCCAACAAAAGTGCATTTCTCACTCTTAGGTTCTAAAGCTTTATGCTTTTCATCTGGAATATGGGCCCATGCTTCACTTCCAAACACACGAAAGTGACTTACATCTGGTTTAATGGAACTCCAAGCTTCTTCTGGAGTGATATTCTCTAGAACCTTAGTAGGAGTGCGATTGATTATATAATTTGCACAATTAATTGCTTCGGCCCAAAAACTAAGACTGAGTCCTTTAGATTGCAGCATACAATTAGCCATTTCCTTTAAGGTGCGATTTTTCCTTTCAGCTACACCATTTTGTTGTGGAGTGTATGGAACAGTATGTTGCATTTGAATTCCATTTTCAGTGCAAAAGTTGATGAATGTGTTTTTAACATATTCTCCACCATTATCAGTTCGTAGCTTAAGAATTTGATGTCCAGATTGTTTTTCAACAAAGGCTTTGAAGGCCAAAAAAGTGTTAAATACTTCGCTCTTGAGTTTTAAGAAGTATACCCAAGTGCGTCTGGAGAAATCATCAATGAAGGTTAAGAAGTACTTGCAACCAGAGAATGAAGCAACAGGAAGAGGACCACATAAATCACTGTGCACAAGCTGTAAAGGGGCTGAGGCGTGCCAAGAGGCACGTTTGTCAAAACTGTCCCGATGATGTTTTCCGAGTACACATCCGGAACAAACACCATCTCTGCAAGATACCATAGGAAGACCTGTCACCATATTTTCTTTACATAGATGCTGAAGGGAGCGATAGTTTAAGTGACCAAATCGCTCATGCCAAAGTTTGCTCACTTCATCATTATGAGCAACAAATGCTGAGGGAAGATTTGATGACCCAAAGTTGTGAAACTTATACAACCTTGTGGAATCATCAGCAAGACCAGTAGCTAGAATCTGTTTAGGATCTTTTAGATCCTTGATTACAACATCATGAGGTGAAAATTCAACAATTTTACCTTCACCTGAATGAGTTATCTGATAGACAGATAGAAGGTTGCAGGATAAGGTTGGAACACATAATACATCATTAAACTGACCATTGTCTAGATGAACAGTTCCAGTCCCTACAACACTAAGAGATCTATCATCACCAACATATATATTTTTGGTGTTACAATCATTTAAAGAAGAAAACATGGCTTGGTTTTTGGCCATGTGATAAGAGGCTCCAGAATCAATGAGCCACTCATGAGAATGAGAAGAAGAAGAAGATACATTTAATGCATAACCAGACTGAGATGATTGACAATGACATGCAGAAAGTGCCATTCCGGAAGTTGAAGTTGAAGTAGGCTCCACATGGATGTTATGTTTCTTCATTGCGGCTTCCAAGGCTTCCATCTTCTTAAAGCATTTAGATTCTAAGTGGCCATCTCGATTACAAAAGTTACAATGTCTGTCAGTCCTCTTCCATTTGTTTTTATTGGTCTTGTCATTTTGCTGAAATGATCTTTCATCTTGAGGCTGAGTTGGTTTAGGACCATTCCTTTGAGGATAAGACTTCTTAGGATTCTTTGAATTTGGTTGCTGCTGGGCGGCTAACGCTTTCGAGGAAGAGTTTCCAAGATTAAGAAGACCAAGGTGTAAGAGTTTTTCTTGTTCTCTTATTAAGGAATCACAAAAGGAGTCAAAGGAAGGGGGTTTGTAGTCTTTGCCTTGACAAATGAAAGCTTCCCTTGTAGAATGGAAAGTGGAAACAAATACAGAGTAGGCTGGTCCCAACTTAGTAAGGATGGAATAAATAAGGTTACCATCTTCTTTCTTAACTTTAACACCTTCCAAGAGATATCTAAGGGTCTTGAATTTGGACAAGAAATCTTCAATGCAAGAAAAATTATTAGGATCCAAAGTAAGCAACTCATTCTCAAGTTGATGGGCTCTAATTTCATTTTTAATCCCAAAAACTTTAGCAAGTTTTTCTAATGCTTCATGAGGAGTTTCAATTTCTGCAATGTGGAATCTAAGATCAGGAGAAACAGACATTCCTATCAAACCACGTGCTTGATCTTGTCTATTTTCCCATTTTTCGGCCTTGTCTTCATCTTTGGGTTTCTTCTCTTGGTCTGTGGCTATTCTGAAGAGACCTTTACTTCTAAGTAAATCTCCCATGTAGGCTACCCATTGGAAGTAGTTAGTGCTGTCAAGAATGACTTGGCATGGACTTTCCATTTTTTGAAAAAAACTGAAGCTGAAGATGCTGAAAGTAAGTGGTCCAATGGATAGATCTCGAAAAAATAGGCGGTTTTAAAAAAAACGGCTCTGAAAAAGGCTTCCGGATGAAGAAGTTATGGCTTTTTGAAAAAAAAATTGTTGACGTTGCCGGCAAAGTGCGCGAATGTGCGGGAATGAAAAAATCCGCCCCCACAAAATGGAGACTTGAACCCAAGACCTCTACTCTCTTAAAAAGTCTTTGAACCAATTGATCTATACAAAATATTTGAGAGAGAGAGAGAGAGAGAGAGAGAGAGAGAGAGAGAGGGGGGGGGGCCCTCGATTTGCGTGCTTGCCTTGGAAGGCTCTTTTCCCCTACAAAACACAAAACACAAAACCCAACACGAATATGCAAAGAAAAACGAACCTTACGGCTCAAAGTTAGCTTTAGCCAAAAAACTAGAATTTAAAAAAAAATCTCAAAGTTAGCTTTTAACCGAAAAACTAAATATTTTTCTCAATGTTTCTGATTTTCCAAGATCACACTAAGGTGCAGGGAAAAGAGCATACGCATGAGAAAAATCCTTTCTTTCTGTTTCTGATTTGCCCAGATCGCACAGAGTCGCAGGGCAAAGAGCATACGCAGAAATGAAAGGTATAGATCCGGGAAAAAAAAGGCTAAATAAACCGAAACCGAAATAAGCAGAGAGAAAATGACAGTAAACTGCAAAAAAACACTGTATACCTCCCGATCTGAAAAATGACGCAGCTAGGGCTACCGGAAACCTTTTCGCGTGAAACGAAAGGGGTTCCTCACTGAAACAGATGCTCCGAACGCAACAGAGCAGTCCTCTCGGCCCGAAAGCAGTCAGAAACAGCAGATCTAGGAAACGACAGCCGCATGCAGTTCTACCGGCTTCAGATTTGGATCACCAACGGACGCGGCCCTCAAATAGCTCTGATACCATGTAGGAATTTACAGGGTAAGTTCCTCAGAAAGAATACCAAAAGGACACCGCTCACAACCAGATCTCAAATCAATACACCAGTATTTTTGACGTGGTTAAAACCCTCAGAGTGCAAGGAGGGAAACAGTCCACGGCCTGTCCCAACGTGGGTACAGACAATTTATTAATCAAAGAATGAAAATTTACATAAGCTTCTCTCATGCACGGATTACCCGAACAATGACCCTCCATGCGCTTTAAATAGAACTCATGGACCAATCGGGTGTCAAGCCACGGATCAAGTGTCGGTAATACCGAGGTGAGAGTGAACCGTCGGATCACTACATATCGTGACCGTCGGATTGTAAGTTACAAATGTACAACGGTAAAGAAACACACTTTACCTAACTCTATACCTAACTCTAAACTAGACCAAGTTGATCTTAACTATATCCTATGTGTCGGATTATACTAACATTTTGCACATTATTAAGATCGAAGAATTGCTCCATCTGTAATATCCATGTGGCGGGATCCTTGCCATCAAACTTCCTCATATCGATTTTTGGAATGTGGTGATTCTTTGATCCAACATTAGCATCTATGGAATCATGATTAACATTTCTTTTGTTCTCATCATGAGTTTCCTTTACTACCTTTTCACCATTAGTAAGTATTTCTTGTAGAAAATTATTCAAATCTGTCTTCAAATCTGCCATGCCTGTCTTCAAATTTGTGTTCGAATCTATCTTCAAATTGTCCATCTTATCTTCCATGCCATTCATCTTAGTTTCCACGCCATTTATCTTAGATTCCACGCCATTTATCTTAGATTCCACGCCACTTATCTTAGCTTTTGTTAGCTTTTGTGAGCGTGACATTTGTTGCACTTGTTCTTGTAATTTTGATATATCATGCAGCATTTCTTCCTCTTCTTCATGGGTCATGCTAGAGATTTCAGGTTCCTTACTAGGTGTTTGGATTTTCTTTCCTTGGGGCATCAGTTACCGATAATAATGTTTTACTATGCCCTTTGAATTCCGTTAAACCAAGCTTACACAAAAATTAAAAGAAAAACTACACACCTTTTTTCACTTTATAGAAGCCTGATATTGAATCTGATTTATCTCTGTAATTTCGAATCATCCAATTCTGAAATTGCTACCTGTAGTAGCCTTCTGCATCCTCTTTCCAATTCTACAAGTCTGAGCGAAATTGGATTCTCCAAGGAAGAGTTATGTGAAATCTCCCACAGTGACCTGTTTTTAGACTGTTTTAGTAGAGAAAACTTGTACGACGTGCCACGAGTCACTGTTTCAACCTTTGAATCTGAAACACACACACAAGAAACTACAGTCCGTTCTCTTTCTGCACCTTCTTACGAAATTTCAATCTGATCCCCAAAGAGAAAGTTATGACGATTTTCCCCAGGTCACCTGTTTTGAATGTAATTTAGGAGTCTGCAAAAAGACCAACTTCCTCAGATCATATCTCCGCAAATATCCCACGAAAAGCTCTGCAATTCGGACCCAATGTTCAGCGCAATTTCTTCTCAAATGGGTTTTTTTTGCGACTTCTGAAACATCACAGAAAAAAAGTTATAGCGAAAATGCCACGATGACCTGTTTGGAGCAGTGAAACCCTAGAATCCAAAGCTCTGATACCAAATGTTATGAAACCAGCTCAAGAAAAGATAGAAAAGAGAGATCAACGCCTTAGAATTCAGCCTCTTCGAGGGGGCAACCTCCTTTACATTACATAAATGAACAATTCTTGGATGATACAAATGACAAAACCTCATTTCTATATATAGGAGTCTAAGGAGTCACAATATAATCCAGCCGACCTAACAATAATAATATAAAGCCACAAAAATAACAATAGAGGGATTCTATGGGGCACATAAATAACAATATGGGGGTAATAGGGGCACAACAATATAAATAAGGGGTATAACTACAATAGTAATGGGGTAATCACTAGTATTATAGGGACCCAACAGTAACTAACTATTCAACATCTCTTGTAGATCAATGAATGAAGTAATCATAATATTTGTACTAGCATTTTTTGTAAGTCACACACAAAACAATAAATGATTTTGTATATATATATAGACCAAGCGATGAGAGGGATCAAATCTCTTAAGATGCAAACTTTTTTTTTAGTGTAAAACTTGAGCAAAGGTTTGCACCTCGAGAGATTTGATCCCTCTCATTGTTTGGTAGATCCTTAATTAAGATGGGTTTATGCTAGTTCTTAATAATATTATTTATATTATATAAATTTCACATTCTTTTTTTTTTTCTCGGCAATTCTAACTACTTTGTATTAATATTTACAGTAAAACATTTACATCAAACAGAAAAGCTGCCCAGGGCCACCTATGGCTCCTTGGGTGGTGATAGCAAACTTGAATTTTTGCCTCGCAGGGCACCTGTTCCAGAGAGCTTGACAAAACATGACTATGTGATTTTCTATCATGACTACAAAACGGCCCGCGCAGGGGCAAACCAGAAGAGACGCGGAGTACAGACAATCTGAAAAAGCTGGTGACATTACCGTAAACCGAAACGATACAGGTAAAGACATATAACTAAGACCCGACATTAGACTCTGGACCCAGTGCAACTGAGGTAGCCGCGAGCCGGACTTACAGATATAAAGAGAATAGACTAAGATGCACATTGAAAACTTGAAATTAGCTAGTATCCAGACCCCAACCTGAGAGAAGGAAGCAAAAACGAAGGGGAGCCGCTGAGGACTACTCTTCTGGTTCTTCTTCCACGATTCTGCTCCAACCCTGCCCATCTGGAACTCCTTCCCACATGGCCATGGGGTTCTGCGCAGTAGATGACATTTCGGGCTGTTGAAGTTGGGCGGGGGGATGAGGCAGCTCTCCTTCAGAATGGCTCGCTGCGTTGGAAGACTCCCCCATTGGGCGTTTTCCTTTTTCCTTTGCTGAATTGTCCTCCGCCAGAACCAGTGACGAGCTATCCTCATCTTCCTCAGGGATTTTTGTAAAAAGCACAGAGATGTGGGCATTAACACCTGCAGTGTCTCTGGAGCTGCCCAGCGTGAAGGTGACTGAGCCAAATGCTGGGAGAATTGGCTCACCCTCGACGGAGCTTCCCACTTCCATGAATTGACCAGCTGGGATTTGGGTGACTCCCGCCCTCCGATAACAATAGCAACAGCAGCAATGATGATGAACATCAGCTGCAGGAGGACGAGAGGATTCCCCCCTTCCTGGGCCTCTTCGGCTAGGCATCCTCTCTCTCGGCCGCACCATGGAATCCTCCAATTCCGCTTCCTGAGCCCGAGCAGCGAAGGGCCGACAGTGGCTATGCCCCCTTCCCTTATCTTGCAGCACCCAAATTGGGTATGTACCGGCGTAGACTGAACGAATACAGAGCCCAGACAGCACCAGAATGGCGCGGACCTTACCCGAACCTCCAAATACCAAGACGAGATATTGACTCTCAGGATTCTGAGAATTATGCCAATCACTCTGAGCTCCCTTACCCACCGAATCGGCATATTTAAGCTCCTGCACATTCCCTCTGAAAAGACCTCCATTAACTGCGTCTGGCTGGACTGCCATCACCTCCCGCAACGCCATTAAAACCTCCTTTATGCCTCTCTCTTGCTGAAGGATCGGCGGCTTGAGGCAATAAAGGCTCGCTTTCCTCACGTGTCGGCCCATGCCCTCCATGTGGCCTCCCATGGATTAGCTCGAAGACACCCGCATCCGGGGTATATAAATTTCACACACTATATATATATATATATATATATATCTATATATATATATATATATATATATAATTATTTTCATTTTCAAGTTTATTAAAACCTTGATTTAATCTCTATGGAATATTCATAAAATACTTTTAGTAGTAGTAATTTACACTATCAACTACATTCTCCTACGTCATCATCAACCTCCATAGTCATGAGCTTCACTTCCATAGGCAGGATCTCTTGATTTTACTAAGTGATTTGATATAATTTAAGTAATCAACTGTTCAAAATTTCCTGCAAATTAGTGAATGAAGTAATGATAATATTTGTACTAGCTTTTACTTTAAGCCACACACAAAACAATCAATGATTTTATTTGTAAATTTATTATAATAAAATCTCTCTCTCTCTGTCGATATATATATATATATATCCGCAATCATGATCTCAAGTCATCTAGAGCTAGAAGTGAAGTTCATTGATATCATTATTAATTGTTGTTGATCATGGGTTCAACTCTCTTTTTGCAGATTAGTGAATGAAGTAATGATAATATTTGTACTAGCTTTTATTTTAAGCCACACACAAAAAATCAATGATTTTATTTGTATATTTATTATAATAAAATCTCTCTCTCTCAATATCCTCAATCATTAGCTCAAGTCATCTAGAGCTAGACGTGAAATTCATTGATATTGTTACTAATTGTTGTCGATCATGGGTTCGACTCTCTTTGATTCCGTTGAGGAGAGGCACTATAATCAGAGCCAACAATTTACCTAGTTTACCATCCACAAAATATGAGGGAGTACTCAGGGCTTTCTTGTGCTTTCATTCCAAGTGTGTGTGTATGTATACACATTAAACATAAAAGATGTAATCTCCTCTCTTCCTCACAATCTATCCCATATTTATGTTGCAACTAGTCCATAGTGATTTAGAAATATTTATATGCAATGGTGTTTATGTTATGAAACCAGCTCAAGAAAAGATAGAAAAGATAGATCAACGCCTTAGAATTCAGCCTCTTCGAGGGGGCAACCTCCTTTACATTACATAAATGAACAATTCTTCGATGATTCAAATGACAAAACCTCCTTTCTATATATAGGAGTCTAAGGAGTCACAATATAATCCAGCCGACCTAACAATAATAATATAAAGCCACAAAAATAGAGGGATTCTATGGGGCACATAAATAACAATATGGGGGTAATAGGGGCACAAAATATAAATAAGGGGTATAACTACAATAGTAATGGGTAATCACTAGTATTATAGGGACCCAACATGCCCCTCTCCTTCAAAAAAGTGTTGTCCTCAACGCTTGAGTAGTTCTAGATACTTCTGCATAAAATTCTCATCCTCCCATGTGGAATCTTCAGCGGATAAGTTCTTCCACTTGATAAGATACTCTGAAATTGATCGATTTCGTAGCTGTCGAGTTCTTGTTTCTGTGATTGCTTCTGGTTCCAATATAATTTTTCCTTCCTCGTCAAGTTCTGGCAATATTGTTTGAACTGGGAGCTTGTCGCCTATAACCTTCTTTAAACATGAAACATGGAAAACTGGGTGCAATCGAGAAGCTGCAGGAAGCTCCAATTTGTATGCCATAGTACCAATCTTTTGCAACACCTTGTACGGACCATAATACTTTGGTGATAATTTATTATCCTTCTTAGCTTGCTTTAGGGACATTTGCTTATATGGTTGTAGCCGTAGGAATACCCAATCACCTACATCAAAACTTCTTTCACTGCGATGTTGATCTGCCTGTTGTTTCATTCTATTTTGTGCCAACACGAGGTTATCCTTTAAGAGTTGGAGGACTTGTTGTTGATGTTCGATGTGATGTTCCACTGCCTGAACCTTAGAATTTTCTCTTAAATATGATGTGATGGATGGTGGTTGATACCCATAAAGTGCCATAAATGGGGTCATTTTTTTGTTGTATGGAAGGAAGTGTTATACCACCATTCAACTAGAGGCAACCATTTGACCCATTGTGTTTGTTTATCAGATACAAAGCAACGAAGATATCCTTCCAAACATTTGTTTACTATCTCAGTTTGCCCATCAGATTGAGGATGATAAGATGAGCTATGAGCTAACTGAGTACCAAGACAAGAAAATAATTCTATCCAAAAATTTCCAGTGAAAATGGGATCTCTGTCACTTACAATAATCTTTGGGTTTCCATGTAGCTTTTGAAATGTTTCCATAAATGCAGTAGAAATTGTACTGGCTTTAAATGGATGTGATAATGCACAAAAGTGTGCATACTTGGTAAGTCTGTCAACTACCACCATGATGACACTCTTTCCCTCAGACTTGGGTAAACCTGTGATAAAATCCATTGAAACCTCCTCCCAACGTTGGCTTGGAATGGATAAAGGTTGTAATAGACCTGGTGTCTTAATTGTTTCAACTTTATTTTGTTGGCAAACCAAACATTCCGCCACAAACTTTTGAATATCTGATTTAAGGCCATCCCAAAAAAATTCCTTCTTAACCCTGTGGTAAGTTTTTAAAAATCCTGAGTGCCCTCCTAAGGGAGAAGTGTGCAATTCCATAAGAATCTTTTGTTTTAGCTGGGAATTCTTACAGAGGTATAAGCGATCTTTGTACCATAACGAATCATTTTTCCAGCTAAATGTATCAGAAGTACTGGAATCTTGTTGTAGCTTTCGAATAAGTGCCCACACTTCTTCGTCATTCTTCCATTCCTCCCTTGCTTCGTTTATCCAATCTGGTTGGATAATAGAAATGGCACACAACAATGCTTCCACATCCTCATCCTTTCTTGAGAGTGCATCTGCCACCACATTTTGCTTCCCTTTTTTGTAGATGATTTCAAAGTCATAACCCAACATCTTTGTGACCCACTTTTGTTGCTCTTCAGAGGATAATCTTTGTTCTAAAAAGTATTTAAGGCTATCATGATCCATTTTTACCTTGAAGTGTCTTCCCATTAGGTAGGGTCGCCATTTCTTAAGTGCATGGAGTATTGCCAACATTTCCTTCTCATAAATAGCTTTGCTTAAAAACTTTCCCTTGATTGGACGACTTTCAAAAGCAATGGGTCTTTCATCTTGCATTAGAACAGCACCAATTCCATTTCCTGAAGCATCACATTCCACATAAAGGTTTTTGTGAAGTCCGGTGTAGCTAAGACCGGTGCTTGGCACATTGCCTCTTTAAGATGTTCAAAGGCCTTTGTTGCTTCCGGAGTCCATGAAAATGAATCTTTCTTCAATAATGTTGTTAGAGGTGCTGCTATTCTCCCATAATTCTTAACAAACTTGCGATAATACCCTGTCAACCCAAGAAATCCTCGCAGATGCTTTATGGATGTGGGGATTTTCCATTCCTTAATGGCTTTAATTTTGCTAGGGTCTACCTTAACTCCTTCATGAGATACAATATGACCCAAATATTCCACCTCCTGGACTCCAAAGAAACATTTGGATCTTTTTGCATATAATTGTTTCTCCTCCAATAGTTGTAGCACCCTGTCAACATGTTCAACATGATCCTTCCAAGACTTGCTGTAGATTAGTATATCATCAAAAAATACTAACACAAATTTTCTAAGGAATGGTTTGAAAATTGAATTCATCAAACCTTGAAATGTTGAAGGTGCATTGGTAAGGCCAAAAGGCATGACCAAAAATTCATAATGACCCTCATGAGTTCTAAATGTCGTTTTCGGAATGTCTTCAATCTTCATTCTGATTTGATGATACGAAGATCCAACTTGGTGAAGTAAATTGATCCATGCAATTCATTCAGTAATTCATCAATGACAGGAATGGGGAACTTATCTTTAATAGTGAGCTTGTTGAGCTCCCTATAATCTGGACACATGCGCCATGATCCATCCTTCTTGTGCACCAATACTACTGGAGCTAAGAAAGAACTTTGACTCGGTTGAATTATACCAGCCTCTAGCATTTCTGCAACCATACGTTCAATTTCACTTTTTTGGACATAGGGATATCTGTACGGCCTGATGTTTGGAGGAACACTTCCTGGAATCAGATGAATAGCATGATCATGATCACGCATAGGTGGGAGACCTTTGGGAGTCTCAAATACCTTGGAATGATTGTCCAGGACTTTTTGGAGATCTGGAGAAATAGATGATTCCAATGTGGAAACATCTAGCGAACATAATTGTGCAATTACACCTCTTTGCTCCTTTTTTAGAAGCTTTGTCATGCCATTAGAGCTGATTATCTTTCCTGGTTTCCCTGCAATACCCCTTAATTCAACTTCCTTTCCTTCCGTAGAAAATTTGATGAAAATTTCTTGAAAATTAAAAGCTATTGTACCCAAGGATTGTAGCCATTGGACTCCTAGTACAACATCAGCACCTCCCATTGGAATGGAAAGCATTGGGCTAGTCAATACATATTCTCCCATGGATAGCTTGATATTATGGCACTTTCCAGAGCAATTTATTGTTCCTCCATTTGCAATCATCACTTGACACTCTGGTGCTGGATATAGGAAGCAATTCAATTCTTTTGCTACCCTACAATGAATAAAATTGTGGGTGCTTCCTGAATCAATCAACACTATTACCTTTTTCTTCTTGATTTGTCCTTCTATCTTGATGGTTTGAGGAGTGGTAATTCCCGCCAATGCATTACAAGATATGGTCGGATTTATTTGTTCTTCATCTAGGCTTTGTTCCTGGAGTATATCCTCTTCTTTTGACCTTTCTTGCTCCTTTTCTTCTTCCTCTTCACAATCTATGTAGAATAATTTCTTCTCAGCACACTTATGACCTTTTGTGTATTTGCTATCACAATTGTAACAAAGCCCTTTTCATCTTTTTTCTTCCAATTTTTGTGGTGTCAACCTTGTAGGTTGTGGAAGACTAGGGACAACAACACTTCCGTCTTTATAGTTGTGAGTGGTATGCTTCCTAGTTGCCATAATTTTGCTTTCCATTTTTCTTGCTAACCTGAATGCCTTCTCTAATGAATCAGGTTCCCAAAGGCGAACATCATGTTGGATATTATCCTTTAAAGACCCTATGAACACATCAATCCTATGCTCCTCTGGAATATATTTTACCCTTATGTTCAATTTTTGGAACTCCTCAATGTGCTCCATTATTGAACCCTTTTGTTTGAGACTTATCAATTGGCTAAAAAAGTGTTGCTTTTTGTATCCTCATAATGTGCTATCAATTCTTCCATAAAAATTGCCCAAGTGATAAATTGTTTACGAGAACAAAGCCATTGATACCATACAAACTGATTTGGTTCCAAATATACAGTTGCCATACGTACCTTTTGTGCGTTTTGCACATTATTGAGATCGAAGAATTGCTCCATCTGTAATATCCATGTGGCGGGATCCTTGCCATCAAACTTCCTCATATCGATTTTTGGAATATGGTGATTCTTCGATCCAACATTAGTGTCTATGGAATCATGATTAACATTTCTTTTGTTCTCATCATGAGTTTCCTTTACTACCTTTTCACCATTAGTAAGTATTTCTTGTAGAAAATTATTCAAATCTGTCTTCAAATCTACCATGTCTGTCTTCAAATTTGTGTTCAAATCTATCTTCAAATTGTCCATCTTAGCTTCCATGCCATTTATCTTAGCTTCCACACCATTTATCTTAGCTTCTGTTAACTTTTGTGAACGTGACATTTGTTGCACTTGTTCTTGTAATTTTGATATATCATGTAGCATTTCTTCCTCTTCTTCATGAGTCATGCTAGAGATTTCAGGTTCCTTACTAGGTGTTTGCATTTTCTTTCCTTGGGGCATCAGTTACCGATAATAATGCTCTACTATGCCCTTTGAATTCCTTCAAAATAAATTTTCAAACCAAGCTTAAGCAAAAATTTAAAAAAATCTACACAACTTTTTTCACTTTGTAGGAGTTCGATATTGCCTCTGATGTATCTCTGTACTTTCCAATCATCTAGTTCTGAATTTGTGACCTATAGTATCTCTCTGTGTCCTCTTTCCAATTCCACCAGTCTAATCCAAATTGGATTCTCCAAGAAAGAGTTATGCACAATCTCCCAAGATGACCTGATTATAGACCTTTCCATAAGAGTGAACTTGTATGAAGTGCCACGTGTACAATTTTCGATATTTGGTTCTGCAAAAGATATACAATAAACTACAGTCCGTCCTCTTTCTGCACCTTCTTACGAAATTTCAATCTGATTCCCAGAGAGAAAGTTATGACGATTTTCCCCAGGTCACCTGTTTTGAATGTAATTCAGGAGTCTGAAAAAAGACCAAATTCCTCAGATCATATCTCCGCAAATATCACGCGAAAAGCTCTGAAATTTGGACCCAAGGTTCAATGTGATTTCTTCTCAAATGGGTTTTTTTTGCGACTTCTGAAACGTCACAGAAAAAAATTTATAACGAAAATGCCACAATGACCTGTTTGGAGCAGCGAAACCCTAGAATCCAAAGCTCTAATACCAAATGTTATGAAACCAGCTCAAGAAAAGATAGAAAAGATAGATCAACGCCTTAGAATTCAGCCTCTTCGAGGGGGCAACCTCCTTTACATTACATAAATGAACAATTATTCGATGATTCAAGTGACAAAACCTCCTTTCTATATATAGGAGTCTAAGGAGTCACAATATAATCCAACCGACCTAACAATAATAATATAAAGCCACAAAAATAACAATAGAGGAATTCTATGGGGCACAGAAATAACAATATGGGGGTAATAGGGGCACAACAATATAAATAAGGGGTATAACTACAATAATAATGGGGTAATCACTAGTATTATAGGGACCCAACAGTTTAACTAAAGTGATCATTACTGGAAATGATCCATCTTAACTCTGGATTTTAACAATATCTAATGTGTGGTTTATGGACACCAGATATCCACCGAAAGGGATCGCTTCCCACCAACTCATTAGCTGGTGGCTTGACCCTAAGAGCATCAAGGAGAATTGATCTCGTGACCCCCATTAGCAAGGTGCATTATCGATAGTAGCTCTTGTGACCCCCATTAGCAAGGTGCATTAACGATAGTAGCTTGACCAATTGAGTTAACCCTTGGGTTTGAGGCTTTATATTACTTTTAACCTTTTACTATTTATTATTTTTGAATTGAACCTACATGTATATGTTTATAAACATTTACACCACTACAACATTGCCCCCATAGTCACATGTCAAATGCTCTCTACACAATAATAACAAGAGCTGCATATAGGGGTTTGCAAATATTGCATGCTAAAATAAAATAAAATAAAAAAATTTAAGCTGGGTAGCAAGTGGAGATAGATTCTATTCCATTTATTCTACTATTTTACATAGAATTGATATTGTCTGGAGTTATTGAATAGGTGTTTATTATACAAAAAAAATATTGTTGCTTTGAAAACCACATATCTTATAATGTTATGGTAAAATCTTTCTTCACGACAAAACTACATTTGCTTACTCAATATTTTTTTTTCTTTGTAATCACTATAACATTTTGATGGTCATCCTGGATTAACTCTTCTCAACTCTTCTCACAGGTTAGAGTAGAAATAGTTGTAATAAAGGGTGATGAAGGAGCAACTATAGTCTCTCTCGTCAAGAGAATTAGAGCATCCACATTGATTTGAGCATCAACATTGATTTTACCTTTTGTGTCGGGGTTGGGGTATGAAACGGGTAGCGATGCCTAATTCTAGTTTTTCGATGGCTGCCAAAGGCATAAGGAATGGAGAATATTGGGCCTAAACTCTTTAATTTAATTATCAATATTTATTATGTGGATATGCATGCCTATTTTGGAATAGGGTTTCCAAAATTTTCTTTTAATTATCAATAATTATTAGGTGGATGGTAGAGATTTAAGCACCAGAGCATATTCTGAAATATTCTTAGTAGTAGTCACATGTCAAATGTTGAGATTTATTTTAAAAGTAATTATATATGTTAAGTTAATTAATTAAAAATGTCAAAATAAAATGTTAAATTGAGTTAACCCACTTTTATGGTTTGAATGAGCAAGATCCTAAAGCAAAACAAAAAAATTCCATTTTTTCAATGCAATGACAATTTTAATAGGCCTTCGTTCATGATGTTATCAAATATAAGTCGTTAAACTCTATGTAGATTGACTTTGTAAGCGGGACCATCCATGTTAAAACTTTATAATTGGAGAAAACATTGAACCAACTCATATTAATACTACAGGGTGATAGAAAATTAAAAGAAGATTTGAATTTGTGACTGATACGAACTTTACAATTGGAATAAACATTTTACCAACTATTAATACAAAGTGGTCACTTGGACAACTGAATGAAGAAATAAATTGATGGAGGACTTTTGGCATCATAAGGACAAGCAGATGATTGGTATTTTAGCGTTTTTGGGAAGAATGGAAGCAAGTGCATTAAACTTATTTTCATATACATTGATTATTTTATGATTTCAGGCATTATAGGTAGAGTTTGGATCTTCAAAAAAGATGTGTTTTAATCACCATCCTAGGAATCATATCATGTAGCTATTGAGTTGAATCACATTTGCGTCCAGAAGTAGAATTCACCCTCCTATGAATTATATCATGTACCTATTGAGTTGAATTATATTTGTGTCCAGAAGTAGAATTGGCCAAGAATTTTGCCTGTTTAATGTTCAGACTCAATTAATTAAGTATATTTGAAACTATTTGGAGTTCTCCTCAATCATCTTCTATGTCATGAGAGATTTCATTATTTAAAAAGATGATTTTCTAGATGATCATCATTATAATTGTTTTAAATACTAAAATTTTATTATTTCATTTTAAGATGATCAGAAAGAAGTTATTATCAATTATGTTAGGCAATCTTCGTATTGGTAATTGGTTTATTTAAAATTAAATGAAAATTTATGTGGGGGTACTCGCGAATCAATCAATACAATATAACTATGAATTCTAACTGGCATTTTCCTTGTGTGCACCTCGCCTTCATGACCACCAAAGTGAAAAAAGCAATAAGGACACAAAGGTTACCTGAGAACGAGGGGAAACCTTAGAACTATGAATTCTAAGTGGCATTTTCCTTGTGTGCACCTCACCTTCATGACCACCAAAGTGAAACAAGCAGTAAGGACACATAGGTTACCTGAGAACAAGGGGAAACCTTAGAGGAATGCTTACCAGTTAAAATGGGGGAAACCCTAAGAAAACCTCCACAAAAATAAACTTGGAAGCACTAAGCAAACCTATTAAAATAGACAATTGAGAATAAGGTTCTATAACGAAACCTTGAACAATGATTATAGATGAGACCATACCTCGAAACAATCTTGAGGGGAATAAGCCAAGTGAATTAGAGGAATAGCAAGAAGGTTACTTGCATAAACGTGGAAAGGAAATATCGTTCCTTCTAGCTGGTGTGGACCTTTGGCCGAAGCTAAACAAAAGAAAACTGTCAAAATAAGGCATTAGTAAACCCTGAACCCTGTAGAATGGAAACAATTTATGAAAAATAAGTAAGTCGAGTTCATGCATTTGCTTGAGAAGGGCTCATTGTTTAATGCACCAAAGGAGAATTACAACATTGTATTTGTCCAATACTTTAGTTGCTCAGGACACCTAAATGAAAGGAAACTAAATTCAAAGTAGGTAATATATTCTATGGTCGAAATTCCCAGAGGGGAAAGAGTAAAATTGTATGAGATACTGCATACAAGGCCAAATTGTTAATGTTGTTATAAATGTCTATAAACAAAGAGAAAGAACAAATGAAAACCCAAAAAATTGTGATTTATTGAACAACTCCGTTATGGATTGCTTTTAAGGTTTTCTTTGTAAATATGAAACTTGTTCAGACAGCGAAAAGTGAATAGATAGTGAATTTAGCAAGGAGAGTTAGGACAGAGTAAAATCTCCTTAGTCCTTAGTAGAGTGGCTAGGGAAAACAAAAAAATGAGCACAAGGCAAGGGTAGCTTACCCTAGCCAAAACTACACCCTAATCTGCCTCCATCATTGGATCGCCTAGTGTAATCTCAGCCATCCAAACCTAAGGATCACGTGGTGGAGGATTTTTGAAATGACACATAGTGGACCCCGTGGCAAAGTCATGTGACCAGCCTTAATGAACCAAATTTTAATAAGGACATTGTCTACCGATGTCACAAATTTGCCCTGACGATATATTTCTTGCTGGAATCTAGTAAAAAAAATTCAAAAAATCAGAATGCTGGAGTGTTTCAATTGTTTTTTGATGGTGGAAATGGATTCAACACCATCAAGAATCCCTGGGGCACCCAAAATCCTGAATTTTAACAACTATAACCTAGATTTAAAATAAATAAATAAATAAATAAAATAAAATACCTGATTTTATCATAATCTTGCAGAAATTTCCATTATTTTTCGGGCTAATTTGTGGGCTCTTTAGACTACGCTTTTAATAAGTCTATGACTTAGTTTAACCACTTCCAAATGTAAATGGAGAGTAATGGGCAAAAGATAGATAATTTTTTTTATTTAGCAAATGGCTCTTGTCACTTAATTAAGAACACTCAATTCGAGTTAATGAGTTGAAGTTCAGTTTGCTTGAGTTGATTCCTAAAAAAATAGGAGCCTAGCTTAGTTAATTCGAGTTAGGAAGGGTGAAGTACTTTATCATTTCAAGGATTATCTTGTGGAGAGCCCAGTCGGAACCTGCAAGTATTCAACACAAAATACATATATAAGATCATATCATCGCTGAGGTAGGCATTCCCATACTCAGATTGAAAACTTTAACTAATTGACTATCTACTGCTCTGATACAGGAATGATTCTGCAGTACATCATAATCATAGACTTTTGTAGACACAGTATGGATGCAGCCATCTGTTTATGATTAGTCTACTGTATAATGAATACAAAACTCCTCGCAACCTGGATGGTGGAAACTAGATCCAGGGTCTTCATTTCTACTTCCCGAACAGGTACGATTCTATCCATGCGAATAAATGAGTTGATGTCGAACATGGTAGAAACCACTTGATTACAAGTCAATGATGTAAACTGTTAACAAGCGTGAGAGAGACCATCAGTGATGTCAATGGTTCTCAAAGTACCCAGTACAATCCATGAGATGTGAATGAATGAGTTGATGTCGAACATTTCACGGAATCCTTCGATCGAAAGTCAATAATGTAAATTGTCGTCAAAGGCGAGAACCCTGCCATTGATGCATGCAGACTTCAAGGAACTGACGATTCCTAGGTCCTCTTTCTAGATAATGTGCTGATGTCGATAGAAAGCGACCCGTTGCAGGCAAGCCCACAACACGAAATCATAGATCAAGTTGAAGAAATGTAGCTTTAAGGACTGACTCAGGGATGGTCAAGATGGATGACGGGTATTTTGCAGATGAATGTTTATTGTAGAGACCTCTTGAACACATAACGACACGACAGATGGTCAGAAAAGAGCTATAAGGGGACCATCTTTTAATTCCGTTTTAACGAGTGTAAAAGAAACACTCGGCAATCTTTTCATGTTTTTACGGTAAGAAAAGAACTATCCTCGAACAACTGATTCATTTTTTAACGAGGTTGACACAGGAAAAGAAATGTCCTCATACTCACTGATTCATTTTTTAACGAGGTCGACACAGTAAAAGGAACTTTCCTCGTACTCACTGATTCATTTTTTAACGAGGTCGACACAGTAAAAGGAACTTTCCTCGTACACACTGATTCATTTTTTAACGAGGTCGACACAGTAAAAGGAACTTTCCTCGTACACACTAATTCATTTTTTAACGAGGTCGACACAGTAAAAGGAACTTTCCTCGTACCTGATTCATTTTTTAACGAGGTTGACACAGGAAAAGAACTGTCCTCATGACAGCCTGTTTCATTTTTTAACGAGGTTGATACAGGAAAAAACTATCCTCGCTCACACTGATTCATTTTTTAACGAGGTTGACACAGTAAAAGGAACTTTCCTCGAACACTGATCATGGCTTCCAACTGGAAGAAAGACATGTCAATGGACACACCTTGATCATGGCTTCCAAAAGGTCTTCATCAGAAGGAAGAATAGTTCTCTGGAAGGAACACATGTCAAGGGACTCGAAAGGGATAAGAACATCGTGTTCAAGTAATCCCATAGAGTTTTCCATGTCAATTACCGGATCTAAATCAAAGGAAGATGAGCAAACAGTGAGAGGCTCACTTACATCGGTAACTGAAAACATGGGACCAGTTGCCACATAATTAACCCGTGGCAGGGTAGATACCACTTTAGAATCAGGAACATTTTTAAACCCTTGTTTCATTTTTTAACGAGCTTGACACAAGATAAGGAACTATGCTCATAACTACTCTACAATCTACCTAACAAAAAACTATACCTAAAAACACCTTGATTCATTTCTTAACGAGCTTGACACAAGACAAGGAACTGTGCTCGAAAATCCTTGATTCATTTTTTAATGAGCTTGACACAAGGCAAGGAACTATGCTCATGACTACTCTCTACAATCTACCTACTTAACCTACCCTTGTTTCATTTTTTAAAGAGCTTGACACAAGACAAGGAACTATGCTCAAGACTCCTTGTTTCATTTTTTAACGAGCTTGACACAAGACAAGGAACTATGCTCCAGAAGTTCGCATGCCCCCAGGATAATGATGCAAAGTGAGGTACATGCCCCCCAGGCTTCATTGCATTCAACCAGATGGGTGGAATGAAGGTTTACTTTCAATATTTAACTTGAAAAGGGAGTTGTTTCATTTTTAAGGAGGTTGACACAAGAAAAGAACTATCCTTGAACAATTGATTCATTTTTTAACGAGGTTGACATAGGAAAAGAACTGTCCTCATACTCACTGATTCATTTTTTAACGAGGTCGACACAGTAAAAGGAACTTTCCTCGTACTCACTGATTCATTTTTTAACGAGGTCGACACAGTAAAAGGAACTTTCCTCGTACACACTGATTCATTTTTTAACGAGGTCGACACAGTAAAAGGAACTTTCCTCGTACACACTGATTCATTTTTTAACGAGGTCGACATAGTAAAAGGAACTTTCCTCGTACCTGATTCATTTTTTAACGAGGTTGACACAGGAAAAGAACTGTCCTCATGACAGCCTGTTTCATTTTTTAACGAGGTTGATACAGGAAAAACTATCCTCGCTCACACTGATTCATTTTTTAACGAGGTTGACATAGTAAAAGGAACTTTCCTCGAACACTGATCATGGCTTCCAACTGGAAGAAAGATATGTCAATGGACACACCTTGATCATGGCTTCCAAAAGGTCTTCATCAGAAGGAAGAATAGTTCTCTGGAAGGAACACATGTCAAGGGACTCAAAAGGGATAAGAACATCGTGTTCAAGTAATCCCATAGAGTTTTCCATGTCAATTACCGGATCTAAATCAAAGGAATATGAGCAAACAGTGAGAGGCTCACTTACATCGGTAACTGAAAACATGGGACCAGTTGCCACATAATTAAGCCGTGGCAGGGTAGCTACCACTTTAGAATCAGGAACATTTAGGGGTGTCATATTATTGGTAGTTGAGAAAAGACTAGGGAACAAAAGCTAGTCTACAGTCACAATACTGCCATTGTGAGGGAAATACATCACGCGAAAGAGTGTCGATACGACAGCTTTCATTGCATAAACATAGTCTCGCCCAAGGAGTAAATTGAAATCCAAGGGACCTCGAACTACCATAAGATCAATACAAACAGATTTACCTTCCAAGGTAATAGAAAACTTAGGAAGGATCCCTAAAGGTTCACTAATGGTTATGTTAAAAGCTTTCAGATTCTGCGTAATAGGCACAAGCTGAGGGGAACCCAAAGCTTTCCAAACAGTTGAGGATAAAATACTAACAGAAGCACCTTCATCTACCTGAGTACGATGTATGTCCCTACCACTAGCCTTGACAATGATTTGGAAAGGGATGGAGGAAGGAAGACGAGGTTCTGTCAGTCTATTCCAATCAAAGGACAAGACCTCAGTACTTGGAGGGGGTTCTGTAGAAACAGGTGAAATGCCCCCCGGCATAGAAGAATCTGATGTAACAAGAAGAACCTGAGTGGTATGAATTTCACTCTCTAAATGGAAAGTGGGATCGACCGAATGTGAAATTGAATCGACCACTTGATCAACTAATGGATCATCAACCTAAGTGACATGAGTTTCACTCTCCAATGGAAGAGTGTGATCAACTGTACTTGAATTTAGATCAATCACTCCGTCAGTTGACGGCAGGTTGGGAGAAAGTTTACGGTAACCAGTTGGAAATTCTTGTTGTGGAACAGTAAGTTTTTCCAGCAATGTTGAGGCTTCATCCATGTGAGGGCAAATGTGAGTTTGATGAATCCCTTTGCATAACTTACATGGAAACCTAACTTTACCCTTTTTCCCAGGAACCTGACTATCACTGGTTGATGGATCAACGGAAAGTTGATGAGATTTTTCTGACCATACTTCCAAGACCTTTGGTATACCAGGACAATTGACAAGGAAGTGGTCACCCTTACAAAGCCTGCAAGGGTATTTGGGTTTACGATGCATGTCGGAGTTTTCCTCAACACAACTAACACTCACAGTCGTGGTTGGTTGGTTGACTTCTTTCTTATCTTGCTTCTTCTTCTTCTTCTTCTTCTTCCCTTTCTTCTTCTTCTTAGCCTCCTGGTTACTAGCATCAAGGCTTTTACCAGGCGAAGAGGAAGAAATGGAGGAAGAAAAATTAGGCGAAGAAGGTAAAGGGTCAACAGAAGGTTGGTGATGTTGAGATGGTGAACTCTGTTGAGGTGAAGCATCCGGTTGAGGTGGAACAATTGGAGTACTTTGGGCCAACGAAGTTGAAAATAACCATATCGGTAATCCTATTGTAAATCCAGGTAATGACAAAGTAGCCATATAAGGAGGACCAACATTTCCAAAGTAAGGAAAAGTACTAGGATTCTCGGAAGGAGGGGTGCCTAGGTTGGTAAATTCCGGAATGTTTGCCATTATATTCAACTTCAGTGAATTTTATTAACAATTTTTAAAACTAAAATTAACAATTCACAATTCACACCTATGGTCTCTAAAAGTAAAAACAAACAAATTAACACGCGCTATCAAATCTAGGAGTCAAACCATACACAAACAGTAACCTTCCGGACCGAAAACACTAGTTGGTGATGAAACCCAACATCGCCGAATTCAGTACAGAAGTGGTGGGTGGAACAGTTACCCCGGAAACCTGCTGAATGAATAGACTGAACCAAGTTCCTCCAATTTAACCGTCTCGAGTGAAGTGAACCCCCCAGAAAATCCAAGTGAGTCTAGCCGACGTCTACTCCAGGTACAGTGGGATCTTCCCTCCACCGTCACCTTGGGTAGAACCCTAAAGATAATGGTCACTAAGGTCACCAACAGCAAAAAATACACCTGGGGGAACAGTCTACGACCCGATAGCACGCAAGGGCAGAGTAACAAGCTCAATCCCCTTGTCGGCTCCTTGACAATAATCCAAGGTTTACCGACAAGTGACCCCAGGCTCCTCGACAATAATCTGAGGTTTACCGTTTGTAGTACGTGCGTATCTGGCGTCTTTCCCAATGAAGGAGGATTGATCCCCTCACTGGTTCGGACACAGTCTCGTGCTTCTCCTTTAAGAGGAGCTTTCCTAGAGCATAAATGTAACAGTTGGATTTATCCTACCACAAGATGAGCTACTTGTTTGGTTTTACTGTCTTGGAGAGTTAATTACTCTCCTACTCCAAGACACTAGCCTAAGCTATGTTGGTGTATCAGAGCCCTAGAAATGTAAAAATTACTAGATGAATTTTAATTAAGCGTTGTGTTATTAAGGCTGTTATTACTCAAAAGGGTAAATGGATACGAAACCAATGGTGTTATGACCCAACTCAACTGAATGCAATCGAATATGATAATGTAATCTTTTCAATTCGATGAATCCTAACTAAAGTAAGGAGAGAGTTTCCATTCACTTCCAACAATGCAAAAAATTGATCACTAAGAGAAAATATAACAAATTCTCTAATGCACTAATTTCATTAAGAAAAACTAATGCAAATCAATTCCAAACCATTTTTTTTTATTTTTATTTTTGTGTAAATTCAAATCAAAGAAAGTAGATCTAAATCTACGATTGATTTTCAGAATGTAAACTATGCAATGGTAATCTAAGCACAATTCACTTGAAAAGTATGCAAATGTAATCTATGCACATTTTTCATTCATTTTCTGAAAATGAGAATTCTAATTATGCAAATGTGATCTATGCAAGAGAATTCTCAAACACAAGATGATTCTAATTTTATCTAAGAAGCAATCAAGTGCAAGTCGAGAAAATTGGGTGAGAGTTCCAAAGATCAAAAAATAAAAACACTCAAAGGCGATTAACACTCATACACAATTTAGCCCCCCCCTCCTGGCGAATGAGGGGGGAATTTTTTTTGCAAAAACAAAAGCAAAAAGATGCAAAATTGTGAAAAGACTGAGACAAACCTTCAAGTAATGACCAAAGGAAATCAAATTAAGAATTTCTCAAAAAAGAGACTCAAAACACCCAATAGATGAAAGCTTAAAGCAGGAATGCCAATGAAACAAGCTTAGGTGAAGATTTATGGCAGAAAACCAGTGGATCTGGGCAGAAAAAACAAATTAAAAACAAAATCTAAAAGGAAAAAATAAGAAAATTGAAATTTTCTTAATTTTGACAAGGTACGCAGGCGACCTGTTTGCACAGGTGCGGGTACGCTCTGTGCACAAAGCTACAGTCCGTACAGGTACGCACTGTGCTCAACTCAGAGGCTGCGTACTCCTAGCAAAACTAAGAAAAGCTAAAATCTAATTTAACCCTAAGCTAGCCCACCCAAATACACAGTCAGACAGCCAAAAACCAGAAAACAAATAACTTCTCTGAGATCAAAAGTTCATACAAAGGAACAAACATTCACATCAATGGATTCCCCAGCGGAGTCGCCATTTTGTCATGCGGAAAGAGTCGACAGTGCGGACACAACTGACCTCCCTGGAAGCAAAATATTTCTAGTGACAAACAAGACAAATAAAGCTACCTTTCTCTAAACATGCATTGCAAATACAAGTAATCAGGGGATCTTTAACATACCTTTAGTCCAACGCTTTGTAGTAGTCCAGCCTCGCCGATCCGGATGAGCTCCTCCTTCTCTTCGAAACCTGCATTCACTAACAAGCCAAAAGATTAAATAGCACCTAATAAACTCATAAAACAATACATATCTATCATATAGACCAAGGAGTATATGAAACAAACCATGAATAACAATCTGTTGAGAAAAATAAGTTCATTTGCATTAAAAGGTAACAAAAGGAACCATTACAACCTGAGCCTTGGTGTTGTGCAAGTCCCTCCTAGGGTCCAGCAAGAGTTTTCCTTTACTTTGATCAACTCACCCACTCTCAAATAAGGCTAAGAAAGGATGGGAATCTCTCCTCTCAAGCTTTACAAGGGAGTCCTAATTCCAGCAACATCTACCCTTAGGAATGTTCAGCTTTCAACCTCCCCTCCCTTTGGCCCAATGCCTGTATTTATAGTGCTCTAGAGGAAGTTATTCAGGTCCACCATCAATGGGATAAGCCCCTCTTTGGATGGGATAGCTCCCCTCTTGATGGGATAAGTTCCTCTTTGGTAGGGATACATGAACCATCTGGAGGCGCTCCATACACGTCAAACAAGCTTCTAGAAGGCTCTAGAAATGACCACAAGTAACTTTTTTGGAGTGAAACTTGCGCCTTTTGACTTTTACAGGATTACGCACCCATTGCTTTACATACAGAGCGTACAAGTACACAGGTATTGTGAACTTGGAGTGTGTACACGCAGGTAAGGCTAAGAGAAACTGCGTACCTAGAGATATATAGATTTTTAATGACTTTCTCTCTTTCTTGAAGTTTGACATGGAGAGCAGAGGTATGAGGCTTGCCAAGGAGGATAGTATGACACTTGATGGAGCCATACTAACTGCAAATAGTCAGGGTGACAAATTTTAGTGTAACATATGGAATGCCCCGACAAAGAGGATCAGATCCATCTCTCCTAACATCCGAGGCTGACTTAAGAGCACTGGAAAAAATTCCACAAAGTTTGTTGGCCTGATGAACGGTCAGTGGGAGGCATGGATTGTCCACTAACTCGTTGTCTAGGGGAGTTTGTGCACTGCTGAGGTCTGGAGGACCTAGTCCGTCTCCTAGGGATGGATCTGAGACGATTTAGTTGTTGAGGTCTCGTGTGGCGGGGTGAGGTCCCATGGACGTTCACTGGTCTAGAGTCTGGATATGAAATAGTATCAATCATTCTCTTTGTGTCCTTGTCTGAGGATAATACCTTGAAAAATGTTGTGATCCTCTGTGTGGATTGTCCACTAACTTTGCTTGGGGGAGTTTGTGCACTGCTGAGGTCTGGAGGACCTAGTCGGTCTCCCAGGGACGAATCTGAGATGGTTTAGTTGTTGAGATCTCGTGTGGTGGGGTGAGGTCCCATGGATCCCCACCGGTCTAGAGTCTAGATGTGAAATGGTATCAATCGTTCTCTTTGTGCCCCTGTCTGAGGGTAATACCCTGAAAAATGTTGTGATCCTCTGTGTGGGGTTCGGTTTGATGGGAGGCTGAAGAATATGCACTTGGAACCTAAGAGCCTCTTGCATATTTAGGGCCAAACATCTCTAATTGGGATACCTGAAAAAGTTTGTGAGGGTCTGAGAGTCTCTGAACAAGCAATGGAACCTTCCTCTGATCTTGTAATAGATAGGGCATCCAAAAATGAAGTGCACCTCGGTCTCTACTTCCCGTAAATAGAGAATTCAAGGTACCCAGTTGAGATGGAGATTATAAGGCAGTGTACCATCAATTGTAGACTATTCCAATGTGTATATGTGGTGCATGCAGTCAGAGGAAGAACCTAGAGGAATTGCACAATTCAATTGAAGGAATTTCCTAATAAATAGGGGCCTATATACTCTAGGAACAACACAAGAAAATAGGAGTTTGGAGGACTTGAAAATTAGCTAAGTGTTGGCTAGAGTGAGTCAGGCAGAGATATAGACTATACACTTGCAAGTTGTGCTCAAGCTTGAGCAAACATATGTATTCATATCTATTTTTTTATTAATGCAATACAAATACGAAGGGGTTTTAAGCAGTTGCTCTCTCCTAGATAAATCTTTGTGAATGTGTGATGTTTCCTTTTAGATGACTATGATTTGTGTTCTAGATTGTGAATTAACTTTTGCAGAACGGTAGAATAAAGTAACTTCGAGTCTTGTGATTTAGTAAATTTCATGAGCAAATCGTAATTTTATAGACATTTTGTTATATAATTTAATTATAAAAAACAGAATCAACATTTTTTTGATGTCTAAAATGTGCTAGACCCCTATTGATAGGTTGTGACATATTGAGTTTTGACCTATTGATGGGAGAGTCGTCTAACGAGGCGAAGGAATCGCTTGGATGACTAAAAGTGGTTGGAATCCAGGCAAAAAAAAATTCAAAAAATCTTGTAGATCCAGTGTTTGAATCGTATTTTTGATGGTGGAAATGGGTTCAACACCATCAAAAACGCCTAGAACACCTAAAATTTTGAAGTTTAACAACTATAACTAGGATTTACAAAAATTCCTTGCCGGATTTTCTCTAAATATGACCAGAATTTCCATAACTTTCCGGGCAATTCCTCTAGCTAGTTAGACTACGGCATTGATGGGCTGTGACATGTTGAATTTTGACCCTTGGTTTGGTTGGAGGAGACCCTAACATCATGGAAAGCCAAGTAAGTAAATACATTTGACTATGTACCAACCAGAACAGACACTGAGGTACAACACATAATTTGAGTTGAGAGTCATTTAAACCGTGAATGGCAGGTGGTTGCTTTCATTTCCGTTGCTTGTGTGGTGGCAGAAGGAACACAACTATTCCATGAACTCCACACGTTCCAATGAAAGTTGACTGGCCAAGAAGGAATCTACCCTTGTTTGTTTTTTATTGGTATTCCCCTGTGCTGCTACTTTCATCGACTAAGCTTAACAAAGTTTGGTTATTTCATATCATTGAAAACATGGTGTTAGTCTTTCTAGTATGGTTGGTTTAATTTAAGTGTTTGTTGAGCGCCCTTGGGGCTTGGCTGTTGTTTGCAAGGCCTACCTCGACATTCTAGAAGAGCCCACGAGTTATTTTCTTTGTCAATTGGGGATTTTGGGTTCATGAGTGATAAGGAGACGAGTGCCTTTGTAGATTTCGACACAGTGGGATTTAGTTCAAGCTCTGCTATGATAGACCCTGTGATACCAGATAATTATAAGTAAATCAACTGCATCGCAGAATGCCAAATGCTCACTGCCTAATGCTTCTCATTTTAGTTGGGACAGTGGCATGGCTATGCAGTCAAAGGGGGCAATGGGGTCTTCATCTCGTATGAATAATATTTGTGGACCCAAGAAGTTTAGCTTTCCGAAGGACGTCTCCATGCTAACTCTCAAAATCAAGGGACGCCGCTAGCCGCTAGTGGTCAAATTCTGCTTTCCTGGGCTGGCGCCAAAAAGGAAGTTTCGTGTTTATCTTTCCAAGGTTTTCTAAAAATTTTCCATTCCATTTTTACTTTACGCTGTAAATTACAAGGAAAATGGTAGATTTCAGGCAAAATCTATCAAATTCCAGCCTAGTTACTATAATGATATTTTCTCATTGCTACTAATTTTATGTTTGATGATTAATTTCCTGTGTGGTTATATTGAAGGGCAGAATCTATCCCTTGACACATTTCTTCACCAAAGAACAAAGTTGATCTTCATTCCCTTCTTTTACTATGTATGTAAGATATCTATGTGTATTTGTCA
The DNA here is from genome assembly GCA_031772625.1 of Pinus tabuliformis. NCBI lineage: Eukaryota > Viridiplantae > Streptophyta > Pinopsida > Pinales > Pinaceae > Pinus > Pinus tabuliformis. The sequence goes on along the minus strand of CM062818.1, from coordinate 1,647,083,036 downwards.
TTGAGTCTATGTGCGCATGCAAGTCCTGTTGTCGTCCTTTTTGAACTATAATAGCATATGATCTATGAAGGCATCATCGGTCATCCTGTAAACTTGTTTGAGATTGACTATACAAATCCCTCCCTGCAAGTCCAATGAAATATTGTAAGGTTTTCGGGCAATAATAAAGCACTAAAATTTCAACTTCCAGCCTTCAAAAAACAGGACTTTGTAGAGCAAGGCTTTGAGTCCTGCATATATAAGGCCAAACATCTCTGATCAGGATACCTGAAAAATTCGGTGAGGGTCTGAGAATTTTTGAACAAGCAATGAAACCTTCCTCTAATCTCGTAATAGACAGGGCATCTAAGAATAAAGTGCACCTCAGTCTCCACTTCCTGTAAATGACATACCTGGCAGAGTATGTCTGGTCTATCCACTTGGTGGTCCGTCTCTACCCAAAGTATATGAGAACCCACTCTGAATTGGCCTAGAGGAATGCAAAGAGCATGCATCTAGTGGTGAAACATATACTAGGGTCGAACAATGAGCCTGTCTCCCAGCGCCAAGAAGTGTTCAGCGTAGAAGGCCATCTTTGGGCGCAACCCTCTTGGAGGATTGACCCAGGTGACCTGGACGAACTGTCTATAGATGTCTTCCATGATGATCTTGTTTAGCTCCTGTCTAGTAGGTAAAAGGTGACCAGGAGCATCTAAGGAATATCAGAAAGGAGGGAGATGATCAACCTGAATTCCCATTAACTCTAAGAGATTTGAAACTCCTATAAACCAACATCTGGCTTGGCCTGAGTGAGTAGAATGGGCAATAGTCTCAGAAGAGCAATATGCCAAGTAAGGATATCATTCCCTACTCTTTATAGAGTTTGCCAAGCCTTGGACACGATGCAAGAATGAAACCAATCTGAAGATCGTCTCAAGCCGAAAGGGCTGAGCTCCAAACACTGCAAGGATGATTTTCTATAGCAATTGTCAGTTTTCACCTAATGATGCGGCAGAGAAGAAGAATCTGGACTCTCTCAACTGAAGCCCAGTCCGACTCAAGTAAAGACGGTCCCCAAATCTTTGAGCCATATAGAATAGTGGGACAGATCAAGCTGTCCATGAGGCTCATGTTGGACGAGATGTCCTGAAAGTGATGTTGAAAGAGCTGTCTCTTGAGAAGGGCTAAGGATCCATATCCTTTGTTGATCTGAGGCTGAAGCACTGGTCGCAAACTGAAGCAGGGACTTGAGAATTGCACCCCCAAGTAAGTATACGTGTTGGTAATCTCAATCTCCTCCCCTCTGAATAGAAAGTGAAGGTCTGAGGTTTTCTTCACCCCATTAAAGATCATAACCTTGGTTTTAACCAGGTTGATTGTCAGCTGTCGATGATCACAAAACAGAGCTAAGGCATCCAGCTGCCTTTGTAATCCTTCTGGGGATGAGGAGAGGAGGACCATGTTGTCAGCAAAGAGTAGAATAGATATCATAACATGGTGAAGAAGGCAGCCATTAGTGTCCTGGATATGCTCGTGTAGAAATGCTTCCAACTCATCAATATAGATCCCAAACAAGGTAGGGGACAGTGGACAACCCTGTTTAACCCCAATAGTGCTTCAAATGAAATTAGACATCCCATGGGCTACGTGAAGATGACCCAGAATGGACTCATATAGGTGCATAATAGCAGTCAATAGGGTTGCAGAGATGCCAATATCTCTGAGTCTCTAGAGCAAGGCCTCCCTCAGAACAAAGTCAAAATCTTTCCAAAAATCTATGAAACAACAGTAGACTTTTGAAGAGCGGTGTCGTTCCTCCTCAATCATAGCACAAAGGGTGAAGATGTGGTAAATGGTCTGATGAGTCGGTCGAAACTTTCCTGTCCCCTAGCTCTGAGTTGTCTCTGCTCAAGGTCACTGGAGAGCTTCCTATGTAGAATAGTAGCATACAACTTCGAGAACGTGTGACCCGCCATGATCGTTCTGTAGTTATTGGGATTTGAGCTGGACCCTGATTTGTGGATTGGATGGATGATGTGGTGTGACCATGTTGGTGGAAAACCTTCACAGACTACATGTTTGAAGAGATCAGCCAAGTAGCTAACCAAAACATGAAAATCGTGCTTAAAGAACTCTACTTGGTAGCCTTCCTCATCAGCTGCTTTGTTGTTGTTCATCACCCAAATGGCCTCTCTAATAGCTCTGTCTGAGAATAGATAACATGAAGACGGTGGGGTGGTAACATGAATTTGGGCCTGCCCAAGAAAATCATAAAGGTTGGAAGTGTGAGAGAACATGGATGTAGGGTCGAGGTCAAGTGGAAGAGGGGAGCGTCGAGGAAGGATGGTATGCCATAATTGTTTAGGGGAGTGGGCAATGAGAGCTTTTGGCAAGGGACATCATAGTTATGAAAGGTGTTTTTGGAAGTCTGTTTTGGATGTCTTGTTACATATTAAAGTAATCTGGCAGGTCGTGCACAAAGTTGTACAGATTTTTAGAATAGTAAAGTTTCAGTCAGACCAAGGTGTGTGATAATATCTTGCAGGAGATGCTAAATTACAATTTCAAAATATTCCCAAAGATGTAGGCTATATTTTAGAAAATGTATATTCATCATTGCAATTTTAAGATATCTTATTTCAGAATCATGTTTAAATCGTATATCAAACATTTTTTCCATTATTAGTCCTTTGTTACTGCCCAATAGGTGACATATATCAATAAGAAAAATATTGCACATCTTACTTAGAAACTTACTGTATTGTAGACTATGCTTGTTCTTATTTCAACAAACACAATTATTGTTGAGTGTGGTGCTTGTTGAGAATATGTTCGTCTTTTGAGAAATCACTAAGTGTCCTCCGCAAAATCCTAGGTCCAGAGAACTAAGAATTTGTCAAAGTCTCTCCCAAAATTTAAGAGCATTCAAAGGAATGGTATACCTTAGCAAGTATTCAAGAGTGTATTCATTAATAGATGGCCTGTATTATAGGTTTACTGTATATGCCTTTTCTAACGAGGATCTTGACTCCTTGTCTGTTAGTTTATAAACATTTCCTTTGTGTTGTTTTTATAGCTTCAGAAGGCCTTTTGCATAGATTAGTAGCTTGCATGTAGGAGAAGAAGTTAACTTTAGGTGGTTGTTTAAGAGGAACAATTAATATGACTTCTTTACTAAGTGTTTTGGCCGAGGGGTCGAGGGGCCGAAGGGCCGAGGTGGGCTCCTTCTCTTAAGTTACATGACTTTCCCTTTTGTAGAGGATCAAAATGTAAATTTGTTGTAACCTGAAGACTCTGCTCAGATCCTCCAATTTTGCTTTGAATCTTAGCGTAAGTTACAGATGGTGAGCCTGCTACCTGAGGGATTACTATAAGACTTTTTCCAGATACAGCCCGAAATCCTACTGATGCTTGAGACTCTCCTTTTCTTACAATTTTGTCTATAAATGTCGTTCTCCCAAGGTTCACCAATCCCTTGACTTTGTGGATTTAGGTGGGGGGTTTTGATATTTTTCTATCTTTCTATTCCAATTCTTTCATAAAAACCTATTCCTATTTGAGTTCTAAGCTTTTGCTGAAAAAAGGGCTGGTAAGCAAGCACTTTACTTGCTAGGTACGCGGGTTCTTACCTACCATTTTTAAAACCCAATTCTTTTTTAGAAAGATAAAAAGGAAATCACTGTGAAACACTCTCCCCGACAATGACACCAAAATGTTGGTGCACTAAGATGTCTTTTTTACATGCAATCTTAATTCCTACATTAATTGTCAACCCAAGGCAAGTCTTTTTATTTCAAGAGTGTTAGCACTATATATGCAGTGAATTCAGAGGTTAACTAATAAAAAATCGCTACAATTGCTAATGACTATCTTTCCAAACTCAATCCAAACAATTATGAAAGAAGTAACTCTGAAAGAAATTCATAACATACTTTGCAATTCTACTTAACCTATCATGAAAGCAAATGAATCTGAATACAACTATAAAGAATCACACTTGGCAGTCTTAAATGGAATTGAAACTAACTCACTCAATCATTAAAGGGAACTATGACAATTGAACAACAACTGATAATTGAACAGAAAATGATAATAGGACAACAAATGATATCTGAACAGTGAATAACTATATTTCTGAAAGCGATCAATTCTATCTCTAAAATCTATGATAACATTACTTGGAATGAATTAGTGATCTAATGTTGGCACTAACATAACCAATCCAACCAAAAGCATTACTCATATATAACACACGGCTAAATCTGAATCTCAAATGAACAACAAAATAAAATCGAATCGACAATCCTCACGATAATCAAAATGATATTAACTTAACATTAACAAATAGTAAAGAATGAGATAGAAAAGATTATAGCACAGGCAAAGCAGTAAATCTTCTCTTGACTGGGCCTAGAGTCGCCAGAAGTCTCCGCTATGAGATACTCAGAATATAATTATGATTTAAACGTAGTCTTCTTCATTAAAACGAATAACAGAGTTACATCATCACCAAAGTAACAATATTATATGTCCAAAAGAATAATTATAAACTGTGAATTTCTGAACTAGTTGTGCAGTTTGCCTTTGGGCCTTATATATAACAATTATAAAATTAAATAGATAAAAGTGAATCCTCAAGGATCAGGGGATCCTGAGGATTTCGCAATACTCGATCTGATTCTGTCATAAAATAGCATTGGTCCACCTGGTCTTCCGTTGTCCTACCTTGCCTCTGACGCTGTCTTTTTCCTTTATGAGATGTTGTTGTTATGTCGATTGAACAACTATCATCCAATTCACATCTTCTGCACATAAAGATAGTAAAAATCAATTTTTCCTGCTTAGATTCGTTTAATTTGTTACTGATTACTTTTACCCAACTTTAACTGTTATTTCCTCTACTTTTACCCATAAACAAAGATAATCATGTGAGGATGAGTGTTAAATAAAGATATTACCAAGGAGAAAACATACCTTTTTCTTGACCCAACAGCGATTGACTCATACATCCTTTAATTCTCCGTACTTTCTTATCGGAGAAACTCCATATCGCAACTTCACAGTGGTGTAGTGTTCTGATACTTCTCAGTCCCGTTGTCTTTAGCTCCTCTGACGCTGAGCTCCTTGATTATTTCTCCTCTATGGGACCAGGAGTTGTGACCTGCAACTTAACATTGAGGTGTTAAGGTATTTTGTTCCTACTGGGGGCCAATCTTCCTTTTCTACTGCCTTGTGCCCTTGGTTCTTTGTATTTACATGACCAAGAGCCAACCCAATATCAGAAGTCCCCTCCATCAAAACTTTTCAATAACCATCTGTTCTAGAGTTTTGATATCTTAATTTTCCGATATGTTGAGCTCTAATATGACATCATCACTCCACATGGAATCTTTATAGAGATGACACGTGTCACCTTGATCTGGCACACTAGGGCACCCAATATCGTTGAATCAACATGCCACATAACCTGTCATACTACTACATCATGTTGACATCAAATTATATTGTCACTGATTGGAACTAATTTCATGTTGCCATGTGTCCTGCTAGGAGGAGAGAGAAGAGGACCCTTTAACCCTTGGATTTGCAACAAAATCCTTTGTTAATCTTATTTGGCATTACTTAGCACTTTTAATACTATTGGAACTTCTTAGTGTACCACATTTGAGAAGTTTTGATACCCCGTTTTCACGGTCCTTTGATATTCCAATATGTTGATACACTGACCTCTGATATTTCGATGCACCGATACCCTGACCTCTGATATTTAGATTCTTCGATGACTGGTGTCCAGATCGTCGATATGACGATGTGCCAATATTTGGAACCTCCAATACACTGATACGCTGACATGCTAACCTTCGACATTCCGATCCCCAATGACTGGTATCTAGATTTAGTATATCATGAACCTCTAATATGTCGATATTCCTTCCTTCCTAAGGCTTCACAACCATGAACTTCAACAGACCATATCTTTTGATCCAGGAATCCATTTCTGAACTTCCGCATATCATAGGAAAAATTTTCCTGAGAACTTTGCATTGGATGGGGTCGATGTAGTATTTGAGTACATTTTCTACATATGAGATGGATGTAAATATTTCTACTCCTTCACTTTTCTTTACTTTGTGCTTGGGTAGTTGAACTCTCAATCACCAGGGTAATAATTTTATGGCTTCTTCAGTAAGCCTTATACTGTGATGATTCTCTACAAGAAGCCTGTAACTACCATGGAGTTCCATCTGGACCATCACTCTAATCCTCATTTTTTGGCTTCTTTAGTAAGCCTACTACTATGATGATTTTCTATAAAGCACTTCAACAACCATGGGATTCCTCCCAAACACCCAATCATCATTCTAACCCTTGTTTGACATCAATTCCAACACTTACATAGCCACCCATTCACCATCAGATGTCCAACAATCTCCCCCTGAGGCAAGGCATCAATGCCAACACTTACACAACCACCCATTCAGCATAAAATGTCCAACAAAAATATGAGTTGCAACTACTGCCTCTAACAATTAGAATCACTCTTCTGGGCAAATCGAATTTTCTGCACCCCTATAACTGAAAATCAAATTGTTGCCCCAACAATTTGGCTTGCCTCTTTGAGCACTGTGTTGTCTCTATAATTTTAGCTTGCTGCTCCTCTTGAGCAGCGAAATTCTTTCTTCCACTTATGAGCTTCTCGGCTAATCACTTATGCTCTGATACTATGTGAAAATTCCAAAACTGGAATCATATTGGAGCAATTGGAATTTATTTTTCTAATTGTTAATTATTTTAACAATTTATCTGCTATGACAAATATCAAATAAATCACACTAAAACCTTCACAAATAAAATACTGCGGAAATAATAGCACTAGAATCTGAGAAAATACTAGCAAAACCTAACTTTGGAAAATCAGTGCAGCAGTGAAGGGTTTTATTATTAAGTAGTGAAAAATATGAGTACAATCTGGATGCCTAAAAATGGAAGTCCACAACATGAAAATCTAGGAAAAATTATTGAAGGGTATTACCCTTCCTCCACAAGTAATCCTGACACAACTTACCTTCATAAAATTGGCCATCCAAACCCTAACATGAGCCCTTCTGCACTGCCTCTGGCCTGTAGCCCACACGTGTGGATCGAATCTACCCCTGATGAAGTCGTTCTTCCTATCTCTACTAAGGAAATCATCTCTCTGATTCTCTGGAAGACTTTCATGGCCTCTGAAACTCAGAATGAATTTTTCCTCACCTAAATCGAACTGCCTTTCTGAATCAACTATGTAGTCCTCTATGCTGCCTCATTGGGAATAATTAGGCCCTCTTGCTACTGCCTTTCTGAAGCAACTGTGTAGTCCTCTATGCTGCCTCACTGGGAATAACTCGGCTCTCTAGCTACTACCTCTCCGGATCTAGATAACTTCCTCTGGATCACTGTCCCTTCCCGTCGCTATCTCTTTGTATGTTTTTCTGTAGATTCAACAACTCAAGTAATTTTCTAAAACAAGAGACAATAATCTACTCTACTCTTCTCAATGGAAACCAAAAATGATCGATGAAAACAATAAGCAGAAAGAGGAAGAATATCAATGGCACAAAACATAATATTTCTCTGGGGAAAGTAACTGCTCAAAACCCCTACTATCTATATTGCATTAACCAAAAGATATTATAAGAAAATATAATGCTTGTTCTCACTAGAACAGTTTTTGCACAAGTATGATCTAATTCTCTGTCTCACAACGGAGCTCAAGCCAACAATTAGCCAAATTTGTTGCCTACCAAGCCCCTACTTCCTTTTGCAATTCCTAGAGGAATTAGCCCATATTTAATTGGGAAATCCTTTTTCCATAACTATGCAATCCAAACTTACGTCCTCAACTGATTGCATGCACCATCTGTACACCTCGGAAAATTATACAACTAACAATACACTATCCCTGCACTCTAGTCTCAACCGGGTCTTTCTCTAAACTAACTTGTATGATTTATTTATGAGTGAATCTTTAGTTATCTGATGTGGCACTGAGGATGCATTGGTGCACCAACTCACTAGTAGACCTCTACTAGTTCCTCCAATAGTTAGAACTAGTTTAACTGACTATAACTCAGTTGGACTGAGTTATCTAATTACAACTCCAATGAACTCAATTTGGAACCCTAAAATTTAGGGATCACACTTACATGACTCCAGATAAACTTCCAACTCGAATTTCCATATTCAATTAAGTCAATTTAACTTAATTAACTATTTACAAGTTGCTATGAGAATATAATTCGATTTTAATTAACAATTTAATTCAAGGAAAAAATAAATTGGAATTTATTGCTGCGATTTTTAACACTCCCTCTCAACAGGAAAGGGATTATCATCTACCCGATTCTGTCTTTCTGAAACTTTAATTTAAATATTAATAATGCCTTTTTCAAAATGTCTGCATCCTGCTCCTCTATGGAAATGTACTCCAACAACATAATCCTCCTCTTCACACAATCTCGAAGATGATGATACCAGATATCAATATGCTTGGACCAATCATGAGAAACTAGATTTTCAGAGAGTTTGATACAACTATGATTTTCACAATAAATCATAGTTGGATTCATCTGTTGACCAAACAAACTAACCAGAATCTTCCTCATCCAGATAGCCTCACAAGCTGCTTGACTAGCAACCATGTACTATGTCTTTGTTGAACTAAGTTCAACTGACATCTATTTCATGTTGTACCAAGAAACAACTATTGAGCCAATACTGAAGATCCCTCCTAATGTTCTCTTCTTGTTGGATGGACTCCCTGCCCAATTTGCATCGGTGAAGCCTTGAAGCTTCACTCCCTCTATCCGACTGTACAACAATCCATATTGAGTAGTGCCTCTGAGGTATCTCAACATGTGCATGGTCGCCTTCCAATACATATTGGTTGGCCTAACCATCGCTTGATTAAGTTGGTTAAATGCATAACACATGTCTGGTCGTATGTTCACCAAATACATGAGTGAACCCACAAGCTGTCTGTAAACAATAGTTTCCACTACTTCACTTGAAGCAACATCCTCCTTCCTCTAGTTACCTGCTAGAGGAGTCTCCATGGGTTTACTGCTCTCCATGCAGAAGCCCTTGAGTATCTTGTTGGCATACTTTCCCTGAGAGGCAAATAGTTCCCCATCACCTTGCCATACTTACATGCCCAAAAAGTAGTGCATGAGCCCCAAGTCCTTCATTTCAAACTCTCTTGCAAAATCCTATTTGCAAGACTTGATCAACTTATATCCACCTATCAGAATCAAATCGTCAATATATCAAACAATAATAAAAAATTACCTTCCACCACAATATGGTACAGGTTTGCATCTGCTTCACTTTTGGTTAAGCCCAACCTGGTGAAGTAGCTATCGATCATGGTGTACCAAGCACGGGGTGCTTGCTTCAACCCATACAATGCTCGCTTGAGTCAGCACACATGTGACTAATGGTCAAAGGTCTCAAAACCTTCATGCTGCTCAATATACACCTCTTCCTCAATCATGCCATTAAGGAAGGTTGTCTTTACATCCATCTGATGTATCTTCCAACCCATCTGCATTGACAGTGCAAAAATGGATCTGAGTGATGGGTACCTTGCAATAGGAGCAAAGGTATCATCGTAATCAATCCCCTCTACCTGAGAAAAGCCTCGGGCCACAAACCTGGCCTTATGTTTCTCCACACCACCATCTGTTGCTTGCCTTCCCTTGTAAAGCCATTGGGAACTCACCACTGAATTATATGCCGCCCTTGGGACCACATCCAAAACACTGTTATGAACAATGGAGTCATACTCCTCCACCATGGCATCATCCCAAACTAGTTATTGCACTGCCTCCTCAAAAGAAGATGGCTTTGTCTCAACACATTTGGTCATAAGAGCTGTGTATCTAGTGTACCTCTCAAGTGACTTCCTTTGCCTGTGTTGTGATGTGGGTGCTCCCACATTCTCTCTTGCATCATGCAATAACCTATCAACCTCTCTGGTGATATTTCTCCCATCTCTGGAAGACTTTTCCTAAGTGGATGTCTCCACTTTCGGATCCTCTACATGTGGTTGCTCCACAACAATATGAGGTTCCTCCTTAGGAGCTAAAATCTCCTCAACCGCATGTAGCTGAAGCTCCCTCTCAAGGGAACATCTCATGGCCTTCTCTTCATCGAATTTTACATCCGTGTGAACCACTGCCATCTTGTTGGTCTGAAGTACACTCGATAGTTGTGAGGTGTATCAGTGTAACCCACAAATATCCCCAACTCTGTTGTCTGCTCAAGCTTATCTATGCATCTTTGGTCACATGGAAATACACCGATGATCCAAAAATCCTGAAGTGACCCGCATCTGGTCTTTTCCCTAAGAAAGCCTCCTCTGGTGTACTCATCCCAAGAATTCGATGAGGGCTTTTGTTCTGCAAATAAATAGTTGTGTTACATGCCTCAACCCAAAAGTGTAGTGGTAGGCCCTGATCATGTAACATCGCTTATGTTTCCCTACAATGCTTCTATTATTCCTTTCAACCACCCCATTCTGCCGTGGGTTATGAGGTGTTGTCAACTCTCATCAAATTCCTTTTGCCCCAAAAAATGTTTTAAACTCACTCGACAGATACTCACCACTGTTATCACTCCTGAGAGTTTTAGCCTTCCTGCCAATATCTTTCTTGACCAATTCTTTAAATTCACAAAAGTTTGCAAAATTTTGATCTTTCTTCTGCATGAAGAAGATCCAGCATTTACAAGTAAAAACATCAACAAATATAACATAATACATTTGCTTGGTTATGGATGTTGTTGAGAACAGTCCACACACATCTAAATGGACTCAATCGAGGATCACCTGTGCTCGACTGCCTTTTTTTTGAAAGGAATCTTTGGTGTATTTTCCCAAAGTACACCCTTTGTATGTGTCAACTTGCTCTAGTGTACCTTTCAGAAGACCGGTAGAAATTTGCTCCATGATTTTCAAAGCACCATGATGCAAGTGACCCAACCGCTTGTGCACAATCTTCTACCTCCAACTTGTAGAGATTCTTCACCCGAATACCTATCCTCTTTACCTGTCCCGTGGCTATGTGATGAAGGAACACCTTTCCCTTACTAAATATCACATCATAGCCTATATCCTCCAACATGGCAACAAATACCAAGTTCTTCTTCAACCCAGGAACATACATAACATATCTCAAAGTGAGGGGAGCACCCAACTCCCTCTAAAAGGTAATTGTACCAAGCCCGATAGCACTATACCTCTTGTCATCACCCATCTCGATATGCATACGGAGATCCTTCTCCTCCAAGTCACTAAAGAGCTCATTGTTACCTGCCCTGTGGAAAGAAGCTCCATTGTCTAGGTACCATACACTACTCGTCATCGATGACACCATACATGTGATGAGGGTAAAGTCCAATTCGAATTGTGAGGCAAGAGCCTCACCTGCCTCTCCTACTAAGGGCTTCTTCTTGGCCTTATTGAGTGGAAAATTTGTAGAAAAATTTCCCAGCTCGTGACAATGAAAGCACTTGAATTTCTACATGTCCTTCTTCTTGCCTCCATGGCAAGAATCTAATTTGGAATGAGATGCCTTCCCCTTCTCTTCCTTTTCCTTACTCGCTAGGGCATAATTTTCCTCATCATCAGTCTTTGATGAGGATCCATCTCTAGTATTTCTCTGAATCTCTTCCTACCCCAAATCTAACCACATTTTTTCCTAATACGGTGGCTTCTCCCTCCCATTGACAAAGTATTGATAACTTTGCCAACTCTTGGGAAGTCCTAGAAGAACTAGGTTCACCATATTGTCCTCGGAAATAGTAATCCCAACACTTCCAAGCTCATCACGACAATGAGTGAACTTGGTCAAGTATTTCGGAATTGAGCCTCCCTTCTCCATTTTGATCTTTTTGAGTTTGTCCTTCAATGCCAACTTCCTATGTTCACTGCTTTTCTAAAACAAGTCTGTCAATGCCTTCCACATAGCATATGGAGTTTCCTTGCCATGGAGACTCGAGACAATGTGGTATCGAACTCCGTCAATGATAATATGCCTTGCCTATACTACACACTTTCTCCATTCAACTAGATCTTTAGAATCCGATGCTGGAGGCTTGGGAATGTCTTGATCAATGAATTCCTTGAGGCCATTGTCTTCCAACACTACTTCCATCCTGTCCTTCCAGGCAATGTAATTCGAGTTGCCTTCCAAAGGCATACTCAAGTCTCAAATAGTGGAAAGCCATTTTACGACTTTGAAGTATGAACTGCAAATTTGAATTTCACTTGCACAACAAACCCGAAATCTCCTCTTCTATATTGTCTTAAGCTCTTATACCATGTAGATTTTTCTTAGATCAACGACTCATGTAATTTTCTAAAACATAAGACAAGAATCTACTCTACTCTCCTCAACAGAAACTGCAAATGATCGATGAAAACAATAAGTAGAAAGAGGAATAATATCAATGGCACATAACACAATATTTCTCTGGGGAAAGCAACTGCTCAAAACCCCGACTATCTATATTGCATTAACCAGAAGATATGAGAAGAATATACAATGTTTGTTCTCATTAGAACAATTCCTACACAAGTATGATCTAACTCTCTGCCTCACAATCCATCTCAAGCCAACACCTATCCAAATATGTTGCATGCCAAGCCCCTACTTTCTTGCGCAATTCCTAGAGGAATTAGCCCATATTTAATTGGGAAATCCTTCTTCCATATTGCGCAATCCAAACTTAGCTCCTCAACTGATTGCATGCACCATCTATACAAATCAGAAAATTATACAACTAATTGTACATTGTCCCTGTACTCTAGTCTCAATTGGGTCTTCCTCTGGACCGACATGCATGAGTTATTTATGAGTGAATCTTTAGTTAGCTGGTGTGGCACTGAGGATGCACTAATGCACCAACTCACTACTAGACCTCTACTAGTTCCTCCAACAATTAGAACAAGTTTAACTGACTATAACTCAATTGGACAGAGATATCTAATTACAATTGTTGAAATCAATTTGAACCCCTAAAATTTAGGGGTCACTCCAAATAGACTTCCAACTCGAATTTCCTAAGTCAATTAAGTCAATTTGACTTAATTAACTATTTACAAGTTTCTATGAGAATAGAACTCGATTTTAATTCACAATTTAATTCAAGGACAGATTAAATTGGAATTTATTTTTGCCATTTTTAACACTCTTCTGCCTCTTTGAAGCTCAAACTCTTCCACACCTAATTGCTGCTACTCTGGAAAATCAAATTCTCCAAGTAACTCTAGTGTATTCTCCATCACCATGGCGATCTCCTCTTATTATCCATTGTTGGAGCACCAATGACCAAGATTAAAACTTAATCAATGGATAGGATCATCTATGGATATATACGAGCAAGTTTCTAGATTATTCTCACCTTATCTCAATTAATATTGATTAATTAACCATATTCCCTAAGTTTAGACTTAACAAATATTTAAAAATCGGCTAATAATCTAATTGAGACACTTCTAGGTAGAATTTCCGAAAACTATTTCTGGGTTTTGGAGATCTCATGCATTCTAGCCTCTCCACCAAATTTCATGGCTAGAACACATTCGATGCTATAAAAACTAACAAAGGATTCCATAATTTCCAAAGCATTTGTGGTATTCTATAGAAAACAAATGGTGTCCTAGCAAAGGTAGGAACGATCACATATGAAAAGTCCATTTGTAATTTCCCTCCAATTGAGGCACATCATTAGCTTGATAATAACATACACTAAGCATCAGGCTCATCAATGATTACAATATCCATCGACATAAATATATCTTGATTAGCTACCAAAGACACCTTGACATCTTTCATAAGGCCATTTACGAGTGTGGATTTTGAATCAAAACCACACACATTTTTGTAAGGCCTGGTGATGTCCATCCCCAATTGAGAAATGACTCTCAAAGGCATTACATTTGGAGAGGCATCAAAATCAAGCATTCAATTATGCAAGATGAGATTGTTGATCACCAAGGACAACAAAAATGGTTCATTTCCTCCATTCTTCTTATCAATATACATGTTTTGTAAAATGACTGAAGGGTCCTTGGGCTCTTCTTCAAATTTGAAAGCCTTACTGATTTGCCTCCTTTGAGGCCCCAACTTTGCTATCTCCAAAATATGAATTTGTACATTTACTATTTCCAAAACTTTGGTTATATCAACATCCAGTGCAACATTAGGGTTTTGAGGTTTTAGCCTAGGCATAATTTTAGTGTTGAGAAATTAAGATGCTAGTAGATTAGGGTTAATTTCTCTATCATGATAATTACTTGTGAATATTTGTTGGCTTTATTAAATTTTATGTGCTTCTTATTCATCAAGCAATTAACAAAAGTACAAAACATGAAGATCACAAGAGATAAAGAACACAAAGATGTAGCATCCCATCTAGGGAAAAACCCCACAAGGGGGAAAACCCAAATAATCCTCTTCTTATAGAATCAGATCGAAGTGAAATGTCCAAGACCCAAGACCAAGGCCAACACTTCCACAAAGACCCAAGTTAACCCTCCTCCAAGTCTCATCCAATCAAGTCAAAGTCAACAAAATTCAATGCTAGTTTAACATCTGAAATCTAGTCAACTCCTAAAATTTTGACTGTTGAAATTTCAGGCCTACATTACTTCAAGAAAATTCTCAAAGCAAGGCTGAAAATTTTTCATCTTCTCTCTCCTTTGACTTCACTGCTTTTCCTTCTTGTCTCAACATAGAAATTGATGATGATTGATGAGTGAGTGACTTGTTTAAATAGTTGTATTTTAATTTTGGGTATTAAATACTGGACCTAGTCCCATTATCTCACCGACCCAATGAGATTCAAGGTTTTTGGCAGCGAAGAATAAAATCTATGATTTTCAACATGTGGCACCCACATGGCCATGCCTAGTTCACATGGTGCCACACCACTGCCACATGTGGGTCCACATGGCACACTAACCACACATGTATTGATACATGCTTTAGCTCCCCAGTAATACATTCCCCGGGTCAATATTCTTTATCTCCACGTCATCACTTTCTTGGGACAATATTGCTTACACCTCGACATTACTTCCTTGAGCCGATATTATTTACCTCCTCGACATCACTTACTCAAGCTCAAACACCACTTTTTCTTCTATGATAAACAATGAGAGCCCATGAGAACCAACCAACCAATGAGCAACTAGAGCCAACTTCTTTAGTTATGGCTTCATATACATGTCTGTGTGTTTGAGAGGTCGTCGCCCGTCTCCTTGATGTGCTAGGAGAAAAGGGCATCATTTCCTCTATTCCACCACCTTTAGTCATATCTCATAAATGTGCATTCGATAAATTAACTACTAGTAACTGGCTTCAATCTGGTCCGCACCATTACTTCCAATCACATCTCATAAATTAACTATTAATGAGTTGGCTCATCAGAGTTGCAAAAGGTAGTTTCTTGATTTCATCATTTAAGTTTAGGGTTGGGTCGTGGCTTCCCAACAAGAAAAATCCCTAAGACATTTGGATCCAAAAGGTCATTGTAATGTTACAAAAAGAAAATGAAAGTGATAAACAAAGCAAAATACATACAACACATAAATATTTAGACAACAATTAAACACCCATAAAATTGCACTAGAACTATGCCAAATTGAACATTTTATTATGAAGAGGACAATATAAATATAGAGAATATGTGCACCTGGGTTTGCCGAAGAAAGCTAGACAATTCCAGGTGAGAAAAACATTGCCGGGGACGTAAAGAAATGATTTCTCCTCAAGCTTTGCGCTGGCCCTAGAAATTCCACAATGTATGGTTGGAAGAAACCCTTGTTTGAACCTCCAAAAGTGCTCAGGAAATTTTGCCAAATTAATCTTGGACTCTCCACCACAAACCTAGAAAAACCTAGAAAGAGTTTTGGCAAATTCTACTGACCACCTAGGACCCAAAATTTAAGCTCACTCCTCCCCATTGACTACCAAATAATTATGTTGTTTGGGGCACCAAAACACCCCCAAAAATTCTGCAAAATTAGGAGCAGACTCCTTGACCCCTAACCAACAAATCCCAGAAATGTTTTGGGCTAATTCCGACCTCTCGGAATTACCCAAAATCGGTGCTATGCCCTACTCCATTGGTTTTGCGTCACCCCTTAAAGATTAATTGCTAATTTACCCTTATTTCCTCCCTCCAAATGGTTGGGAAAAAATTTAGAAATGTTTCCATGAAATTTAGGCCTAAAACCCCAGCTCCACTAGCTCCTCCTCACTGCAAATCTGGCCCACAAATTTTTCCCAGAAAATTATTGCGCAGGCCCTAGAGGACGAATTTGAGTTCACTCTATAAATGTAGACTCCACCTCTGCAAATTACTTTAGCTGAATATCCCTTAGAAACTCCTCAAACTAGTGGTACGAACTTCTCGCCCTGCGTCCTCCGAAACTGCTCAAATCAATGGTGCAAACTTCTAGCCCTGCGACCTCCTAGAGATTCAAATTGGATGAGCTTGGATGAAAATGAACCACAAACTCCAACAATCTCCTCTCTAATAAAATATGAAATTCTCCCCTAGGGTGGCGCTCTAAGTCCACCGAAAAAAGAGTTGAGATTTCCTCTCAAAAATCTTTTTGTTCTAAGTAGCATTGGTAGTCTTGGCTAAGTAGCTCAAGAGTAATCTAAATCAGAAATTTATTTTTTCAAAAGCCCCGAAAAATGATTCCTCTTCCTCCTATTTATCTTGGTTGCTCCCTTTCTCTCCTTTTGGGTCCCACCCATTCAACTTCCTTCTCCCTAGCTCGTTTTTCCTAAGGGGTTTGAATTCCCCTTTTTGGGCAACCCCACATCTCATTACCAATTTAATCTTTCATTTTCTCTAATATTGGTGTCCTCCATCTCTCCAAAAATTAAGTGGGGTCTCTCTCCACCCACTTTTCCTAAGTGTACATGCCAAAGTATTTCCCAACACCCAATTGCAAAAATTGAAATTCATCTAAGAAAAATAATTTAATTGGGGACATTACAATCATCCCCTCTTTCATTTAGAAATCAAATTTGAATGTTTTAAAGCACATTATATCAACCAACCATGGCTCTTATGTCCAAGCTGACATTATAGTCACATTTTTAAATTACAAAAATTGAGGCAAATGAATGGGTTTTCACAAATATCATTGCGAATACAAACCAACTATTCAATCCATTCAAACATAAGAATGTAGAGGATTGATTGGGTATTAAATTTGTCGGTGTTGGAATGAATTGCCGTCAACATTAAAATAAACAGTAAAAAAACATAATTCCACAACCCCTTAGCAATAACAAAATTATATTGCTTATTGTTTTTGAAGTAAAATCCATGACCAAAATTTTGGACATATCAAAGTGTTTTTACTCCAAAATCAATAAGCAATATGATTTTGAAATGTGAAAATCTACATACCCGAATTACAAAATTACAAGAGTAGTTATTTATATCATTTACAATTACATCAAAATAATTATATTTAGCTACTCTCAATTGGTGTGCTTGGGCTTATAGGTAGCATTGGCCTTGTTGAGATAAACTAGAGGCCAATCATCTTGATCTCTTCAACTCCCTATGTGAATCTCTCTTCCTCTCCCTTTTGTCTTTTGTTGGCAAGATTCTTCGTAGAGTTTCTTCTAGTTGTCTTTTTATTAGTGCTTAAATTGGAATATAAGCACTTTGGAGCCAAGTGGTAATTAATTGATTTACCAATGCCTTGATCTAGCATGGAGCCCTTTCCACTATCAACTATATCCTCTTGCATCACCATCAACCTCCATAGCCATGAGCTTCACTTATATAGCCCAAAGTTTTTTATTTTACTAAAGGATTACATTAATTTAAACTATTAACATTCAATATGTTTATTGTAGATAAGTGAATAAAATAATAATAATAATAATATTTTTTTAAGAACAAAAAAAATCAATAATTTTATTTGTAACTTTATTCTTAAATTTTTTATAAATACTAAAATACTATAATACTCCTCTCTTCTCTTCCTCACCATCTATAAAATATACTATCTTCTCTCCTTTTGTTTATGATAACCTTTACCCTTTAGTGACGAATTAGTGGTGATTCAGAATCCTTATATACCATGATACCATTACTGCGACTTCCATGTTCATGGATTGATGGGAATGGCCGACTGAAAATAAAGAGGATTAATTAATTGATGTATCTGCACAGGATTGATGTATGAATGCTCCTTTGGGTTGGTCTATTTCCACAGGCTTTAGGGCTTCCAGAGCAAGCAATTTCAATCTCATCTGCTTACCTCAACCCAATGGCGATGATGGCGCCTGCGAGGAGGTCTATGCTTTCCATATGGGGCAGGAAGAATTCTCAACGCTCCTTCCACACCTTGAATACCAGTGGCGACTCGCACATTAAAACACTCTGCCAGACCAACAGGCTTACGGAGGCAGTGGAGACCTTCAGCCATCTGCTTTCAGCTAAATCTAATCCCACCATCACCACCTGCAATCTTTTGTTAAGTAGCCTAGTCCGACGGAACCGACCTCAATCAGCATTGCGTGTTTACAGACTTATGGTTGAAGCAGACATTGTTCCAAATCTCATTTCTCTGAGCATTGTTATCAACTGTCACTGTGAAACAGGTAGAATGGATTATGCTTTCAAAGTGTTTGAAGGAATGGAAGCACATGGCTATATTCCAGATGTCGTAATATTCAATACCCTCATCAAAGGGCTTTGCAGGACGGGCAGGACGTAGGATGCTGTTAAACTGTTCAATCAAATGGTGAACAAACGACAGCTTCCTGATCGTTTAACCTATAACACCCTAATAGATGGGCTCTGCAAGAGAGGGAAAACCCACGAGGCTTTTGGATTGATAGCTGTTATGCTGCAACAGGGTCATGAGCCCAACACTATTACATTTAATACCCTCATGGATGGACTCTGCAGAGAAGGTAAGCTACACGAGGCCAATCAACTACTGTATCTGATGTTAAAAGAAGGTCATAACCCCAATGTTATTACATTTACTGCTTTAATTGATGGTTTTTGTAAAGGAGGCAAGTTGGAGGAGGCTACGAATCTCTTCTATGAAATGTCCGACAGAGATATCTGCCCAAATGCTGTCACATACAATGCGCTTATCGATGGTCTCTGTAAGGGAGGCAAGTTGGAGGAGGCTATGAAGCTCTTCTATGAAATGTCAGACAGAAACATATGCCCTGATGCTGTCACATACAGTGCGCTTATCGATGGTTTCTGTAAGGGAGGCAAGTTGGAGGAGGCTATGAAGCTCTTCTATGAAATGCCAGACAGAAACATATGCCCTGATGCTGTCACATACAGTGCGCTTATCGATGGTTTCTGTAAGGGAGGCAAGTTGGAGGAGGCTATGAAGCTCTTCTATGAAATGCCCGACAGAAACATATACCCCAATGTTGTCACATACAATGTGCTTATTGACTGCTTCTGTAAGGGAGCCAAGTTGCAGGAGGCTATGAAGCTCTTCTATGAAATGTCGGACAGAAACATATGCTCTGATGTTGTCACATACAGTGTGCTTATTGATGGTTTCTGTAAGAAAGGGAAGTTGGAGGAGGCTATGAATCTCTTCTATGAAATGTCCGACAAAGACATCTGCCCGAATGCTTTCACATACAGTGCGCTTATTGATGGTTTCTGTAAGGGAGGCAAGTTGGAGGAGGCTATGAAGCTCTTCTATGAAATGCCCGACAGAAACATATACCCCAATGTTGTCACATACAATGTGCTTATTGACGGCTTCTGTAAGGGAGCCAAGTTGGAGGAGGCTATGAAGCTCTTCTATGAAATGTCAGACAGAAACATATGCCCTGATGTTGTCACATACAGTGTGCTTATTGATGGTTTCCGTAAGGAAGGCAAGTTGGAGGAGGCTAGGAAGTTCTTCAATGGAATGCACAACAAGAACATATTGCCTGATGTTGTCACATATACTGCATTTATCGCTGGCCTCATCAAGGAAGGGCAGTGGAAGGAGGCCACCAAAGTACTTCATGAGATGCTAGATAAGGAGAACAATCCGTGTGTTATCACATATAATGTTCTTATTGCTGGTCTTTGCAAAGAAGGGAAGTTCCAAGAAGCTCTCCAATTGTTAAATGTCATGGCTGAAATAGGTGATCAACCTAATGATATCACATATAATACACTTATAGAGGGGTTTTGCAAAGTGGGTAAACTAGAAAAAGCCAGGGAGCTCCTTGCAGAGATGGTGGAGAAAGGTTGCATGCCTGACCTAGGTCGCTTTACAACATTAATAGATGGACTCTGTAAGCATCACGGGCAAGACAAAGTTTAACAGATCTTTTATGAGATTCCAGAGTATGCCTCGAGCCTTGATGATGTTACATACAGCACATTGATGGATGGACTTTGCAATGTTGGTAATCTTAATAAGTTATCTAAAGTGATGAAAGATAGCAGTCCAAGAGGCCTCATAACTACATGACTACATTTACCACCCTCATGGAGGGACTAGGCACACCCCAAGAGGGCAATAGACCATTGCATGATGTCTTAAAAAAAGTTTGGCATGAAGCTGACATATTCTGCAGTAAAGATATCGCTGTAGCAGCAGACTATCAATGGATGAACTGTAGGGGTGACTTCGGTAATAGTGCACTAGCAAGCTATCTGAAACAGATTTGGCAATTCAGCTTAATGAAGTGATCTGAGTGGTCGAATTCCCATTAGCATGCCAGGTGTTTCTCTGAAAACACATTTGGTTAGAGTTTAGTGGATTGCAGATCATGATTAGATACACCAGTTCATCAATCTAAAATGGAATTGCCTTTAGCAGTTAGTGTGTCGCAACTTGCAACTAATGAAGTGACCCCAAGAAAAATTTCAACGATATTCTTCACGGTAATAATTTGGAATTGGTTTGATGAAATGGTTAGTGGCTTGTCATTGCCTTTGATAGAGTGTACTTTGTGAATTTCAATAGTGAACTGTACTTAAATGGACTAACCTGGTTTGAAGTATTGAACTGAGTTTGTTTACAATTTTGTAGTTTGCTTTGGAATGTCCTCCTTTCTGTTATGTATTTGATTGTTTAGGCCTTGTGAAATATTTTGCTTCATTGATTGAATGCCCAGGCTCCATATCTATCTAGTACATGTTGAGACTCCATATGTATCGAGTACTTGCTCCCATTATAGGACACAATTTGTAATGATTGTCACGGCATATCTTAGTTACAGTGCATCTTTTTTTATTTAGACATCTGCAACTACTTCACTGTCTAGTTTCTGCTGTCCAAATTGTAGTAGCCGAGACAACTATTATCTGAGTGTCCATCTGTTGTCCATCACCTTGGTCAGCGAGCTGTCATGAGAGGATATCGGTTGGGGACCATTCCATTCTTTTTGTCATAAGTTATTTTATTTATGGCCACGGAATGTGGATTCAATCACATATCCAAATGTTCAACGACAAGCAATGGAAGCTAGTTTAGTCTATGGGCACACATACCAAACAAGTGCAATAGTTGCTGGAATTCAGGGAACCCTTTTTCCATTTCCACTGTGACGCCTGAGTATGGGATAGTACATAGGGAAATAATGTTCTCTGAAAGGCCTGGTCAATGAAAATGCTACTTCTGTAGAAATTTTCAGTTTACTGCACCCAGATAAAACCCCAGCTCCTAGAAATGAAAAGCGTTAACCTACTTGTAACGCACAATTTTTTCCTCCACAAGATTGGAGTAATCAAGGGAGAGGGCAACAAAGGGTTCATCCAAAGTTACCAGACTATGATAATTTGGTTGACATGTTTGAGGCGATAATTGATGTATTTGCACAGGATTGATGTATGAATGCTCGTTTGGGTTGGTCTATTTCCACAGGCTTTAGGGCTTCCAGAGCGGGTCACACGGCAAGCAATTTCAATCTCATCTGCTTACCTCAACCCAATGGCGATGATGGCGCCTGCAAGGAGTTCTATGCTTTGCATATGGGGCAGGAAGGATTCTCAACGCTCCTTCCACACCTTGAATACCAGTGGCAACTCGCACATTAAAACACTCTGCCAGACCAACAGACTTACGGAGGCAGTGGAGACCTTCAGCCATCTGATTTCAGCTAAATCTAATCCCACCATAACCACCTGCAATCTTTTGTTAAGTAGCCTAGTCTGATGGAACCGATATCAATCAGCGTTGCGTGTTTACAGACTTATTGTTGAAGCAGACATTATTCCAAATCTCATTTCTCTGAGAATTGTTAGCAACTGTCACTGTGAAACAGGTAGAATGCATTATGCGTTCAAAGTGTTTGAAGGAATAGAAGCACATGGCTATATTCCAAATGTCGTAATATTCAGTACCCTTATCAAAGGGCTTTGCAGGACGGGCAGGACGGAGGATGCTGTCAAACTGTTCAATCAAATGGTGAACAAACGACAGCTTCCTAATCTTTTTACGTGTAGCACCCTAATACATGGGCTCTGCAAGAGAGGGAAAACTTACGAGGCTTTTGGATTGATAGCTGTTATGCTGCAACAGGGTCATGAGCCTGACACTATTACATTTACTGCTTTAATTGATGGTTTCTGCAAAGAAGGTACGCTCAAAGAGGCCAATCAACTACTGTATCTGATGTTAAAAGAAGGGCATGACCCCGATGTTATTGCATTTACTGCTTTAATTGATAGTTTCTGTAAGAAAGGCAAGTTGGAGGAGGCTATGAAGCTCTTTTATGAAATACCCGACAGAAACATATACCCCAATGTTGTCACATACAATGTGATTATTGACGGCTTCTGTAAGGGAGCCAAGTTGGAGGAGGCTACAAATCTCTTCTATGAAATGTGCGACAGAGACATACAGTGCGCTTATTGAAGGTTTCTGTAAGGGAGGCAAGTTGGAGGAGGTTGGAGGAGGCTATGAAGCTCTTCTATGAAATGTCAGACAGAAACATATGCCCTGATGTTGTCACATACAGTGTGCTTATTGATGGTTTCTGTAAGGAAGGCAAGTTGGAGGAGGCTACGAATCTCTTCTATGAAATGTCTGACAGAGACATCTGCCCAAATGCTGTCACATACAGTGCGCTTATCAATGGTTTCTGTAAGGGAGGCAAGTTGGAGGAGGCTATGAAGCTCTTCTATGAAATGTCCAACAGAGACATCTGCCCAAATGCTGTCACATACAGTTTACTTATCGATGGTTTCTGTAAGGGAGGCAAGTTGGAGGAGGCTAGGAAGTTCTTCTATGGAATGCACAACAAAAACATATTGCCTAATGCATTTATCGCTGGCCTCGTCAAGGAAGGGCAGTGGAAGGAGGCCACCAATGTACTTCATGAGATGCTGGATAAGGGGAACAATCCGAGTATTATCACATACACTGTTCTTATTGCTGGTCTTTGCAAAGAAGGGAAGCTTCAAGAAGCTGTACAATTGTTAGATGTTATGGCTGAAATAGGTGATGAACCTAATGATATCACATATAATACATTTATAGAGGGGTTTTGCAAGGTGGGTAATCTAGAAAAAGCCAGGGAGCTCCTTGTAGAGATGTTGGAGAAAGGTTGCATGCCTGACCTAGTTCGCTTTACAACATTAATAGATGGACTCTGTAAGCATCACGGGCAATAGATGGACTCTGTAAGCATGAAGGGCAAGACAAATTTTAACAGATCTTTTATGAGATTCCAGTGTATGCCTCGAGCCTTGATGATGTTACATACAGCACATTGATGGATAGACTTTGCAATGTTGGTGTTTTAATAATTTATCTAAAGTGATGAAAGATAGTAGTCCAAGAGGCCTCATAACTACATGACTACATTTACCACCCTCACGGAGGCACTAGGCACACCCCAAGAGGGTAATAGACCATTGCATGAGGTCTTAAAAAAAGTTTGGCATGAAGCTGACATATCCTGCAGTAAAGATATCGTTGTAGCATTAGACTATCAATGGATGAACTGTAGGGGTGACTTCGGTAATAGTGCACTAGCAAGCTATCTGAAACAGATTTGGCAATTCAGCTTAATGAAGTCATCTGAGTGGTCGAATTCCCATTAGCATACCAGGGTTTCTCTGAAAACACATTTGGTTAGGGTTTAGGGTGACTTCGGTAATAGTGCACTAGAAAGCTATCTGAAACAGATTTGGCAATTCAGCTTAATCAAGTGATCTGAGTGGTCGAATTCCCATTAGCATACCAGGTGTTTCTCTGAAAACACATCTGGTTAGGGTTTAGTGGATTGCAGATCCTGATTAGATACACCAGTTCATCAATCTAAAATGGAATTGTCTTTAGCAGTTAGTGTGTTGCAACTTGCAACTAATGAAGTGACCCCAAGAAAAATTTCAACGATATTCTTCACGGTAATAATTTGGAATTGGTTTGATGAAATGGTTAGTGGCTTGTCATTGCCTTTGATGGAGTGTACCTTGTGAATTTCAATAGTGAACTGTACTTAAATGGACTAACCTGGTTTGAAGTATTGAACTGAGTTTGTTTACAATTTTGTAGTTTGCTTTGGAATGTCCTAGTGAACTGTACTTAAATGGACTAACCTGGTTTGAAGTATTGAACTGAGTTTGTTTACAATTTTGTAGTTTGCTTTGGAATGTCCTCCTTTTAGTTATGTATTTGACTGTTTAGGCCTTGTGAAAGATCTTGCTTCATTGATTGAATGCCCAGGCTCCATATGTATCGAGTACTTGCTGAGACTCCATATGTATCGAGTTCTTGCTCCCATTATAGGACACAAAATTTGTAATGATTGTCACGGCATGTCTTAGTTACAGTGCATCTTTCTTTATTTAGACATCTGCAACTGCTTCATTGTCTAGTTTCTTCTGTCCAAATTGTAGTAGCCGAGACAACTATTATCTCAGTGTTCATCTGTTTTCCATCAGCTTGGTCAGCGAGTTGTCATGGGTATGCTGCTAAGAGAGGATATTGGTATGGAACCATTCCATTCTTTTTGTCATAAGTTATTTTATTTATGGCCACAGAATGTGGATTCAATCACATATTCAGATGTTCAACGACAAGCAATGGGAGCTAGTTTAGTCTGTGGGCACACATACCAAACAAGTGCAATAGTCGCTGAAATTCAGTGAACCCTTTTTCCATTTCCACTGTGACCCCTACATATGGGATAGTACACATTTCCACTGTGACCCCTACATATGGGATAGTACACCGAGGGAAATAATGTTCTCTGAAAGGCCTGGGCAATGAAAATGCTAGTTCTGTAGAAATTTTCAGTTTACTGCACCCAGATAAAACCCCAGCTCCTAGAAATGAAAAGCATTAACGTACTTGTAACACACAATTTTGTCCTCCACAAAATTGGAGTAATCAAGGGAGAGGGAAACAAAGGGTGATTAACGTTCATCCAAAGTTACCAGACTATGATATTTTGGTTGACATGTTTGACGCGATAAAATGAATTGAAGTTGTTTTGAATGAAAAATATACCAGTTTTGCATAAAATGTAACAGCATTTGAAGAGATAGTTAATGTAATGTGCTCAGCCTAAATGAACATATGTATACACAGCATGTTTCAGAACTCTGTTTCAGACCTGTAAAAGAATCAACCATCTTTAATACTGGATGAACTCTGTTTCAGACCTGTAAAAGAATCAACCATCTTTAATACTGGATCTTGATCATAACATAAGACGTGACTTTGACCTGAGCTGTACTCACATATGATTATAAAAGAGTCTGATACAATGTACAAGCAATCTGGATCCTTAGTTTGATTCTCTAGTCATTAACTTATCTAATTTTTGCATGAAACAAGTCGGTATATTCTTATATTCACATGATTAAAAGAAGTATATTTTTATGTTCATGGTATAATGAATTCATCCATATATAGAGACAATTTAGACAATTCTTTATTTAACAAAGAAATATTTTTAAATTAAAAATAGGTTTAACAAATTTATATTCAATAAAGAAATAATTTTAGCTTAAAAAATTTGTTTATAAAGAAATTGTGATCCACAATAACTAATCATTATTTTTATTGAAAAATAACAAATTGAGAAGAGGGGTCATGTAGGGCTTGCATGACCCCTCTTTTCTTTCTTTGCATTTTAAGCATTTCCTTATTACAAATATTAACAAAATTTTAAAATAATAATATCTACAACTTGTTACTTTTATCATGAAGATCGATAATTTCATTGTTGATCCCTCTTGGTGGGCGAACACACAAAAAATCCCATGTGAACTAGAATGTGGCATGTCACCAATTAACCAACAAATTTAATACACTTGGCATAAGAAAGCCCTTCATGTACATGCACAAGCTTGAGGTTTTCTTCGCAATTGGTCTAGTTCATGGCAAAGATTATGTTGTTTCCTCTCACACCCGTGCATAAGTGCACTTTGGTGGTTGTAGGTGACCCTTCAAAAATGGTGGTGGCTCCAAGGAACAAATTGAATGATTGTATTGATAATTGCTCTATGGTATGTGGATTTACTCTAGAATTGGTGCCTTCCTTTGTTTTTGTTTCATGTATCTTCTTGCTTCATACTTTGTGAGGTATTGGGGTTTCTATGGTTCAATTATTTCTATGTGTTTGGTTTAGCATTGCTATGTTTGGTGAATGGTGGCCCATTTCTGTCTTGGTCACATATTATCTTACACTTACCTGATCTACCTTCATTCTTCCCATCTTGTGAACTCTTTAGTTTTGCCTTGATCCTCTTCGAACCTTGTCCTGTCCGCCTAGTTTTCCGTTGTTTCAATTTGATGGTGAACGCTTCTATCTCTTTGTAGCTTGTTGTCTCTCCATTTCCCTAATCCCCATATTGCAGTTTCTACTTGAGAGCTTCCTTGCAATCCCCCTTGCCTCTCTATACCTTGACAATGTCATAAAGCAATCCCACTCTTGTTTTTCATCACCCATGTCAAATATGAAAAGAGCCTCATCTTCCTCTAGTCACAAGGGGCATCAAAATTCTATACAACCACTTAGGACTAGAACTTAAGGGATTTCTAAAAGATCTATTGAATTTTTTTGGGGGAACATTGCCCCTTCAATTCGCAAAGAATTTTACAATACCGAGCATGAAGCTCATGTAGAAAATCATATCTTGTCCCGTGTAGAAGTAGATGAAAGTTTGGGTTGTTGAATCCCTGATGTAGGGAACAACCACACTAGGCAAACTAGATACCATCAAACTATTGATTTGTGCTAGCAAATCAAAACAATTATGTGAAAGGTATTAGTATTGGCAATTGCCCCAAAAAGTGCAAAGAGAGGCCGATAGAATTTTTAAATTGAAAAACATGTATTTTAATTTTCATAATCAAACAATAACAATTCAAACATTAAATTTTTTGTTTTGTTTATTTTTTTACTAAGTTTATAATTTGTAAGTATATTAGAGTTTGTTAACAAAAGCATCCATTCTAGAATGTCATTACAACTGCAAGCTGAAACATTAAATACTATACACTCAAAATGCCAATGCATTCTAAAAATCAACCAAATTAAATTAAATTAAGTGTGTCACAGATCCATTTATGCATGCAAAAACATTTATAAAAAACAAAAAATTGTAATGTGGTTAAAAATTGTATTGCTAATACATGGATTCTTGTAAAACGTTAAAAGTTCAAATTCAAAGGTTAGAAAATATGCATCTAGGAATCAAATCACTATGCAAAGACATTGCAGTCATATTTAATTATAGGTTCCTAAGAATTGAGATAGTCAAGTAAAATTCAATTAACCACATGTAGTTTTTCTATATTGAATTGTAAATAGTGTTTTTCCATTCAATTGTAAATGATGGAGAGTTCATTCATGTAATGAGAAAATTTGACATCTTTGCATATTCATCTAATTTTTTTTTTTTCAATGTAAAGCAATAATTGTCTCCACATTGAATTACAATTTTATATATATATTAAGTATTTTATTTTTTTATTATTTTTATTTTATATTTCAAGAGTAGAATGAATTGTAGGTCCATATATTGCTACACATAGAAACAAATCTTTGGACATTATTCCTTTAAGCATTGAGCTTTGTAATTAATATTTGTGATGGAAAATTATTATTTTAATTGTAGAATTTCCATAAGTAGAAATAAGTATTTGGACATTATTACCCTAAGCATTGATGTCAATAATTGATATGTCATGGAAAATATTATTCTACCAAGCCAAAATTTTGCATAAGCATCTTAGTGAGAAAAAAAACATATTTGAAAACAAATCCAATTTATATAGCTTCCAAAATACTTCTACTACTTCAATTAGTAAAGGGAACCTAACTTTCCTTTATATTTATGCAACAAATATAATAAATCAAAGTATACTATTAAGGTAAGGCTATTTTTACTGGTTATGCAATTTAGCTTGCCTTCATATTTATGAAACAAATGTACAACTCAAAAGTATACTATTAAGGTATGGAAAATGTCATTGATTCCATAATTCATAGAACATAACAAAGTAGGTCATAATGGCACATTATCTATTTTATTGCCTTGTAAAACATTTTTAATTAAGAGGAAATAAAAATAGTGCAAAATGAAATGTTTGTATTTCTATGTTGAAGTGGGTGATCTAAAAAAAAAGCTCCATCCAAGATGAATTGCTTCCTTTGCATTTTCCACAATGTTCTTAATTATTGATGGCTTCTTGATCTCATATGCACTGTAAGTTAAGTCTATCACGAGACTTCTTGAGGAACCTTCTACACATCATACATGCCATCTCATATGCACTGGAAGTTAAATCTATCACCAGGCTTCTTGAGGGATTGTCTACAGATCATACATGCAATCTCATATGCACTGTAAATTAAGTTTAAAAAATATTTTCACTCATCTACTAGTTATTGTTTTACATTATTTTACATACATGCAATCTCATATGCACTGTAAATTAAGTTTAAAAAATATTTTCACTCATCTACTAGTTATTGTTTTACATTATTTTACATAAGATGTAAAACTAAATTCAATATTTGTATCATGTATTAAAGAAATTTTTTATTTATAATATTTCCTTTTAAAGATTAATTACGAAAACAAAAAAATTTGTTAAGAGAATAATTATAAAATAAAATTAAAAATAGAAAAAAAGAATTAAACCTGATCAACAATTTTCAAGACTATCGTTCTAATACCTTTTGAGCCCCTCACCCAACAATCTTGAGCAATGGAGATTATTAAAGTTATTAAAGTTTTTGTGAAAAACATTTACCTTGAGAAAAACATATTTATTTAAAAAAAAATATTAAAAATTATTATTATTATTATTATTTTTTTTTAACTAAAAATATAATAAATTAAAGTTCATTAAATTTCACATAAGAGTTATATTAAAGAAATATTATTTATTATAATAAAAAAGAGTTATTGAAAACATAGTTTTCAAAATCGGCCTTGCTAACCGGTTACAGGTCTAACCGGCCAAAAAACCCGGTCAGGGGCAGCATTTCTTCTTTTTTTGCAAAAAAACAGTCCTAATCGGCCGGTTTAGGACTGAACCGACCGGTTTGTATCAAACCGGCCGGTTAGGAGGCACGCCCACCGTCAACTAGAAAAAAAAAAACGACTTTTTGAATGTGTTTTAGGGGTTTTGGAGGGAAACTAAGGGTGCTTTCCCTCCAAAAACACCCTCTCCAAGCCTTTAAGAGGCCCCTCTCCCTCTCATTTGTCTCACACATCTCATTTGGAGTGTTTGTGAGTTTGCTTGGGAGCTTGGAGAGTGATGAGTTTTCGCTGGAGTAGTGGAACAACAAAGTTTAAGCTAAGTAGAAGTCATCATGCCTCCAAAAGCCAGAGATACTGCATAGGCTCATTGTGATATGATTGATGGCAAAATGATCTACAAATATTGTCAAAACTCCATTCAAGGAGGGGGTATTAACATGTTCAAGCAACATTTGGCTGGGATAGGAGGCCATGTAAAGCCATGTGGAGCACCAAATGAAATAATAGGGCATATTAGGGTAGAATACCTTCAGAAATTTGAGACTCAAGTCACTGAACCAATAGAGAAGTTTGTGACTACAAAGTTTGGTCGAGACTCAACCAACTGAGTTTGATCATGATGACTCATGAGAAGTTTCAAGTGATAGTGTTGATCACTATTATAGTATTATCATATATGTGGACTTGAATTTTGTAGTAGGCCACTGGTCCCATAGTTTGTAGGCTTTGTTTTTGCACTCTAGAGGCCATTTAGAGCTTCATTGCTTATGTATTTTGTCGATAATATGGATTGCACTCGGTGCCATTTTGATGTATTCACCTTTACATGGTATATAAATGAGCAATCTTTGCATATTTTGTCTCTATTGGCTTGGAATCATGGTTTTAAATATTAAAAACAGTGTTTGTTCATTAAAAATTAATTATTTAATGTATTTTTATAAAACCAGCTCATTTAGACCAAACCAGTCCCAGTTAGACCAATTCCAGTCGGTAAACCAGTTCATTAGGTGGACCGGTCCAGTCACCAATTTCGGTTTTAAAAACACTGATTGAAAATATATAAGTTAAATCTTTTGACTCCCAAGAAATGAATGTAAGAATAATATGATTGGAGCAATCTTGCTTATAAACAATCAAGAACAATTTAAAATCTTGGTTAACACTTACAGGCGAGCATAGTTCGGCAATGTTATAGCTAATAGATGTAGTCAGGTCTTTCGCTCTGGCTGTCAGTACAATTGTGTATAGGAGCCATAGGTTTGCGGCCATGGAACTTAGCGTAGATCCTTTCAAATTTACACCCAGTCTGGGCCAAGAGTACTGATTAATTTCTAATAGCTGATAGTAAATGCTTGCTGCTACAATACATGGTTGTTTGATTTTTGGTCTAGCCAGAAGAAAAACCGAAAATGCGTTTTCATTACAGACTAACAATAATTGCATCCTCTTGCAATTACTTAAAATGCATTTAGATAACATTACTTTTCAATTGGGTATGGCTCCCACCATTCCCGAAGCTATATAATCAATTAATCATGGAGATAACCAGGTCAATCTTAGATTTTTATACCAAATTTGTTTTGTTTGGAGCCAAAAAATTTACCACAAACCATTCTTTCGATAAGAAAATTGGAAAAAGCAAGAGAAGGATGTACCTTGGCATCAGCCTCCATCTGGGCAGCTTTATCCTTTGCCTCAGGAATCCCATTTTCAGCACCAGTGGTGGTTCCAACTGTTGCAGGTCCATCAGGATTTTTTGGCATCCTGCATATTAATATCAGCGTTGTGATTTTTGGCATCCTGCATATTAATATCAGGATTTTTGGCATCCTTAATATTAATATGCAGGATTTTTGGCATCCTGCATATTAATTGGGTTATTGCTACAATATTTTTCTTTTGGTTTTGTTGGTCTCCTTTCAACCCTTCTATTATTTCTACTTTTTGAAATCCAATTGAATGTAGAGAGCTTTTTTACTAGTTTCATCTACGCTTTTCACATTATAAGATTGTAATATCCTTTAGATATGGATTAATTGTCCTCCAAGTTACTTCACCACTACCCTGGGCTCTTCTAAAGAGATACCCAACCTCATGGACCACTTCTAGAATTTGGTCAGGTATTCTTGTACACTTTATTATTGATGTTGGTGGAGGCAAAGCATCATCTCAAGGACTTCCTTGAGAGCTTCCTTGCAATCCCCCTTGCCTCTCTATACCTTGACCATGTCACAAATCACCACTCTTGTTTTTCATCACCCATGTCAAATATGAAAAGAGCCTCATCCTCCTCTAGTTGCAAGGGGCATCAAAATGCTATACAACCACTTATGACTATAACTTAAGGGAGTTCTGAAATATCTATTGCATTTTTTGGGGGAACATTACCCCCTCAATTTGTAAAGAATCTCACAATACGAAGCATGAAGGTCATGTGGAAAGTCAGATCTTGTCCAATGTAGAAGTAGAGGAAAGTTTGGGTTGTTAAATCCCTTATATAGGCAACAACCTCACTAGGCAAACTAGATACCATCAAACTATTGATTTGTACTAGAAAATCAAAACAATTATGTGAAAAGTCTTAGTAAAATTATTAGAAACACAAAAAGAAGACCTTGAATAGTGATGAGGAGAACACAAAGGCCCTTGAAACTATAGAGGTGGATTCTCCTTCTATCCAAATGCTTATATTATCAAATTTTGTTTACATTCCATGGGACCATTATAGTGCTTTCTATGTTAGCTATAAGTTAAAATTTTATAGTCCATCTCTAGACTTTATTAGACTATTAAAATTGTACTATTGTATTACTAATTTTGGAATGATTTTATGGCCCAAAGCCACTTATCTGTGCTACTAGTATGGTTTCCCTAGTAGGCACAAATTAACAATGCAATATTTTGTTATCATATAATGCAAATATTGTGTAGCTTAAAAAAATTTTGTTGATAAGATTTATAATCATTTAAAATAATTTGTATTTTGATACTAAAAATAAATTTTCTATAGTTTATAAAGTCATTTAAAGTATATTATATTTCACAAAAAAAATATTTTCTTTTATATAAAATACCAAACAGTAAAATTCTCATTTATTAATATATAATCTTAAATTTCACGAATAAAAACATAACAATAAAATTTCTATACATTAATAATTTTACTATCTAATTTTCTTATTTTACTTGTAATTATAATGCCCCATATTAATAAGTAATAATAATAAGAATTATAAATAATAATTATAATAATAATAAACCAATAAATATTTATTATAATACTAATACAATAATATTAATATATATAATACTAATACAATAATATTAATATATAAATATAAGATCTTAAAAAAAATGTAACAAAAATGGAAAATAAATTACCCCACTCATACATTAAAACAACTTAAAATAAATAAAATACATTTAATTATTAGTATCCACGAGGCCAATAGAAATCCCAAATATTTTCTGAACTTGGGGTTTTGTGATCCATAACTAGATTGAAATAAATCTTTCAATGATAATCACATTGGAGATAATATTGTCAACGTGTTTGAACCAACTAGTGTGGTTCATCTTCAGGACAAGATGAGGAACTAGATCATGGCATCAAATAAATAGATGTAGAGATAAGTTTACTAGTGGTTAGAATATAACAACTAGTTTTGACTGAAGGAATCTTATTTATAGTAAATATATTTAAAATAAGGAAACAATTGATAAATAACTAATGAATAAATTTAAAATTATTATTATTAATAAAAAAATTTAGTCAAAGGAAAGACCTAAATTGAAAAACACAATAAATAAAATAAATAGTGATAAAAACCGAATTTAAAAATAGATAACATAGATTAAAAATAATGGGGGAAATTATTTTTATATTACTAGTAATATTATCAATCTAGTTGAGACAATAACCTTTTGTTCTTTGACACAATTGTCTTCTATCCTTTTTCCTTTTCCTAATAGTAGATAAGTCTTTGATTAAGCTTTTAGGTAATGCAAGGAATAGTGGTTCTTATGGTGGTATTTAGGTATCTCACTTTAGGTTAACATACCCCTTTCTCATGGTGGGTGGTTGGTTCTACTCAATTGGTTATGGAAATCATCCCTGTTTACTAGACCTCTATCGTTACTGTCCCAAAAGGTATCTTGTCGAAAATAAAAAGGGTTAGCCTCCATTTTTTTATGGTCAAGCTCACATAATATGGTCATTCCTCTAATTAAGTGGATTTGGGTGGTTGGTCCTAAAGCCTTGGGTGTATGGGTTATCAAAACTAATTTTCACTTTGTAAAGGAATTGGCCATCAAAAGTATATAGAGGCTCACTCATAATGAAGATATATGGGGAAGAATGATGAAATCCAAGTATATATAGAATCAACCCATTAAATATTGGTACAAGTGTCCTATGAAGTACTCGAAGGATTTTATCATTTTGAAAGAATTGGTTGATTCCTTTCCTATTGTTGGAGTCTGGGTGGTATGGAGAATTGAAAATGGTCACCAATTAGGATTGGGGGATGACCCTTAGTCTTATGAAAATTTCAGGGTTATCAGTGCTCTTATTCAGTCTTTCAATGACATAGGGGTTTTTTTTCTTTGGTAGATGCTAAGCCTTACACTCCTCATGTGTTCAATCATGCAAGTTAGAAGTCGAAAAATTTTCTTGGCTTGGAGGGGAAAGAAGTGGAGGATTGGAGGCAATGTGTTAACAAGATGGCTTCCAATTTTAGTATTCTAATGGAAGATGAAGACAATATTCTTTATTGGTCTAGAAATTTGG
Organism: Pinus tabuliformis; assembly: GCA_031772625.1. Lineage (NCBI taxonomy): Eukaryota > Viridiplantae > Streptophyta > Pinopsida > Pinales > Pinaceae > Pinus > Pinus tabuliformis. The sequence continues at coordinate 1,647,048,748 of CM062818.1, read as the reverse complement.
GTTTTAGGTATTTCACTACAAAATTGGGTTATAAAACATGGTGCTCGACCCAATCTAATAATGAAGTGTAGTGGTGGTGGAACTTTCTCTGGAAGTTGCATGCTCCATTGAAATGCAACATCATGATACAGTTATCTTTGAACAATAAGTTGCTAACCTAGGATAATTGTTTGAATATTGGTTGTGTTGGTACTAGTCGTCGTTCATTGTGCAAGTCCCACGGTGAATTTTCTACTCATCTCTTTATCTCTTGCCCTTATATAGTACATGTGTTTTAGTTGGTTAAGTAGGAGTTTGAGTTGAATTTTTCTTGGTTTATGGCTTCCCTGGGTCAGTGTTTGCAGTAATGGCTTATGGAAAAAGTTGTCACTCAATACGAAGGGTTATTGATCCATATTTAAATAAGAACGCAACAAATTACAACTATAACCATAAATACAAAGATGCAGCAGAAATAACAATTCCTTTCATTAATATCAAATAATGAAATATGGTTACAAACGTAATGGAAAGGAGACTAACTTAAGCGATGGTATCTTATCTCTGAGAAGATATGTGGTGGATACATGCCTCTGAATGGAGTTACAATGAGGCTCAAGGGCCTTTTTATTATTGAAAAATAAGAGAAAACCCTAAAAAACCAAAATCCTAACCCGAGGAGATGTAACACCAAGAGTTTATGGGCCCCATTGGGGTTAGTTGGGCAGCCAACTTCTCGGGGTCATAACTTGGTCATATTATCTCTATTTGACTTGCATGATACCTCGTTGGAAAGATCTCTTCGAGCACTACAACTAAAAAATGAAACTACTATGAAATCACTGGAGGAATGTTGCAAAAAAAACTTCCTTTAGGGCCTCAAAATAGCTCTAGAAGTTTAGGGCCCAAAAAACTGGCAAAAATAGTAAATTGTCCTACAATTAAGGAAACTACAAAAAAAAAGCCAAAAACAAAACAAAACAAAAAACAATGGTGAGGGTCCAAGTGGAATAATCAGGTTGCCACCAATATCCACCTAGATCATTCATCCCCCCTTAGGAAGCAATGGTCTCCATTGCATTGAGTTCCTCCATGAGATGAGGAAAATTCTGTTGAACTTGGTCCCTAGTGAGCCATTTTCCTTGGTGTGGGATTGGTCGGCTTTGAAAAATGAATACAGTTGGATCTTTTGTTGGCGAGTGTTCTTGATCTACATGTCCATGATCCGATCAGTTGCAGCTTGTTCCATGCAGTCTGGATTTAACTCTGTTGGTGTGAGTTGTTCTGCAATGTCAGATGTGTCAAGTAATGGTGGAAAGTATGGCTGAAGGCAATCCACGTTGAACACTGGGTGCATTCCAAGGAATGGGAGAATGCTGTGCTCAAGAGAATAATCTCCCACAGCCTTGGTGATGGTGTATGGACCATATTGAAGTAGAAAAATCTTGCGGTGGGGCCCAACGAGGCACTCCTGCAAATGTAGCCAAACTTTGTTGCCCACCTGGAACTTGTGTGGCACCTGATGCTAATCATGTTGTTCCTTGTACTTAGCATTGGATTTTTTCAATATGTCATGGAGTTGTTGGCGGATGTGTTGAATGTGCTCAATGAAGCTATTTTCCTTGTCGGCTTCGGACTAGACATGAGTCGAATCTTCCTGAGTTGCTACAAATGGTATGGCCACATCAATGGGACATAATGGCTGGAATCCCAAGCCCACCTAAAAAGGGTTGTGCCCAGTCAAGTTGTGGAGAGCCCGGTTGTAGCTATGTTGGACATAGGGGAGGCTCTCATCCCATGTGCATGGATGCTTTGAGTTGTACATGCGCAGAATGTGTACGATCATCCTGTTGATGACCTTTGTCTAGCCATCATTTTGGGGATGGAAAGTTGTGGACTTTGTGAGCTTGGTGTCCAGCATCGACTAGAGACTGGAGCAAAATGTACTGAGAACCTGTTATCCCGATTTGAGATGATAGACTGTGGGATCCAAAAGTATACCCACACTCGTTCAAAGAAGAGTTTAGCAGTGGCTTCTATTGTGATACTTTCATGTAGGCTACCATAATGGCCATCTTCGATAATCTCTTGACGACCACAATACAAAGTTGTTTCCATGCTTGGTAGAAGGAAGGTCTGGCATGTAATCCATGGATATGGATTCCCAAGGTCGACTAGGGGTAGGTAGTGGAGTATAGAGGCCTTGCTTCATGATGGTCAATTTGGCAATGGCGTAGGTAGTGTAGGATCTAATGTACTTCCCGACATCCTGTTGAAGATTCGCCCAATAGAAATACTTATGCAGTACTGCCAATGTTTTCTTGACCCCGAAATTCCTAGTGGCTAGTTTTAGTGCACTTCCCAAATCATCTTTGCACACTCGCTTGACGGAACACAAAGGTGTCCCAGGTGGCATAACAGAGCATTTTGGAGGTGAAAATCGAGAACTTGCTGACCCTCCAAGAGTGTATGGTATGTTTGGCTGAATTCTAGGTCGCTTTTGTAGAGGAGGAGTCAATCAGAAGTCTCGTGCCCATAAGAGTTGAGCATGGTGGTTAACGCCATGATCAGTGGTCGGCTGAGGCAGTCTGCAACATTATTTGTGTTGCCCTTCTTGTACTTGATATTCAAATGGAATTGTTGCAGGTACGTGGACCACCTTTTATAGCGATCACTCTGCAACTTCCCTTGTGTCTGTATGAACTGCATGGGTCGGTGGTCTGTGTGGATGACCATTTCCTTCCCCAAAATGTAATGCTTCCATTATCGGCAAGCCTGCACAATGGAATACATATCTTTTTCATAAGTGGGATGCTTCTGGACTGTGTCTAAAAGTGTCTCACTGTGATATGCCACTAGATGCCCCTGTTAAGTAAGGACTGCCCCAATAACATAGTCAGAGGCATCTGTCTCGATCTCAAATGGTTATTGCAAGTCTTGTAATGTGAGCACTAATGTAGAGCAGAGGCGATGTTTCAACTCTGTAAATGCCTTATGTTGAGATTCAGACCAAAAGAATTTTTCTTTTTCTCCTCCTTTGGTGACTTGACTCAAGGGTGAAGTGATATGAGAGAACCCCAACACGAACCTGCGGTAGAAATTGGCAAGACCCAGAAAGTTGCGGAGCTCTATCAGAGTGGTTGGGGTTTAGCAATTCCAAATGAATTGGATCTTGGCTAGATCCACATGTAGCCCCCGTTCATCAATAATGTATCCCAGATATTGAACCTAGGTCATGCCAAAAGTGCATTTCTCCAAATTAGCACACAACTTGTGTTGCCACAGTGTTTGGAGAACTTGCCAGATGTGGTGGAGGTGCTCTTCCAAACTCTGGCTGAAGATTAGGTTGTCATCTAAGTATACCACTACAAATGAGTTGGTGAATGGCTACAAGATGTCATCCATCAACCTCATGAAGGTTGCAGTAGAATTCGTCAACCCAAAAGGCATAACCAACCATTCGAAAAGGCCCTCCTTGGCTTTGAACGTAGTCTTCCACACATTAGAGGGTTTGATTGGTACCTAGTGATATCCGGACTTCAAGTCGATCTTGCTGAAGTATTTGTCCCCCTTGACTTGGTCCAAAAGATCATCAATCTGTGGGATCGAGTACCTATTCCAGACAATTATATTGTTCAATGCCCGATAGTCAATAAAGAGCCTCCAAGTCCCATCCTTTTCCTGTACCAACATGATCGGGCTCCCACAAGGCGATGAACTCGGTTGAATGTGACCTTTCTGCAAAAAATATTGAATTTTCCTTGTTTTCATCTCTCTCCAGTACGAAGCGCCAATAGATTGGTCCATTGGGTAACAATAAACCTGGGATCTGATCAATGGAGTGCTTGACCTGACAGTGCAAAGGCATCCATGCGGGAGAGGTGAATATGTCCTCATACTCCTCCACGACCTTGTCCATTTGTTGTTGTCGTGCTGAGGGGTCTTGACTGGAGGTTGTGGCCACCGTCTTCTTCTTTCCTTGAGGGTGTATCATTAGGAAAAAAATTTCCCGGTTTTGGAAAAAAGCTTATTGCATTGTTTTGGAGTAACTAGAGAGATGTTGGTATGCAGTGCTACCTTCGGTATCCTGTACAACTTATTTTCCAATGTAACAATAATAGCGTGAGGCCTTGAATCATACACAACATGTCGCTTCCACAAGTATGGTTGACCTAATAATACATCACAAACATCAAGGGGAGAAATGTCACATAATACCTCATCTGTGAAGGGCTTGATGTTGTATGGAAAGAGGCATTGTTGGATCACCCGCAGATCCTGTCATTGGTGAAGCCACCCAATGGTGTATAGTTATGGGTGTGTTGTGGTTGGTAAGTCTAGCTACTTCACTACCTTTGTTGCAATGAGGTTCTTTTGGCTCTTGCTGTCAACAATGAACTATAGCAGGGAACCCTTTACCCACATCTGGGTGTGGAAGAGATGCTCCTCCTCCTCTAGATCTTCGGGTTCCTCCTTCTGGATATTTGTGGTGGCGATGGTGGTGTTCGAATCCGCATCAATATTCTGCTTCCCTTTGTCATTCCCGTTGTTGGGTTCTAACTCAGAGTCGGAACCTGCATTTGAATCTAAAGCTTTCCGCTCGGCCACCAATGACTTCTTGGCCCAACACTCGCTTGTGTTGTGGGTGGAGCTCTTATGGAGCTCACACCCCTTTCCTGAGTCCTTCTTTGGCTTCGTAGTGTTATCCTTTGCTTGTGGCTGCCAGGCCAGGTTAGCTCAGAAATTAATGAGCTCAAGAAACAACTGGATGATTTTATTCATTAGACTATTATTATTTATACATTTACAAAACGGATCAGTTCATCTTCTAGATGACTGTCCGACTTCACCTCATCCGTTTCGGATTAGGTGTCAACATTCCCCCCCTTAATCTGAAGGGATGTTGGTGAGTCCAAGCATCGTTCTGAATCTTTCAAGCTTTTCTCTTCCAAGCGCTTTGGTGAAGATGTCTGCAATTTGCTCGTTTGTGGAACAATGACGGAGATGGATTGTTTTGGCCTCAACATGATGTCGGATCAGATGATATTTAGTATTGATGTGCTTAGTACGATCATGGAACTTTGGGTTCTTGGCCAAATTTATTGCAGAGGTGTTATCAATCATGAGTGGAGTAGATTGTATTTGTTTTACTTGCAAATCTTCGAGAATTTTCCTGAGCCACACAATTTCTTTCGTTGCTTCAGCTGCTGCCACGTATTCTGCTTCTGTTGTGGAATCTGCTGGTACTGATTGTTTGCGTGATCTCCAGGAGACAGCTCCCGATCCAAGACTCATAGCATATCCTGAAGTAGATACCCCAGTTTCTTTGTCTCCATCGAAGTCTGAATCAGAGTATCCAATCAAGTTGAAGCCGTCCACCTGTGTATACTTGATTCCAAGGTCATGAGTTCCCTTCAAGTACCTTAGAACTCTTTTTGCAGCAGACCAATGTCCCTCACAAGGCTTTTGCATAAACCTGGAGAGGATTCCAACAACAAATGAAATGTCTGGTCTGGTAGTAGTGAGGTAGATGAGACTTCCTACAAGCTGTCTATACTTTGTTGCATCCTCAAATTCCTTTCCTTCAATAGATGTGAGCTTCAAGTTTTGTTCCATTGGAGTAGAAAGGGGATTGCACTCTGTCATGCCAAATCTGTTTAACAAATCTCCAATGTATTTCTTTTGAGAAAGAAATATGGACTTTGGATGTTGGGTTACTTCAATGCCAAGATAGTAATGAACATAGCCCAAATCAGTCATTTCAAAAAAATTTCCTAATTCTTTCTTTATGGATGCAATATAGCTTTCATTGTTCCCTGTCATTAAAAGATCATCTACATATACCACAAGATATACAACTGTTTTGCCAACTTTCTTGACAAATAAAGTTGCATCATCAAGATCAAAATGTTTGAAGTTGAGTTTCAGAAGATGCTCAGTTAGTTTTTCATACCAGGCTCGTGGTGCTTGTTTGAGGCCATACAAGGACTTCACAAGTTTGCATACTTTGTGTTCATGTCCTTTCACAACAAATCCTTCAGGCTGGGACATAAAAACATTCTCTTTTAGATCTCCATTCAAGAATGCAGTTTTTACATCCATTTGATGGACTTTCCAACCGTTCTGAGCAGCTAGTGCAAAGAGTGTCCGGATGGTGGCCCATTTTGCTGTGGGAGCAAAAGTTTCCTCATAATCGACCCCTTCCTTCTGTGCAAAACCTTTTGCCACAAGCCTAGCTTTGTGCTTGTCAAGTGAGCCATCAGCTTTGTACTTGTTCTTGTAGACCCACTTGCAGCCAATTGGTTTGGTTCCAAATGGAGGATCAACCAGCTTCCAAGTGCCATTCTTTATGAGGGCGTCATACTCCTTCTGCATCGCTTCTTTCCATTCATCATGAGAAGCAGCTTCTTTGAAGGAAGTTGGTTCAAAATCTGTAGACAAGTTCAATTCACAATCATAATAACATCCATATCAACAGGTGAATTAGAGTTATCTACATCACCTCCATCTTGTCGGTTTGAATTTCTGGTTCCTGTTTTTCCAATTTCATCAGGATGAACACTTTCAAGTGTCTTCGTTAGTCACTTTGGGGGACCTTTCTGAGATGGTCCAGGCTGTTCTGTTGATTGAGTTGGGTCTGAATCAAGATTGAGTCTCCCAATTCTATCAATTACATCACTTAAAGCATCATCCGTTGTTGGAGTGTCATGCAAGGGAGATTGTTCTTCAGAAGAAGAAGATTCCACATGTTGATCTAGTATAGGAATCCCCCCTTCAAGATGTGGAATCTGATTATCAAACTCTTGAAATGATTTCGGTTTTGTGAATCTATCCAAGCGATCAAGTTGCCGCTCAACAACACTGTCAGATTTGGACGATTCAAGAAAAATGACATCTCTAGATAAAACAAACTTTTTATTTACTTCATCATAAAGGCGGTATGCTTTAGATGTGTTTGAATACCCCAGAAAGATACACTTACGACTTCTAGCACCAAGTTTGTTTCTATGTACCTTTGGTATTAAAGCATAACAGGTGGACCAAATATCCTGAGATGTTTTACCGAAGGAACATGTCCATACCACAATTCATAAGGAGTCTTGTTTCTTATAGCACTAGTTGGACATCTATTCTTTATATATGCAGCACATAGAACAGCATCAGCCCAAAACATTGTCTTTACATTTTTGAAGAAAAGCATGGATCGTACCATATTCAAAATTGTTCTGTTCATTCTTTCAGCTACACCATTCTGTTGAGGATTATAAGGCACAGTTGTTTGATGTTTAATCCCATGTTGGCGAAGATAGTGTTCAAATTCATTTGATGTATATTCTTTTCCATTATCAGTGCGAATAGACCCAATATGAGATTGTGCATCATTTTCAATCCACTTATGAAAATTCTTGAATGTTTGAAAAGCATCAGATTTGTTCTTCAAAAAATAAACCCAACACATTCTAGTGTAATCATCAATAAATGTCATGATATATTTATTTCCATTTGCAGAAGGAACAGGCATTGGACCACATAAATCTGAATGAATAAGTTCAAGCTTCCTATGTGCTCTTGAATGTGAATCATGAAAAGACTGTTTGCTATGCTTTCCTAGAATGCAAGCATCACATTGTTTATGTTTTCTAGGAATTGTAGGCAAACCAGTAACACCATTTTTCTTCAACAAGCGGAGACTATCATAGTTTAAATGTCCAAATCTAGCATGCCATAATAAACTTGATGGAAGTGCACCTTCTTCATGATGAGAAATATATGAGAAATGCTGTACATGAGCAGATGTTCCTTGCAGTTTAAGGAGTCTTTCTTCTTCTATACCCCTCATGACAAGTGAGTGGTCAGATGCCTTTCTTACCTCAAGCTTGCCATCAAACATGTGAATGGAGTGACCTTGCTGGCGGATGTGGACCAGGGACAGCAAGTTTCTCTTCAGCTGTGGGAGATGTAGAACATGATCTAGAAGAAAGTCTGGAAGACCAGGCAGTTTAAGCCTGATTGTGCCAAGCCCTGATGGCTTGATTTTTGACTGATCTGCAAAGTATACTGCTCCATCAACATTGTCAGTGAAATCTTCAAAGAAATCTCTCCTATAAGTCATATGACAGGTTGCTCCTGAATCAAGCAACCAGTCATTTTTCGAAGAAGCAAGTGAAGCATTAAACAAATCTTCATTTACTCCAATGTTACATTGTGCCTCAATATAGTGAGCGGATTCAGGTGCTTTACCTTTGTCTGAGTCATCAGTTTTACCTTTCTGCTGGTTTCTTCTCTGCTCAAACTTGTCCCATGGTAGCTTGCATGTAGAAGCATCATGTGATCCATTTCGTTTGCAGCGAATGCAATGCAGATCTGCCTTTTCTGCTTGAGGATGTCTGCCCCCCCTGCCTCTGAAGTATCTTCCTCTTCCTCTTCGTCCACCTCTTCCTCTTGTAGAATCTTGTGCAGGATGCTTTTCTTTATGAGCAAGGCAAACAGTCTCTTCAGAAGATTCAGGGACTGTTTTCTTTCCAAAGGCTTTCTCTCTTTCAGCAAACTTTTTCACAAGAGTGTCAAAGGTTATAACTTTAAGATTTCCATTTGCTTGTAAAGACTCAAGATAGTTAGAGTAGGTAGGATAGAGTGCTTTGAGAAAGGCAATAAGAGAGATATCCAGCTCAACCTTAGTGGATTTAATATCATGCACTATAGACTTTATTTCAGATGCAAGAGTAAGAGGATCATTATTTTTCAGTTCAAGAGTGAAGAGTTTAATCATAAGCTGAACAACTTCAAGTGCAGAATGTGTATCATACAGTTCTTTCAGCTTTTGTAAAGCTTCAAAGGCAGTGGAATAGGATGAAATATGACGACTTACTTCCTCATTTACAGATGCTGCGATCAATGCAAAGGCTTTGCTGTTCTTGTTTTCCCAAATGGCGAGTTCTTTGTCTGATGTGGGCTGCACAGGGTCTCTGTCTTCTTCTCCGACACACACACCTTTCCACAGCTCATTGTAGATGAGGGTGTGTTTTACCATCCGGGACCATTCAGAATAGTTCTCCTTGCCAGTGAGAACTATTCCGACCATAGAAATGATTGAATGCATTCTGAAAAAAATATCTCTGCTGATAAAAACTTTCCTCACTTCAATATCACTTTAATGCTTTAACTTTTCAAAGCAGCATTATCATTCAAATGATAAAAAAAACTGTGCAATATTACAACTGCTTTGAATGAACAAAACTGTGCATAGGCATTCAAATCAAAGGTTGATGATTTTAAATCCTTTCATCAGCATCTCCAAGTCTTAAAAAAAAACTATAATCCTCTGAAAACAATGTCAGGCTCGACCCCTATAAACAATGTACATATATATAAATGCTGCACACATTACAGGAGTTTTCAATGTTTCATAGATAAATGCTGCACCATCCAAAATCCGAGATGACCTTCTCAATTTCTTAGTCAATTGGTTTCTTAGCTCCAGATCTTTAATTCGGCATCCACATTAACATGTAATGCAACTCAAACGACAGGAACAAAATGAATGCTTTCTCAAATACAATGAAGCTCTGCTTGGAAATGTGCTCGTAACGGAAATCTTCAAAAATCTAAGCTTAAAAATGCAGAAGAAATTGACATAAAATAATCCGATATTTCTGATATTTCTGTTTTTAAAAGCTGTATCAGATTATTAATCTGTTTTGAAAGTGTACCAGAAGAAAAATTTTCAATCTTGCTGCAAAGGAACTCTTGAATCTTCTATGAAATCATAAATAGACACCTACAAAGGGCGATTGTGCTCCCATTCTTCCGACTGGTAAACGAAGTTGAAGATTGCACATTCAAAATCGAATGAAGCTGTACTGAATTAGGATGATGCAACTTGAGTGAATAAGACGACGGGACGGCTCATGGGATCGCCGGGAGGTTTGGTAGCACCACTATGGCCTACAGTGCCGACGGAACAAGACTGTTCTCCTGTGGAACTAGTAAGGAGGGAGATTTGGTAGCCGACGGATGGGTCATAACATCAAGTGCCGAACTGAGCATGTCACTGCATCTGTATGGTCCATCGAGGCGTTTAGTCGGTGAACTTGACAGTTGGAAATTTTGAAACCCAAAGAAACAATGTATATACGCAGAGCCAACCGTGAGAAATCTTGGATGAATGCGGGTAACCTCAATGAAAGCAGTTCCTTTAATTCACCAGTGGAGAAACAAAGGAAAATCAGATGCAATCAGAAAACAAAGAAGGAATAAGGCGTGAACTCAGTTCTCCAGGAAGAAAGCTCTTTTGCAATTTGCACAGGCAAATAACATGTTAGGGTATGCAAAGACAAACCGACTGATTAATGAGGATATAGAAAGACTGTCGTTTCCCCTCACTGCGCATACCTGAATGTATCGGTTATGCGTTAGGCAAACGTTTGTAAAAATAATGGGCAGACTCTGGCAGTCAGAGAGCGCAGTCTCTCAGAGAAAACTGATGCGCAGTCTCTCAGGACAGGTTTCATGAGGCAGCAGAAACCTGGCAGAGGAGTTACAGCTATTTCGGGACTGGGACCTGGGCTCTGATACCATGTCAGGCCAGGTTAGCTCAGAAATTAATGAGCTCAAGAAACAACTGGATGATTTTATTCATTAGACTATTATTATTTATACATTTACAAAACGGATCAGTTCATCTTCTAGATGACTGTCCGACTTCACCTCATCCATTTCGGATTAGGTGTCAACAGTGGCTTTGGTGGGTTGTCTTGGTCTGTCCTATCTTAGATTTGTCCTTTTTTCTGCGGTTTGGGGTACCTTTTCCTTGCTTCGAATTCACGAATCCAAAGTCTCAATTCTCCTATTTAACTTCTGCTCGATCTTGACATCCTATCGGTTTATCGTGCCAAGTGAGGAGATGTCCAAGAACTCCATCTCGCCCTGGATGTATTTGTGTAGGCAGCTGCAATTTTTGAGCACCAAATGTTTCTTAGAATCCTTGATGCCCAACTTCGTGTGAAGGGTATGAAAAACATTGGTAAACTCTGGCACATCTTGGTCCCTTCCCTACCACAGTGTGGTCCACTTTATGTATTTGTCCTCGTAGCTCCCGACAGGGTAGTACTGCCCCTTGATGGCCTCCCGGAATGAATTCCAAGTGGAAACAATTGAAAAAAATGAGGTTGTACTTTCATCCTTCTGCTCACAATAGGTTTTCCACCAGTCCTTGTCGTGGGGGATGGCTTTGAGATGAGAAAAAGTAATCTTTTCCTGGCTAGAAAAATCATGAACAAAAAAATATCCTTCTAGCAGATTCAACCATTTATCTACAACATCTGCATCTATTTGGCCCTCAAATATGGGAATGTCAAATTTTACTTGTACCTTAAAAGGTGTGGAGCCTCCAGAGTGGATGTTGGATGTGGATGCATTGTCGGTGGGCAACCACTGAAGGATCTGGGGAAAGTTATCCATCGTCGCGTCCCTTTGTTTCTCGAGGGGCTCCTCAAGCAATGTTTTGATAGGATCTCTTCTCCCTCATCTTTCTTTTCTTCCCCCATGGGATGCCGTCGAGATTTACGAGGCTACTCTTGTAAAGATTCGATCAGTTCGAGCCCTAACTCCTTATATCCCGACTTCGTTGGGGACATGCAAAGAAAAATAAAGAAAGAGCAGACCCCTCTGATACCACTGATTAGAATTTAAATAGGAAAGCAACAAATTACAGATATAACCATAAATACAGAGATGCAACAGAAATAAAACTTCTTTTCATTAATATCAAATAATGAAATATACTTACAAACAGAATGGAAATGAGACTAAATCGAGCGATGGTAGCTTATCTCTAAGAAGATATGTGGTGGCTACATGCCTCTGAATGAAGTTACAATCAGGCTCAAGGGCCTTTTTACTATTGAACGATAAGAGAAAACCCTAAACAACCAAAACCCTAACCCGAGGAGATGTAACACTAAGGGTTTATGGGCCCCGTTGGGGTTAGTTGGGTAGTGAACTTCCTGGGGTCGTAACTTGGTCATATTATCTCCATTTTATGCACATGATACCTTGTTGGAAAAAAACAAACAAACAAACAAAAAAACATTAAAAAAAAGGATTAAAAAAAAAACAAAATAAAAAACAAAAACAAAAATGAAAGAGCAGTGGTGATGATCCAAGTAGAATAGGTAGGTGGCCACCAATATCCATCTGGATCAGTTCCCAAGTATTTTTGTGTTTTTCATTTGATGCGATAGGAAGTAGGTATTTTTAGAAATGTTGATATTCTTATTGAATTTATAGAAACTTCAATCAATAGAGTGGCTAAGGAACATACGGTGACACTCAAAATTTAGAAGCCAAGGACGTCGATTGTACTTTATTTAGAGGAAGATATTCCCTAGGGTTTTTTCTATGGTGTAAGAGAAGGGCATCCTCCTATCTATGGGGTCAATGTGGTCTTGTTCCTTTCTTACTCTCATTATTTTTATGTTAGATATGTCATGGGTAGGTGTTGGGTAGGGTCCCCCTAGGTCAAAGTTTTGTAAAGAACTCGCATTTTGAGTGGAAAGCACTTCCATAGTGTTTTAGGAGTCATAGGGGATTTAAGGCAGGTCAAAGCCCCTTATTTTGTAAATGGATGGGATTAATTTGAATGTTTTAAGTTTGCCCATGGTTTGCGAACCATGGTATTGTAAGGGAAAAGGATATATAAATGGTTGTCTTAGTAAGTCAAAGGCATTCATCATATTTGGATCGTTTGAGTATGTATTATTATATTTTTTTTGTTAGAGCAAAGCAGAAGGCTCTTGCAGCTGTGTGCGCGAAGACCTTGGTAAGTGTGTAGCCATGTGCGTAGGCCCCTGCAGCTGTGCGCATAGGGTAAGAAGATTGTGACTATGAATATCTAAAGTTAATAATGAATATTTTGAAGGCAGATCTGTGTGCTTACTGTTTGTAATTTACTTTATGCAATTATTGTTTAATTTTATGTTGGGAAATAAAGATAAGATCAGAATCCATAGTTGAATATAGTTACAGTTAATTATAGTTAAGATCCATTGATTTATGCACAGTAGATAGAGTTTAGACCTACAAATAGTTTTTTTGTATGAATAAATCATATTTGGTATAATACTAAGGAAGATCGTGTAGCGCAGAAATAGATCTAAGACTAAGACAAGATCCACACTCCTTATCCTTCTAGATGCGGAAACCTAGTTCCAACATCCCCTAATATCGCCTTGGGTGACACTGCGGTTTGTGCAAGTAGAGCGTTGCCGAAAGGGCCGGCGGTATAGGGTTTTGATGGTTAGTGCAACTAACTCTGAACCTGGGTCTAAGCCCCTCAAGCCAAAAAATGGTCCTGTTGTCGCGCTTCCATACAAAGGAGAAAACACTGCCGATGCATTCGCTGGAAAATCTCAGGAGAAAAGGTTGGCTGAGATGATGAAGAATAAGTATAATCTGATCAAGAAGTTTAGGGGATTTCTCATCAGCTCCATTAATGATCTGTGTGTGGGCTTTTCCACACACATTTTGGCTGGGAAAATAATGAGAAAGTATTGGGCGAAAGAGGTATCCATGCCAGTCGTATCATTGGTTGCATAGAGTAGCAAGGGCTTCTAGTTTAACTGAGCAAGATATTTGTGCTAGGAATTTTTGGATGACTGTCGGGAGGAACAAGAAGAGGGAAAGTGATTCCACTACACATGGTTATTTCTCTTGATAGCATTGACAACATGGAGAACAATGGAGGAGTGAAAATCCCCCAATGTGGACCCATATATCTGTGAGGATGTGAGGTTTGCCTCACTGTGGGATTTCAAGGAGCCGACCCGTGTTATAGAGAACAAAATGTTCTGGGTCTTGGTTGAGATGGAGTTGTGCACCCTGATCAACCAAAATTTGTGACTATCACCATATTTATTTGAACATGTTGTAGCGGCTACAACCACCCTCCAAAATTTTTCTTTAGCTTCGTTTTGGAGCCTCCCTACCAACCATCCTCAACAACATGTTTTACATTGTAAGGTACATGAGCTTCAGTGGTTTTCAAGAAGCATGATAGCCTGTGCATGATATCTTGTTGCATTCCCCTCACAAGTTGTTTCCCCGGACCTGGTCCAACTGTTGATTGAGCATCTCCCTCAATAAATTGCACAATTATAGAGGGGAACTAGTCTTCCCTCCAAAAATTGTGCAAATATGACTGACAGCTTACTAGGCTCAGAAATTGCCAATCCTGTCAGTCAACCTTCCCTAAGAAAACTGCGCAATCTAACCCAATAGGACTGCTCAGCCCAGAAATTGTGTAATTCCAGGCAGCAGTCAGTTGCTCCTCCCAGAAATTGTGCAATTCATTTGGGAAGCTAGCCCAAATCCCTCCCAGAAATTGTGTAATCCGTTTGGGCAGCTAGCCCAACTCCCTCGCAGAAATGCACAAATTTCTCCCTCAGGAAAGCAGGTTGTTGCATGTGCCGTCAGGTTGATTGGTTCCACCCGGGATTGAGAAAACTTGACTTTCATGCATGGGTTTATTTTTCCAAAAATAGAAAAAAGCAACATGTAAAAAACATCCCTAGATTCTAGGGAGCTATTTTTAGCAGTTGGAGGTTACATGCAGAGATCGTTTTAGAAACCTTCCTCCAAGTGTCACTTTTTCCTAGTTTTGTGGCATGCGCGTCATGAGCTTCAAACTTATTTATTTGACGCTTTAGAGCTCACTTATTCACATCAATTTTGGAGCTATAATATCCCACAACACATCGAGGAGTCTTCGACACATCCAGCTCAGTTATTTATAGGTAAATCTACGTAAGTTGTCTTTTGAAGAATTTCTGTCGCTTTTTGTGTTTTGGCTTATGCGAGTGTTGTCTAATTGATTTATGTGAATTCTTGTTGTCGTTTGCATACATATTAGCTTGTACTAGCATCGTTTCAGTTTTCGTTAGCATCTCACTGTTGTCGCATGCATGACACTATTCTGCACGAACGGGCGTTGATTCAGTGATTCACTTACAACACATGCATGTTTTTTCATTTTCTGAATCTTGCATTCACTATTTTCATGCGTGATCATTCACTCCTACTTACACTCAGTATCACCATGCATTCAAATCCACATTTGCTTTCAGTTACCCGTCAGCGGGTATGGGTAGCCTTGGCCTGGACTCTCCCTCACCAAGACAACATTGTGCAATCCTGAGAGGGAAGGTTCTTCCTTCCTCCCAAAAAATGCACATTTATGGCCAACGACTATCCTCCAGTCTTTCATCGTGCAATTCTGAGAGGCAGTGAATCATGGCCCAGAAAATTGTGTAATGTAGTCCATGGGCGTTCAACCCTTTTCCAACTGAAATTGCGCATTGCGCAATCCCAGAAGCCAATATGGATTGCGCATTGCACAATTCTAGTAGCCAGCCAACCTAAAGATATTTGGACTTCCTTTTGCGTAGTTCTGGCAGCCAGTCTCCCGGCCTCCTGGGAAAAATTTCGCAATGCTTACCAGTCCATCCCCAAGTATGTTGCATGTCGTTCCTCAAGTTTGTTTTGGTTTTAGCTGACATATTTCTTGCCATGCATGTCTTTATATCTCCAGATCTAGTAAGTGTTCGTTCGCATCTCAGCAGTTCAGAATCAATGGCCTCCAAGAGAGCGAGATCAAAGGACATCAATGAAAGTGCAACTGGAGCAGCAGTTAAGCGAGTGTCTACAAGTTTGTCGATCTACGAAGATACCAAGATGATTGTAGACAAGGACATCAAGATGAAATGGAAAGAGGTCAATGATGCATTTGCAGGACCATTTAGGGAAGACCTCGAATACCGCCAAGTCTATGTGAAAATACACAAGTCCGGCTTGTACTAGATTACATGCAGGGATCTCGTGTTCCCATGCACGGACATGATACATTGGATCGTCTCGCACACTGATCCTGAGATGATGACATTGAGCAGTGTCGGCGGGACGAAGATTGATACCTTTAGGGCACAATATTATGAACATATGTACCATATGTCAGAGCCAGTGATCACCATGGAGACACCCTTTAGCATACCCAGTAGCAATGCCAACTCTAGGGATATCTTGAAGAACTGGGTGAAGGAGCCAACCAAATTTAGGATGACACCCAACCAGGTTTACAAGACGAAGATACTGTGGAAAGTGTATCAATACTTGGTCATCTTTGCATGTCTCTTGTATGGCCAAGAGAGCACGGAAGCATTCCTGTAGAGTTGGGTGATCGCGTTGGACCAACCGTCCAGTGAAGGCAAAGCATGCAACTGTTCTGACATGTTTGCTGACAGGCTGAAGGAACAATTAACAAGATCTCGACAGTCGCCCAAAGGTCAACAAGCAGAAATGTACATGTCCGCCTACATCTTGGATGCAATATGTGCCCGTTAGGAGTTCCCAGGCTTGAAGTGGGCATGGACATCGACATAGACCTATGTCAACACTTACTGTAAAATGTTGTTCGAATGCAGCTTCAGAGGAGTTATCACACAACTATTAGATCATTTTGTCACCCCGATGTACAAGATGATATTTGAACAAGATCCACCTTGCATGTCAAAGTAGCAATGGAGGCACTGGTTGACATAATGAATTGGTATGCCTAACCCTCTGACACCTTCATACGGATGTACAACATGGAGAAGCATCTGCATGTTTTGTCGAAGTTTGCCTTGGACAAGCTTGTCATGAAAGAAGTATCATACCACATCTCAACAGGACTGTCAGCTAGGATGCATCGAAATAAGAAAGCACCTTGGCCCGCTCTTCCGTTGCAGATCGGGTTATACAAGATACAAAATTTCAATCATGTGGATGTTGAAGTAGGGGAGATCAAGAAATATCCATTCGATGCCTCAAGTTTCAATCCGTATGACCTACATTGTTTTGTAACAGACCGCTGCGTGAGAGTACAGTTTCAGTGGATCCATGGGGCATGTCATTGGGTAGAGGAGGACCCATGGAGATATTGTCATAGCTTCTCCAGGCCTAGTGAATCGGTCGACATTGCTATGGAATGGTTAGCGAAGCAACATCCAGGAGAGCACCAGTAGTAGCGGCAACAGAGGTCAACATACCAACGCATGACAAAGGCAAGAGGAATATTGTCGATAACGCGGAGGCAAAACAAAGTTGCAAGTTCATAGCAGACCCACTTGTGCAAAAAGAAACCTTGTCAATAGATGTGAAGAGGCAATAGCACGATAGGAGGAACATGCAAAGGCAGAGAGAAAAACAGAGAATGGATGAAACAAAGGAGTTGCATGAGTTGAAGGAGCAACTCCAGAAGGAACAGGAGTTGTGCAGACAAGAGAAAGAAGCACATAAAGAAAAAGTACAATAGGGGGTACAACATGTACAGACAAATGAAACTGCATCTGTACAGGTAGTAGACTCATTAGAACAACTAGCACCAAGTAGACAGGGTGAGCAGTTGCAAGGGCAAGACTTCACTCAAGAGATAGAATAATCACTTGAACATATGGATACGAATATGTAGCAGCAAGAGTTAGAACAAGATATCGACCTCATGCCTTATCATCAAGAGGTTGACCCACCAACTTCACTGGATCCAGAAGCAAAGCAAGTCCCAAGTGACCAAGGAGACACTGAGATCCTTGGAGACAATCTAGAAGGAGAGATGCACAACATATCATTCGACGAGTCACAGAATAGAGTTGTGCAATCTTGCAGAGTGTATAATCCGGATGACAACACATATCCTATGGAAATTGAGGAATGAGAAATCATGTTAGATGTATGCAAGCATCCAACAACATTGGCCAATGCTACCATAGCATATGTCGAAGCCACTATCTTGAGTGTTCGCTTCTTGATAGCTGAGAACGAGCGAATGGCTAAGGAGTTACAGATGGCCAAGCAACGAGGAGAACTGGTTACAGCATCCGCCTGAGCAAAGTTGAAGAAGGAAATACTGGATGAGGTATTGTCCCTAGAGACATTCATGCGGGCGTTGTATTCCAAGTTTCGTACTATGCATAAGGTAGTTGTCCATCTCAACGGTTGGCAGTAGTGATGCTCTAGGAGAGAACATATCTTGTCAAACATGCATACTGTTGTTGACTACATGCAAACATGGACAATGAGATACAAGGGAGCCTCGTTACACTTTCCTAAGATGATGAAGCCCAGAGCGGTCGAGCTGAAGGCACACATTCGGAGTCAGATCCAGAACTATGAAGATCTCCCGTAGCTCATCACTAGTTTGTAGCCTTCCCATGCGTGGGTATTCAGGAGTATGGATGTTGTTGTGCACGCAAATGTTATCCCATCTATTGGGACACTCACCGAGGAAAAGAAAAAGTCACAAGTCTGACTGGAGCTTGACTCGTACTTTGACGAGTTGATGCGCATAGCCACCAGCCCAGACTTGGTGATCAGTGCAAACACCATGCATCAGTATGTTGCTAGTCCAGTTGCACTCAAGACAATGATGCACATGTTATCAAACGAGTTGGACAGAGGAGCCAGAGAAATGTACTTGGATGCAATGTAGGAAAGAGTTCGTTTCCAGAAAGATGTCACCACAGAGTACATGGACACTATCGTGGACTACCAAGCATGGCATCAGTTCATTGCTGTCAACCACCATGAGGATGTCGAAGAATTGGTCTTCCCACAGTTTTCTGAGTCATAATGATGTCTTTCATGGCTTTCTCAAGCCTATTTTGTCTCACATGGCTACATGTGCATATTGTATGTAATGTCTTGTCAAATGGAAGTTCAAGTGTCGATAGTTGGATGTAATAGTCATAGAGTAGATGAAAAGTCATGAAGGTAGATGAACAGTCACAAAGGGGAATGTTAAGGGTCACCCCACCCTTTGCTATAAATACAACCTCATAACTCATTGTAGAGGCTTTTGGTCAGCCAAGCTTCCAATAGGAGCATCTTAGAGAAATCTTGGAGAGTATTGTAATGAGACTTGGCTTCTCCACTGTGCATAGCTAGTATATCTCCTTGGAGGAGCAGGAGGCAGTGACTGTAATGTTGTAATGTTCCGATGTCGGAACTAGTGGTTGGTAATGGTTGTATTGTACGACTGGAACTTACACTTATTTATATAATATAGCCAGCATGTTTCATGCATATGTCGTATTGTATTTCAGCTATCTTGTTTACTCTAAATGATATATGTATCTATTTTCTTACACATGCATGTGTAGCTATTTTCTGTATATGTATGTATGATTCTTATTGAAATGTGTTGATGGTTTAACCATCACTTTAGATTTCTAGCTTACTTGACTTCCATGTTTTGATGCATCTTTGCTCGTGTGTTCCCTTATTAACTCTATGCTTTCACAGGTTTCCAAGGGGCGCACTCACCTCACCCTCACTGTGTTAGAACCACTCATGCATCGTCCTTGACTTGCTGCATATGTAACACCCTTTCTACCAACAGGGACATCTTACTTTCCTCTGTGCAAAACTGCGGTCAAGGCGATACCGTACGACCCACTGTTGGGACTCCTACACCAAACGGTCTAAGGTCTAGTTGGGACTTCTTACCAGGGAGATCCCTTGACATGTTGGCGGGTCCTGCACCATCAATAGAACAATATAAATTGATTATAGACTTTAAGGCAGACTTACACTATGTACACATCTGCACCAAGAAGGACCTGGAGGAATTATGGTATGAGCTACCATTTTTTGTCATTGATGACAACATCACGCAAGTGATGATCAACTGGCCAAGTGATTGGATAAATCTAGCAACAGAAGGAACAAAGAAAGAAAAATTAGGCACTAGTTGAACATCGAAAAATGTTTAAGGTTTGCGGACTAAGAAGCAGCCAACCAAGAGGGGAAAAAAGAAGGGCTAAAATAAGGTGACTGAGAAAGCCACAATCGAGCTAGAGAAGGATACTGCATTAGGGATAGAGCGCATAGTCGAGTAGGAAGAAGAGGCCATCAGAGGTGGTGATCAGGGTGGTGAAGACCCTTTTGTTGATACTGAGGAGGTGGATTCCCCTTTCATTGTTAAAAGGTGGAAACCAAGTGTTGAAGGTGCACAAAAGAAGCAAAATCCAGATGGATCCACTAGTGCAGAACGGATGGTCATCACTAAGGGGGACATTCATAAGATATGAGACATAGTTCAAGCTGTGACACAGGACTTGTGGGGAAACTTTGAAGACCAGCACAAAGTATTTTTGGCAGAGGTTCAACGAGGCCTCAAGAAGATGGAAGTTTAGGTGAGAGTAGTTCAAGCGAGCGTGACTCAGGCGAGCGTGGGTCAAACGAGCATGGAACCATTTAGTAAAAATACAAAAATCACATCTAAGCTCCGGGTTGTGAAACTAATAGGGAGATATCTACATTTTGAGACAACTGAAGACCAGGAGTGCACACAACACTGGAAAAATCTGAGTCTCAACCTTACGTCACTCCCCATTCAGACATTGCATGAGTTACATCAAGGAGTCACTCACAAACTAAAGAGACGAGAACAACAAGCTCTATTGGTGATTAAATAAGTTAAAGATGACAACTAATAGATGTTCGAGACCAAGAATTAGGCCATCATGGAGCGTGATGAGGTAGTTGCGCACATGAAGCAACTAGAAGTGGCCATCACCAAAGCATGCAGTAAGCTACCATAGCTCAAGATCTAGACAAAGGTAGCACCAGAAGAGAAGCTTTAGAATCTTGCGGAAGTAGTAAAAGACTCCAAGGCACAAGTTGGCAAAGTGAAATTTGTGTTAGAAATGCATATTGTGGAGTTGTAGATGGGGTTGCAACCGACAACTCCCCCAGAGGTTCACGAACAACACGCAATGGACATCAAGGATGTTATGGAAGATATAGCAACTACAATCAAGGATTATAGTTAGATCTTTGAAGACATTATGGAGATATGGACCTCGTTGCAAGAGGACCCACATGTCCAAAAGATTCAAGTAGAGATCTGTGACACACAACAAAATTTTGATGAAATCAAAGTGACAACGTAGACCTTAGCACTTGTGCAATGGTTTTCTTGTCTCCAGGAGGGAAAATTTTTGCAGGGCTAGATTGATGAGCTGTGGAAAAAAGAGTAGATCATTTTAGAATGGATGCAACCATGGGTTGAGGAAGCCATTCAGCTCTTAGAGACAGTGGAGAGAAAGTTGAAGAACATAAGGCAAACGCAAAGAACCATCAGTTTGGAAACAACAGGGTTGATGATAGAAAAGATGGTAGAGGAAGTACGATAGGCCTCCATGCAGTGTGCAGAGACACTTCAACCATTGAATAATGCATACAATAGTCTCAAAGAAAATGTTCAGGTCGTTCCATCTCAATGACTCGGGATGAGTCACTTCTTTGTGTTGGGGGCTTGTTGGGTAGGCTCCCCTTAGGTCAAAGTTTTGTGAAAGTTTTGTAAAGAACCCGCATTTTGAGGAGCGGAAAGCACTTCATGTAGTGTTTTAGGAGTCATAGGGGATTTAGGGCAGGTCAAAGCCCCTTATTTTGTAAAGGGATGGAATTAATTTGAATGTTTTAAGTTCCACCCATGGTTTGTGGACCATGGTATTGTAAGGGAAAATGATATATAAGGGGTTATCTTAGTAAGTCAAATGCATTCATCATATTTGGATCATTTGGGTCTGTATTTTATATCTTTTTGTGTTAGATTGAAGGGGAAGGATCCTGCAGTTGTGTGCCCGGAGACCTTGGTAAGTCTGCAGCTGTGTGCATAGGTCCCTGCAGCTGTGTACGCAGGGTAAGAAGATTGTAACTATGAAGATCTAAAGTTAACAAATAATATTTTGAAGGCAAATTTGTGTGCTTACCATTTGTACTTTACTTTATGTGATTATTGCTTAGTTTTGTGTTGCACAATAAAGATAAGATCAAAATTCATAGTTGAATATAGTTACAGTTAAGATCCATTGATTTATGCATAGTAGATAGAGTTTAGACCTGTGAGTAGTATTTTTGTATGAATAAATCATATTCGATATAATACTAAGTAAGATGGCATAGCTCATAAATAGATCTAAGACTAAGACAAGATCCAAACTCATCCTTTTGGATGTAGAAACCTGGTTCCAACATCCCTCAATATCGCCTCGGGTGGGATTGCGGTCTACCCGACCAGAATGTTGTCGAAAGGACTGGTGGTATAGGGTTTTGTTGTTAGCACATCTAACTCTGAACCTGGGTCTAAGCCCCTCAAGCCAACAGTATGGGATCTAATAACAAGGTAAAATGCATGGCCCTTTGAACTTTGTTTAAGGTAGAAAAAGATAAGGAATCAAGAAGATTTAGGTCTTGGGTGATTCTTAGCTTGTCATTAAATGAGATTCTAAGAGTATTTTAGTGGAAAATTATGTCTTGTCTTTTTAATAAGATTATTCAAGAGTCCTTCATGTCTTTGGATTCATTTTTTTTCAAGCACATTTACGGGGAATTAAATTGGAAATGTGATGAAATTCTAAATAAATAAATTTAAAGATGATTATATTTCGTTTATATGCTTAATGTTATTTATTTTTTATTTCTTTAAATTTAATTAAAAAAGGGTTTTAACCATTTTTCCCCTAAATTTGTTATTAAATACAAAATTCCATTTTGTAATTTATATTTGTAAGAATGATTAATTTTTTTTAATATATTAATGTTTTTATAAGATATAAGTTAGAAATATTTTTATTACAAAAATTGAAAAAATATTTTTCCAGTGTTGAAGGAAGAAAATTAGTATCAAAGAAGATAACTCTAAATGAAAGCAAAATGTAAGGTCATATCTAAAAACAATACTATTTGATTACAATTATCAATTATGAATTGAATTAAATAAAATAAGAAATAGTATTATTTAATTACAATTATCAATCACAACTATTTAAAATCAATATTTTGCATATTTGGGATGTATGATATTTTAAATGAACTAAAAATGTAATGATATTTTAAAAAGGATATATAAAATTCTTATTATTGTTTAAAATATTATTTTCTTATGTTGTTTTTTCATAACATTAAAAAAATAATAATAAAAAAGGAAAAAATTCGAATGCAGAAATAAAACAAACACTTTTAATAAAATATGAAAAATAAGGCCAAAAACAACATTGAAAAAAAAAGTAGATAATTTATAGCTAAAAAATTTAAAATGTCAAAATACTACTTTTGAAAAAAAAAAGTGTTAGTATTAACCCCATATTTTGAAATAGCAATAAAAACAACTACTAAATACTACTTCTAAAAAATGAGAACCATTTAGGTCATGTTGATAACTATGTTGCTCCACTTATATAGCCAAGTTCTTTGTCTGGATTTAAGACATTAACCATTTGATTTTTGTTGCGAATTTGTTTTAGATCACACCTTCCCATCGAGAGGCTTTTGGTCTCAAAAATCATATCAACAAAGAATATGGAAGCACAAGGCCTCCACTTGTCTCCCCAAATATGCTACTCCACTATATATTAAGGACATTTGATTCTTATTTGTCTCTATCAATATGTTTGTTTGCCCTTGTTTTATTAGTTAATGGAGTTATTCTTCCTCTCCCATTATGTTTTTATATGAGGTAGGCTTTACCATCTTTAACCAAGAACTATTTGTCCTCTTTATTGTTGAAAGTCACGTCACTGTCCCATAAGTAAAGGCCACCAAGCATAATTTCACATGCATCTAGTGACAAAACTTTAATTTCCACTTCAATGGCACAATCAACATGAATGACAAATCTATTTTTGCATTTCTTGGTGATTCTTATGGTCGAATTATCTAGCTTCCAACCCAACAGGCATGGTTGTACTAAATCATAAGTTTGCAAGCCAAAATCATCTATAAAGGATTTAATAATCAAATTACATTGATAACTCTCTTCAAACAACTCATTTACCTTGCCCTTGGGGTAAGCTCAATTGGTGATGGTAGCATTATGAAGTATTATGTTAAATATGTTATCCAAGGTTCAAATCCCCATTATTTAGTCCATGAGTCATGTGTTGGGGGGTGTGTAGTTTCACTTAGAGGTAATAGTGGTAGTGGTTGGAATCTTGTGTCACATGAATATGAGATTGACATAGTTGTTGATACCTCTAGTCACAAAAAAAGCATTTGCCTTTTAGTCCTTCATTTGAACTTTGATTAAAATAGTATATTTATGCCTCAATTTGTTTTTTTCCCTTTTGTGTTATTGCTACAATCTTTTGCTTTTGGTTTTGCTAGTCTCCTCTCAACCCTTCTATTACCGCCCCTTTTTGAAATCAAATTGAATGTAGAGAGTTTTTTACTAGTTTCATCTATGATTTTCACACAAAAATATTTTCATATCCTTTAGATATGGATTAGTTGTCCTCCAAGTTATTTCACCATTACCCTAGGCTCTTCTAAGGAGGTGCCCAACCTCATGGCCCACTTCTAGAATTTGGTCAATGTAGGTTTTAACCCCATGCATAAATTACCTACATATGAATTCTAAAACACAGAAAATAAACAATGCGAGAGCATAACACATAAAACACATATACACAGATATTTTCCCCTGGATCCCAAAACCGGGACTACCAACTTGATTTTTCATTATGTTCCTTTCAATGTTACAATACATATTTATACATGTTGAAGCATCTAATACCATGGACCAAAAACCATCACGTCCAAAACCATGGACCGAAAACCATTGCATCCAAAACCATGTGCGAAAATCATGCACAAAACCATAGGTGGGTCCGCCCAACCTAACATAGGGTCCAAAACCAAAATTTTCTGGGGCGCTGCCCCGAACCCCATAGAGTGAGGTTACCTGCACCCCTCAAACCCCCTATGACCCCTGCCCCCCACCCCCCACTACGTAATCGACGCAACCAACGGGGAGCTCTGCCCCCCTTCGAATCGCCAGTTAACTACGTGGGCCAGTCATGGAAAGAATATAACACAACCCAACATTCTCCCACTTGTTGTTTTCTTTCCACAGGGGGCCACAAGAGAGCTTAGTCATTTATCCATACCTGCAATGCCCATTGTTTCTCTACACGAAGAGAACTTCTCAAAGATCACATATTTTGTCAATGCATCTGCAGTATTCTTCAAAGTGTCCACCTTTACCAGTAACACCTTTTTGTCTTCTATCATATCCCTCACAAAGTGATACTGAACATCAATATGCTTTGTCTTTGAATGATATGCAGGGTTCTTTGCCAATAAAATTGCACTTTGGCTATCACAGTCTATCCTTATAGCTCCCTGTACTAACCCCATACTTGAACACAATCTTTGTAACCAAACTGCTTCCTTGCTTGCATGAGTGGCTGCCATGTATTCTGCCTCTGTAGTTGATAGTGCCACTACAAATTGTTTCTTACTCATCCAACTGACTGCACCTCCAAATAGGTTAAATACATACCCACTTGCAGATCTTCTATGATCCAGATCTCCAGCCCAGTCTGCATCAACAAAGCCATGAAAATCCAACAATTTGTCCAATCTTGGTCTTCCTTGGTAGCACAAACCATAATAACTAGTGCCACGCAAATACCTGAAAACCTGCTTCACTGATTTCTTGTGCTCCTTCCTTGGTCTTGACATAAACCTGCTCAATACTCCCACTGCATGTGAAATGTCTGGTCTAGTATAGACCATTGCATACATCAGGCTACCGACTGCACTTGCATATGGAACATAGGACATGTCCTCTTCCTCTTCTTGTGTCTTGGGACACTGTTCAGAAGATAGCCTCACACTTACAGGAATAGGAACCTTAACCGGCTTACTATCCTGCATATTAAACCTCTGCAGTATTGTCTTGACATACTTCCTTTCGTTTAACCAGAGCTTCCTCTTTTCCTGATCTCTTTTAATTTCCATGCCCAAAATATAGTTTGCAGCACCAAGATCTTTCATGTCGAATTCGGAGGACAATTGGGTCTTCAAATCCTGTATAATTTCTTTGTCATTTCCAACCAACAACATATCATCCACATACAAGACCAAATAAATAACACGGTCACCAATTAATTTAAAATACACACAGTGATCTACTTTGCTTCTGGTGAAGCCAAGTCCCCGTATAAATGTATCAAATTTCTGATACCACATCCTTGGTGACTGTTTTAACCCATACAAAGACTTCTTTAACTTGCATATGAGCTCTTTCTTACCCTTCACCGCAAAGCCTTCAGGTTGCTTCATGTAGATCTCCTCTTCCAAATCCTCGTGAAGAAATGTTGTCTTCACATCCATCTATTCTACCTCAAAATCAAAAGCAACAACAATAGATAAAAGTAATCTAATAGAAGTTACCTTAGAAACGGGAGAAAAAATATCATCAAAATCAATTCCCGACACTTGGGAATAACCTTTTGCTACCAACCAAGTTTTTTATTTCTCCACCTTTCCTTCTGCATTTGTCTTCTTCTTAAACACCCATTTGCTGCCAATGGGTTTCCTTCCAGCCGAAAACTCCACCAGATCCCAAGCCTCATTTTTGTGCAAAGATGCCATTTCATCAACCATGGCCTCTTTCCAGAGTTTTCCATCCTTTGAATCTACTACTTCCTTCACAATTTTGGGATCATCATCAGTAATAGATAAAGAAAAATTTGAACAGAAAGCAGATGGGTTATACCTTTCTAGCTACCTTCTTTCTTGAATTGATCTTCTCACACCTGGAGTTTGTGGCTCTTCATCTTCTGATTCCTCTTCTGATGTAGAGTCTGATTCTTCCTCCTTAAGCTCAAACTCTGTCTTCTCAGGTTCCTCTCGTTGGACTTCATGTTTAATAACATCTTTCACCTCTCTGAACACCACATCTCGGCTATACACAACCTTCCTTGTTACTGGGTTCCAAAGCTTATAACCCTTTAAACCATCCTTATACCCAATAAAGATGCACTTTTCAGATTTACTATCCTCCAACGCTAATGAAGGTAACCTGTTGACTAGGTAACATGCAGTATCCACCGCCTCTGCCCAGAATTCCTGTCCTAACCCAGCACCACTAAGCATGCTTCTTGCCCTTTCCATTAACGTCTTGTTCATTCTTTCTGCAACTCCATTTTTCTGAGGTGTATATGGATTAGTCTTCTGTTGTGCTATACCACACTTCTTACAGAATTCTTCAAATTCCTTGCTGCAAAACTCTCCACCGTTATCAGACCTCAACACCTTTATCTTCTTCTCTATCTGGTTTTCCACCAGAGCCTTAAATTCTTTAAACCTATCAAAGACTTCAGATTTCTTCTTAAGGAAATATATCCATGTATTCCTTGAGAAGTAATCTATAAATGATACATAGTACATAGACTTACCCAGTGATGGAACCTTCAAAGGTCCAAACACATCACTGTGCACAAGCTCTAATATCTATGTCGTCCTCTTACCACCAGGAGGAAACTCACACGATTTGCTTCCCATATACACAATTTTCACAAAAATCAAAATCCAAAGAGCTATTACTCATACCTTCTACCATACCTTTACCATGAAGTATTCGAAGGCCCTTCTCTCCAATATGTCCAAGCCTTTGATGCCGCATCATGGTCTTCTCTCCAGAGACCACTAGATTTTCCGCTCCACTTTTAGGAACCACAGAACTGTTGCACTCATCAATACAGTGCTACCTTGTAGCTTGTACAGAGTTCCAATCCGAACTCCCCGCATCAATACCAGTGCTCCTTGAACCATTTTGTTGGTATCCTTCTCAAACACTGTTCTTACACCTGCATCATCCAACTTGCTTACAGAAATTAGAATTCTGGCCAATGCAGGAATATGAAGAACATCCGGAAGTGTTCTAACCCTTCCACCTTGCAACTTCAAGTTTACTTTTCCATGATCAACGATTCTAGCCTTCCTATCATCCACTAAGAAGACATCACCACCATCGTATTTCTCATACTTGCAGAATCACTCTCTATGGGGAGTGAAGTGAAAGGATGCACCTAAGTCGATCAACCATGCCTCATGATCTACATGTGTACTTGAAGAAGCCAAGTACACATCCCCACCTTCATCTGAGGTGGTTTTTGCCTCTGCAGAAGGAGCATCATCAAATCCATTTCCTTTATCATGAGCTTTAGATTTACTATCCCTTTTGTAGTGCCCTTGCTTTCCGCATTTCCAGCACACCACCTTTATAGGTTTTCTTGGAGATTTAGATTTCCCTCTAGATTTAGATCTCCCACTCGATGAATTATTTTTGTTTATGTTTTGGGGCTGTCCTCGTACAGACAAGGCATCACCATTATGGCTCTCCATATTTTTCCGTCTCATCTCCTCCGTCAGCAAGGATGAGACTCTTTCATCAAATTGCAAGGCAGTTGCATTACTACCTATTGCAACAACCAGACTATCCCATGAATGTGGTAGAGAACACAACAAACTGATGCACTTATCTTCATCTGAAATTTTAATATCAACAGATAATAACTAACTTAACACAGTAATAAATGCAATCATATGCTCTGTCACCGAGTCTCCATCTTTCATCCTCAGGTTATACATCTTTTTCCACAGGAACAATTTATTCACCAGAGACTTAGATTAGTACATAGTCCCTAACTTGTCCCACAAAGCCTTCGCCATAGCTTCCCCTGATACATTTAGCAGTACTGAATCTGAGACACACAATCGTATTGTGCTCTTTGCCTTTCGATCCAACTTCTTCCATTCTTCATCGAACACTCCCATTGGTTTAGTACCCGGATCTACTGCGATCCACTGATCTTTATCCACCAACAGATCCTCCATCTTGAGTTTCCACAACTCAAAACTCTGACCATTAAATTTCTCAATCTCTATCTTTCCACTGCTCACCATCTTCTTTCACCACCAGAATCGATCTTGTAGATCTCCCACTGAACAGGGTGTACCACAGGCCCAAGCGAAACCCCTTAGCAATAAAGGTGTCGCCTTGAAGCCAAAGCAACTCTAATATCAAATGTAGGTTTTAACGCCGTACAGAAATTACCTGCATATGAATTCTAAAACACAGAAAATAAACAATGCGAGAGCATAACACATAAAACACATATACACAGATATTTTCCCCTGGATCCCAAAACCAGGACTACCAGCTTGATTTTTCATTATGTTCCTTTCAATGTTACAATACATATTTATACATGTCGAAGCATCTAATACCTTGGACCGAAAACCATCACGTCCAAAACCATGGACCGAAAACCATTGCGTCCAAAACCATGTGCAAAAATCATGCACAAAACCATAGGTGGGTCCGCCCAAACTAACATAGGGTCCAAAACCAATTTTTTTCAAGGTGCTGCACCAGAACCCATAGAGTGGGGTTACCTTCACCCCTCAAACCCCCTGTGATCCCCCCCACCACTATGTAATCGACGCAATGAACGGGGAACTCCACCCCCCTTCTAACCCCCGGTTAACTATGTGGGCTAGTCATGGAAAGAATACAACACAACCCAACATTCAAGTATTATTGTACACTCTATTCTTGATCTTGTTGAAGGATTTCATTTTTAGGAGTTGTTCCTCTTCATAGCCTATGTGATAGGATTGATTTCAATAATTTCTTGAAATCCTCTGGTTTTGTAACCATGGGCTTTTCACCTATCCTCAATGCATCTACATAGCTAGTAAAGTAAATCTAGACATTTTCAAACAAACAAATGATGTTTTTGTGTTTATTTTATTGGATAAATGTTAAAATAAAATTCCAACTATTTTAACTAGAAATTGAAGTTTTAATGTTTTTTTGTGGTTCAAGATCCTCAAAGATCGGCGACCGCTATGTCATTGGAATAATTGTACCAATCATATCTACTAGAAACTAGCTCAACCATGAAGCCTTACCCTAAGAGTGTTGAGAGAATTGAACCCGTGACCTCTCAATAGCAGGGGTGCTTTAACGACAAGGACTCGACCAACTCAGTTAATCCTTAGAGCTAGTTTTCATCATTAACTTGACTATTATAAGTTGGTATTTCATTTTTTTCTTCAACCTTAGATGAAATACTGGAAGATGAAGGCACATTGTTGTAATTATTTGAGTCTCCATGCCTCTTTCCTTTGGAATATTCTAGGTAAGCCTTTTCTTCTTCATGCCTACTCTTTGTTGAGTGTCCTTCCTTATCCTTCATGACAATTACTATTGTTATCGTTTCAATCAATGCAACAACTCTTTTCCCCAACCATGTAAACTTGAATTGCAAATATTCTTCATCATGTTCTTCATGAGAAGCCCCACAATTTTGCTTCTTTTACTCCTCTCTAGACCTCATAACAATGCTTTTTCACTTTCTTAGTACCTATTATGGGTGTTTACCATACAAGTTGTTCACCAAGTATTTTCAAACTTGGGATTTGATATTATATTAATCATAAATTATAAGCATATGGCTAGTCTATATTGCTAACATGGATCCTTTTCAGAATCAAAATGGTATGTCTCTAAATTTCATTATCAAATCGAGATCAAGCTTCTCAAAATACCAATTCATTAACAATAATGAATATCTTTGTTCCTATCCAATTATCTTTTTTTTTTTTTTTTTTTTTTGAGTGCCAAGATCAATGGATGTTAGGATCCTGAGTTGGAATCACCACCCCAAGGCAAGTCGAGTGCCCAATCGGGAACCCGTGAGACCCCTTGATGAGTTGAGGTCATGTGACAAAATCGCACCAAGGCGACAGGTGTGGAGTGTGGGAGTGTTACATCAATGGGAAAGTGTGCATCTCAGGCGGAGGGAGAATTGGGGATGCAATACAGTCATCGTTGGTCATTACGTTGACAAAACTCAATGGCGCCCTTGTTCAAGCTATAAATAATTGTTATATTTTGAAACTCTTAATTAAATTTTTACTATAAAAAACATGTATAGTAAAAATATGTTCATTTACTTAATAATATGTCGGCACGACTTGTTGGTTAATGTTGATATCGTATTGTTGTATGATTTATGTTCAAGTTTATGTTTTCCACAAATAACACAACATATAATAAAGAAGAAGTTGTAACTAAGTTAAAGAAGAGTGGAGGTGTATTACAAAAACTACGCAAAAGTCGAAGCGTCTGTTTTCCCAATCTGAGATTTCGTTCCTTGGACACTTGATAGGCCAAGGATGCATACATATGGATCTAGACAAAGTTTGTTCAATAGAGGACTGGGAGGAATTTAATAATGTCCATGATGTGAGAGTTTTCTTGGGGATGGCGAAACTACCAAAAAAGGTTCGTAGAGGGTTGTTCCAAGATAATTTCACCATTGACAAACTTGTTGAAGAAAGAAAAATGATGGAATTGGACCGAAAGATCTTGTGAAGCCTTTGAAGAATTAAAGAAAAGGATGGTTACAACATTGGTACTTAAGTTTCCCGATCTTGAGCGACCGTTTGAAGTGCACACGAATGATTTTGATTTTGCGATTGGGGGAGTGCTCATGCAAGATGGAAATATAGTGGGATATGAGAGTTGAAAAATGCAGGAAACAGAGTGACGATATCATGTTCATGAGAAGGAGATGACTGCGATCATCCACTATTTATAGGTATGACGAGACTATTTGATTTGGAATCCCTAGGTTGTCAAGACTAACAATGTCATAGTTAGTTACTTTGTGTTAAAATTGGCAACTAGGGAAAAAATTCATGTGGGTCATCTTATTTATGGCTAATAATATTTTTATTAGATTCCTCTCGTCGAGAGGTGTAGGATTGATATAAAGATCATCCAATTCCGATAAGTATTCATGGAGATATGAATTTATTTTGATTATGGAATTATTATCAAGCCGACCTACAACTCATGTAGGCTCAGAAGCCCAACAGTCGCATCTATTCACCCACCAACGTTGTGTATAAATATAAGAGGACTTTTCCTCTTTTAGACTCACTCATCTCATCACATCTCTCTCTCTCTACTGCGCAGATATGAGTCTCTTCTCTACTGCGCTGAAATGGGTCTCTCTCTCTCACACATGTGAAACCGGAAGCTGTTGAATTTGAAGCTGCAACTGCAGAAGTAAAGATTGACTTGCGTGGCCTAGAAGATCTCCTCATCTGAATTGCGCTGTAGGTTCATCTGAACCTCCTCTGAAAGCCGCAACTTTTGGTGGTGGAATGAAGTTAATCCGACGAACGGTTTGCAAGATATCGACTGCCCTAGTTTGAAGCCGGAAACTGCTGAAACTGAAGCTGCAACTGCAGAAGTAAAGATTGACTTGCGTGGCCTAGAAGATCTCCTCATTTGAACTACACTGTAGGTTCATCTGAACCTCCTCTGAAATTCACAACTTTTGGTGGTGGAATGAAGTCAATCCGACGAACGGTTTGCAAGATATCGACTGCCCTAGTTTGAAGCCGAAAACTGCTGAAACTGAAGCTGCAACTGCAGAAGCAAAGATTGACTTGCGTGGCCTAGAAGATCTCCTCATCTGAACTGCACTGTAGGTTCATCTGAACCTCCTCTGGAAGCTGAAACTTTTGGTGGTGGAATGAAGTCAATTCGACTGTCGGTTTGTGAGATATGGTCTGCCCTAGTTTGATAATGAAGTCGCTAATGCTGATGCTACTGATCTAGGGTTTGCTACTGCTGATATGAATCAGATTTATTGTACTATTTCTCTCTGCTGAATTATTGAAGATAAAAAAAGATTTGATCAAAGGGTTTCCCCACACATTGTGGGGTTTGTCCCTGGCTAGCCGCCACATCTTGTGTCTCTTGTCTTGGCTTGTTTTCTGTCGATTGTTTAATGTTCTATCTGCACTTTACTTTATGTACATGTGATTGCTAATCGGTGGAATATAATAAGAAAAAGAAGTAAACTGTTATAAGCATAGAACATACCATAACTTAACATGGTATCAGAGCTGAGGTGAAGACAAAGCCCGAGCAAGAGCAAGAGCAATCATCGAAGATAATATTGGTAAGGCTATCCTAAAAGAACTATGGAGTCCTCAACTCTCTTTCCTGCCGAAGACAAGCTCCGTGAGAAAGCTGACTATCACGGATGGAAGATGTCTATCGATCTAACCCTTGAAGATCAAGGAGTGCTGGACCATGTAAGAGGCAATATTGTTGAGCCTTCATCAAATGCATCTGCTACTGCCTGGAACAAATGGAAAAATGGAGAAGTCAAAACAAATAAGATCATCCGGGACTCTATCGACAAGCGCTTGGTGGCCTACATCTCTGATCTAGACACCTCCAAGGAAATCTACGACAGACTGGTGAGTTTATTTAAAGTTAATGATGCAAATCAAGTTTTGTTTCTTAGAAATAAGTTGAGGGAAATCAAGAAGGGTAAAGATGAAAGTATGCAAGCATACTTCTTAAGAATCACCGAGATCAAGAACGATCTCCTATCTATTGGGGAAACCATTACTGACAGAGAAATGGCACTCACAACTCTCGGAGGATTACCATCTGAATGGTATGTGTTCAAGACTACTCTTTTGAACAATAATGTAATTGCTAGTTTCGAGGAATTAATGGCTAGATGCATTCAAGAACAAACAAGGGTAGAAGAGCAGGAAATGCCCTTGCCTAAAGGTCCTCCTGCTGCTTTTTCTTCTCATGCTAAGAAAAGAAATAATTATGGGTCTAAATCAAAAAGAAAGGCTAGATTTAAGGGTGGAAGAAAAGGACGATGTTTCATTTGCAATAAAGCAGGTCACTATGCAAGGGAATGCCCTGATAGAAAGGACTCTCACCGTGATGATGATCAAAATCCCTCTCATGGTAATCGAAGGAATGGAAAATTCAACAACAAAGGAAAAAGGAATGCGGGAAATCAAGGAAGAGGGCAACATTCAAGAAGGCTAGAAATTCCAGGTATGAATCTAACACTGTTGACGATAAGCAGGTTGAATATTATCTACCAGCTGCTCTATCTACCTCCGCTCCTTCAGACTCAATGGGAATTTGGCTCATTGATAGTGGTGCCTCAAGACACTTCACTGGTTACAAAGAAGTACTCTATAATCTGGTAGAGAAAGAAACTAACCTTGAAATTGTCCTTGGAGATGACATGAAATACCCAGTGGAAGGTGTAGGCAATGTTTCTCTTAAACTGAATCAAGGTAATACGATTCACTTACAAGATGTATTATATGTACCTGATCTCAAAAGGAACCTGGTATCCATCTCGGCAATGGAAGACAAAGGCTATAAGGTAACCTTCAGCGATGGTAAGGTACGCATATGGAAAAATAATGTTAAAGATGCTTTCACTTTTGGGTTTCGAGTTGATTCTTTATATCAAGTCGGTGGAAGTCCGCTAGGTGTCATGTCTTGTGACACAACTCTTTAGTCCGAACTTTGGCATCGTAGGTTTTCCCACCTTCATTACAAAGCTCTACCCGATGTAAGACAGATGGTAACTGGGATGCCTGAATTCCAAATAGAAAAAGAAGGTGTATGTCCAGGATGTGCCGAAGGAAAGCTCAAAAGGGGACCATTCCTTTCAAGTCAAAGCAAGACCTCCGATGTATTACATTCGGTTCACTCAGGCATATCTGAGGCTGGCATTAAGAGGGAGACTACTACACCACATACTCCTAAGCAGAATGGTGTGGTGGGAAGGAAGAACCACACAATTATGGAAGTTGTCTGGGCCATGCTACATGATCAAAGACTTCCAAAGTTTATATGGGTTGAAACTATAATCGCCGCCGTATATGTACAAAATCGATGCCCTCATCAAGCATTGGGTTCCAATACTCCTGAAGAAAAGTTCACCGCAAGGTGAACAATCTTCCGACTTTGAGGAGCTCTCAAGAAGCCGACACCAAGGAACTGAAAGAAAAGGATGATGAATCAATGCCTGATGTAGAAGAACCCATGGATCCGATTGATCCTACTCCACATGAGCCTTCCTCTACTAGGAAGAGGCCTTCATGGCTTAGGGGGATACTTGATGATGCTGAAGGACATGCTGCACCCTGAGGAACCTTCCATCAAAGTAAGAAACTTAACAGGTATCAGGGATACCTGACCATCATGAGCACGATCATACAAAATGAGCCTTCGTCATTCTCAGATGCCGTCAAGCATCAAGTATGGAAGGATGCTATGACCGAAGAATATGAGTCTATCATAAAGAATGATGTTTGGGAAGTAGTTCCCAGACCCCAGGACAAGACTGTTGTTACTTCCAAATGGCTTTACAAGATAAAGCATGCAGCAGATGGAAGCACGAAAAAGTATAAGGCTCGTTTTGTTGCTCGAGGTTTCTCCCAAAAGGAAGGTATAGACTATGATGAGATATTTGCACCTGTTGCCAGATATACGACCATCCGCTCGATCATAGCCCTTGCCGCTTCACAAGGATGGAACCTACATCAGATGGATGTCAAGACTGCATTCTTGCATGGATCGATCAAAGAAGAGGTCTACGTGGAGCAACCCGAAGGATTTGAGATTTATGATCGAAAATCTCATGTATGCAGGTTGAAGAAAGCTCTCTATGGGCTGAAGCAAGCACCTCGAGCATGGTATGAGAGGATCGATAGCTACTTGATGAAGCTGGGATTCACTAGGAGTGAAGTCGATCCTAACCTTTACTTTAAGGTTGAAGATGAAAGCCTTTCATACTGGTGTTGTATGTGGATGACCTCTTTCTAACAGGTGCAGACCCTCTCATTCACAAATGTAAGAGGGAGCTGGCCTCTGAATTTGAAATGAAAGACCTAGGACTGATGCACTACTTCCTAGGACTTGAAGTGTGGCAAAAGCCAGGAGAAATTTTCCTATCTCAAGGAAAATATGTGGTGACGATATTGGAAAGATTCGGAATGGTGGACTGCAAGCCTGTAACTACTCCGATGGAGCTTGACTTCAAGAAGTTAAGCGGTAGTGCTGCTGGACCTGTTTTACGAAATGCTACCGAGTATTGGCAACTCGTCGGAGCATTAATGTTCTTAGTGAACTCCCGTCCAGATATATGCTTTGCAGTCAACACGTTGAGCCAGCATATGGTTGAACCCCACCACATACACTGGATTGGTGCCAAGAATCTGCTGAGATATCTTCGTGGCACTATCACTTATGGGTTAAGATACATTGCCAGAGATGTGAGACTATTTGGATACATAGATGTTGACTGGGCAGGCAATGTGGAGGACCATAAGAGCACTTCCGGGTAGTGTTTCACCTTGGAATCTGCTTCGATATCCTGGATGAGCAGGAAGTAGAAGTCGGTGGCTTTGAGCACCGCCGAAGCAGGATATATTGTTGCTAGCATAACCTCGTGTGAGGCAGTCTGGTTGCGAAAGCTCTTCAGTGAGCTGTTTGGATTTACATTGGATACCAATGTGATTCTCTGTAACAACCAGAGTGGGATTCGATTACTGAGGAATCCCATATTCGTCAATTGCTCCAGCAGATAGACATCATCTGGGATATGGTAAGTCGATGAGCAAGGAAGCTCCATCACATTAAGATGATGTATAGGTTGATACACCTTGTCAAAGCCCCGAGGAAAGATCTAATCTGTGATTTTCCCTAACGACTTGGAGTCGGAAAGAAACCCTTGTATAAGGGTCCTACATGTTGCATACATTGAGCTCTAGGAGCTCTGAGGGCTTGCAGTTCCTACTGGAGCATCATATGACCATAGGGTGACTCACCCTCCCCTGGTGGTGCACACTGGAACAAGATGATTCGCTCTCTTGTGGGACAAGATGATTCGCTCTCTTGTGGAACAGGATGATTCGCTCTCTTGTGTAGCAGGATGATTAGTTCTCCTGTGAGGCCTGGATTGATGTGTTCTCCATGGCAATTGTAGCAGGATTGATGTGTTCTCCTGTGAGGATAGGATTGGTTAGTTCTCCTGTTGAGGCATCCTACCCATGTAGTCTGGGACTCATGGGAAGTACCTCTCATCTGATCAATGAGAAGGGAAATGAAGTTAGGGACCATAGTAGTACCGATGGATGCATCGTTGTAACTACCGTACTCCCTACGCTAGGATGACCTCCATTGATCTGGGATCAATGATACTGGTCTGGGACCAGTGGTAGGAGTTGTACCATGCTATGACGTTGACTTCGGGTCAGTTGAGACTGGTCTGGGATCAGTGGTACATACTCTGAGACTGACTTTGAGTCAGTAGAGGATGATATTGGTCTGGGACCATTGGAGTTGTACTCACTATGACGCTGACTTTGGGTTGGTTGAGACTGGTCTGGGACCAGTGGTACATACTCTGAGACTGACTTTGAGTCAGTATGATACATCCTCGATCATTTCTTCTTCTTCATAATTCGGAAAAAAGCAGAGTAGAACATAACAATGCAAGATCAGAGAAGAACAAAACAAAACAGTACAGATCAGTGCAAGGTAGAACAAGACAAAGCAGAACAGGCAAAATAGAGTAGAGCAGGGCAAGGGTCAGGTTGTACAAGGCAATGCATTTGATGGATGAATAGTAACGACTGATAGACAGATTGCAGATGAAGTTCTCCATGGTTGAGAGGGAGTGTTAAAATTGGCAACCAGGGAAAAACTTTATGTGGGTCATCTTATTCATGGCTAATAATATTTTTATTAGATTCCTCTCGTCGAGAGGTGTAGGATTGATATAAAGATCATCCAATTCCGATAAGTATTCATGGAGATATGAATTTATTTTGATTATGGAATTATTATCAAGTCGACCTACAACTCATGTAGGCTCAAAAGCCCAACAGTCGCATCTATTCACCCACCAACGTTGTGTATAAATATAAGAGGAATTTTCCTCATTTAGAATCACTCATCTCATCACATCTCTCTCTCTCTCTACTGCGCTGAAATGGGTCTCTCTCTCTCACACATGTGAAACCGGAAGCTGTTGAATTTGAAGCTGCAACTGCAGAAGTAAAGATTGACTTGCGTGGCCTAGAAGATCTCCTCATCTGAACTGCACTGTAGGTTCATCTGAACCTCCTCTAAAAGCCGCAACTTTTGGTGGTGGAATGAAGTCAATCCGACGAACGGTTTGCAAGATATCGACTGCCCTAGTTTGAAGCCGGAAACTGCTGAAACTGAAGCTGCAACTGCAGAAGTAAAGATTGACTTGCGTGGCCTAGAAGATCTCCTCATATGAACTATGCTGTAGGTTCATCTGAACCTCCTCTGAAAGCTGCAACTTTTGGTGGTGGAATGAAGTCAATCCGACGAACGGTTTGCAAGATATTGACTGCCCTAGTTTGAAGCCGGAAATTGCTGAAATTGAAGCTGCAACTGCAGAAGAAAAGATTGACTTGCGTGGACTAGAAGATCTCCTCATCTGAACTGCACTGTAGGTTCATATGAACCTCCTCTGGAAGCCGAAACTTTTGGTGGTGGAATGAAGTCAATCTGACTGTCGGTTTGTGAGATATGGTCTGCCCTAGTTTGATAATGAAGCCGCTAATGTTGATGCTACTGATCTAGGGTTTGCTACTACTGATATGAATCAAATTTATTGTACTATTTCTCTCTGCTGAATTAATGAAGATAAAAGAAGATTTGATCAAAGGGTTTCCCCACACATTATGGGGTTTGTCCCTGGCTAGCCGCCACATCTTGTGTCTCTTGTCTTGGCTTGTTTTCTGTCGATCGTTTAATGTTCTATCTGCACTTTACTTTATGTACGTGTGATTGCTAATCGGTGGAATATAATAAGAAAAAGAAGTAAACTGTTATAAGCATAAAACATACCATAACTTAACACTTTGCATATCAACCAAAGTTATCAACAAAGCAGGCTCATTAGCAAGACTTCTCGGCATAATTTGACATGACAATTGAGTATAGGTCAAGTAGACTTGATGTTGTAGAAAATTCCCTCAGCAGGAAGACACAATAGGTTGCGATTAGGGAGGAAGAAGACCTTGTTGAACCAAGTGAGATTCAAGTTCACATGAGCGAGGAGTTTCAAAGTAGACTTCATGTAAGGCTAGATGCAGATACTCAAACGAAAAGTATCATGAAGCAGTTAAAGGAAGGAAATATGAGAAAATTCTTTGTACAAGATGAAATATTGTTCTATGGTGACTGTATCTATACTTTGAATTCATTAGGACTTAGGAAGTACCTCTTAAAGGAGTGCCACGATTATCCTTGGTATGGCCACCTAGGACAATGTCACACTTTGGAACTATTGAAGAGAGGATACTTTTGCGAAAATATGAGAGAGGATGTAGAGGAGTATGCACAGACTTGCATCATATGTCAATAGGACAAGTCAGACACTAGAAGATAGGTAGGGTTGTTGCAGCCTTTTCCAATTTCGAAGAGAGCTTGGATGAGTGTTTTTATGGAATTCATTACTCAGTTGCCACATATACAGGGGTATAATGAGATCATGGTTGTTGCTGATCATTTTTCCAAGTATGTCATCTTCATTCTAATAAAGATATCATGTGGAGCAGAGAAGACAACTAATTTGTTCTTAAAAAATGTTGTGAAGTATTGGGGAATATCATTGAGTATTGTGTCTGACAGAGATACGAGGTTCACAAGTAATTTTTGGACCATGTTGTTCAAGTTTATCGGGATGGAGTTGTTACATAGTTTGAGTTACCATCCACAGACAAATGAGAAGAACAAACACATTAAATCTTTGTTGGAGGACTACTTGAGGCACTATGTGAGGGATTATTATAAAAAATGGCGTGATTTGTTGGCTAGAGCGCAATTCAACTACAATTTGCAGAAGAGTTCAACGACGGGGGATAGAAGGGAAGTTTTAACATATTGGGATCAACATTAAAAAAATGATTAGTTCAGATTGGGCGAATACCTGGTTGATTTCGAAATAAAAGTGTCCAGTTAATCTGAAAAAAGGTTATATTAAATGAAATTAATGAAACTTTTATCCAAAGAATGGACCAAGATCTCTTACCAAGTGTTATTCATTTCATTGAGTCAAATATCAAATTTTGGATTGGATTCGATTGGATTTAAACCATGAGGAATATAGCAACAATTTACGGATAGATATTCATTATCAATAATGATATTTCAAGAATAAATAGAGGTAAAATTACCAACTAATATTCAATCAACAAAAAGTAACAAGATTTTGAAATTCGTCCTGTTTGAAACATCTCAATGTCCCAAGCATATATGTTTCACAAGATATGGCAGATAAGGGAAATAGATAGGTCCTATTCAAAGTAATTTTTTAAATATCGAGACCAAACATCATATCCCTTGATCAAGAAAAAATCAAAGAATTTTTAGATATACAAAGAATATTGGATCACGAAAAGCCACAACATCTGAAAGAGAATGACTGGAAACAATGGTTGAGGTGTTTTGACCGATACAATTTATCCCCACAGATATGGTATAGGATAAACCCAAAGAAATGGAGAAATAGAGTAAATAAGCAATGTACGTGCTATGAAGAACGATTCGTTCCTTATGAACAACAAGAAGATTCTATAGTCTATTTGAGTTGGTTAATGGACGTATGTCTATCACACCGCACACAATGTTACCACAAGGATATGTGAAGAGTCCACACGTGAAGAAATTCTTGATAGCATAGGAAGTGTCCTTGGAGTTGGCAAGAGTGTAA
Source organism: Pinus tabuliformis (assembly GCA_031772625.1). Classification (NCBI taxonomy): domain Eukaryota; kingdom Viridiplantae; phylum Streptophyta; class Pinopsida; order Pinales; family Pinaceae; genus Pinus; species Pinus tabuliformis. The sequence goes on along the minus strand of CM062818.1, from coordinate 1,647,008,273 downwards.
CTGATGTATGCAACAAACATGATGAAGAGATGCGCAGATAAGGATAGGCAGGATTCACACTTTGAAGTTGGAGATATGGCTTCTCTAAGGATGACAAAAGATCAATTTCCACCACCGAAGGGGACAACGAATAATTTAACAATGAAGTTCGAAGGTCTGTTCAAAATGAAGCGAAGGATTGGAGAGGTCTCTTATGAACTTGGGCTATCGAACCATATGTGTTTCAAGCATCATGTGTTCCATGTAAATAAACTACATAAAGGCAGACTTGATGCAGATGATCCTAACAGAGCAACACAACCGAGAGGTCCAACCTTGATCATAAACCGATCATATTTAGTTTTGGAGATGATTTTGGACCTCAAGACTGCTGGAGTTAGGATCAACATGAAGAGAGAGTACTTTGTGCTATGGAGGAATGCCCCGGAGGAAAGTGGTTGGGAAATAAAGGATTTGATGTGGAAATGGAAGAAGGGGATTGGTGAGTTTGAGGCAAAGTTTAACTCGAATAGTAAGATTGTTGAGGAAAAAAATGACTTGAGGTGGGGGAGGATATTAAGACCTTGATTTGGCATTTCCACCCTAAGGTGAGTCGAGCACCCAACTGGGTGCCCTTGAGACCCTTTGACGATTTTAGGTCATGTCGGCTCAAGTCACACTAAGGCGACGAGCATGGAGTATAGGCACGTTACTTGGGTGTGCGAGCACGCAAATCGAGTGGAGGGTGAGTTGGAGAAGAAATATGGTCGCTCATCCATCATCGCATCAACATGACTCGATGACGCCTACGCCCGAATTAAGGTGGGGCACCCAAGAACCATGTGGGGCATTTTTTGGCATACACAGAAAAGCAGTGGTTGTGTGACCACAAATCTAATTTGAAACATCCAATTCATATGTTGCGAGGGTACTGAACCATGGCCAGGGTACCCTAATGAAGAGGCAAGATGGATATAAATATATGCTAATGCATGGAGCCAAAGCATCATCGCAAGGAATATCACAAGACAAGTTCGTAGGGCAAAGGTTTTTGATATCGCAAAGTGTTCTGAGGTAGTGAGTGGGAAAGAAACAAAATATAGGAGTGCACATGGGCATGCTCCTACACAGGGCAAGAAAGGCGGTCTATGATTTTTTTTTTGAGATTTCTATGTTGGGAAAACCGAGGGGCACCCTCGTTCAGGCTGGAAAGAACCGTTGTACTATGAAATTATAAATGGAGTGTTGTGACCCTATTGGGCCAGCCTCCCATTTGATGTAAAAAAACCAATATAATAAAAAGATGTTCATTTACTTGGTATTATACTTAGACAACTTGTTGGTTAATGTTGATATCACATTTCTACATGATTTATGTTCAAGTTTATGTTTTACACACATAACACCTAACATATAATAAAGAATAATTTGTAGCTAAGTTAAAGAAGAGTGTAGGTGTAGTCCAAAAGCTAAGTAATCATTAGTTTTTTATAACACTGTGATGAACCTTGACAGTGTCGCATGCCCACAGTGGTGCAATCATTGTAAGGCTGTGGCAATGCCCAACAAAGCATCAAATTCGCTCCATCTCAAATTCTAATGGAATACCACACTCTATTTATTTAAATATATTAAGTCTATATATATTTATTAATTATATGATGTGAAATATGAATCATTATCATTTAAAATTAATTTTAAAATAATATGTAAATTATGATATTTATTTAGGAAAAAATTGTTTATAATTTTATTATAACCACTCTATATCCATCTTAACTCCAGATGTACCAAGTGTCGAGAGGGAGCAAATATCTTGAGATGCAAAACTATTTTAGAGTGAAAAGAGATTTGATCCCTCTCAACACATGGTAGATCTGGTGTTAAGATGGATATAGGTTGGTTTAATCCCCCCCCCCCCCCCTTTAAATAGGCTATGTTCCACATGCATACCATTTTTCAATACCATTGGTAATTTTTATTTTATTTTTATATGGTTATTTTTATTTTTATTTTATTTTGACTGAGTCAAAAAGTTCATCGTGTTGAGAAATCTAGGGCATAGAAATTATGTGATTTCTCTTCTAATGATAACTACTTGTGAATGATTTTTAGATTAGGATCTTCTCTTTACTTAGATTATTATAAGTTTCTTCTTCATCAAACAACTACCAATACATAAAAAATAAAGGGACAAAAGACACATAATGTAGGCGATCATATAAGGCCAAAACCTCTCTAACTTGAGAGGAAAAACCAAACAAATTCTTCTTCTTATAGAGACTTTAATTGATGAATACAAAGACCAATAACCTTGAGCTATTTAACCTCTCCAAGGCCAAGTCACAAGACCTATTTAGTTTAACCTCTTCTTTTTAGAGCCAACAATGGTCAAATTGCTTGCTTCTCCCTCCTTCTCAACTATCTTTTAGATCTCAACTTCTTGGATTAGACCTGCAATCCTCGTCCTCTTAGAAACCTTAGTTGTAGAACGTGTGATGGATGTTGATCAAATTTTGCACCTTGTTACCACTTCACTTGGATGGAAAGACTTCCTTTTACACTTCAGCTTGATGAATGTAATGTATTATCCTTTGATTCAACTTCTAGAGTGACCTTACTAATCTCGAACCTTCTATTTTAGTAGACAACACTAGACTCTCACATGTGTGGAGGTGACAACCCAAAAATAGATCTAAAATAATCTCGGTGATGGTTCTCCTTCCTTCGCTTGACTATAGGATTTTTTCCTTGCAAACTTCACACTTATTTTCTTCCTTTTATCCATGACCAAAATTTTGTCACTAGAATGAAGGGATGGTTGCCAATTTGTAGTGGTTTGCCCATAAAGAATAAGCCGACTTGAATTGGTGCCTAGACCAACATGCCTTTTCTAGAAGAATCCTTAGGCCGACATACCTTTTCTAGAAGAATCATTAGGCTAGTATGTCCTTTTCTAGAATCATCCTTAGGCCAACTTCAAGGAGTATTTGTGACAAGGTCTTGGAGGGTATATGGGTATATGACACAAATAAATTGTCTTTTACAAAGTTTATATTACCCAAATGGGTCTTCAACTCTTCAAATTAACTCAATATACTTTATGACTTGATGACCAAACCTAATAGCTCATAATGGGAGATTTAAATATAAATAAAATTCCTTGCTCATGAAACCCTTGACACAAGAATTACAAAAATAAATTTATTTTATTCTTTCATTCAATTACATAAAATAATAATTACACATGTCATTATGAAGACTGAACCTAGTTACACTTTTCAACGCTCCCTCTTAACTAGGGAGGTATTCATAATCCATACAAGGTACTTGGACATTCTCAATCTGAAGAATCATCTTAAGAAGAGTTAGATTAATAACCCATTTGTATAACATCATATCAACATGCATTTTTATATAGCAAGACCTTGACTAACAACTCTATCTCTCCACAATATCATAGCACAATGTTGTCTAGACCAATGATGTATAGACACCCTCATCATTGTCTCTATCAGAACATACCTTGCCCAGGTTCTCGTAGAGTATGTTCCACTAGGAACTTATCTTATATTCATAGTCCTCAAAGAATATCAGTCCTCTACGACTACTCTTATATTGTATTCCCTAACTCATCCTCAATGAGAATAAAATGCCAAATGCTTATCTGATCCTCATTTTTGTCTTCCCAAGTGAAGACAAGAATGATGTGTCTATATCTCCCTATCAACCCGGGGAGAACATATCTATTCCAATGAATTAATGTACTCATTCCTATGGAAGGAATGTACCTTAGCTCTCTCTTGGCTTAGGAATTTGATTCCAATTTTCTACCAAGTTGGAAACTTGTTTCCAGACTCCCTCTTAATTAGGGACCTACAACAACTCTTTAGGTGGAGATTATGGGACATCCAACTACTTGAATAGCTCCTCCTCGTGATTTCATGAGCCTCTTTTCTTTATTCATAAGTCTTCATGTTTTGGGACTTATTTGTAGGTCATAAACCATCCATCAACTTTATCCATGAGTCGATCATGTCACTACTCCTTTCATTGGAAAAGCGATCCATCAATTACTATCTCACCTTCCTTCATGCCATGCTACCTTCTTCATCCCATGATTCCTTAAGTATCTTTCATCCTACTACATGGACCTCAGTAGTGGAATATATTCATGGCTCCTCCCTTGGCATCCCTGCATAAGCCCATCCATATAGCATTCAAAAATAAGAAATGAATATTAGATCAAAATTACCTCTGTGATGGTATTTCATTATGGCATCTTCTAGCTTGCATCAAAATCCTGCATACACATTAACAATCTCCAAAAGATATATATTTTCAAGGGTCTCTTTCTTTTTCAGACTTCATCAGAATCTTCATATATTTCATGGGGATATCCTAGTCAAATCTTTCAATCCTTGGATGTTGATTTACTTTTTCATAGTTTCATATTCCACGATCTCTTCCTTTCTTTCTTCACATATTTCCTTCCAGGAAATTCCGGTCATAGTTCCTCCAATTTTGTCAACAACCTCATATTTCATATGCATATATATTATGTTGATTTCATTTAGACAATGTGTGACCCATGCCTTCCTGCATCTTTTCAAAGGTGGAGATCCTTTCTTTTGACCATCCTCTCGAGATAGAGCATGTTACCTGCAACCATATGACATGAATATATAATATCGAATACAAGCATGCATAACTCATTTTCCTTTAGGTCATGTAGAATTCTTCAACAAATTTTGTGATTGAAAGAACTTCAATCCCTTGATGTGCTTCACCTCTTTTGTGATCATACCATCATCCCATGAATTCCACAAGTTGGAATTCTTGATGAAACACCTGCTTCCTTTTAATTGGTGAACCTTCTGACGAAGATATGCTCATCCATAGCTATTTTCCTCTATGATCACGTGCTCTCACTTTTAATGCTTCTTTTATGCCATGATGCATCCTATCATTTTCTTTAGTGATTCATGATATCCATATCTTACAATAGAAAACTTGAAAACAAGAACTTGGAAAGAAATAGGTGAGGAAGACTATCTCAATCATAGTAGATATCTCTTACTGCCTCTTTCTTGGACTTATTCTTTTCAAATTCCTCCACTTCTTCAATGATATGGGATTCTTCTCTACCTCTTTTTTTATTGTCCTTTTTGAGCTTTAGACAATCTCTTTTGTAATGCCCATATCCAAGACATACATAGCATTACAACTTAGCCAGTTTCTTCTTCTGTTTCTGAGGGCCAAATTTCCCAGACTTTCCCCTTTTCTTTGCCATAGCAACATATGCTTGATATTTCTCACTAAATCCTACATCAATTTTTTCCTTTAGTCTAGTTTCTTCAATCTTACATAGTGATTATAGATCCTGGAATGGAGTTGTTTTTTTTTCCCATGAATACTTGAAGTAAACTTACCCCACTCCTCTCGTAGTGCATTGAGTACGACTGTGGTCATCTCCTTGTCAAACATTATTTCTCCCAGATCTTGAAGTATCTTCTTTCGATATCCTTAGCTTGTAGATTTCTTTCCTTTGAGAGATAACTTCTCCTGTAGTGCTTACAGAAAACAACTCTACCACTTTGTCATATATTTCTTTTGAGGTGCCAAGTTTAGATACATATGGAATGAACGGATCCTTGATGGATTCTTTGAGAATCCTTTGATCCCTCACTTCCCCTTTCATAAAATTTCCAAGTGATTGAGTATCTTATTTCGTTGGTTTGGTGATAGTCCTTTGACATGATCCATAACCTCATTTTTAATGTGATTCAGATATATCCTCTTCTTCCATGCAATATTGTTTGAATCCCCAATCAATTTGTTGCTTTCCTTGCAAAAAAACATTTTTATAGATTCAGACATAAATATACTTACTTGAGAATATGCTTCTTCCACTTGCTGCCTCCTTGAATTTGATGAAAATATAAATGATAGAGAACATCTTCTTGATGAACAAAGATCTCTTCAATAGTGATCCTTGACTCCACAAATAAGGATATCACTATAGATCCTTTGATTGTGTTGTTCTTGTTGATAATAATGAGTTCTTGATGATGCCTTGATGCTTGTAGGATGATCTTCTTCAATGGTAGGGTCCTTTCTTTAATGAGAGGAAATTTCCTTAGAAATTTTGAATATGATGACAATGTCCTTGATTTTGATTCTCTAAGATGAATAGTCTTCAAGAAACTTTGGTTTGTAAATCCATTCAACTTGAGTAGGGCCTTTGTGGTCTTTTGAGGATCCCAAGACTTCTTTTGGTGTATACATCTTCTTCGATCTAAGATTTTGATACTTATTTGTAGATATTGACTTCACTTTAATATCCTTCGAGATTTGATCCTTGAGTGCTTGAGTGTCCCTTGATGAGATGCCCTTTCCTAGATTTTTCACCTTAGCTTTGATACCATGTTGAGAAATTTAAGGCATAGCAATTAGGTGAGTTCTCTTCTAATGATAACTTCTTGTGAATGCTTTTATATTAGGATCTTCTCTTTACTTAGATTATTATAGTGTTCTTCTTCATTAAACAACTACCAATGCATAAACAATAAAGAGACAACAGACACATAATGTAAGCGATCAACCAGGGCCTAAACCTCTCCAACTTGAGAGTAAAACCCAAACGAATTCTTCTTCTTATAGAGACATAAATTGATGAATACCAAGATCAAGACACTTAACCTATTTAACCTCTCCAATATCAAGTCACAAGATGTCTTTAGTTTAACCTCTTGTTTGTGGAGTCAACATTGGTTAAACTGCTTGCTTCTCCCTCCATCTCGGTTATCCTTTAGATCTTGACTTCTTGGATTAGACCTACACTCCTCAACCTCTTTAAAATCCTAGCTACAACACGTGTGATGGATGTTGATCAACGTTTGCACCTTTTCACCACTTCGCTTTGATGGAAAGACTTCCTTCTACACTTTGTCTTGATGAGTGTCAGCAAAAATCACTAGATTCTTGCACGCGTGGAGGTGACTTCCCAAAAACAGATATGGAATAATCTCGATGATGGTTCTCCTTCTTTCGGTTGACTATAGACTTCTTTCCTTGCAAACTTCACACTTATTTTCTGGTTTTTATCGTTGACAAAAATTATATCACTAGAATGAAGGTTGAGCTGCCTATTTATAGTGGTTTTGTCCATCAAGAATAAGCAAACTTGAATCGGTGCCTAGAACGACATGCCTTTTCAAGAATCATCCTTAGGCCAACTTCAAGCAGTGTTTGTGACAAGGTTTTGGAGGGTATATAACACAAATAAATTATCTTTTACAATGTGTATATTACCCAAATGGGTCTTCAACAGTTGACATTTACTTAATAGACTTTATGCCTTGATGTCCAAACCTAATAGCTCATAACGGGATCTTTAACTATAAAATAAAATTCCTTGCTCATGAAACCCATGAGTCAAACATTACAAAAACAATTTTATTTTCTTCTTTTCATCAATTACATAAAATCATAATTACACATGTCATTATGAAGACCGAACCTAATTAAACTTTTCAACACACTAGACATTACACTACCTTACAACATCTCTACCATAGCCCAACTATTACTCGGTCCTCCAAATTTTCCTAACTCAATGGTGTCCTACATGGCCTTCCATATAGAGCTTGATAGAGAGGCATCCTGATTGAACTGTGGTAATTGTTATTATAGTAAAACTCTACCAATGGTAAGTACCTTTCCCACTGAGTTTTATTATCCATGACATACATTCTAAGCATGTCTTACATAACCTAAATTACTCTTTCAGTCTACCCATATATTTCTGGATGATATGCAGTGCTCAGGCTCAACTGAGTCCCTAGTGCTTACTACTTTGTAGGTCACGCTCTAACACAAAATTGTTTTCTTTAGTGCCATAGTTATAATTTAATATTAAGATAATTGATAACTTGGTTTAATATATTCAAATAATAAAGTTAATTACTAATGTGAATAATACCCTTTTTAGCCATGTCGTCCTTCTATGGCCATTAGTTGTTCCTTCCCAAGCTTTATATTATGTTTGAAATCATTTATGTCTATTGTATGAATCTTGGGATCTCATATAGGACATATACACAATTGGTCTCACCTCTTGAAGAGGTAGTGTCCTTGAAGCAATGTTTCTAAGAATTATCCATGAATGGATATATATATATATATATATATATATATATATATATATATATATATATCTATATATATATATTTGCAATAATTAGATTTAAAGAAGAAAAATAACATTGCTAAAATAAATGTGAATTCTTACGAGCTTCATAGACAAAGTCTAAATATTGTGGGATGAAAAAATGCAATGTTTGTGATATTAATAGAATGGAGAATGGAAATTAATATCATTTATATACTTGTATTAGACCAAACACATAAATCTTAATTTCAAAATGTATTTAACATATAATTTTCATAATACAGTGCAAGGGTAATTACCCAGACACTAGTGGATGTGAAGCTCCAGGAAGAAATTGAGGAGTCTATGCATTGATTTGAATACACAAAATCGGTCAATATATCTGGAGAGAGAAGTAGCATTCCATTTGATATAATCAATGTCTACCTTCAAGGGCTACTGCGGGGGACGTTGATTCAACCATTTGGGTGTAGGCTTGCGGTAGAGGAGGAGAGCTTTGCAGTGGTGGGGTACAGTGAAAATGCCCTGAGATGCTGGATATTGTGAGTGGTGCCCATGCGGCATCGAGCATCGGGGGCAGGGCGGGGGCAGCAGGAAAAGGGGGTGGTAGTGGTTGTGTCGGGGGCTTATGATAATTGGTATGGATGTCTAGACACTTTTCAGGCCTACAAGTACCGTTGCCCTGCAGAAAGCGGCCACCTTCGCGGACATACATCTTCTGAACCCACTATTTGTCTGTTGCAATAGCTCTGGTAAGCCCTTCTATGCCATTCTTAACAGAATAGATGTAGGGTTAGTCATAGACTTTGAGCCAATGACACCTCCTGATGTGCCTGTATCTACCGCTAGTGCACTGCAGTCATACAAATTGGTTGCTAAGGCCATTTCTCACTTGCAGTCTCTCCCTGGTGGAGATATTTGGTTGTTGTGTGACAATGTGGTGTAGGAGATGTGGGAGCTTACTGTGTATCACCATGTGATGGCATATTGATTTCACAAATATGAACACGGTGAAGTAGTTGTAGAGGTGAGAAGACCTGATCTGGAGCCTTGTTTGGGTCTGCATTATCCTTCCACTGATATTTCCCAAGCTTCTAGGTTTTTATTCATGAAGAATAGAGTGAGAATGATTTGTGATTGTTGTGCCCCTCTTGTGAAGGTAATACAATACAAACAGTTGTGTCGGCCTTTGAGCTTGTGTGGATCTGCATTGTGGGCACCTCATGGTTACCATGTACAGTTTCTGGACAACATGGGTTCTATTGCATCTCTGGTGATGTCAGTGATGATAAATGAGAATGGAGATGACAGTGAAGGCAGTGGGAATCAACAACTGTAGAAAGGAAGGAAGCTTTGGGGCCTTGTAGTTTTCCATCACACAAGTCCACGAGTTATCCCTTTCCCTTTGAGGTATGTTTGTAAATTTCTGATGCAAGTTTTTGGCATTCAACTAAACAAAGAGGTTGAATTAGCACCTCAGTTGAGGGAGAAACATATCTTACATGTCCAACTGTGCTTTGTGATATGCTTCTTTGTGATGCACTTGTTTGGATCGTGTCTCAGACTCCCAACATTATGGACCTTGCAAATGTGATGGGGTTGCTTTATTATATGGGAAACACCTTTGGATTTTGGGGACCACTCCTACTAAGGCTCAGATATTGAATATTTCATATTGGCTCCTCTATCATCAAAGAGATTCCATTGGTTTGAGTACTGACAGTCTTGCAGAAGCAGGCTATCTATGATTTGTGTCACTAGGTGATGCAGTTTGCGGAATAGCCGCGGTCAGAATTACCTCCAAAGACTTCTTATTTTGTTTCAGGTCTCACACAACGAAAGAGAGGTTCTTAACATAATCCCAATGATAAAGAGGATGGCAGGAGAATGCACCCTCAGTCATCATTCAAATCATTCCTAGAAGTTTAAAAGGTGAAGTCTTCCCTTGGGAGGATGTTGAGATGGGTGTCATCCATTCGTTGTATCCGATTCTGAGGGATTCCTTTCAAGATATTGATGACAGTGACAAGAAAACCATGATACATTCACAACTAAATGACTTGAGGCTTCAAGGAATAGATGAACTAAGTGCAGTGACCAATGAGATGGTAAGGTTAATTGAAACTGCAACTGTGCCAATTTGGCAATCTATTCTAATGGACTCATAAATGGATGTAATACTAAAGCAGTTGAACTCATAGGATTGTTGGCCGATGAAGTTATAGGGAGGCCTTTAATTGATCTTTTTCAGCATGACTCGGTTGAAACTATGAAAAAAATGCTCTACTTGGCTTTGCAAGGAGGAGAAGGGGCCTGAATGTCCACAGAACTTTACTCTAATGGATACACCATCTATGCAGAAAGACAACATTTCTGGGTCAAATTATATGCAGAACTATAGTAATGCAGTTGAGTCGAAGACTTTACAAAACACAATACCAAGAACAAGGCATAACAACACTACACAGGGGCCTAAATCTAGACAAATGTCATATTTTGAGGGAATAAATCTGCATATGGGCTACCAAACTTCTGAGAATACATTCTTTGTATCGTGTTCTCTAAGCTAGGAATTACTTAAAAAATACCAATGAACGCATTGAAAAGAACACATTATAAGAAGGATCAAATACATGCTCTAAAACATGTTGCTGATGACGCTGTAGAGGCATCTGTGGATGTTGTTGTTGGAAGAGCGAATTATGCATCAAGCTTGATGGTCCATGAGAAACAGGTGGTGTTGCTGAGCTTTGAAGATGTGGGTACTTGCCTTCCATTGAAGTGAAATGATAGAGATCACAACCCTAAAATCTCCTTACAGATGCACTTAACCTTAGTACCTCTTCCTCTAGATGAATGAGACCAATTTTGGGCAGCAACACGGTATTTTATACCCAATGACAACGGAATATGTGCTTGGCCCTTTTATAGAAGGATGGATGTCAAAGTCAATGAAGGAAAAAAGGATATCTCATCTACTACAAATGATCACCTTAAATTTAGTAAACGACATTAATAATTTATGGATTTCTCCTGGATTTTGCAGAATTGATAATTATTGTTTTTCATGAGCTAGAAAGGATTTTTTTTGTATTTTGCATGTGATAATGCATATAGATATGTATGAAATATCATGCATGCAACAGATAAACAAACCAACTTATTCCCTTTCTGTAGCATGAGAATCTTATTCTTTATCAGAAAAAGTCTTGTAAAGTTTCTTCTCTGCTTTCAATATAATAATAACTCAAGATTTCAATCTCGTTGTCTGTAGTAAAATACAAACAATATAAATGATTGTTTATGAGAACCCACCTACAAATCTTCATGCATATAGAAAGTGTATAGCAAATACAAGGATTTGTATCCCACATACGGATTCTTGTGGGTGTTAAATTCTCCACTTCAGATGGGTTTAGCAAATAACGGGGCTTTGTATCTCACATACGAATTTTTTTTGTGGATGTTTAAGCTACGTTGTATTACAACATGAATCATGGGATATTGGTTTAAAACTGGAGAATATTACAGATATTTCTCTGATATCGGATCCAATGTTAAATGACGGAATTGATATTGTGAAGGCATGCCTGCACCTCAAGGAATGCTCGAGGGAGTATAAAATGGTGTTTGCCTACAAAAATATTCGTTATATCCACCGAGACTTTATGAGTGACAGGGACACTCAGTGTCTAATCTTTGGACGCGCCATGTGAGAAAATGAAGGACTACACCCTTGATAAGGAAGATTAAAGCAAAGTCAAATGGATCAAGTGGAAGATTGGGAAAGTGCAGCGCTTAGCATAGAGAAGCAAGAAGCAAAGGCCCATGCAAAGGATATGTCAACATTCTATGGCAGCTAGCTATTAAGATCAAGAGTGATGTAGTTAAGGATACACAGGGCAGTGATAAAAGAAGTTCTAAATTGTCGGTAAAATGGAGAAAAAATCATTAAATTAGTCTTAAATGAAATTAGTTCCACATAATTTTTATAATAAAAATGCTTACAAGTAATTATGAGGGTTATAAAATATTTTAGCGGAGATTTGGGTCTAGTGGGTCTTGGGTCTAGATTTTGAATATGGGCTCTGAGACCACGTGTGAGGCTCCCTCCTAGGATCCTCTAACTAAAAATTTAGTTTTATCTAACTTTAAACACAATAAGATGGGAAATAACTTATTTATATCAAAACATTTATTTGATAATAATATACCATTAAAATTTATTTACCACAATTTAAATAAGTAAGAATTTAATTTCAATCATTTACATAAGTAATCAATAAATAGAGGCATACATGTTCCAATAGCTTAGTTGAGATGCTCCTGAGCTCCTAACTGTGTTGGGATGCTCCTCTTGAATACCCGACTGGATTTGCCTCCCAGCTAACTACGAAGTATTTCTTAGACCAGGGAACCTCGACGGGTTCCCTAGCCCTCCGAGCCCAAGTCCAACTAGATGTAGTGTGTCCAAGTTAAACAAACACTCTCCTTCTCTCCCTTCTCTTTTCTCCACCTTCCTCCCAGCCAACTAGGAAGTATTTCCTATCCCAGGGAACCTCCACAGGCTCCCTAGCCGTCCGAACCCAAGTCCAACCAAATGCAGTGTGTCCAAGTTAAACAAACACTCTCCTTCTCTCCCTTCTCTTTTCTCCACCTTCCTCCTAAAACAAAATCCTCTAAAACCACAACCAAAACCAAAACCAAGACAAAGGATCCCCCCTCCTCCTCTCATCATCCTTCCCCTTTTATGCCTCTTCCTCCCATCCATCTCAACCAAGTATCATTAATGTCATAACTACCCCCTCATCCTTTCATTTGACTTTTCTTACCATATCTTCTCCCAAGTAAATTTGAGAGTACATTTTGGGGATAAGATATAGATATTTAATTTGAAAATTAATTGGGGAATACCATATCTTCTCCCAAGTAAATTTGAGAGGACATTTTGGGGATAAATTATAGATATTTAATTTGGAAATTAATTGGGGAAGACCATATCTTCTCCCATGTAAATTTGAGAGGAAAATTTGGGGATAAGATATGGATATTTAATTTGGAATAATGGAAGGAGACCATTTCCTATCCAAAAATTAAATTTGAGAAGACAAGTTGGGAATTGAATAATAACACTAATGAAATTTATATCAATAAATAAATTTGCAGTTCACAAATGTAGGTATGTCCCAATATTTCTTGATAATTATTAGTCAATATTTTCAGGTAATTTAAACACTAATAAAATTTTCATGATAAGATTAAGTTGGGCATTCCATTATGCACTTATTATTTACTCCTTAGCAAGACCAAAATTACAATAAAATCTAGTTCTCTTCTCATTTACAATTTCATCAAAATAATTTTATTTAGCACCTCTCAATTGGTGTGCTTGGGTTTATAGGTAGCATTAGCCTTGTTGAGAGAAATTAGAAGCCAAGTGTTCTTCTCTCTTCAACTCCATATCTTCATCACTTTTCCTCTCCCTTTCATATTGTGTTGGCATCATTCTAATTAGAGTTCCTTCTAGTTGTTTTTTTCATAGTGCTTAAAATGGAAGAGCGACACTTTGGAGCCGAGTGGCAGTGAATTGATCTAACATGGGCACTTTACACCATCAACGTTTTCTCCTACCTCATTATCAGCATCCATAGTCATGAGCTTCACTTCCATAACCATAAGCCTCAAATTTTACTAATTTCTTTACGATAATTTGAGTAATTAACCATTCAAAATTTCTTGCAAATCAATAAATGAAGTAATGATAATATTTATATAGAAGTTACAAACAAAAACCATCAATAATTTTATTTATAAATTTATTCTAAAAAATCTATAAAATAAATAAATAAATAGTAAATAAAAATAAAAATCTCTCAATATTTCTATGTCATATGAGCAGGGTTGGAATTTGATGGGAAAAATTCTCATCACAGCACATTTTCGGCGTATTTGATGTTTACAAATTTCACATAACCATCTTCCCTGATGTGTTCTAAAATTTACAAAAGTATTTTTGATGGGTTATTATTTTCTGAAAACGTTCTTAATACTGCACATCAAGTTGTTTCATTTGGACTAGGGCCTATCATGGTGTCACATCCATCCATTTATTCACCAAGCATGGAGGAAGACTGCGATTAGGCGGGCATCAATGCTATATGTCCTTGAGCCTCTCTTGTCTACTAAATCCATTGAATATTTATTTACAGAGTATGGGGTTTCATATATTGTACAATATGTTAGATGGGAAATAACTCAAGAGTGATGGTAAGGCATCAACTCAAGATCTTCATAAGTGGTTTGAGATCGACGTAGGTGGCATCCTTGCTTGTTTGAAAATATTCTTAGGCTTTCTCGTCCAAGACTGCCCATTTCTCTCCAACTTGCTTGACTAGCTTATCAGAGGGAATGAATCATGGAAGTAGTTGTATCTATATAAATTTCTTGTGGGAGGTTTGTGTGACCATAAGTGAGGTGGTGGGGATTATCATGGAAAAGTAGCTCATGTTTGGTTTCTTGGCATGTGCTTGATTATGGTACTTAGATCAAACCCACCCACCCCCCAATGCAAAGGTACCATTCAAGATTACAAGAAGAGAAAGGTTTATAATAAAATAGAAAAAACATTTTGACTGTATTAATGGGAGTAATGGAGAATTTGGTTTTTGTATTTGTGCACTGGGGTGTTTGAAAAAAATATCATTAGCTCCACCCCCGTAACCCCCCCTCTAGCAGGAAAACCTCATTTCCTTTCTAAAACACCTTGCTACCCATTAGAGAAGAGTGAAGGATCTTGCTGGACGCCTAACTCTACCAGAGAAAGAGCAACAACTAGTAAGTATGAGTTATTTTCCACAACCATTTTGTATTAAAGAATAGGTTAGTGAATTTAATTGTATAAAATATTGTTTTATGTTGAGTAGAAAAGAATGACAGGGCATGATTTTAAATTAAAATATGTCATAAAACAAAGTAAAGACAATCTTTACATTATATAATATTTTGTTATAGATCAAATGTTATTATGTTTTTGGAAGAGAACTACAAATATTGTCTTCACCAAAAGACATGTTAATAAGATAAGTATTAGCTAAGCATGCCATAAGAACCAACACATCATTGTATCATTATTATGTATGAATATGAGGAGGTAGCTCAAAGAAAGAAAAGAAAAAACATATTTTGTTTGTTTGTTTGGTAATTAGGTTGAACCTAGATTGGGGTTACTTAATAGTGGCATCCATCATCATCTAGTCCTCACCCTCCCCATGGGATTCGAACCAAAGACCTAGTGGAAACTAAACCTCAACTAAAATGTATGATGGAAATTGATTTGACACATTACATTGGAGAATTTATGATATTCAACTAATGTATCAATGCTGTATTGTAAGTAAAATTGATTTATTTATTTCCAAATCATGCTTGAATGTGCCCAAATCTATAATATTCTTAAAAAGATGCATAGGGGATAACTTACAGTGACTCCACACGGAAAACACCAAATCATGGATGGGGCGTGAAATTGAAGAATCAAATGTGTACCAAACTTTTCGTGCCTTGTAAAATCAAGGCCTCCTCGATCGATTTGTGCTACTCGAAAATCATTGCACTCTATGTGGGCTTACCTGTTTGGATACACAACCTTGGAGGCAGACTCTTCCATATTTGCATGGCATTAATACCATCGAGGTTGGATGGAGGCCATCAAATCATTCAAAAATGTGCTTAGTTTACTTTGCGTATATTCTTTTTTGTCTTTTAAAATTATGTAGAGCGTTAACGCGAGTGGGTTTTAATCAATTTAACATTTTTTATTTTGAAAATTTTACTATGCAAAAAAAATCCAAAACAAAATTATGTTAAAACTATGTAGAGCATTAAGTCTACTAGGTTTTAATCAATTTTACATTTTCTATTTTGAAAGTCTTACTATGCAATAAAATTCCAAAACAAAATTTAAATGTAGAAACTACCACTCCAATGTTTCAGAAGAGTTCCACAAAATTCCATAATGTTGTCCCGCTTTGCAACCTTTACAAAATGGCGAGTGGAAAATAACTCAGAGGCTAGTGAATTTTCCAGAGAAAACTTATGTACTCACTTCGTTTTTGTTTTTTTTGGTAGTGTATGTATTTTTTGTTCACCAACCTCTAAGTTATTTTCCATGGGTCACTATCATTCTACAAAAATCATTATATAATATAAAGATTGCTTTTACTTTGTTTTATGACACATTTTACTGTAAAATTATCCACTATCATTATGTTCTACTCTGCCTCAAAACAATTTTAACTTAAAATCAATCAATCATTTTTCTGATTTGTTTTAAGTTTAAAAAATATCAAGATCTCCAAATTAGGCCCTATTGAATGGTCTTTACTACTAAGAATTGTGTATAATTTTTTGAATGACTTACAATCATGTATTTTTAATGTTTAACAATTAATTTAATCTTAATGATTTGAATTTAGTTATTTAGAATTTTTTATAAAATATCTATTTTAGAAGTCATATAATAAGGTTTAGGGTTCAATAAGCGATTTGTATGTTATGGGAATTTTTGTTTTTTATTTTATTTATGATAAATATCTGAAATTTTTTTAATATAATTGTATTATTGAAAGGTAATTTTTTATTCAAAATTTGATTGGTGAAGAATTTATTTATTATCAAAAATCTATTCATGAAGGGAAAAATTTTAAACATGACGTTTCTTGGCTCGAAGAATAAATATCCAAAACGTCAAAAAAAATTGTCTGATAGGTAAAGAGGAATCCAAATTCCAACCCTATATATGAGTGTTGAGACTAATACATATGGGGAGTGATCATATTATAAAAGTAACTCATACTAAAAATATTGAATAATTATTATAAGATTGATATTCCATTTCTTTTTTA
Source organism: Pinus tabuliformis (assembly GCA_031772625.1). Taxonomy (NCBI): domain Eukaryota; kingdom Viridiplantae; phylum Streptophyta; class Pinopsida; order Pinales; family Pinaceae; genus Pinus; species Pinus tabuliformis. Next base: position 1,646,991,218 of record CM062818.1, on the reverse strand, counting down.
CACACTATTCCATTCCATAACATTAATATCAGAGACTAGTTATTATTTGAAATCCTTAAATGCCATAATAGCTTTCCTATGGTGAATGTAAACTCTTTCTAAATGCTTGTGACCGTTAATCTTAATCAAGGATTGTTAAAGCCCTAAATATCTTGATGGACAGTTGGGAAAGGAAGACATACAATAGAATGGAGGATTATTTAATGGATGAATGTTCATTTTAAACAGTTGCGGATCACATGCCTATGACGATGATGGCAACTACTAGGAGGGAAATACTTTCCAGATGGAGGAATAAGATGTCAGTGGTGACTTGCACATTAAAACACTCTGTTAGGCCAAAAGATTTATTGAGGCAGTAATGATCCATGTCATGTGTTCCAAGCAATTCTTTCATGTCATGTAACGTGTCCATGTAATGACAACTAATAGTTTGATGATTATTCAATTTGTAGTCATGGAATGTTTCTATTCTAGTTAAAAAAAGGGTTGGTCATTCTTAAACTGCAAGCCCCGGTGTCTTAAACATCAATTCTTATGTGTTAGTAAGGTCAAGTTGTTTGATCAACTTTTGAACACATTCAATATCCAGACTTCCATCCTAGCAACTGAGGGATAGCCAAAAGAGAAATATCTGATAGATGGTGGTTGGTCCATAGGATGGTTCATTACTTGACAGCTCTTATCGCAGAAGCCTCGACGAACCGAGGTGTAAATATTATTGATCTGCAAATTTTATCAACGATGGTCAGAGGTGATTATGTTTTAAATGGAGGTCAAGTGGCAACTCGAAGATGTGGTGGTGAAAGAGCGGTGTTTGCGAGATTCCAGAGTGGATGTGAGTGTTAATGGAGACCATCTGACAGTTATCATATTGTTGTTGTAATACGTGTTTTCAATGTTTTCCATGTAAGCATTAAGGGAGGGTACTGTAAGTAATGCTTCCATGTCATGTGTTCCATGTGTATTACAAGTTCTTAGTGAGTATTCCGAGGTGTTATTCTAGATGTCGTTGTTTCCCATGTGTAAGGGTTGATGTTGTTTCATCTCCCAGTCTTAGATCCACTTTCTTAGGATCTAGATTTGTCAAAGTCAGTAATTTGTATCCTATATATATGTAACCCTTGTGATCAATAAAAATATGACAATGATTTGTGTTGTGTGTAATTTTTCTCTCTCTTTCTATTTTTCTAACACCTTCCACGCCTTGAATGCCAATTGCGACTCGCACATTAAAACACTCTGTCAGACCAATAGACTTATGGAGGCAGTGGAGACATTCAGCCATTTGATTTTAGCTAAATCTAATCCCACCATAAACACCTACAATCTTTTGTTAAGTACCCTAGTACGATTAAATCAACATCAATCAGTGTTTCTTGTTTACAAACTTATGGTTGAAGCAGACAGTCCTGAATCTCATTTCTCTGAGAATTGTTATCAACTGTCATTGTAAAATAGGTAGAATGGATTATGATTTCAAAGTGTTTGAAGGAATGGAATAACATGTCTATATTCCAAATGTGGTAATATTCAATACCCTCATCAAAGGGATTTGCAGGACAGGTAGGATGGAGGATGTCGTTGAACTGTTCAATCAAATGGTGAACAATTGACAAATTCCTGATCTTTTTACCTATATCATCCGATAGATGGGCTCTGCAAGAGAGGGAAAACCCACGAGGTGTTTGGATTGATAGTTTTTATGCTACAAATGGGTCATGAGCCCGACAGTATTACATTTACCATCCTTGTGGATAGAATTTGCAAAGAAGATAAGCTACAAGAGGCCAATCAACTATTGTATCTGATGTTAAAAGAAGGGAATAACCCCAACATTATTACATTTACTGCTTTAATTGATGGTTTTTGTAAGGAAGGCAAGTTGGAGGAGGCTAGGAAGCTTCTTTATGAAATGTGTGATAGAGACATATGCCCAGATGTTATCGCAGACATTGTGCTTATTAATGGTTTTTGTAAGGGAGGCAAGTTAGAGGAGGCTATGAATCTCTTCTATGAAATGTTCGACAGAGACATATGCCCACATGTCGTCACATGCAGTAAGCTTATTAATGGTTTTTGTAAGGGAGGCAAGTTGTGGGAGGCTACGAAGCTATTTTATGAAATGCCCAATAGAAACATAAGTCAAGATGTTGTCACATACAATGTGCTTATTGATAGTTTTTGTAATAAAGGCAAGTTTTAGGAGGCTACGAAGCTATTCTATGAAATGACCAATAGTAACATATGCCAAAATGTCGTTACGTACAATGCGCTTATTGATGGTTTCTGTAAGGGAAGGAAGTTGCAAGAGGCTATGAAGTTATTCTACGAAATGTCTGACAAAGACTTATGCCCAGATGTTGTCACATATGGTGTGATTATCAATGGTTTTTGTAAGGCAAGCAAGTTGGAGGAGGCTACAAAGCGCTTCTATGAAATTTCCAACAGAAACATATGCCCAAATTTTGTCACATACAAAGTGCTTATCGATGGTTTCTGTAAGGGAGGAAAGTTGGAGGAAGCTACAAAACTCTTCTATGAAATGTTTGAGAAAGACATATGCCCAAATATTGTCACATACAATGTGTTTATTGATGGTTTTTGTGAGGGAGGAAAGTTGGAGGAGGCTACGAAGCTATTCTATGAAATGCCCAAACGAAACATAAGTCCAAATGTTGTCACATACGATGTGCTTATTGATGGTCTCTATAAGAAAGGAAAGTTGGAGGAGGTTGCAAAGCTCTTCTATGAAATTCCTGAAAAAAATATACCCCAATGTTGTCACATTAAATGTGCTAATTGATGGCTTCTGTAAACAAGCCAAGTTGGAGGTTGCTACGAACCTCTTCTATGAAATGTCTGATTGGGACATCTACCAAGATGTTGTCACATATAATGCGCTTATCAATGGTTTTTGTATAGGATGAAAGTTGGAGGAGGCTATGAAACTCTTCTATGAAATGTCCGACAGAAACATATGCTTTGATGTTTTCACATACAATGCACTTATCATTGGACTAAAGAGTAGTGGAAGGATGCCACCAAAATAGTTCATGAGATGTTGGATAAGGGGAACAATCGTGTCAGCACATACAATGTTCTTATTGTTGGTCTTCACAAATAAGCGAAACTTCAAGAAGCTCTCAAATTGTTAGAAATTATGGCTGAAATAGGTGATCAACTTGATGATATCACATATAATACACTTATAGATGGGTTTTGCAAGGTGGGTAATCAAGAAAAATTTAGGGATCTCTTGGAAGAGATGTTGGAGAATGGTTGCATGCTTGATCTAATTCGCTTTACTACATTAATAGATGGACTCTGTAAGAATCATAGGAAATACAAAGCTTAACAAATATTTTATGAGATTCCATAGCATGCTTCGAGCCTTTATGATGTTACATACAACACAATGATGGATGGACTTTGTAATATTGGTAATCTTAATAAGTTATCTAAAGTGATGAAAGATAGTAATCCAAGAGGCCTCATAACTACATAGGATTATATTTACCACCCTCATGGAGGAACTATGCAAGGAAGGCACACTCACAGAGGGAAATAGAGCATTGCATGAGGTCTTAAAAAAGGTTTGGCTTGTAGATGACATATTTTGTAGCAAACAACAATATCTATAAAAATATCGATGTAGCAGTAATTGATTAGCAATGGATGAAGTGTAGGGGTGACTTCGGTAATAATGCACTAGAAAGCTATCTGAAACAGATTTGGCAATTCATCTTAATGAAGTGATCTCAGTGGTCAAATTCCCATTAGCATACCAAGTGTTTCTTTGAAAAGACACCGCGTTAAGGGTTTAGTGGGTTGCATATCCTGATTAAATACACTAGTTCATCAATCTAAAATGGAATTGGCTTTAGTAGTTATTGTGTTGCAACTTTCAATTGATGAAGTGGCCCCAAGAAAAAATTCAAAGATATTCGTCACAGTAATAATCTGGAATTGATTTGATGAAATGGTTAGTGGATTGTCATTGCCTTTGATAGAGTGTACGTTGTGAATTTTAATAGTGAACTACTTAAATGGACTAACCTGGTTTGAAGTCTTGAACTGAGTTTGTTTACAATTTTGTAGTTTGCTTTGGAATGCCCCTGCTTTTTGTTATGTATTTGACTCTTTAGGCCTTGTGAAATATTTTTCTTTATTGATTGAATGCACAGGCTCCATATCTATTGAGTATTTGCCGAGACTGCATATCCATCTAGTACTTTCTCCCATTATAGAACACAAAAATTGTAATGATTGTCATAGCATGTCTTAGTTACAATGCATCTTTTTTTATTTAGACACCTACAACTACTTCATTGTATATTTTTTGTTGTCCAAATTGTAGTAGCTAAGACAACTATTATCTTAGTGTCCATCTGTTGTGAACTTGCTACAATCAACTAGGTTAGCAAGTTTTCATGTGTATGCTACTAAGAGAGGATATCAGTTCGGGACCATTCCATTATTTTTTTCATAAGTTATTTTATTTATGGCCACAGAATGTAGATTGAATCACATATCCAAATGTTCAATGGCAAGCAATCGGAGCTTGTTTACTCTATGGGCACACATACCAAACAAGTGCAATAATTGTTGGAATTCAAGGAACCCTTTTTCCATTTCCACTGTGACCCCTAGGTATGGGATATTACACAGAGGGAAAGAATGTTCTCTAAAAGGCTTGGTCAAAGAAAATTCCAGTTCTGTTGAACTTTTTAGTTTACTACACCCAGTTTAAAACCCCAGTTCCTAGAAGTGAAAAGCATTAACGTACTTGCAACCCACAATTTTGTCCTTGATAAAATTGGAGTAATCAAGGGAGAGAGCAACAAAGGGTGATTAACATTCATCCAAAGTTACCAGACTATGATAATTTGGTTGACATGTTTGAGGCAATAAAATGAATTGAAGTTATTTTGAATGAAAAATATACTAGTTTTTCATAAAATGTAATAACATTTGAAGAAATGGTTAATGTAATGCGCTCAGCCTAAATGAACATATGTATACACAACATGCTTTAGAACTCTGTTTTAGACCTGTAAAAGAATGAACCAACTTTCAGACTGGATCTTGATCATAACATAAGACACGACTTTGACACAGGTTGTACTCACATATGATTATAGAAAAGTGATGCAATGTACAAGCAATTTGGATCTGTAGTTTGAATATTGTTGTTACTTATCAACTTCTTATTATCCCGTTGCCCAACAAGATAAAGCACTAGGTAATTAGGCAGACTCTAATTAGTTCGGTCAAACATATTTAATATGTTTTGATTTAATAAAGTTTAACCATATATTTTTTTATAAAAATAAAAAAAAAAATAATATTTATTTATGTTATTATTGGCTGAGAATTTGAACATCTTATTGCAAAATACATTGTAAATTATGATTTTGCAATCATTACCTTTGATTAATGTAATGTACTCTATTTTTATCACATTAATACTTTTTATACACTAATAATTATATTAAAAAAAATAAATTGAATATTTTAATTCAAATTTTAATATATCTATATATATAATATATATATATATATATATATATATATATATATATATATATATATCAATCATTTTTTGGGGTTAAAATCTAGATTCAAATTTTAATAAAATAAAACATATGCATTTTTATAAAATTAAATAATAAATCAATGTTATTATTATTATTTTCAAATATAAATTAAAATTTTAAATATAAAATATGTGTATTTTTATAAGCTAATAACTAGCAATTGTCCCAAAAGGTACAAAGAGTGGCTGATAGGATTATTAAATTGGAATTGTTGATTTCTTCTAGAAGAGTTAATTGGTTTATAGAAAACTTTGTTTTCTTGCACTGGATCATTGTGCAATTACCCTTCTAAACGCTCTTTGTCATTTGATAAAATAATCAGAATACTGTTTTCAAATTTCCATAGATTTCCTCTTGCAGTAAATTTCGAGATGCGCTTTCTCATTTTCGTGGGGACGAATGAAAATAAACCATTATAATAAAAAAAATATTGGAAGAAACGGCAGACGTAGGAAATCAGATGAAGAAGACATTCGTAAAGACACCTCTGCAATACCACCACGCCTATTACTGCTGTACTCGAAAATCTCAGCTTGTGCCAACTTCCAGGCTACTCGCGTTATCCAGATACCGAGGCCACCTTCCACACACCAAGACTTGAAAAAAATTGTGGCTCTGGAAAAAAATTGTGATGGAGAGAATTGGTCACTGAGCATTTATCTACCACGCACGCTGCTTTTTCCCTGTACAAATTTACTAGTAAAATTCATAGATATTGAAAACCAAAAGCATACCTGCTTTTATCCATAAAAAATTTCAAGAGTTTCATTCCCATGGATCAAGAATTTCATCTCTATCAATTCTTCTGCTCAACATAACATCAACAAAATATAATCGCCATGATAAACCATGCAAACACTCTTTTTAAAAAAACATAAATTAAATTCAAAACAGAGAAAAACACAACGAAAATAAAACACTGTAAAATCCAAAATGCATGGCCATGCAACAACGAAAATAAACTTGAACAAGAAACAAGGCAAGCCAATGCAATGCAAAGTATTAAAAAAAATGATGAGATGAAAGTGAGAACCCGCTCTGTGAGATGCTTAATACTAATCAGTGCTTGCCTTTATTCACTAATATGAAAAAAACAAACAAAACAGAAATTCGGTACTAAGAGACCTGGAATCCAACTTTACATTTGAACATAAACTCAAAATCAATGAAGTTATTTTTATACATAAAGGTACAAAAATATAAATATGGAGCTACTTGGAATTTCTTGGAATTTCAACTTGAGGTTAAAACAAACTTATAAATAATGATACAGATGGGAAATAAAAAATTATTGGCTCTAACATTGAGCAACGGCGAATCACAAAGTGTAAACGGTGAACTGGGCGGACAACTTATTGTTGCAAGGGGTCCCGAGCTCGAAACTCGTCCCGCCAGTTTATTATTGCGAGGGGTCTCGTGATCAAAACTCATCCCGCCAATGATGTATTGACAATTTCAAGCATACAACAATGAGATGTTTACAAATGATGCGCTGAGGGGCAGAAGAGAGCCGATAAAGGAGCTTACAACAATAAAATGTTTACAAATGATGAAATCAGGCGCAGAAGGGAGCCGAATAAAGGAGCTTGAGATCCGGGGTAGAAGAGAGCCGAGTAAAGGATCTCGTTCTAGATATCGGGAAGCCCAGGCAGACACCAGTGGCTGCAATCTGTGTAGCGCTGGGGATTTTTTCGTTGCCCGATTGTCAAATCGTTGTTGTATATTGAAGGGTGCGCATCCTGCCTGAGCAACGACAGCATCGTGATGTTGAGAAACGACACAGGTGATCTCATAGCTCTCACAACGCTTTCCACCACTTGGAATTGGGGAGGATAGGTGCCCAGATAAAAAGTCCCCGCCGTAGGTTCTTTCTCAGAGTAACAGTTACCGCCATTCATAGTACTGCAAAGCAAAAAGATTCATTAAAAAATCAAGCAAACGTCATTCATCAGAAGCAATTTTTCACATTTTCAACTGGATCTGAGATTACTAAACCTGGAATGCGAGGGTGAGAAACTGCGGAAAAGGACTTTCGTTCTGCTAGTATCGATGTTGGAATCGATCCAGTTTGCCCAGGTAGTCATTCCTTTCCGATAAGCGACCATGAAATCCATGCTCGTGTATAAAGTATTCCCTTCCTGCAGGTAATCCCAGTTGTTTTGTTTTTTTTACCCGAACAAAGTGTCAGTCATTCAGTCCGCCATTAAAGATCACAGTCAAAAATCTAACAGTTATCATTAATGGCTTGCATAAAAGTACCCTCTGAGATTGCATGTGTGAGTCCATCAATGGCCGGAGTTAAAAACAAGAATATCGGCTCCCTTCCATCCTCTGCCATTACTCTCGGCCGAGTGCAGACGAAGCACCACTTTCTGGTGTCCTTGAACCGTAGTGGTCACTATATCCACCAAGTGCGGAGCTCGATAAAATGACACTGTAACTCCGCAATCCTGCCAATACCCAAATCATAACAATTTAGCTTAATACAATAACATCACAAAGATCATATTAACTAAGCTACCAGTACCCACCATGGCTCTAAAACTGGAAAGAGTATCTCCAGAAACCACGTATGTTCTACCTTGTGGCAACGCTGCGTGAAGGCGGCAAGGGCATTTACTCCAATCATACAGCGGGTACAATAAATCGTGAACCCAGTTCCTAGAGAACATATTGCGTTTGGTTCCAATAGCTACATCTGACATTGTGAGGTTCTGGATGGATTTAACTTCTTCTTTGCATAACAAGGCCAGGTTCAATGCACAGCAGAACGGGGAGGTTAAAAGAAGGCAACTCAACTGATATTTGGAAAAAGCAGTGAAAGTGCAGTGCATGCTTGCTAGGAAAAAGCAGTAAGGCAACTCCGCTGATATTTGGAAAAAGCAGTCACACTTCAAATAAACGGTTGAAAGTGTCTCACCTGATCCAATGGAGCAAGGTAAAAGCGTTGACAATTGTTGATGCATAGGAAGGCCTATCGGCCTAATTATGTTAAAATAATTTTTTTATTGAAAATTTTAGTTCAAATGTTAAGAAATAAAATATATAATTCTTGACTTGGATAGACAATTTTGATTGGGATGACTAATGTAATTCAAATGTAAATGCAATCATAAAATATTATAGTTTTTAAAAACTATGTTTGCATAAGCATTGAAATTAGGGCCTTACTCTTTAATTGAACAGATGAGGACTTTACCAATCAGTAAAATTCAAATTGATGGAATTCTAAACCTTAACACTAATTTGAATTCAGTATTTTTATTGTAATTTAGCTATATTTAAACTAAGCAGCATGAGTAGCTACTATGGTGATTTATAATCAACACACAATTTATCAACAATTTAACATCAAATTTCGGAAATATGAGCAGAAACAACTTCACTGTGGCGATGATATTCCTTACTTGTGATTTTAGAGTTGAACACTATTTGAATCCTGCTAACCGCAACAAAGTTTTGGGGACGACTCTCCACGCAACTGTAGGCTCAGTTGCATATAATATTTTTACAACTGGCCACCCCCAAGCCCTCAATGAACGTACTACTGCTAGGGAATCCTTTGTCTCACAACACTTTTCTCCCAAGAGAATGGATGATGGAATCATGGAATGATCACTCATCTTCCTCACCGTCTATGAAATAAAGCAAACATTGGAAGGGGAACCGCATGCACACATTCTATGTGTCAACATGCAACTTTTATTTTTTTATTTTAAGATTTACTTAAGTTAAGTTTTCTCTTAATTTATTACTTTCTTATTTTATTCATTTTTACTTTTTGATAACTTTATGTATTTTTATTATTTTTATAGTTCTTTTAGTTAACTCTTTCTTATTTTATTTTACTTTTTATTACTATTTTATAGTTTTACTTTTATATCTACTTATTTAGAACTCTAGTATTGTTATTTACTATTTTATTTATTTGTTATTATTATATTTATTTATTCTTTATTATTTATTATCTATTTACTATTATTATCTTTTCTTTTCTTTTTTTAAAGACATTGTGGTTCACCATAACTAATCATTATTTTTATTGAAAAAGAATAAATTGAGGAAAATGTAAAGGGAAGTCAATGGGAAAAGTCAAAGAGTGCATGGCTTGCATGGCCCCTCTTCCCTTTCTTTGCAATTTTAAGCATTTCCCCTTTTAGGCATTTCCTTACTACAAATAATAACAAAATTTTAACATAATAACATCCACAACTTCTTACTTTTATTATGAGGATCGATAATTTCATTGTCGATCCCTTTCGGTGGGTGAACACTCATGAAATCCCATGCGAACTAGAATGTGGCATGCCACCAATTAACCAACAAATTTAATACACTTGGCATAAGAAAGACCTTCATGTACATGCACAAGAGCTTGAGGTCTTCTTTGCAATTGGTTTGGTTGATGGCAAAGATCATGTTGTTTTCTCTCACACCCATGCATAATTGCACTTTGGTGGTTCTAGGTGACCCTATAAAAATGGTGGTGGCTCCAAGAATCAAGTTGAATGATTGTATTCATAATTTCTCTATGGTATGTGGATTTACTTCGACTTGACATCTTCATTCCTTCTTTTGATTTTGTTTTCATATGTCTTCCTCGTTTATACTCAGTGAGGTATTGGGATTTCTACAGTTCGAGTCCTTCTATGTGTTTGGTTCAGCATTGCTAGGTTTGGTGAATGGTGGCCCATTTATGTCTTGGTCACATGTTATCTTACACTTACATAGTCTACCTTATTTCTTCCCAACTTGTGAACTCTTTGGTTTTTCCTCGATCCTCCTTGAACCTTGTCCTCTCAGTCTAGTTTTCCTTTGTGTCAATTTGATGGTGACCACTTCTTTCTCGTTTGTAGGTTGTTGTCTCTCCATTTCCCTACACCCCATATTGCAGTTTCTACTTGAGAGCTTCCTTGCAATCCCCCTTGCCTCTCTATACCTTGACCATGTCACAAAGCAATCCCACTCTTGTTTTTCATCACCCATGAAAAATATGAAAAGAGCCTCATCTTCCTCTAGTCGCAAGGGGCATCAAAATTATATACAACCACTTAGGACTAGAACTTAAGGGGATTCTGAAATATCTATTGCATTTTTTGGGGGGTAATTTCCCCCTCAATTTGCAAATAATTTCACAATACCGAGCACAAAGCTCATGTGGAAAGTTAGATCTTGTCCAGTATAGAAGTAGAGGAAAATTTGGGCTATTGAATCTCTCATATAGGGAACAACCACACTAGGAAAACTAGATACCATCAAACTATTGATTTGTACTAGAAAATGAAAACAATTATGTGAAAAGTCATAGTAAAATGATTAGAAACATGACAAGAAGTCCTTGAAGAGGTGCAACTCCAACTCAAGAACTTGAACTCCAAGGTCTCTCTAATGGAAAATAAACTAGCTAACATGAATCTCTCTACTTCTTAGGAGAACACAAAGGCCCCTGAAACTATAGAGGTGGATTCTCCTTCTAGCAAAATGCTTATATAATCAAATTTTGTTTATATTCCATGTGACCATTATAGTGCTTTCTATGTTAGCCATAAGTTAAAGTTTTAGAGTCCATCTCTATACTTTATTAAACTATTGAACTTGTACTATTGTGTTACTAAATTTGGATTGATTTTATGGTCCAAAGCCACTTATTTGTGCTACTAGTATGGTTTCCCTAATGGTACACTTGTAGACACAAATTAACAATGCAATATGTTGTTATCATATAATACAAATATTTTTGTAGCTTAAAAATAAACAACGTGGATAAAATTTATAATCATTTAAAATAATTTGTATTTTGATACTAAAAATAATTTTTCTATAGTTTATATGTCATTTAAAATATTTATATTTAACAAAAAAATTAATTTCTTTTATATAAAATACCAAACAATAAAATTATCATTTATTAATATATAATCTTAAATTTCACTGTAACAAACATTTTACTGATGTAAAATCAAAAAATAAAATTCTCATACATTAATAATTTTACTATCTAATTTTCTTGTTTTACTTATAATTGTTATGCCCCATATTAAAAAGTAACAATAATAACAATTAATAATAATAATAATTATTATTAATATTATAATAATTATTATTATTATTATTTTACTATTATTATCAAATAATATTAATATATAAATAATAAAATCTTTGAAAAAATCTAACAAAAATAGAAAATGAATTACCTCACTAAAACATTAAAACAACATATGTTTTAAAATAAAATACATTCGATTATTAGCAACCACGAGGCCAATAGGAATCCAAAATCTTTTCTGAACTTAGGCTTCTGTGCTCCATAACTAGATTGAAAAAATCTTTCAGTGATAATCACACTAGAGAAAATATGGTCAACGCATTTTGAACGAACTAGTGTGGATTCTCTTTAGGACAAGATGAGGAACCAGATCATGGCATCAAATAAATAGATGTAGAGATAAGTTTAGTAGTGGTTAGAATATAACAACTAGTTTTAACTGAGGGATCTTATTTATAGTAAATATATTTAAAATAAAGAAACAACGGATAAATAGCTAATGAATAAATTGTTTTAGTCAAAGGAAAGACCTAAACTGATAAACCCAATAAATAAAATAAATTGTGATAAAAACCAAATTTAAAAATAAATAACATAAATTAAAAATAATGGGGGAAATTATTTTTATTATTACTAGTAATATTATTAATCTTGGTGTTACCTTCTGTCCTTTTACACAATTGTCTTTTGTCCTTTTTCCTTTTCCTAATAATAGATAAGTATTTGATTAAGATTTTAGGAACTACAAGGAGTAGTGGTTCTTATAGTGATGTCTAGGTATCTCAGTTTAGGTTAGAATACTCCTTTCTCATGGTGGGTGGTTTGTTTTGCTCAATTGGTTATGGAGATCATCCTAGTTTACTAGACCTTCATTGTTCATGTCCCAAAAGGTATCTTGTCCAAAATGGAAAAGGTTAGCCTCCATTTTTTATGGTCCAGCTCACATAATATGGGCATTCCTTTAATTAAGTGGAATCAGGTGGCTGGTCCTAAAGCCTTGGGTGGATGGGTTATCAACAAATAATTTTCACTTTGTAAAGGAACTGGCCACCAAAAGTCTATAGAGGCTCACTCATATTGAATATATATGGGGAAGAATGATGAAATTCAAGTATTTATAGAACCAACCCATTGAAGATTGGTATAGGTATCCTATGAAGTATTCGGAGGATTCTATCATTTGGAATGAATTGGTTGATTCATTTCCTCTCATTGGAGTCCAGATGGTATGAAGAATTGGAAATGGTCACCAAATTAGGATGGGGGGAGGACCCTTTGTCTTACAAAATTTTTAGGGTTGTTAGTGCTCTTATTCAGTCTTTCAATGACACGGGCATTTTTTTCTTTGGTAAATTCTAAGTCTTAGAATCCTCATGTGTTCAGTCATGCAGGTTAGAAGTCAACGAACTTTCTTAGCTTAGAGGGGAAAGAAGCGGAGGAGTGGAGGCAATGTGTTAACAAGATGGCTTCCAATTTTAGTATTCTATGGGAAGATGAAGATAATATTATTTACTGGTCTAGAAATTTGGGTTCTAGGTTTATCACTACAAAATTGGGTTATAAATCATGGTGTTCAACCCAATTCAATGATGAAGTGTAGTGGTGGGGGAGCTTTCTATGGAAGTTGCATGCTCCATTGAAATGCAACATCATGTTATGGTTATCTTTGAACAATAAGTTGCTAACCTAGGATAACTAATTGAATAACGGTTGTGTTGGTACTAGTCGTTGTTCATTGTGCAAGTCCCGCAAGGAATTTTCTACTCATCTCTTTATCTCTTGCCCTTATAGAGTGCATGTGTTTTAGTTGGTTAAGTAGGAGTTTGAGTAGATATTTTCTTGGTCTATGGCTTCCCTGGGTCAGTGTTTGCGGTAATGGCTTATGAACAAATTTTTCACTCAATACGAAGGGTTCCCAAGTATTTTTGGGTTTTTCATTTGGTGGGTTAGGAAGTAGAGTATTTTTAGAAACTTTGATATTCTTATTGAATTTATAGAAGCTTCAATCAATAGAGTGGCCAAGGAACACACGGTGACACTCAAAATCAAGAAGCTAGGGACTTTGATCATGCTTGCTTTGGAGGAGGATATTCCCTAGGGTTTTTTTTTATGGTGTAAGGGAAGGTCATCCTCCTATCTATGGGGTGGGTGTGGTCTTGTTCCTTTCTCTATCTCATTATGTTTTTGTTAGATATGTCATGGGTAGGGGATTTAATAACAAGGTAGAATGCATGGCTCTTTGAACTTTGGTTAAGGTAACAAAAGATAAGGAATCAAGAAGCTTAAGGTATTGGGTTGTTCTTAGATTGTCATTAAATGAGTAACAGTATTTTAGTGGAATTTTTGCATCTTGGCTTTTCACTATAGATTATTCAAGTGTCCTTCATGTCTTTTGATTGGCTTTCTTTCAAGCACATTTACGGGGAATTAAATTGAAAAGGTGATGAAATTTCAGAAGAAACTTTTTCTCTAAATAAATAAAGTTAAAGATGATTCTATTTTGTTATTTAAAATTTTACCTCCCAATTAATGCTTAATTTATTTATTTTTTATTTATTCAAATTTTGTTTTCTTTTATATGTTTATATAAAATCTGTTATTAAATATAAAATTCCATTTTGTAATTTAAATTTGTAAGAATGGTTAATTATTTTGAACATATTAATGTTTTTATAAGATATAAGTTAGAAATATTTTTATTATGTATAATCATATCTAAAAACAATACTATTTGATTACAATTATCAATTATGGATTGAATTAAATAAAATAAAAAATAGAACTACAATCATCAATCACAACTATTTAAAAAGAATATTTTGAATATTTGGAATGTATGATATTTTAAATGAACTAAAAACATAATGATATTTTAAGAAGTGTATATAACATTCTTTATATATATATAACATTAAAAAAATGAAAAAAGAAAAAGAAAAAATGTGAATGGAAAAATAAAATAAACACTTTTAATAAAATATGAAAAATAAGGCCAAAAATAACATTAAATAAATAATTAGATAATTTATAGCTAAAAAAAATTAAAATGTCAAAATACTACTTTTGAAAAAAAATGTTCTTATTAGCACCATTTTCTGAAATAGGAATAAAAACAACTACTAAATACTACTTCTAAAAAACGAGAACCCTTTCGGCCATGTTGATAACTATGTTGCTCCATGTATATAACCAAGTTCTTTGTCTGGATCTAAGGGATTAACCATTTTATTTTTGTTGCAAATGTGTTTTAGATCACACCTTCCCATCGAGAGGCTTTTCATCTCTGTAATCTTATCCATAAAGAATATGGAAGCGAAGGCCTCCACTTGTCTCCCCAAGTTTTCTACTCTATTATATATGAAGGACATTTGATTCTTGTTTCTCTCTATCAATATGTTTGTTTGCCCTTGTTGCATTTGTTAATGGAGTTATTCTTCCTCTCCCATTATGTTGTTAGATGAGGTAGGCTTTACCACCTTTAACAAATAACTATTTTTCCTCTTTACTGTAGAAAGTCACATCACTATCCCATAAGTAAAGGCCACCAAACATAATTTTACATGCATCTAGTGACAAAACTTTAAATTCCACTTCAATGGCACAATCAACATGAATGACAGATCTTTTTTTGCATTTCTTGGTGATTCTTATGGTTGATTTATCTAGCTTCCAACCCAACAAGCATGGTTGTACTAAATCATAAGTTTGTAAGCCAAAATCATCTACAAAGGATTTAGTAATCAAATTACATTGATAACTCTTGTAAAACAAATCATTTACCTTGCCCCTAGGGTAAGCTCAATTGGTAATGGTCATGTTATGAAGTATTTTGTTAAATATATTATCCAAGGTTAAAACCCCCCTTATTTAGTCCATGAGCCATGTGTTGGGGTGTGTGTAGTTTCATTTAGAGGTAATCGTGGTAGTGGTTGGAATCTTGTGTCACATGAATACGAAATTGACCTAGTTGTTGATTCCTCTAGTCACAAAAAATAAACATTTACCTTTTGGTCCTTCATTTGAACTTTGATTAAAATAGTATATTTATGCCTCAATTTGTTCTCTTTCCCTTTTGGGTTATTGCGACAATATTTTACCTTTTTTTTGTTGGTATCCTCTCAACCCTTCTATTACTGCCCCTTTTTGAAATCCAATTGAATGTAGAGAGATTTCATACTAGTTTCATCTATGCTTTTCACACTAAAAGATTGTAATATCCTTTAGATATGGATCACTTGTCCTCCAAGTTACTTCACCACTAACCTGGGCTCTTATAAAGAGATACCCAACCTCATGGCCCACTTCTAGAATTTGGTCAAGTATTCTTGTACACTTTATTCTTGATCATGTGAAGGATTTTAGTTTTAGGAGTTGTCCCTCTTCATAGCCTATGGGATAGGATTGATTTCAATAATTTCTTGAAATCCTCCAATTTTGTAACCATGGGATTTTCACCTAGCCTTAATGCATCTAAATAGCTAATAAAGTACATCTAAACATTTTCAAACCAATACATGATTTTTTTGTGTTTATTTTATTGGATAAATGTTAAAAGAAACTTCCAACCATTTTGACTAGAAATTGAAGTTTTCATCATTAACTTTTATTTTCTACGTGGTTTACGATCCTCAGAGATCGGTGACCAGTACGTCCATGGAATAACTGTACCAAGCATATGTACTAGAAAATATCACTTCTTACTAGCTCAACCATGAAGCCTGACCTCGAAAGTGTTGAGAGAATTGAACTAGTGACCTCTCAATAGCAGAGGTGCTTTAACGACAGGGAATCGACCAACTCAGTTAATCCTCGAAGCTAGTTTTCATCATTAAGTTGACTATCATAAGTTGGTATTTCAAGTTTTTCTTCAACCTTAGATGAAATACTGAAGTTGACAACACATTGTTGTTATTGTTTGAGTCTCAAAGTGTCTTTCCTTTGGAATATTCTAGGTAAGCCTTTTCTTCTTCATGCTTACTCTTTATTGAGTGTCCTTCCTTATCCTTCATGACCAATAACATTTCTACTGTTTCAGTCAATGCGACAAATTTCTTCCCCAACCACATAAACTTAATTACAAATATTCTTCATCATGTTATTCATTAGAAGTCCCGTGATTTTGGGTCTTTTACACCTTTGTAGACCTCATAGCAATGCATTTCCACTTGCTTAGTACCCATTATGGGTGTTTACCATACAAGTTGTTCACCAAGTATTTTCTGGCTTGGGCTTTGATATTATATGAATCATAAATTATAAGCATATGGCTAGTCTATCTTGCTAACATGGATCCTTTGTAGAATAAAAATGGTATGTCTCTAAAATTCATTGTCAAATTGAGATCAAGCTTCTCAAAATACCACTTCATTAAGAACAATGAATATCTTTGTTCCTCTCCAATTATCTTTTTTTTGGAGTGCTAAGCTCAATGCTTGCTAGGACCCCGAGTTTGCATCACCACCCCAAGGTGAGTCAAGTTCCCAACCAAGCACCCTTGAGACTCCTTGATGAGTTGAGGTCACACACGCCTGAGTCACACCAAGGCGACATGCATGGAGTGTGGACATGTTACATCAATCAGCGAGTGTGAAACAAGGGTGAGTTGGAGAAATAATATGGTCATCTCGTTGGTCATTTCGTCGGCACAACTCAATGACGCCCGTGCCCATGGGCATGTCCACACTAAGGTGGTCCGCCTGAGCACTGTGTGGGGCATTTCTTGGTGTACACAAAAAAGTGATGGGTGTGCAATCACAACTCTAATTTGAAACGACAGCTCGATACATTGGGAGGGCGTCGAGCCATGGCCAAGGTGTTGCAATGATGAGGCAAGTTAGATATAAATATGAGCTAAGGCATGGAGGCAAAGCATCATCACAAGGAATATCACAAGACAAATTCGCAGGGCAAAGGTCAGTGATATCGCAGTGTTTTGAGGCAATGAGAAGGCACAAAGAAAAAGATAGGAGTGTGCATTGGCATGCACCCGCCTAGGGTGGGAAGGGAAATTTGTGATTTCTGTTGAGATTTATGTGTTGGGAAAGCCAAGGGGTGCACTCGTTCAGGCTGTAAATAATTGTTATATTTTGAAATTATAAATTGAGTGTTGTGACCCTCTTGGGCCAGCCTCCCATTTGATGTACAAAACCAAGTATAATAAAAAGATGTTCATTTACTTAATAATCTATTGGCATGACTTGTTGGTTAATTTTGATATCGCATTATTGCATGATTTATGTTCAAGTTTATGTTTTCCACACATAACACTTAACATATAATAAATAAGAAGTTGTAGCTAATTTAAAGAAGAGTGCAAGCATATTCCAAAAGCTAAGTAACCGTTAATTGTTTATAACATTGTGACGAACCTTGTTAATGTTGCACACCCACGTTGGTACGATCGTAGGGTCATGACTGATTGTATCAGAGATAGTGAAGGTTCAGATATGATGAAGTGTGATGGAAACAAGGTATCTATGAAGAATAGTATTCTTGAGGGAAAAGATGACTAGTTACATAGTTTAGGTTTTGTTGACTTGGAGATCCATGGGAGGGTCGTCCAAGCTTTAGTGGACACATGTACCATGCATAATTTTGTGATGACAGTCTGGAAAAAGAAGTTGGGGTACAACTCACCCCTAAGCGAGTGGAGTTCAAGGCAATGAACTTGAGGGCTAGAGTGTCGGGATTGGCAAGTGATGTGTCGGTTCGAATTTCATATTGGCAAGGTTGTTTAGATTTCATGTGATGGAGATGAACAACTTTGATATGATATTGGGGCAATACATTATGAAGGGTGACAAAATTGTTGTGATATTTTTCTGCGATGAGATACTTTTGATTGGTGGCTCACAAACTTGGAATTTTCCTACCCATCGACAAAGGAGGGAGGTAAAGGTACAACATGTTTCTACACTAAGTATGAGTAGAGTGATGCAAAGATCAAATTTTGAGACATATGCAACCATAATTAGAGAGACTGGGGAAGATGATGGGATGGGGACGCTTGTTCCAGCCGAGATTTATGATGTATTATACAGATATGCAAATCTAATGCCCAAGGAATTGTCAAAAGTACTTCCTCCAAGACGTGCATTTGACCATCACATTGAGCTAGAGTTGGGGAAGAAACCACCAGCAAAAGCTCCTTATCGTTTGTCTGGGCCGGAGTTGGAAGAGTTGAAGGACCAATTGGAAGAGTTGGTTGATGTAGGATTCATACGTCCTTAATGGACCCCATATGGTTCTCCAGTATTGTTTCAAAAGAAGGACATGAGTGAGTTTTAGATTTGTTGTGACTATCGTGTTTTGAACAAGAAGACAGTCAAGAAAAAATATCGCCTTCTACTTGCAGTAGATTTTTTTGATAAGCTTGTGAAGGCACAAATGTTTTCGAAGCTTGACTTCATGCATGGATATTATCAATTATGGTTAATAGAGGGCAATGAGAAGAAGACAACGATAGTGATGAGGCATGGAAGCTTTGAGTTCCTTATCATGCCATTTGGACCATTCAGTGCTCCTGCAACATTCTGTAGTTTGATGAACAATGTATTTTGTCCATACTTAGATTCATTTGTGGTGGCGTGCCTGGACAACATAGTAGTTTATATAAACAACATGGAGGATCATAAGAGGCACTTGGTGTTGGTATTCGAGGCACTGAGAAAGAATCGATTGTTCTTGAAGAAGTCAAAGTGCATGTTTTCCCAATTTGAGATTTCATTCCTTAGACACATGATAGGCTAGGGATGTATACAAATGGATCCAAACAAAGTTTGTGTGACAGAGGATTGGAAGGAACCGAAGAATGTCCATGATGTGAAGGTTTTCTTAGGGATGGAAAACTACCAACAAAGTTTTGTAGAGGGTTGTTCCAAGATAATTTCACCACTGTCAAACTTGTTGAAGAAAGACAAGTGATGGAATTGGATTTAAAGATCTCGTGAAGCCTTTGAATAAATAAAGAAAAGAACGATTATAGTGTTGATACTTAAGTTGCTTGACTTTGAGCAACCGTTTGAAGTGCACACGAATGCTTCTGATTTTTTGATTGGGGGAGTTCTCATGCAAGATGGACATATGGTGGCATATGAGAGTTGAAATTGCATGAAAGAGAGCGACAATATCCCGTTCATGAGAAGGAGATCACTGTGATCATCCATTGTTTACATGTATGACGATACTATTTGATTGGGAAGTTATTTGTTGTTAAGAATGACAATGTTACAGTGAGTTACTTTGCATCTCAAACGAAGTTATCAGAAAAATAGGCTTGTTGTCAAGACTTCATGGCAGAATTTGACATTAAGATTGAGTATAGGCCAAGTAGACTCAATATTGTAGCAAATCCCTCAGTAGGAAGGCAAAGTTGGCTGTAATTGGGGAGGAAGAAGACCACGTTTAACCAAGTGAGATTCAATTTCGTATGAGTGAGGAGTAGTAGAGTAGACTTTGTGAAAGTCTATAGACAGATACTCAAGTGAAAAATATCATGAAGCAGGTAAAGGAAGGAAAGCCGAGAAATTTCTTTGTGCATGATGGAATCTTGTTCTGTGTTGACTGTCTCTACATTCCAAAGTCATCAGAACCTAGGAGGCACCTCTTGAATGAGTGCCATGATTCTCCTTGGTCTGGCCACCCAGGGAAGTGTCTCACTTTGGCACTATTGGAGAGAGGATACTTTTAGGGAAAGATAAGAGAGGATGCAGAGGACTATGTGCAGACTTGTATCATTTGTCAGCAAGACAAATAAGACAAGGGAAGATAGGGAGGGTTGTTGAACCCTTTGCCAATTGTGAAGATACCTTGGATGAGTGTTTCGATGGACTTCATTACTCAGTTTCCACAGGTACAAGGGTATAATGAGATCATGGTCATTGTTGATCATTTTTGCAATTATGTCGTCTTCATTCTGATGAAGATGTCGTGTGGAGCAGAGAAGTCTTCAAAAATGTTGTGAAGTATTGGGGAATTCCATTAAGTATTGTGTCTGACAGATATACGAGGTTCACAGGTAATTTTTGGACCATGTTGTTCAAGTTGATCGGGATGGGGTTGTTGCATAGTTCGAGTTACCATCCACAGACAGATGGGCATACCAAACACATTAAATCGTTGTTGGAGGACTAATTGAGGCACTATGTGAGGGATGATTAGAAAAATTGGTCTGAGTTGTTGGATAGAGCGCAGATCAGCTACAATTTGCAGAAGATTTCAACGACAGGGTATAGTCTGTTTGAGTTGGTTAATGGACATATGCTTGTTGCACCGCACACAGTGTTATCACGAGGATATGTGAAGAGTCCACGTGTGAAGAGATTCTTGAAAGCATGGGAAGAGTCCTTGGAGTTGGCGCGATTGTACTTGATAGATGCAATAGACATAATAAAGAGATGGGAAGATAAGGATAGGTAGGACACACACTTTGAAGCTGGAGATATGTTTTTTCTATGGATGATGAAAGATTAGATTCCACCACGAAAGGGGACAACAAAGTTCGAAGGTTCGTTCAGAGTGAAGTAAAGGGTTGGAGAGGTCGTTTATGAACTTGAGCTACCAAACCATATTTGTTCCAAGCATCCTGTGTTCCATGTGAATCAACTAAAGAAAGGAATACTTGATGCAGATGATCCTAAGAGAGCAACAAAACTGAGAGGTCTAACCTTGATCATAGACCGATTAGATTTTGTTTTGGACCTCACAACTACTGGAGTTAGCAGCGACGTGAAGAGAGAGTACTTTATGTTGTGGAAGAATGCACCAGAGGAAAGTGGCTAGGAAACATAGGATTTGTTGTGGAGATGGAAGAAGGGGATTGTTGAGTTTGAGGCAGAGTTAGCTCGAATAGTAGGATTGTCGAGGATGGCAATGAATTGAGGTGGGGGAGGATATTAGGACCCTGAGTTGGCATCACTTCCCAAGGAAAGTCAAGCACCCAACTGGGCGCCCCTGAGACCCTTTAACGAGTTGAGGCCGCGTGGGCTTGATTTGCACCAATGCAACAATCTTGGAGTACAATCGCGTTACGTGGGTGGGCGAGCACGCAACTCGGGTGGAGGGCGAGTTGGAGAAGCAATATGGTTGGCTCGTCAATCATTGCGTCGACACGACTCAGTGACGTCTGCACCCAAGGGCGTGACCGCATTAAGGTGGGGCACTCGAGCACTGTGTGGGGCGTTTCTTGGCATACAAGGCAAGGTGGTGGGTGTGTGAACACAAATCTAATTTGAAATGTCTGCTCAATACATTGGTAGGGCGTCAACCCATGGATAGGGCACTCCAACGATGTGGCAAATCAAATATATGTTAAGACATGAAGGCAAACATAATCACAAGGAATATCACAAGACAAGTTCATAGGGCGAAGGTTTGTTATATCACACAGTGTTCTGAGGTAGCGAGCAGGCAAGAAACAAGAGATAGGAGTGTGCATAGACATGCGCCTGCACATGGCGAGCAAGGTAGTCTATGATTTCCTTGAGCTTTTTGTGTTGGGCAAGCCAAGTGGCACACTCGTTTAGGCTGTAAAGAATTGTTTTACTCTGAAATTATAATGGAATGTTGCGACCCTCTTGAGCTAGCCTCCCATTTTATGTACAAAAACTAATATAATATAAATATGTTCATTTACTTGATATTATGTTGGCACAACTTGTTGGTTAAAGTTGATATCACATTGCTACATGATTTATGTTCAAGTTTATGTTTTCGCACATAACACCTGACATATAATAAACAAGAAGTTGTAACTAACTTAAAAAAGAGTATAGGTGCAGTCTAGAAGCTAAGTTGTTTATAACACTGTGATGAACCCTTGCCGATATCACATGCCCATGATGGTGCAATCATCATAAGGTCGTGGAAATGCCCAACAAAGGAGTAAATCCACTCCATCTCAAATGCTAATGGAATACCACATTCTATTTATTTAAATATATTAATTTTGTATATATTTAATTATATGATGTGAAATAGGAATCATTATTATTGAATTTTTTTTAAAATAATATGTAAATTATGATACTTATTTAGGAAAATATCGTTTATAATTTTATTATAACTGCCCTATATCCATGTTAACTCCAGATGTACCAAGTGTCGAGAGGGATCAAATATCTTAAGATGAAAACCTCTTTTAGAGTGAAAGAAATTTGATCCCTCTCGGCACTTGGTAGATCTGGTGTTAAAATGGATCTAGGTTGGTTTAACTCCTCCTGGATTTAAATAGGCTATGCTCCACATGAATACCATTTGTTAATACCATCAATCATTTTTATTTTATTTTATAGGGTTATTTTTATTTTCAATTTTATTTTACTTTAACTGAGTTAAAATGTTCACCGTGTTAAGAAATCTAGGGCATAATAATTAGGTGATTTATCTTCTAATGATAACTACTTGTGCATGCATTTTAGATTAGGATCTTCTCTTTACTTAGATTATTATAGTGTTCTTCTTCATCAAACAACTATCAATGCATAAACAATAAAGAGAAAAGAGACACAAAATGTAGGCGATCAACCAAGGCAAAAACCTCTCTGACTTGAGAGGAAAACCCAAACGAATTCTTCTTCTTATAGAGAGTTCAATTGACAAATACCAAGACCAAGACCCTTGACCTATTTAACCTCTCCAAGACCAACTCCCAAGACCTATTTAGTTTAACCTCTTCTTTCTGGAGTCAACAATGGTCAAACTACTTGCTTCTCCATCCTTCTCGGCTATCCTTCAGATCTGGGCTTCTTAGATTAGAACTACAATCCTCGACCTCTTCAGAAACCCTAGATGCAACACATGTGATGGATGTTGATCAAAATTTTCACCTTGTTACCACTTTGCTTGGATGGAAAGACTTCCTTCTACACTTCAGATTGATGAATGTAATGTCTTCTCCTTTGATTCGGCTTCTAGAGTGACCTTACAAACCTCGACCCTTCTTTTGCATTAGACATCACTAGATTCTCGTACGTGTGGAGGTGACATCCCAAAAGTAGATATGAAATAATCTCGATGATGGTTCTCCTTCCTTCACTTGACTATAGGCTTCTTTCCTTCCAAACTTCCCACATCTTTTTTTCCTTTTATCCCTGGCCATAATTTTGTCACTGGAATGAAGGTCAAGATGCCTATTTATAGTGATTTTTCCATCAAGAATAAGCCAACTTGAACTAGTGCCTAGTATGCCGACATGCCTTTTCTAGAATCATCCTTAGGTTGACTTCAAGGAGTGTTTGTGACAAGGTCTTGGAGGGTATATGACACAGGTAAATTCTCTTTTAAAATGTGTATATTACCCAAATGGGTCTTCAACACTTGACATTGACTTAATAGACTTTATGACTTTATGACCAAACCTAATAGCTCACAATGGGAGCTTTAACTATAATATTAAAATTCCTTGCTCATGAAACCCATGAGACAAGCATTACAAAAATAATTTTATTTTCTTCTTTTAATCATTTACATAAAATCATAATTACATATGTCATTATGAAGACCAAACCTAGTTACACTTTTCAACACTCCCTCTTAACTAGGGAGGTATTGATAATCCATACAAGGTACTTGGAAATTCTTAATCTAAAGAATTCTCTTCAGAAGAGTTAGATTGGTAACCCATCTGTATAGCATCATATCAACCATCATTGTCATATAGCAAGGCCTTGACTAACAACTTTATCTCTCCACAAGATCAGAGCACAATGTTGGCGAGACCAATGATGTATAGACACACTCATCATTGTCTCTCTCGGAACATACCCTACCGGGGTTCTCTTAGAGTATGTTCCACAAGGACAATTCTTATCTTGGATTCCCAGTCTGCAAAGAATATCAGTCCTCTACGATTACCCTTATCTTGGATGCCCTAACTCATCCTCAAAGAGCATCAAATTCCAAATGTTTACCCAATCCTCCCTTTTGTCTTCCCAAATGAAGACAAGAATGATGTGTCAATCTCTCCTTCTCAACTTGGGGAGGACATACCTATTCCAATGAAGGAATGTACTCGTTCATGCTGAAGGAATGTACCTAAGCTCCCTCTTGGCTTAGGAATTTGCTTCCAAGTTTCTACCAAGTTAGAAACTTGTTTTCAGTCTCCCTCTTAATTAGGGACCTACAACATCTCTTTAGGTGGAGATGATGGGACAACCAACTGCTTGAAGAACTCCTCACAATGTCATGAACTTCTTATCTTTATTCAAGAGTATTCATGTTTTGGGACTTCTTTGTAGGGAAAAGACCATTCAACACTTTCATCCATGAGTCAGTCATGTCATTATTCCTTTCATTGGAAAGTGATCCATTAGCTCCTATATGGCCTTCCTTCATGCTATGCTACCTTCTTCATGCCATGATTCCTTAAGGATATTTCATCCTACTACATGGAACTCAATGGTGGAAGATATTCATAGCTCTTCCCTTTGCAGCCCTACATATTCCCATTCAGATATCATTCAAAAATAATAAATGAACATGAGATCAATATTACCTTTGTGATGGTCTTTCATCGTGACATCTTCTAGTTCGCATCAACATCCTGTATACTCATTGACAATCTCCAAAAGTTATATAATGTCAAGGTCTCTTTCTTTTTCAGACTTCATCAGAATCTTCATACCTTTCATGGAGATATCCTAGTCAAATCTTTCAGTCCTTGGATGTTTATTTCCTTTTTCATAGTTTCATATTCCACGATCTCTTCCTTTCTTTCTTCACACATTTCCTTCCAGGAACTTTCGATCATATTTCCTCCAATTTTGTCAACCACATCATATTTCATATGAGGACATATTATCTTGATTTCATATAGACAATGTGTGACCCGTGTATTCTTGCATCTTTTCAAAGGTGGAGATCCTTTCTTTTGATCATGCTCTCAAGATAGAGCATGTTACCTACAACCATATGACATCACTCTATAATATCAAATACAAGCATGCATACCTCATTTTCCTTTAGGTCATCTAGACTTCTTCAACAACTTCCTTGATTGAAATAAATTTAATCCCTTGATCTGCTTCGCCTCTTTTTTCATCATACCATCATCCCATGAATTCCACAAGTTGGAACTCTTTCTTGAAACACTTGCTTCGTTTTAATTGGTGAACCTTCCGACGAATATTCCAACATAAAATCTTAAGTATCCTCATCCAACAAATGATTCCTTTTGACTGATGTATGATGAGATTTGTAATAGATAACTTTTTCCTTTTTCCCATAAGTACCGCTTATGCTTCTAATGAGGTTACCAAGAGTTATATCCTTCCATAGGTGATTTCCTTAGTCTTCTATTTCAACTATTTTTCTCTATGATCACGAGCTCTTGCTTTTAATGCTTCTATGATGCCATGATGCATCTTATCATTTTCCTTAGTGATTCATGATAGCCATATCTTACAATAGAAAACTTGAAAACAAGAACTTTAAAAGAACTAGGTGAGGAAGACTATCTCAATCACAGTAGAGATCTCTTACTTCCTCTTTCTTGGACTTATTCTTTTCAACTTCCTCCACTTCTTCAGTGATATGGGATTCTTCTCTACCCGTTTTGTTATTTTCCATTTTGAGCTTAGGACAATCTCTTTTATAATGCCCATATTCTTAACATCCATAGCATTGAACCTTAGCGAGGTCCTTCTTCTTTTTATGAGGACCGAATTTCCCATACTTTCCTCTTCTCTTTTCCATAGCAACATATGCTTGATTATTCTCACTGTGTCCTACATTGGTTTTTGCCTTTAGTCTGGTTTCTTCAATCTTGCATAGTGACCATAAATCCTGGAATGGAGTAGTTCTCCCCCCCCATGAATAGTTGAATTAAAGTTACCCCACTCCTCTAGTAGTGCATTGAGTACTACAGTGGTCATCTCCTTGTTAGACATTATTTCTCCCAGATCTCGAAGTATTTTCTTTCGATATCCTTAGCTTGTAGAGTTCTTTACCTTGAGAGATAACTTTTCCTGCAATGCTTACAGAAAACAACTCTACCACTTTGTCATATATTTATTTTGAGGCGTTGAGTTTAGATACATATGGAATGAGGGGATCATTGATGGATTCTATGAGAATCCTTTGAGCCCTCACTTCCCCTTTCATTAACTTTGCAAGTGCTTGAGCATATTCTTTTGCCGGTTTGGTGATAGATCCTTTGACATGATCCGTAAACTCATTTTCAATGAGATTCAAATCTATCCTCTTCTTCCATGCAAGATTGTTTGAAGCCCCAATCGATCTGTTGATTTCCTTGCAAAAAAACCTTTTGACAAATTCAGACATAAATACACTTACTTGAGAAGATGTTTCTTCCACTTGCCACCTCCTTGAATTAGATGAAACTATAAATGATAGAGAATTTCTTCTTGATGAAGATAGATCTCTTCAAGAGTGTTCCTTGACTCCAAAATGAAGGAGATCACTTTAAATCCTTTCATTGTGTTGTTATTGTTGATAATGATGACTTCTTGATGATGTCTTGATGCTTCTAAGATGATCTTCTTCAATAATAGGGTCCTTTCTTCAACGAGAGGAAATTGCCTTAGAAATTTTGAAGATGATGAAAACTTCCCTGATTTTGCTTCTCTAGGATGAATAATATTCAAGAAACTTTAATTTGTAAATCCCTTCAATTTGAGTAGGGTCTTTGTGGTCTTTTGAGGTTCCCAAGACTTCTTCTGGTGTAGGCTTCTTCCTCAACCTAGGCTTTTGATACTTCTTTGTAGATATTGACTTCACTTTGATATCCTTCGAGATTATCCTTGAGTACTTGAGTGTACCTTGATGAGATAAAAAAATTATTTTCTTCTTTTCATCAATTACATAAAATCATAATTACACGTCATTATGAAGACTAAACCTAGTTACATTTTTCAACACAATGGACATTACATTACCTTACAACATCTCTACCATACTAGGATGGAGAGCACCTCTCGGTGTAAAAATTAAATTACAATGTAATAAATTGAATTGAATCGATTTGTTATTTTTTAAAAATTATGACGTTTTTTAGTTTAGTGGATGTTATGCTTTACTATTATTATTATTTGTTGATCTAATGCTTCAATTTATTGACACTACAATACCTCTCCCATATTGAGCCAATATTTAAATGTTTACACTCATTTACAACCACTACAACATTTCCCCATATTGAGGCAACATTTAAATGTTTACACTCATTTACAAACACTACAACATCTCACCCATGCTGGGTTGTAGAGTACCTCAGCGCAAAGTGTTCACACAACAAACCATTCAACAATGACTTATACGAACTTACAACTGCATTATGGAGACCAACTAACAATACAAACAGAGGGATATCATTGTGGATACAAACCAACAATTCAATCCATTCAAAGATATTAATGTAAAGGATCAATTAAGTATTAAAATTCATAGGTGTTGGAATTAATTAAGGAAATAGACAAAACCCCACAATTCCACAACAATTAACCATAATAAATATAAAAACTTTGTACCAAAAAATCTCTAGTGTTGAATGCTTATGCACTCATTCTTTACTTCTTAGCAAGACAAAAATTACAATAAAGTCTAGTTCTCTTCTCATTTACAATTTCATCAAAATAATTTTATTTAGCTACTCTCTATTGGCGTGCTTGGGTTTATAGGTAGCATTGGCCTTGTTGAGAGCAATTAGAAGCCAAGTGTTCTTGTCTCTTCAACTCCATATCTGCATCACTCTTCCTCTCCCTTTCATCTTTTGTTGACATGATTCTAATTGGAGTTCCTTCTAGTTGTCTTTTTCATATTGCTTAAAATGGAAGAGCAACACTTTGGAGCCGAGTGGTAGTGAATTGATCTAACATGAGCACTTTAAACCATCAACTCTTTCTCTTACCTCATCATCAACCTTTATAGTCATGAGCTTCACTTCCATAACCAAAAGCCTCTAATTTTACTAAGTGCTTTGTGATAATTTGAGTAATTAACCCTTCGACATTTCTTACCAATCAATAAATAAAATAATAATGATATTTATATAAAAATTACAAATAAAAACCATCAATAATTTTATTTATAAATTTATTCTAAAAAAGTCTATACAAAATAAATAAATATTCATAAAGGGAGTGACCATATTGTAAAAGTAACTCATACTAAAAATATTCATTATAAGATTGGTATTCCCTTCTTTTATACACTCACTATTCCATTGATGGTATCTTTTGGAGCATTCTTGAGCTCATTGGACCACATTGTTTGGGAAGGTCATACCCTTATGGGCTTGTTGGCCCACTTTGAAGGGTTTTATCATTGTTTTGAAAACCAATTGAAGGATTATTGTGCAATGAAAGGCTTTTGGAGGTTGGATGTTGAATCACAACCCAATTTTATCTCATTTTTGTAGATAGGTAATCTTTGAGGGCTTTGTGCTCCTAGACTTTGTACATTGGGCATTGAAAAATAATTTTGTATTATTTTAGGATAATTAATTGTTGAAGGGGGCCTTTTGCCCTTCTATGGGATAACTTAGGGGATTTTAGCTTAAAACATAATATTTTATTGTGAAGGAAGTTGAGTACCTTCTCTATAAATAGAGGTGTAGATTTAGTCAACGATTTATTTGGGATCCAGGTATTGAGGGACCCATTCATCATTGGTTAGCTTGGAGGCACGTCGTGGTACAATGGTTTATTTGGCATCCTGGTATCAGTTTACACGTCTCTGTAGTGGACATATATAGGTTGCTTGAGGGCAAGCAATCTTGGGGTGGGAGAATTTTTCATGTCCTTATTTTTATTTTCCTCTATAGTACAACCAAGGTGGATTTCTAGGGCACAAGATGGCTAGGTCATGGGAGCAAGTTTATGTCATCAGGGTTTTCAGGGGAGTTTTGAGGATTTTTTACGGGTTTTGATGACATTCGCTTGGCATATTCTATCATCTGCACAACTTGCCTTTCCTTCCGTTGCATTCTGACAACTTTTGGAAAGCACAATTATTATTGAGCCTGACTTAGCAAATTTCACTTGAGGTGGCATTCCGGGAGAAATATTTAATGAAATACCTCAGTGTAATAGCTTGTTGGAACCAGAATGAGAATATCTATAGGATGAGATGCTAAGAAGGGACTTCTAGTGGCTAGAGAAAGTATGGTGGGAGATTTACCATTTTCCTTGATTAAAAATGGTTTTAATTAGTCATTTAATTAAAGAAAAATAATTAGTGGGAGGAAAAAGGCCAAAAGTGACTTAAGTGAAATAAAATAAAATTGAAAGTCACTTAAGATAAATTAAAAGTCACTTAAGATAAATTCAATGGAGGAGCTTCTAGAATAATAATAAAATAAAATGCTTCTAGATGCTTGGAGATTTATCCATAAGATCTATAAAAGAGGAGGAGGAGATCATTTGGAGACATCTTTGAGTTGAGTATTTGTTTCTTGTGAAGAGTTCTGGAGAACCAGGAGTTCCCAGCATCGGTTGTAGCCCCGAGACGGAAACCCTCAGGTGATGTAGTGAGAGTGGGCCAACACCCTTCTCTCCCTTTGGTGAATACATTTAGAATTCACAGGTTGTTTCTTATTGTTTCTCAGTGCATATTTTGGAGGCCCACTTTTAGCTTGTAGCAAATATTTGTTGAAGACAAATGGTATCAAGGAGGGTAGAAAAATGTACAATCATGGCTAAATATCTAAAATTGGTATTATATAATTACAATAATAGATTAAAAAATGAATAAAATATAATGTTAAAAAGGAATATATTGCATTGTATTTAAAATGTATGGCATGCTAAATAAACTAATAACATATAATTTGATGAAAAACTAAGACTTTGAGAAGAAAACCCATATATAATATTTTTATTATTGTTTCAACGGCCCTTTTTATGTTTTTATCTTTTTCATGACATCTTAAAAAAATGAAAAAACATGAAAAGAAACTAGAATTTAAAAAAATAAAAATAAAAATATTTTTTAAAAAATGAAAAAAATGGATAAAAACAAAATTTAATAAAATAAGAAAATAATTTATAGTTAAAAAATTCAAAAATTCAAAATATTATTTCTCAAAAAAAGAGTATTACTATTAACACCATGTTGGCTTGATGGGGCCTGACCCAGGTTCAGAAGTGTTTTAGCCAAACAAATCATGCAGCGACCGACCCTTTCGGCAACAGTCCGCGAAGCGCAGACCGAAGTCTCACCCGAGGTAGTAGGGGAGGGTCCTGGAACCAGGTTTCTACACCTTAGGGATGTCTTGATGAGGTCTAGAGGGGTTGCGAACTGACCTGGGCCTTTGCGCCAATCTGCACTGCTATCAGGCCTCCGCGTAGATCCGCAACAAGGCACTTCTTGATTCTTAGTTTTAATGAGTTTATTATAGACCAGATCTAACTCTTAAGGTCTTTAAGCAAACATTTAACAATTATACCCAGAGCGCGCATTCATAAATTTTACAGGTTTGCATAAACTCCAAACATAGCATAAACATAGAAATCATAACAGATGCAAAAACCATAATATAACCAGATCCGCGATATTTTAGAACCAACTTAGCTTTTATTAATCCTCAGATCAGTACATTCCACTTCTACCCTGCGCACTCAGCTGCAGGGGTCCATGCACATAGTTGCAGACTCTACCAGGCCTTTGCGCACACAACTGCAGAGCCTCTATCTCCTACTACAACCCTCGACTTACACTTACAGACTCAAAAAAATATATTGTGCTCAAAACCCATAACATTCAAGATCTAGCAAAAACTTCCTTCTACCGTTAGAGCCTTGCTCTATTTATACATTCCCATGGTCCTCGGACCATGGGCAGGCTGACTCACTTTCTGTTTTCTTACATTATTTTCGGGCGGACAACCCTCTGACTTGACTCATTACAATTCGCGCTCCGCGCAGTTCGCGGAGCTTTTGCCACATTTTTACCCAAAATTGTCGGTTCTAAACCCCATACCAAATCTCATTTCTCTGAGCATTGTTATCAACTGTAACTATGAAACATGTAGAATGGATTATGCTTTCAAAGTGTTTGAAGACGTGGAAGCACATGGCTATATTCCAGATGTGGTAATATTCAATAACCTCATCAAAGGGCTTTGCAGGACAGGCAGGATGAAGGATGTTGTTAAACTATTCAATCAAATGGTGAACAAACGAGAGCTTCCTGATCTTATTACCTATAGCACCCTAATAGATGGGCTCTGCAAGAGAGGAAAAACTCATGAGGCGTTTGGATTCATAGTTGTTATGCTGCAAAAGGGTCATAAGCCCAACACTATTAAATTTACTACCCTCATGGAATGACATTGCAAAGGTAACCTCCAGGAGGCCAATCAACTACCATATTTTATGTTAAAAGAAGGGCATATCCCTAGTGTTATTGCATTTAATTCTTTAATCGATGATTTCTGTGAGGGAGATAAGTTGGAGGAGGCTATGAAGCTCTTCTAAGAAATGCTGAATAGAAACATATGCCTTGATGTTGTCCATATAATGTGCTTATTGATGGTTTCTGTAACAGAGGCAAGTTGGAGGAGGCCAGGAAGCTCTTTCATGAAATGCCCAACATAAACATGTGCCCTAATGTAGTCACATATAATGCGTTTGTTGATTGTCTTTGTAAGGGAGGGAATTTGGAGGAGGTTATGAAGCTCTTTTATGAAATGCGCAACAAAAACATATGCCCTGATTCTGTCACAGACAGTGCGCTTATCGATGGTTTCTCACATACTGTGCACTTATCGATTGTTTTTTTTTTTTTTCTCTGTAAGGGAGTCAAGTTGGAGGAGGCTACCAAGCTCTTCTATGAAATGTCTCACAGAAACATGTCTTAATGTTGTTATATATGGTGCTCTAATAGATGGTTGACTTGAGAGACTCATTCTACAACCTAGTGTGATAGTGATGTGTAAGTATGTCTATGCTCAATTTGGAGTCAGCACGTGTCCCTCTTGAAGTAAAAATGAAGTATTCTCTATAGAAAAGAAATGTCAGCGACAAAAGAAAAAAAAAATATGCTATGCATGTTTAATTAGTTGTCCAAGTGACTTGGTCCTAATATATTACACATTGTTTTTTTGGCACTCTAAAATAAGTTTGCATCTAAAGAAAAAATTGATCCCTCCCAGCTCATGTGAAATCCGTGCTTAAGATGGATCTATGTTGGTTTATGTAAAGGGGGCAAGTTGGAGGAGGCTAAAAAGCTCTTCTAAGAAATGCTCAACAGAAACATATTCCCCGATGCTGTCACATACCATGTGCTTATCGATGGTTTCTATAAGGTAAGCAAGTTGGAGGAGGCTACAAATCTCTTCTATAAAATGTTTGAGAAAAACATATGCCCAAATGCTCTCACACATAGTGCATATCGATGCTTTCTGTAAGGGAGATAAGTTGAAGGGGGCTAGGAAGTTCTTCTATGGAATGTGCAACAAGAACATATTCCCTAATGTGGTCACATATACTACATTTATTGATTGCCTCTTCAAGGAAGGGCAATGGAAAGAGGATGCCAAAGTGCTTCATCAGATGTTGGAGAAGCGGAACAATCTGAATGTTATTACATACAATGTTCTCATCGTTGTTCTTTGCAAAGAAGGGAAGCTTCAAGAAGCTCTCCAATTGTTAGATGGTATGGTTGAAATAGGTGATCTACCTAATGATGTCACATATAATACACTTGTTAGTAGTTTTTCAATTGCAAGGTGGGTAATCTAGACTCTAGAGAAAGCCAGGGAACTCGTTCAAGAGATGTTGGAGAAAGGTTTCCTACCTAACCTAGGTCTCTTTACTACATTAATAGATGGACTCTATAAGCATCAGAGGCAAGACAAAGCTTAATAGATCTTTATGATATTCAGTAGCAAGCTTCGAGCCTTGATGATGTTACATATAGCACATTGATGGATGGACTTTGCAATGTTGGTAATCTTAATAAGTCAAAGTTATACAACGTGATGAAAGCAGTCCAAGAGGCATCATGACTACATTCACACCGTCATAGATGATTATGCAGGGAAGGCACACCCCAAGAGGACAATAGACCATTAAAAAAGGTTTGACATGACACTAACATGTTCTGCAACAAACAACAGTTTTTGTAAAGATATTGTTGTAGTAGTAAGTGACTCGCAATTGATGAAATGCAGAGTTGACTTTGGTAATAATGTATTAGCAAGTTATCTGAAACAGATTTGGAAATTCAACGTAATGAAGTGATCTAAGTGGAATTCCCATCAATACACCTGGTGTTTACTCTGAAAACACATTTCGTTAATGGTTTAGTGGGTTGCACATCCTGATTAAATATACCAGTTCATCAATAAAAAATGGAATTGTCTTTAACAACTAGTGTGCTGCAACTTGCAACTCATGAAGTGCCCCAAGAAAATTTCAATGATATTTTTCACAATAACAATCTGGAATTGGTTTGATAAAATGGTTAGTGGCTTGTCATTGCCATTTATAGAGTATACCTTGTGAACTCCAATGGTGAGTTGCACTTAAATAGATTAACTCAGTTCTATGTCTTGAACTGAGGTTTGTTTGCTCTTTTGTAGTTTTCTTTGGAATGCCTCCTTTTTGTTATGTTTTCGACTCTTGAGATTGTGTAAAATATTTTTGTTTCATTCATTGAATTTCCAAACACCAAATTTATCGAGTACTTTCTCCCATTATAAGATACAAAAGTAGTAATGATTGTCCCAACATGTTTTAGTTATAATGAATGTTTTTTAATTAGACACCTTGATTGTCTAGTTTATGTTGTCCAAATTGTAGTATTTGAGACAACTATTATTTCTGTGTACGTTTGTAGTGAACTTGCCGTAATCAGCTTGATCAACCAGCTTTCATGGGTATGCTTCTTGGAGGGAAATTGATTGGGGACCATTCCATTCTTTCAGGAAGCCCAAGAATGGCTAAGACAAAAACCATTTTCTTTGTCAATATTAATAGGGTGTTTCTCAATTTCTTGGCTTCTTTGATAGGATGAGTAGGGTGGTGGGGCTTTTGACTCAAATGATTTATCTAGTTGAAGCAAACCATGTGTTTGGTATTAGAAGAATGTTCAACAATGGTTGAATTTTTATTCAATATTGATTTGTGTTAGATATATTCTCTTTTAGTTTGGTATAAAAAGAATGATTGGTTTGGCTTGTTACAATAAAATATTGCACCTTAATGCAAAGCCTTAGTGACAAAGATAATGAGTAACATGTGAGAGTTATTACTAACACCTTAACAACTACTGCTTTCATTTTAGTAATGGATGCTATAATGAATATAAAAATATAAATAACATTAGATAATAATTAATAAAAAAAAATCTCTTAAATCATGGTGAATCGGTAACTTGTTGGAGTAATCTCAGGGAAGCCCATGATCAATCTTCAAGTTGCCACTATAACACCAAGGATATATCCAACAACCCACAAGCTAGATATACTAATAACTTATGACTTAGCAAGAGTCGAGATACATCAAAAACTTCAGGCAGGGCTCTATCCCAGGGGTTGCCTACACTTTGAGTGTAAGGATCTATGAAACGTTTTCCTTTTCCCTAAAGTTTCCAGAAATTATTTTGCTCATTACCCATTCAACAGTGCAATATTAGTTTTTAACATAATATCATCATTCATTTAATGAGCAAACCCAATGTTTATTCAATCAAAGCTACCACCCTTTTCAAGTAATCAATCTCTAGAACCGATTCAAAAATTCAATAGCCTATATCCTATGTTGCATGAGTTTTTGGAACGTGGGAACGTTGGGAACTTGGGTGCGGGTGTCCGAAATGGCTAGAGGTTTCCCTAAAATTTACAAGAAACAGTTAATGGGAGCGATTGTATTATACAATTAAAAAATAAAAAATATAAACCTAAAAAATATTTTTTTTTAATTATATAAAATCAAAATTAATATTGAATCAAAATATTCAAAATTAAAATCAATTTAAATATATAAATTATAAAATTATAAAATCTCTTATATATAAATATATTCTTTGGGTGTCTTTTTCCTTGAGTCTCTCCCTCTTATATATATAAAATGTCAAAGTTCATTATGAGTTCTCTGACATGTTTCTCTACTTATTTTTAGGAGAAAAAACAACTCTAATGTTTAAACATTCACTGTGAGATACAATATGCACACACAATTTTCTGTGATATATATATACATAAACAACAAAAGAAATACTCATAATCATAACATCTCAGATATTCTTTTCACGTCGAGGTGCCACACGCTTCCTTAACCCATCAAGAGATTGTTCCAGTTTCTCAATTAAGGATATCAGTGTTAAAGGATGTTTTTGGCCTTTCTTTCTGCAAAGTTTTCAACATAGGCTCATGTTTTGTGTGCAGTTCAGCATATTTCTCTACAGGATTTGTGTTTCCCAACCCAAGGGAATGCCGGAACTCCAAAAAAAAGTGTTCAAAATCCTGAGAACTTTCCTAGCGCCCACTAAAAAGGTAATGTTCCCAGTTCCATAACTGGCAGTGGCACTAAAACCATTGGAACAGATTTTCCACCTTTTATGAACTTCCCCTGTAACAAAGGTTATATCCAATGGACGGCTATATACCCAAAATCAGAAATAAAATACACTGTGCACAACTAAGGTCTCATTCAATTTCTAATTAAAAAAACTAAATACCTGTGTTCTCAAACTATCGGACCCACTCCTCTGCAATCTGCTTCAAGGCCCACACTACCTCAGAAGATTTCTGCTGCTATTCGGTTGATCTGGGCTCTCCTTAATCTTCGGTTATGCTTCAAAGCCCGCAATTGCTTAAGGAAGCAATACGCCTGGTTACAAGAGTCTCTTCCACACCGAATTATTTTGGACGATTGCTTCAGGAAATTCGAAATTTCCTGAATCAGTGATTTTCTTTCACGGACACGAACTCGGGAGACTCGACAGAAGACCGGGTCCGGTTTCTGATGTACATAGCTGCGGAGATCTGATTACAAGAAAACTAATCCAATGGGAAGACAACCGCTGTCTTGTTTTTTCTTGCTTCAAAATTCGATTCTATTCTATCCAGATTGTGTTTATTGCATGAGGATAATTACTTCAACGTGCTTTGTTTTTCAAATCCAAACAAGCGCAAAAATAACAAAGGCCGATCCATAGAATGCGCTATTCACTGCAAGAACAGAGTTTGGTTTTCAAGTTGCTGCCTAGAACAGAGTTTAGTCCTCACAGAAATATGTGCCTCAGATAGAACCCTTGCCTAGAACAAAGAGGAATAATAAGAAGTTGTCAACTGGGTGGAATCTTTCACCATCAAAATTAACAAGAAAGAAGTCTTAAAACCTTCAAAGCTAATGCTAAAAAACAAATGTTAAAAAACAAATGAATTGATCCATACTTGATGATTCAAATGAATTCTACTCTGAAGAACACTAAGAAGTTGTCAACTAAGGTGGAATCTTTTACCATCAAAATTGGCAAGAAATAAGTCTTAAAATCCTCAAAGCTAATGCTAAAAAACAAATACAAATATTAAAAAACAAATGAATTGATCCATACTTAATGACTCAAATGAATTCTACTCTGAGGAATACTAAGAAGTTGTCAACTAAGGTGCAATCTTTTACCATCAAAATTGGCAAGAAATAAGTCTTAAAACCCTCAAAGCTAATGCTAAAAAACAAATACAAATGTTAAAAAACAAATAAATTAATCCATACTCGATGATTCAAATGAATTCTACCCTCTTGAATTTATAAATTTTTTTTAGAGGATTGTCCCCTTAATTGATTGAGTGAAGTTCACTCAAAATCCCAACTTTGGGTTTCTTTCCCTCGCTGTCCCGAAACTTACCTAGACATGGGATACTTTGAGGTTTTCTTTTTTATCAAGGACTATAGCCTACAAGATCGATAAGCTACTTCATCTCGAGCAATTAGTTTCTTGAGAACATTACAATCCCCCTTTCCTGACATTGCTTGTCCTCAAACAATGACAAGTCCACGAGATCGATGTACTACACCCACTGGAAAGTACTCTTGGGAATGTCCTGTAAATTTCGAGGCCTAGTCTGCTTTCTTGTGTCTGCTTACTCGAGGTTGCCTCTCAGGAAACTAGATGACTTTGAATGTGGACTGTAAGGTGTATATGATTGATTGGGAGAAGTCAAAGCCCTATCTCGGATCTTATTGATTTCCTACTACTGAAGTGTACTACCACTGCCACTTGCTAAGATACTATCAAGGGAAAATCGTCACAACTGCATAGGCCATTTTTTAACTTCATCCCCACCTACTGTAAAAATTGCTTTCTGCCATTCTTGGCTTTCAAGTTCATAAAGCACCCAATGCATGCAATCACAATAGTCCTTGGTCTGCAATGGCAACCTACATCAGGAGTTTTGCTAGCTTTGAGAATCGTTTCTGCCATGAGGACTTGTACAACAAACTTATATATACTCGACCCAAATGGAGTAGGAACACTTAAATGCGCTATAGGGTGGCAGCATGGTCTAGAATCTTCCCAATTTGACTATAATTTAACAACCTCCTTTCTCTACCTGAACTGTAAACTATTGCTTCAAGAGGACTGTAAACTTCGACAACAGTTAGTCAGAAGCTCTGTTTGCAGCTTCTTAATCTCAGGCCAAGTAATCTTGCAAGCTTGCAAAGATAAAGAGGTCAATCTTTTCAATGGCCTGAGATGTTGTAGATAAGTGTTTGAAACATTCAACGAGACAAGAGTATAATGGATTGCAGATTTCTGTGGTTCGGTTTTTTAGAATCTAAACTTGGATAATTCACAGTTTTCATTTTTCTTACGTTTAGAGTCTAAACCAAGACTCATCATCAGGACTTCCTGAGATAAATTCTAAGGCACCATCAGTGAGTTACAAGTTTTGTGATAAATTTAATGATGTCATTGAAGTAAGATCTTTGATATTCTTAACCCTTGCATCTGTAATACTTCCACCACGTAGCTCCAATGAGTGAAGCTTCTTGGAGTATCTTAAACAACTTGTCCAGATGTGTCAAGCCAGTTAGACTTGTAAGAGAATACACTCCACTGCCTGTAACTTATATGTTTAAGCGTTGTCAATCCAGATATCAGTTACTTGGGTGAATGACAGGTTCAAACTTTCCAAATTCGTAGCCTGACAAATCCAAGTTCACCAGAGAAGTAAGCCTTCTCAAACATTCCACTCCCTTGTCTCCAACTCTACAGGAATCCAAATTTAAGTTCTCCAAGTTTGTCAAGCCTTTAAGATGTATTAGGCCAACATGTGTAATATTGTTATAGGCCATGTTCATAGTCTTTAAATTTAGGAGTCCTTCAAGCTTTTGGCAAGACTTTATGTTAAGAGACGCCAAAGCAACAAGACCTGAAATTGTATCCATGCATGCCACAATCTTCGGACAACCATCCATGTTGAGTAAAGAAAGTTTTTTCAGACCTTTCAAAGAAACGATGCTTGAATCAGTGACTGTACTTCGAGAAATTTGCAGCTCCTTCAAGTTTGTAAACCTAGCCAGAGACTTCATATTTTAGTTCTTTATATAATTGCACCATCCAATATTCAATGCTTCTTTATATAATATCACTGGTATATCATGTGATGTCGAACTGATGGTGTTGTTTATGAATCTGATTGGAATTATCAAGTACACTAAATGGTGTTAAACTTTTCTATCTTACATTCACATATGTCATAGTATTTAATTACGAGGATTTACACTATAAATTCGTTGCGCAAATATTCAATTTAAATATTATTTTTTTATTATTGAAACCAATAAAGCTCAGGTTTAAATTTATATAAACATTTACTTGGTAAATAATTAAAAAAGAAATTAACTTCTTTTAAATTATGGTCATTTCAAATGAATAAATAAATTCTCATTTAAAAGTCATATATTTTTAATATGGAAAAAATATCTATTTTAATTCTCATTTGAAAGTCATATATTTTTTATATGAAAAAAATATCTATTTTATGAGTGGACAAGGAGAATTATTTTTTTCGTTGATGTATTGGATTTGATGAAATTGAAAAAGAGCAATTTTATTTTGACTTATTTCAAAGTTTGTCAATT
This sequence comes from Pinus tabuliformis, assembly GCA_031772625.1. Lineage (NCBI taxonomy): Eukaryota > Viridiplantae > Streptophyta > Pinopsida > Pinales > Pinaceae > Pinus > Pinus tabuliformis. The sequence continues at coordinate 1,646,951,520 of CM062818.1, read as the reverse complement.
TGATTTTGACTTATTTTAAAGTTTCCTAACAAAAAAATATTTAGGAAAACATGTAAAAAATGTAATTTTGTAATTTTTTTCAAAGAAATAACTAAATTATGATTTTTTAGAAGTAAAAAAATAAAATGTGTATTACAAAATTATTATTGAAAAGTAAGTAAATATAATAAATTTTTAATTTATTAAGATTATAAAAGTCAATATATAATGACTTTGAAATCAAACTTAGTTATTTAATTAGAATTTTTTTATAGGTATTAATAAATTCAGTATAAAATTGTTTAATGGATATAATTGCCATTAGGAGGTTTTATCACAAGTTTGGGTCTTTTGGGTGTGATTTTTGGTGCCTCGAATCTAGATAAATCTGTTGTCTCAGTCAATTTTGAAAACTGGTTTAAAGGAAAGATTTGTTGCTATGCAAGTTCACAAATGTATCTTCTCTATGACTCAGAAGTTTTTTCTGTTCGGGCAATGAATTCTGTGTCAGTCTTTTGGGTGTGATTTTTGGTTCCGGAATCCAGATAAATCTGTTGGCTCAGTCCATTTTGAAAACTGGAATGTCACGGATTATGTATTATGTGTCACTGAAGGCTTCCGCCTTGCTTTTGGCGGTTATGTTTGCTGCTCCACATATGAAACCTCTGTTTCCATCTACCATCGTTTTAAGCAATTTCCGGCTTTGTTGTCTTATCGTGCACCTTTTCCCAGTGTTTTTGAGTCTTTGGGTGCACCTTTTTCAGGTGTTTTTGAGTCTTTGGACTCTGGTATGTCTTTCCGTAAGGTGGTTGTGTCAAATGAAACCAAGCCCATCTTAAAACATTTTGAAACAAATTCAGAGAAAAAATAAACTGTTGCTAGACAACGATAGACGTTAACACAAATAAGTCCTCCGTGAACTGTTCACGGTTAAGCTGATTCACTTTATCTGGACATGCCTTTTTATTGCTTCTAATAATTTGACAGAAAACTTTCATTGAATATATGTTGGTGTTTCTAAGTATTTTCCCTAATCGTTCATATCTTAACTCTAGATGCATTCATATTTGACCTCTAGATGGTTTCAACCATAGTTACCAAATTCGATCGAATTGGAAGAAAAAATTCGAAAATACGGTAGTTCGATTCAATTCCTGAATTAATTCGCCCATCAATGGAATGGTTTGGTACTGCATATTTAGTTTACAGGAAAGAGCAATAGTTTTCCGCATGCCCATTCGCTGTTCATAAACCCTTTGTCATCCATGAAATTGGATACGGTTAAATGTTAAAATTGTATACAACTTTCCACTAAAGCACTTTGGATTTAGCATATTCCGTTTAGAAACACAACGGAGCCAGTTTCCAATCAGAACTACAGATTTATCGTAACATCAACTGCTCTTCAAAATTCCTTTTGGATCGTAACAGCAACTTACCTCTTAATGTAGGGTAAATTTGCATCCTAAATTTTTTAGGAACGCTGTTAATAAAATCCATAAAAACTTAAGACTTAGAATTTGCAAATTGAATTTTGTTAATAAAATCGAATAAAATCGGATGGTAACTAAAAGTTATTAGTTCTTAAAAAAGATAAATAAAATTTAAATTTAATATAAAATAAAGATATATTCATAAAATTTAAATAAAAATATAAAATTATTTGAAAGAAAATTTTGATTAAATTTTTTTTTATTGAAAATTTGAATAAATATTAAATTTTAAAGTTTTCTAAAATATAGGATAATAGGTAATAAATATTGTTAATTGTTATTATTTAGAATTTGATTAAATATTGTTAATGGTTATTATTTAGAATTTGATTTGATTGAATAAATAAATTGATAATAGATATTTTTGAGATTTTCAATATTATATTGCAAATTTAGTAATTTTAAAATATTGGTAAAACAATATATTTAAGTATTTGTAAAAAAAAAAAGATTTTTTTTTACCGTATTTAAGCATTCGAATTTTTTTCAAATCCGAATCCGAATTTGAATTCAAACTGGGTAACTATGATTTCAACTCAACTTTATTACTCCATTGGATTTGGTGTTAAAAAAACATGCTTAGTGTGTTTTTTCAAACTGGGTAACTATGATTTCAACTCAGCTTTATTACTCCATTGATTTTGGTGTTAAAAGAACATACTTAGTGTGTTTTTTTTAAGTTCCAGATTCTTCGCTCATGAAACTGCCAGCACATTGTATACTACTTTTAAAAACTAGTGCTAACTAGTATTCATTAAAACTAAATTTTTATTTAAAATATCAATTTTTGTTGCAGAGCTTTTCATGTGAACGTATACCAATTTTTTTTTTTTTTTTTCAACCTCAGATGGAAACGATCTTTTGTTCAAATCGAAAATTGCTACTCTGTTGGATGCAATCTTTTCTTTCAAATTAAAAATTAATGTTGAGTTGACAACAATAATTCCTTTCAAATTGAAAATTGACAGTTGTAAACTTAGTGTTTCAATTACTTCGAAACTTTTTTGAAAGTAACAAAAGATTCAGTGTTCAGATTTATGGCAAACTGCTGTCCAAAATATTTCATTGGATCCATTTCTAGGGTATAGGTGCTGCCCTTAACTGTTGCCTTGGATTTGAAAGAAGAAAAATGACATCGAAAAGCCTTTTAATATTTATTTTCTTCCCGCTATTTGGATTGTGGCGCGGTACTTTCATATGCTATCTTTCTTCTCTCGAAGGATTTTACAAAAGCACATATTTTTATTTTGAATGCAGAGAGGGAAAACGCCAGGTTCAAAGGGGCTCACAATAAAAACCATACCTTCCTTGGGAATTTTCATAGTGCTTATGTTGTTTCTTATTGCCATGACAATGAAAGAATAAGAAAGGACAATGATATTGCTTATTTTGTTAATTCTCATTAAACATCTTATATACAGATTCTGAAAAGGTATGATGTCTATTTGAAATTTAGGAGTATTTAAATTATTTTCAAGCTGAGGGAAGATGGAAACCCTTGATTCAGTGAGGACTTTGACCCTTTGATTCAGTGAGGACTTTGAATCTTAATGCCTCCAATCATCGGAAATATCTCTCTAAAAAACTGGTGAATAACTCTAAGGATTCTACTTATTGTATTGTAGCCTGTGGATAGTGGTAAATAGAATTTTTGAAAATTCAATAGTAGTTGTCCTCTAATGAAAGGAACTTCAATATGTTATTCCTTGTTATTAACGAGTTTTTATAATATTTGTCAAGATCAACTGAACACTGACAATAAAAAAGAATTAAATCTTTACCTCGTGGCATTGTACAAGAAACTTCAAATCTAGAGCTCAAACCCTTTGGAGAAATTCAAGATAAAGGTAAATGTTAAAAATCAGAATGTGAGATTTTTTGTGAGTTGAAGTACACTGAGATATCCATATTTTAATTATAAAAATTTGCTTCAATCAGTTATCTTTCTACCCTAGCTCTCACTTGTGCTGCATCTCTTTATACAAATATCTCATGGAGCTGCAATACTTTGCGAGTCATAAAGTTTGTTTCTACCCTAGCTCTCACTACATCTCTTTATACAAATATCTCATGGAGCTGCAATACTTTGAGAGTCATAAAGTTTGTTTGAGATGATATGTCATAATGTTTCACAATTCTTCTACACGTGTGGTTATTTACAACACACCCAACATTCATACACAAAACGTGTGATTATTTACAACACACTCAACATGCATACAAAGAACTAGAAGGAGATTCTTTGTGTAAGAAAGTCCCAACACAGGGACATGTCTTGTGTATGGTTTTGTACCAACCAGGATTCTAGAAGCTTATGTGGAGTTTAAATTCCCTGAAGAGTAGAGTAATCCAAACTCAACATTCATACACAGAACTAGAAGGAGAGTATTTATGTGTAAGAAAGTCCCAACACAGGGACATGTCTTGCGTATGGTTTTGTACCAACCAAGATTCTAGAAGCTTATGTGGAGTTTAAAATCCGTGAAGAGTAGAGTAATCCAAATATGCTTTACAAAATTGAAGAGGATCAGGTGAACAATTAATTTTTCCTTCTTTCTATGTACAATTTGAGTGGCCATGAACACAATTGATCTACAATTTGAGTGGCCTTGAACACAATTGGTCCCTTCTGTTTATGTACAATTTGAGTGGCCTTAAACACTCATTTTAAGGAAGCTTTCTGCATGTAGAATACTTCATTTTATTGACCACTAAATAAAAGGCTTGATTTTATGGATATTGAACATTAGATCAAGTTCCACATAAAGGAAAGCTCTGCATTTTTTTTTCATTTTTTAATAAAAGGGCTAGATACCTTGCTTTAATCATGTATTTCAATAAATTTGGAACAATACCCTTGTTCATTTTCTTCATCTCTTAATGAAAGGGCTAAATACCCTGCTTTAACATTGTATTTCAATAAATCTAGAACAATACCCATGTCTTCTTATTAGTTATTTCTTTTTAAAATTACTTATCGTTATTAAATTGCTGCATTTTGGCTAAATTCAATTTTTTCATTTCATTGAACTAAGATAGGCATCTTATATTATAATTCTATTTATTTAAAATTATTTGATAATTTTATTTATATAAAATTATTCAAATAATTTTATAATTATTGAACTAAAATAGGCCTTTTATATTATAATTCTATTTATATAAAATTATTTGATAATTCTATTTATATAAAATTATTCAAATAATTTTATGTGATAATTATATACTGTAAATTAAATAAAATATAAACATAATTTACATTATATATAGACATTCCAACATTTTGTGATTATATTACCTTAATCTCAAACAAAATAAATAATCTATAACTTCATCAAAACTTAAAAAACTTTAATATATGAGTGTCGAATCTATTCAACAGAATTATTATTTAAAATAAATTAAAAAGAGTTTAACTTTAGAGTTTAATTAATTTTAATAATTAAAATTGAGCGAGTGGGATCGTTTATGTTCAGGGAGAACGAACCTTATACTCAAGTGAGATTTTTTTATGTTAAGGGATAAAGAACCTTATACTCGAAGCTTGTGAGTCTCATTGTTCACAAGGACTCTAGAGAAGAGCAAGTTAAGCAACTCCTCGAAATAATCAAGGGTGATTACATTGTCGGTTATAGTGAGATTGTGAGTCTCCTTGTTCACAAGGACTTTAGAGAAGAGCAGGTTGAGAAACTCCTCGAAATAATCCAGGGTGATTACAATGTCCGTTGTTGGTTACAATGTCGGTTGTCTAGCTACTAATTCATATATGAATGCCGGAAGTTGTTGACGTAGTGATCTTCTCTTTTAGTGCAATAATTTACTAAGATCTATATAAATGTAGACAATTCTCTTTTAAATTTGCATACACACACAAATATATATAAAAGAAACTTTTACTTTTTTATAATTATAATTTTTAGTAATCTTTAAAAAAGTGTTTAACTTGTAATCACGATTGCATTTAAGTTTTTTAATTGTAATCAATAAAATATTTATTTGGCCAAATAAATATTTTATTTTATTGCTCCAAAGGATTAACATGTCATACACGCTCTCTTAAAATTATGATAGCGAATTTCAATTAATCAATCTATCACAACAAGCATGAAGTAATATGGGATGGAAGAGAGTTGGGTGTGTTAATCAAATTTAATTAAAAAAAATTAGTTACTTTATAGTCCAAATTTTATTCATATGGATTTATTTAAATGATAACCAAAACTTATTTAAAAATATTATTGATATACAACTTAAATAATAACTATAAATTATGTTAATTAGCTAATTATAATAATAATAATAAAATTGGTAAAAATTCGGTAAATTTTTTTAGAAGAATACTATTTAAATGATTTTTTTAAATATATTTTATATTTATTTTTAAAATGATTTTATATGAAAATTAGAAGGTGAAAAGAAAAAAAGTGCCCATGAAAAGGGTACACTATTTTACATAAAATAAAATAATTTATAACGCCATCAAATAGTAGCTTTATTTCAAATTAAAATGTATATACATAAATATAATTTCATGGTTTTCAATTATGGCGTGGGTAATAATTAGTAATGTATGATCTAATGTATACCTTTTCATATTCAAAGATTGACTTTGATACTTTCCAAAATGTGTCTTTCTTATACAACTTTTCCAAATTAACAAACCTTTTGCACATCTTTTGCACCTTTTGAGATAATTGCTAGTAAATATGCATTCATCTTTCTTTGGTTGTAGTAAATTAAAAGAAAATTGTATTTGATGTTCAAAGAAACTATTCTCACTTTCACTTTACTTGATTGATTATTCTCTCAAGGAAAAAAAAAAAACACACACACAAATTGAGATATGAATATATTTATCCATAGTGACGAATTTAATCTCTCTTTTGTTGTAGTTGCGTCCTTCATTATGAATTGTCCATATTATAAGGCTTTATTACTACTCGTGAATCACTGCCATCTTCGCCTTTCAAGTGATTCATGAGTATATCATAAACACAAATGGCTGTTCTTAGATTAAAAAATCTTTCGAGACTTTTGAAATGGATGTCAAGTTATCAAGGCAGGGTGACATTATCGGTGTAGATTGGAACTATAGAAAATTTAATGATCTAAATAAATTTAGATACTTTAAGAATATTCTAAAATTTGTATTAAATTTTTTTTTTAATAATAGAGAACAAAGACAGCACATAATAATGTTATTTTCAAGTATAAATTTGTTTTTAACAAGAACGATAACGATGAAATCATCCATGTGTTCCTTTCATAATTGTATCAATGAAATTTTAATGTATAATTCTTTTTGTTTTAAACTTGCAATTATTTTTTTATAAATTTTATGATAAGTTTTTATATTTATTTTTAAAATTTTATAAATATTTAATATTTAATATTATATATTTATATAAAATTCCTAAATTTTATTATATATCTATGTTATTGTTAATTTCAATATACTTATATTTAAAAATAACATATTTGTTTTGAAGTGGAAGTTATTACCATATATTTAATATTATATATTTATATAAATTTCCAAAATTTTATTATATATTTATGTTATTGTTAATTTCAATACACTTATATTTAAAAATAACATATTTCCTTTGAAGTGAAAGCTATTATCATATATTTAATATTATATATTTATGTTATTTTTAATTTCAATACACTTATATTTAAAAATAACATATTTCTTTTGAAGTGAAAGTTATTATCATATATTTAATATTATATATTTATATAAATTTCCAAAATTTTATTATATATTTATGTTATTGTTAATTTCAATACACTTATATTTAAAAATAACATATTTCTTTTGAAGTGAAAGCTATTATCATATTTAATGGCAATCTTATCATATTCAATTGTATCTTACTTCATAAATTTTTTATTTTTAATTATAGGTTATACTAGATGAAAACATTTTTATAATTAAAAAATATAAAGAAAGCAAAAAGTATATTTATATGAGAGGGAATTTAATTTCTCCTTAATTTGATTACTTGTAAGTTTTTTCTATCCTTACATTAATTTAATTACTTGTAAGTTTTTCTATCCTTACATAAGGAGTGAAGAAGAGAGTTGGAGGGGGAGAGAGAGGGATGAAGCAAGGAGAAGAGAGAGAGGGAGCAAAGGGGGACAAAGAGGGAAGGGAATGAGGGAAAGACATCCATAGAGGGAAGGGATAGAGCAAGGGAGGAAGTGAAAGTCAGATTGAATATTAGACTATTGAAGATTTGTGAAACGACTAGTGAGCATTGATAGTTACCGCAAAAACTACATACAAGCCTTCTTCTAAGATCTACAAACCCAAACCCTAGAAACTGACTTTCCTCGTCTACTTGGTCAAAAGCTCATAACTGGCGTGGCAATGAAGGAATTGTGCCAGGCTGCATTTATAAGGCCGAATGATTCGTGATTTAGACAGGGGATGGTGAAATGAGAGAGTATTCTTTGGGATGGAAAGAGTTAAGTCAAGCATAACATGTCACATGTAGACAGGATTGAGTGCATTGATTATTCACAGGTGGGTTGCATGACTGTTGAATTATTTTTCTTATTTAACGAATACGCCATTAATGGAAAAGAGATATTATCACAAAAATTCTCTTTTCACAAAAAGTAATATGCAGATAGTGGGATCACATGTTCTTTACCAAATGATGGGAGTTGCCCGCAAAATGATTCAAAAGTAAATTGTAGCTTGGTTTGTAGCGATGCCAACACCACGAGATGGGATGATCCCCCTTATCAAATCAATTACGCTGGAAGACATAGAGCATTGGGTATCAGAACCATTGCTACTAGTGCACTTCATTAGGTATTTAACTGACCTCAAGTCACCATTGAATTCATGCAACAACAATTTTGTGACCAATCATACTTATTTTGTGGCATAACTCATTGAGCTTTAGTTATGTTGCAATCCATCTCATTCACCCATTAAAAATAACATAATTTTCTCCCATTAAAATAGCACAAACCCTCCAAACACATCACTGGAATACTAGCACTAAGAGACCCAAGCCTTGATTACATTTTGGCTTTTGTGAGGTATTCTTTCAATCATTTTGGCTTTTGTGAGGTATTCTTTCAATCTAATCGGTCATAATTTGTTTTAATGTAACAAAAATAAATCTTTAAGTATTTTATAACTATAAAAGCTACTACCAATATAACTTACCACTCTTGACACATGGTTCATACGAGCCCGTTGAAATGAGGCAGTTTCAAGTCACCATTCAATTCATGCAACAATCACTTTGTGACCGATTTCCATAAATATTTTGTGGCATACACAACTCACCGAGCTTTAGTTAACTATGTTGCAATCCATCTCATTCACCCATTAAAATAGCACAATGTGCTCCCATTAAAATAGCACATACCCTCCACACACATCACTAGAATACACTAAGGGATCTATCAACTATAATCTATCAGCCACAGATACAGAGCATTGGATGCCCTATGCCTGATCTGATGTTCAAGACTATCATTCTACAAGGTCTCATGTTCCAAGCTAAACGACATGAAAATTAACATAGAATACCAACAATGACACAAGGTTGAAGCAGTAACATATTTAAATTTAAATTTTGGCAAAATTATATTTGAATATAGGTCTATTTACATAGGGAAATATCATAAACAAAAAATTATTGAGATGTACTCAAAACTTTCAACAATGTCCATTCACATGTAGCTATTCTTCCATACTCTATGCCTTATGGCATTTCCTTTGCAACATAAGTAGCAAATGCTAGTTTTGTAAGCCCTTTAGAAGCAGTGATCCACCATGAGTCCCTGAGCATCTCGAGGTCCAGGCTTGTCAAGTTCACAACACCAGTTAAGGCACGCAAGCCAAAATTGATTATTGCAATGCTCTTTTTAAAACTAAGTGCAGTCAAGTTTGTAAGACCTGTGGCATATTCTAGTCCAGCATCAGAAATACATTAACAATATTTAAGATTCAGATACTGAAATTTAGACAATTTTGCAATCGTGAAAATCCTGAATATGTCATATCTGCACTAAAAATATCAACCGCGAGGAGAGACAGTCCCTGTGTTGAAGAAATTTTAAGCCAAATATCTTCCACACCAGGGTATTCTTCGAAAAAAACATCCTGAAGATTACAGTCTTGAAATGCTTGGAGTGAAGTTCTTGTGATAACTTGAGTACGAACCAACTCATTAAAAATATTTTGACTCACATCTCCAGGAAGCATATTAAAAGAGTCATATCTGCTAATACTCTCGCAGATTTTTTGAATGGACAACTCTAGAAAAGGAGGAGCTTTCCCATGTTCTTTGCCAATGTCCACTGTTATACACGAGCTCATTGGCTATCTAAGGTTGATTCTTCTACTAGGCCTGCACGAATCACCTTGTTGGAGGTCTTCTACACTGCCTTGTTCTCTTCTTGAACAAGCTCCACCCATGAATTCTAAGTGAATATTCTCTCGAAATTGTTTTCTCCCCTTTCTTTTAAATAGGTCTAGTGAGAGATTGTCAAACACAATGCATCATACCATGTTTATCTTGAGTGTGCATGGCTTCCTATGATTTTTTATCCAACTGAGAATCATTTTGGGACTGTGATTCATTAATAGTAGTCTCAAGAAGATATTTTTTATTTGTTGATATGTCGTTATTTATTTCTCTATTTCCAGCTTTAGTTATCAATTCACAAGCCTGTCCTTCAGGGCTAGTGAAAGTGGACACTAGGAATTCTTTCTCCTCCATTTCTAGTTTTTCTTCGTTTAATTCCATTAATTTTCCAGTGTTCTCAAGCATGCAGGGAGAATTCCAACAAATGTTTTGCATATGCATTGGCTGATGACTGTATGCAGGCACTGAAAAAACTGTTCCACCATATCTAGCATGTAGACGAGAGGCCTGCTGACCATGTTTTGTACCTTCTCCATATCCAGTGTTTGAAGTAAGTGTTTGCAAATCATCATCATGCTTTCCTTTTTCTTTTACTAGATCATTGCGACCACTTGTCTTCTTCTTGTAGAGCCATGACCAAACATCGGAGCATTCCCTTGTTGTTGGGTTGTGTTCAAGGTGAAACCCAGTAGATAGAAAATTTGTCATCACACTATCCAAGGAGGTACTGTACTCTGTTTTACAGTCTTGGGCTTATCATTAGATTTGCCTTTCCAAAAAAATTTCCATTTCCTTAAATCTGCTTTCTGTTGTGTGTCTAACTCCTCTAATTTTGTAAAATCCACTTTGTTCTAGTATTGTATTGCGAGTTCTTGATAGTTTCCTCTTGTTGCTTTTCCTGATGTACAGAGCTAGAAAGATCCGATTACAGGAAACCCAATCCAATGCGAAGACAGTCGTCGTCTTGTTTTTTCTTGCTTCAAAATTCGATTCTATCCAAATTTGTATCTATTGTGTCAAAGCTTCGATGTAGGACGAAGACACTGATACTTTGATCACAAATTAGATCAATGATCCAACCAATTGTAGAAATTCGTTGTCACCCAACACAGAATCAATCAAGCCTTCGTTGTGGTTTTCAAATGCTTCATAACAAATACCGATCCATAGAATGCGCTATTCACTGCCAGAACAAAGTTTGGTTTTCAAGAAGTTGTTGACCAGAACAGAGTTTAGTCTTCAAAGAAATATGTTGCCTCACATAGAACCCCTGCCCAAAACAGAGACGAATGATAAGATGTTAAATAGGGTAGAATCTTCCACCACCAAAATTGAAAAGAAAAAAGAGACAAGGGGTCTTAAAACTCTTAAAAAAAATGATGAGCATCAATAATTCACATTTGATGATCTAAATGAATTCTATGTTCTTCTATTTATAGATTTTCTCGAGAGGATTGTCTTTTTAATCGATTGAGTAAAGTTTATTGAAAATCCCTATTGAAAATTTCAACTTTAGATTTTTTTTTTGGTCTTTTTAATCGATTGAGTAAAGTGTATTGAAAATCCCAACTTTAAGTTTATTGAAAATCTCAACTTTAGTTTTTTTTACCAAGCCGCCTCAAAATTTGCCCAGAAATTGGGTAATTTGAGGTTTTTTGGGTGGGTTTTGATCATGTTATGTATGCATGGATCACAAAATTATTTAATATGGTTTTTTGTATTTTTTCTTCCTGAAAAAAAAAAAAAAAACTATTTAATATGGTTTCTTTGGTTCAACCATAAGTTCGACCACTACCTCAAGGCGCTCCCATGGCTCTAGGTTAAGCCTCATAGGAATTGAGCCTTGCCCAATCATGAAAAACTCGTTGTTTTCCACCATTGGATCAAACCCCTTTCAATGATTACTAAATAATAATTATTATAATAAAATGACATGTCTCAAAAGGTATGACTATTAATGAAATGGAACTCTCATATATATATATATATATATGGACTCCATTCTACTATCATATCATATCATTTTTCATACAATATTCAATATATTATTATTTCTAAATAGATTTATTTATTACATTCCAAATATTTTGGATATTTTACTTGTGTGCTAAGTTTGACTGTTACATTTAGTATCAGAGCTTCGATTCTCATTCCCTCTAGTGGCTACATTTAGAATAAGACTTTATCTAATTTGGCATTTTTCCTCACAACCTTTAGAGTTTCTCTAAATTGAATCGTTGACTAAAACCAACACTTGGCCACTCATAGTTCATAATTTATTGTCTACTGTAGATTTAAAGGTAAACAAAAAAGGGGAATGTAACAACCCTGGTAAAAAATCCATGTAATAAAGTTAGTAAAGGCAAAATAATAACGAAGGTCATGAGACACATATTCCAAGCTTAATGTTGGGCAAAACATCCTAGCGGGTGTTCATTTGGTTTATTATGGCTAAGGAAATTGGCAAAGGCAATGGCTTTGACTTTGGAAAGACATGAGACATTAATTAACATTTTATTTAAGAAAATAATGGAAATTAGGAGAAAAAGAAAGTGAAAAGTCACAGGTTGCATGTGAGGAAGAAAACGAAGGAAAATAATGGAAAATGAAGAAAATAGAGGCCTCATTAATAAAAAGGCATCTGAGGATTAGTTGGTACCTTTTGTCAGTTCAGTTTTGGAGCTCTCTCTTTCTACTCTCTCTCTCACTTTTGGACACTTAGAGCATTCTTGGAGCACTCTAGCATTGGATCAAGGAAAGAAAAGGAAGGACAAAGAAGGAAAAAGGGAAGCAAAGATCAAACAAAGGAAGAGCGAGATCAAGTGGCTACAACGTGATTACTTGCAGGTGTCGAATTGCATGTGTGATAGTCTTTCTAGATTTGGCATGCATGGTACATGCATGTGTGTTGTTGGTTCTCTTGTTGCCATTGGCATGGCTTTTTCCAGGTGTGACAGTTTTTTTTCAGCCTTGCCTTTCCATTTCCGGATAGCTATAGTGTGGTGAGTTCTCTCGTATTTGGTTGAGCTGGATTGTCAGATGGAATCGAAGTTGAGTGGGGTGGTCTCATGATTATTTACAAGGCCTAGGAATCCTGCGATGGGATGCACGGTAAAGCCTGGTTGTGAACACCTCAATTGAGCCTCGGAATCCTCGACCGACAAATGAAAGAATACACGGTAAATCTCAAAGGTGAATACCCTTGATTGGGCCTAGGAATCACGAGATGGGATACATGGTAAATCCCAGAGGGTGGTGACCTTGTAGGCCTAGGAATCCTTTAGTCGGTAATGGCGAGACACACGATAAATATGAGAGGTTGAGACAGACAAATTCCTCAAAGTTTAGGTGGAGAGATCCGGAGGCATCCATGCTTGTTTAGGGCCTAGTGATCTGGTGGGGATTGCCGTAAATTCTAGTTATATTGATGAGGGTTCGAACCTAGGAATCCCTTAGTGGGATATACAGTAAAGCATGAGGAAGCCCTGATTTTCTTGTGAGTCCCACATTCATGCTTGGAATATGGCATGAAGGTGATTGGGTGAAAGAAATATTTGGTTCAACCCAATCTATGGTCGGGTGGTTCGTGGAAGTCCCAAATCTGGTTGGTTTATGCATTCAATAATAAGAGCTCCTTCTCCTTGGTATTTCATGTGTAAATGTACTGGTTCATATGTGATTTTTATGGTTATTGTATCCTTGTTATTTATGTTGGTTATATGTTGGTTATATGAGTATGTTTTATGATAGGCTTGATGTATGACTCTCATCATGTTTTTATTAGAAAATGAATATATGACCTAATAGATGATAATGCAGTGATTGTGATAAGGCATCAATGCTTCTTTACGAATCTTAGATGAGTATGACACCCCTATGCTCAAATCTATTGTTATGACCTGTAGATTACATATTTGTGACATGTTTGGTGAAATGTCTCTCATGGCCAGTAGGGGTCATACCAAGTACTTGCAACCGTGATTGCATTAGCAACCTTATTCCATTGATATTTACCATTTCTGAAAGTTTGATGAAGTTTTGGATAGTGGCCTGAAACCTAGCCCTAAAAGTATGGCTCAGAATCCAGGATCACTAGCTCAGAACTAGCTGAAAAAGTCTACAGTCGTTGGCATGCCTTGTTGTGGGAGAGACTAGAAGGCCTCAGTGGCATGCATGGCTGGTCATGGGAGCGGATGAGGGTCCAGATCAATAAAATTTGGGAGAAACATCCTAGTGGGTGTTGATTCAGTTTATTACGGCTAAGGAAATTGGCAAAGGCAATGGTTAAGACTTTGGAAAGGCTTGAGGCATTAATTGACATTTTATTTATGAAAATAACAGAAATTAGGAGAAAAGGAAGGTGAAAGGTCACAGGTTGCATGTGAGGAGGAAATTGAAGGAAAATAATGGAAAATGAAGAAAATAGAGGCCTCATTAATAAAAAGGCTTCTCAGGATTAGTGTATAAGCTCTTAGCTCATACTTGGTCAGTTCAGTTTTGAGCTCTCTCATTATTCTCTCTCTCTCATACTCTTGGAGGCTTAGATTTTTCTTGGAGCACTCTTGGAGAGTGTGGCATACTTGGATTTTTTGAGAAAGAAAGCAAAGGAAGAGCAGGAAAGCACAAGTGGACATCAGGATCAACAACTATAGTGGGGTTTGTTTCAGGTACCGAGTTGCATGTATGATTTCCTCACTAGTTTTGACATGTAGAACACATGCATGTGGTTTATTGGTCATGATCTATCACTGGCATGGAGGATTGCTTGAATTGACAATGGATTTGCCTAGCCTTTCCATTTCCTGGATATCCATGCTTTTGTGGGTTTATTTATTTGTTTTCTGGTTGGTTCTCATGTTTCCTTAGCTTGGGTTGAGTTATTAGTTCCTCGAGCCTTGGTTGGACAAACACTCTAGAAGCCTTGTAACTGCTTGGGTTGAGTTACTAGTCCTAGCAACCTTGGTTGGACAAACCCTCTGGAAGCCCGATAACAGCTTGGGTTGAGTTACTAGTCCTCGAAGCCTTGGTTGGAAAAACGCTCTAGAAGCCCTTGGTGGGTTGAGTTACTAGTTCTCGAAGCCCTGGTTGGACAAACACCCTCGAAGCTCGGTAAAAGTTGTGGTTCGAGTTACTAGTCGTAGAAGCCTTGGCTGGACAAACGCTCTGGAAGCCTGGCCACAGCCGTGGGTTGAGTTACTATTCCTAGGAGCCGGGTTGGAACAAACGCTCTGGAAGCCTTGGAAGGCTAGGATGGAGACCAATCTGATGATGGTTTTGTGATGTTCGACTATGGGGTGGAATCACTATTTGATGGGTTGAGGTGGATGGCCTCTGGAAGCCCTAGATGAGTTTTGATTGATGTGTTCAATGAGATCCCACATTCATTCTTGGAATATGGCACGAGGGTGAATGGATGAAGAGAGATTTGGCTCAACCATTCTACTATCGGGTGGAACGTGGAAGTCCCATCCCAGGTTGGATTTTGCATAATCAATAAGAGGTTATTTCTCCTTGTATTTCTATGATCATTATACTGGATTATATGAGGTTTATATGGCGATGAGTTCATTGGTATTTATGTCCTTATTATGTTGGTTATGTATATGTTTTATGGCAACATCTATGTATGGCTCTCATCGTGTTTCTACGTGTATATGAATGAAAAAATTATCTATTACCTAATGGATGGAATGATAGTTAATGTGTTGAGGCATCAATGCTTCATGGTGAATCTCAGATAAGTATGAGACCCCTATGGTTAGATCTATTATTTACACCTATAGTTTACATATTCATGGTATGTTTAACAAAATGCATATCATGGCTAGTAGGGTTCCAGTCAAGGTATTAAACAAGTATTTGCTTTAGTACTGTTATTTCCATGTTATTTTACTGATTTGAAGAGATGGTTCAATTCTAGGTAGTGACTTGGGCTCTGGGCCTGAAAAAGTGGCTCAAATCCCAGGGACGTTGGCATAACAATGGAAAATTGGGTCTTCGGACGTCGGAAGGCAAGCTTGTGAGAGCGACTCCGGGTTTTTGGACGTTGTCATGCTTATAGCATGAGAGTGACTGAGCCTTAAGTTGTCAAAAATCTTAGTGGGACACAAGGGCAAGTTGTCTGAAGTGTTGGATTGGTTCTTGAGGGTCCTGAAGATCATGTTGAATGTTTGTATGGTGTGTTTATGTCGATTCCACTTCTTTAATGTAACTTAGGAGGTCGAATCATATCATAGTGGCATGTAGTCACATGTTTACCCCGAATGGCCGGTTGGTTGGGTGGATGTAGGAGGAGGGTGTTACAAAGTGGTATTAGAGCGTGGTTGCGCTCTCCTTTGGTTGTATGTTGATCACTCTTTCATGTTGGTTGCATATGTGTTCCTTATGCATGTAGTCCATGTGCTTGCTGCATTTGCATGGTGTTGATCATGGTTGTAGTGATGTCACCATGTGAAGGTTGAAGGTGTTGTCGTGGAGTATGCCTTCATGTGTATATAGTTGTATATGCATTTGTTATGCACGTCAGCATTCACATGTTATGAAGTGCACGTGATGTGGTTTTTGTTGTCATGCATGAGACCATGGTTTGTGTAGTTGATATGGTCATGCATTGATGATTGAACTCTAGCTAGAATGATGTGTATATGGTTTCGTACTCGTGTTATATGTCTATATGCAGTGGTTATGCATGTATGGTCTTAGTTGTAGTTATGCATGAATAATAGGTCAAACATGCCTTGTGAAGTCATTGTATGTAATTTATGTCATCATGATGCTATTGGTTACTATGATGCCAATGTGTTGGCTGAGATAGAGCAAGAGATGTAGATCATCAAAGTGAATTCACAACATTGGACCTTGGGGTAAGAGCAGATCATCATACATATATTGTATGTTTGGCATGTAGTATGTAAGTCAAGGATTGTTATATACATTAGGTTTATATACATGTCTTTTGATGTTATGGTTACATTCATGATGGATGTTAACTGATTAGTGTAGTTATATGATCATGTGTCAGATAGTTAAGAATGAGTGTAACCTGTAGTTGTAGGCATTCCTATTGTTGTTTATATTAGATAACATGATGATTATGTTATATGTTATTGATGAAGTATATTATAGGTTAACTTGTTGTTAAATGATAGTTAGCTTGATGATTAGGGTTATAGAATTTATACCTTGATGTTATATGTATCACACTAAACTGGATTGGCCTATGCAGATGGTTAGGGTTATGACATTCGGGTATGAGTCGACTTATTATGTTTCATTGTGTTGTACTAATTTAGATTAGTCTTACATATGTGATTGCTATGCATAAATGATAATTGTATGAGTTATGAATTTAGATATCATGATCTTATTTATGTTTGAGTTAATATCTTGTGAAGTTATATCATGCTAACTAGATTGATTGTGCACACAAGATTGCCTCCCCTGAGATACATTAAGGTATGAACTTGTATATGTCATCTACCTTGTGCTTGACTATTTGATTATGCCATATATTTGGTGTTTGAGTGTTTGGTGTCTAATTGATTTATTGAACATGGTATGTTTGCAAGTTGGTTGAATGTTTGATGAATTTCATAATATAAGTATGTGTTCCAATGATCTAGTTTTAAGATGATTGTATTGACACATATGTGTTGAGAATTTGATATGTACTTGAATATAGTTGACAGTTGTAGCATTATGTCTAATGACTATGAGTCGATTGTGGATTATGACACAATTGTTAGTCTTGGTAAAGGTTGATTTCAAATTGATACATATGATTGTCTTGATGTTTGGGACATGTGGTCGACATTTATGAGCAATTGCAGGGTAACATGCTTGGTATTAGCATGGCAAGGTAACAATCGATGTGTTTATATAATTAAAAGTTGGAATATGTGATAATGCATAATAAGACGCAATTGCAATAAAGTAAAAAGGTAGAAGAAGGGAATTGGGCAAGTACTCCTTTGGCTATGTTTGAAAACCCTAATTCAAAACGAATGAGTGCCTTGTATAAAGGAAGTCCTCTTAACCTTGGTTTTGTACGAAATTATGTGGATATGTGTTATGTTCATGGACATGTACTTGACAGGTATATTAGCTAGTCTCTAGTTACAGATGGATTTTTCAAGGGAATTGGAGTCCCTTGAGAGATGGCATGGACGTGTTCAACTACAAGGAAATGTGCTTGTCACAACAAGATAAGGCATCTAGTGTATTTTTATATGTATTTATGCACTGACAAATATGTGTTTATGGTGTTATAATGCAGGGGATTGCATGGCAAATAATTTTCCATGAAATTTTGAAGAAGGCTAGACTAGTTGAGCTTTCCTTTGGAATGACTAGGAACCATGGAGATTGAGTCATGGTGTCTGTAGTTAGTCTTGTGCTTTTGGTATTTTGCAATTGTTGCGCTTGATTTGCAATTTTGATTGTCTCTGGTGCATAGCTATGCCACTTTTTTGCGGTGTTGTATTGCTTTTGGTTTTCATGGTCTTTTTGTTTTTGTTTCTGTTATTGCATTTTATTGTGTTGAGTCTTGGGAATTGGTTGGGAAATAGGACAGTTAAGGGATCTCAAGGAGAGTTGTGTGGTTCCCGAAAGATAACATGATATTCACATGAAGCTCAGTGCATGAATAAGCACAGCGGAAAGTAACGCTATGATAGTCAGTTGGACTGGTTGGTCCATATTGGTAAGCATATGGTGGTAGTATAAACATGAGAAAGGTAACCAAAAAGGTAAAGTAAATGGATCTGATGCGTTAGATGCCTTGGCTATGTTGGGAACGACTATTCCTAATGTTACGCATGTGTTGCATGAATAAAGGAAGTTATCTTAACCCTTGACCTTGATATTTGGTAATTGTGTTATGATCATGATTATCTTGATGTTATATATGAATACATGTATGTATGTATGTCGCTATCTGACAGGATGACGATTGTTTTATGATAATGATTATATATGTATGTATTTATGTCACTATCTGACAGGGTTGTCAGGGATCATTCTTGTGGAGGAATGATTTCTTATGCAGGTGAATGGTAGGAAGAGGTTCTTGGCTATGAGGAATCAAGTGGGAAGAGTAGTCATGAAAAATATATGAGGTCAGTATCATGTGAATATGAATTTATATTGTATGCGTGTATTATGCTTATGCTTATGTTATGGATAGGCTATATTGAGGGATACATCAGCAAAATGAAAGCAATGTGGTCTGCAACATGTTAGGATAAGCATGGATAAGACACTGAAAGCAAGATTTCTTGGTAAGGACAGTGTGGTTTTGGATGTGTGATACTACTATTATGCATATGTTGTATATGTTGTACATGTTGCATCTATGATGTTGCGTGCATGCAATGTTGTATGTATATAGTGTGTGTACATGTTGTTATGCAATGATTATGTACAAGGTGGTACAAATAGTGTTGTGTGCATATGGTGCTTTGCACATGTTGGATATACAATGTTGTGTATGGTGTTATGTACATGTTGTATATGAAGTGCTATGTGCATATGGCATTGTGTGTATGTTGTACATATGGTGCTATGCACATATGGTGTTGTGTGCATGATTGTACAAGTGGTGTTGTGAGCATGTGGTGCCGTGTACATGTGGTACAAGTGATGCTATGTGTAGGTGATGTTGTGTACATGTCATGCATGTGGCGTTGTGTGCATGTGGTGTTGTGTACATGTCGTGCATGTGGTACTGTGTACATATGGTATTATGCATAAAATGTGCAGGTGGTACGATGTACATGTGGTGTTGTGTACACGTTGTGCAGGTGGTACCATGTACATGTGCTGTTGAGCACACGTTGTACAAGTGGTGCTTTGTATAGGTGGTACTTTGTACATGTTGTAAATATGGTGCTAGTGTACATGTGGTATTTTGTGTGTCGTACATGTTGTGTTGTGTACATGCAGTACTATGTATGTGTATTGTGTAGTTGTGGTATCGTGACATGCATACTCATTATGTTGTACTCTATGTAGTACATGTATTTTGTTGTGTTATATGCTAGGTGTAGGTACATGTATTGTGTGGCATTGTACATTGAGTATAGATGTATGAGTTGTGTTGTATATTGGGTGTATGTGTATGAATTTTGTGGTGTCAAGTGCTGTGTGCAAATGTATGTCTTGTCATATACATTGTGTACATATAAGTGTTGTGTTGTGTCATACACCAGACGTTGTGTTGTACACTAGGTGCAGGTGTATGTGTTTTATGTCAGGTGTAGATGCATGTATTTCATTGTGTGGTATGTTGTGTGTGGTTGTATGTGTTGGATGTACATTATGTGTGTGTGCACATGGTTGAGGAGAAGACACTTGGTGTTTGTCAGGTATGGCAACTAATCCAGAGTGCGTATGGAATAAGGACAAAGGTAGAAGCTAAGAATTGCTTAAAGGATAAGTATCAGTATTTTATTCAGTTTTACGATACATGTGATTTATGATTCTGGTCTATGATGATTACATATGATCTATGATTTTGGTTTATGATGGTTACCTGTGATTTATGATTTTGATCTATGATGGTTGTGTTTTGAGCTAAACTGATGTGATATGTTATACATGATGGTTTGGTCGGAGATGTTTGTTTGACTTGTTGTGACAGGAAGTGAGCAAAATTGAAAATGTACCTTATTAACGAGCTACTAATGAGATATGACGTGAAGTTATTTTGAATTATTTTAAATCTAATGGAAATTATGTGCTTGGTGCAGGAATGCATGGACATGCTTAGTTGGGTAGTTAAAATCAACTGCAATCATTAGTAGCACCAGTAAAAGGAATTTGAAAATGCAATAGTATGTTGGTAAAGAACTTCAGGAGTAGGGCCATTGTGGGACACTAGTACCCAATAGTGTCCATTGATTTCCATAGGCATGCTATGACCGGTATGATGGTTTGAGGCAGATATATGCCTTGGTTTTGTATCTTCCGATGCAAGGAAGCCTTGCCAAGGGATGGACTGCCCAAGATGGGGGTGCCAACGAAACTTGGAAGGTGTGTGATTACACAGATGGGGATGACCGGATTGCTCGAGGCACTGTGTAGCAGAGAAGGGAATACCGAGGATGAATTTGTTTTGGTCATTAGCATTTCCAAATGTGATCTAGGTGGATATTGGTGGCCATCTGCCTATTCCACTTGGACCCCCAACACTATCTCTTTCAGTTTTTCGATTTCCTTAAATGTAGCACAATTTACTATTTTTGGCAGTTTTTCGAGTCCTGAACTTCTGGAGCCATTTTGAGGCCTTAAACGATGTTCTTCGGGAAAACGGAGAGACCGCAAATGTCCCAAATTGGCCTACTCATTTATTTTTAGCTTGATCTTCGAAACGAGGTATTATGATAGCCAAATGAAGATCGTATGCCAAAGTTACGACCCCAAGAAGTCAATGTACCAATTTACTCAAACGGGGCCCACAGTTTTGGTGCTTCATCTCCTAGGGTTAGGTTATAAGACGTTTAGGGTTTTCCATTGTTTCTCAATAATAAATAGGCCTTTGAGCCTTATTGTAACGTAGTTCATAGGCATGTAGCTGCCACATCTCTCCTCATAGATAAGCTAACATCGCCCGAGCTATCTTATTTCCATTTTGTTTGTAAGAATAGTTCAATTTTTTTCCATTAATGAAATGAAGTGTTTTTCTGCCGCATCTTTGTTTTTATGATTATATTTGTAAGTTGTTGCATCCATGTTTAAGTTCGGATCAATGGTATCAGAGTGGTCTGCTCTTTCTCTATTTTTCTTTGCATGTCCCCAAGGAGGTAAGGGTAAAGGAATTAGGGCTCGATCTGGTTGAACCATTGCAAGATCAGCCTCGCAAAACCTGAAAACCTCCCATGGCAGAAGAAAAGAAAGATGAGGGGGCAAGAGATCCTTTCAAAATGTTGCTTGAAGAAGCTCTCAAGCGATAGAGGGACACGATGATGGATAACTTTTCCCAAATCCTTCAACGGCTACCCACAGGTGATGCATCTTCATCCAGCAACCACTTTGGAGGCGCACTCCTTTTAAGGTACAAGTTAACTTCTATATTCCCATATTGATGACGTCGTAGATAAATGGTTAAATCTATTGGAAGGATATTTTTCAGTTCATGACTTTTCCAATCAGCAAAAGATTACATTTGCACTTCTCAAAGCTGCCCCACACGTCAAGGACTGGTGGGAAACCTACTATGAACAAAAGGACGAGAGTGAACCCTCGTTGTTTTCAGCTGCACCCACTTGGAATTCTTTCCGAGACGCTATCAAGGAACAATATTACCTTGTCAGGAGCTATGAAGACAAATACATAAAGTGGACCACACTACGACAGGGAAGGGACCAAGATGTGTTGGAGTTCACAAATACCTTCCATACCCTTTGCACGAAGCTGGGTATCAAGGATACTGAGCGTCATTTGGTGCTCAATTATTGTGACTATCTACACAAGTACATCCAGGACGAGATGGAGTTCTTGGACATTTCCTCGCTCATCACGGCGTATCGGTATACTGTAAAGATTGAGCAGAAGTTTAAACAGAAGAAGTGGGACTTTGGAGCTATGAATCCAAAGCAAGGAAAAGGCGCCCCCAAACCATAGAACAAGGAACCAAGCCAAGGCGGGGCTACCCAAGACAACCCGCTGAAGCCACAAGCAAAGAACAACACCACAAAGATGAAGAAGGACATGGGAAAATGGTGTGAGTTCCATAAGAGCTCCACTCACAATATAAGTGAGTGTCAGGCCAAGCAGTCACTGGTGGTCGAGTTGAAGGCTTCCAAATTAGACACAAGTTCTGACTCTGAATAAGAGTCTGATAAAGGGACTGACAAAGGGAAGCAGATCATTAAGGCAGAGTCCAATGCCGCTGTGGCCACCACAAAGATCTAGAAAATTGAGCTTGAAGACCTAGAGTAGGGGGAATGCCTCTTCCACTCACAGATGTTGGTGAAGGGTTCTCCGCTGCTATTCATTGTCGACAACCGCAGCCAAAAGAACCACATTTCAACAGAAGTCGTGAAGTGGCTGGGCCTAAAGACTACAACACATCCACAGACGTACACCATTGGGTGGCTTCACCAAGGATGAGATCTTTGCGTCAGTCAGCAATGTCCCCTTCCCTATAGCATCAAGCCCTTCACAGATGAGGTATTGTATGACATTGCTCCTCTTGAAGTTTCTGATGTATTTTTAGGACAACCATACTTATGGAAGCGACATGTTGTATAGGATTCTAGACCTCGCTCTGTGATTGTTTCTTTGGCTTATAAGTTGTAAAGGATACCAAAGGTAGCCCCGCCTACCGCCATCTCTTTGATCACTGCAAAGAAATGCAGTAAGATCATTTCCTAGACCAGGAAATTTGTTTTCCTTATGATTCGTCCCCAAGGCAAGAAGGATGTTGTGGCCATGACTTCTAGGCAGGGCTCCTTTTCACAACAACAATAGATGGACAAGGTCATCGAGGAGTATAGGGACATTTTCGCCTCACCCACAGGGCTACCTCTGCACTGTCAGGTCAAGCACTCCATCGATCTGACCCCGGCCGCGTCGTTTCCCAATTGACCGACCTATCGACACTCTATTCTGGAAAATCATGAGATCAAGAGGCAGATTCAGGAACTATTGCAAAAAGGGAACATCAGGCCAAGCTCGTCACCCTGTGGGAGCCCGATTGTATTGGTACAAAAGAAGAATGGGACCTAGAGACTCTGTATTGACTATTGGGAGTCAACAAGATCACTGTCTGGAATAGGTAGCCAATCTCGCGGATTGATGACCTTTTGGACCAGCTCAATGGGGGGAATATTTCAGCAAGATTGACTTGAAGTCAGGCTATCACCAGGTGCCTATTGAACCCTCCGATGTGTGGAAGACTGCCTTCAAATCAAAGGAGGCCCTTTTCAAATGGTTGGTCATGTCATTCAGATTGACGAATGTCCCTACAACATTCATGAGACTAATGGATGACATCTTGCGGCCCTTCACCAATGCATTCGTGGTGGTGTATCTAGATGAAATCTTGATCTTCAACTAGAGTTGGGAAGAACACCTCCACCATATTCAACAGGTCCTTCAAAACCTTCAACAACACAAGTTGTGTGCTAACTTGGAGAAAAGCACCTTTGGCCTGATCCAGGTTCAATATATGGGGTACATCATTGATGAGGAGGGTGTACATGTGAACCCATCCAAGCTACAAGTCATTCAAGATTGGCCAGCCCCAACCACTCTAACAAATCTCTACAGCTTTTTGGGTCTTGCCAATTTCTACCGCAAGTTCATGTTGGGGTTCTCTCATATCGCTTGGCGTTTAAGTCAAGTCACCAAGGGCGGAGCGAAGGCAAAGTTCTTTTGGTCGGAAACCCAGTAGCGATCGTTCTCCGACTTGAAGAATAACCTTTGTTCCGCACCAGTTCTCACATTGCCAGACTTGCAACATTTATTTGAGATTGAGACAGATGCCTCCGACTATGCTATTGGGGCAGTTCTTACTCAACATGGGCATCCAGTGGCTTACCACAGTGAGACACTTTCAGACACAATCTAAAAGTACCCCACTTACAACAAAGAAATGTATTCCATTGTGTAGGCATGTTGTCGATGGAAGCATTACATTCTAGGGAAGGAAACGGTCATCCGCATAAACTAGTGGCATCTACAGTTCATACAAACACAAGGGAAGTTGTAGAATGATCACCATCAGAAATGGTCCACCTCTTTGCAACATTTCCATTTGAACATAAGTATAAGAAGGGAAACACCAATATTTTCGTTGATTGCCTCAACAGACCACCGATCATGGCGTTGATCACTGTGCTCGACTCCTGTGGGCACGAGAAGTCTGGGTGGTCGAATATTTACAAGAGCGATCCAGAATTCGGCAACATATACCAGACACTCCTGGAAGGGAAGAAAGTTCCAAATTTTCACCTTCAGGATGCACTGTTATGCCACTTGGGACACATATGTGTTCCTTCAAGTGAGTGTGCCAAGATGATTTGGGAGGCACACTATAGTCGGGTCACTAGACATTTCAGAGTAGAGAAAATAATGGCAGTATTGCAGAAGTATTTT
The DNA here is from genome assembly GCA_031772625.1 of Pinus tabuliformis. NCBI lineage: Eukaryota > Viridiplantae > Streptophyta > Pinopsida > Pinales > Pinaceae > Pinus > Pinus tabuliformis. The sequence goes on along the minus strand of CM062818.1, from coordinate 1,646,926,550 downwards.
TATTGGCCGAAGCTTCGTCAAGACGCTGGGAAGTACATTACATTCTACATCGCTTGTGCCATTGCCAAACCAACCATCAAGAAGTAAGGCATGCATATTCCTCTACCTACTTCTAGTCGGCCTTGGGAATCTATCTCCATGGATTATATGTCGGGCCTTCCTTCTATTAAGCATGGCAACAATTGCGTTTTCGTGGTCGTTGACAGATTCTCTAAGATGGCCATCATGGCAGCCTACAAGAAGAGTATCTCAGCAGAAGCCACTGCTAAGCTCTTCTTTGAGCGAGTGTAGGTACACATTGGGATCCCACAATCCATTATCTTATATCGGGACAACAGATTCCTAAGTTCATTTTGGTCAAGTCTCTAGTCGATGTTGGATACAAAACATACTAAGTCCATGGCTTTCCATCCCCAAACTGATGGGCAAACAGGGGTTGCCAAAAAAATGATCGTACACGTTATGTGAATTTACAACTCGAAGCATCCACGCACATGGGATGAAAGTATCCCCTATATCCAACACAGCTACAACATAGCTCTCCAAAGCTCAACATGCCACAACCCCTTTCAGGTAGGGCTGGAATTTCAGCCATTATGCCCCATTGATGTGGCCATACCATTTATAGCCACTCAGGTAGATTCGGCTCACGTGCAGTCCAACACTGAAAGGGGTAACAACTTCATTGAGCACATTGAACACATCTGCCAACAGGTCCATTATATATTAGACAAGTCCATTTCTAAGTACAAGCAGCGCCATGATCAACATCGACTGTTGCACAAGTTCCAGGTGGGTGACAAAGTTTGGCTTCATTTGCAGAAAGAGCGCCTTGCTAGGCCCCACCGCAAACTTCATCTGCTCTGATATGGGCCATACACCGTCACCAAGGTCGTCGATGACAATGCCTTCGAGCTCAACATCCCATCTTTCCTTGGTCTGCACCTAGTGTTCAATGTAGATTGCCTTCAGCCATACTTCCCACCATTGTTGGACATATCTGACATTGCAAAACAACTCACACCAACAGAGCTAAACCCAAATTGCATGGAACAGACCACCACTAATCAGATCATGGACACACAGATCAAGATCACTCGTCAGTAGAAGATCCATCTATATCGGGTTGTCAAAGCTAGCCAACTCCTTCACCAGGGCAAGTGCTCACCAAGGACCAAGTTCAACAGAAGTTTCCCCATCTCATGGAGGCACTCAACGCAATGGGATCATTGCTTCCTAAGGGGGGAGGAATGATCCAGGTGGATATTGGTGGCCACCTTCCTATTCCACTTGGACCCCCAACACTGTCTCTTTCAGTTTTTCGGTTTCCTTAATTGTAGCACAGTTTACTATTTTTGGCAGTTTTTCGGGTCCTGAACTTCTAGAGCCATTTTGAGGCCCTAAACAATGTTTTTAGGGAAAACGAAGAGAACAAAAAACATCTAAAATCAAATTGCTTATTTAATTTTGGCCTTCTCTTTGAGATCTTCGAAACGAGGTATTATGATAGCCAAACGGAGATCGTATGCCAAAGTTACGACCCCGAGAAGTTGATGTACCAATTTACCCAAACGAGACCCACAGTTTTGGCGCTTCATCTCCTAGGGTTAGGTTTTTGGATGTTTAGGGTTTTCCATTGTTTCTCAATAATAAATAGGCCTTTGAGCCTCATTGTAACACAGTTCAGAGGCATGTAGCTGCCACATCTCTCCTCAGAGATAAGTTACCATCACTGGAGCTATCTTATTTCCATTCTGTTTGTAGGCATAGTTCAATATTTTTTTCCATTAATGAAAATAAGTGTTTTTCTGCCGCATCTCTGTGTTTATGATTATATCTGTAAGTTTTTGTGTTCCTGTTTAAGTTCGGATCAGTGATATCAGAGCGGTCTGCTCTTTCTCTGTTTTTATTTGCATGTCCTCAACGAGGTCAGAGTATAGGGAATTAGGGTTTGATCTGGTTGAACCATTGGAGGATTAGCCTCACAAAACCTGATGACTCCCATGGCGGAAGAAAATAAAGATGAGGGGGAAGGAGATCCTTTCAAAATGTTGCTCGAAGAAGCTCTCGAGTGATAGAGGGACGCGATGATGGATAACTTTGCCCAAATACTTCAACAACTACCCACATGTGATGCATCTTCATCTAACAGCCACTCTGGAGGTGCCACTCCTTTTAAGGTACAAGTTAAATTCTATATTCCCATATTCGAAGGCCTGATAGATGAAGACATCAGAGATAAATGGTTAAATCTATTGGAAGGATATTTTTCAGTTCATGACTTTTCCAATCGGGAAAAGATTACGTTTTCACTTTTGAAAGCGCCCCACATGTCAAGGACTGGTGGGAAACCTATTGTGAACAAAAGGACGAGAGTGAACCCTCGCTGTTTTCAACTGCACCCACTTGGAATTCTTTCCGAGATGCCATCAAGGAAAAGTATTACCCTGTCGGGAGCTATGAAGATAAATACATAAAGTGGACCATGCTACAGTAGGGAAGGGACCAAGATGTGTCGGAATTCACAAATACTTTCCATACCCTTTGCATGAACCTAGGTATCAAGGATACTGAGAGGCATTTGGTGTTCAAGTACCGCAGTTGTCTACAGAAGTACATCCAAGACAAGATGGAGTTCCTGGACATTTCCTTGCTCGGCACGACGTATCGGTACGTTGTAAAGATTGAACAGAAGTTTAAACAGAAGAAGCGGGACTTTGGAGCTGTGAATCCAAAGCAAGGAAAAGGTGCCCCCAAATTAGAGAACAAGGGATTGAGCCAAGGCGGGGCTACCCAGGACAACCCACTGAAGCCGCAAGGAAATAGCAACACCACAAAGCCGAAGAAGGACACAAGAAAATGGTGTGAGCTCCATAAGAGCTCCATTCAAAAGACAAGTGAGTATCAGGCCAAGAAGTCACTGGTGGCCGAGATGAAGGCTTCCAAATAATATGCGTGTTCTAACTGCGAATCAAAAGCTGATAAGGGGACTAACAAAGGGAATCATATCATTGATGTGGAGCCCAGTGCCACCGTGGCCACCATAAAGATCCAAAAAATTGAGCCTGAAGACCCAGAGGGGGGGGAACGCCTCTTCCACTCACATATGTGGGTGAAGGGTTCTCCACTGCAGTTCATTGTCGACAACGAGAGCCAAAAGAACCTCATTTATGCAGAAGTCGTGAAGCGGCTGGGCCTAAATACTACAACATATCCACAACCGTACACCATTGGGTGGTTTCACCAAGGACGAGATCTTCACGTCAACCAGCAGTGTCGCCTTCCCTATAGCTTCAAGCCCTTTACGGATGAGGTATTATGTGACGTTGCTCCTCTTGAAGTTTCTGATGTATTGTTAGGACAACCATACTTGTGGAAGCGACATGTTGTATATGAGTCTAGACCTTGCTCTGTGATTATTACTTTGGCTAATAAGTTGTACAGGATACCGAAGGTATCCCTGCCTACCACCATCTCTTTGATCACTGCAAAGCAATTCAGTAAGATCATTTCCCAGACCAAGAAATTTGTTTTCCTTATGATTCGCCCCTAAGGCAAGAAGAATTTTGTGGCCACGGCTTCTAGGCAGGGCTCCTATGCACAGCAACAACAGATGTACAAGGTCATTGAGTGGTACAGGGACATTCTCCCCTCACCCACAGGGATACCTCTGCACTGTCAGGTCAAGCACTCCATCGATCTGACCCCGGGCGCGTCATTGCCCAATGGACCGATCTATCGACGCTCTATTATGGAGATCGATTAGATCAAGAGGCAAATTCAAGAACTACCGTGGAAAGGGCACATCAGGCCAAGCTCGTCACCTTGTGGGAGCCCAATTGTATTTGTACAGAAGAAGGATGGGATCTGGAGACTCTGTATTGATTATCGGGCACTCAACAAGATCACTGTCCAAAATAGGTACCCAATCCCACGGATTGATGACCTTCTAGACCAGCTCAAGGGGGGAAAATATTTCAACAATATAGACTTGAAGTTAGGTTATCATCAAGTGCCTATCGAACCCTATGATGTGTGGAATATTGCCTTCAAATCCAAGGAAGGCCTTTTTGAATGGTTGGTCATGCCGTTCGGATTGACGAACGCTGTAACAACCTCCGGGGTAAATGTGCATATAAAATAAACATAATAGGAACAAAATACAATAAACATATCAGCCATCAAAATCCATATATACATCAGTACATTTGCACATGAAAATAAAGGAAATGAATTGCTTTTCATTAATAAATGCAATGAACCAATCGGAGATGGGACTACCACGTCCCCCCGACCATAGATTGGCTAAGCCAAGTCTCTCTTCATCCAATCACCCCCGTGGAATATTCCAAGCATGAATGTGGGATCTCATCGAACATATCAATCAAAACTCATCCAGGGCTTCCAGAGGCCACCTACCTCAACCCATCAAACAATGATTCCACCTCATGGTCGGACATCACCAAAAACCATCATCAAATTGGTCTCCATCCAAGCCTTCCAGGGCTTCTAGAGCATTTTTCCAAACAAGTCTTCCAAAACTATTAACTCAACCCACAACTTATACAGGGCTTCCAGAGCGTTTGTCCAACCAAGGCTTCCAGGACTAGTAACTCAACCCGCCAATGGCTTCCAGAGCATTTGTCCAACCAAGGCTTCCAGGACTAGTAACTCAACCCATGATGTTACAGGGCTTCTAGAGTGTTTGTTCAACCAGGGCTTTTAGGACTAGTAACTCAACCCAAGCTATGGAAAAATGAGAACCAACCAAAACAAAGCAATGAAAGTAAATCCACAATCACCATGGCTATCTAGGAAATGGCAAGCCTAGGAAATCCACTATTAATCCTGGCCATCCTCCATGCCAATGACATATCATAACCAAGAAACCACATGCATGTGCCATGCATGACAAAACTAGTGAAGAAATCATACATGCAACTCAGTACCTACAAGCAAATCTGATGTAGCTATTGATGTTGATGGCTTCTTGCACTTTCATGTTCTTCCTTTGCCTTCTTGCTCCAAGAATCCAAGTATGCAACACCCTCCAAGAGTGTTCCAAGAAAACTCTAAGTCTCCAAGAGTATGAGAGAGAGAGAGAATAATAAGAGAGCTCCAAAGCTAAACCGACCAAGTCTTCACACTAAAAGGAAGAATCTTGCCAACTGATCCTCAGAAGCCTTTTTATTAATGAGGCCTCTATTTTCTTCATTTTCCATTATTTTACTTCAATTTCCTCGTCACATGAAACCTGTGACCTTTTACCTCCTTTTTCTCCTAATTTCCATTATTTTCCTTCATTTTCCTCCTCACATGCAACATGTGACATTTCACCTTCCTTTTCTCATAATTTCCATTATTTTCATAAATAAATGTGCCAAAATTCCCTTTTGCCTCTTTAATGCCTTAGCCATTTCCTTTGAGAATTTCCTTAGCCATAAACAACCAACGAACACCCCCTAGGGTGTCTTGCCCACCATTCAACTTGGAATACATGTCCCATCATCCGTGGTATTTATATATTTTTACATGGAAATTTTCACAAGAGCTGTTACAGAACCCTCCCCCTTGGGGGAACACCGTCCTCGGTGTTCAATGACACCTATAACCAACATGACTACTGAAAACAAAACATACTTCCCATGGAGCTTTATAACATAGCTCGTTGTAGTATTTACAATGAAAGATTTTCTCAAAATCAAAACATCATTACAACATGACAACATATCGCACACTGGAGCTTTATAACATAGCTCATTATGGTATTTACAATAACCACACATACATATACATATATGTACATTTTCTCAACAAGAAAATAAAATAATATGATTTTTACATCCGCAACAAGGGAATCCAGAGGCTCACACCTCCACCCTCAAAGTAATACTAGGATCCACCTCCTTCCCAGGAAGTCCATAATCCACTGCAAATTCAAATCTGCATCCAATGTCCAGCGCTATAATCCCGCGCCACTTGTCCTCTCAGCAAACAATTACCAGCTCATTGTCCCAGGGCACACTCCCAATGTGCATATGATTCCATATGGAAATTCTAATGACCAAAAACAAATCCTTCCATGACCTTCCCTTCTCTGCTACACAGTCCCTTAGGAATCCAGTCACCCCTTCTGTGCAGTCACTCACCTTCCAAGTTCCACTAGCACCCCCATCCTGGGTAGTCCATCCCTTGGCAAGGCTTCCTCGCATCGAAAGATACAAAAACCAAGGCATATACTTGCCTCAACACATCATAACGATCATAGCATGCTCATGGAAATCAATGGATTCTATTGGGTACCAGTGTCCCATAATGGCCCTACTTCTGAAGTGCTCTACCAGCATACTGCTGCATTTCTAATTTCTTTCATTATTGCTGCTAATTCTTGCAATCAATTTCAACCACCCAACTGGGCATGTGATCCAGGTGGATATTGGCGGCCACCCGCTAATTCCACCTGGACCCCCACCATTGCTTCTTTTAGTTTTTTAGTTTCCTTAATTATAGCACAATTTACTATTTTTAGCAGTTTTTTGGGTCTTAAACTTCTGGAGCTGTTTTTAGGCCCTAAACAACATTTTTTGGGAAATCTACCAGCAGCGATTTTTTGTCTAAAATTGTTTTTTCCGTCATAGTCCTTGGAGAGATCTTTCCAATGGGCTATCATGCATGTCAAATGGAGATAATATGACCAAGTCACGACCCCAGGAAGTTGGTTGTCCAACTCACCCCAACAGGGCCCATAAACTCTTGGTGTTACATCTCCTCGGGTTAGGGTTTTGGTTGTTTAGGGTTTGCTCTTATTGGTCAATAATAAAAAGGCTGTTGAGCCTCATTGTAAGACAGTTCAGAGGCATGTAGCCGCCACATCACTTCTCAGAGATAAGCTACCATCTCCCTAGCTGGTTTATTTCCATTCCTGTTTGTAAGCTTATTTCAGTATTTTACATTAATGAAATGAAGTATTATTTCCACTGCATCTATGTGTTTACGGTCATCTCTATAATTTATTGCGTTCCTGTTTAAATCCGGATAGGAAGCAATGGTCCCCATTGCGTTGAGTTCCTCCATGAGATGAGGGAAATTCTGCCGAACTTGGTCCCTAGTGAGCCACTTGCCATGGTAAAGGAGTTGGCCTGCTTTAACAAATCGATATAGTTGGATATTCTGCTGGCGAGTGTGCTTGATCTGTGTGTCCATGATCCAATTAGTTGCAGCTTGTTCCATGCAATCTGGATTTAACTCTGTGTGTGTGAGTTGTTCTGCAATATCGGATGTGTCTAGTAATGGTGGAAAGTATGGTCGAAGGCGGTCCACATTGAACAATGGGTGCAGGCCAAGGAATGGGGGAATACTGAGCTCAAATGTATTGTTTCCCACAGCCTTGGTAATGGTGTAAGGACCATATCAGAGTGGTCTGAGTTTCTTATAGGCTCCGGTAAGGCGTTCCTTTTGCAAATGCAACCAGACTTTATTGCCCACCTGAAACTTGTGTGGCACCTGATGTTGATCATGTCGCTGCTTGTACTTGGCATTTGATTTCTCTAGAATGTCATGGACCTGTTGGCGAATATGTTGGATGTGCTCAATGAATTTGTTTGCCTTATCTGTTTCAGACTGGACATGAGCCGAATCTACGTGAGTAGCTGCAAATGACATGGCCATATCAATAGGACATAGTGGCTGGAATCCCAAGCCCACTTGAAAAGGGTTGTCGCCAATTGAGTTGTGGAGTGCCCGGTTGTAGATGTGCTGAACATAGGGGAGGCTCTCATCCCATGTGTGTGGATGCTTTGAGTTGTCCATGTGCAGAATGTGTACGATCATCCTATTGACAACCTCTGTCTGGCCATCAGTTTGAGGATGGAAGGCTGTGGACTTAGTGAGTTTGGTGTCTAGCATCGACCAAAGACTGGACCAAAATGTACTAAGGAACCTATTCTCCCAATCTAAGATGATAGACTAGACTGTGGGATCCCAAAGTGTACCCACACTCGTTCGAAGAAGAGTTTAGCAGTGGCTTTTGCCGTGATATTCTTCTTGCAGGCCACCATAATGGCCATCTTCGAGAACCTATCGACGACCACAAAAACGCTGTCATTTCCATGCTTAGTGGAAGGAAGGCCTGACATGTAATCCATGGAGATGGATTCCCAAGGTCGACTAGGGGTAGGCAGCGGGGTATAGAGGCCTTGCTTCTTGATGGTCAGTTTGGCAATGGCGCAAGCAATGCATGATCTAATGTACTTCTCGACATCCTGTCGAAGATTCGGCCAATAGAAATACTTCTGCAGTACTACCACCATTTTTTTGACCCCGAAATTCCCAACAGGCCGATTGTAGTGTGCTTCCCAAATCATCTTGGCACGCTCGCTTGAAGGAACACAAAGGTGACCCAAGTGGCATAACAGCTCATCCTGGAGGTGAAAATCTGCAACACGCTAACCCTCCAAGAGTGTCTGGTATGTGTGGCCAAATTCCAGGTCGCTTTTGTAAAGCAGTGGCCAATCAGAAGTCTCGTGCCCACAAGAGTTGAGCACAGTGGTTAACGCCATGATTGGTGGTCAACTGAGGCAATCTGCAACATTATTGGTGTTTCCCTTCTTATACTTGATATTCAAATGGAACTGTTGCAGGTATGTGGACCACTTTTGATGGCGATCATTCTGCAATTTCCCTTGGGTTTGTATGAACTGCAGTGGTCAATGGTCTGTGTGGATGACCGTTTCCTTCTCCAAAATGTAATGCTTCCATTTTCGGCAGGCCTGCACAATGGAATACATCTCTTTGTCATAAGTGGGATACTTCTGGACTGCACCTAAAAGTGTCTTATTGTGATATGCCACTGGATGCTTGTGTTGAGTAAGGACTGCCCCAATAACATAGTCAGAGGCATCTATCTCGACCTCAAATGGTTGTTGTAAGTCTGGTAATGCAAGAACTGGTGCCGAGCAGAGGCGACCTTTCAACTCTGTGAATGCCTTCTGTTGAGATTCAAACCAAAAGAATTTTTCTTTCGCTCCTCCCTTGGTGACTTGACTCAAGGACCAATTGATATGAGAAAATCCCAACACGAACCTGCGGTAGAAGTTGGCAAGGCCTAGAAAGCTGCGAAGCTTTGTCAGAGTGGTTGGAGATGGCCAATCTCGAATGACTTGGATCTTGGCTGGATCCACATGCACCCCCTGTTCATCAATAATGTATCCCAGATACTGAACCTGGGTCATGGCAAAAGTGCATTTCTCCCTTTTGGCACATAACTTGTTTTGCCGCAGTGTCTGGAGAACTTGTCAGATGTGGTGGAGGTGCTCTTCCCAACTCTGGCTGAAGATCAGGATGGCATCCAAGTATACCACTACAAATGAGTTGGTGAATGGCCGCAAGATGTCATCCATTAGCCTCATGAAGGTTGCAGGAGCATTTGTCAATCCGAAAGGCATAACCAACCATTCGAAAAGGCCCTCCTTGGCTTTGAAGGTAGTCTTCCTCACATCGGAGGGTTCGATTGGTACCTAGTGATATCCTGACTTCAAATTGATCTTGCTGAAATATTTTTCCCCTTCAGTTGGTCCAGGAGGTCATCAATCTGTGGGATTGGGTACCTATTTCGGACAGTGATCTTGTTCAGTGCCCAATAGTCAATACAGAGTCTCCAAGTCCCATCCTTCTTTTGTACCAACACAATCGGGCTCCCACATGGTGATGAACTCGGACGGATGTGACCTTTTTGCGCAGCTCCTGAATCTGCCTCTTGATTTCATCGTTCTCCAGAATGAAGCACTGATAGATTGGTCCATTGGGCAGTGATGCACCTGGGGTCAGATCAATGGAGTGCTTGACCTAACAATGCATAGGAACCCCTGCAGGGGAGGTGAAGATGTCCTCATACGCCTCCATGACCTTGTCCATTTGTAGTTTTCATGCGGAGGGGCCGTGTTTGGAGGTCATGGCCACCGTCTTCTTCTTTCCTTGAGGGCGTATCATCAGGAAAACAAATTTCTCGGTTTTGGAAATGAGCTTACTGCATTGTTTTGCAGTAAACAAAGACACGGTGGTAGGTGGTGCTACCTCTGGTATCCTGTACAACTTATTTCCCAAAGTAACAATAACAACACAGGGCCTTGATTCATACACAGCATGTCGCTTCCACAAGTATGGTTGTCCTAATAATACATCACAAACTTCAAGGGGAGAAATGTCACACACTACCTCATCCGTGAAGGTCTTGATGTTGTATGGGAGGCGACATTGTTGGCTCATGCGAAGTTCCCGTCCTTGGTGAAGCCACCTGATGGTGTACGGTTGTGGATGTGCTGTGGTCGGTAAGCCCAGTCGCTTCATGACCTCTGCTAAAATGAGGTTCTTTTAGCTCCCGTTGTCGACAATGAACTGTAGCGGGGAGCCCTTAAACCACATCTGGGAATGGAAGAGACATTCCTCCTCCTCTGGATCTTTGGGTTCCTCCTTCTGGATCTTCGTGGTGGCAATGGTGGCGTTGTGCTTCGCATCGATAATCTGCTTCCCTTTTTCATTCCCCTTATCGGGTTCTGACTCAAAGTCAAAACATGCATCTGATTCTGAAACCTTTAGCTCGGCCACCTATGACTGCTTGGCCCGACACTCACTTGTGTTGTGAGTGGAGCTCTTATGGAACTCACACCACTTTCTCGTGTCCTTTTTCGGCTTCACGGCATTGTTCTTTGCTTGTAGCTTTGGCGGGTTGTCTTGGGCCGCCCCGCCTTGGCTTTGTCCTTTGTTTTGCGGTTTGGGGGCACCTTTCCCTTGTTTCGGATTTGTAGATCCAAAGTCTTGCTTCTTCTGTTTAAGCTTTTGGTCGACTTTGACGGCATATCGGTATGCCGTGCCGAGTGAGGAGATGTTCAGGAATTCTATTTCTTCCTAGATGTACTTGTGTAGGTAGCCACGGTATTTGAGTACCAAATGCTGCTCTGTATCCTTGATACCCAACTTTGTGCGAACGGTATGAAAAATGTTGGTAAACTCCGGCACGTCTTGGTCCCTTCCCTGCCGCAGCGTGGTCCACTTTATGTATTGATCCTCATAGCTTCTGATAGGGTAGTACTTCTCCTTGATGGCATCCCGGAATGAATTCCAAGTGGGTGCAACTAAAAATAGTGAGCCTGTACTTTCATCCTTCTGCTCACAGTAGGTTTCCCACCAATCCTTGACGTGGGGGGCTGCTTTGAGAAGAGCGAAAATAATCTTTTCCTGACTGGAAAAATGATGAACAGAAAAATAACCCTCTAGCACATTTAACCATTTATTGACAACATCTGCATCTATCTGACCCTCAAATATGGGGATTTCAAAATTAACTTGTACCTTAAACTGTGTGGCATTTCTAGAGTTGTTGTTCGAAGCCAATGCATCGCCCCTGGGTAGCCACTGAAGGATCTCGGCAAAGTTGTCCATCATTGCGTTCCTTTGTCGCTCGAGGGCTTCTTCAAGCAAGATTTTGATAGGATCTCCTGCCCCCTCATCTTTCTTTTCATCTGCCATGGGAGGCCGTCAGGATTTGCGAGGCTGTTCTTGCAAAGGTTCGACCAATTCAAGCCCTAACTCCTTATATCCTAACCTCGTTGGGGACATGCAAAGAAACACAGAGAAGAAAAACAGACCACTCTGATACCACTGATCCAGATTTAAATAGGAACACAATAAATTATAGAGATGACCATAAACACAGAGATGCAGCAGAAATAATACTTCATTTCATTAATGTAAAATATTGAAATAAACTTACAAATAGGAATGGAAATAAACCAACTAGGGCGATGGTAGCTTATCTCTAAGAAGAGATGTGGCGGTTACATGCCTCTGAATTGTCTTACAATGAGGCTCAAGGGCCTTTTTATTATTGAACAATAAGAGCAAACCCTAAACAACCAAAACCCTAACCTGAGGAGATGTAATACCAAGAGTTTATGGGCCCCGTTGGGGTGAGTTGGACAACCAACTTCCCAGGGTCGTGACTTGGTCATATTATCTCCATTTAACGTGCATGATAGCCCGTTGGAAATATCTCTCCGAGGACTACGACGAAAAAAATGATTTTAGACAAAAAATTGTTGCTGGTAGATTTCCCAAAAAACGTCGTTTAGGGCCTCAAAATGGCTCCAGAAGTTTAGGACCCGAAAAATTGCTAAAAATAGTAAACTGTGCTATAATTAAGGAAACTGAAAAACTGAAAGAAGCAATGGTGGGGGTCCAGGTGGAATTAGCGGGTGGCCACCAATATCCACCTAGATCAGCATGGTCATGCTTCCTGTACCAAGAACATAACTTCCATTAGATTTGAAATAAATTCACATCATACCTCATTGGTAGCTCGTCAATAAGGTACATTTGCAATCTTGTTTGCTTCCTGTCACAACAAGTCAAACTAGCATATTTGACCAAATCAGCATATATAAAGTTATCACATCAGGTTATCTCAAACACAACCATCATAGATCAAAATCATAAATCAACCAAAATCATAGATCAAATATAATAATCATATACCATAGTCATAAATCACATGCATAATAAAACTAAAATAAAATGTTGATACTTATCCTTTCATCAATCCTTAGCTTCTACCTTCGTCTTTATTCCATACGCACTTCGGCTTGATTTCTACACCCGACAAACACCTAGTGCCTTCTCCTCAACCATGTGCATAGACACATAGTGTGCATCACACACATACAACCACACCTAACACAAAACACCATGCAATACATGCACCTACACCTGACATACAACTCATACACCTACAACCAGTGTATACAATACAATGCATCCATCTATCCTCAATGTGAAATAGGACCCGGTGCATGTACCTACATAGAGTACCACACAACGAGTACACACGCCGCAATACCATGACTACATGATGCATATACATAATACCACATGCCCATAACACAACATCGAAAACATGCACACAATACCACACATACACCAGTACCATATGTACAACATGTACAAAGTACCATTTATACACTGCACCACCTTCATAACATGTTCACAGAATCACATGCACACGGCGCCACCTGCACAACACCACATGTACACTACACCACAACGTGTACACAATACCACACGTACACAGTACCACACACACAATGTGTACGCGACACCATATGTGCATAGCATCACATGCATGACATGTACACAACAGTGCATGCTCATAGCACCCTATGTACAACATCTACACGATGCCACATGCTCACATCAACACTTGTACAATCATGCACACAACACCATATGTAAATAGCTCCATACGCACACACACCACATATACGTAATGAAGACAACACAATATGTATCCAACACCCCATATGTAATATTCGCACAACCCTATTTGTACCATCATGTACATAACATTGCATAAATAACATGTACACATGCTATGTATACACAACACCACAAGTTCACACATCATAGATGCAACATGTACAACATATACAACATATGCATAACAATAGTACCACACATCCAAAACCATATTGTCCTTACCAAGAAACCTTGCTTCTGGTATCTCATCCATGCTTATCCTAGCATGCCACAGACCACACTGCTTTCACTTTGTTGATGTATCCTTCAACATTACCTATTATAACATAGACATAGGCATAATACAAGTATACAATATCAAATCATATCCACATGATATTGACCTCATATATTTGTCGTGACTATTCTTCCCAATTGATTCCTTGTAAGACCAGGAACCTCTTCATGTTTTTCTCCTGCATAAGCAATCATTCCTCCACAAGAATGATCCCTGACAACCCTGTTAGATAGTAACATAGATACATGGATACATACATACATATATAAACGTTAGCATAAAACAATCATGATCTTGTCAGACAACGACATACATACATACATGTATACATATATACAAACTTCAACATAATCATGATCATAAAATAATTACCAGATAACATAAGGTCTAGGTTAAGAGAACTTCCTTATTTATGCACAGACATTGAGAGAAATAGTTCCCAACATATCCAAAGCATATGACACCACTGATCCATTTACTTTACATTTTCTGGTTACATTTCTTGTGTCTGCGCTGCTACTGTCCATTTAGCACAATGGACCCAACTAGCCCAACCAATTGTCATAGTCTTACCTTCCATTGCGCTTACTCATGCACGAAGCTTCATCTGAATCTTACATTACCTTTCGAGTACCACACAGCTCTCCTCGAGCTACATTAACTTTCCTCCTTCCCAACCAATTCCCAAGACTTAAAACATAAAAGGTAAGACAAGAAACAAATAAGAAGAAGACCATAAAAGCCAATAGAAACATGACTCTGCAAACAAAGTGGGATGGCCATACACTAGACATAAACAAAGCCGCAAATCAAGCTCAACAATTCATAAAAGACCAAAAGCACAAGACTAACAACAAGCATCATGACTCAATCCCCATGGATCCCAAGGGAAGCTAAACCTAAGCCATATTCAAGATTTCATGGCAACCTCTCTTGCCAACTCCCTGCATCATGCTCACACGTGTCAACCACATGTTGGTTGACATGTTCCAAATATCAAGACAATCATATTTATCAATTTGAAATCAAATTTCAAACAATCATGTCATAATCCATAGTCATTAGACATAATGCTACAACTATCAAGTACATATCAATTGTCTCAATACATACATGTTAGTACAATCATCTTAAAACAAAATCATTTGAACATGTAATCATATTAAGAAATTCATAAAATATTCATACCATGTTAAATAAATCAACTATATGACAATCAACAGTCAAGCACCAAATATATGACATAAGCAACTAATACCTTATTGTATCTCAGGGGAAGTGATCTTGTCGACACCATCAATCTAGTTAGCACGATATAAATTTACAACACATCAACTCAAGCACTTATAAGATCATGATATCCATAATAATATCTAACTAACATGTTCACTTCATAAACTCATACACATATGCAACCCCAATCTAGATTAGTATGACACCATTTCACAAATATGTCGATTCATATTTGAATATCACAACCATAACCATCTGCATAGGTCAAACCAAGTTAACACAATACATATAACATCAGGATCTTCAAGGCAATGAACATAACCATCGCACATATGACCAATCCAAATTATAACATCAATATCTCAATGAAATGACCCTAATCATCAAGTTAATGGCATATAACAACAATAAGTTATATATCATACTCATCAACAACATAAAACTGAATCATCAATCTAACTGTCATATAACAATCAACAAGTTAACCTATAACATACTCATCAACAACATATAGCATAATCATCGGGTTATCTAATATAAAACAACAATAGAAATGCATACAACTACAGGTTACTATCATTCTTGACTATCATACACGTGCATATAACTACACTAATCAACCAACATCTATCATGAATGTACCCATAACATCAAAAGACATGTACACAAACCTAATGTATATAAACCTAATGCATATAAAAATCCTTAACTTACATCCATGTATGCTGAACATACAATACATGTATGACGATTTGGTCTTACCCCAAAGTCCAATGTTGCAACCTCATTATGATGATATGCATCTCCTGCTCTATCTCATCCAACACATTAGCATCATAACAACCAATAGCATTATGGTGACCTAAATTGCATACAATGACTTCACAAGGCATATTTTACCTACTATACATGCATAATCATAACCAAGACCATAACTTCATAACAATAACCATTACTCCATTGTACGCATTGCCACATTCAACCAACAGTATGCATAAGAAATGCCAAATCAACTACACCTACGCATAAACGCGTGTAGTCAAACATAAGTGATCAATTCTTGTAATCAACCTACAAGACTAATACATGTAATCAAAATATTCAAAATGTAACCTACAATACAAGGATGTAAGTAGGTATCATGAAATCAACATGTAAGTGACATATAATTCATATACAATCATTCACATGTTCCAAAAATCAAGACATCACACCTATTAATTTGAAATCAGCATTCACCAATACTAACAACCTGTAAGCATACCCCCTTACTATCCATGGTTCACACTAAGGTAGAAGAAGGAAGCTACTATAATGGTCTGATCTCCAATGTCCAATTATGGAAATGGGATCTCTGAATCTCTATTAAATTTAACCATACTTGAAAAGAAATTGATTTTTATTTCTCATACATTTGTATGATACTAAGTAAAAAATATTGCACTTATTCCACTTTAACATCATAATTAAAAACATGCCACTTTTCCATTTCCTTACATGCAACTTTTCAAATTCCTTGCATGCAACCTTTCAAATTCCCTACATGCAACTCTTCAAATTATTTGCATGCAAATAGGCATAGATCAGCTACATCCATATTATCATACTATAATACTATCCCGTCCAAGAAAAAATAACATTTTCTTCAAACAATTACCATACTTTTACATTTTCCACAAACAACTACTAGACTATTACATTTGCAGGTGAGCATTTATTCAAACACTTTACATGCAAACTAATATAAAAAATTATTTTCAAACATGTAAGAATATATCAACTACAGAAATACTATAACACATCAATGCTATCCCCAACCACAAACAACATACTCATTGGGGCATTTTATCAAATAGTTTGTATGCAATTAATCATTGAACCATTTAAGCATTTCATCAAACACTTTGCATGCAAACTAATATAGCGAATGATTCAATGCATATGTCATAAATTGTAGTAGTACAAGTTATGGAAACTGAACCATATGATCAGTGGTATTTTATCTCACTACGGTTCAAGTTTCAATTTCTGAGATTTCATAGATGAAAATTTATAACAAAAATACCAACACAATCATATTTGGTGCACAATTCTAGGAGTATCCAGAAAGCTTGATTTACACTGGTCATAACTCCTAAAATATAGCGAATAAATGTATCAAATTTTAATCACAATATAAGTGGGATTTCTTCTCATTGTGGAAAAAATTTCAGCTCCTGAGAGTGCCCAAAATAAAAGTTACAACAAAAATGTCATCATGACCTGTTTGAGACCTGATTTTAGGAGCATTAAGAAGGCTCGACTCCGTCTACTCATATCTCCTAAACTATTGCGACCCTATATCTGAAATTTCTACCACATAATCATTGGTATTTTTGCTCAATGTGGACGATTTTTCAGCTTTTGAAAGCCTATAGAAGAAACGCTATTGCAGAAATTCCAATGTGACATGTTTAAAGGTGCATTCAGGAAGGTCATATTCCTTAGATCATAATTCCTAAAGTATTGTGAACCAATATCTAAAATTTTACCACATTATCAGTGGGATTTACCTTCAGCATGGACAAATTTTCGACTTCTAATATTCCGTAGAAGAAAATTTATAACAGATATGACAGAAAGGTCTAAAATTTAACCTTTTTTCTTCATTTTACCTATGATAGAGCCCATCCAATCCAAGTGTTTGAACCATGGCTCTGATACCACTCTGTAACAACCTTCGCGATAAATGTGCATATAAAAAAACATAATAGGAACAGAAATACAATAAACATATTAGCCATCAAAATCCATATTTACATTAGTACATTTGCACATGAAAATCAAGGGAATGATTTTTTTCATTAATAAATGCAATGAACCAACCGGAGATGGGACTACCACGTTCCACCCAACCATAGATTGGCTGAGCCAAGTCTCTCTTCAGCCAATCACCCCCGTGCCATATTCCAAGCATGAATGTGGGATCTCATAGAACACATCAATCAAAACTCATCCAGGGCTTCCAGAGGCCACCCACCTCAACCCATCAAACAGTGATTCCACCTCACGGTCGGACATCACCAAAAACCATCATCAGATTGGTCTCCATCCAAGCCTTCCAGGGCTTCTAGAGCGTTTGTCCAACCAAGGCTTCCAGAACTAGTAACTCAACCCACAGCTTATACAGGGCTTCCAGAGTGTTTGTCCAACCAAGGCTTCCAGGACTAGTAACTCAACCCACCAAGGGATTCCAGAGCGTTTTTCCAACCAGGGCTTCCAGGACTAGTAACTCAACCCAAGCTATTATAGGGCTTCCAGGACTAGTAACTCAACCAAAGCTATGGAAAAATGAGAACCAACCAAAACAAAGAAATGAAAGTAAACCCACAATCACCATGGCTATCCAGGAAATGGCAAGGCTAGGCAATCCACTGTCAATCCTAGCCATCCTCCATGCCAATGATAGATCATAACCAAGAAACCACATGCATGTGCCATGCATGCCAAAACTAGTGAAGAAATCATACATGAAACTCGGTACCTGCAAGCAAATATGATGTAGTTGTTGATGTCAATGCCTTCTTGTGCTTTCATGTTCTTCCTTTGCCTTCTTACTCCATGAATCCAAGTATGCAACGCCCTCCAAGAGTGTTCCAAGAAAACTCTAAGTCTCCAAGAGTATGAGAGAGAGAGAGAGAATAATGAGAGAGCTCCAAAGCTAAACTGACCAAGTCTTCACACTGAAAGGAAGAATCTTGCCAACTGATCCTCAGAAGCCTTTTTATTAATGAGGCATCTATTTTCTTCATTTTCCATTATTTTCCATTATTTTCCATTATTTTCCTTCAATTTCCTTCTCACATGCAACCTGTGACCTTTTACTTCCTTTTTCTCCTAATTTCCATTATTTTCCTCCTCACATGCAACATGTAACCTTTCACCTTCATTTTCTCTTAATTTCCATTATTTTCATAAATAAATGTGCCAAAATGCCTTTTTGCCTCTTTAATGCCTTAGTCATTGCCTTTGCCAATTCCCTTAGCCATAAACAACCAATGAACACCCCCTAGGATGTCTTGCCCAACAGTCAGCTTGGAATACGTTTCCCATCATCCGCAGTATTTATATATTTTTACAGGGAATTTTTCATGAGGGCTGTTACAAATGCCCATGCAACCTTCATGAGACTGATGGATGACATCTTTCATCCCTTCACCAATGCATTCATGGTGGTGTATCTAGATGGCTTCTTGATCTTCAGCCAGAGTTGGGAAGAACACCTCCACCATATTCTGCAGGTCCTTCAAACCCTACGACAACATAAGCTATGTGCTAACTTGGAGAAATGCACATTTGGCCTGACCCAGGTTCAATATCTGGGGTACATCATTGATGAGGAGGGTGTACATGTGGACCCATCCAAGATACAAGCCATTCAAGATTGGCTAGCCCCAACCACTTTAATATAGCTCCGCAGAATTTTGGGTCTTGCCAATTTCTACTGCAGGTTGGTGTTGGGGTTCTCTCATATCGCTTGGCTCTTAAGTCAAGTAACTAAGGGCGGAGTGAAAGCAAAGTTCTTTTGGTCGAAAACCCAGCAGCAAGCATTCTGAGAGTTGAATAATCACCTCTGTTTTGCACTAGTGCTTACATTTCCAGACCTGCAACAACCATTTGAGATTGAGGCAGATGCCTTTGACTATGCTATTGGGGTAGTTCTTACTCAACCACAGTGAGACACTTTCAGACATGGTCTGAAAGTACCCCACTTACGACAAAGAAATGTATTCCATTGTGCAGGCCTATCATCAATGGAAGCATTAAATTCTGGGAAGGAAATGATCATCCACATAGACCATCGGTCTCTACAGTTCATACACACACAAGGGAAGTTGCAGAATGATTGCCATAAAAAATGGTCCACCTATCTGCAACAGTTCCATTTGAACATTAAGTGTAAGAAGGCAACACCAAAAATGTCATTGATTGCCTCAGTAGACCACCAATCATGGCATTGATTGTTTGGTCAATTTAGTGTCCTAAATTTCTCTACATAAATTATCAATCCACGTATCGTAAACTGATGAAGTGTAGTGCATTGTTTGTGCTAGATAACCCTTCTTACTTTGTTGTTTTTTTGTTTTATGTTGTTTTGGGGGTTTTTGGTCTTTTAATTCCTAATGATTTACACTGTTTTTATCAAAAACTTAAATCTAACTTTCGTAAAGACTGCTCAAAATCTAAAAATGAAAACAAAGCTTAAGAAAGAAATGAAAACAGAGCTAAGAAAGACTTGGAAGCAAAGCTTAAAAATGAAAACAAAGTTTCTATTCCTGTTTTACCATTATTTCCAAATCATGAATTAAAACTGAAAATGAAATTTGCAACTGATGTCTAACTAATTATAGAAATAAAACTAAATGAAATACTTAGTTACTCTACCTCTCAATTTTGGTAAAAAGTTTCCTTGGGATGACATTTGAGGAATTCTGTACTTCATTAATCTAAGAGAAAACAAATACAGAGATGCAACAAAGACTCATTGCATAAATGAAATGTTCAACCACTTAGTTTAGGATGAATTATCAACTTGAAGGGTTTTTCATAAACATTCATTAACACCATGAGTCAGTAAACTAAAAATAAAATGGTAAAGATAGTAAATGGCACTTATCAGTCTAATTGAGAATTTAAAGACTAGTAAAACAATGAATGAAGTAAACTAGATTACATTACTGAGTTTCATCTTCTAACTATTGATAAAAACTAAAAAGAGATCAAGAAAATGGAAGCTACTCTAAATTATGAACACTATTAATAAGAAAATGATGAAAATTGCATTATAAACATTGTTAGTAAGAAAATGATTATAAACACTGTGAAAGAAAATGATGAATTTACAGTTAACAAGAAGAAGAAAAATAAAATGAAATGAAACCTTCTTCAGTGCAAGGGCCCTCTGCAATTGAGTAGGCTACGCTTGCTCAATCAACTCCAAGAAAACTCCTTCAGATTTTCATAAAACATGTGGTCTTCATATTAAAAACAGGGACACAAAATGCCTAGAAATTACAGAGTCTAGAACTTCGATTTCACAATAAAACTATCACTATTACCACTAACTTCTTCGGTCCTTTACACAGGTATTTATAAGAAAAACCATACAACTGTTTGTGGAGAAAAACATGCTACAACCAAACACATAGAAGACAGATATGCGAAATTTCTTCCTCGGCTGCTGGAGACATAAATCCAAGACATGGTGGCTGTTGGATTCAGTTGTACAGGTGGTTGTTGGAGTCCGTAGGTACAGGTAGTTGTTCCAGATAACGCTTCCCATCATTGTGAAACATGTTAATTAACCACAAAACAGAGTCCTGTTACCTTCAGTCTCTACGTTTGACTTATCCATTGACCGTCGTCTTATGCCATCTTCTTGGTTGACCTAGGCTAAGTGAATAGGACAGGGTCCATGTAATGATGATTTCCAAGCTACCAATGTAGCTAGTTTCTCCTTATGAACCTGGAACCTGTTAAAGCATGAAGGTAGTTGTGGAACAACCGATTAGCTATAGAATAGGCTGCGTTCCGTAGCTAATTACAAAAATTTAATCAAACAACAAAACATAAAAGAATAACATGTAAATCGCTAAATGTCCTCCTTAAGATAGTATATACCAATCATTGGTGATGAGAATGCATCTTTCTCATGGAAAAACAAAGAAAAGGAATGAGAAGAGTTGCTAGGGAAAGAGTAATTTTGAGGCTCAACATACCCCCACTGCAAAATCATTGCATGTCCCCATGCAATTTTGCCAAAACTGTGAACTCTTTTTTTCTATTGCATCTGCTCAAATACCTCTGCCAATACATCTAACTTTCTTCTCTTGCTCTTCTTTGAAGTGACAACCATCCTTGGTTTCTTCATGAGAAGTCTGTATTTAAGGTTGATCACTATCTTGTTCAAGTTTCTATTCTTCCTCTTTAACTTCCTATTTTTCTTGTACCATAGGCCTAGGTGCAGTATGGTATTGTCATGAATGGATTTATCCAATTTTCTTTGTTCCTTTAGGGCTTCATTTTCTTTCTTAATATGCCTGTTCAATATCTCCAACTCATAGATTTCTTGTTTGAGTGAGTCAGTCAGAGGTTCTTGTGGATTGACAGGTTGTTCTGGATTGGCTGAGGAACCTGGATCCCTTGAGGCATTTTTCTTTTCTAGTGATTCTATGTAATCATAAATTTTTTGTTGTATTGGATCTATGCCTGGGGATCCTCTACTGGGGTTGCCTTCAAAATACTGTCTAGGAGAGTTTTGAGGACTGTATGTAAATGGAATATTTTCAAGAGATGATACTGGGGTTTCTCCTTCCAGATTGATGAACTCTGTTTCCTTTGATGATACCTTCTTTACCATTCCTCTAAGCCTAGAGCTTCTTCTAAGGGGTTTTATGTTCTCCTCCTTTGCACCCTTTTTCTCTTTTCCTATCTTTTCCTTTCCCTTGATTTGTCTCTTAATCTCTGTTAATTTTTCAGAGATTGGTTGTTCATCATCTGGTTATAATGGAGATTCAGGTGTGTTCTCAATAATTCCACCAGATTGTTGTTTTATCTTCTTCCTCTGCTTGATTTGCTTTCTGATCTCTGTTAATTTTTCAGAGATTGGTTCTTCTTCATCATTTTTTCTGTACTAGAGGCTCAGGGTTGCTTTGAATGGTGAGATTAGTCTTCTTTCTCCTACTCTTTCTGACACTATCTTTTTCAGGAGATTCTGGTGTCTCTTGGAAATGGTTTCTTATCAAAAAGTTTTCCCAGGTGTCCCCTATTTTCTTTAGATGATATTCAACCAGGATTTTGACCAATCCGTGGTGGTACATGGTTGTTTCCAGAGATTCTATTTTCTTCTGTACATTTGAAGCCATTCTCCTTAGACTGTTTAGAAGGAAGAAAGGGAGGTTGATGTTTCCATTGTCTAGAAAGTTCATCAATAAACGTATATGATAAACATACATACATCTGAATCTTCCCTCATAGGTAATAAATTTTTGTAATATCAAAAGCATGCTTCTCCATTTATTTTTGAGTGTTGAAATAGGGTTCCTTTCCTAAACACAGTGACATCCATACCTGGGTTCCTGAGGAATACCTTCCATGATTCACTGTGAAATTCTTTGTTTTTGAACCACCTCTCACCAAGTCTTGGCAGTTCTGTAGCCTCTGCTATGTAAGATTCTGTTATTGCAAACTTGATGTCCCTAATCTCCACTTTTGTACCATCAAACGATCTAGCGAAAGATTTCGTTATCTCCTTGTGATATCCATCAAAATTTTCAATGAACTTGAGCCATCCAGTCTTTTGCAACATATCCTTGAGTTGGGGGTACCCTTCCATAAATTTTTCCCCTACGAGCTCTACCTTGACAATGAGTGCCATGGTCTCTATTTCGTAGAATTTACTAACCTCAAAATTACTCTCACTGTCTATAAAACGAGTGCTATTTAGGAAATGGAATGACTGTGTGTATGGAAATGGAATGATTGTGTATATGAAATGGAATGACTGTGTATATGAAATGGCTGCGTGAATATGAGAGAAAAACTTAAGAGTTGGCATGTAATAAATAGATAGTAAGGGTTTAGAGAGTCGTAGATAGGTAGGTCACATCATTATCTTGACCGTTAACAAGTGTAGTTGTGGAGGACCGTTTGAGTACAGGTTATGGAGTTTGAAGCAGAGATTTGTTATGAAAGAATCATTGAGACTGTTTGTCTTTAAAGATGGAAGATATGGCGGAGACATCATTGCGGTCAAATCAAATGATGGTTGATTAAGGAGACATGTGATTATACATACTATACAAACTTATGTTTTCAAAAAGAAATTTTGAAATAAAATTTTTGCATTTACCTTTTGAACCTTTACTTTTCTCTTGTTAATTTTTTTGTTTTTTTTGTTTTTTGATGTTGATCCGCAGGTACCTTGAGCATGATTGGTCTTCAAAAATTGATTTTTCTTCAATTCCCTGCATACATGATTTTATTATGAACTGTACACTTGTGCTTGAACTGATAAACAAATTGTAGCTGCAGAATCAGATTAGCTGCAAAACAGAATCAATTGCAGAACAAAATCAATTACAGAAAGTGAAATATGGCTTATGGATCATGAATGAAATGGAAATGGCTATGTAAGTTAAATGAAATGAGATGTAAGACAAGATGATAAATGAAATGGAGATGGAATGAATACTGAAAAAGGAAAAATTAATTGATGAAATATGATAATGGGATGAAGTGAAATTGTAAAAATAAAACACAGTGAGGTGAGTTGAGATGATGAATTTTGCAGAATCTAAACTACATAGTGGCTGTGGATTTTTGTCACTACTTATTACAGAAAGACAATGGAAGATAGGGTGTTAGAAACCTCTGATTTTCACCTTGTATTTTCTATATAAGTATGCCAATCAATGATTGGTTTTCAACCTTATACAATATCTATATATATATATATATATATATATATATATATGAAAAATAAAGACTAAGTTGGTGGACAAGAAGGATTCTTCTTCACTAACTTCATTTCAGAATTGTCTTGGAAAATCTTGATGAACTCCTCTTTTGAAATTGGTTTCTAATATATCTTTAATCTATGACCATTCACAAGAAGAGAAGTTTTACTTTCATCTATTGTTCTGATCCCCACTGCTCCATTACTAAAGACTTTTTCAATTTCAAATGGCCCAAGCCAATGAGTTTGAACCTTCCCTTGAAAATCTTTAAACTTTGAATCAAATAACAACGCCCAATCTCACACTTGAAACCTCTTGTCTTTGATATATTTGTCATGCCATTTAGCCCTCTGCTGTTGGACTATACCAATCCTTTGAACTGCCTCTTGCCTGATTTCATCAAGTTCATTTAATTGCTCCAGCCTATGCTTTTTGTGCCTCTGATAAATCTAGTCCCAATTGGACTGCCATCTTGAAAGTTCTGATTTGGAACTCTATAGTGAACAAGACTTGTTTCCCATAAACAAGTTCATAGGGTGTATGTCCTGTTGTGTTCCTCTATGTAGTCCTATAGGCCCATAAGGCTTTAGGAAGCCTTTCTTCCCAATCTCTTCTATGTCGATGCATAGTCTTGGTGAGGATTCCTTCAATCACTTTATTTGTAGATTCAACTTGACCATTTGCTTGTGGATGATAGGGAGTAGATTTCCTATGTTTGATCTTGTATTCTTCCACAAGCCCTCCTACCGTGTTAGATGTGAATTGAGATCCCTGATCTGTCATAATTTCTCTTGGAACACCAAAACGAGTGAAGATGTCCTAAAAAAGAACTACAGATTTTTCATTAGCAAAAGGTAATGCTTTGGCTTCTACCCATTTAGTGACATAATCAGTGCATACCAATATATACTTTTTCTGCTTAAATGGAGGATTAATTGGTCTAATAAAATATAAGGCCCACTTTTCAAAAGGTTCGATGAGTACCTGAATTTGTAATGGAATTTCATTTGAGGGAGTAGGTTTCCCTACCCTTGGCAGCTGTCACATCTCCTGACATATTCATTAGCATCTTTGAAGATGGATGACCAATAATTTCCTAAAGAAAGGATTTTATAGGCTATCCTCTTGTCAGCAAAGTGTCCACCACACTGCTCATCATGACATGCCTTAAGAATCTCGAGCATTTCATCTTCCCTGACACACCTCCCGATCATAAGATCTGGCCTTGTTTTATACAATTCGCTAGTGATCCATGAGTATCTTTCACTTTCCTGAATAATTTTTCTTTTCTCTCTAGGAAACAAATGTGAAGGTAACTTGCCTGTGACCAAGTAGTTAGCAACATCTGCAAACCAAGGAGTTTGAGTAGTTACTACAAAAAGATATTCATCAGGAAACTTATCTTCAACCAGAGAATCTTCTTTGTTATTCTGAATCCTGGACAAGAAATTAACAATTGTGTTTTGTTTTCCAAGTCTATCTAGCATAGTAATGTGTAATTCTTGCAAAAGTAAAAGTCATCTTGTAACTTTGCCATTATTAATAGGTTTATTCATCAAATATCTAATTGCAGAGTGATCTGTATGAACAAAGGTTTCATAGCCTGTTATATAGTGTCTGAACTTGTTAATTGCATGAACAACAGCTAAAAATTCCTTTTCAGTCACAGTATAATTCAACTCAATGGGAGTCAAATTCTTACTTATATAGTAAATGGCATAAGGATTCAAATCTTTTTGTCCCAATACAGCTCCCAGAGCTGTATCTAAAGCATCTGTGGAAATATGGAAACCGAGTTTCCAATTTGGACCTCTTAAAATGGGTGCTTCAGAAATTTTTTCTTTCAAGGTTTCAAATGCCAACTAGCAATCAGAATTCCAATTGAATTCACAATCTTTGGTAAGCAATTTGAAGAGTGGAGATGCTATTTTAGTGAAGTTTTCTTTAAATCTTCTATAGTACACTGTAAATCCCAGAAAACTTCTAAAATCCTTTTGGCAATTTGGAATTGATA
Source organism: Pinus tabuliformis (assembly GCA_031772625.1). Taxonomy (NCBI): domain Eukaryota; kingdom Viridiplantae; phylum Streptophyta; class Pinopsida; order Pinales; family Pinaceae; genus Pinus; species Pinus tabuliformis. The sequence goes on along the minus strand of CM062818.1, from coordinate 1,646,900,224 downwards.
ATTTAGAGATGATTTCAACTTTAGATTTGTCAACTTTAATCCCATCTCCTGAAATGTGATGTCCTAAAACAATACCTTCTGTAAACATCATAAAACATTTTTAATGGCTCAGTGAAAGGTTTGTTTCCTAACATCTTTTAAGAATTTTTTCCAAATTTTCCAAAGCTGCAAATGCATTTCCATAGACTGTAAAATCATCCATATATACCTCTACACAATCATGTATTAGATCAGAAAAAATTCCTAGTACTACTCTTTGGAATGTTGCAGGTGCATTACATAACCCAAAAGGAAGTACTCGGTAGGCATAAGTTCCCCATGGACAAGTAAATGTGGTCTTATCCTGATCTTCAGGTGATACCCGAATTTGATTATAGCCACTAAAACCATCCAAGAATGAGAAATACTTCTTACCTGCTAATGTATCTAACACTTGATCTATAAAGGAAAAGGAAAATGATCTTTAAGGGTTGCTTTATTCAATTCTCCGTAATCAATGCACACCCTCCACTTACCATTATTTTTAGGCACAATTACCATAGGAGAAACCCATTAGCTATCTAAAATTGGGTAAATGAAGTTTACATTCAGTAATTTTTGGAGCTCTTCTTTCACAATCTATCTAAGATTTGGATTCATCCTTCTCTGAGGTTGTCTGATAGGTTTACAATTCCTCAATATAGATGTGATGGATACAAGTCTTATGATCAATGCATTTCATGTCGATGTATTCCCATGCAAATACAACAGAATGTTTTTGTAATGTTTTGATTAGCTCTTCTTGTTGTAGTTTCTCCAAGTTTTTGTTTATGTTCAATGTCCTACCTAGAAAAATTTCAATTGTAGAACTACCAAACTCTTCCATAGAATAGAGAGAAATCTGCCTAGATGAAAAATATTCAACATTAGATTTTTCTTGAAATTTCTCATGGTCATATTCTGAAGATGATTCAAAATTTTCCAATGTATTTAAAATTTGACTATGTTCACTAATTTATGAAATAGTAAAGAGAGGTTGAATATCATCTTCATCATCAATCCATTCTTTGTCATCTATTTCTGTGATTGCTTTTGCTGGAGGATATAGAGTAAATTTCTTTGTTGAATTACCATCATAAATATACATGTCACCAAATCTACAACTAATAAAATCATCATCTGTGGCCAGCCAAGGTCTTCCTAATATGAGTGGACGTCCTCCTAGATTGTTCTTGGGAGTTAAGATCATGAAATCAATAGGATATTCCTAAGAATCTAAGGATACTGAAATATCTTCTAGCACACCATCTGGTTTGATTACTGATCTATCTGCTAGTTGCAGTAAGGTAGGTGTGTAAAGAAGATTAGGAAGTTTAAGCTGCTCCATAGTTTGTTTACTCATGATGTTTATTGCTGCCCCTAAGTCAATCAATGTATTTGGAATTTCAACTCCATTGATATGTGTTTTCACAGTTGGACTTCCTAGATCCACATATTTTTATATGGCAATTTTCCCCATCATTATGTCTGCTATTTTTTCTACCAGGTGAATTCTTTTTGTTTCTTTTTCTTTTCTTCCTGTTTTTTTTTATGCTCAACTCCTTTATTGTTTTGGCTAGAATTGAAATTTCTCTAATGGCTTGTAGTAAAGGAATTTTGATACAGACATTCTTCAATTCATCTAGAAAATCATAGTTGGGTAACAAGATCTGTTTTTCTACCCCTCTACCAATTTGTAGTCTTTTAGGAAAAGGAGGTGTAGAAGTAGATGATGGTTGCTCAATGATAGGAGTTGTGTTCACTGATTCTTTTTGTTTTTCTTTTTCAATGTTTTGGTTTTGGAGAGATGTTCCCTCAAAACTTTTATTGACCTTTAGAGAATCTTCCTCAGAACTGTCCTATTCCTGAATAACTATAGAAGGTCTTTCCTTTTCTAATATCCTTCCAGATCTTAGTTGAACATCATTAATATCTAGAGGAGTAATCATGTCAGTTGGAAATTGTTGTCCTTCTACCATGTAAGAATTCTGAGGGTTTTTATTGTTGGAGTTTGGTAATGGTTGGGCAGGTCGCTGATTTGGTTTCTACTGAAATGGCAGTAAGAGTTGAGGATTTTGGTTTTGTTGTGGAGGTTGTTGTGGAAATGGAAATGAAAGTTGAGGATTCTGATTTTGAAGTTGTGGCTACTGATTTTGTTGTTGAATGTGTGAGGGAGGATAATTCTAATATGATGGAGAATATTGCTAATATTGAGAAAATCTCCCATTAGGATTTTGTACTCCTTGTGCCCACGGTTGAGATTGAGATTGAGGTTGAGGCCAAGGTTGCTGCTAAGTATTCCAATTTAGTGGGGGATGAAAATACATTTGATTGTTAAATCCCTGATTTTTTGGCCCCTACCAAGGTCTTCTAGCAACAAAACGAAGAGATTTTGCAGAATTTGGGACTGTTTCCTCTTGAAAGACAACCTTAAGACCTGGGATTGAAGGACAACCCTTGGTCTCATGACTTTCTGAGAAAATCATACAAGTTTCTACAATTTTTGCATCTAAAGGGCATTCCCTTAGAGCATGTTTTTTTCTGCATTTTGGACAAAAAATGGCTAAAGCATCAGCCTCGGTTTTCTACTTGTTTTGTATTTTAAGGGTGTCTAATTGCTCACTAAGGCTCCCTAGAATGTCAATTTTAAATTCATCAAGCATATTACCAATTTCTGCCCTACTTACAGATCTCATTGCAGATTTGTTTACTTTAACAAGAGAAGGATCTTTTGGCCCTTTCCCTATTTTAAATTTCCCTCTTGAGAGATGAACATGCAATTCTCTTATATCATTTAATGGAAGTTGAGAGATATCTCCCTTCCCCATCATGTTAAGGATATCTATCCACTCATCTCTGATGGCCTTTAATAAAAGAGATTTCAAGGTTTCTTCATCTAAATTGTTCATCTTTGCTCTTTTCAAATTATAGTTGAATCTTTCAATCAAATATTTTAAGTTTTCATCATCTCTTTGCATCATTTTGAACACTTCATCTTTGTGATTGGTAGGCATGCATTAATCCAAGTACCTATCCAAAAACTTTTTTTTCATGTCATTCCATGTTCTAATGGACTGAGTGACTAACCCCATGAACCATTTCAAAGCAGCTCCTTTCAGTGTTGAAGGAAACAATTTAAGTTTTTGAGAGTCTTCTAGATAATCATAAGTTCTGCACAAGACTTCAAACTCAAACAAAAATGTTTCAGGATCCTCACTTTTCAACCCATAGAAGTTTGTGAGGACAGAAGGTGAGATATTTTTCATTGTGGCATTTGTTTCCTCATCCATTATAGGGAATCCAAAAGAATTATCTATTTCCCTATTTCCTCTACCTCCTCCATTATTTCCTCTACCTCTCCCTCTATCCCCTCCTCCAAACAGTGAGAATTCTCCATCTTGCTCTTCTTCTGCCATTATAGTTTCTTCAAAGTCAGTATAGGGTTCAACCTGCAAGGTTAATTCCTCCTCCTTTGGGTCTTCTATTAACGAAATATGGGAGAGAGGTTCTACTTCTTCTTCCTCACCAGGTATTCCTAATTCTTCAACTACAATGTGCTCTCTTGTGGAGGTAAAAAAAACTATTCCTGCTATTGGAGATTCAAAATTTTTCTCCCTAGGACTGACTTGGTAGATGAAGTAGGAGATTCTTTTGATTGGATTTCTGCCCCTGGAATTCCAGGAGTCCTATGGCTGGCAGTATGAGGTTGGGATGGAAGTGTGTCTTTTCCTGTTCTTGGTGGAGTAGGTGGTGTTGTAGGAATTGAACTTCTGCCCCTAGCTATAAATCTACCCCTAGAGTCTCTTTCTCTATGCATGTCATTTTTTTTAATGTAAGAGATAAGGCTACCTAGTTACACTTCCCCAGAAACGATGCCAAAATGTTTGGTCAATTTAGTGTCCTAAATTGATTTACATAAATTATCAATCCGAGTATCGTAAATTGATGAAGTGTAGTGCATTGTTTGTGCTAGATAACCCTACTTACTTCGTTGTTTTTGTGTTTTATGTTGTTTTGGGGATTTTTGGTGTTTTAATTCCTAATGATTTACAATGTATTTATCAAAAACTTAAATCTAAATTTCGTAAAGACTGCTCAAAATCTAAAAATGAAAACAAAGCTTAAGAAAGAAATGAAAACAGAGCTAAGAAAGACTTGGAAGCAAAGCTTAAGCAAGAAATGAAAACAAATTTTCTATTCTTGTTTTACCATTATTTCCAAATCATGAATTAAAACTAAAAGTGAAATTTGCAAATGATGTCTAACTAATTACAGAAATAAAACTAAATGAAATACTTAGTTACTCTGCCTCTCCATTTTGGGAGAAAGTCTCCTTGGGATGACATTTGAGGAATTTTGTACTTCATTAATCTACGAGAAAACATATAAAGAGATGTAGCAAAGACTCATTGCATAAATTAAATGTTCAACCACTTAGTTTAGGATGAATTATCAACTTGAAGGGTTTTTCATAAACATTCATTAACACCATGAGTCAGTAAACTAAAAATAAAATGGCAAAGTCAGTAAATGGCATTGATCAGTCTAATTGATAATTTAAAGACTTGTAAAATAGTGACTGAAGTAAACTAGATTACATTACTGAGTTTCATCTTCTAACTACTGATAAAAACTAAAAAGAGATCAAGCAAATGGAAGCTACTCTAAATTATGAACACTATTAATAAGAAAATGATGAAAATTGCATTATAAACATTGTTAGTAAGAAAATGATTATAAACACTGTGAAAGAAAATGATGAATTTACAGTTAGCAAGAAGAAGAAAAATAAAATGAAATGAAACCTTCTTCAGTGCAGGGGCCCTCTGCAACTGAGTAGGCTACAATTGGTCAATCAACTCCAAGAAAACTCCTTTAGATTTTCATAAAACATGTGGTCTTCATATTAAAAATAGGGACACAAAATGCCCAGAAATTACAGAGTCTAGAACTTCGATTGCACAATAAAACTATCACTATTACCACTAAATTATTTGGTCCTTTACAGAGGTATTTATAAGAAAAACCATACAAATGTTTGTGCAGAAAAACATGCTACAACCAAACACATAGAAGACAGATATGCGGAATTTCTTCCTCGGCTACTGGAGACATAAATCCAAGACATGGCGACTGTTGGATTTGGTTGTATAGGTGGCTGTTGGAGTCCGTAGGTACATGTAGTTGTTCCGGATAACGCTTCCCATCACTGTGAAACGTGTTAATTAACCACAAAACAGAGTCCTGTTACCTTCGATCTCTGTGTTTGACTTATCCATTGACCGTAGTCTTATGCCATCTTCTTTGTCGACCTGGGCTAAGTGAATAGGACAGGGTCCATGTCACGATGATTTCCAAGCTGCCCATGTAGCTAGTTTCTCCTTCTGACACCTAGAACCTGTTAAAGCATGAAGGTAGCTGTGGAACAACCGATTAGCTGCAGAATAGGCTGTGTTCTGTAGCTAATATACAGAAATTTAATCAAACAACGAAACATAAAAGCATAACATGTAAATCACTAAATGTCCTCCTTAAGACAGTATATACCAGTCATTGGTGATGAGAATGCATCTTTCTCATGGAAAAACAAAGAAAAAGAATGGGAAGAGTTGTTAGGGAAAGAGTAATTTTGAGGCTCAACAATGATCACTGTGCTCGACTCCTGTGGGCACGAGACATCGGGGTGTCTGCATGTTTACAAGAGCGATTCAGAATTTTGCAGCATATACCAGACACTCTTGGAAGGGAAGAAAGTTCCAAATTTTCACCTTCAGGATGCATTGTTATGCCACTTGGGACACATATGTGTTCCTTCGAGTGAGTGTGTCAAGATGATTTGGGAGGCACACTACAGTTGGGTCACTGGACATTTTGAAGTAGAGAAAATAGTGGCGGTATTGCAGAAGTATTTTTATTGGCTGAAACTTCATCACGATGTTGGGAAGTACATTAGATCCTGCACCGCCTGCGCCATTTCCAAACCAACCATTAAGAAGCAAGGCATGTATACTCCTCTACCTACTCCTAGCCGGCCTTGGGAATCTGTCTTAATGGATTATATGTCGGGCCTTCATTCTACTAAGCACGACAACAATTGTGTTTTCATGGTCATCAATAGATTCTCTAAGATGTCCATCATGGTGGCCTGCAAGAAGAGTATCTCAGTAGAGGCCATTGCTAAGCTCTTCTTTGAGCGAGTGTGGGTACACTTTGGGATCCCACAGTCTATTATCTTAGATTGGGACAACAGTCTCCTAAGTGCATTTTGGTCAAGTCTCTGGACGATGCTGGATACAAAACTCACTAAGTCCACGACTTTCCATCCCCAAATTGATGGCCAAACAGAGGTTGTCAACTAGATGATCGTACATGTTATGCGCATTTACAACTCGAAGAATCCATGCACATGGGATGAAAGTCTCCCCTATGTCCAACACAACTACAACAGAGCTCTCCACAGCTCAATAGGCCACAACCCCTTTCAGGTAGGGCTGGGATTTCAGCCATTATGCCCCATTGATGTGGCCATACCATTTACAGCCACTCAGGTAGATTCAGTTCACGTGCAGTCTAAAGCTGAAAGGGATAAAAAATTCATTGATCGCATTCAATGCACGCACCAACAAGTCCATGATATATTGGACAGATCTAATGCTAAGTACAAGCAGCACCATGATCAACATCGAGTGCTGCACAAGTTCCAAGTGGGTGACAAAGTTTGGCTTCATTTGCAGAAAGAGCGCCTTGCTAGGCCCCACCGCAAGCTTCGCCCACTCCAATATGGGCCATACACCATCACCAAGGCCATCGATGACAATGCCTTCGAGCTCAACATCCCATCGTTCCTTGGTCTGCACCCAGTGTTCAATGTAGATCGCCTTCGGCCATACTTCCCACCATTGTTGGACACATACGACATTGCAGAACAACTCTCACCAACAAATCTAAACCTAGATTACATGGAATATTCCACCACTGATTGAATCATGGACACATAGATCAAGAGCACTCACCAGTAGAAAATCCAACTATATCGGGTTGTCAAAGCTGGCCAACTCCTTCACCAGGGCAAGTGGCTCACTAGGGACCAACTTCAGCAGAAGTTTCCCCATCTCATGGAGGCACTCAACACAATGGGGACCATTGGTTCCTAAGGGGGGAGGAGTGATCTAGGTGGATATTGGTGGACACCTGGATATTCCACTTGGACCCCCAACACTGTCTCTTTTAGTTTTTCGGTTTCCTTAACTATAGCACAGTTTACTATTTTTGGCAGTTTTTCGGGTTCTAAACTTCTGGAGCCGTTTTGAGGCCTTAAACAAAGTTTTTAGGGAAAACGGAGATATCAGCACGTCCATTTCTTTTCCACCATCTCTTTGAGATCTTCAAAATGAGGTATTATGATAGCCAAACAGAGATTGTATGCCAAATTTACGACCCCTGGAATTTGATGTACCAATTTATCCAAATGGGGCCCACAATTTTGGCGCTTCATCTCTTAGGGTTATGTTTTTGGATGTTTAGGGTTTTCCATTGTTTCTCAATAATTAATAGGCCTTTGAGCCTCATTGTAACACAGTTCAGAGGCATGTAGACACCACATCTCTCCTCAGAGATAAGCTACCATTGCCTGAGCTATCTTATTTCCATTCTGTTTGTAATCATAGTTTAGTATTTTTTTCCATTAATGAAATGAAGTGTTTTTCTACCGCATCTATGTGTTTATGATTATATATGTAAGTTGTTGCATTCCTGTTTAAGTTTGGATCAGTGGTATCAGAGAGGTATGCTCTTTCTCTGTTTTTCTTTGCATGTCCCCAACGAGGTCAAGGTATAAGGAATTAGGGCTCAATCTGGTTGAACCATTGTAGGATCAACCTTGCAAAACCTGACGACTTTCCATGGCGGAAGAAAAGAAAGATGATGAGGTAGGAGATCCTTTCAAAATGGATCTCAAAGAAGCTCTCGAGAGACAAAGGGACGCGATGATGGATAACTTTGCCCAGATCCTTCAACGGCTACCCACAGGCGATGCATCTTCATCCAGCAGCCACTTTGTAGGTGCCACTCCTTTTAAGTTACAAGTTAAATTCAATATTTCCATATTCGAAGGCCTGATAGATGAAGACGTTGTAGATAAATGGTTAAATCTATTGGAAGGATATTTTTTAGTTCATGACTTTTCCAATCAGAAAAAGATTATGTTTGCACTTCTCAAAGCTTCCCCACACATCAAGCACTGGTGGGAAACCTACTATGACCAAAAGGACGAGAGTGAACCCTCGTTTTTTTCCGCTGCACCCACTTGGAATTATTTCCGAGACGCCATCAAGGAACAATATTACCCTGTTGGGAGCTATGAAGATAAATACATAAAGTGGATCATGCTACAGCAGGGAAGGGACCAAGATGTGTCGGAGTTCACAAATACTTTCCATACCCTTCACACGAAGCTGGGTATCAAGGATACTAAGTGGCATTTGGTGCTCAAGTATTGCAGTTGTCTACACAAGTACATCCAGGACGAGATGGAGTTCCTGGACATTTCCTCGCTCGGCACGGCGTATTGGTATGCTGTAAAGATTGAGTAGAAGTTTAAACAGAAGAAGCGAGACTTTGGAGCTGCGAATCCAAAGCAAGGAAAAGGCGCCCCCAAACCATAGAAAAAGGGACTGAGCCAAGGCGGGGCTAACCAAGACAACTTGCCGAAGCCACAAGCAAAGAAAAACACCACAAAGATGAAGAAGGACACGGGAAAATGGTGTGAGTTCCAAAAGAGCTCCACTCACAGCACAAGTGAGTGTCAAGCTATCAATCACTGGTGGCTGAGCTCAAAGCTTCCGAATCAGGCACAAGTTCCGACTCTGAATCAAAACCCGATAAGGGGACTGATAAAGCGAAGCAGATCACTGATGTGGAGCCCAGTGCCACCGTGGCCACCACAAAGATCCAGAAAATTGAGCCGCGGACCTAGAGGAGGGGGAACGTCTCTTCCACTCATAGATGTGGGTGAAGGGTTCTCCACTGTAGTTCATTGTCGACAGCGGGAGCCAAAAGAACCTCATTTCAGCAGAAGTCATGAAGCTGTTGGGCCTAAATACTACAACACATCCACATTCGTACACAATTGGGTGGCTACACCAAGGACAAGATCTTCGCGTTAGCCAGCAGTGTCGCCTTCGCTATAACATCAAGCCCTTCACAGATGAGGTATTGTGTGACGTTGCTCCTCTTGAAGTTTCTGATGTATTGTTAGGACAACCATACTTGTGGAAGCGACATGTTGTACATGAGTCTAGACCTCCCTCTCTTATTATTACTTTGGCTAATAAGTTGCACAGGATACCAGAGGTAGCCCTGCCTACCGCCATCTCTTTGATCACTGCAAAGCAATGTAGTAAAATCATTTACCAAACCAGGAAATTCGTTTTCCTTATGATTCACCCCCAAGGCAAGAAGAAGGTTGTGGCCACAGTTTCCAGGCAGGGCTCCTATGCACAACAGCAATAGATGGACAAGCTCATGGAGGAGTACAAGGACATTTTTGCCTCACCCACAGGGGTACCTCTTCACTATCAGGTCAAGCACTCCATCGATCCAACCCTGGGCGCGCCGCTACCCAATGGACCGATCTATCGAAACTTTGTTCTAGAGAACGATAAGATCAAGAGGCAGATTCAGGAAATATTGCAGAAAGGGCACATCAAGCCAAGCTCGTCATTCTATGGGAGCTCAGTTGTATTGGTACAGAAGAAGGATGGGACCTAGAGACTCTGTATTGACTATCAGACGATCAACAAGATCACTGTCCGGAATAGGTACCCAATCCCGCGGATTGATGACCTTCTAGACTAGCTCAAGGGGGCCAAATATTTCAGCAATATTGACTTGAAGTAAGGTTATCACCAGGTGCCTATCGAACCTGCAAATGTGTGGAAGACTACCTTCAAATCCAAGGAGGGCCTTTTCGAATGGTTGGTCATGTCATTTGGATTGACGAACGCCCCTGCAACCTTCATGAGACTAATGGACGACATCTTGCGGCCCTTCACCAATTCATTCGTGGTGGTGTATCAAGATGACATCTTGATCTTCAGCCAGAGTTGGGAAGAACACCTCCACCATATTCGACAGGTCCTACAAAACCTTCGACAACACAAGCTTTGTGCTAACTTGGAGAAATGCACCTTTGGCCTGACCCAGGTTCAATATCTGGGGTACATCATTGATGAGAAGGGTGTACATGTAGACTCATCCAAGATAAAAGTCATTCAAGATTGGCCAACCCCAACCACTCTAACAGAGCTCCACAGCTTTTTGGCTCTTGCCAATTTCTATCGCAGGTTCGTGTTGGGGTTCTCTCATATTGCTTGGCCTTTAAGTCAAGTCACCAAGGACGAAGTGAAAGAAAAGTTCTTTTGGTCGGAAACCCAACAGTGAGCATTCTCTGATTTGAAGAATCGCCTCTATTCTGCACTAGTGCTCACATTGCCAGACGTGCAACAACCATTTGAGATTGATACACATGCCTGTGACTATGTTATTGGGGCATTTCTCACTCAACATGGGCATCCAATGTCTTACCACAATGAGACACTTTCAGACACAGTCTGAAAGTATCCCACTTACGACAAAGAAATGTATTCCATTGTGCAGGCCTGTTGTCAATGGAAGCATTACATTCTAGGGAAGGAAATGATCATCCACACAGACCACCGACCTCTACAGTTCATACAGACACAAGGGAAGTTGCAGAATGATCACCATCAGAAGTGGTCCACTTATTTGCAACAGTTCCATTTGAACATTAAGTATAAGAAGGGCAGCAACAATAGTGTCATTGATTGCCTCAGAAAACCACCAGTCATGACGTTGATCACTGTGCTCGATTGATGTGGGCACGAGACATCAAGTTGGCCGTATGTTTACAAGAGCGATCCAAAATTCGGCACCATATACCAGACACTCCTAGAAGGGAAGAAAGTTCCAAATTTTCACCTTCAGGATGCACCATTATGCCACTTGGGACACATATGTTTTCCTTCAAGTGAGCGTGCCAAGATGATTTGGGAGGCGCACTACAGTCGGGTCACTGGACATTTCGAAGTAGAGAAAACAGTGGCGATATTGCATAAGTATTTTTATTGGCTGAAACTTCGTCAGGATGTTGGGAGGTACATTAGATCCTGCACCACCTGCACCATTGGCAAAGCAACCATCAAGAAGTAAGGCTTGCATACTCATCTACCTACTCCTAGCCGGCCTTGGGAATTTGTCTCCATAGATTATATGCCGGGCCTTCCTTCTACTAAGCACAACAACGATTACGTTTCCGTGGTTGTTGACAGATTCTCTAAGATGGCCATCATGGCGGCCTGCAAGAAGAGTATCTTAGCAGAAGCCACTGCTAATCTCTTCTTTGAGTGAGTGTGGGTACACTTTGGGATCCCACAGTCCATTATCTTAGATCGGGACAACAAATTCCTGAGTGCATTTTGGTCAAGTCTCTAGTCAATGCTAGATACAAAACTCACTAAGTCCATGACTTTCCATTGCCAAACTGATGGCCAAACAGAGGTTGTCAACAAAATGATCGTACACGTTCTGCAAATTTACAACTTGAAGCATCCACACACATGGGATGAAAGTATCCCCTATGTCCAACACAACTACAACAGAGATCTCCAAAGCTCAACAGGCCACAACCCCTTTCAGGTAGGGCTCGAATTTCAACCATTATGCCCTATTGATGTGGCCATACCATTTACAGCCACTCAGGTAGATTCCGCTTACGTGTCATCCAAAGCTGAAAGGGCTAACAACTTCATTGAGTGCATTGAACAAATCTTCCAACAAGTCCATGATATATTGGACAGGTCCAATTCTAAGTACAAGCAGTGCCATGATCAACATCAGCTGTCGCACAAGTTCCAGGTGGGCGACAAAGTTTGGCTTCATCTGCAGAAAGAACGCCTTGATGGGCCCCACCGCAAACTTCACCTGCTCTGATATGGGCCATACACCATCACCAAGGTTTTCGGTGACAATTCCTTCGAGCTTAGCATCCCACCGTTCCTTGGTCTGCACCTAGTGTTGAATGTAGATCACCTTCGGCCATACTTCCCACCATTGTTGGACATATCTGACATTGCAGAATAATTCAAACCAACAGAGCTAAACCAAGACTACATGGAACGGGCCACCACTGATTAGATCATGGACACACAGATCAAGAGCACTCGTCAATTGAAGATCCAACTATATCGGGTTTTCAAAGCTAGCCAACTCCTTCACCAAGGCAAGTGGCTCACCAGGGACGAAGTTCAATAGAAGTTTCCCCATCTCATGGAGGCACTCAACGCAATGGGACCATTGCTTCCTAAGGGAGGAGGAATGATTCAGGTGGATATTGGTGGCCACCTGCCTATTCCACTTGGACCCCCAACATTGTCTCCTTCAGTTTTTTGGTTTCCTTATTTGTAGCACAATTTACTATTTTTCGCAGTTTTTCGGGCCCTGAATTTTCGGAGCCATTCTGAGGCCCTAAACGGCATTTTTATGGAAAACATAGAGATTGGAAACATCCCAAACCATCTTGGTTATTTATTTTTGGCCTTATCTTTGACTTCTTCGAAATGACATATTATGATAGCGAAACGAAGATCGTATGCCAAAGTTACGACCTCGGGAAGTTGATGTACCAATATACCCAAACGGGGCACATAGTTTTGGCGCTTCATCTCCTAGGGTTAGGTTTTTGTTTAGGGTTTTCCATTGTTTCTCAATAATAAATAGGCCTTTGAGCCTCATTGTAACACAGTTCAGAGGCATGTAGCTGCCACGTCTCTCCTCAGAGATAAGCTACCATCACCTGTGCTATCTTATTTCCATTTTGTTTGTAAGCATAGTTCAATATTTTTTTCCTTTAATGAAATGAAGTGTTTTTCCGCCGCATCTCTGTGTTTATGATTATAACTGTAAGTTGTTTCATTCCTGTTTAAGTTCAGATCAGTGGTATCAGATCGGTCTTTTCTTTCTACATTTTTCTTTGCATGTCCCCAACGAAATCAGGGTATAAGGAATTAGGGCTTGATCTGGTTAAACCATTGCAGGATCAGCGTCGCAAAACTCGACGACCTCCCATGGCAGAAGAAAATAAATATGAGGGGGTAGGAGATCCTTCAAAATGTTGCTCGAAGAAGCTCTCAAGTGACAGATGGAGGCGATGATGGATAACTTTGCCCAGATCCTTCGGCAGCTACCCACAAGCGATGCATCTTCATCCATCAGCCACTCTGGAGGCGCCACTCCTTTTAAGGTACAAGTTAACTCTGATATTCCCATATTTGAAGGCCTGATAGATGAAGATGTCATAGACAAATGGTTAAATCTATTGGAAGGATATTTTTCAGTTCATGACTTTTCCAATCGGGAAAAGATTACATTTGCACTTCTCAAAGCTACCCCACACGTCAAGGACTGGTGGGAAACCTACTGTGAACAAAAGGACGAGAGTGAACCCTCATTGTTTTCAGCTGCACCCACTTGGAATTCTTTCCGAGATGCCATCAAGGAATAATATTACCATGTCGGAAGTTATTAAGATAAATACATAAAGTGGACCACGCTATGGCAAGGAAGGGACCAAGATGTGCCAGAGTTCACAAATATTTTCCATACCCTTCACACAAAGCTGGGTATCAAGGATATTGAGCGGCATTTGGTGCTCAAGTACCGCAGCTGTCTACACAAGTACATCCAAGATGAGATGGAGTTCCTGGACATTTCCTCGCTTGGCACGACGTATTAGTATGCTGTAAAGATTGAGCAGAAGTTCAAATATAAGAAGCAAGACTTTGGAGCTACGAATCCAAAGCAAGGAAAAGGCACCACCAAACCACAAAACAAGGGACCGAGCAAAGGCGGCTAACTGATCTGGAATTTATCTAGGACAAATAATTAAAGGTATTACAGACTCGTGTGCATGGATGTGCCTATGTTACTTTATGCAATGGATCGATAAGATTGAAAAATACATAGACACTGAGGTAGTTAGAGAAAACATAACAGGAAAACATGTAATACAACAAGTTTAATAAGGAGTTCACCCAATGCTCTTGGGCTACGTCTCCTAGTCCAGCTTTTAGTGGTGGCCTATCTATTATGTTTTCAAAGCAGAGTTTCTTTACAACAATGAGCTTAATTTGAGTCTCACTCAACAGATATGAATCAGTAGGATTGGAGTACACAGACTCTCCTTACTGGTACTTGACCTCTACTGGTCACAGTAGTATGAGCCCAATCTGAAACTCATACATGACAGGCCTATGCTGAGGAGCTCGCTTGAACCTCTCAAGCTTTCTCTGGAATGCACAAACTCTATGACTCTCTCTGGCTCTATTTGGCTCGATGCTACCTTCAGGTTAGTTCGGCTTCTTCTCTCTGTTCTCTACTCTTAGCTTTCTGCATCTAACTAACTCCTCTCTGTGCGTCCTCTACTTCTGTCAGTCCATGGCTTTAAGCCAGTTTGCTTTCTGTCAGTTCATTTCTACTTCCCGATGTTCTGGTTTTCCTACCTCTATCCGTTCGAACTCCCCTGTTCTATGTCATCATCACTGTGTAACGCTTCACAGGGAGGTGGCCACCTATTCTGCAACGGGTGAGTGTGTCAGGTTCCTTGGACACATTTGAACGGCCATTATTTCCATTTGCTCCAAGATGCTCACGAAACATGAATCTTCTACCAACTCATTGTCCATGTCAGACTTCAAATCCCATGTAATCTTGCTTTATAACCTTGTCAAATCCAGTCATTTATCAGGACGCGCCTCTACCATTGATCTGGGCCCCCCAGATCCTACGGTCGTTGTTCATATCAGGCGGGTAAGTAGCATGACGTTTACCCATCCGATGTGAGCGGTTTTCTCTCTCTTCCACCGGATGCATGTCACTCAATGTGTGGCATCGGGCGGGACTCGGTCGAAACTGCTTACCACCTTGAGGCCTTCCAATATCTTGCCAGTTTTGTGGAATCCACGGAACCAAATTAATTACTTTTCCACATTTCATAGTCATTTCGGGTCTGGGCACTTCGGGGCTTTCCTTCACTGAGGGGTACGCCCTGCGATACGCGGTTATCGCTTTAATCGCGTATCAGAAACCACCCCCGTTTCTTGAATTAGCCTCTAATTCCAATTTGCACCAACACGCGTTACCATGGACCAACGGTCTGCGTGCTCGACCAAGGGTCCTCGTTGCTCCACGCTGATCACAATTGCAATTGTCACGAGGATTCCTTCTGATAGCTTGATCTTTCTAAGACTTGAATCTGTTTGGCATAATTTGAATGAGTTTATGAAAACTTAGAGAGTGTTTAGGATCCAATTCGGATCACGGCCTTCCCACTGAAAAAGATTTTGGACCACCAAAAGTTTATTTTTAAGCATCCATCAAGTGAGGGTATTGATTCCTCGCTTGCCCAATTTCTATCCATTTCGCACTGCTTGGTTTTGAACCTTTGAGTCCAATCCTAAGGTACTCAACATCCCCTCTGCACGTAGTTCTCACCTTCCTATCCAGAACTGTATCTTCCTACAACTTATTAAGATATTCAGGCAACAGATCATCAATAGAAGGCAATTGACTCTGCTCTTCGGGATCTTCAATTAATGAAGGTTCAAATAATCTCAAGTTGTCTGCATTAACAACTGAGTAGATGTGCATGTAAGCTAGTAAATCAAGGCGAAAAGCATTCTCACCAATTTTCTCAAGTATCTTGAAAGGTCCATACCTTATTGGCTTTAGCTTCTTACTTTCACCTTGCATTCTGTCTTTGCTGATATACAGCCAGACTTGATCACCAACTTGAAAACTATGCTCCATCTGATGCTTGTCATGCCTTGCCTTGTACTTGGCTTGTCTCTTTTCCAGTTGTTCCTGTATTGCCTGTTGAATCTCTTGGATTTGTTTGATGAACTTGGTTGCCTTGTCCACATCATTGTGTCCATCAACCGCTATGTCTTTACCAAAGACAAAATCAAGGGAGTCCTTGGTGTGAAACCAAAACAGGTCTCAAAAGGAGATCTCTGTGTAGAAGAATGTTTAGCTCGGTTGTAAGCATGCCGCACATAACATAAATGTTCATCCTAAATCTTGAGATGCTTGCTGCAATAGCCTCTGAGCAATTAGATCACTATCGTATTGACTACTTCTGTTTGGCCATCTCTTTGCGGGTGAAAAGTTGTGCTCTTCTTCAGCCTGGTGTCCATCAATTCCCACAAACTTGAACAAAATTTCCCAACAAATCGGGTATCTCGATTAGATATAATGGAAGTGGGTAATCCAAAATGAACCCATACATGCTGAAAGAACAAATTTGTAGTTTGTTCAGTTGTAATCTGTTTGTTACAAGGTATCAAAATATACATTTTGCTGAACCTATCCACAACAACATATAAATAGTCATGACCTTTCCTAGATTTAGGTAGTCCTCCAACAAATTACATGGAAACACTTTCCCAAGGATGAGAAGGAACTGGTAGTGGAGTGTATAAGCCTAGTTTTCTATTGCTGGGCTTGCTTTTAGCACACATGGTACACCCTCTTACATATCTAGAAACTGTCCCATTCATTTTTGGCCAATAACAAAATCTTTGCAGTTGTGCAACTATTTTACTTACACCAAAGTGACCTGATATTAGAGAAGTGCGTTCCTCTAGAATTATATTTACTCTTTCAGTTTGTGGAATGCATAGCTTCCCAAAATGTTACAAGATCTGGTCCTTAACATGATAATCCAATTCTTCTACTTGTTTGCCATGACTTAAAGTTGCATATACATCTTTAAAATCTATATCCTGAGCATACTGTTCAATGTAGCTTTCATGCAATACTGAATTATGCTTAAGTATAGTAGATGCATTTATGATTGGTTTGGACAACATATCTACAACTTTATTGTGTATGCCCTTTTTATATCTAATGAATAGATGAAACTGTTGTAGAAAACCCATCCATCTATAGTGTCTTGATTGCTGCAACTTAGTTTGGGAGTGTAAATATTGAAGTGGTTGATGATAAGTATGTATAACTGTCTCTTTTTCCATTAAATAATGTTTCCACTTTTTCACACTCTGTACTAATGCATAAAAATCTTTATCATATGTGGGATAGTTAACTACTGCAGAATTAAATGTCTCAGAATGATAACATATGGGTTTATTGTGCTGCATCAACACTGCACCCATGGCATAGTCACTGACATCCGTTTTAATCTCAAATGGTCTTTGAAGATGGGGTAGTGCTAGTATTGGTGTTTTACTAATCTTTTCTTTCAAGGTGTCGAAGGCTTTCTATTTCTTGCCTCCCCACTGAAACACCTTGTTCAATCATGTTAAAGTATGTAAGGGAGCTGCAATTAAGGAAAAGCTAGAAATAAACTTTCTCATATACGGTGCTGCTCCTAAGAAGCTTCTAACTTCTGTAGTAGATTTGGTTTTAGGCCAATTTACAATGACTGCAACCTTAGAGGGATCTATCTTCAATTCACCACCCCCTACAATATGACCCAAATAATTCAAGGATGTTTTGCCAAATTCACATTTTGAGAGCTTAACATAAATATTTTCTCTTTTCAAAACATCTAGAGTCTGCTTAACATGCTTTAAATGTTCTTCCCATGTTTTACTGAATATAAGAATGTCATCAAAATATACAATGACAAAATTATCAAGAAAAGGTCTAAGTACATCATTCATTACTTTCATGAAAGTAGGAGGAGCATTAGTTAAGCCAAAAGGCATAACCAACCACTCATACAATCCCTGCTTTGTTTTGAAAGTAGTCTTCCATGCATCTTACTCTACAACTCTAACCTGATGATAGCCACTATGCAAGTCCAACTTGGAAAAATAAACAGCTTCTTTTAACTAATCCAACAAATCATCTATGCGAGGAAGGGGATAGCGATTTTTTATCGTTATCTTATACAATGCTCGGTAATCAATGCACATTCTCCATGAGCCATTTTTCTATCTCACCAAGACAATTGGAGGCCCACATGGTGATGTGCTAGGTCTGATGAACCCCTTCTCGAGCAGCTCCTGTACCTGCTTCTCGATTTCTGCATTCTCTAAATCGGACAACCTGTACATTCCGATGTTAGGTAATGGAGCATCTTGCTGCAAATTAATATCATGTATTATTTCCTTTTTGGGTGGCAGACCTTTAGGTTCTTGAAACAGTATATCATATTCTGAAACAACTTTTTCTAAATCAGCTTGTTGTTTAGCATCACAGCCCTCAAATACATTGGTTTTATCAGGTTTCTTTTCCTTTACAACCATCAGTAAAAATTGTTTGCATGAATTTACAATTCTTTTCATTTGCCCTGAGTTTATGAGAGTATAATTATTCTTGAGTTTATGAGCTCTTACAATATATTCGATTCCATCTTTAATGAGTTGATACTTGTTCTTAGCGCTATAGAAAATAGCCTTTATATCATACAAGTAAGGACTTCCTAAAACAATTCCACATATATCCAAAGGAACTATATCTAACTCAACTTCATCTACAAATACTAACCCAAAACCTAAGTTTACATTGTCTAGTCACTTGTAGCTGTGCTTTATCACATAACCAACCTAATGGATATGGCTTCTTGTGAGGTGTGGTTAGTAATCCCAACTTCTTTACAATTGCTTCAGAAATTAAATTTGCTTGTGAGCCACTATCAAACAAAGTATCAATCTTTTGATGCTTGGAAATAACTCGAATATGAAAAAGCTCATGTCTTTTCCTCTCATTTTCTTCGTTATCAGTTGATTGTGCAGAATTACTAGTAGATGATTCAGAATTTTTGCCTTTTATACCTGTGGCTACGATTGTTGTTTCATCTCCTAAGTCTGACCCCAAATCCTTTTGAATAGTTGCAGCAGTCTTCTTCTTCTTGCCCTCGAATTTCTTGGGTCCCCGCTCCAGATGCAGGATCCAGCAGTGTTCATCATCATGCCCATCCTTCTTACAGTGAGTGCATGAAGACTTGGTATTTTGTACAGTATTTTCCTTCCTCTCTTTCCATTTCTTTTTTCTCTTTTCCTTGCTTTTGCTTGGAGTGGGTTTTGATGATCCCCCAACTTTTGGGTTCACATTCTTTCCTCTCGCCTCTAGATGTGTAGCCTGAACAAATAACTCATCTATGCTAGTGGGATTAAACATGAGAATAGTGTGCCTTAAGTAGCTGTGTAGACCACCTATATACTTCAGCAGAGTTTCAGGTGAGTCTAAAGAAATTCCTAGAATCAAAGCTTTTTTCCTAAATTCTTGAGTGTAACTTTGTACACTTTGCCCTTTTAATTAGCAAAGAGTTTTCCAGCTCATCATGGCTTACTACATATAGGCTAGTGGATAGAATTGCTTTTTAATTGCATAAACAAATTCACTCCAGACAGAAAGAATTTTACCATGTTTCTTCATGTCAGCTTGTGTCCTGCCTTCCCACCATACCAAGGCAGTGCCTCCAAGGCGTAGGCTGGCCAGTTGAATCTTACTCTTGTCTAAATCGATGCTCTGCACTCTGCAACAAATATCAATCTGTCTAATCCAATTATCCAGCTTCTCTGCATTCAACTCTCCATCATATATTGGTAAATCAAATTTAACGTCTAATTTAATCAAAGATGTTTTCTTTTTGTTTTTAGGGCTACTAGGAGATGTGAGAAGTTTTTCTTCTTTCCCTTTGCCTTTAGAGTGGTCATGGAGGAGAGATTCTTCTGCTCCTTTATCTTGTTTGGAGTTTGATGAATCTTCAACTCTACCTCTCTTAAATTATCTATACATTTCCTCCACCATGGATTTCATGGTCAGGAAACTATCCATGAACTGGGAGTCTGATTCCAAGGGGTTTTCTTCTAACATTTTCCTCTTAGAGTGGACTCTTCCAATTTCAAGGTTAGCTTCAACCAACTCTCCTTTTCCTAATTTAAGCTTTGATCTAGTTAGCATTCAACAACAAAATCCAACACAAGCTTGTCTAACCTTAGTAATCTAGAGCTCTGATACCACTTGATCTGGAATTTATCCAGGAAAGAGAATTAAAGGTATTACAAACTCATGTGCATGGATGTGCCTATGTTACTTTATGCAATGGATCGATAAGATTTCAAAATACATAGACATTGAGGTACTTAGAGAAAACATAACAGGAAAACATGTAATACAACAAGTTTAATAAGGAGTTCATCCAATGCTCCTGGGCTACGTCTCTTGGTCCAGCTTTCAGTGGTGACTTCTCTATTATGTTTTCAAAGTAGAGTTTCTTTATAACAGTGAGCTCAATTTGAGTCTCACTCAACAAATATGAATTAGTAGGATTGGAGTACACAGACTCTCCTTACTGGTACTTGACCTCTACTGGTCACAGTAGTATGAGCCCAATCTGAAACTCATACATGACAGGCCTATGCCGAGGAGCTCGCTTGAACCTCTCAAGCTTTCTCTGGAGTGCACAGACTCTCTGACTCTCTCTGGCTCTGTCTGGCTCGATGCTGCCTTCAGGTCAGCTCGGCTTCTTCTCTCTGTTCTCTGCTCTTAGCTTTCTGTGTCTAACTAACTCCTCTCTGTGTGTCCTCTGCTTCTGTCAGTTCATGGCTTTAAAGCTAGTCTACTTTCTGTCGGTTCGTTTCTGCTTCCTGGCGTTCTAGTTTTCCTGCCTCTGTCCATTCGAACTCCCCTGTTCTACGTCATCATCACTGTGTAACGCTTCACAAGGAGGTGGCCACCTATTCTACAATGGGTGAGTGTGTCAGGTTCCTTGGACACATTTGAACAGTTGTTATTTCCGTTTGCTCCAAGATGCCCACGAAACACGAATCTTCTGCCAACTCATTTTCCACGTCGGACTTCAAATCCCATGTAATCTTGGATTATAACCTTGTCAAATCCGGTTGTTTATTGGGACGCACCTCCGCGGTTGATTTGGGCCCCCCAGATCCTATGGCCATCGTTCATATCAAGCAAGTAAGTAGCATGACGTTTACCCGTCCGATGTGAGATGTTTTCTCTCTCTTCCACCAGACGAGTGTCACTCAATGTGTGGCATCAGGCGGGACTCGGTCGAAACTACTTACCGCCTTGAGGCCTTCCGATATCCTACCGGTTTTGTGGAATCCACGAAATCGAATAAATTACTTTTCCGCATTTCATAGTCATTTCAGGTCTGGGCACTTCGGGGCTTTCCTTCACTGAGGGGGACGCCCTACGATACGCGATTAGCGCTTTAGCACTAATCGTGTATCAGAAACCACCCCCGTTTCTTGAATTAGCCTCTGATTTTGCTAATTTGTGCAAACACGCATTACCATGGGCCAACGGTCTGCGCGCTCGACCGAGGGTCCTCATTGCTCCGCACTGATCACAATTGCAACTGTCACGAGGATTCCTTTTGATAGCTTGACCTTTCTAATACTTGAATCTGTTTGGCATTATTTGAACGAGTTTATGAAAACTTAGAGAGTGTTTAGGATCCAATTCGGATCACTAACTAGGACAACTCGCTGAAGCTGCAAGCAAAGAAAAACACCACAAAGACGAAGAAGGACACAAGAAAATGGTGTGAGTTCCATAAGAGCTCCACTCACAATACAAGTGAGTGTCGGGCCAAGCGTTCACTGGTGGCCGAGCTGAAGGCTTCCGAATTAGATTCAGGTTCCGACTGAATAAAAAACCGATAAGGAGATTGACAAAAGGAAGTAGATCATTGATGCGGAGTCCAGTGCCATTGTGGCCACCACAAAGATCCATAAAATTGAGCCTAAAGATCCAGAGGAGGGGGAATGCCTCTTCCACTCACAGATGTGGGTGAAGGGTTCTCCACTGTAGTTCATTATCCATAGCGGGAGCCAAAAGAACCTCATTTCAGTAGAAGTCGTGAAGCGGATGGGCCTAAAGACTACTAACATCCACAACTGTACACCATTGGGTGGCTTCACCAAGGACGAGATCTTCGCGTCAGCCAATATTGTCGCCTTCCCTATAGCATCAATCCCTTCATGGATGAGGTATTGTGTGACATTGCTCCTCTTGAATTTTATGATGTATTGTTAGGACAACCATACTTGTGGAAGCAACATGTTGTATATGAGTGTAGACCTCGCTTTGTGATTATTACTTTGGCTAATAAGTTGTACAGGATACCAGAGGTAGCCCCGCCTACTACCATCTCTTTGATCACTGCAAAGAAATGCAGTAAGATCATTTCCCAGACCACGAAATTCATATTCCTTATGATTCGCCCCCAAGGCAAGAAGAAGGTTATGGCCATGGCTCCCTAGCAAGGCTCCTCTGCACAACAACAACATATGGACAAGGTCGTGGAGGAGTACAGGGACATTTTTGCCTCACCCACTGGGGTACCTTTGCACTGTTAGGTCAAGCACTCCATCAATCTGACTCGGGCGCACCACTTCCCAATGGACCGATCTATCAACACTCTTTTCTGGAGAATGATGAGGTCAAGAGGCAGATTCAGAAACTACTACAGAAAGGGCACATCAGGCCAAGCTCGTCACCCTGTGGGACCCCAATTGTATTGGTACAGAAGGATAGGACCTGGAAACTTTATATTGACTATCGGGTGCTCAATAAGATCACTGTCGGGAATAGGTACCCAATCCCGTGGATTGATGAGCTTCTGGACCAGCACAAGGGGGACAAATATTTCAGCAAGATTGACTTGAAGTCAGGTAATCACCAGGTGCCTATCGAACCCTCCGATGTGTGTAAGATTGTCTTCAAATCCAAGGAGGACCTTTTCGAATGGTTGGTCATGCTGTTTGGAATGACGAACGCCCTTGCAACATTCATGAGACTGATGTACGACATCTTGTGGCCATTCACCACTGCATTCATGGTGGTGTATCTAGATGACATCTTGATCTTTAGCCAAAGTTGGGAAGAACACCTCCACCATATTCGACAGGTCCTTCAAACCCTTTGGCAACACAAGTTGTGTACTAACTTGGAGAAATGAACCTATGGCCTGTCCCAGGTTCAATATCTGGGGTACATCATTGATGAGGAGGGTGTACATGTGGACCCATCCAAGATACAAGTCATTCAATATTGGCCAACCCCAACCACTCTAACAGAGCTCTGCAAATTTTTGGGTCTTGCCAATTTCTACTGCAGGTTTGTTTTGGGGTTCTCTCATATCGCTTGGCATTTAAATCAAGTCAGCAAGGGCAGAGCGAAAGCAAAGTTCTTTTGGTCAGAAACCTAGCAGCGAGCATTCTCCGAGTTGAATAATCGCCTATGTTTTTTACCAGTGCTCACATTGCCAGACCTGCAACAACCATTTGAGATTGAGACAGATGCCTCCGACTATGCTATTGAGGCAGTTCTTACTTAACATGGGCATTCAGTGGCTTACCACAGTGCGACACTTTCAGCCACAATCCGAAAGTACTCCACTTATGACAAAGAAATGTCTTCCATTGTGCAAGCTTGTCATCAATGGAAGCAATACATTCTAGGGAAGGAAACAATCATCCACACAGACCACCAGCCTCTACAGTTCATACAGACACAAAGGAAGTTGCAGAACAATTGCCATCATAAATGGTCCACCTATCTGTAACAGTTCAATTTGAACATTAAGTATAAGAAGGGCAGCACCAATGATGTCATTGTTTGCCTCAGCAGACCACCGATCATGGCACTGATCACTATGCTCGACTCTTGTGGGCACGAGACATCGGGGTGGCCGCATGTTTACAAGAGCGATCCAAAATTCGACAGCATATACCAAACACTCCTGGAAGGGAAGAAAGTTCCAAATTTTCACCTTCAGGATGCACTGTTATGCCACTTAGGACATATATGTGTTCCTTCAAGTGAGCGTGCCAAGATGATTTGGGAGGCACACTACAGTCGGGTTGCTGGACATTTCGGAGTAGAGAAAACAATGGCAATATTGCAGAAGTATTTTTAATGGCCGAAACATTTTCAAGATGTTGGGAAGTACATTAGATCCTACACCACCTATGCCATTGCCAAACCAACCATCAAGAAGGAAGGCCTGTATACTCCTCTACCTACTCTTAACCAGCCTTGGGAATCTGTCTCCATGGATTATATGTCGGGCCTTCCTTCTACTAAGCACGACAACGATTACATTTTCGTGGTTGTCGACAGATTCTCTAAGATGGCCATCATGGTGGCCTGCAAGAAGAGTATCTCAACAGAGGCCACTGCTAAGCTATTCTTTGAGCGAGGGTGGGTACACTTTGGGATCCCACAGTCCATTACCTTAGATCGGGACAACAGATTCCTGAGTGCATTTTGGTCAAGTCTCTGGTCGATGCTGGATACAAACTCACTAAGTGCACGAATTTCCATCCCAAACTAATGGCCAAACAAAGGTTGTCAACAAAATGATCGTACACGTTTTGCGTATGTACAACCCGAAGCATCCACGCACATGGGATGAAAGTCTCCCCTATGTCCAACACAAATACAACAAATCTCTTCACAGCTCAACAGGCCACAACCCCTTTCAGGTAGGGCTGGGATTTAGGCCATATGCCCCATTGATGTGGCCATACCATTTACAACCACTCAGATAGATTCAGCTCACGTGCAGTCCAAAGCTGAAAGGGCTAACAGCTTCATTAAGTGCATTCAACACATCCGCCAATAGGTCCATGATATATTGGAAAAATCCAATGCTAAGTATAAGTAACACCATGATCAACATCGAGTTTCGCACAAGTTCCATGTGGGCGACAAAGTTTGCCTTCATTTGCACAAATAACGCCTTGATGGGCCCCATTGCAAGCTTCGCCTGCTCCGATATGGGCTATACACCATCACCAAGATCCTTGGTGATAATGCCTTGGACCTCAGCATCCCACCGTTCCTTGGTCTGCACCCAGTGTTCAATGTAGATTTCCTTCGGCCATACTTCCCACCATTGTTGGACACATCTGACATTGCATAACAACTCACACCAACAGAGCTAAACCTAGACTGCATGGAACAGGCCACCACTGATCGGATCATGGACACACAGATCAAGAGCACTCACCAGCAGAAGA
This sequence comes from Pinus tabuliformis, assembly GCA_031772625.1. Lineage (NCBI taxonomy): Eukaryota > Viridiplantae > Streptophyta > Pinopsida > Pinales > Pinaceae > Pinus > Pinus tabuliformis. Next base: position 1,646,875,112 of record CM062818.1, on the reverse strand, counting down.
TCTAAATATATCGAATTGTCAAATCTGGCCAACTCCTTCACCAGGGCAAGTGGCTCACCAGGGACGAAGTTCAACAAAAGTTTTTGCATCTCATGGAGGCACTCAACGCAATGGGGACCATTGCTTCCTAAGGGGGGAGGAATGATCCAGGTGGATATTGGTGGCCACCTGCCTATTCCACTTGGACCCCCAACGTTGTCTCTTTCAGTTTTTCGGTTTCCTTAATTGTAGCACAGTTTACTATTTTTGGCAGTTTTTCGGGTCCTGAATTTTTGGAGCCATTTTGAGGCCCTAAACAGCGTTTTTAGGTAAAACAAAGAGACTAAATACATCTCAAAATAGCTTGCCCATTTTTTTCAACCTTCTCTTAGAGATCTTCGAAACGAGGTATTATGATAGCAAAACAAAGATCGTATGCCAAAGTTACGACCCCGAGAAGTTGATGTACCAATTTACCCAAATTGGGCCCATAGTTTTGGCCCTTCATCTCCTAGGGTTAGATTTTTGGATGTTTAGGGTTTTCCATTGTTTCTCAATAATAAATAGGCCTTTGAGCCTCATCGTAACACAGTTTAGAGGCATGTAGCCGCCACATATCTCCTCAAAGATAAGCTACCATCGCCCGAGCTATCTTATTTCCATTCTGTTTGTAAGCATAGTTCAATATTTTTTTCCATTAATGAAATGAAGTGTTTTTCTGCCGCATCTATGTGTTTATGATTATATCTGCAAGTTGTTGTGTTCCTGTTTAAGTTCAGATCATGATAACCAAATGAAATTGTTGTAGAAAATCCATCCATCTGAAATAGCATGACTGCTGCAACTTTGACTGTGACTATACATACTTCAATGGTTGATGGTCAGTATGGATGATGGTCTCCTTTCCCATCAAATAATGCTTACATTTCTTAACACTTTGTACCAATGCATAGAGTTCTTTGTCATATGTGGGATAGTTAGCTACAGCTCCATTAAATATTTCAGAATGAAATGAAATGGGCTTACCATGCTACAATAGAACAACTTCCATGGCATAATTGCTTGCATACGTTTGAATCTCCAATAGTTCTCTAAGATCTGGAAGTGATAATACAGGTGTTGAACTTATCTTTTGCTTCAAAGCATCAAATGATCTATGTTGTACATCTCCCCAATGGAAGACTTTTTTGACACTTTTCAATGCATGTAATGGAGCTACAATGGAAGAAAAATTAGCAATAAACTTTCTCCAATATTGTGCTACCCCTAAAAAGTTCTTACCTCTGTAACTGTATTGGGCTTGGGTCAATTCAGAATGACCTCAACCTTAGAGGGGTCTATCTTCAACTCACCTCCTCCAACAATGTGTCCCAAATACACTAAAGAAGTCTTGCCAAATTCACACTTCGACATATTTAAAAACAACTGTTCTTTTCTCAAGACATCAAGTACTTTGTTTACATGAATGACATGTTCATCTCTTGACTTATTGAATATCAGGATATCATCTAAGTAGACAATGACAAAATCATCTAGAAATGGTATCAATACATCATTCATTACCCTCATGAAAGTAGTTGGAGCATTTGTAAGACCAAAAGGCATAACAAGCCACTCAAACAATCCTTGTTTAGTTTTAAATGTAGTTTTCCAAATGTCTTCTTTAGCTATCCTAACTTGATGATAACCACTTCGTAAGTCTAACTTAATGAAATACTTTGTATACCTCAACTGATCAAGAAAATCATCAATTCTTGGGAGTGGATAATGATTCTTTACCATGATTTTATTCAGTGCATGGAAATCCACACACATGCACCAAGTTCCATCCTTCTTTGGCACTAAGATAATGGGCGAATGACATGGCCAAGTAGATGGGCGTATGATACCTTTGCTCAACAATTCTTGAATTTTATTTTTGATTTCCAAACTCTCCATAATAGACATGCGATACATGCCAATGTTCGGAAGTGGAACATCCTGTTGCAACTGAATCTCATGTTGAATTCCCCTCTTGGGAGGTAACCCCTTTGGTTCCTGAAACATCTCGCCATGCTTGCTTACCACATCAAATAAATCAGATTTCAATTTATCATCACAACCTTCAAAAGATTCATAATCAATATCATTCTTTTTCTTGATCATGAGAAGAACAAAATTTTTACTTGCATTTACTAGTCTCTTCATCTATCGTGCATTAACCAAAGAAATGTTCAACTTTTTGCGATGGGCTCTCACTATGTACTCCACCCCATTCTTGAGCCATATGTATTTGTTGTCATGGTCATAAAATATTGCTTTTCTATCATATAAATAAGGACTACCCAAAATGATTCCTGAGATGTCAAGTGGAACTACATCTAACTCAACTTCATCAATGAACTTTTCAATAATGGCGAACTTGAATAAACATTTCCTTGTAACCTGTAAGTTTGCATTGTTAACTATATAACCCAATGTATATGGCTTATGATGAGGTTTAATTTCAAGGTTTACTTTTTTAACCAAGTTTTTTGAAATCAAGTTTTATTGTGACCCACCTATCAAATTAATGCATCAATCTTTATATGATTTGAAATCGCTCTAACATGAAACAACTCTATTCTTTACTCTTCATTTGGAGTGTTGTTTTGACTATGTGACGAACTAGTGCTTGCAGCAGTTTCTTTTCCTTTTGTAACCATGGCTGAAATCTTGGTCTCATCACCAGAATTTGAACCAAGGTCATGTTGTGTGGTAGCAGTCGTCTTTTTTTTTCCCTTTTTGTTTTGTTTCTTAGGCCTTAATTCAGGATGCAATTTCCAGCAATGGGCTTCATCATGCCCCTCTTTGGAACAATATTTTCATGTGATTTTCTCCCCTTATTTCTTCACACTTTCATTCTTCTTTCCCTTCCATTTTCCACACTTTTCTTTCTCCTTACCCTTGAATGAATTCATCTTCCTACCCTCTTCCTGAATGTTCTTTCCTCTAGATTCAAGGTGTGTAGCTTGCACACATACCTCATCTAAGTTATTTGGATTAAACATAAGGATAATATGTTTCAGATAGGAATGTAAACCCCCAATATATTTCAGCAGTGTATCTTGGGAATTCAAATTCACTCCTAATAACAAAGCCCTTTTTCTAAACTCATGTGTATAATCTTGAACTGTTTGGCCTTTAAGCTGCCTAAAATTTTGCCAACTCATAATGACTTTTGCATATAGGCTAAAGGATAAAACTATCTTTTAATTGTAGAATAAATTCAACCCAAGTGAAGGATATCTTACCATGGATTCTCATTTCCTCTTGAGTCTTTTCTGCCCACCAAACTAGTGCAACTCCTTCTAGCCTCAATGAAGCCAACTGGGTCTTTATGTCGTCTTCTTGAAGGTTCCTACAATATACCTCCAACTGTCAAATCCAATTGTCCAACTTTTCTACATTCACCTCTCCATTGTACGGGAAGTTCAAATTTTATGTCCAATTCAGTAATGGAGTTTTTCCTTTTGGGGTTTTGGAATGAGTATGGGCAATTTCAGTGGTGGTAGTGGAAGATGATGCTGTGTGAGATAATGGAGATGATGAGGAAGATAATGAGGATGGCAGAGATGGAGGTGGATTTCCACCATTCCTTTTGGAATCCTTCTTCTCATCCTTTTTTCCTTTGAGCTTCCTTCTCCATGTGGAGGTTTAGAACTCTCTCCAACCATTCTAATGTTCCTCTCTTCATAGAGGACTTTAACCATCTCAGTCAAAGTATAGAAAGCTTTCTTGAATTCTTCCTCTTCTAAAGAGGGACCTTCAAGCTCTCTTTCGCCAGACATAATGGCTATGGATTCAAGCTCAGAAATTGGTACTGCTTGTACCTCTTCAATCTCGGTTGAAGACAAAACTTGAGAAGTTCCAAGTGCAGCTGGAATTGGAACTTTGGGTGGTGGATATTGTGGCCTTGTGGCTCTCCTTCTTCTGGGCATTACATCAGGAGTTGCAACCTATAGCTTCCCTTCTCCTTTCTGCAACTTTAACCTTGTAAGCATCACAATTTTGCAACCATTAAAATCCTAATTGCACAAACTTGAGAAATCAAGCAATTCAACCTTTGACCTGATACCAACTTGATCTATTTTTGTAGATTAGTTTTGTTGTGCTAATAACAATTACATATTTATAAATATGTGCATGCTTGTTTCTCCTTGTGCTGAGGTTTCATTAGCTATTTGTGCATACAATCAGGTAAATTTCCTTAAGTTTAATAAGGCATTCATGAGAAAAATAGCTTCAAAAACAAATATTGAACAACAAACATGTACAGTGAAGCAAACCATCAAACAGACACATTAACACCATGTTTTGATGAAGGAATTCAACCCTCCTAGGCTATATCTCCTTGGTCCAACTTCCATTGCTTGAACCTCTATATTAGCTCAATGTGGAAAAAATGGTGTTTACAAAGCTCTATGGCTCCTAATACCTACACCAATGTGTTCAAAATGTCCAAATTAGCCAAGAACACCTCTTTCTAAGCTCAATTTGGTCAAAAATTGCTCAAGATATGCTTCATTCAATTTTTCCCTAGGAAACCCCACTAAAACTGGAGAAGACTCCAGTTAGCGCCACCAAAATTGGTAGTCCTGCTAAATTTGGCACGCCTCTAAAACTACCGCCAACATAAACTTCAGATTAATTAAATTTAAATCTAGATTAGCGGCGCTAAGCGCGCTTATCCGTTAGCGCTAAGATTAATAGTGATATTCCCCTCTAACAATTCCATTGCATGATCTTAATATAAGAAAGTAGTTAACATTGGAGCCTAGTTATCATTGGAAATCCTTAATTGCCCTAATAAGTTTCTAAAATAATCAACGGGAAGCCCTAAATGTCTTCATGGACTGTTGGGAAAGGCCGACAGAAAATAAAATGGAGTATTATTCGATGGATGAATGCTCGTCATAGGCTGTTGCGGCAGGGGCAGTGAATTTGTCTTTGGGCTTTACGGAGCAGGCCACACAGCAAGCAATTTCAATCTCATCTGCTTACCCCAACTCAATGGAGATGGTGGCAACTGCGACTGCGAGGAGGGTAATGCTTTGGATATGGAGGAGGGAGAATTCTCAACGCTCTTTCCACACCTTGAATGCCAGTGACGACTCGCAAAGTAAAACACTCTGTCAGACCAACAGGCTTACGGAGGTAGTGGAGACCTTTAGGCATCTGCTTTCAGCTAACTCTAATCTCACCATCACCACCTGCAATCTTTTGTTAAGTAGCCTAGTCCGACGGAAGCAACATCAATCAACATTGCGTGTTTACAGACTTATGGTTGAAGCAGACATTGTTCCAAATCTCATTTCTCTTAGCATTGTTACCAACTATCACTGTGAAACAGGTAGAATGGATTATGCTTTCAAAGTGTTTGAAGGAATGGAAGCACATGGCTATATTCCAGATGTTGTAGTATTCAATACCCACATCAAGGGGCTTTGCAGGACGGGCAGGACGGAGGATGTTGTCAAACTTCTCAATCAAATGGTGAACGAACGAGAGTTTCCTAATATTTTAACCTATAACACCCTAATAGATGGGTTCTGCAAGAGAGGGAAAACCCACAAGGCATTTGGATTGATAGTTGCTATGGTGCAATGGGGTCATGAGCCCAACACTATTACATTTACTACCCTCATGGATGGACTCTGTAGAGAAGGTAAGCTACAAGAGGCCAATCAACTACTGTATCTGATGTTAAAAGAAGGGCATAACCCCAATGTTATTACATTTATTGCTTTAATTGATGATTTCAGTAAGGAAGGCAAGTTGGAGGAGGCTAGCAAGCTTTTTTATGAAATGCCCAACAGAGACATATGCCCAAATGCTATCACATACAATGCATTGATTGATGGTTTCTGTAAGGATGGCAAATTGGAGGATGCTATGGAACTCTTCTATGAAATGTGCAACATAGATATATGCCCAGATGCTATCACATACAGTGCACTTATTGACGGTTTTTGTAAAGGAGGCAAATTGGATGATGTTGTGGAGCTCTTCTATGAAATGCCTAGATGTTGTCACATATAGTGCAGTTATTGATGGTTTTTGTAAAGGAGGAAATTGGAGGATGCTATGGAACTCTTCTATGAAATGCGCAACAGAAACACAAGTCCAAATGTTGTCACATACAGTGCGCTTATTGATGGTTTCTGTAAAACAAGCAAATTGGAGGAGGCTAGGAAGCTCTTCTATGAAATGCTCAACGAAAAATTATACCCCAATGCTCTTACATACAATGCGCTTATTCATGGTTTCTGTAAAGGGAGGTAAGTTGGAGGAAGCTAAGAATTTTTTTTATGAAATGCCCAACAGAAACATATGCCCTGATGCTACCACATAAAATGTGTTGATTGATGGTCTCTGTAAGGGAGGCAAGTTGGAGGAGGCTACGAAGCTCTTCCATGAAATGCCCGATAAAAATATACGCTCTGATACTATCACATTCAATGTGCTTATGGATGGTTTCTGTAAGTGGGGCAAGTTGGAGGAGGCTGCAAAGCTCTTCCATGAAATGCCTGACCAAAAGATATGCCCCGATGCTGTCACATACAATGTGCTTATCAATGGTTTCTGTAAAGGGGGCAAGTTTTGGGAAGGTGAGAAGCTCTTCTATGAAATGCCCGACATAAACATATGCCCTAACGTCATCACATACAGTGCACTTATCGATGGTTTTTGTAAGCAGGGCAAGTTGGAGGAGGCTAAGAAGCTCTTCTACGAAATGTTCGACAGAAACATAAACCCCAATGCAGTCACATACACTGTGCTTATCAATGGTTTATGCAAGGAAGGCAAGATGGAGGAGGCTAAGAAGCTAAGAAGAAGGCTTCAAACCTTGATGACGTTACAACAACATATTGATGGGTGGACTTACAGTGTGGATAATTTTAACAAGTCAAAGCTATCTGAAGTGATGAAAGATAGCAGTCAAGAAGCAACTTGCAACTGATGATGTGCCCCAAAAAATTTCAATGTTCTTCACAATAATAATCTGGAATTGGTTTGATAAAATGGTTAGTGGCTTCTCATTGCCATAGCTAGAGTGTACCTTGTGAATTTCAATAGTGAGTGTACTTAAATGGACTAACCTGGTTCGATGTCTTGAACTGACGTTTATTTGCAATTTTGTAGTTTACTTTGGAATGCCTCCTTTTTGTTATGTTTTGGACTCTGAAGGTTGTGGAAAATATTTTATTTTATTCATTGAATGCCCATACTCATATCTATCGAGTACTTGCGCGCCGGTTATAGGACAAAAAAATTGTAATGATTGTCAAAACATGTATTAGTTACTGTGCATCTTTTTTATTTAGACACCTACAACTACTTGACTGTCTAGTTTTTACCGTCCAAATTGTACTAGCCGAGAAAACTATTATCTCATTGTCCATCTGTTGTGAACTTACTGCAATCATCTTAATCAGCGAGTTGTCATGAGTATGCTGCTTAGAGAGGATATCGGTTGGGGACCATTCCATTCTTTTAGTCATAAGTTATTTTATTTATGGCCTGGGTAGGTGGGTTCAATCACATCTCCAGATGTTCAACGACAATCAATGGGAGTCCATGGGCACACATACCAAAAGCAAGGGTTGCTGGAATTCAGGAAGCTTTTTTTCAATTTCCGCAGTGACCCCTAGGCTTGGGATCTCTGCTGTTGTAACTACTGTCAAGCAGTATTTAGAGGGAAAGTATGTTCTCTGAAAGGCCTGGTCAGCGAGAATGCTAGTTCTGTTGAAATTTTCAGCTCCTGGAAACTGTTTACTGCAGTCGGATTATAACCCCAGCTCCTAGAAATGAAAATCATTAATGTTCTTGTAAACCCCAATTTTGTCCTCGCCAAAATTGGGGTAATCAAGGGAGAGATCAATAAAGGGCGGTTCACGTTCATCCAAAGTTACTAGACTATGATAATTTGGTTGACATAAATTCGCTTAAAACGTAACAGCGTTTGAAGAAATGGTTGATGTGATACCATATGAACCTATGCATACACAGCATGCTTCAGTACTTTGTTTCAGACCTGTAAAATAATGAACCAGCTTTCAGACTGGATCCAGGTTTACTCACATGTGGTTATAAAAGAGTCTGATTGTACTCACATTTTGAATACTGTTGTTACCCTATCAACTTCTTATCCGAGTTTTGCACGAAGCAAGTGGGCATATTCTTATATTCACACGATTAAAACAAGTATATTCTTATATTCACATGATTAAAACAACAACTATAGTGAATTCATTGAATTCATTAACATAAAGGAAAATTCAGTAAAATTTCTATTGAACCGAGAAATATTTTTAATATGCTTTTTAATGTTCATATTTTTAATTTTAAAATATGTTTTTAAGGACACTGCAGTACAGCATAACCAATCACTATTTTTATTGAAAAAGAACAAATTGAGGGAAATAGAAGGGAAAAAGTAAAAGGTTGTATGGCTTGCACGGCCCCTCTTCTTAAGCATTTGTTTATTAAAAAAATAACAAAACTTTAAAGTTATAACATTCATAATTTCTTACTTTTATAAAATATTTCAATAATTTCATTGTTGATTCCTGGGTGGGTCAACATTCATAAAATCTCATGCGAACTAGAATGTGGCATGTTGTCAATCAACCAACAAATTTAATACACTTGGCAGAAGAAAGGTGTTCATGTACATGCACAAGAGCTTGAGGTTTTCTTCTCGATTAGTCTGGTTCGTGGCAAAGATCATGTTGTTTCCTCCACACCCATGCATAATTGCACTTTGGTGGTTCTAGGCGACCCTTCAAAAATGGTGGTGGCTCCAAGAAACACGTTGAATGATTGTATTCATACTTGCTCCATGGTATGTGGATTTAATTTGACTTCATCTCCATTTCTTGTTTTTGTTTTCATATATCTTCCTAGTTCATACTCTGCAAGGTATTGGGATTTCTATGGTTTGATTCCTTCTCTGTGTTTGGTTTAGCATTGCTATGTTCGGTGAATGGTGGTCCATTTCTCTCTCGGTCACATGTTATCTTACACTTTACTTGATCTACCTTCTTTCTTCCCAACGCGTGAACTCCTCTGTGCTTCTCCGACCCTCCTCGAACCTTGTCCTCTCTGGCTTGACCCATGGGGAATTTGAACTTTGAATCACATGGTTTACATAGTATTTCATAACACGACCCTCACCAATTAAGCTACAGCCCACAAGCTAAAAATAGTACTATTTCATTAAAATTATCAATTATGAATTAAATTGAATAAAATAAAAAATAATATTATTTAATTAGAATTATTGGTTTTTTTATTTTTATTTTTTTTAATGTGGGTTTAGCCCAGTTAATTTGAACCTTGAATTTCATGGTTTACACAATACTTTATAACACTTGGATGGCCAATTGAATTGTCCCCCATGGGCTAATCATCAATTATGAATTGAATTAAATATAATAAATATTTAAAAATAATATTTTGCATTGTATTTGGAATGTATGATATTTAAATGAATTAATAACATAGAATTTGATGAAAAGCTAATACTTTGAAAAGGAAAAACATATATAACATCCTTATTGTTGCTTACAATGTTATTTTCTTATGTTTTTTTTCTTTTCATAACACTTAAAAAAATGAAAAAACAAAAAAAAAACATGAATAGAAAAATTAAAGTAAACACTTTTATCAAAATATGATAAATAAGGCTAAAAAAACAACATTAAAAAAATACATAATTTATAGCTAAAACATTTCAAAATGTCAAAATACTAACTTAAAAAAAATGTGGTATTATTAGAACCATTTTTTGAAATAGGAATTAAAAACTGTTAAATATTGTTGAAATTTCTAAGTCTGACAAGTCATGAATTCTTAGTGCATTATCTGGTTTATTATCTCCTACTTGTTCTTTCCATTAACAAGTTATTTATAAATATAAACACCGAAATAAACACAAATGCAGCTTCAACACATATACAAATCAACAATTGAAATAACTAAGACAATCAGACAAGGGACACCATTATTTTTGGACAGTCGTCCCCGGAAAAATCCAATGTGGGAAAACTGGTGCAACAGATATGAGGGTTTTATTATTATGCAGTCTTTGAATACAACTAGGGTGCCAGAAATGGCTCACCCAACAGAGAATGCCCTCGGTAGTAGTACCTCTCTTCAGAGAGAGATTCTAGCAGATCAGTGACTAGATGATGAGCCCCACAATCACTATTCCTTAGCTGGTCAATGAAAGCTGCTCCAAGCTTCCCTCTGGAACTGCGTCACCCTCCTTCGGCTCTGCATCAACTCACCAACACTCAGTCTACCTCGTGAAATCATCAAACACAGCTCCTCAGCCCTTTGCGTCCTCAGCGCTAGCCCTCAAGCTCCTGCGTCAGCTCTGGCTGCCTCTACGTCGCCCATGCTGCCTCTGCGCTATCTCTCTGGCACTATCTCTGCCTCTCTGTTATGTATTCTCAGCCTTCTGCCGAACTGCCCCTCATTGCAACAGATTACTGGTTCGATTCTCTCAACAAACCCTGCTTCAGAAAATCAAACTAACTGATCAATTTGATGTATCTCCAACTAATTCTCAATCCTCCTCTTATACTTTTCCTATTGAGTCTTCAATGGCCGAAATTAAGTCCCTAATCAACGGCTAAGATTAGATTTGGCTTGATCCTTGTCTCTTGGAACCTTCTAACCCAAAATTATATTAATACACATTAATATTTTAATTTTCCTAAGTTTATACTTAGGACCCCATTAAAAATATTAATTATTTTAATATCTCCTCATTTGGGTAGAATTTCTCCAAACGATTTCTGGGTTTTGGAGATCTCATGTGCTTTAGCCTCTCCACCAATTTTCATGGCTAGAGCACATCCGATGCTACCACAAATCAACACTCCCTCTTAGCGAGGAATGTGCTCTAGTAATGCTCCATCATTGAAACATCACACTGATCCTCCACACCGGTACCTGTGTTGATGCTTGGCCTGCTGCCTCACATCATCTGCACTGTTTCTTCCTGTACTGCTGCCCATGACATTGCCACTGCCACTACTACATCTATACTGCAACTCCCTCTCAATATGTTGCCCATGTTGCTCTTAGCACTGCCACTGCAAATTGCTGCACTACAACTTAGTTACCGAGAATTAGGTCCTTGACTTCTCCCAAATATTGACATCCCAGTCAGTCTGGAAGCCTCGTGAAACTGAAGCCGCCTCTGCTGCTATCCTGTGTTCCCTCTACTACCACTCAGCTGCTGATTATACCTTTGCGCCTCTCGCACTGCTGCAACCTCCACTGCGCTGTCTCAGATTTTTGCACCCAAGCACTGTCTTGCTGCTCCACTACACTTTGCTCCACCCGACCCTTGTCATCTTGCTACTGTCGTTAAGGGCTCCCGTAGCCGGATATGATCCAAGAGTTTGGGCACCTCAAGGATCTTTCCCTTAGTATGTAGTCCTCTTGACTACAACTCGATGTGTCCCCACCTCTTCTCTAGATGTGCATGAGCACTCATGGCACAATTGTTATCAGTCTCGACCTCTTTCTTCGCCTTAGCTAGAGTTGCCTTTGAATCAGAAGCCTCTCCTTTTTTTTTTCTTCTTGGGGCACTGGCATGCATAATGCCCCAGATCCTCACAATGAAAGCACTTTATCTTAGAGATATCATTCTTCTTCCTCTTCCCTTGTTGTCCCGCAGATGCTAGAGCCGCATCCTCCTCCTCCTCTTTCTTGATTCGACCTCCCTTGCCACTACTCCCCACCTTAGTCATCCTCCTGATCTCTTCCCGGCGAAGAGCTAACCACATCTCCTCCCAATCGAGAAGAGTAGCCCTGCCCAAAATACTCTGGAAAAATGTCTCCCACTCCTCGAAAATTGCATTCAGGGCAATCCTGACCATAAATTCTGGATCCAGTGTAGACCCCACGGAAGTAAGCTAGTCGCGAATCTCCTGCAACCTGAGAAGGAATGGATCTATCTGCTCTCCCTTCTGCATCTGATATGACCACAACTGATTCTCTAATAACATCTTTCGCTGCAGGGAAGAGCCCTGGTATAAGGTGGTTAGGGTGTCCCACATCTCCTTTGATGTGTTCTTTTCAACAATATGTGGTATTACATGATCTTTGACCCCATCTAGGATCATGCACTTCGCCCTCGCCATTGCATTTTCATACTTCTCGTTCTTAGCTGGGTTAACTAGGATAGCCACAGTTCTCAAGGCAAAGTCCTTGATGTGATGTCGATCCAGGACTGCCAGGATCCTGGCCTTCCAAATGACAAAGTTGGAAGTCCTGTCCAACCTATCTTGATCCCTCAGTTCGTTCACTGCCATTTTAGCTCCTCTTCTGGACTCCCTCCAAGTCTCGACTCCCCTCATGGAAATCTCCCTCTAATTCCTGATTTCCCTCCTGGAAATCCTTCGCCAGTTGTCGAACCACTCCTCTCCAATCCTTCTTACAACTGCAACTTAGATCTGGATTCCTTGGCTAGAAATCTGTCGAGGTAGTGACTCCCTCTACCTTGTTCCCGCCTCCTTAGACATTGTTATGCTTAGACAGAAACAACGTCCCACCAACTCCTCAAATCACAATCTTCCCACAGCTCCCCAAGTTCCAGAAACCGAAGAAATTGAGCCTTTAAGGGTTTGTTCAATCCCGACAATGGCTAAATCTGCACCTCCTAGCCACAACGTCATTCCTTCCTGGCGGAGAAAGATGACCAGGCACTGTGTAGGTCTAATCTGCCACTCTCTGCCTCTGCAATGACCCTCCTCCTGGCTCGAAATGATGATGCAGGCTCTGCGTCACTTCCTCTCTAGCTGCTTCTGCTCTGGAACAACATTGTCTCTCGGGACCGCTGCTACTGTTGCAAATTCTTCAGATTACTGCTGGTGCCTTCAGTTCTCTTGTGATCTGCAACCCTCTGATACCATGTTGAAATTTCTAAGTTTGACACATCAGAAATTCCTACTGCATTATCTAGTTTATTATCTCCTACTTGTGCTTTCCGTTAACAAGTTATTTATAAATATAAATATTGAAATAAACACAAATGCAGCCTCAACACATATACAAATAAACAATTGAAATAACTGAGACAATCACACAAGGGACACCGTTATTTTTGGACAATTGTCCCTGGAAAAGCCCAATGCGGGAAAACTGGTGCAGCATATATGAGGGTTTTATTATTATGCAGTTTCTGAATACAACTAGGGTGTCAGAAATGGCTCACCTAACATAGAATGCCCTCGGCAGTAGTACCTATCCTCTGAGACAGATATTCCGTCTGATCAACAATCAAATGATGAGCCCCATAGCGACTGTTCCTTAGCTGGACAATGAACGCTGCTCCAAGCTTCCCTCTAGAACTGTGTCACCCACTAGAGACTACGTCACCCTCCTTCGGCTTTGTGTCAACTCACCAGCACTTAGTCTGCCCCATGAAAAATCACCCAGTGCTGTCTCTTGGCCCTGCGTCAGCTCTGCTAGCCTCTGCATAGCTACTGCTGCCTCTGTGTCAGCCACTTGGCTCTCTGCGTCAGCCCTCTAGCTCTCTGCGTCACACATGCTGACCTTGTCAGCCTTTGCGTCAGTCCCAACTGCCTCTGTATCAGCCTTCCCAGGCTCTATGCTGTCTCTCTGGCACTATCTCTGCCTCTCTGTTATGTATTCTCGTCCTTCTGCCGAATTGCCCCTTGCTGCAACAGATCATTGGTTCGATTCTTTCAACAAACCCCGCTCCAGAAAATCGAACTGACTAATCAATTTGGTGTATCTCCAACTGATTCTCAAGCCTCCTCTTATACTTTTCCTATTGGGTCTTCAATCGCTGAGATTAAGTCCCTAATCACCGACTAAGATTAGATTTGGCTTGATCCTCGTCTCTTGGAACCTTCTAACCCAAAATTATATTAATACACATTAAAATTTTAATTTTCCTAAGTTTATACTTAGGACCCCATTAAAATATTAATTATTTTAATATCTCATCATCTTGGTAGAATTTCTCCAAACGATTTATGGGTTTTGGATATCTCATGTGCTTTAGCCTCTCCACCAATTTTCATGGCTAGAGCACATCCTATGCTACCACAAATCAATAAATATTGCTTCTAAAAAATGAGAACTCTTTAGGTCATGCTGGTAACTATGTTGCTTCACATATGTAGCCAAGACCTTCTACTTTTACCAAGTGCTTTGCCTTGATCTAAGCCATTAACCATTTGATTTTTGTTGCAAATTTGTTTCATATCACACCTTCCCATTGAGAGGCTTTTGGTATCCAAAATCTTATCCACAAAGGATATGGAAGCACAAGGCTTCCACTTGTCTCCCCAAGTCCACTACTCCATCATATATGAAGGATATTTGATTCTTGTTTGTCTCCATCAGTATGTTTATTTGCCCCATTTCATTTGTTAATGGAGATATTTTTCCCTTGCCCTTGAGTTCTTAGATGAGGTAGGCATTACTACCTTTAACCAAGAACTATTTGTTCTTTTTCTTGTAGAAAGTCACATCACTATCCCAAACAAACACAATTTCACAAGCATATAGTGACATAACTTTAGATTCCATTCTAGTGGCATAATCAACATGAATGTCAATTCTTATTTTGCATCTCTTGGCAATTCTCTTGGTTTATTTATCTAACATCCAACCAAACAAGCATGTTCTTACTAACTCATAAGTTTGTAAACCAAAATCATATACAAAGGATTTATAAATCAAATTACACTTATAACTATTGTCAAAAAAAGCATTTATTTTTCCCCTTGGGGGCAACTCAATTGGCAATGGTTGTGTTATGAAGTATTATGTTAAGTACGTGATCTAAGGTTCAAATCCCCCTTATTTAGCATGTGAGCCATGTGTTGGAGTGCATGTGGTTTCACTTGGAGGTGATAGTGATAGTGGTGGTAATCGACCCAGTTTCACATGAATACGAGATTGGCCTAGTTGTTGATTCCTCTAGTTACAAAAAAAAAACATTTATCTTTTGGTTCTTATTTGAACTTTGATTTAGAATAGTATATTTATGTCTCCTTGCGGATCTTGGTTGTTGTAATGTAGTGCAAAGCATGGTTTCATCCACATTGAAGGTGTTTTAAACCTTTGTTTTTGCCACTGGATTTGTACCATTTTGGATGTAATTGTGGATGAAACTTTCAACACTTCCCATCCACATCATAATGTTTGCAGTGGCTGTTGGGATCTTTTCCCTATGGGGTTATTGCTACAATATTTTTCCTTTGGTCTTGTTGGTCTCTCTCGACCATTTTATTACTACACATGTTTGAGATCCAACTGAATGTAGAGAACTTTCTCACTGGTATCATCTATGCTTTTCACACTAAAAGGTTGTAATATCCTTTAGAATGGATTAATATTTCTCCAAGTTACTTCATCACTCCTAGGATCTTCTAAAGAGATACCCAACCTCATGGTCCACTTCCAAAATTTGGCCATGTATTTTTGTGCACGCTTATCTTTGATATTGTTGAAGGATTTCAGTTTTAGGAGTTGTTCCTCTTCATAGTCTATGGAATAGAATTGATTTCAACAATTTCTTGAAATCCTCCAATTTTGTAACCATGGGATTTTCACCTAGCCTCAATGCATCTACATAGCTAATAAAGCAAGTCTAAACATTTTAAAACCAATAAATGGTTTTTTGTGTTTCTTTTATTAGATAAATGTCAAAATAAACTTGTAGCTATTTTAACTAGAAATTGAAGTTTTCATCATTAACTTGACTATCATAAGTTGGTATTTCAAGATTTCCTTCAACCTTTGATAAATATGGGAAGATGAAGGAACATAGTTATTATTACTTGAGTCTCCAAACCTCTTTCCTTTGGAATATTCTAGGTCAACCTTTTCTTCTTCATGCTTAGTCTATGTTGGGTGTCCTTCCTTATCCTTCATGACCAACAATAGTATTACTATTTCAATCAATGCAAAATGTCATTGCCCCAACCAAGTGAAATTGACTTACAAATCTTCTTCATCATGTTCTTAATGAGAAGTCCCACCATTTTGGGTTTGTTACTCCTCTCTAGACTTTGTAGCAATGCTTTTCCACTTGCTTGGTACCCATTATTGGTGTTTACCATACAAGTTGTACACTAACTATTTTTGAACTTGGGCTTTGATACTATATGCATCATAAATGATAGGCCTATGACCAGTCTATCTCACTAACATGGGTCCTTCTTCGTAGAATCAAAATTGGATGTCTATAAAATTCATTGTCAAATTGAGATTAAGCTTCTCAAGAGACCAATTCATTAACAACAATGAATATCTTTGTTCCTCTCCAGTTTCAAGGTTTGGTCTTTTTTTTTTCTTTTGTTTGGAGTGCCAAGATTAATGCCTAACAAAGTAAAATGTTGAAAATTATAACTAGGTTCGGTGTTCATAATGGCCTAATTATGATCATGACATTATATATTCTTTATAAAGAAAGAAAAAAAAAAAATATTTTAATTTTGGAGTATGGGTTTGATACTCAAGTTTGAGTCAAAAGCATGTTCTTCGTGCTTTTAGGTCTTCTAAGTCTTTCTAGGATAAATAATATTATTGGTCATGTCTCATATTCCCATTTGGATTCTTTGTAATAAATAAATAAATTTATTTTATCAAGAAAAATCCATTTTGTATCCCAAGACCAAGTCGGCCTAAGAGCAAGATCAAGTCGACCTAAAGGAGGACTATTTGACCCTTAAGAGAGGCTATAAATAGAAGGGAGCTTGACCTCATTTGGACACTCAACTCATGCAAGTCCAATCTGCAATAGCGAATGGGAAAAAGAGCTAAAGAGGACGAAGAAGATCAACATTTCTTAGGTAATCTCTCTCTCTCTCTCATGCGAAGCTAGGGTTTGTGACGCTGATAGTTGTAGGAGGCAAAATTTTTAAAGCAGTTGAAGGAGGTCGAAACTATTGGGCTAAAAATTTTGTTGTTGTCTTAGAAGAGATCTTGTTAGGGGCTTACTTGGGTCTTGGAGGGTTTGTTGGCTTTTGTATTTGGGTCTTGGAAGTTTCTTTGTAAGCAGATTCTACAAATATAAGAAGAGAAACATTTTTATGGGTTTTCCCCTTTGTAGGGGTTTTGCCCTGACTTAAAGCCTATATCTTGTGTACTTTGTCTCTTGTGATCTTCACTGTTTTGATAATTTCTTGATGATTAAAACTAAATAAGTAATTAAAGACCAACTAATATCACAAGTAATAATCAAGATAAGGAAAATAAGTTATAATCTACAAGTCTCTATATTTTCCAACATAAAATCACTCTATCTCAAATCCTAATGGAATACCACATCCTATTTATTGAAATGCTCAACTCCAACACTTTTATCAACAACCCATCCACCCACTCATTATATAATTAAGTAATAAACAACATGAGCACATCACTTCTCATCATTACTATATCTATAGCCATAGTATATAATATACATATAACTTATATGCCCATATGTGGATATTTGTAGGAATAACAATGTGCACACGCTAGGTATGAATGGTTGATATGTGTAATGGTGTTAAATAAGGAATCCATACAGGTGAGAGTGGTTTTTGATGGAGGAGGAATGACCTGTTGAAGAGTTTTGTGAACCCAACGTTTCGGACTACAAAGTGAGTCCATCATCAGGGGAAGCGACAGAAGATGATCTTTTAAAATTAATGATGTATCCCAGAGCTATGAACATTAATATATATAAAAAAGGGTTATTAAGGAGTGATGAGAGAAATTAGGTCGGCTTATTTTATTTAAAATTTATTTATTTATTATTCATTTATTTATTATTCATTTTTATTATTATTTTATATATATATACATATTTTTATTATTATTATTATTTTTTATTATTTATGTTTATTTATTTAATTGTTATTAATATCATAGTAATTATTAATTTAATTTTTTCTTTGTTATTATTATTAATATTATTATTTATTAACTTTATTTATTTATTTATTTTTATAATAAAATCATTTATTATTATTATTATAATTATTATTATTAGAATGTTATTTATTTATTTTATTAATATTATTAGTTTATTATTATTTTTTTTTTTTTTTTTGATAAAAATATATATAAAAAGAGATCACACAACAAACATTTAACGGTGACCTAAACAAACTCACAATTGCATTGTGGATACCAACTGACAATACAAGCAAATGGATACCACTATGGATACAAACCAACAATTCAATCCATACAAGCATATTAATGTAGAGGATTGATTGGGTATTAAAATTCATAGGTGTTGGAATTAATTATCATTACCACTGAAGGGAATAGACAAAAAACCAAAATTCCACATCAATTAACCATAATAAACATAGAGACTTATTAGCGAAAAAACTCCGATGTTGAATGCATATGCACTCATTCTTTACTTCTTAGTAAGAACAAAATTACAATAAAGTCTAATTCTCTGTAGCATTAACAATTTCATCAAAATAATTTTATTTAGCTACTCTCTACTGCTATGCTTTGGTTTATAAGTAGCATTGGCCTTGTTGAGAGCAATTGGAGACCAAGTGTCCTTGCCTCTTCAACTCTATATCTGCCTCGCTCTTCCTCTCCATTTCATCTTTTGTTGGCATCATTGTAATTAGAGTTCCTTCTAGTCATTTTTTTCTTAGTGCTTAAAATGGAAGAGCAACATTATAGAGTCGTGTCATAGTGAACTGATCTAACATGGGTCACTTTACACTATCAACTACATCCTCCTACCTCATCATTAATAGTCATCATATTCACTTCCATATCCAAGAGCTTATGATTTTACCAAGTGCATTGTCATAATTTGAGTAACTAACTATTCAACATCTCTTGTAGATCAATGAATGAAGTAATCATAATATTTGTACTTGCATTTTTTGTAAGTCACACACAAAACAATAAATGATTTTGTATATATATATATATAGACCAAGCGATGAGAGGGACCAAATCTCTTAAGATGCAAACTTCTTTCTTAGTGTAAAAATTGAGCAAAGGTTTGCACCTCGAGAGATTTGATCCCTCTCATCGTTTGATAGATCCTTAATTAAGATGGGTTTATGCTAGTTCTTAATAATATTATTTATATTATATAAATTTCACATCTATATATGTATAAAATTATTTTCATTTTCAAGTTTATTAAAACCTTGATTTAATCTCTATGAAATATTCATAGAATACTTTTAGTAGTAGTACTTTACACTATCAACTACATTCTCCTACGTCATCATCAACCTCCATAGTCATGAGTTTCACTTCCATAGGCAAGAGCTTTTGATTTTACTGAGTGATTTGATATAATTTAAGTAATTAACCGTTCAAAATTTCTTGCAGATTAGTGAATGAAGTAATGATAATATTTGTACTAGCTTTTATTTTAATCCACACACAAAACAATCAATGAATTTATTTGTAAATTTATTATAATAAAATCTCTCTCTCTCTCTCTCTCTCTCTCTCTCTAACTTCACGTCTAGCTCTAGATGAATTGAGCTCATGATTGCGGATATATATATATATATATATATATATATATATATATATCCGCAATCATGAGCTCAATTCATCTAGAGCTAGACGTGAAGTTCATTGATATCGTTACTAATTGTTGTCGATCATGGGTTCGACTCTCTTTGATTCCATTGGGGTTCTTGCAGATTAGTGAATGAAGTAATGATAATATTTGTACTAGCTTTTATTTTAAGCCACACACAAAAAATCAATGATTTTATTTGTAAATTTATTATAATAAAATCTCTCTCTCTCTCTCTCTCTCTCTCTCTCTCTCTCTCTCTCTCAATCATTAGCTTAAGTCATCTAGAGCTAGACGTGAAATTCATTGATATCGTTAATAATTGTTGTCGATCATGGGTTCGACTCTCTTTGATTCCATTGTAATCAGAGCCGACAATTTACCTAGTTTACCATCCACAAAATATGAGGAAGTACTCAGGGGTTTCTTGTGCTTTCATTCCAAGTGTGTGTATATGTATACACATTAAACATACAAGATGTAATCTCCTCTCTTCCTCACAATCTATCCCATATTTATGTTGCAGCTAGTCCATAGTGATTTAGAAATATTTATATGCAATGGTGTTTAACTAAAGTGATCATTACTCGCAATGATCCAACTTAACTCCGGATTTTAACAATATCTAATGTGTGGTTTATGGACACGAGATATCCACTAAAAGGGATTGCTTCCCACCAACTCACTAGCTGGTGGCCTAACCCTAAGAGCGTCAAGGAGAATTGATCTCGTGACCCCAATTAGCAAGGTGCATTAACGATAGTAGCTTGACCAATTGAGTTAACCCTTGGGGTTGAGGCTTTATATTACTTTTAACCTTTTATTATTTATTATTTTTTAATTGAACCTACATGTAAATGTTTATAAACATTTACACCACTACAACATTTCCCCCACAATCACATGTCAAATGCTCTCTACACAATAATAATGTTATGAAACCAGCTCACAAAAAGATAGAAAAGATAGATCAACGCCTTAAAAATAAGCCTCTTCGAGGGGGGAACCTCCTTTACATTACACAAATGAACAATTCTTAGGTGATTCAAATGACAAAACCTCCTTTCTATATATAGGAGTCTAAGGGGTCACAATATAACCAAGCCGACCTAACAATAATAATATAAAAGCACAAAAATAACAATAGAGGGATTCTATGGGGCACAATAATAACAATATGGGGACAATAGGGGCACAACAATAATAATAAGGGATACAACGACAATAGTAATGGGGGAATCACTAATATTATAGGGACCTAACATGCCCCTCTCCTTCAAAAAAGTGTTGTCCTCAACGCTTGAGTAGTTCTGGATGCTTTTGTATAAAATTCTCATCCTCCCATGTGGAATCTTCAGCGGATAAGTTCTTCCACTTGATGAGATATTCTGAAATTGATCGATTTCATAGCTGTCGAGTTCTTGTTTCTGTGACTGCTTCTGGTTCCAATATAATTTTTCCTTCCTCGTCAAGTTCTGGCAATATTGTTTGAACTGGGAGCTTGTCGCCTATAACCTTCTTTAAACATGAAACATGGAAAACTGGGTGCACTCGAGAAGCTGCAGGAAGCTCCAATTTGTATGCCATAGTACCAATCTTTTGCAACACCTTGTACGAACCATAATAATTTGGTGATAATTTATTATCCTCCTTAGCTTGCTTGAGGGACATTTGTTTATATGGTTGTAGTCGTAGGAATACCCAGTCACCTACATCAAAACTTCTTTCACTGCGATGTTGATCTGCCTATTGTTTCATTCTATTCTGCGCCAACGTGAGGTTATCCTTTAAGAGTTGGAGAACTTGTTGTTGATGCTCGATGTGATGCTCCACTGCTTGAACCTTAGAATTTTCTCTTAAATATGATGTGATGGATGGTGGATGATATCCATAAAGTGCCATAAATGGGGTCATTTTTGCTGCAGTATGGAAGGAAGTTTTATACCACCATTCAGCTAGAGGCAACCATTTGACCCATTGTGTCTGTTTATCAAATACAAAGCAACGAAGATATCCTTCCAAACATTTGTTTACTATCTCAGTTTACTCATCAGATTGAGGATGATAAGATGAGCTATGAGCTAACTGAGTACCGAGACAAGAAAATATTTATGTCCAAAAATTTCTAGTGAAAATGAGATCTTTGTCGCTTACTATAATCTTTGGGTTTCCATGTAGCTTCTGAATTGTTTCCAGAAATGCAGTAGAAACTGTATTGGCTTTAAATGGATGTGATAATGCACAAAAGTGTGCATACTTGGTAAGTCTGTCAACTACCACCATGATGACACTCTTTCCTTTGGACTTGGGTAAACCTGTGATAAAATCCATTGAAACCTCCTCCCAATGTTGGCTTGGAATGGATAAAGGTTGTAATAGACCTAGGGTCTTAATTGTTTCAACTTTATTTTGTTGGAAAACCAAACATTCCGCCACAAACTTTTGAATATCTGATTTAAGGCCATCCCAAAAAAATTCCTTCTTAACCCCGTGGTAAGTTTTTAAAAATCCTGAGTGCCCTCCTAAGGGAGAAGTGTGCAATTCCATAAGAATCTTTTGTTTGAGTTGGGAATTCTTACATAGGTATAAGCGATCTTTGTACCATAATGAATCATTTTTCCAGCTAAATGTATCAAATGTACTGGAATCTTGTTGTAACTTTCAAATGAGTGCCCACACTTCTTCGTCATTCTTCCATTCCTCCCTTGCTTCGTTTATCCAATCTGGTTGGATAATAAAAATGCCACACAACAATGCTTCCACATCCTCATCCTTTCTTGAGAGTGCATCTGCCACAACATTTTGTTTCCCTCTTTTGTAGATAATTTCAAAGTCATAACCCAACATCTTTGTGACCCATTTTTGTTTCTCTTCAGAGGATAATCTTTGTTCTAAAAAATATTTAAGACTATCATGATCCGTTTTTACCTTGAAGTGTCTTCCCATTAGGTAGGGTCGCCATTTCTTAAGTGCATGTAGTATTGCCAACATTTCCTTCTCATAAATAGCTTTGTGTAAATACTTTCCCTTGATTGGAGGATTTTCGAAAGCAATGGGTCTTTCATCTTGCATTAAAACAACACCAATTCCATTTCCTGAAGCATCACATTCCACAATAAAGGTTTTTTTGAAGTCCAGCGTAGCTAAGACCGGTGCTTAGCACATTGCCTCTTTAAGATGTTCAAAGGCCTTTGTTGCTTCTGGAGTCCACGAAAATGCATCTTTCTTCAACAATGTTGTTAGAGGTGTTGCTATTCTCCCATAATTCTTAACAAACTTGCAATAATACCTTGTCAACCCGAAAAAACCTTGCAGATGCTTTATGGATGTGGGGATTTTCCATTCCATAATAGCTTTAATTTTGTTAGGGTCTACCTTAACACCTTCATGAGATACAATATGACCCAGATATTCCACCTCTTGTACTCCAAAGAAACATTTGGAGCTTTTTGCATATATTTGTTTCTCCTCCAATAGTTTGAGCACCCTGTCAACATGTTCAAAATGATCCTTCCAAGACTTGTTGTAGATTAGTATATCATAAAAAAAACTAACACAAATTTTCTAAGGGTGGGTTTGAAAATGGAATTCATCAAACCTTGAAATGTAGAAGGTGCATTGGTAAGGCCAAAAGGAATGACCAAAAATTCATAATGACCCTCATGAGTTCTAAATGATGTTTTCGGAATGTCTTCAGTCTTCATTCTCATTTGATGATATCCTGAATGAAGATCCAACTTGGTGAAGTAAATTGATCCATGCAATTCATCCAATAATTCATCAATGACAGGAATGGGAAATTTATCTTTAATATTTAGCTTGTTGAGCTCCCTATAATCTGAAAACATGCGCCATGATCCATCCTTCTTGTGCACCAATACTACTGGAGCAGAGAAAGAACTTTAACTAGGTTGAATTATACTAGCCTCTAGCATTTCTGCAACCATATGTTCAACTTCACTCTTTTGGGCATAGGGATATCTGTACGGCCTGATGTTTGGAGGAACACTTCGTGGAATCAAATGAATAGCATGATCATGATCACGAATAGGTGGGAGACCTTTGGGAGTTTGAAATACCTTGGAATGATTGTCCAAGACTTTTTGGAGAAATAGATTATTTCGATGTGGGAACCTCTAGCGAACATAATTGTGCAATTACACCTCGTTGTTCCTTCTTTAGAAGCTTTGTCATACTGTTAGAGCTTATTATCTTTCCCGGTTTTCCTGCAATACCCCTTAATTCAACTTCCTTTCCTTTCGCAGAAAATTTCATGAAAAGTTCTTGAAAATTAAAAGCTATTGTACCCAAGGGTTGTAGCCATTGGACTTCTAGTACAACATCAGTACCAACCATTGGAATGGAAAGCATTTGGCTATTCAATACATATTCTCCCATGGATAGCTTGATATTATGGTACTTTCCAGAGCAATTTACGATTCCTCCACTTGCAACCATCACTTGACACTCTGGCGCTGGATATAGAAAGCAATTCAATTCCTTTGCTATCTTACAATGAATAAAATTATGTGTACTTCCTAAATCAATCAATACTATTACATTTTTCTTTTTGATATGTCCTTCTATCTTGATAGTTTGAGGAGTGGTAATTCCAGCCAATGCATTACAAGATATGGTCGGATTCATTTCTTCTTTATCTAGGGTTTTCTCCTAGACTATATCCTCTTCTTTTAACATTTCTTGTTCCTTTTCTTCCTCCTCTTCACAATCTATGTAGAATAATTTATTTTCAGCACACTTATAACCTTTAGTGTATTTTCCATCACAACTGTAACAAAGCTCTTTTGCTCTTTTTTCTTCCAATTGTTGTGGTGTCAACCTTGTAGGTTGTGGAAGGCTAGGGGCCACAGCACTTCCATCTTTATAGTTGTGAGTGGTAGGCTTCCTGGATGCCATAATTTTGTTTTCCCTTTTTCTTGCTAACCTGAATGCCTTCTCCAATGAATCGGGTTCTCAAAGGCGAACCTCATGTTGGATATTATCCTTTAAAGTCCATATGAACACATCAATCCTATGCTCCTCTGGAATATCTTTTACCCTTATGTTCAATTTTTGGAAGTCCTCAATGTGCTCCATCATTCAACCCTTTTGTTTGAGATTTATCAATTGGCTAAAAAAGGTGTTGCTTTTTATATCCTCATAATGTGCTATCATTTCTTCCGTAAAAATTGCCCAAGTGACAATTTGTTTACGAGAGAAAAGCCATCGATACCATACAAACTGATTTGGTTCCAAATATAAAGTTGCAATACGTACCTTTTGTGTGTTTTGCACATTATGGAGATCGAAAAATTGCTCCATCTATAGTATCCATGTTCCGGGATCCTTGCCATCAAACTTCCTTGTATCGATTTTTGGAACATGGTGGGTCTTCAATCCAACATTAGAGTCTATGAAATCATGATTAACATTTCTTTTGTTCTCATAATGAGTTTCCTTTACTACCCTTTCACCATTAGTGACCATTTCTTGTAGCAACTTATTCAAATTTATCTTCAATTCTTCCATCTTATCGTCCATGCCATTCATCTTAGCGTCCATGCCATTCATCTTAGCTTCCATCTTAGTGTCCATGCCATTCATCTTAGCTTCCACGCCATTCATCTTAACTTGCATTCCATTCATATTAGCTTCCACGCCATTCATCTTGGCTTCATTTACCTTTATTGAGAGTGAAATTTGTTGTACTTGGTCTTGTAATTTTGATATATCATGTTGCATTTCTTCCTCTTCTTCATTAGTCATGCGAGAGCTTTCAGGTTTCTTACTAGGTGTTTGCATTTTCTTTCTTCGGGGCATTAATTAATGCTAATAATCCTTCACTATTCCCTTTGAATTCCTTCAAACTAATTGTTCAAACCAATCTTATGCAAAATTAAAAAAAACTACACACTTTTTTTTCACTTTGTAAGAGCTCGATATTGAATATGTTGTATCTCTGTAACTGCGGGTCTAGAATATCTGAAATCTCATCCTACGGTATCCATTTGAGTTCTCTTTCTAACCTGCAAGTCTGATCAATATTTGATTCTCCAAGGAAGAGTTATGCCAAATCTCCCATGGTGACCTAATTATAAACTAGTTTAGTAGAGCGAACTTGTATGACGTGCCACGTGTCACTGTTTCGACCTTAGTACCTGAAACTGATACAAAGAAAA
Source organism: Pinus tabuliformis (assembly GCA_031772625.1). Classification (NCBI taxonomy): domain Eukaryota; kingdom Viridiplantae; phylum Streptophyta; class Pinopsida; order Pinales; family Pinaceae; genus Pinus; species Pinus tabuliformis. Next base: position 1,646,849,369 of record CM062818.1, on the reverse strand, counting down.
CTACAGGCCATCCTCTTTCTGAAACTTCTGACGAAATTTCAATCTGATGCTCAAAACAAAAGTTATGGCGATTTTCCCCCGGTCACCTATTTGGAATGTAATTCGAGAGTCTTCAAAAACCGTAACTTCCTCAGATCATATCTCCGCAAATATAAAGAGACAGGCTCTGAAATTCGGACTCAAAGTTTAGAATGATTTCGGCTCAAATGGGTTTTTTTTGTAGCTTCTGAAACATCGCAGAAAAAAATTTATAGCGAAAATTCCACGATTACCTGTTTGGAGCAACGAAACCCTAGAATCCAAAGCTCTGATACCAAATGTAATGAAACCAACTCACAAAAAGATAGAAAGATAGATCAACGCCTTAGAAATAAGACTCTTCGAGGGGGAAACCTCTTTTACATTACAAAAATGAACAATTCTTAGATGATTCAAATGACAAAACCTCCTTTCTATATATAGGTGTCTAAGGGGTCACAATATAACCAAGCCGACCTAACAATAATAATATAAAGGCACAAAAATAACAATAGAGGAATTCTATGGGGCACAATGGTAACAATATGGGGACAATAGGGGCACAACAATAATAATAAGGGATACAACGACAATAGTAATGGGGGAATCACTAACATTATAGGGACCTAACAAATAACAAGAGCTCCATATAGGGGTTTGCAAATATTGCATGCTAAAAAAAAAAAAAAAAATTAAGATGGGTAGCAAGTGGAGATAGATTCTGTTCCATTTAATCTATTGTTTTACATAGAACTGATATTGTCTGGAATTATTGAATAGGTGTTTATTATACAAAAAAAAAATATTGTTGCTTTGAAAACCACATATCTTATAATGTTATGGTAAAATCTTTCTTCATGAAAAAACTACATTTGCTTACTCAATTTTTTTTCTTTGTAATCACTATAACATTTTGATGGTCATCCTGGATTAACTCTTCTCAACTATTCTCACAGGCTAGAGTAGAAATAGTTGTAATAGAGGGTGATGAAGGACCAACTATAGTCTCTCTCGTGAAGAGAATTAGAGCATCCATATTGATTTGAGCATCAACATTGATTTTACCTTTTGTGTTGGGGTTGGGGTATGAAACGGGTAGCGATGCCTAATTCTAGTTTTTCGATGGCTGCCAAAGGTATAAGGAATGGAGAATATTGGGCCTAGACTCTTTAATTTAATTATCAATATTTATTATGTGGATATGCATGCCTATTTTGGAATAGGGTTTCCAAAATTTTATTTTAATTATCAATAATTATTAGGTGGATGCTAGAGATTTAAGCTCCAGAGCATATTGTGAAATATTCTTAGTAGTAGTCACATGTCAAATGTTGAGATCTATTTTAAAAGTAATTATGTATGTTAAGTTAATTAATCAAAAAATTGTCATATGGACATGTGTTATGGTTTTCAGAGCGTGTGGTAGTTTTTCGATGGCTGCCAAAGGCATAAGGAATGGAGAATATTGAGCCTAAACTCTTTAATTTAATTATCAATATTTATTATGTGGATATGCATGCCTATTTTGGAATAGGGTTTCCAAAATTTTATTTTAATTATCAATAATTATTAGGTGGATGCTAGAGATTTAAGCTCCAGAGCATATTGTGAAATATTCTTAGTAGTAGTCACATGTCAAATGTTGAGATCTATTTTAAAAGTAATTATGTATGTTAAGTTAATTAATTAAAAAATTGTCATATGGACATGTGTTATGGTTTTCAGAGCGTGTGGTATTAGTAAACCATGGTATTGAATCATAGTATCGTAATGAAATATATATATATATATATATATATATATATATATATATATATATATATATATTAAAATTATCCACAATAAAATTGAATTGAGAAACTATAATTAGAAATTTGTTACAAAATTAAAAAATGTATATATATTTAATTCATACATTACTTATTTTTATAATTATATTTTAAGAAAAATATGTTTTAATTTCTAATTAACATTTTTTTTTATAGATATTTTTAAAATAATTAGAAATTTGTTACAAGTTTAAAAAATGTATATATATTTAATTCATAGATTACTTATTTTTATAATCATATATTAAGAAAAATATGTTTTAATTTCTAATTAACATTTTTTTTATAGATATTTTTAAAATAATAATTATTAGTGAAAAATGTCAAAATAAAATGTTAAATTGAGTTAACCCACTTTTATGGTTTGAATGAGCAAGATCCTAAAGCAAAAGAAAAAAATTCCATTTTTTCAATGCGATGACAATTTTAATGGGCCTTCGTTCATGATGTTATCAAATATAAGCCGTTAAACTCTATGTAGATTAACCTTGTAAGCGGGACCATCCATGTAAAAACTTTCTAATTGGAGAAAACATTGAACCAACTCATATTAATACTATATGGTGAAATAGAAAATTAAAAGAAGAATTGAATTTGTGACTCGTACGAACTTTACAATTGGAATAAACATTTTACCAACTATTAATACAAAGTGTTCACTTGGACAATTGAACGAAGAAATAAATTGATGGAAGAGTTTTGGCATTATAAGGATGAGCAGATGATTGGTATTTTAGCTTTTATGGGAAGAATGGAAGCAAGTGCATGGAACTGATTCTCATATGCATTGATTATTTTATGATTTCAGGCATTATATGCAAAGTTTGGATCTTCAAAAAAGATGTGTTTTAATCACCATCCTAGGAATCATATCATGTAGCTATTGAGTTGAATCATATTTGTGTCCAGAAGTAGAATTCACCCTCCTATGAATTATATCATGTAGCTATTGAGTTGAATTATATTTGTGTCCAGAAGTAGAATTGGCCAAGAATTTTGCATGGTTAATGTTCAGACTCAATTAATTAAGTATATTTGAAACTATTTGGAGTTATCCTCAATAATCTTCTATGCCATGAGAGATTTCATTATTTAAAAAGATGATTTTCTAGATGATCATCGTTATAATTGTTTTAAAATACTAAAATTATATTATTTCATTTTAATGTGATCAGAAAGAAGTTATTATCATTTATGTTAGGCAATTTTCGTATTGGCAATTGGTTTATTTAAAATTAAATTAAAATTTATGTGGGTGTACTCGCGAATCAATCAATCAATACAATAGAACTATGAATTCTAACTGGGATTTTCCTTGTGTGCACCTCGCGTTCATGACCACCAAAGTGAAACAAGCAATAAGGACACCGAGGTTACCTGAGAACAAGGGGAAACCTTAGAACTATGAATTCTAACTGGCATTTTCCTTGTGTGCACCTCGCGTTCATGACCACCAAAGTGAAACAAGCAATAAGGACACAGAGGTTACCTGAGAACAGGGGAAAACCTTAGAGGAAGGCTTACCAATTAAAATGAGGGAAACCCTAAGAAAACCTCCACAAAAATAAACTTGGAAGCACTAAGCAAACCTATTAAAATGGACAGTTGAGAACAAGGTTCTATAATGAAACCTTGAACAATGATTATAGATGAGACCATACCTCGAAAGAATCTTGAGGGGAATAAGCCAAGTGAATTAGAGGAACAAGAAGAAGGTTACCTGCATAAACGTGGAAAGGAAATCTGGTTCCTTCTAGCTGGTGTGGACCTTTGGCCGGGCATTGTTTATCGATGCCCAGACGACACACACACACACACACACACACACACACACACACACACACACACACACACACACACATATATATATATATCTGCAATCATGAGCTCAAGTCATCTAGAGCTAGACGTGAAGTTCATTGATATCGTTACTAATTGTTGTCGATCATGGGTTCAACTCTCTTTGATTCCATTGGGGTTCTTGCAAATTAGTGAATGAAGTAATGATAATATTTGTACTAGCTTTTATTTTAAGCCACACACAAAAATCAATGATTTTATTTGTAAATTTATTATAATAAAATCTCTCTCTCTCTCTCAATATCCTCAATCATTAGGTCAAGCCATCTAGAGCTAGACGTGAAATTCATTGAAATTGTTACTAATTGTTGTCGATCATGGGTTCGACTCTCTTTGATTCCATTGGGGAGAGGCCCTGTAATTAGAGTCAACAGTTTACCTAGTTTACCATCCACAAAATATGAGGAAGTACTCCGGGGTTTCTTGTGCTTTCATTCCAAGTGTGTGTGTATGTATACACATTAAACATAAAAGATGTAATCTCCTCTCTTCCTCACAATCTATCCCATATTTATGTTGCAACTAGTCCATAGTGATTTAGAAATCTTTATATGCAATGGTGTTTAACTAAAGTGATCATTACTGGCAATGATCCATCTTAACTTTAGATTTTAACAATATCTAATGTGTGGTTTATGGACACCGGATATCCACCGAAAGGGATCGCTTCCCACCCACTCATTACTTGGTGGCCTAACCGTAAGAGCGTCAAGGAGAATTGATCTTGTGACCCCCATTAGCAAGGTGCATTAACAATAGTAGTTTGACCAATTGAGTTAACCCTGGGGGTTGAGGCTTTATATCACTTTTAACCTTTTATTATTTATTATTTTTTAATTGAACCTACATGTAAATGTTTATAAACATTTACACCACTACAACATTGCCCCCATAGTCACATGTCAAATGCTCTCTACACAATAATAACAAGAGCTGCATATAGGGGTTTGCAAATATTGCATGCTAAAATAAAATAAAATAAAATAAAAATTACGCTGGGTAGCAAGTGGAGATAGATTATATTCCATTTATTCTACTATTTTACATAGAATTAATATTGTCTGAAATTATTGAATAGGTATTTATTATATATAAAAAAATATTGTTGCTTTGAAAACCACATATCTTATAATGTTATGGTCAAATCTTTCTTCACGACAAAACTACATTTGCTTAATTTTTTTTTCTTTGTAATCACTATAACATTTTGATGGTCATCCTGGATTAACTCTTCTCAACTCTTCTCACAGGCTAGAGTAGAAATAGTTGTAATAGAGGGTTATGAAGGACCAACTATAGTCTCTCTCGTCAAGAGAATTAGAGCATCCACATTGGTTTGAGCATCAACATTGATTTTACCTTTTGTGTCAGGGTTGGGGTATGAAACGGGTAGCGATGCCTAATTCTAGTTTTTCGATGGTTGCCAAAGGCATAAAGAATGGAGAATATTGGGCCTAAACTCTTTAATTTAATTATCAATATTTATTATGTGGATATGCATGCCTATTTTGGAATAGGGTTTCCAAAATTTTATTTTAATTATCAATAATTATTAGGTGGAGGGTAGAGATTTAAGCTCCAGAGCATATTATGAAATATTCTTAGGAGTAGTCACATGTCAAATGTTGAGATTTATTTTAAAAGTAATTATGTATGTTAAGTTAATTAGTTAAAAAATTGTCATATGGACATGTGTTATGGTTTTCAGAGCGTGTGGTATTAGTAAACCATGGTATTGACTCATAGTATCATAATGAAAATTATATATAAGTTAAAATTATCCACAATAAAATTGAAGTTAGAAACTATAATTAGAAATTTGTTACAAGATTAAAAAATGTATATATATTTAATTGATACATTACTCATTTTTATAATTATATTTTAAGAAAAATATGTTTTAATTTCTAATTAACATTTTTTTTCATAGATATTTTTAAAATAATAATTATTAGTGAAAAATTTCAAAATAAAATGTCAAATTGAGTTAACCCACTTTATGGTTTGAATGAGCAAGATCCTAAAGCAAAACAAAAAAATTCCATTTTTTCAATGCAATGACAATTTTAATGGGCCTTTGTTCATGATGTTATCAAATATAAGCCGTTAAACTCTATGTAGATTGACTTTGTAAGCGGGACCATCCATGTAAAAACTTTCTAATTGGAGAAAACATTGAACCACCTCATATTAATACTACAGGGTGAAATAGAAAATTAAAAGAAGAATTGAATTTGTGACTGGTACAAACTTTACACTTGGAATAAACATTTTAACCACTATTAATACAATATGGTCACTTGGACAATTGAACGAAGAAATAAATTGATGGAGGAGTTTTGGCATCATAAGGATGAACAAATGATTGGTATTTTAGCCTTTCTGCGAAGAATGGAAGCAAGTGCATTGAACTGATTCTCATATACATTGATTATTTTATGATTTCAGGTATTATATGCAGAGTTTGGATCTTCAAAAAAGATGTGTTTTAATCACCATCCTAGGAATCATATCATGTAGCTATTAAGTTGAATCATATTTGTGTCTAGAAGTAGAATTCACCTTCCTATAAATTATATCATGTAGCTATTGAGTTGAATTATATTTGTGTCCAGAAGTAGAATTGGCCAAGAATTTTGCCTGTTTAATGTTCAGACTCAATTAATTAAACATATTTGAAACTATTTGGAGTTCTCCTCAATCATCTTCTATGCCATGAGAGATTTCATTATTCATCTTCTATGCCATGAGAGATTTCATTATTTAAAAAGATGATTTTCTAGATGATCATCATTATAATTGTTTTAAAATACTAACGTTTTATTATTTCATTTTAAGGTGATCAGAAAGAATTTATTATCAATTATGTTAGGCAATCTTCGTATTGGTAATTGGTTTATTTAAAATTAAATGAAAATTTATGTGGGTGTACTTGTGAATCAATCAATCAATACAATAGAACTATGAATTCTAACTGGCATTTTCCTTGTGTTCACCTCGCGTTCATGACCACCAAAGTGAAACAAGCAATAAGGACACAGAGGTTACCTGAGAACAAGGAGAAACCTTAGAGGAAGGCTTACCATTTAAAATGGGGGAAACCCTAAGAAAACCTCCACAAAAATAAACTTGGAAGCACTAAGCAAACCTATTAAAATGGACAATTGAGAACAAGGTTCTATAAAAAAACCTTGAACAATGATGACAAATGAGACCATACCTCGAAACAATCTTGAGGGGAATAAGCCAAGTGAATTAGAGGAACAACAAGAAGTTTACCTGCATAAATGTGGAAAGGAAATCTCGTTCCTTCTAGCTGGTGTGGACCTTTGGCTGAAGCTAAACAAAAGAAAACTGTCAAAATAAGGCATTAGTAAACCCTGAACCCTGTAGAATGGAAACCATTTATGAAAAATAAGTATGTCGAGTTCATGCATTTGCTTGAGAAGGGCTCATTGTTTAATGCACCAAAGGAGAATTACACCATTGTATTTGTCCAATACTTGAGTCGCTCAGGACACCCAAATGAAAGGAAACTAAATTCAAAGTAGGTAATATATTCTATGGTCGAAACTCCGAGAGGGGAAAGATTAAAATTGTATGAGATACTGCATGCAAGGCCAAATTGTTAATGTTGTTATAAATGTCTATAAACAAAGAGAAAGAACAAAAGAAAACCCAAAAAATTGCAATTTATTGAACAACTTCGTTATGGATTGCTTTTAACGTTTTCTTTGTAAATATGAACCCTGTTCAGACAACAAAAAGTGAATTGATAGCGAATTTAGCAAGGAGAGTTAGGAAAGAGTAAAATCTCCTTAGTCCTTAGTAGAGTGGCTAGGGAAAACAACAAAATGAGCACAAAGCAAGGTAGCTTACCCTATCCAAAACTACACCCTAATCCGCCTCCATCATTGGATCGCCTTGTGCAATCTCAGCCATCTAAACCTAAGGATCACGTGGTGGAGGATTTTTGGCATGACACATAGTGGACCCTGTGGCAAAGTCGTGTGACTAGCCTTAATGCACCAAATTTTAATAAGGACATTGTCTATCGATGCCCGGACGACATATTTCTTACCAAAATTTGGTAAAAAAAATCAAAAATTCAGAATGCTAGAGTGTTTCAATTGTTTTTTGATGGTGGAAATGGATTCAGCACCATCAAGAATCCCTGGGCACCCAAAATCCTGAAGTTTGACAACTATAACCCAGATTTTCAAAAAAAAAAACGTGATTTTATCATAATCTTGCGGAAATTTCCATTATTTTTTCGGGCTAATTTGTGGGCTCTTTAGACTATGCTTTTAATAAGTCTATGTCTTAGTTTAACCACTTCCAAATGTAAATGGAGAGTAATGGGCAAAAGATATATAATTTTTTATCCAGCATCCCTTTAGGGGGAATTGTTGAAAATGCAGCAAGAAAGTCTCAATTTTAATTTTGCCTTAATCAAATTGAGGAAATTCGAAATTCCACATCAGCAAACAACTTGGAGGAGTTAACTGAGGTGACATGGCTCTTGTCACTCAGTTAAGAACACTCAATTCGAGTTAATGAGTTGAAGTTCAGTTTGCTTGAGTTGATTCCTAAATAAATAGGAGCCTAGCTTAGTTAATTCGAGTTAGGTGCATGAAGTTCAGTTGTGTGTAGTGATTCCTAAATTTTAGGAGCCTAGGTTGAGTTAATTTCAGTTGTAGCAATTTAATTCAGTCAAATTAAGTTATGGTCAGTTAAACTAGTTCTAATTGTTGGAGAAAATAGTGAAAGGTCAAGTTGTGGAAGTGGAGCTTCAACTACACTCAGTGATCAACCAGTTAACTCATCAATTAACCTAAATTAATTGATGCATGTAGATAAGATAAGGTAAGATAAGATAATTATATTTATGTCCAACTAATGACCACAAAGTAGGTCAAAGGGATTGTTGAGTACAATGATGTCCATAAAATGTGGGAGAACCAAATGATCTCCTATAAAAAAATACAATGCATTAATATAAAAGGTACAATGCAGGAACATAAAAGATACAATGTATGGAATGCCCCGACGAAGAGGATTAGACCCATCTCTCCTAACATTTGACACTGACTGAAGAGCACTGAAAAAAAATCCACAAATTTTGTAGGTCTGATGAACGGTCAACGGGAGGTATGGACTATCCACTAACTTGTTGCCTGGGGGAATTTGTGCACTATTGAGGTTTGGAGGACCTAGTCCGTCTCTCAGGGATGGATCTGAGACGGTTTAGCTGCCGAGGTCTTGTGTGGCGGGGTGAGGTCCCACGGATCTTCACTGGTCTAGAGTCTGGATATGAAATGGTATCAGTTGTTCTCTTTGTGCCCCTGTCTGAGGGTAATACTCTGAAAAATGTTGTGATCCTCTGTGTGGGGTCCGGTCTGATGGGAGGCTGAAGAATATGCACTCGGAACTTAAGAGCCTCATGCATATATAGGGCCAAACATCTCTGATTGGGATACATGAAAAATTTTGTGAGGGTTTGAGAGTCTCTGAACAAGCAATGAAACCTTCCTGTGATCTCGTAGTAGATAGTTAGCATCCAAAAATGAAATGCACCTCGGTCTCTACTTCCTGTAAATAGAGAATTCGAGTTACCCAGTTGAGATGGAGATTATAAGGCAGTGTACCATCAATTGTAGACTATTCCAATGTGTATAGGTGGTGCATGCAGTCAGGGGAAGAACCTAGAGGAATTGCACAATTCATTTGAAGGAATTTCCTAATAAATAGGGGCATGTTTCCTCTAGGAACAACGCAAGAAAATCGGAGCTTGGAGGACTTGAAAATTGGCTAAGTGTTGGCTAGAGTGAGTCAGGCAGAGATATAGACTTCACACTTGCAAGTTGTGCTCAATCTTGAGCAAACATATGTATTCATATCTATTTTTTTATTAATGCAATACAAATACGAAGGGGTTTTGAGCAGTTGCTCTCTCCCAGATAAATCTTTGTGCATGTGTGATGTTTCCTTTTGGGTGACTATGATTTGTGTTCTAGATAGTGAATTAACTTTCGCAGAACAGTAGAATAAAGTAACTTCGAGTCTTGTGATTTAGTAAATTTCATGAGCAAATCGTAATTTTATAGACATTTTGTTATATAATTTAATTTTGTTATATAATTTATTTATGAAAAACAGAAAAACAAAATCAACATTTTTTTGACGTCTAAAATGTGCTAGACCACTATTGATAGGCTATGACATATTGAATTTTGACCTATTAATGGGGGAGTCGTCTAATGAGGCGGAGGAATTGCTCGGACGGCTAAAAGTGGCCGGAATCCGGGCAAAAAAAATTCAAAAAGTCTTGTAGAGCCAGTGTTTGAATCGTATTTTTGATGGTGGAAATGGATTCAACACCATCAAAAATGTTTAGGACACCTAAAATTTTGAACTTTAACAACTATCACTTGGATTTACAAAAATCCTTGCCGGATTTTCTCTAAATATGACCAAAATTTCCTTAACTTTCCGGGAAATTCCTCTAAGTAGTTAGACTACGACATTGATGGACTGTGACATGAATTTTGACCCTTGGTTTGGTTGGAGGAGGCCCTAACATCAGGGAAATCCAAGTAAGTAAATACATTTGACTATGTACCAACCAGAACAGAGACTGAGGTACAACACATAATTTGAGTTCAGAGTCCTTTTATTTGTGAATGACAGGTGGTTGCTTTCGTTTCCGTTGCTTGTGTGGTGACAGAAGGAACACAACTATTCCATGAACTCCACACGTTTCAATGAAAGTTGACTAGCCAAGAAGGAATCTACCCTGGTTTGTTTATTATTGGTATTCCCATGTGCTGCTGCTATCATCGACTAAGCTTAACAAAGTTTGGTTATTTCAGAGCATTGAAAACATGGTGTTAGTCATTGTAGTACTGTTGGTTTAATTTAAGTGTCTGTTGAGCGCCCTTGGGGCTTAGCTGTTGTTTGCAAGGCCTACCTCGACATTCTAGAAGAGCCCACGAGTTATTTTCTTTGTCAATTGGGGATTTTGGGGTTCATGAGTGATAAGGAGACGAGTGCCTTTGTAGATTTCGACACAGCAGGATTTAGTTCAAGCTCTGCTATGATAGACCCTGTGATACCAGATAGTTCTAAGTAAATCAACTGCATTGTAGAATGCCAAATGCTCACTGCCTAATGCTCCTTATTTTAGTTGGGACAGTAGAATGGCTATGCAGTCAAAGGGGGCAATGGGGTCTTCATCTCGTATGAATAATGCTTGTGGACCCAAGAAGTTTAGCTTTCCGAAGGACGTCTCCATACTAACTCTCAAAATCAAGGGACGCCCCCAGCAGCTGGCGGTCAAATTCTGCTTTCCTGGGCTGGCGCCAAAAATGAAGTTTCATGTTTTTCATATCAAGTCTTCACACTTCCATAAGTTTTAGAATATCATTAGTTGTTAAATTGTATTATGTAATGTTTTTAAGTTCAAGGAACTTTGGTTCTGTTACGTATTTGAATCTGTATGTCATGTAACTGAGTACTCTGATTTTTAAAAATTCCATCTGCGCGCTGCACCCACATGCCCTAACAGCCTTAGCTTATGCATGCCTAATCTATATGCATATAGCTTTAGATTACCTTTGATATAATTGGTTTTTGCAAATTGTGTCCCTTATTGCAGATGACATTTATGATTACTTTACGCTGTAAATTATAGGGAAAATGGTAGATTTCAGGCAAAATCTATCAAATTCCAGCCTAGTTACTATAATAATATTTTCTAATTACTACTAATTTTATGTTTTATGATTAATTTCTTGTGTGGTTTGTTGAAATTTGGTACCGGAAGACAGGTGGTTCCCTTAGGCTTTGATCTTTGGCCTAAGGAAAAGTGTCCAAAAGAATTTAATTTTTCTCCTAAAGTGACTTTATAATTTTATAAAGTTAAATCTAATTTAAAAGTGACTTTAAGTGATAAAGTTAATAAGTCTAATTTTAAAGTGACTTTTATAAAGTCAATGAAAAATTAGAAAGGAAAAGTGACTTTAGAAATAAATGACTAAGTGGGTCTTTATTAAAGTGGGGTGAATTAAAAAATAAAAAGTGAGATTTAAATGAGCATTCAATCTCAGCCATTGATCTAAATCTATTTCAGCCATTGGATTTAGAGATCACCCGAAAGTCATTTGGATCACCCAAAAGTTATTTGGAGTTATATTAAGGGAGGAAAAGGAGGAAAAGATCACATTCGATTCAATTCTTTCATGAGCAGATTGGGAGAAGGAGAGCAAGAGAGCAAGAGAGATTTCTGAGCAGGGAGGAGAAGGAGACAGCAGCTTGGCACACATTCCAAGGCAGCAGTTGAGCAGATTTGTACAGCTGATTCAGTACACAGTGAAAGACAGATTTTGGCATGATTTTCGAGGAGAGGTTTGCACAAAAATCAAGGAGTAGTTTGCTAGTTTTTCTGCACGCAAAACGAGGGCCATACAACAACATTTAATGCTGGAAGTGGGCACGAAAATCGAGGAGACCGTACAACATTTATTGTTGTCATGTTTGCTGTAATTTCCAGTTTGCTGTGAAGCATGGGAAAATAGATAAGTTGTAAATTTGCTTGCTGATTTTTTTGCTGAAAATTTCTCACTGTAAAAGGCAATTTTCAGAAATAAAGAAGAGCTCTCAAACTGGTTTTCCCCAAGAGTTGTAGGGGGTTTTTCCAGGGTCACATTGACCAAAAATCTCAGTGTTTAAATGTGTTTTAATCGCTGTTTATTACCGCTGATTTTTATTTCTGCAATTTCCAGCATTCTGTAAAATTTCCAGAATTTGTGTTTTCAGCAAATTTTTTTTTTTTTTTTTTATTTTTTTATTTTTTTTATTCAGCTTGTTAAATGTATGGTTATGGGAAAGGGCATTTAACTATATGGGAGAAATAAGGAGAAACTGAAAACCGGGGTGGGAAATGAGAAATTTCTACATGGTATCAGAGCTTGAGTGCTGAAGGGCAGTTTGGGACAGCAAAAGGAAAAATTACAGTTGCTGATTTTTCACTCAGAAAATTCCAGCAAGCTGATTTTTTCATAAACAACAGTTTTATCTTTACTACAGCAGTGCTATTTTTCAGTTTTAGGACAGCAGGATGTCATTGGGATTGAGGGTGGAGGATAGGCTGGATGGGCATATAAATTACAGCGTTTGGAAGGAGAGAATGCAGAGTATCTTTGAGGAGGCAAAAGTCTGGGATATCATGGTGCATACCACACAGAACCCTGTTGTTGTGCCTACTGATGCTACTCAGTTGACAGCTTATAATAAAAAGAACAACAAGGGTAAGAGGCTGATTCTAGACGGAATCAAAGACCATTGCATTCCTCATGTGAGAGGAAAGAGCAATGCCCATGAGATGTGGACAGCATTGTCCAATCTCTACCAGAGTATCAATGAGAACCGGAAGATGGTCCAGAAGGAGAAGCTGAAGAACATTAAGATGGGTACTGATAGTGCAGCTGGATATCTCACAAAGATTACTAATGTGAGAGATGAGTTGGCAGCGATTGGAGAGGCCATTCCACCCACTGAGTTGGTGCAGATTGCAGTGAATGGCCTCCCCCGTTCATGGTTGAACTTTGTTGATGGGGTTTGTGCACGTGAGACCCTTCCCACATGGGAGAGGTTTTGAGATGATTGCATTCAGACAGAGATCAGGAAAGGTCAGCTTGGGGCAACCAAGCCAGTTGAGCAGGATGAGGATGTAGCACTGGTGGCAGGAGGCAAGAAAGGCAAAGGGAAGAAGCAGGCTTCCACAAGCAGTGGTGGGGGCAAAGGCAAAGGTAAAGGTAAACAGGGGAACACACAAAAGGACTATTCCAAGGTGAAGTGTTGGAATTGTCAAAAGATGGGACACTATGCAGTTGTGTGTCCGAAGAAGAAGAAGAAGAAGGGGAAGAACCAGGACGTGGCAGCTTCAGCAGAGATTGAGGACTTTGCTAGTCGTTTTGACCGAGAGTTTGCGTTCACTACGTGTGAGTCCTCTAGTGCAGGATCACCTGCCACACAGGTTCAGAGGGAGCATGCTTTTCCCTCGATTAGCGGAGCATCTTCGGGTATCTGGTATGTGGACAGTGGGGCTTCACGTCATATGACAAGAGTCCGTGAGTACTTCTCAGGGCTTTCAGAGAGTGGCACTGATATTGAGGTAGTACTCGGTGATGACAGAGTTGTTAGAGCAGTCGGGGTGGGGACAGTGACATTTCAGAGGGAGTCCAAACCTCCCTTGAAGGTGTCAGAGGTTCTTTATGTGCCAGGGATGAGGAAGAACCTCATATCCGTCTCAGCTTTGGAGGACAGAGGATATGAGGTACTGTTCAGGGGAGGGCAGGTGTTGATGTATCCCAGGGGCACTCCAGCTGATTCAGCTAGAGTGATAGGTGTACGCCATGCAAAGGTGTACAAGTTTGCATTCTAGCCCCTTTTGGCATTGAGCAATATTACCGACAGCAGAGCTAGCAGTTCTGAGCTGTGTGAGATTTGGCACCGCAGGATGGGACATATGTATCATGGAGCCTTGATGACATTGCGGGAGATCACTACAGGTGTGCCAGATTTCAGTACTGATCACTTTGATACTTGCAGAGGTTGTGCGATGGGAAATTTTGCCAAATCCCCTTTTCCCAGAAATGACAGCAGAGCGACAGGGATACTTGATTTGATTCATTCCGATGTGAGCAGTCGGATGTCTCATGTTTCCTTGAGTGGATATGAGTACTATGTTTTATTCATTGATGATCACTCCAGGAGGACCTGGATATATTTTTTGAAGACCAAGAGTGAGGTCTTCAAGCGGTTTCAGGAGTTCAGAGCTCTTGTGGAGACTCACACAGGTCGAAATATCAAGTCCTTGAGGTCGGACAATGGAGGAGAGTACACCCTTGGAGAGTTTGTTGACTATTGTGCGGAGGCAGGCATTAGGAGGGAGTTCACTGTTCCTTACAACCCCCAGCAGAACGGGGTTGCGGAGAGGAAGAACAGATCCATCATAGGGGCTGCCAAAGCCATGTTACATGATCAGGGGTTGCCATTGTTCTTGTGGGTAGAGGCCTGCAACACAGTTGTTTACTTGCAGAACAGGAGTCCGCATCGTGCCTTGGGGCACATGACTCCGGAGGAGGCTTTCTCTGGGAAGAAGCCTTATATTGGTCATCTTCATATCTTTGGATGCATTACATACTCCTATATACCCAAGGAGAAGAGGACCAAACTAGAGCCCACCGCAGAGAAGGGTATCTTTGTGGGCTACAGTGAGACCTCAAAGGCCTTTCGGATTTACATTCTTGCACAGAGGAGAGTTGTTGTCAGACGGGATGTGAATTTCGAGGAGGACAGGGCCTTTAGGAGGTCACGGGAGTTAGAGTATCTGGATCAGCCAGACCCTCAGCAGCAGTTGAGTCAGTCGCAGGGATCCAATGGGCAGGGATCAGGAGGATCCGGAGGTACATCTATGAGGATGTCAGGTCCGTCAGTGAACAGTGGCTCGCCGAGCCAGAGGGGTGCTGCTCCGGGTAGCATGCAGAGCAGTTCACAGAGCAGTTCACTAGGGAGTTCACACGGTACCTCAACTTCTACAAGTTCAGGTGCAGGCAGGAGGACAGCAGACAAACAATCAGGAGTTCAGGCTACTGATGGTGATGAGGAGGAGGAGTTTCATTCTCCTATGGGACAAGCATGCTCAGGGAAGAGAAAGCCCAAGTGGCTTCAGGACACCTTGAGAGATGCCACATCTGTTGCTGAGCCGAAGAGGCCGGTCAGAGAGAGTAGACCACCTGAGAGGTTTTGTAGCTATATGGCGATGGTTACCAGCATCCTTGACTCTGAGCCTTCTAGATATGAGGAGGCAGCTAGCCAGCAGGTCTGGAGAGAGGCCATGCAGGAGGAGTATTCTTCTATCATGAAGAATGATGTTTGGGAGGTGGTGCCGAGGCTTGAGGGCAAATCCGTGGTTACTTCCAGATGGCTTTACAAGGTAAAGCATGCTGCAGATGGCAGCATTGAGAAATTCAAAGCGAGGTTTGTGGCTAGAGGGTTCTCCCAGGTAGAGGGAGTTGATTATGAGGAGACCTTTGCTCCCGTGGCTCGATATACTTCGATCCGCTCCATTATATCGATAACAGCAGAGATGGGTTGGAAGATCCACCAGATGGATGTGAAGACCGCATTTCTCAATGGCTTCATACAGGAGGAGGTGTACATTGAGCAGCCACAGGGCTTTGAGGTGCATGGGAAGGAGTCCCATGTGTGCAGACTGAAGAAGGCCCTTTATGGCCTGAAGCAAGCTCCCAGAGCTTGGTACTCTAGGATAGATACATATTTGTAGGGGATGGGTTTCACAAAGAGTGAGGCAGATCCGAACCTTTACTTTATTGTGATTGGTGAGGAGCCTCTCATTCTGGTGCTGTATGTGGATGACTTTATCATTACAGGTGCAGAGAGACTCATAGAGCACTGCAAGAGAGATCTTGCGACGGAGTTTGAGATGAAGGACATCGGCTTGATGCATTACTTTTTGGGTTTGGAGGTGTGGCAGGAGGAGGGGCATTTCTTCCTGGGGCAGAGGAAGTATATTGTGGACATCCTTAGCAGATTCCACATGGAGGATTGTAGACCCATGTCGACACCGATGATTACCAACTGGAAGAAGCTTCATGCTTCGGATTCCGAGTTGGTGGATCCCACATTGTACAGGCAGCTGATTGGTTCCTTGATGTATTTGGTCAACACTAGACCAGATATCTGTTTTGCAGTCAACACGATGAGTCAGTTTATGTGTGAGCCTAGGAAGGTTCACTGGGTGCCTGCAAAACACATTTTGCGATACTTGCAGGGGACAGTGGATTATGGTCTGGACTACAGGCAATGAGATGGAGTGAGATTGGTAGGATACACTGATTATGATTGGGCAGGTTATGCTTCTGATAGGAAGAGCACTTCAAGGTGTTGTTTTGGGTTGGGTTCAGCAGTAGTGTCATGGTTCAGCCAGAAGCAGCAGTCAGTAGCACTGAGTTCAGCGGAAGCAGAGTATATGGCAGCCAGTCTAGCTAGTTGTGAGGCTATCTGGCTTCGCAAGATGTTGTTTGGCTTATTTGGTCAGCCGTTGAGACCTTCAGTGATTTACTGTGATAATCAGAGTTGCATTAAACTCGCGGAGAATCCAGTATTTCATGACAGGTCAAAGCATATCGGGATCAGATATCATTTCATCAGAGACTATGTTTAGAAGGGAGTTGTGAAGCTTGAGTATATGTCCACTGATGAGCAGGTTGCAGATATACTTACCAAAGCCTTACCACGGGGCAAGCATGTCTACTTCAGAGACAAGATGGGTGTGGTGAGGAACACCTTCCTCGGTAAGAGGGAGTGTTGAAATTTGGTACCAGAGGACAGGTGGTTCCCTTAGGCTTTGATCTTTGGCCTAAGGAAAAATGTTCAAAAAAATTTAATTTTTCTCCTAAAGTGACTTTATAATTTTATAAAGTTAAATCTAATTTAAAAGTGACTTTAAGTGATAAAGTTACTGAGTCTAATTTTAAAGTGACTTTTATAAAGTCAATGAAAAATTAGAAAGGAAAAGTGACTTTGGAAATAAATGACTAAGTGGGTCTTTATTAAAGTGGGGTGAATTAAAAAATAAAAAGTGAGATTTAAATGAGCATTTAATCTCAGCCATTGATCTAAATCTATTTCAGCCATTGGATTTAGAGATCACCCAAAAGTCACTTGCATCACCCAAAAGTCATTTGGAGTTATATTAAGGGAGGAAAATGAGGAAAAGATCACATTCGATTCAATTTTTTCATGAGCAGATTGGGAGAAGGAGAGCAAGAGAGCAAGAGAGATTTCTGAGCAGGGAGGAGAAGGAGACAGCAGCTTGGCACACATTCCAAGGCAGCAGTTGAGCAGATTTGTACAACTGATTCAGCACACAGTGAAAGGAAGATTTTGGCACGATTTTCGAGGAGAGGTTTGCACAAAAATCGAGGAGCAGTTTGCTGGTTTTTCTACACGCAAAACGAGGGCCATATAGCAGCATTTAATGCTGAAAGTGGGCACGAAAATCGAGGAGACCGTACAACATTTATTGCTGTCCTGTTTGCTGTAATTTCCAGTTTGATGTGAAGCATGGGAAAAGAGATAAGTTGTAAATTTGCTCGCTGATTTTTTTGCTGAAAATTTCTCACTATAAAAGGCAATTTTCATAAATAAAGAAGAGCTCTCAAACTGGTTTTCCCCAAGAGTTGTAGGGGGTTTTTCCAGGGTCACATTGACCAAAAATCTCAGTGTTTAAATGTGTTTTAATCGCTGTTTATTACTGCTGATTTTTATTTCTGCAATTTCTAGCATTCTGTAAAATTTCCAGAATTTGTGTTTTCAGCAAATTTATTTTTTTCAGCTTGTTAAATGTATGGTTATGGGAAAGGGCATTTAACTATATGGGAGAAATAAGGAGAAACTGAAAACCGGGGTGGGAAAACAGAAATTTCTACATGGTTATATTGAGGGGCAGAATCTATCCCTTGAGACATTTCTTCACCAAAGAACAAAGTTGATCTTCATTCCCTTCTTTTACTATGTATGTAAGATATCTGTGTATTTGTCACTGAGTCTATGTGCGCGTGCAAGTCCTGTCGTCGTCCAATGAAATATTGTAAGGTTTTCAAGGCAATAATAAAGCACTAAAATTTCAACTTCCGTCCTTCAAAAAACAAGACTTTGTAGAGCAAGGGTTTGAGTCTTGGCCATGAAAAACTAGCTCTATGGTGCAAATTTGGAGAAATTTGTTTTGATTGTGGTGCGAATTAATATCATTCTCTCTATGCTTAATGACAGGACTGGTAAGGCCAAAAATCGCTGCTTTTTCCTATGATTTTTAGTGAGAAACTACAAGAGCTTAGAAGGACCTTCCATATGTAGATATATGACAAAAGGTTGATGTCTTTAATATATTTTAAAGACTAGTCTCTAAGTTCTTTGCATAGCATTTTGTGACGGCATATTATAGATAAGATAAGATAAGATAATTTTATTTATGTCCAACTAATGATCACAAAGTAGGTCAAAGGGACTGTTGAGTACACTGATGTATATACAAAGCGGGAGAACCAAATAGTCTCCTACAAAAGATACAATGCATGAAGTAAATCAACATTTGGCCCTAGGGGAGAAGATCCAGGAGCTAATAGGTCTGAGGATCAAACCCATCTCAACTAACATATGACGCTAAATGAATAACATTGAAGAAATTCAACAAAGTCTATTGTCCACAAGTGCAAATTGTCCACTAAATCGTTTCCTGGGGAAGTTGACACGCTGCTGAATGCTAGAGGACCTAGTTTGTCTCCCAGGAACAAATCTGAGATGGAACTACTGTTGAGATCTCGTGTGGCAGGGTGAGGTCCCCCCGATCCTTACTGATCTGGAGTCTGGATACATGCTGGTATCAATCGATCTCTTGGTGCCCCTATCTGAAAGTAGTACCCTGAAAAATGTCGTGATTCTCTGTGTGGGGTCTGGTCTGATGGGAGGCCGAAGAATATGCACTCGGAACCTAAGATCCTTTTACATATATAGGGCCAAACATCTCTGATCGAGATACCTAAAAAAGTCGGCGAGGGTCCGAGAATCTCTGAACAAGCAATGAAACCTTCTTCTGATCTCATAGTAGACAGGGCATCCAAGAATGAAGTGCACCTCGGTCTCCACTTCCTGTAAATGACAAACCTGGCAGAGTCTGTCTGGTCTATCCACTTGGTGTTCCATCTCTACCCAAAGTATATGAGAACCTACTCTGAACTGGCCTAGAGGAATGCGAAGAGCATGCATCTAGTGGTGAAATGTATACTGGGGTCGAACAATGAGCCTGTCTCTCAGCTCCAAGAAGTGTTCAATGTAGAAGGCCATCTTTGGGCACAACCCTCTTGGAGGATTGACCAAGGTGACCTGGACGAACTGCCTATAGATGTCCTCCCTGATGATCTTGTTTAGCTCCTGTCTAGTAGGTAAAAGGTGACCAGGAGCATCTGAGGAATATTGGAAAGGAGGGAGACGATCCAACAGAATTCCCACTAACTCTAAGAGATCTGAAACTTTTGTAAACCAACACCTGTCTTGGCCTGAGCGAGTAGAACGGGTAATAATCTTAGAAGAGAAATATGCCAAGTAAGGATATCGGTCCCTACTCTTTATCGAGTCTACCAAGCCCTGGACATGATGCAAGAATTAAACCAATTTGAAGACCGTCTCAAGCTGAAAGGGCTGAGTTCCAAACTCTGCAAGGATGATGTGTTGTGACACTGTCAGTTTGCACCTAATGATGCGGTGGAGAAAAAAAATCTGGACTCTCTTAGCTGAATCCCAGTTTGACTCAAGTAAAGACGGTCCCAAAATCTCATAGCCATATAAAATAGTGGGGCGGATCAACGTGTCCATGAGGCTCATGTTGGACGAGATGTCTTGGAAGTGATGTCGAAAGCACTGTCTCTCGAGAAGGGCTAAGGATCCATATCCTTTGTTGATCTGAGGTTGAAGTGCTGGTCGCAAACTGAAGTGGGGACCTGAGAATTGTACCCCCAAGTAAGTATACGTGTTGGTAATCTCAATCTCCTCCCCTCTGAATAGAAAGTGAAGGTCAGAGGTTTTTTTCACCCCATTAAAGATCATAACCTTGGTTTTACCCAGGTTGACTGTCAACTGTCGATGATCACAAAACAAAGCTAAGGCATCCAGCTGCCTCTGTAATACTTCTGGGGATGAAGAGAGGAGGACCACGTCGCCAACAAAGAGTAGAATAGATATCATAACATGGTGAAGAAGGCAGCGATCAGTGTCCTGGATATGCTCGTGTAGAAATGCTTCCAACTCATCAATATAGATCCCAAACAAGGTAGAGGACAATGGACAACCCTGTTTAACCCCAATAGTGCTTTGAATGAAATTAGACATCCCATGGGTTGCGTGAAGACGACCAAGAACGGACTCATATAGGTGCATAATAGCAGTCAATAGGGTTGTAGAGATGCCAATATCTCTGAGTCTCTGGAGCAAGGCCTCCCTCGGAACAGAGTCAAAATCTTTCCGAAAATCTACGAAACAACAGTAGACTTTCGAAGGGCAGTGTCGTTCCTCCTCAATCATAGGGCGAAGGGTGAAGATGTGGTCAATGGTCTGATGAGCCAGTCGAAAGCCTGCCTGTCCCCTAGCTCTGAGTTGTCTCTGCTCAAGGTCATTGGAGAGCTTCCTATGTAGAACAGTAGCATACAACTTCGAGAACGTGTGACCCACCATGATCGTTCTGTAGTTATTGGGATTTGAGCTAGACCCTGATTTGTGGATTGGATGGATGATGTGGTGTGACCATGTCGGTGGAAAACCTTCATGGACTACATGGTTGAAGAGATCAGCCAAGTAGCTAACCAAAGCACGGAAACCATGCTTAAAGAACTCTACTTGGTAGCCTTCCTCATTGGCTGCTTTTGTAACAGTCCAAAGTTAATTTCCTAATTAAAATTACAATCAAACAGCACATGACGTGCATGATGTAATGGCTGGGGCGGATGGCTTTCACACCGCCCAGCCAAGTTCGAATCCTGCGGAGAGGTTGTAAAAATGTTGTAAAAATGTGGAATATGAGTAGGTCCTACCGAAGCTTACAAAAAAAAAAAATTACAATCAAACAAATAAACACATAACTATATTACCTATGATCGATGTCTGCCAGATGACAACAAGGTTTTGGGGACGACTCTCCACCCAACCGTAGGCTCAATTGTGCAAGGATTTGCTACCACTGGCCACCCCCGAGCCCTCAATCAACGGACTACTGCCAGTGACTCCTAAGTCTTAGAACACCATTCTCCCAAGAGAATGAAAGATAGAATCTCGGAATGATGGAATGCCTCCCATCCTCCTCACCATCTAATAAATAGAGCAAACATTGGATGGGAAACCACATGCACACACTCCATGTGTCTACATGCGACTTTTTTTATATTTTTTTAGATTTCTTGTTTTATTTCTTTTACTTTTCTTTTGATTTTTAGCTTTCTTGTTTTATTTTCTTCTTTTTGATAGCTTTACTGATTTTTTTATTGTTTTCTTTGTTTTATTTCTATTTATTCTTATTTAGAGCTTTAGTATAGTTATTACGATTTTTATTTTTTATTATTTTTATTTATTTTCTTGTATATATTTTAAATATCATTTATTTATGATTTATTATTTTTATTATTTATTATTAAGTGATATATTATTTATTATTTATATTATTATTTATTATTTTGTATTATTATTTATTTTTTATTATATTATTATTTATTATTAAGGGGAGGGATATTACATACTCTCCCACTTTAAGGAACTTCGTCCCGAAGTTAAGTTGAATTATTTATTATTTATTATTTAATTTACTTCATGTTGCCAACACCCTCTGTTGAACTAGTATAACCAGCAGGCATCGAAAGTCCCCAACACCCCGAGAAATCTCAAGGTATTTGTCCTTTTTCCCACTTTCGGCACCAGGCATAAGCATGACCCGATCTGTATCCTAGTCCAAGGCTGACCCCAAGGCTCGTGCCTGACTCAGACCTCATCTACCCCAAGGCAGACATCCGGTCCGGTACTCAATGACCCCGGGCATCTCGCAACGCTGGCCCACTCCCTCCACAACTACTAAGGCGCATAGCCCCAGGGATCGAAGTCCTTTACATCCCTTCCAGACTTCGGCATCCCAATCCAATAATAGGCACCTAGCCTAGAACATCAGGCACTTGGCCTCCTCAAGATGTTCTCATAGCTCTTCAAGAGCTACACATGACAAAGGAACCATTGGCATATGTATTGTTGATTGAGTTTGTCCCCAGCCCATATGGTGTTACTTATTCTCCCTCGTGCGTATGGGCTCGCACGAGATCATCAAATAAACTGGCCCTCTCGGCCCATTTGTGGAGTCCTGTCAATCATCACACCTCAACATGCAACCAATGCATTAGCTATACCATCATAGTATCATAAAAAATAATCCACATGCCAAGTCTTGCATGTCATCATGAGAACATTTATCATTGTTAATCGCAAAATAACGAACTGCATGCTCATTGATGCAACTATCACATGCTTCAGCTCATGAAATACCATCATAAGTTATAACATCAACATATTTGCATCAAAGATATATCATGACTTCACATAATAAATGAACCACATGTCAATAAACCTCATATTATAGCATCATAATTTCTATGCCACGTTATGCATATCAAATCCATCATGAATATTCAACATTAAATACCTATCATCACATAGTAAATGAATATGTCAATATACCTCGACATAATGCTTATGCATATCATATTCATAACAACTATATAAACAAGAACCATATGTGCATCATTATCCTCATACCATTATATCATGAAACCTCATCATAAATATGAGAATCATCTCAATATAGAACAATAATACACTATAATCATTCTTATCATGAATCAATTCCATTTCCTTATATAAACAATGAATACCAACTATTAAATAAGATTATTCAACGTATCCCTAGGATCTAGGTTATCTCACCAATCCTATTAGTATCATGTTTTCATCAAGATATTGATTACTTTTTGATAATCATTCCCACTTTTTCCAACTACTAGGTTGACCATTTACACCATAGGTATGCTCATTTTAAGTACATCATTAAATTTTAAATGAGCCTCATCATCTGGAGCCATAATCTCTCATCATGTATTATTCTTTCCTCAAGGAAATTTTAGTGAAATTCATCGTTAAGATATTATTGTTTGTACCATCATTTAAATCATCCATATCGTGTTAAAATTCCATTATCAGTATACATATTTTTCACATACACGAGGTCATCCTTATTGTCTTATGTTATGCTTAATCCACCCGTATGAGGGATTTTTTTTTGTCCCCAGGTGATTTAGCCATCACCCGCATAATTGCCATTGTTTATCTTAAAAATGTTTTCTTATCTCATCAAGTTCCCACTTGATCTCTTTTATCATAGATTCACCCATCTTCAAGTTGGACTAGGGATTCTTCTACCTTAATTTACACTCATTAAATATGCTTGGAACCACTATAACCATTATCATCTATGAATGATTTGGTATGCCCAATGTGTTTGGAAATAACTTCTTTCAATACTATTGACACACTAGCAAGTTGTTTTAACTGAAGTAACACTGGATCATTAATCCACTCGTGAGTAACATTTATTCAAGTACACCCTTAATTAGTTCATTCTTATTTCTTCTGCCAATTCATGTGTAAACATTCGCAAAGTATTCTTATAAAATTTCCAATAGTATATATTCTTATGCTTCGTGCTCGGTGTTTTCTCATTAGTCTACATAGTGTCTTTCTTTTTCCAAAAGTTAAACAATCATTATCCTTAAAATATTTTCCTAGATTATCTCTTACCAATTACAAGTGCTCAAAACTTGTACTTTGACACTTCTGAATTTATAGGTCATCACTTTGACCCTTACCAATCATTTTGATCAATCCACTCATCATATCTTTAGTCAAATTTCCTTCTTGATGGAATCACCCCTTCACTTCCTCATAATGAATATTCATAGATATAATTTATTTTTACCCTAGTCTCAATTACCTAATATTCCATGTCTACTAGCTTCAACAATGGAAACTTCTTCACTTTGTTCAATTTTAAAACATAAATTGTTAGTAGTTCTCAATTAAGAGCATTGTTCCTTTTCATTGTCATCCTATAGGAATTCAGTTTCCTTGAGATGACTTTTATCAATATCGTGATCAGTTAACTTCATCCATGGATTGGAAATATTTTCCTCTTGGTAGGAATCATCCTCATTTAGCCTTCATAGTGATCCTTATCACATTTTTATATGAAATAATTCCATGTCCATTTTCCACCTTGTGACACAAAATCTTTCTATTATGCTCCTAGATAGCCTAGTTTCTCTTGTTGATTACTTACACTCATTTGTGAAACTTCTACCCACTCATTTTTAGTGCTTATCTATTACTCATTTCCATTCCTCTCCCCATTCTACATTGGTCACAGTTCTGAAGGTTACCATTTGTTGGCTTCATTATAAAACCTACAAGTTCCTACTTTTCCTTTATTCCATAGGGTAACTTTATTAAATCTACATTGCTAATATTGGGAATCAACTTAAAAACTTTACTTCATTTCTTAATTTTATTTATTTATTTTTTCTCTTTATACTTAATATTCCATGTAGCATACTATCTTAAATTATTTTTCCTTCTAGTTTTAACTTCCTTTGACGTGTATCTTTAGTGAATTGTACCATTATTTTCTAAATTTGACCTTTTATAATTTCTTCACATCTTGCATTAATAGCTAATGTCTTCAACTAGTTGAGCATATTATATGATTATACATCACTTCATATGGAATGACCTTGTCTTAATGTCCATAATTAAGAATTTATTACCATTCTTTCGTCTTTAAATGCAACATCATGAAAGCAAATACATCCAAATAATCTTTTAATATGCATGAATAACCTACATAAATATGTTTGCCTTTATCCTTTCATCATTGTCCTAAAATTATATAAGACTACAATATCAATTACAAAATGAATCTCACTATGTCAACACCACGAAACTCTATTTAAAGAATCTATTTCAGTTGAAGAAAATGCATGCAACCAGAGAATGAAATAACAGCAATAAATTAATTCTAATGCAAATCAGACATTTAATCAAACAAACTATTCCAAATCTGTACGATTTTGCCACTGAGACTAAAATATAACATCATGTGGTTTATACATATAGTGTAATTTGTTTACTTAATGCATAAAATCACGATCCGATCTTTAAAAAACAAAAACTACAACATTTTAAATTTGGAAGGGAAACATTTGCAATTCAACTCTTATTTGAGCAGCATCTATAACACGTTATTTCTGTCAATAAACCAATGTAAGACAGAGTTTGCGCATATACTTTTTTTTTTTTTTTTTGTTGGGTCATAATAGATGAGATGGGAGCAATTCAGCATAATGAGGCAGTTTCTTTGCACAGGTGGAATATAGAAATAGTTCAGACGATTGTCGGTTTGAGTGAGGAATTCAAATTTACACTAGTAGTCAATTGTTAGATAACCAAAATGCTAATGCTTATGCTTCTAGTTCGCATTACAGAGGCTAAGATTAGTCCAAATTTTACTTTCAAAGGCCTGTCACTTTGGATTTCAAAGGCCTGTCACTTTGGATTAAGTGATGAGCAGGTTAGAGCGTTACCTAAAAAAAAATTTATGAATCGACTGGGTATTTCCCCAAAAAAAATTCTTCCAAAACGCGACAAAGGGTGCATAAGTCCAAAGTCCAGAAGCCCTCCAGCCCTCGATACTGGTGCAGTAAGACCCAAAAGGAAAAACATTTTAAAGATTGACTTTTCAAAACATACACAGACATTGCAGCACTCAAGAGGACACATTTGACCTTACTCGTGGTGATGGCAGTCCAGTTGTCTTCGCAACTAGCTATACAGGCAGTGAATCTGAAATCTGGTATTTACCATCGGCGTTGTCTAACAAGACCATAATTCCACCCAGTAGCGTGAATTCACAGTTGAGAAGATTTTTTTTTTTTTTGGGAAATTTGATTGTAGAAGTGTTCAAATTTTATTTTTTTTAAATGACGAAAATAGATTTAACCGGATCAAAATCTTAGGCACCCAAAAATCCTAAAATTGAACAAAAACGTGGCCTCTTTACACTATGCGTTTACCATCCATCACCACCATGGCACTCTTTTGGACTGAGTGCATCTGTTCGTCGGCTGAGATTTGAGGACACTGTTGTTGGCTACAATTGTTGAGAAATGGTAATAAAAAAATATCATAAAAATACCTATGAACCCTGACACCCACGGCCATGTACATTGAACTCATCCTATATATGTTCAAAGAAACCAATTCCTGTGCAGGAACATGCCAAGAGCCAATAAAGGAGGAAACAAAGATTGTGGATCTGGCCAAATATGAAGAAGAAGGTGACAGATTCACCGTGAATGTTCTTGAAGATTTGAAAAGCAGTCTGAAATCTTTAGAAAATGAAAGAAATCAATGAGGCCATCCAAGAAATAGAAGAAACAAGAGGACCTATTGTTGAGAAAGACAGAGTTTGGCCAGGGCTGAAAACAGATTGTATAGAGGCCTGTGTTCTTCAAAATTATAACCATGTTTATCAATGTCCAATTTTTGAACACGTGGAGGAAAATTTAGTGCCAACAGAAGACAGAGATGGGGAGTTATTCTTCTCTTTAAACAAGAATCATTGTCACTTGATGTCTGCAAATAGCAATTTAAACTCACAAGAAGGCAGAAGAGATATTAAGGTGGCTCAGCCGGATTCAGAACTTGAACTTCTCAAGGCGCAACTAAGTACAAATAATCAGGTAAGAAAATTAATGACTTGTCACTTGTTGACTGATCTAATTTCTATTGAAAATGTTTTCTTGTATCATGTCTTTATTCATATAGCGAAGCTTGCTCAGCTAAGAAATCCAATGACCAGTCTCTGCAAACTTTCCCCTGACAGGTTTCTTTTAGTTTCCTATGATTACTATTATAGCACAGCCATTTTGTTTCAAAAATATAACCTCTATTATAAAGTAAACCTCTAAGAGTGCCTAAAGTCTCCTAACCTTTCATATGCAGTATGTTGCTTGGTTACATATTTTCTTTGGCCATGCCTAGAACACCAAATATTAGCAAGCCAAATGGTATTTTTATGGGCAACATTGAATATTAAACAACCAAATGGTAGTCCTTAGAACTTTTGCCTTCACTCTAAACTATCCGCAAATATTGATAAAATTAAAGTAAGGTGGTTCAATACAAGAAGGAATCTTATTAATAATTTCCCAAAACTGAGGAATCAATAAGAGATCAATTTGACAAATATTTTGAAGTATATTTCCTTCAACCAAAATTAAAACCAGGGCTCAGAGAAAAACGTTTGCAGAGGGTGGAAGGCTTATTATAGCCTGGAATAAGTACAGGGATGCAAAATTTCTGACTTAGAAGAAAAGAAGGAATTAGTCAGTGACAATTGGCGGTAGCTATCAGAAAATGGACAATATTACCAATTTAAAAGACCAATCAAGGGAGCAATCACTGAATTTCAGCATGGAAAATTTTCAGAGATAGCGGAAGCGTCCTTTTACAAGCATGTCTCAAACAGTGCGGAAGTCTCAGCTGAGTCTTTTCTGGCCTTCCGACCGTGCCCCAAAATAAGCCTTCACCAATAAGGTAAAAAAAATGCACTAGAAAAACAGTAAATTTTTTGCACAAATATTTGATTCAAATAAGAAGGATTTTAAGGGCTTAAAGGCCGTGATCTTCCCTCATATACTACATAGACACAAAGGCAATTGTCAGATCCATCCAAGAAAGACCTTTCTGGAGTTCCATTCATCTATTATTATAAATCAATAAGAGATTTCAACAGCCGTTGTTTCTTTAGTGCTTCTATAAACAATAACCTGCCCTGCCACAAAATGGTAAAAGCATTCTAGTGTCGTCTCAACGCACCGCCACTCGCAATAAAAGGATAGAGAAAAATTGCTGCAGTCCTAAAATATGTTTGAGAATATCAAAGGTAAAGAATTTGGAGGGCTACGCTTGCCAGCACGAAAGAAAGAGTGTCAGAAACGCGTTAGGTTCGACTCTGGCGCAACTTACACATAAAACCTTCAAATACTTCTAAACTACAACAAGTATACAAGACTTTAGGCTGAAAATTTTCCTTTAACAATAGACATGCACATATTACAGATTACAAGGTTTCAGAGAATACGATTATAATGAGAGCCTGAAAACTGAAATGAAAACTTAAACTACACCGCCGCGCAAAGGATCGCCAGAAATTCCCATTTTTAACCAACTCTGAAGTAGGAAACATAGTATCAATGACGTATGCAACAAATTGCCCCTATTAAATGGCCATAGATTACACCATCTATTGCTCAACTTTGCAGAACCTTAGAATCGAAGGAGTTGAAGCGTTTGGTCAAGGACTTAACACCACAGAACGAAGCCACTAAAAATGTGCAAAACAATCGAACATTCCCAGCGTTTTTAAATCAGAAAATCCAAAAGAAAATCCTCCTTAAGAGCAACATACAGAAGAAACCTATAATTACGAGTTGTACTGCCCGGATCCCTCATAAGATAGTTCAAACTCGCAAAATTTACGAGCCAGGGGAAGGGAGGAGATGATTAATAGGGTAAATAATGGTCACGGTGGAATCAGATTTGAAAATGAATTCTCTGCAATTTTAAAAAATCGCATAACTATGACATAATGAATAACACTGATAAAAATAAAAATTACATGTGAAATCTCTTGTTGGAGTAAAGAGAAGTCAAATGTTGACCACTAAATACTACTCATGTGTTTCCAGTCAGAAATTTGACAATGGTTGGTATCACAATCGAAGTTAGTTTGTTACCTCGCACTGCTTTGATCCATTGATCTAATCTTTGGGCGTGTATTCTTCTTATTTCTTAGTATTTCTATAGGCTCTAAGAGTTGAACTTAAGCTCTGATACCATATATAACAATCTAAAGTAAATATAAAGTTAATTTCCTAATTAAAATCAGAATCAAACAAATAAGCACATACCTATATTACCTATGATCGATGTCTCCCAGATGACAACAAGGTTTTAGGGACGACTCTCCACCCAACCATAGACTCAATTGTGCAAGGATTTGCTACAACTGGCCACCCCCGAGCCCTCAATCAACTAACTATTGCCAATGACTCCTAAGTCTTAGAACACCGCCCTCAATCAACGAACTATTGCCAATGACTCCTAAGTCTTAGAACACCATGAAAGATAGAATCTGAGAATGATGGAATGCCTCCCATCCGCCTCACCATCTAATAAATAGAGCAAACATTGGATGGAAAACCACATGCACACACTCCATGTGTCTACATGCGACTTTTTATTTTTATTATTTTTTTAGCTTTCTTGTTTTATTTCTTTTACTTTTCTTTTGATTTTTAGCTGTATGGAAAACCACATGCACACACTCCATGTGTCTACATGCGACTTTTTATTTTTATTATTTTTTTAGCTTTCTTGTTTTATTTCTTTTACTTTTCTTTTGATTTTTAGCTTTCTTGTTTTATTTTCCTTTTTTTATAGTTTCACTGATTTTTTTATTGTTTTCTTTGTTTTATTTCTATTTATTCTTAGAGCTTTAATATAATTATTACTACTTTTATTTTTTTATGATTTTTATTTATTTTCTTGTATATATTTTAAATATCATTATTTATGATTTATTATTTTTATTATTTATTATTAAGTGATTTATTATTTATTATATTATTGTTTATTATTAAGGGAAGGGATATTACAGCTTTGGTGGTGTTCATCACCCAAATGGCCTCTCTAGTATCTCTATCTGAGAATAGATAACAAGAAAAGGGTTGGGTAGTAACATGAATTTGGGTCTGCCTAAAAATATCATAAAAGTTGGAAGTGTGAGAGAACATGGATGTAGGGTCGAGGTCAAATGGAAGAGAGGAACGTCAGGGAAGGATGGTACACCAGAATTGTTTAGGAGAGTGGGCAAGGAGAATTGTTTAGGAGAGTGGGCAAGGAGAGCTTTTGGCAAGGGACATCATAGTTATGAAAGGTTTTTTTGGAAGTCTGTTTTGGATGTCTTGTTACATATTAAAGTAATCTGACGGGTGGTGCACAAAGTTGTACAGATTTTTAAAATAGTAAAGTTTCAGTCAGACCAAGGTGTGTGATAAAATCTTGCCAGAGATGCTAAATTACAGTTTCAAAATATTCCCAAAATATTCCCATAGATATAGGCTATATTTTAGAAAAAGTATATTCATCATTGCAATTTTAAGATATCCGATTTCAGAATCATGTTTAAATCATATATCATACATTTTTGTCGTTATTAGTCCTTTGTTAGTGCCCACTAGTGACATATATCAATAAGAAAAATATTGCATATCTTACTTGGAAACTTGATGTACTGTAGATTGTGCTTGTTCTTGTTTCAAGAAACACAATTATTGTTAAGTCTGGTGCTTGTTGAGAATATGTTCCTTTTTTGAGAAATCACTGAATGTCCTCCGCAAAATCCTAGGTCAATTTGTCAAAGTCTCTCCCAAAATTTAAGAGCATTCAAAGGAATGGTATACCTTAGCAAGTATTCAAGAGTGTATTCATTAGGAGATGGCCTGTATTATAGGTTCACTGTATATGCCTTTTCTAACGAGGATCTTGACTCCTTGTTTGTTATTTTATAAACATTTCCTCCGTGTTGTTTTTATAGCTTCAGAAGGCCTTTTGCATAGATTAGTAGCTTGCAAGTAGGAGAAGAAGTTCACTTTAGGTGGTTGTTTAAGAGGAACAATTAATATGAATTTTTTATTAAGTTTATTTCAAAATAAGCGCATTAATTAATCTAATTGATTAATATTGATTAATTGAATAAATTTTAAGGATAAATATTTAATTATTTAAGTGATTTAGATCTAATCTCAACAATTAATCTAAGTGAGTTAGGATTTAATCATAGTTGTTATCCCTTCTTAAATTGAGGATTAAGGATTTTGCTCAATTTGAAATTATAAAAAGAGCCTAGTGGAGAGAATGAAGATACAATCATTTGGAGAAATTACAACACACTTGTATGAGTTCAGTTCATTGCAGGTTTGTGAGGCTAAAGAAACAGGAAAAAATGAAAAAATGCCGCATAAATTTGCCAAGGTACAGGGACGACAGTTTGTGGGATGTGAGAAGGATCCAAAAAAGTTTTGGAGCATGGGACGTGTGGGGGAGAGGGGTTGTTGTTGCTGGGAAATTTTAAAAAAATTTCCAGGTTATTTTTGCTGTAATTATCTATATTTCTGAGGGCCAATTTCTTTAGTAAGGGAACTTTTAATTTTTCTGAGAAGAATTTAATGAAGAGAAATTTGAAGGGAAAAATTCCTTTTTGTGTGTAGCTGCTTTGTGACCGATGTTCTCAATAATTCAACTGCTAATTTTCTGAGTTAAAAGTAACTGAGTATTTATGTTTAACAGTTTTTAGATTTGATTTTACAACATAAAATTTATTTGGTAAGTTGATTAATTTTGGGGATAAAATAGATGGTGGAAACTTAAATATGAACCTGATACTTAGAAATTAACATGGTATTAGAGCTTCAGAAACTTTGAAGAGGAGAAGATCGGTAGCGCAATGATTATAACCACAAAGTTTATTCGATAGGTTTTCATTTTCAGCAAGGTTTTTGTGACTAAAAGTTTGATTTGGACAAAATGACCTTGAGTGGGTTGAGATTTGAATACTAGCTAGAAGGGGCATCTAATTTTAGTACATGGAAGGAGATGATCATGCTAATTGATGAGCCCCAATTTTGGTACAATTTGGGTTCATTTTGGCCTATTCTACTTGCTCAAACCATTCATTTTTTATTGCTTATGCATGCATTTCTTAGTTTATTCATGTTGTTTGTAGGAAGAAGGGTAGGCACTTTATCTACGTGACTAATGCATTATGATTCCAGGTTTTGGCATTAAAAGGGAGCAAAAGACAACGAAAAAGGAGACAAGGAGACAATGAGGTGGCACTGCTGGTTTTTAGGAGAGGATGTCCACGGTCTTAGGGACATTCCTCGTGATCCCCACCAAGAACTCCAAGCTCCAATCCATCTCCCCTCCGAGCTTAGAAGCAGCCAGCTGTTCTACAGGAACAGCAGTTATAAACTGCTCTACAGGAACAACAGTTATGACCGTCCTACAGGATCAGCAGTTAAACTCTAGTTGGACAGCTGAGCTCCTAAAATCAAGGACACTTGTTGGATCATCGTTTTTGTATAAGTATAGAGGCCTTAGCCTTGGATAGGTTGTTGAAACCCTCGTATTGCTATTGTAATTTTGGAGCACAGCTCAGTTTTTGTTCCTTTTTGTAAGCCAATTTGGCATGATATCAGATTATGAATAAAGAAGGCAGATTCTGATCTAGTTCTGAGTTTTCTTAAGGAGACTATAGCTCTCAGGTTAGGGCCCAACCTGAGAGCCATAGATCCCCTCTGCTGTAGTGTTGTTTCCATTTCATTTCAGCACTTTGAGCTTTTCATTTGCACATGCAATTCGAATTACAGGTTGTTAAGTTGGTCTTTTTCATGAGTTAGATAGGAGTTGCTTATGGTGAATTTGTTTCCACTTGCTTAGTGTAGCAGAGGATAGATATAATCGATTGGAGCTCCAACAAAAAGGTTGTTAAGGCTCACTGCCGTGTCATCTGGGATTGGAGTGAAGTCCATGACTAACCACCAAAAATACGCATTTCTTTATTCCATGATTGCTGCAAACACGGTCACGTTATGTTAGATGCTTCCACATGATTCACACCTGCACCACATTCCTTCATCACAGCTTCATACACATTCTCCTTCGCGTTTTGGATTGCTGTTCATTGAATTTACAAGCACAGGTAGTTTAGGTTGATGCATTTTCGGTTTGGTGACAGTCATAAGCATTTGTTTCACTTACACTGCTTTCTCTCGTTCCATCACTTCGTCCTCCACCTTGATCACTCCTGCAAACACATCTTTGACCTCTGCTCCGCTCTGTCATCTCCCAAAGTCTTTCACTCCTCACGTACTTCCATTCTCTAGCCCTTTCGTTGACATATCCCTTTACCTTCCAACCTACTCCCTACACTCACTTCCCATCCTATTCTTCCACTTCTACAGCCATCACCAACCTCATTCCTACCTTACACATCTCCCTATACCATTTCATCATTCCTCCATCACACCAAACACTCACGGTAGGTCATCCTGTAGCCATTTGTAGACATCCTGTAGAAACCAGAGTATCCTGTAGGATCCCCTGCAGCCATCCTGTAGGATCCCCTGCAGCCATCCTGTAGGAGGCCACTCTCTCGGTTGCTGAGCATCTGAATGCGAGGAACCTCTGTGGATGGATGCTAAGGATCCCTAGGGACCTCTCCTAGCCTCCCCAACCTGTCCCACGCTTTCCTTCCTTCTCCATCCCATCTGCACAACCAAACCCTAGTTAGCAAAAAATCACAATCATTTCATTCACTTAAAGGAAAAATACAAAAACATGTCTTTTATGATGCAAGCAGCTTAGATCCATGCATTTTCACTTATTAGAGGTAACAACAGCATTGGTAGAGGTTTCATTCATATTCTTTGCATTGTAGAGGTTAGACTAGTTAAATTAGGGTTTCCTAGGTTTACATGCTTTGATTTGCTTTCAGTCCATTTTGTCAAGTAGAGTAGTTTTCCTTTGAGAATAGCTTTCGTCCATCAATTAGCAAGCTTCTTCTGAGAGCCTATAGAAGTTGGCTTGAGCCCTAGCGGACTTGTGCCAGCTGACCAAGTGACAGCTGCGACAAGAGCTAGTACTTGTGCATATAGCACCGTCGCTTCCAAGTTTGTACGAACTACCGGGTTGATAAAATGAGAGACAGGAAGCCCCAGGAGTTGTAGCATTATTGCTACAATACTGTAGCTCACCATCTTTTTGGCGCCGTTGCCGGGGAAGCGTCAAAGTATTAGTAATTGTTGCTTTTCTTCTACTTTCGTACTCTTACTTCTTTTTTTTTTTCCCCTGGGAAAAAGTCGTAATTTCTATTGATAGTGAGAAATTACATTTTGTATATGCCGAAGCATTCAAGTAGAGGCAGATATGCCTATCGAGTTCAGTCATAAGACTGTGTAAAATCAAAAATTTAACGCTTCAGTCTCCACACAGGGAGCTGTCAAAGAAGTTACTGTAAGCATAACAAAATTTAAGTATCTGTTTGCTCTTTGCTAGAGCCCTGTAGCGACTATAAATATTTACAGCAAAAATATACAAAATTTTAAACTTAATGGGCCTCAGAGCCCATTAACCATCTGGTCATCAAAGGGTCTGTGGTAGTACTGATAGAACGACCCCTCGTTCTCCTCCTGTATCAACCAATCTTCTCCTTGCCTGAGCGCAGCCGCTTTGGAGAGTTGATCAGCTTCAGTGTTTTGTTCCCTGTAAATGTGTTGACAAGCAAATGAGTCAAAAGAAGTAATCAGCCTCTTTGCCTCCTCAAGAATGTGTCTCAATGTAAATGCATGGCAATGAGATGCATTCGACAACCAATTGCATATGATTTTGGAATCACCAAATAATTGTAGATGTCTACAACTTTTAAGAATAGCAAAGTGGATGAGATGCATGGCTGTACTAAGTTCAGCAAAATTATTGGTTCCTCGACCAAGTGGGATTTGTATTTTGAATCTGTGTGAGTCATTGAGGTGTAGAGTGGCTCCTCCCCCACACCCCACCTCCTGTGCTGAACCGTCAAAGAAACCCCAAGGTTTGGATTTGTCTATGTCCAGCTGTCTAAGTACACGGGCAGATCCAGTGTGAGCGTCGTCAGGTATCAGGTTGTAATCAGCTAAAGTATGAAGGGTGATGGACGGCCAGTGGGGTTCCTTCAGGTTGAATATAGCCTGATTGCGCGCAATCCAAATTGCCCAGCAAGCAAGAAGCGGAATATTAAGAGCTTTCCCCGAATGTTCCGAGTGCCAATTCTCCCAGGCCTCCAGTATATTTTGACCGTGCCACTGTTTAAGCTGGGGAAGATGTGATCTGATGCCATTCCAAAATTGAGAAGAGGTATTGCAGGTTAAAAATAAATGTGTTGTGCTTTCTTCATCCTGATGACACAGATGGCATCGGAATGGCCCATGGAAGGAGCGCTTCATAAGATTAGTGCCTGTAGGAATCTTGTCGAAGATGATGTTCCACATAAGTAGTCTGGTACGCGGGGCGGATTTGAGTTTCCAAAGAGTCCTCCAGGTGGGATGGATTATGGGAGGTATGTGGGTTTCCATGAGCTTTAAGTAGCCAAGTTTTGGAGTGTATAGCCCATGTTTAGAAGAAGCCCATATAATTTCATCAGGACCATCTGATAGTCTGATATGTGCCTGGGAGAGTGCATCCGTATATTCGGACCATTCGTCATGCCATTGATCCGGAATGTCCAGTGCAAGTGCAGACCTCCACGCTTGATGAAGAAAGGATGAGTTGTCTTGGTCCCCAATGTGCATAATATGAGTGATGCCCCTGCCATTTAGGTGTTGAATGATACCTTCAGAGAGTCTGTGAGTATTACCACAACCAACCCAAGGGTCCTGGCCAATGCGGACAGCGTTGCCAGACTTGATGCGCCAAGTAAGGCTTTCTCGGAGTAATGGAATGGTGCTGATGACTGCCTTCCAAATGGAAGAGATGTGGTTCTGTGTTCTCTGCTCCCTGCATAACCAATCCATAATATTCAAAGGCCATATGTATTTTGCACATGCAACCCTGGTCCAGAGACTTTCTGAGGTGAGGAGGTGCCACCCGAGCTTAGCTGCCAGAGCTCTAGAGAATAGGTCAAGTCTCTTGATACCCCATCCCCCCCATCGCTTGGGCTTTGCAAGTGTATCCCATTTCACCCATGCAAAGATTCTTCCAGGTTGATGACCCATCCAGAGGAACCTGCTGCAGATATGCTGAATTCTGTTGAGAATACCCTTAGGGATCCAAGTGAGAGCCATCCAGTATACTGGTGTGGCCTCGATCACCGCCTTAATAAGTGTAAGTCGGCCTGCTCGGGTAAGGTAACGGTGATACCAGACTTGTAATCTCTTCTCTATCTTAGTAATCAGCCAGAGCCAGTCAGCGATCCTGTATCCAAGGGGCTTCAGACGGAATCCAAGATACTTGATGCCATCATCCAACGTTAAATTACTATAAGGAAATCGCTGATTTGCAAATGCAATTTCATAGACAGAGCATCCAATAGCGGTGATGGTAGATTTCTGTACATTTATCAACATCCCCGTAGCATGCTGAAAGAGATGGAAAGAGTTTTGGAGTGAGGTGGAATCTCCAATACTCCCATTAAGAAAAATGAGAATGTCATCGACGAATAGAAGGTGAGTAAGAATAAGATGATCAGTGATCTTAATACCAGATAGATGATGCCTGTTGTGTGCGGTAATTAAGATTCTACTCAGTCCTTCCATGATAAGCAAAAACAATAGAGGTGAGAGGGGACACCCCTGACGTAGTCCTCTTTCCGAAGTGAAGAAAGAGGATGCTTCCCCATTGAGGAGAACACTGTAAGAGACATCCGAGATGCAGCTCATGGTCCATTTGATAAACTCATAAGGAAACCCCAAGTGTGTGAGCAGCAGCCGAAGATATAACCAGCATGTACGGTCAAAGGCCTTCGAAAGATCAACCTTGAGAATCATACCTTTTTGTCTCTTGGTTTGCAGAGTATGCATCAGTTCTTGTGCAGTGGCAATGGCCTCATGGATTTGGCGCTGATGTAGGAAGGCAAATTGCTCCGCTGATATATGCTGTGATAGAATAGGCTTGAGACGGTTGGCGATGGTCTTAGCAATGATCTTGTAAAGGCAGTTGCAGAGAGAAATCGGACGGAAGTCATCAAAGGTGCAGGGGGCATTGGATTTTGGGATAAGAGCAATGAAGGTGGACTTAATTGCAGATGAGATGCGCCCTCTTTTCCTGCTATCTTCGACTACATTCAGAAGATCTTGGCCCAATAATTCAAAGAAGGCTAGATAGAATTCAATGGTCCAACCGTCAGGTCCAGGACTTTTATCTTTCTTGAACCACTTCAGAGTAGCTTCCAGTTCTGCCATCGTTACTTCCTTCTGGAGTTCCTCCGCATCATCTTGTTCAATGAATCTAGGAAATAGTTCAGCCACTCGCATAATCTCCAAGATATTAGCTTGTACAGGTGCCTTGTAGATGCCTCTAAAATGTTCAGTAGCCAATCTGGACAGATTCCGTTGGGAAGAGACTGTGTCCCCTTGAGCTGTCCTGAGTTCCCAAATGGTGTTAATGTTCTTTCGCCCATTAGCAAATTTGTGGTAGAACTTGGTGTTTGCATCTCCCTCTGTGAGCCAAATGGCTCGACTTCGGAGTCTCCAGCCTTCTTCCCTTTCCTTAAGGATTTGAGTACGTTTGGCAATCAGGGCCTGATAATGCTCCTTGCTAATCATGGAGGGGTATGTCCCATCTGAGGATTCCTCAAATTCTGTAATGACCTTCTCTGCCTCCTGTAGTATAATGTTGTCCCGGATGCGTTTTTGATGAGCCCAGTTTTTAGTGATCTGTTTAAGTTCCCTGAGTTTCCTCACAAATCCAGCTGAGTGATCCTCATTTTCCCTGATAGCATTGGATTGCCAATAGTTGTGTACCAGCTGGATGTATGAAGGATCCTGTAACCATGCAGCATTGAATTTAAAAGGGCTCTTGATTTTATGAATAATATCTTCAGCTTCTAAGAAGATCGGGCGATGATCAGAGATGCCTCCTGTGCCAACCCATTGACGAACTCTGGGGAGTTCATTAACCAGGGGTTCCTTAATGAGGAATCGATCTAATCTTCTAGCTAGGCTCTGTTCCCCGCTTCTGTTGTTGGTCCAGGTGTACTGGAGCTTTGATGATGGAATGTCGACCCAGTGGTGCTCCTCCAGTAAATTAGATATATGATCAGTGAGAGGGTCAATTTGTGCTGAGTGACCCCATGATTCACTGAAGCCAATGGAGAAGTTAAGATCCCCTCCCAGAATAATATTATCAGCCTGAAATAACTCTGATGCGAGGAGATTGTTCCAGTAGGAGGCTCTATCAGAACAAGGGCCATACACATTGACAATCCTGATATCATTTATAGCTGAATGAGTGCAGATGTCCAGTCCAATAAACCCTCTCCCTCCAAATGAGTTCTTGATCTCCACCACTTTGTTATTGACTCCTATGGCTAAGCCCCCTGATCTTCCAGATGCATCCAAAGCAAGGAAAGTCCAAGTAGGAAACCATCCAGTGAGGGTGCGGATGAGGGATTCAGCCGGGCATAGAGTCTCTTGAAGAAAAATGAAGTCCATCTGAGAAGTTAGGAGAAGTCTCCTAAGTGCTAGTTTTTTGGCTGAGCTAGCAAACCCCCGACAATTAAAAGAGATGAATTTCATGGGGGAATGGGGGCAGGGCCATTCCTTGCTCTAAGGGCCCGAAGAATCGTTTGCTGTCGCCCAAGGGCGATCTCAGTGTCGGCAGTGAGTCTGGCCTTGGAGATACCAGATGGTCTGCCCCTGGAGGACTTGAGATGAGGAGTGTGGTGGAGATCAAGACCTACAGCATCAGGTCCTCTATCTCTGTTCCGGGGCCTAAGGGAATAGCGGGGAGGGGAATGAGAAATGATTTGAAGAGGGGTAAGAGTGGATGATATTCTAGTAGGCGGTGCCGACGGGGTGGGCTGAGGGATGGAGCATGCGAGGGAGGAGTGTGAGGGGGGAGTACAAGGGAAGGGCGCGAGAGAATAAGAAGGAGATATAGTAATTGAGGATGCAGATGCACAGATAGATGATATGCCCACAGTCACACATGCAGGAGGTTCAGACAGAGAATGGAAAAGAGACTTACCCGATCCCTCCAGATCCTCAGGTGCTGTGTCCGTCTGCATATCCGACGGGTGCGGTTGCGAGCCCGCAGATGTCCCAGTGATGTCTTCTGTTCCGGCGTCCTCTGGTGCTTCCACATGAGCAGGAGGGGACGGTTCCTTAGGGTCGTGTGCCGGCTGATTCTCAGGTTGGGGAACCTGGGGTGGAGGTGCTGCTTCCTCGACACCATGAGTACCAGATTTCTTGAGGAGTGGGCAATCTCTGTAGAGGTGGCCAACCTTGTGGCATCGGCGGCATCTATAAGGTACTCCTTCGTAGTCAATAATCTGCTTGCGTTCCGTGTCCCTCCATTGGATCGTGATATACTCAAGCAGTCCGCCAGTCGTATCCAGATTGATGAGGATCCTGGCATAGGCCATCATTCCAGTCTGTAGGTAGGATTTATCATAGCCCATATAGACACCAATAGCATTACCAATTCTCTTAAAGATGTCCTCGGACCAGTATTGAAGCGGTAGTCCAGGTAGCCTAATCCATACCGGTCCAGTGCCAATGTGTTCAGTCTCCGGGTCGAAGAGAGGAGTCCATCTCTTCAGGAGGACCGGCGCGTGATCAAAATGCCAATATGATGAAAGTACCCAGTTGGTATGGTCTGCACGCGCGAAGCGAAGAGCGAACCATCCCCGCACGAAGGTCTGTACAAAGGGGATGTCAACCAGATGGTGACCCCAGACCTCAGCTGCCCACTGTTTCAATCGTGCTGCCGAGTAACTGCGTCCACGAATGCGACCGACCAAGACACGATCCGCGAAATCCATGGTCTCGCCCCAGCGAATATCTTCTTCTAACCGAAGGAAAACGTCTTCTGCCCTGGACTTGAAGCACTTATATCTCCGTTTAGGGCCCCGGGGAGGGGGGTGACTTTGGGGGGGTACCGGCGGAGGAGGGTTTTCAGCTTGTGAAACGGGGATGTGTACCGGTTGGGGGTGCCCGGGAGGAACAAATGAGGTAGGAGAGCCAGACAGGGGCGGGACGTTAGTGAAGCTGCCTGATGAAAACCCTAATGTAAACGGAATCCCAATCGAAGGTCCGGGATAGAGAGGCCATGAAACGGAGGGGGTACGGATCCCGTGACCAGGGGATGTGAACAAGGGTTGGAGATGAGGCAGTCCGATACAAAACCGAGAGTGGCCGGGGAATGAGGAGGGGTGGTGAGGGCCGGCCAAGACGGCGGTTCATCCGGTAGAATGACAGGGGGGTGCGAGAGCGAGTCTGTGAACGGAACCGGCTGAATAGGGGCAGTAAAATCCGAGCTGTACATACCTCCAGAAGCTTCAAAGGGCGTACGCCATATGGAGACCCCTTCCAATGGGTCCGCTGTGTAATCGACGGCATCTAATTCTTCCATTGCCAGCTGCACCTTGGATCCGCAGACACCTCGGAACGGAGTGAACCGGAGAAAACGACTTGCACCGACTTCAACCTTCGCAGCTGAGAAAAAAACCGTCGCAGTTACGCCGTTAGATGTGAAGCGGCTCAAGTTACCAGATTAGTCGCCAGGTAAAAACGGCAGTGGAAAGTTAAACAGTAAAACAGCGCTGTTACGGTGGCGGGTTCGGCAGGTTCATGCACGGTCCTCTGTGCTGCAGTGAACGGAAACCCTCGCTATCCAAACTCCTTGCAAACCCTAGCTCGCCCGTACTCCATCGCTCCCTCGTTGAGGGTTCTCTACTCTTACTTCTGCTCAGTAGTTTATTTCATTTCCATTCTGCAAAAGTAGCCTAGCATTTCCTGCTTTCCTAGATTAGCATTTCCTGCTTTCCTAGATTAATATTTCTTGCTTTCCTAGATTAATATTTCTTGCTTTCCTAGATTAGCTTTCCAATTCTGCAATTTCATTTGAGCAATATAGTTAATTGTAGATCACTTTGTTTCAGTTTTGCAGGTACCAAAGAAAAAGCAAAAGCACTCAAAAAAGAAAAGTCCTTTCCATTTCATGCCTCGTAGGAACCGAGATAGATCAGGCAAATTCCCACCAAACACCCCCACCACATCACTGAGTCACCCTTCTCTCTTCTTTGGTGACAGTGACCCAGAGGAACCTATAGGTGAACATCCTGAGATATACCAAGACCCTATAGAAGAAGAAGAGTTAGAGACCACTCCATCTGAAGCCATGGCTGATAATATGAGAGAAGATGAGAGAATAGAAGGAGCTTTCCCCATCCGAGAGACCAATGGAGATATGAAAATGAAAAAAATTAGCCCCTCCGCCTTGCCTCACTTCCATGGACTGACCACTGAGGATCCTGATACCTTCTTGTTTGAGTTTGTTGTCCTTTGTAGAACCTATGACTATACTGAAGATGAGCAAAAGCTGAAGCTTTTCCCTTCCACTCTTAAGGATGCAGCACTACGCTGGTTCATGGGATTACCTGGGAATAGCATCGCTACTTGGGCTCAGATGCAGCAAGCCTTCAATACCAAGTATAGGGATTATTGTAGGTCCAAGGAAACCAAGGGAGAGATCTTTCGAATGACCATGGGGAATGATGAGTCTTTAGAGGATTATGAGGAGAGGTTCCAACTTAGCTATAAACGGGCCAGGTGCACACTTGACCCTGAATCCCTCAAGTTGGTTCTACTCCGAGGAGTCCCTGAAGATCTCTTAGACACCCTTCACATGTTAGCTGGGGGGGACATTTACCAACTGCCTTATGAGGACATCAAGACTGTGTTTCGAAATCATTCCAGGGCAGCTAGAAAACGAGGTAGAGG
The DNA here is from genome assembly GCA_031772625.1 of Pinus tabuliformis. Classification (NCBI taxonomy): domain Eukaryota; kingdom Viridiplantae; phylum Streptophyta; class Pinopsida; order Pinales; family Pinaceae; genus Pinus; species Pinus tabuliformis. The sequence goes on along the minus strand of CM062818.1, from coordinate 1,646,807,338 downwards.
AAATCTCCTCTCCACTGGTGTCCCTTTCTCCAAACATGAGTTTACAAACCAATTAGAAGATCTTAAGAGTGAGGTGAGACAGACCATTGCCATGCAGCTGGACACATTCAGGATCCAGCAGAAGAAAGAAGAAGCTGAGTGAGCCTTGGCTGTCTTCTGTCCTAGGTGCACCAGAAGACACCCTAAGAACGAATGTCCATTGCATTCGGTTGAAGTGTGTTTCGTTTGTGAGGAGGACCACCCAACAAATCAGTGTCCAACCTTACCTGGGTTTAAAGCCATGTACCAAGGAACCGAAGCCCCCACCGAACCTCTCTACTTCATCAACCAAAGGAGGCCTCAAGGATCTAGACCTTATCAGCAGGGGATGCAAGGGGCATCTCAAGCTTATTACAACCCCAACCAGTCAACTCCTATGCCTTCCTGGGGTCCCCCTGCTCATCCTTCATGGTCCATGCCTCCTCCATGGTCTTATCCACCTCAGTACCCTAATCAACCTACTTCTCATCCATATCACTCACATACCCAGTCGCAGCCTCAATGGAGTGCTCCTCAGTCGGGGTGGAGGCCCCAATACAACACTCCTCCTGCCATTTTGCCTCCACCACCAGTTCAACCTCAGCCTTTACCTCCTGCTCCTCCAAGGCAACCTCAGATGCCTGCTCAACCGAACCCGAACCCCAACAATAGACAGGCTCAGCAGGTATATACTGGGGAGACCTCATGCCCTACCTATGCTGTGGAGATCCAGGAGATCAATCTTAGATCTGGAAAGACTCTTCCAGATCGCCAACCTCCTCCCCCAGAGGATGAGGAAAACCATCAGGAGAGTGAACCAAAGCCTATTCCACCCTTTCCTGAGAGACTAACAGCCACCACACAACCTAACCCAGAAGAAGATGAGCTTTTGGGTGAGCTCAAGCAGTTGTGTGTAAAAATCCCACTTCTCCAAGCCATCAAGGATGTGCCAATATATAACAAGCTGGTTAAGGAGAAGTGTTTCAAACACCCAGGCAGATGGAAGAAAGATGCCTCAACTATCAATGTCATAGGACAGCTGTCTGACCTTATGCTAGGACAAGTCATCCGCCCAAAGTACCTAGATCCTGGAAGTCCTGTAGTAGATGTTCACATCAATGGCACCATTATCCCCCACACCTTGATTGATCTGGGGGCGGCCATCAATGTGATGACCAGGGATACCATGCTTAAACTCAATCTTCAGGGTTCCTTGAGGAAGACCTCGACAGTACTGCAATTAGCAGATCGCTCCACCGTGACTCCCGAAGGGATTGTGGAGGATGTCTTGGTCTCTATTGATTCTTGGGAATACCCTGCAGACTTCCTGGTTCTGCAACCAAAGGCCAAGCTTACTGGATATCCTCTCATCTTGGGAAGGCCTTGGTTAGCTACTGCAGATGCTTACATAAGTTGTCGGGCAGGAAACATGACCATCAAAAATGGTCCCATGTCCAAGCAGCTAGTCCTATACCCTCCTGCCCAACCTTCTTTAGAGCATGATTTACCACTCTGGTTGGAGGAAGGAGAGGAAGACGAGGTGTACTCTGCACCTCTGTGCACCCTAGATACCACTAGAAGAGACCCTCCTACCGAGGATGATTTGATTGAGACCCTGATCCAGAATCCACCTTCCAGTGCACTATCTTTAGAGAAGTTGGTGGAGGATGCCCAAGCTAGCACCTTAGTGGACCTTTGTACAACCAGCCCTGTCACTCCCAGAGTCAAAAGTGTGGAGTTCGGCCCTGAGAGAGCATTAAAGATCAGCTCCTCCCTATCTCCTTCCCAGGAGAAGGAGTTGTGTAGCCTATTGGCCAGCCACTTAGATGCTTTTTCTAGGAGTTATAAAGAGATGAAAGGAGTCCATCCCTCAGTCTGTACCCATCATATATACATCAAAGAGGATTGTAAACCAGTTAGGCAACCCCAGAGGAGAATGAATCCAGCCCTTAAGGACATTGTCAAGGAAGAATTGCAGAAACTGTTGGATGCAGGATTCATCTACCCCATCTCAGATAGTGAATGGGTGTCCCCTCTAGTGTTGGTTCCCAAGAAGAATGGGAAGTGGAGGATCTGTGTAGATTACCGTGAGTTGAACAAAGCTACCAAGAAAGACCATTTCCCTCTACCTTTCATAGATCAAGTGTTGGATGGACTGGCAGGAAAGAAGTTCTTCTCTTTCCTGGATGGGTTTAGCGGGTACAATCAAATCCAAATCAGCCCGGAAGACCAAGATAAGACCACCTTCACTTGTCCTTGGGGTACCTTCACCTACCGAGTCCTTCCCTTTGGGCTATGCAATGCTCCTGCTACTTTTCAGAGAGCTGTCTTGAGCATCTTCTCGGAGTTGGTCCATGATGCAGTGGAAATATACATGGACGACTTTACTCCTTATGGGGCCAACTTCCAGGAAGCATTGTCCAACTTGGGAAAGGTCCTAACCAAGTGCATCGAGATGAACTTGTCCCTTAGCCCTGAGAAATGTGAATTCCTAATGACTGAAGGGACTGTGCTAGGCCATACCATTTCTTCCCAAGGATTGCAGGTGGATCCCAACAAAATTGCTCTCATCAAGAGGGTTCCACCTCCTCAAAAAGTAAGGGATGTCCGGAGTTTCTTGGGATTAGCAGGATACTACCGGAGATTCATTAAAGATTTCAGCAAGTTAGCCTCACCATTGTTTGGTCTGTTGGCAAAAGATGTGGAGTTTAAGTGGACTGACGATTGTCAGAGGAGTTTGAATGAGTTAAAGGACAAGTTGGTGTCAGCACCAATCTTGAGAGGTCCAAACTGGACCCTACCTTTCCACATCCACACTGATGCCTCGCACAAAGCCATAGGTGCAGCCTTAGGACAAGTTGAGCAAAAACTTCCATATGCCATTTACTTCGTTAGCAAAAACTTGTCCAAAGCAGAGCTGAATTACACTGTAACCGAGAAGGAATTCTTAGCTGTGGTCCATGCACTGAACAAGTTCCGGCATTATATTACTGGTTACCAGACTTTTGTACATACTGACCATGCTACTATTAGATATTTGATGAATAAACCAGATGTGAATGCTCGTATTATTAGATGGTTACTTTTATTGCAGCAGTTTGATCTAACCATTGTTGATAAACCAGGGAGAGAAAATGTTGTTGCTGACTTCTTGTCTAGATTGGATTTGTCTGCAGATGAAGATGGGATGGTGGATGACCAGATGCCTGATGAGCATCTGTTTTCTATCTCAGTACTCTCTCCATGGTTTGCTGATATAGCAAACTACCTTGTTTCAGCTCAGTTTCCTCCGCACCTCTCTTCAAAAGAGAAGAGCAAAATCATCAGAAAGAGTGCCTCATTTACATGGATTGGGGGCAATCTGTTCAAGCTTGGCCCCGATCAGATCTTAAGGCGTTGTGTAAGGGAAGAGGAAGTCTTTGACATCCTCCTCACCTGTCATGATGGGCCTTGTGGAGGACATTTTGCAGCAAAGAGAACTGCCTTCAAGATCCTGCAGGCAGGCTACTATTGGCCCACACTTCATCAAGATGTCAGAAGATATGTCAGCCAGTGTGACCAATGCCAAAGAATGGGGAAACCGACCCAAAGGGATGAGATGCCTCTCCAACCTCAAGTGACTCTTGAGCCATTTGAGAAGTGGGGCATGGACTTTGTGGGTCCAATCAATCCCTCTTCAAGGCAAAGATCCTACATCATTGTGTGCACTAACTACCTGACGAAGTGGGCAGAGACCAAAGCAATCAAAGCAGCAACAGAAGAAAAAGTGGCCGAGTTCCTAAGAGAGAACATCTTCTATAAGTTTGGCTATCCAAGAGAGCTGGTCACCGATCAAGGGAGCCAGTTCACCTCCCACCTGGTTGAAGATCTCCTATCTCATCACAAGATCAAGCATAGAACCTCCACTCCCTATCATCCTCAAGTAAATGGGCAGGTGGAAGTCACCAATAGAGCATTAGAAGGGATCTTGACTAAAGTGGTGAGCAGCAGCAGAAAGGACTGGGCAGATCGCCTGGTTGAAGCCACATGGGCTTACAACACCACTTGGAAGACCACCACCGGCTTCCCACCTTATGAGCTGGTCTATGGGAAGAAAGCTTTGCTGTCCATTGAGTTTGAGTATAACACTTTGAGGATGGCAGCTCAGCTAGACCTAGATCTCAGCCATGCACAGCAAGAAAGGTTGTTGCAGCTGAATGGACTGGATGAGCACCGCATGCAGGCCCTCCTTCACTCAGAAGTGGTTCAACTTCAGAGGAAGGTGTGGCATGACCAACATCTCCATGACAAGCAATTTCAGCCGGGAGATTGGGCTTTGTTGTATGATTCCAGATACAAAGATTTCAAGGGGAAGTTGAGAACCAGGTGGCTAGGACCATATTCCGTGGAAAAGTGTCATGACAATGGATCCGTCCTCATTCGAACCATTGATGAGGAAGCCATTCCCATGCTTGTCAATGGGCATCGATTGAAGATCTACAGGAAGCCTCCCTCAAGACAAGAGTTCATCAAAACAATGGAGAAGGCAGTATTGGTCATAGAGAAGGGTCCTGCCCCTGCTTTGGGCACACCTTGAAGCATCTAAAAAAAAATAATAATAATAATAATAAAGATCCTTGGGTGAAAACCTCTCTGAGGCGCCCAAGGCAGGTGGTAGGGGTGAAAAACTCATTGAGGCGCCCCTGTTATCTTTCAAAAAAAAAAAAAAAAAAGAGGAAAAAGAGATAAAGATCCTTGAGTGAAAACCTCTCTGAGGCGCTGAAGGCAGGTGGTAGGGGTGAAAACCTCATTGAGGCGCCCCTGTTATCTTTCAAAATAAAAATAAAAAAAACAAAAACAAAAAAACAAAATCAATAAGTCATTATGTGAAATTTGCATGCAGATTGCAGGTGTTCTATGGAGGAGAGGAAGCCTCTCAACTCAAAGCCAGAAGTCCTTATCATGCAGCCAGGACACCTCACCAGCACCTCCTCCAAGAATGCCTATGTTCTTCAAGGTATGTGCACTTTTATTATAAACTGAGTCTCCTACAGGAAGACACAGATTTTCTACAGGAAGGTGCGATTTTCTACAGGAAGGTGCAAATTTCTACAGGAAGAGCTGCCTGTCTACAGGAAGCTCTGTACTTCTACAGGAAACTTCCTGTAGAAGCTCAGAACGAGCCAGAATGCGTCTCATGAGCAGATCTGATGACTACGGGTTGGTGTGGACGCATGCAAGCCTCTTTTGGGCTCATGCACGACACTGATACCTTGCTCCACCATCCTCGTCACCATGCAACTAAGATCCCTGCACCAGCAAACCAGATCAATGAGTTCTCGTGGAAAAATCAGTTGTCAGAGAAAAATGAACACCGAGAGCTCATACCATGTCCATGTCGAGCATCAGAAGCTTCGGGAGCGCGATTAGCAGGTCATCTCCATTGTCAAGTAGCATGCACCCAAGGAGGGGAGACTGTTACAAGGCACCCCGCGGGAATCCTGTAGCAGTCAAACCTGCAGGAGTGGATACCATTCATCGCCCAGCCATCTGCAAGCAACACGCGGGCGCATGCAACCAGAGCGTCCACTACAGCGCCAGCATCCTGTAACCACGAGCCTCCGGGACTGTGTAAGCCACATGCAGCAGGTAGATCCGTCGTCCAAAAAACTGAAAATCATGTGCAGACGCGCGCAGGTAAGTGTTCTAATCCTTCCTTCCATCAAATCGCATGAGTATTACTTTGATTTGTTTGCATGGCGTAGAAATGAATGGTTGAGCGGCCGTAAGGCCAGTTGACTGGCCACGTTGGCTAGTGAAGGGATAGTCAGATGATGGGGTGGCAGCCACGACAAAGGGAACACGCAGCACGCACGTGAAGATCAGTCCCATCAACCGAGAAACGAGTTTAACCGAAAAGGGCGGCGGCAGATCTGTGGGAATGAATGTGGCAGCAAGTGAATGTGCAGGTGGATGATGGGTGACGTCACCCAACGGTCCGGCGGGGACAGCTCACTCTCCGCGCCACGAGCTGCGCCGATTCAAAATCTAATCGGCTAGATTGTGCGCGTATATCCATCCACCTCCACTTCAAAACTTGAGTAACTCTTCTGAATACCTCTGCATGTTGATACGCCAAGCTTTCGGCCGACTGAACACCAGTGAAGCGCACCTCAACCGCAGTCCAATTGCAGTCCTCTCCGAAGTTTGCACACTGCTCCTACAGGAACAGTTTCTACAGGAACGCAGTCCTACAGGACGCAGTCTTCTACAGGAACGCGGTTGTTCACGAAAAAAGGTGGCCGAGTAACGAGGTAACACTCGACCTCTCATGCAACTGCTCATTTAAGGTGGTAGGATTGTCAATTACTGTCAGGGTAAATGAGAAAGTAGACAAATTGCTGTCTGTGTGCCCATACTGCAATTCTACAGGATTGTTGCGTGGTTAGACTGTGTTGTAAAATTTTTGCGGGTTATACGCATTGTTCTGCACTCTGTCACTGAAACAACGCTCTCTTCCACCATCACCACCTCCGGTTAAGAAAATTGTGCATCATGCCGGGTGGATTTATCAGGCGAGAACCCACAGATTCCACTAGATTAAGGAGAAATCCAACAGTGGTAGATCTCTTTACCAGGGCACAATGGATGCCTTTTTGTGATAAGCTACAGGGCTACGATGATGAAGTAGCCGAGGAATTCTTGCAGGCATTGAAGCCTAAATCCCAGACACTGGCCACAGTAAGCTTCAGAGGTCTCAGCCTCCAACTCACCCCAGAGCATATAAGTCGAATCACAGAACTGCCCATGGGTCTGCCGTGGGATAAAGAAGAGCGGAAGCAGAGCCAGCAAGCAAAGAAGGAGTTCTTCCCACCTGAAGAATCATTCACAGAGGACAAAAATGGGGTGAAAAGGACAAGCCTATTGCCACCATGGAACGAAGTCAGTTTGCAAATTATGAAATATATCACCTGTGAGGGTCGTTACAACATCGTATATGCGTATCACTTCAGGCTGCTCAATGAACTAAGACACCAGATTGACCTCCCTGCAGCACAGAGGCTGAGCATTCCTTACTTTTTACTGCAGTCCTTGATGGAGTGCTCTACAAAGCTCAAGGACGGAATCCCTGATCAGATAGCCCATCATGGGTTAATAAAATTGCTTGTGGAGGATGCTCTCCACTCATATAAAGTCCCCCTCGCATGGGAATCATTTAGGAACTTAACAAGAGAAGGGGACATAAAAATGTTGCTTGAAGAAACGGGATCCTCTAGCGGTGAAGAAGAAGAGCCCGTAGCCAAGAGTAAGAAAGGGAAAAGCCAAAAGGTCCCGACTCCAACACAGAAGAAAGAACGAAAGGAGAAGGAGGAGGGAAAGGATGACAGAGCAAAAGAGGGCACCCCCATCCTGTCAGCAAGGGAAAAGAGGTTGAAAAGCAGGGCAGTCAAAACTGAGGTGGTCCCTGCCAGCCCAAGCACCTCGTCAGCTCCTGCAGTCAAAGCCAAAGGCAAAATCCTTGCAGCCAAGCAAGAAAAGGTGGTGAGAGTTGCATCTGCAGGAACGCAAAAACTGGCTTCTACAGGAAGCCCGAAAACACAAACACATGCTTCTACAGGAAGCCTGAAAACACAAACACAGGCTTCTACAGGAAGCCCGAAAACGAAGACAAAGGCTTCTACAGGAAGCCCGAAGATCAGTAAGGAGCAGGCTTCTACAGGAAGCCCAAGAGCAACGACCAAGGCTTCTACAGGAAGCCCGAAAATCGTTGGAGAAAAGGCTTCTACAGGAGGCCCAAAAACGGAGACAAAGGCTTCTACAGGAAGCCCGAAAGTGCAACCACAGGCTTCTATAGGAAGCCCGAAGACAGAGACAGGGGCTTCTAAAAGAAGCCCGAGATTGGAAAGAGGGGCTTCTACAAGAGGCCCGAAGGTCATTGAGAAACAGCCTCCTATAGAGAGTCCGAAGACAAAGAAAGAATCTTCTACAGGAGGCCCGGAAGCGGGCAAAGCAGGGTCTTCCACAGGAAGCCCGAAATCTAAAAAGGAGGGGCCCTCTACAAGGAGCTCCGAGAGAGCAAAACGCAAGAAGGAGAAGGCTGGCATTCTCGAAAAGGAGGCAGCAGCGGCACTGGCTGCCCTCAACACACCTCCAAAACCGAAAGAGAAAAGGGAGAGGGAGACCCCTCTACCACCTGAAGCCAGGAGAAGCAAGAGGATGACCACGGGCAAGCCACAACCTCCACCCAGCAGCCAAACCACTTCAGGGGATGTCCCTACTTCACCCAGTGCAAGGACCCCCTCTAAAACATCAGCAACCCCCGAAAAGGGGAGCCCAAAAATAACTTCCTGGACGCGAAATATAGGCCAGTCGCCTTCCGAAGCCCGACTCAAGGAAATAGAAAAGGGGAAGGAAGCATCACCCTCGTCACCACCAGGGGCAGAGAAGGCATGGCCATCAAAAGCAGAAAAGAAAGAGCCTGTTCCGGTCCCGAGTCCTCGGCCAAGGACAAGGAGCAGGAGCAAGGTTGCTCAAGGATGAGCAAATGGTTCAGCTGAGTGGTGATGATGAGCCCCAATTTTGGTACAATTTGGGCTCATTTTGGCCTATTCTACTTGCTCAAACCATTCATTTTTTATTGCTTATGCATGCATTTCTTAGTTTATTCATGTTGTTTGTAGGAAGAAGGGTAGGCACTCTATCTACGTGACTAATGCATTATGATTCCAGGTTTTGGCATTAAAAGGGAGCAAAAGACAACGAAAAAGGAGACAAGGAGACAATGAGGTGGCACTGCTGGTTTTTAGGAGAGGATGTCCACGGTCTTAGGGACATTCCTCGTGATTCCCACCAAGAACTCCGAGCTCCAATCCATCTCCCCTCCGAGCTTAGAAGCAGCCAGTTGTTCTACAGGAACAGCAGTTATAAACTGCTCTACAGGAACAACAGTTATGACCGTCCTACAGGATCAGCAGTTAAACTCTAGTTGAACAGCCGAGCTCCTAAAATCAAGGACACTTGTTGGATCATCGTTTTTGTATAAGTATAGAGGCCTTAGCCTTGGATAGGTTGTTGAAACTCTCGTATTGCTATTGTAATTTTGGAGCACAGCTCAGTTTTTGTTCCTTTTTGTAATCCAATTTGGCATGATATCAGATTATGAATAAAGAAGGCAGATTCTGATCTAGTTCTGAGTTTTCTTAAGGAGACTATAGCTCTCAGGTTAGGGCCCAACCTGAGAGCCATAGATCCCCTCTGATGTAGTGTTGTTTCCATTTCATTTCAGCACTTTGAGCTTTTCATTTGCACATGCAATTCGAATTACAGGTTGTTAAGTTGGTCTTTTTCATGAGTTAGATAGGAGTTGCTTATGGTGAATTTGTTTCCACTTGCTTAGTGTAGCAGAGGATAGATATAATCGATTGGAGCTCCAACAAAAAGGTTGTTAAGGCTCACTGCCGTCTCATCTGGGATTGGAGTGAAGTCCATGACTAACCACCAAAAATACGCATTTCTTTATTCCATGATTGCTGCAAACACGGTCACGTTATGTTAGATGCTTCCACATGATTCACACCTGCACCACATTCCTTCATCACAGCTTCATACACATTCTCCTTCGCGTTTTGGATTGCTGTTCATTGAATTTACAAGCACAGGTAGTTTAGGTTGATGCATTTTCGGTTTGGTGACAATCATAAGCATTTGTTTCACTTACACTGCTTTCTCTCATTCCATCACTTCGTCCTCCACCTTGATCACACCTGCAAACACATCTTTGACCTCTGCTCCGCTCTGTCATCTCCCAAAGTCTTTCACTCCTCACGTACTTCCATTCTCTAGCCCTTTCGTTGACATAGCCCTTTACCTTCCAACCTACTCCCTACACTCACTTCCCATCCTATTCTTCCACTTCTACAGCCATCACCAGCCTCATTCCTACCTTACACATCTCCCTCTACCATTTCATCATTCCTCCATCACACCAAACACTCACGGTAGGTCATCCTGTAGCCATTTGTAGACATCCTGTAGAAACCAGAGTATCCTGTAGGATCCCCTGCAGCCATCCTGTAGGAGGCCACTCTCTCGGTTGCTGAGCATCTGAATGCGAGGAACCTCTGTGGATGGATGCTAAGGATCCCTAGGGACCTCTCCTAGCCTCCCCAACTTGTCCCACGCTTTCCTTCCTTCTCCATCCCATCTGCACAACCAAACCCTAGTTAGCACAAAATCACAATCATTCCATTCACTTAAAGGAAAAATACAAAAACATGTCTTTTATGATGCAAGCAGCTTAGATCCATGCATTTTCACTTATTAGAGGTAACAGCAGCATTGGTAGAGGTTTCATTCATATTCTTTGCATTGTAGAGGTTAGACTAGTTAAATTAGGGTTTCCTAGGTTTACATGCTTTGATTTGCTTTCAGTCCATTTTGTCAAGTAGAGTAGTTTTCCTTTGAGAATAGCTTTCGTCCATCAATTAGAAAGCTTCTTCTGAGAGCCTATAGAAGTTGGCTTGAGCCCTAGCGGACTTGTGCCAGCTGACCAAGTGACAGCTGCGACAAGAGCTAGTACTTGTGCATATAGCACCGTCGCTTCCAAGTTTGTACGAACTACCGGGTTGATAAAATGAGAGACAGGAAGCCCCAGGAGTTGTAGCATTATTGCTACAATACTGGAGCTCACCACTAATTCTCATGGAGAACTGATAAAAATTGATATTCGCTTAATTAAATGGCTCTCCAGGTGAGATACCTGGAGAGTGCCCAAGCACTACACACAATACACACACTGTATACAATCAGGAGAACAGCCTAGTACAAATAGGTTTTTTTACAATCAAGGTGGTTTCAACCACTCCCTAGATAGTAGGATCTGAGATCTAAGATTAGAGTCTCAATCCTATCATCATCATAACAATAATCTAAGTTTAGTTTTCTCCATTAATTCCAACACTCCCCCTTAATGGAGAAAGGGTACTGAAAAAATAACATACCCCTGTTGGTCTAGTCTCAGCTAGGCTTACAAATAAAACATGACAAACTTGGTAACAAAGGTTTTCATTTTAGTCTTCTTGCAGCAGAGCCCATACTTGTTCATCTTGAGTCGAGGCTTCATCTTTGCTTTCCTTGCCATGAGGTAGTGATATCTCTTCACCTCATTTCTTCCCCAGTGATGGAAAGCTTGAATTCTTATTCTCGCCCTTCTCAAGATTATGACAGGCTGGATAGGAGAATTTTCCCTCTCACTATTTTTGGTGTCAACCATCTGAATGTCAACAATGATGTCTTCATCATTCATTGATGCAACTTCTGTGTTAACTTCATAAAGACATGGTGTTTCAAGCCATGCTTCAAGAAACTTCAATTCTTCTTCAAACTTCGTTGCTTTTTCCTTGTTGTTGTTGGTAACATCTGCACACACAGAAATATTAATGAGATCATCACAATTTAAATTTTCTCCAGCTTTGTTTTCTTCTGCCACATCTTTGCAATCAGCTTCATCTGGCTCGTCCCATTGATCTTCAACACTTTGTTCCTCTTCACACCCTTCTTGAAGATCAACTCGTGAATCTTGCACAACAAATTGTGCCTCTTGATTCTCGTGGTCATCAATAGAACCACATTGTTTTTCTGAAATTTCTTCTGACTCGAACATACTACCCATGTTAATGCCAAATGCCCACATGAGAAAAAGATCATCATCAGAATTAAAAATATCTTCAAATATAGACATGTTGTTAAAGTCCAGCTTATCTCGCTTCGAGATTCCTTTTCGACTTCACACGGTCCTCGAGCTCCAACAACCTAGTTACCATGTAGGCGGGAAAATTCTCCCTTTGGCAACTCTTCAATTGTAGAACCTTGTACACTGTGGCTTCTGTGCCACACAGGTTTTAGTGCCCTCGGCTTTGGCAACGAGCAAAAAAATGACCTCTCACAAGATGGAAACCCAATCAATATCTAATTCTGATATATATAATTAGAAATTTCTGATAACATATATTTTGGAAGATGGGTTCAAATCAACAAAAAAAAATTGCATTTTTTGTGGCATATAATAGTTCAGAAGAAAATTTACCCAATTGATTTTTTGGGATCTCCACAACCTGCAACTTCTAGAATTCTCAAACAATAAAAAATTTCCAGGACAAATATGCTAGATGACGCTGAGAGCAATACGGGATTGTTGTTATCCAAATGCTCCCTTCGCAGCATGAGAAAAGTGTGCCTCGTTGGCTTGTGTCTCCTTAGTTTTCTTCGAGACTCTTTCAATTTACTTTGAAGACCCATTTTCTCCCCTATCAATTGCGGATCTAGAAAATGATCCACCACGCTTCACAGTTACTCACTTCAGTTTGCTTTAGCATCCACACCAAAGCACCACAACCAAAGCACCAGTAGCAGCAAATTAAAATGACTCTGCGAAGAATCTCCAAACACCGCCAATGTGGCCAAGAATAAAATCAACAACGCCACCTACTCCCACAGGGCTCTTCAGATCCTTGGTGCGCTGTCTGGCTTCATGGGAGGATCCACTCCTTCTTTCAAGATGTTGGCCCCCACAGTCATGTTCGATTTCAGCTCTTTGCTAATAGTCGGAGTAGCAGGAGCACTCTCCGCACCCACTTTCGCCCCCTTCTTTGCTTTCCCTGCGAATGACCGTGCACTACCGGCTCCTCTAACCTTTAATGGATTTCAGCACCACGATCTTCTTTCGGATTCTCATGCAGCCATTAACAGACAGCATTGTAAATCCGTTGACAAACAGCACGCAACACTTCCTCCAGCTCTGTTTGGCAATCCGCCCTCTTGGTGATCCAACCTCCGCACCTCACCTCGGCATCCAACAACCACCAAGCATCAATTTCTTCTGTGTTTCCGCCGGTTTCATGCAACGCTTCTCTCAGCCCATTACGCGCAGGTCTAATCTGCATTGTTTTCGAATCTTTTCCACGCGGCCTTCGTGCAGGCCTCAACACTGTGCTCGAGCTCCACACGCAACAAACAATTATTTAATGGGTACGTCGACAGTCCTCACCACCGCCTCTACACCCACGACAGACTTTCTCACGCCTTTTCACAGATAAGAAAAAACGATGCAGACAGAATGACTCTTCTAGCTAAGCAATGGGCTTTAGAATTTTCTCTCCTCACCATACCATTCTTCAATTTTGGCAAAAAAAATTGTTGCCACTCCGCTTCACTAACCACTGTGCACATCGAAGTTACTGTTGGCTTTAACATTTTGAATCCTGGAACCATGAAAACCTCATCTCACAACACAAAAGCAACCTCAATTCCCATTGTCACACAGGGGGAGGGAAGGATTGAGCTGGCATGCCCGCACCTTGGTCAACAACATGGCTGGTCTAGTCTACGCAAGAGAAGCGACTAAGAGATTAATTACCAGAGGGTACAGGCAAGGCTGAGGACTGACATCGTTTACGTTGTTCCTGCAGGTCATCCAATCACCGAGATAGCTTCCACAAAGGGCCACCTTGAAATCTTGTGGTTTGATATTAATACTAGCGGCAATGAGAGGCAATTCTTGGCTGGAAAGAACAATGTTCTTCAAACTCTCGAGAAAGAGGTTAGGCATATATCCTTCAACATACTGTGTGGGGAAGAGCTTGATGAAGTTTTACGTCGGCAAAAGGATCAAGTCATCCTTAGAGAGCCCCAAAGACAAAAGCGAGACGAGCCAAGGAGCTCTTCTTGATCCATGTCATCATCGCAGCTCGCATCATGGACGAAAAGACTAGAGTTTCTCCACTTTCACTCTCAGCAACCACCGTGGGTAGGCACCCTCACTCCAATGGCAACCTCCACGCAGCAACTTTGGAAACAATAGCAGCAGTGCACAGCTATCACCACGAATATGGCAGAACACCTCCGGGTAGATCCCAACAACCACACCATGCCTCCACTGCACTAGATCAGCCAACGATCTCCACGCCACTGACACACATGTCGTCTCTCTGTTCAACGATCACCACGCCACTCCTCCACGATTCAAAAAAAAATGTAGAGTCGCTAACAGATTCGCTGCAACCTTCATACAGGGTGATCTCAACCTCCACGATCCACCGGGCGGTCTCCACACGGATCTAGCTCCCACTACTGCACCTCCTCCTTCATGGTGAAGCGCTTTAGAACCCGGTAAATCCACCTAACCGCGACTTCCTCCAGGTTACAAGAGACAATGCCTCCACGCTCAACACAACGAGCTCAATCTCGATGATCAACACAGGTTTGATCCACTCTATCGAGCTATGTTCATGGATCCTGCCTCCAGTCGCAGATTCAAAACATGACTATCAAGCGACTTTCCTTTGCTGGATTTCAGTGGGTCTCCACACATAATGTGCAGAATTGGTCATCACAATGAATCATCCCTCCTCTAGATCTGCCCTATGGCAACAACCATTTCCTTCTTCACTCATAGGTTAATGGATCTTGGTCACACTGACAGGCTGCAGACCACACGGATCTGATACCTGGCTCTGATACCATGTAAGATTTTTGAGATACATAGATCTAGATCTGCAAAACAATAAACAAGCTTGCAAGAGAAGGAAGGAAGCGAGCAAGAATTGAGAAAATAATAAAAATTGATTCTAAAATATTAGTTTTAGAATAAATACATAAAAGCAACTAAGTTAAGCTTAGTTGTACATGCAATAACTAAAGCTAACTAAAGCTATGTGTGCTTTATCTTATGTTAATGTGTACATGTGTCACATGCAAGCAATAAGTTAACTGGAGCTAATCTAGGTGCATGTACACCAACACAGCTAGTCTAAGTGCATGTACACCAACAACTAGAGCTAATCTAGGTGCATGTACACCAACAGGGACAAACAGAGTTCCTTCTCAATAGAGCGCTCCCCGTGTCTTCGGCCTCTTCCACGGCTCTTTTTTTCACGCAGCAAGCTTTCCAAACCACGCAACCTTCATCTCAGGTTAACAATTCTCCCTAACAGTTACGCTACTTAAAACAGTCACGCTCTCACGATAAAAAAAAGTCAGCGCAATTTACCATAGCGGACTCGCGAAGGTCCTTGCGACTGTACACCAACTATCAGCGACGATCAATAAAACTAAAACTCGTGGAAGGGGAACAGTGGGATCAATGCGATTATGCACCTAACACTTGCGACGATTTCGCCTTTGTCGCACTCTCCACTCAGCTTACAGGATCGACAACCCTAAAGCTCTGATACCATGATAAAAATCGATATTCTATTAATTAAATGGCTCTCTAGGTGAGATACCTGGAGAGTGCCCAAGCACTACACACAATACACACACTGTATACAATCAGGAGAACAACCTAGTACATATAGGCTTTCTCACAATCAGGGTGGTTTCAACCACTCCCTAGATAGTAGGATCTGAGATCTAAGATTAGAGTCTCAATCCTATCATCATCATAACAGTAATCTAAGTTTAGTTTTCTCCATTAATTTCAACAAGAACAACTTGTTGGAGTTTGTTAGAGATTGGCATCCACCCTCCTTTAAGTGCTACAACACAGGCCGCTCATAACTTGAAGGATGTTAATGCTAGACACATAATTTTGGATGTTGTGAAGGATCATGTGATCTCTCACATCTCAGGGAACAAGACATCCCATAGCATGTGGGAAGCCTTGATATTGTTGGACGAAAGAAATAACTAGAACTAGAAGATGGTGTTAAGAGAGAAGTTGAGAAACACTAAAATGAAGAGATCATATATGGTAGCTTCATACCTCACTAGGATGCAGCAAGTTTGAGATGAGCTTATAGCTATTGGGGAAGTTGTGCAAGAGGATGAGCTTGTTAAGATAGCCTTGAATGTTTTTGCTAAACAATGGGCTACTTTTGTGACATGAATCCTTGCATGTGACAAGCTTCCTAATTGTACTAATCCATGGGATGATTTCACCCAAAAGGAGATTTGGGAGGAGTCATTGACTGGTGAACAACATAAGGGTGAAGATGAGGAGAACCTTACTCTTGTTGGGCAAGCAAATAAAGGCAAAGTGAAGGCCAAGCAAAACTCAAGTGGAGGAGCATCTTCGGACAAGAAAAAGGACATAAGCAAAGTCAAGTGCTTTGGAAGCCACGTATGTGGACACTGTGCAGGTCAATGTTCGAACAATAAGGGTAAGGGGAAAGCACCTATGGCTGCATCCACACAGATGGATGAGTTAGCTAATAAGTTTGAGAGTGAATTTTCCTTGGTGTCTTGTCCTTCTGGCACCATTACATATTGGGTGTGGTTTGTGGATAGTGGGGCATCTCATCCCAAGATGGGATCTTTTGAACTATTCACTAATGTATGGCTAAGGAGCACAAAGACTTGCATGTAGAGCTTGGTCACAATGGCAGGTATGCAGTAGAGGATGTGGGTAGCAGATAGTTCCTGGTTGGATTATGGGAGTCCTATGGAGGTGAATGAAGTGTTGTCTATACCCGAGCTTGAAAAGAACTACTCTTAGTTTTGTTCATGAAAGACAAGGGGTATGAGGTCAACTTTACAGGTGGACAGGTACTTGTTAGGCTAAATGGATTTGATCATCACACGAAGCGAGTGATTGGAGGAAGAGAGCCCTAGGAGGACAACCGTACAAGCCCTAGTGCATGACAATGACAACATGTGTGAGTTGTGGCACAAGAGGATGGGTCACTTGCACCATAACGCTTTACCATTATTACGGGAGATGGTCATTGGTCTTTTAGAGTTAAGTGTGGAGCAGGATGAAGTGTGCAAGGGATGTGCTCTTGCCAAGTATGCCAAGGCTGCATTTCTAGGTATCAAGAGTAGGTCCAAGGGTGTGTTGGACATGATTCATTTTGATGTGTTGGTACTATGTCAATGGAGTCTGTGACCGGATATTGCTAAGAAAGAGGATGAAGATACAATCATTTGGAGAGATTCCAATAGACTTGTTTGAGTTCGTTACGGGTTTGAAAAGTTGACAAAACAAGAAAAAGTGTCATAGAAATTTACAAAGTTGCAAGGACAACAATCTGCCACATGTGAGAAGGATCCGAGAAGGTTTTGGAGCATGGGATGTGTGGGAGAGAGAGGTTGCTGCTACTAGGAAATTTCAAAAAAGATTCCAGGTTCTTTTTGCTATAATTATATGTATTTTTTAGGGCCAATTTTTTTGATAAGGGAGCCCTTAATTTTTCTGAGAATTTAATGAAGAGTAATTTGGAGGGAAAAATTATTGTGTTTTGTGTTGTTGTTTTGCAATTGATTTTCTAAATAATTCCATTGCTAATATTTTGAGTTTATTTATGTTTTACAATTTTCATATTTTATTTTACAACAAAAAAATTATTTGTTGAGTTAAAGTAATTTCTGGGGATAAAATAGTTGTAGGAAACTTGAATATGAACTTGATACTTAGAAATTAACACTCCAAATATAGGATCTATCTATTAACCTAATGATATTGTCTTATGAGCTGCCATTTCCTCTTTAGAATTGGGTCTCACTGTCAAACTATTCTTATATTATGAATATACATTGCACTTGGCCCTCTTTATTATGGTGTTGTTCAAACACAATTACCATTTTTGAAGTAAGCATTGTCTATTGTAAGATAAACATAAGCTTCCTATCTCTTTACTTATTACTTCCTTGTTCTAACTTATCTCTCCCTCAATTATTCAGAAGAGGGGCACACATTTAGTTGAGTTTTGTAGAGTTACCAAATGTTGTCCCTTATCTTGCTTAAATCAAAAGTATACACATATTCATGGAGACCCTTGCTCACCTTCTAAGGATATATC
Source organism: Pinus tabuliformis (assembly GCA_031772625.1). Taxonomy (NCBI): domain Eukaryota; kingdom Viridiplantae; phylum Streptophyta; class Pinopsida; order Pinales; family Pinaceae; genus Pinus; species Pinus tabuliformis. Next base: position 1,646,789,546 of record CM062818.1, on the reverse strand, counting down.
TAGAAATAGGAGCCTACAAAATAATTTGTTTCTTTGCATGAGATAAGAAGTCATGCATGAATGTTCATGGAATTAATGCATCTTCCTTGTTAGGAACTAATTTACTTCCTCTAAGGACGACACAAGATGTCCCATGATCATTACCCCTTCTTTGGGCAAGTTGTGAGGGCATTTAAGGTATTCGTTGATGATGACATCATCTCTTGGGCATGCTTGTTAAGGAAGTGAGAGCTTGCACATGAACTCTTGAAAAAAACAAAGAAATGACTAAGCCTCACATGGGTGCCACAAGATCTAGTGTTGAAATGAGCTTAGATATCCCTCACCCTAAAGCCACCTAGACTTGGAAAACCACAAGATCGGTGTGTTCATGAGATTGAACACACATTGTCGACATAATTTTAACCCTATTTCTTTTCCTTTTTTCTCTTCTTTTTGGTTGGGGAGGTGGGTCCATCAAACAAAGTTGTCATTTGACTTGTCATTGAAGTTGTTTCCTAAGGGTATTTCTTGAAGTTTCTCAAGTGAAAGGTCAAATTCAAGGAAGATCTCTCCTTAAGAGAGAGCAGTTTGTTAAATGTCCATTTTGACAATGATGAACCATGAATTCCATTATATTGCTTAGGACACCCCTGCAAACAACATCCAACTTCTTTGATTGTAATTATAAGGTTAAAAGTGGTGCCCCATTTTGTAGCAAGTTTTTCAAAGATGATCTCGTTTTGGATCAAATAGATAAGTATTTTTTGGTCCATTTAGATGGCTAATTCATCCCTAATGTATGGTGTGTAGGGAGTCAAGAAAATGGGAGAGATCCCCATGCAATTTGAGGAAATCTTGTAGTTTTCCTACCTAGTTCAAGTGACAAAGGACTAGAAAGGCTAATGTTGAAATTATTAGCAGCGAAAAAATTCATGCTAAACAATGTATATGACATTTAGATATTCATGCTAACTTGTGAAACGTGAAATTAATGTGGTCCAAATGCCCGACAAGAATATATTCCTTGATGTTGTTATACACAATACGCTTATTGATGGTTTTAATGGGGGAGGCAAGTTAGATGAGGCTAGGAAGTGTTGAGAAATCTATAGGGTAATGATTAGAGAGATTTACCTTTCCTTAATAACTCCTTGTGATGTATTTTTAACTTTTTCTTTACTTATTATTATGTTTGTATATCATCAAACAATTATCAATACAAGAAGAACAAGAACACATAATATAGGTTGCAAGCTAGGGATCTCTCCAATTGAGAGGAAAACCCGCAAATCTCCTATTCCTTATAGATTCTTCAATTGACGAATTCCAAGACCTTTAAACCAAGACCAATACCCAACAGGACCAAGTCCAACCTTTTTGGATGATGTGCTTTTCTTGAATAAGTCAAACCTAGTCAAATCTCTTCTAGTAGCACAACTTCGACCCCCAGTTGCAAAATTTCGGCCTCCACTACAGACCTGAAACTTTTTGCCCTCTTGTAGTTGCTCTTGCCACATATGTGAGCTTTGTTTAGCCTTCCAAGGCTCCCTCAGACCTTCACTTGGCTTTCTCTTCCTTCTGGAGCTTGAGGATGACTTCTTGTCACCTTCGCTTGACCTTCTTTCCTTCCTTTCTTCAGGATCGAACTTGTAGAGGAAAATTGTAGTTCCATTGCAAAAACCCTAACCTTCCTTCACACGTGTGAGAGAGAAATAGCCCAAAAACAAGTCTCCTTTGCCCTCTTCTTCGCTGCCTTCTTCTTGCTTCTCCTTCGCTTGGATGAGTGAGAGATGAATGTACCTCAAGGAGGTCGAGTTTCCTCCTTTGTATAGGCTCCTCAAGGTGGACGTGGCCCCTCATTTTAGGATGACTTGCCAGCTACCAGGCCGACTTGGTCTTGAAGGGTATTTTGACACTTTTTAAGGACAAAAATAATTTTATTTATAAGTTATAATGTGCCCGATGGGATCTTCAACTTATGACAATGACTATTTTGGTTTCTTGACATAGGACCAATCCTAGAAGCACTCAATGGGTGCTTGACCTATAAAATAAGATACCTTGAGCATGAAACCCATGCTCCAAAAATAATAATAATAATTTTCTTAACTAGGGAGTTATTCATAAATGGTACATGGACATTCTCAATCTAAAGAGATCTCATAAGAAGAGTTAGATTGGTAACCCATCTGTTTAGCATCATAGCAACTAATATTGTCACTTAGAAAGGCCTTGACTAATAACTCTATCTCTCCACAAGATTAGAGCACAATGTTGGTGAGACCAATGATTTATAGACACCATCATCATTGTCTCTCAAGGTACATACCCCACCCAGGTGTTCACAAAATATGACCTTCTTTGGACTATTCTTATCTTGGATAGCTAATCCTCAAAGAATATCGGTCCATGACTACTCTTATATTGGATGCCCTACCTCATCCTCAAAGAGTATCAGATGCCAAATGCTTACCCAATCCTCCATTTTGTCTTCCCAAGTGAAGACAAGAATGATGTGCCTATTATTGAAAAGTGTAACTAGGTTTGGTCTTCATAATGACATGTAATTGTGATCTTATGTAAGAGATGAAAAGAAGAAAAACAAAATTTATTGTAATGCTTGTGTCATGAGTTTCATGAGCAAGAGATTTTATTTTTAGTTAAGGCTCCCATTAAAAGACCTTAGGGATATTGTCATCTAGTCATAAAAGTCTAAAGAGTCATTGTCATGTAATGAAGGCATGTTACACATTGTAAAGAGTCATATTTGTCTTTGTAAGTAACCCTCTAAGACCTTGTCACTAGCCCTCACTCAAGTCGGCCTACAATGGAAGGATTATTCTAGAAAGGTGAAGTCAGCCTACTCCAAGAGATCATGTCGGTGTAACTGTCATGGAAAAACAACTATATATACCAGTGCTCGGCCTCATTTGAAGGAAATCAATTCAGTGAAGCAAGTCTCCAACATCAAGTACGAAATTCATCCTAGGAAGAGCTTTAAAGCGAGCGAGTAACAAAGGAAGGAAAACAAAGAAGAGGGTCATCATTTTAGGACTATTTTAGGCTAGTTTACCCTCACACATGCCAAGGTAGCAGATCCGAAGTTGTCTAGAGGAGGCCAAATAATTGCAGTCACATAAAAGGTGATCTTGTTTGGGTAACATCTTCGCTAAAGGAAGCCGAGTTAGAAAGAGAAGAATCTCTCTCAAGGAGAAGACTATTTGAGAAGCCAAATATGATCTAGGGTTTCTGTTGTGGAGATAAAGGATTGCAAACCTACAAGAAGAGGTCGTGAATCTGAAGGAAGAAGAGAAGATGAAGAGAAATAGTAGCGTTGAAGAGGAGGCTAGTGACTTGGTCTTGGGAGGACTCTAGTGTCAAGGGTATTTGTCATGGTCTTGGTATTCGTCAATTGAAGGTTCTATAAGAAGAATTTCGTTTGGGTTTTCCTCTCAAAGAGTGAGAGGTTTTGGCCCTGGCTGACGAGCCTATATATTGTGTCTCGTGTCTCTTTATTGTTCAGTGTTGCGAACATCTCGATAACATCCCAATTTTATCTCGAAATCGCGATTTTTTGGTCTAGCCGATGTTTGCCGATTTTTACCGATATTTTGATGGTATCCTGATTTTGCCGATGTTCTGCCGATTTTTACCGATATTTTCCCGATTTTTACGATTTTTTGGTTTTTCGAGCCCTTACCGATTTAATCCTCATGCCGATGTTCGCAACGTTGTTATTGTTCATGATTTGGTAATTGTATTGATGATAGCACAGTAATAACTCAAGAAGAGAAGATCATAATCAAGAAGTAAAAAATTTATCAAAAGCAATTATCATAAGCAAAGAAATCAGCTAACTCTTGATGCCCTAGATTTCTCAACATGGTTTCAGAGCTAAGGTGCTAAAGTCAAGGAGGGGCATCTAATCAAGGAGACACACAAGGATAGAGTTTCAAGAAAGGGATCAAAGCAAGACAAAGAATAGCAAAGCAAAAGTTCAAGATCTATATCAAATCGAAAAACCCTATATCAAAGAAATATACTCTAAAAAAATCTTGAAGGAAGCAGAAAGTAAGACCAAAACCCTAGAAGCATTTCCAAGATCATCACTCAAACGTCATTGAAGGAGTGGAAGTTGTTACAAGAACTAAAGAAGGAAGAAGGCTAGATCAAAGAACTCCATAAAAGTGATCTCTCTCTCAAATAGATCAAGGATTACTCTTGTAAAAGAAACTATATCAAGAAGTAGCCTTCTACTATCTACATCTCTATCAAGATTAAGGAGGAAGCAAGAGGAGAAAGCAACATCTGCTCAAGTAAGTATATGACTTCATTTGAATCTATCAAGATGTGTTTTTGCAAGGAGAGTAAAAAATTGGTTGGGGCTTCAAATTTTCTTGCATGGAAGGAGAGAATAGACCTAAACCTTATTGAGAATGAAGTCATGAAACACATCAAGGGATCAATAACCCAACCTTCTAAAGAAGATGCTCAAGCATTTGCTAAATACATGAAAGGGGAAGCGAGGGCCCAAAGAATTCTTATAAAATCCATCAAAGACTCTCTCATCCCATATGTATCAAAATTAACCACTTCAAAAGATATATATGACAAATTGGTAGAGTTGTTTTCCGTAAGTACCGCAGGAGAAGTTATCTCTCTAAGGAAAGAACTCTTCAAGCTAAATATCTCAAAGAAAGAAGGTATAGCCTCATATTTCATGAGGATTTCATAAATAAGTGATCGACTTCAAGATCTAGGTGAAATAATGTTCGATAGAGAAATGACCATTATAGTACTAAATGCACTAGCAGAGGAATGGGGCAACTTCACTTCAAGTATTTATGGGAAGAAAGAAGCCACCCCTTTCCAAGACCTATGGTCATTGTGCAAAATTGAAGAAACTAGGCTGAAGGCAAAAATTGATGTAGAATCAAATGAGAAAAATCAAGCAAATGCTACCATGACAAAAGGAAAGGGAAAGTTTGGTAAATTTGGTCCTCAGAAGAAAAAGAAGAAGAACATGGCAAAGGTTCAGTTCTATGGATGTCAAGAATAGGGGCACTATAGAAGAGATTTTCCTAAACTTAAAAGGGACAATAAAAAGAGAAATAAGGAAGAAGCCTATATTACCGAAGAAGTGGAAGAACTTGAGACGAAGAAGCCTAAGAAGGAGGAAGTGAGAGATTTCTACTATCACTAAGATAATCTCCTTCAAGTACTATTTAGTTGTGTAAATTATAGCTATCGAGTTAGGAAGCATTTTGAATAAGATATGATGCATCCTATTAGAAAATGGCATCATGGTAGAAGCATTAGAAATAAGAGCTCATGTCATAGTTAACATGGAGGATGTCTAGAAAAAAATCTATGACAGTAAACTATGAAGGATATAGATGTTGAAAACCTCATTAAAAGCTTAATTGATTCTTATGGAAAGAAGTCATCTAGGACAAGGCTTATCATACATTAGTCAAAAGGTAACATCTGCTGGATAGGATATGCAAGATCGTCAAGATTCTCTGATGGAATCTTCATTATAAGATTCACTGATCATAAGGGGTAGCAAGTGTTTCATCAAGAATTCCAAACTTGTGGAATTCATGGGATGATGGTATGATGACATAACAAAAAATAAGATCAAGTGAATAAAGCTACTTCATTCAAAGAAAGCTGTTGTAGGAGGTCTGGATGAGCCAAAGGAAAGATGAGGTATGTATGCTTACATTTGATATTATGGAAGTCATGTCATGTGGTTGCAGATATCATGAACTAATGATCCATCTTAAGAGCATGATCAAAAGAAAGGATATCCTCCCTCAATAGGATGTAGGAATGCATGGGTCACATATTCACTAGATGAAATCAACATAATATGACCTCATATGAATTATGAGGTGGTTGACTACAATTGAGTAACTCTGATTAGGAAGCTCTTGGGAGTGAAATGTGTGAAGAAAGGAAGAGATCATGGAATATGAAACAATGGTAAAGGCAATCAACGTCCAGAAGACCAAGAAGATTTGACGATGATATCTCCCAGAAAGATATAAAGACTTTGATGGAAGTTTGGAAAATATGGAGACCCTTGACAATACATATCTTTAGGAGATGTGTCAACATGTATGCAGGATGATGATGCCTATAAGAAGATGTCATGATGAAAGACCATCACAAAGGTAATTGTGATTTAAGTATTCATTTCTTATTTTTTGAACAAGTATCAGGATGGGCTTATGCAGGACTTCCAAAGGAAGAACTGTGGATGTCTTCCCAAAGGTTCATATAGAAGGATGTAAGATCCTTCTGAAGAAGATAATATGAAGAAGGAAGCATGACATGAAGCAAGGCCAAATGTAGACTGATGGATTGCTTTCTAATGTGAAATGAATGATGACATGACCGACTCATGGATGAAAGTGATGGATGTTCTGTGCCCTATGAAGAAGTCCCAAAAGATGAAGACTCCATATCAAATAAGAAATTCATGACATCGAAGGAAGGAGTTCTTCAAGTAGCTAGTTTTCCCATCATCTCCACCTGAGGAGCTGTTGTAGGTCCCTAATTAAGAGGGAGCCTAAAAGAAAGTTTTTTACTGGAAGAAACTTGGAAATTCCCAAGACAAGAGGGAGCTTTGGTACATTCCTTCTATAGGAATGAGTACTTTCCTTTAATGGTAATCATCTGGCATCCAATACTCTTTGAGGATGAGATAAGGCATCCAAGATAAGAGTAGTCGTAGAGGGCTGATATTCTTTGAGGATTGGGAATCCAAGATAAGAATAGTCCTGATGGAACACACCCTGAGAACCCGAGTGGGGTATGTTCCGGGAGAGACAATGATGAGAGTGTCTATAAATCATTGGTCTCACCAGCATTGAGCTCAGATCTTGTGGAGAGATAGAGTTGTTATTCAAGGCCTTGCTATGTGACAATGTTGGTTGATATGATGCTATACAAATGGGTTACCAATCTGATTCTTCTTATGAGAAATTCTTCAGATTGAGAATGACCAAGTACCATTATGAATACCTCCCTATTTAAGAGGGAGTGTTGAAAAGTGTAACTAGGTTCGGTCTTCATAATGACATGTAATTGTGATTTTATGTAAGAGATAAAAAGAAGAAAAATAAAATTTATTGTAATGCTTGCATCATGAGTTTCATGAGCAAGAGATTTTATTTTTAGTTAAGGCTCCCATTGAGAGCCCTTATGGATATTTTCATCTAGTCATAGAATTCTAAAGATCCATTGTCATGTAATGAAGGCGTGTTACACATTGTAAAGAGTCATATTTGTCTTTGTAAGTAACCCTCTAATACCTTGTCACTAACCCTCACTCAAGTCAGCCTACAATGCAAGGATTATTCTAGAAAGGTGAAGCTGGCCTACTCCAAGAGATAATGTCAACCTAATTGTCATGGACAAATGACTATACATACCACTGCTCGGCCTCATTTGAAGGCAATCAATTCGGTGAATCAAGTCTCCAACATCAAGTGCAAAATTCATCCTAGGAAGAGCCTTAAAGCTAGAGAGGAACATAGGAAGGAAAGCAAAGAAGAGGGTCATCATTTTAGGATTGTTTTGGGCTAGTTTACCCTCACACGTGCAAAGGTAGCAAATTCGAAGTTGTCTAGAGTAGGCCGAAGAATTGCAGTCACATAAAAGGTGATCTTGTTTGGGTAACATCTTCGCTAAAGGAAGTCGAGTTAGAAAGAGAAGAAACTCTCTCAAGGACAAGACTATTCGAGAAACCAAATCTGATCTAGAGTTTCTGTTGTGAAGATAAATGGTTGCAGACTTATAAGAAGAGGCCTAAAATATGAAGGAAGCCAAGAAGAGGAAGAGAAATAGCAGCGTTGAAGAGGAGGCTAGTGACTTGGTCTTGGGAGGATTATAGTGACAAGGGTATTTGTCATGGTCTTGGTATTCATCAATTGAAGGTTCTATAAGAAGAATTTCGTTTGGGTTTTCCTCTCAAAGAGTGAGAGGTTTTGGCCCTGGCTGACAAGCCTATATACTGTGTCTCTTGTCTCTTTATTGTTCATGATTTGGTAATTGTCTTGATGAAAAGAACACAATAATAACTCAACAAGAGAAGATCGTAATCAATAAGTAAAAAGACTATCACAAGCAATTATCATAAGCAAAGAATTCACCTAACGGTTGATGCGCTAGATTTCTCAACACCTATCTCTCCCTCTCAACTAGGGAGGTGATCTGAGAATGAGATCTAAGATAATTAATAAGGTATTACAGACTCATATGCATGGATTTGCCTATGTTATTTTATGCAATGGATCGATCAGATTGTGAAATACATAGACTATGAAGCAGTAATACATAGAATGAGAGAATGCTTTTCGCCTTGATCTGCTAGCATACATGCACACCTATTCAGTGGTAAAAGCAGAAAACTTAAGACTATTTGAACCTTCATTAATTGAAGATCCTGAAGAGCAAATTCAATTGCCTTCTATTGATGATCTGTTGCCTGAATATCTCAATGAGTTGCAGGAAGATACAGTTCTAGACAGGAAGGTGAGAACCACACGCAGAGGGGATGTTGAGTACCCTAGGATCGGGCTCAAAGGTTCAAAACCCAGTAGTGCAAAATGGATAGAGATTGGGCAAGTGAGGAAGTTGTATCCTCACTTGAGCGATGCTTGAAAACCAACTTTTGGTGGTCCAAAAGCCTTTTTCAGTGGGAAGGCGTGATCCAAATGGATCCAAGAACACTCTCTAAGTCTTGAAAACTCGAAAATTCATGCCAAAGACCAAAGAAAACCACATGAGAAAACCTTTCAGAATGGGGAAAAAACACTATCGGGAGGAGAAAACACGTGAAAACATTGGAAAAACAGAGTATAAGAGGCGGAACAAGTAAATCGCAGTAGTCATCAGATCTAGCCGATCAACAGTCCAAATATGATCGACAGTCGTAATCGGCATAGGCAGACAGCAAAAATCAGCGCAGACTACATAACCCTTGCGACGACGATTGGCGGAGTCAACTAGGACTGTCAATCAAGCATGCAGATCGATGGCCCATGTTGCATCGCAGGATCGTTATCGACAAATACAAAGAGTGCTTGCAACAGCTCGGGACGAGCGATATGCGATTGCGATCGATCGCATCGCAGTATCAAAATTGGGACTACACAGAGGAGCGGGCATATACACAGATACATCTACGATCTGATGAACCGAACCCAACGGTTATATAAATATTATTCCATAAAATTTGAGATCCGCAGCAAAGCCATTTTTAATGTATTTTCGCAGTTTTCGTTTATTAAATGAAATGCGAAGGATGAAGGCCAATGTGATAAGCCGGACATGGAAGGGTTCATGAAGTGAAATGTATATTGTTTCAAGTCCGGAGAAAAGCCATTTCTAATTCCTTTTTGCAATTTTGACGTATTTCAAAAATACAAAGGGGAACTTTGGAGCAGGGCCATTGCGACATGCGATGGCGACTTACAGGTGGACCCGATAGGAGAATAGAGTGGATTTAAGGACTTTTGAAGTCCGAAATGAACTGTGAATTGGCGGAATTTCACAGTCGTGGATGCATTTTCCTGTGTTAAGCAGGAAATGGCCGCGTTTGGGAATTCGAAGGATTTCAAGGGACCGGGGCACTCTTACGTTGCCAAATAGGTGGCCACCTCCCCTTCAAACGTTATGCCATGATTGTGTAACACTGGAAGAGGGATTCGAGCGGATAGAGACCTAGGAGACAGAAAGCCGAGAAGGAGAAACTCAGCCCAAATTGGCTTTAAAGCCACAGACATAGAGCAAACAAGGGAGGCAGTATTGAAGGTAGTGCCAAGACAGAGCTAAGACAGAGATAGAGAGTGATTCCGAGAGTCTGTGTACTCAAAGAAAGCTTGAGAGGTTCAAGCAAACTCTTATTGCTATATCTGTTGTGTATTGAGTCTCAAATTGAGCTCATACTGTTGTAAAAACTCTGCTTGAAGACTTAATAGAGAGACCACCACTGAAGGCTGGACCAAGAGATGTAGCCCAGGAGTATTGCGTGAACTCCTTATTAAACTTGTTGTGTTTTTATGTGTTTGTCTATTATAGTTTTTTACTGCTTCATAGTCTATGTATTTCGCAATCTAATCGATCCATTGCATAAAATAACATAGGCAAATCCATGCATATGAGTCTGTAATACCTTATTAATTATCTTAGATCTCATTATCAAATCAAGTGGTATCAGAGCTTTAGGTTTACTAAGGTTAGACAAGCTTGTGCTGGATTGGTGAATGAAAACAAGTCAAAGCTCAAATTAGGAGAAGGAGAACTGGTTGAAACTAACCCAGAAATTGGTAGAGTCTATCCTAGGAGGAAAATGGCAGAAGAAAATCCCTTGGAATCAAACTCTCAGTTCATGGACAGTTTCATGACCATGAGAGCCATGGTAGAAGAAATGTATCGAGAATTCAAGAAAGATCAGAGTGAAGATTCTTCAACCTCCAAACAAGACAAAGGAACAGAAGAATCTCTCATAAACGACCATTTTGAAGGCAAAGGGAAAGGAAAAGAGGCTCCTCTACCCACACCTCCTGATAGCCCTGAAAATAAAAAGAAGAAAACATCTTTGATTAAATTAGATGTTAAATTTAATTTTCCAATATATGATGGAGAATTAAATGCACAGAAGCTAGATAACTGGATTAGACAGATTGATGTGTATTGCAGGGTGCAGAATATTGATTCAAACAGGAGTAAAATTTAGCTGTCCAACCTACGCCTTGGAGGAATTGCCTTAGTCTGGTGGGAAGGCAGGACACAAGCTGACTTGAAGAAACATGGTAAAATTATTTCTGTCTGGAGTGAATTTGTTTTTGCAATTAAAAAGCAGTTCTATCCACTAGTTTATATGCAGAAAGCCATGATGAGTTGGCAAACTCTTTGCCAATTAAAGGGGCAAAGTGTACAAAGCTACACCCAAAAATTTAGAAAAAGAGCTTTGATTCTAGGCATTTCTTTAGGCTCGCCTGAAACTTTGTTGAAGTATATAGGTGATATACACAGCTATTTGAGGCAAAACATTCTCATGTTTAATCCTACTAGCATAGATGAGGTATCTGTCCAGGCTACCTATCTAGAGGTTAGAGGCAAGAATGTGAACCCAGAGATTGGGGGATCATCAAAACCCACTGCAAGCAAGAACAAGGAAAAGAGGAAGCAGAAATGGAAAGAGAGGAAGGAAAATGTTGTACAAAAGGCCAAACCTTCATGCACTCACTGCAAGAAGGATGGACATGATGATGAACATTGTTGGTCTTTGCATCCGGAGCTGAAACCCAAGAAGTTCAATGGCAAGAAGAAGAAGACTGCTGCTGCTATACAAAAAGATTTGGGGTCAAACTTAGGTGATGAAACAACAATCGTAGCCACAGGTATAAAAGGTAAAAATTCTGAAGCATCTACTAGTAATTCTGCCCAAACTATTGATAGTGAAGAAAATGAGAGGAAAAGACATGAGCTTTTTCATATTAGAGTTATTTCCAAGCATCAAAAGATTGATACTTTATTTGATAGTGGCTCACAAGTAAACTTGATTTCTGAAGCAATTGTAAAGAAATTGGGACTACTAACCACACCTCACAAGAAGCCATATCCATTAGGTTGGGTATGTGATAAAGCAAAGCTACAAGTGACTAGACAATGTAAACTTAGGTTTTCTTTTGGGTCAGCATTTGTAGATGAGGTTGAGTTAGATATCGTTCCCTTGGATATATGTGGAATTGTTTTAGGAAGTCCTTACTTGTATGATAGAAAAGCCATTTTCTATAGAGCTGAAAATAAGTATCAACTCGTTAAAGATGGAATCAAATATATTGTAATAGCTCATAAACTCAAGAATAATTATACTCTCATAAACTTAGGGCAGATGAAAAGAATTGTAAATTCATGCAAGCAATTTTTACTGATGGTTGTAAAGGAAAAAAAACCTGATAAAACCAATGTATTTGAAGGTTGTGATGCTAAACAACAAGCTGATTTAGAAAAAGTTGTTTCAGAATATGATATCTTATTTCAAGAACCTAAAGGTTTTCCACCCAAAATGGAAATTGTACATGATATTAATTTGCAGCAAGATGCTTCATTGCCTAACATCGGAATGTACAGGTTATCTGCTTTAGAGAATGCAGAGATCAAGAAGCAGGTACAGGAGCTACTTGAGAAAGGGTTCATAAAGCCAAGCACATCACCATGTGGATCTCCAATCGTGTTGGTAAGGAAGAAAGATGGTTTGTGGAGGATGTGCATTGGTTATCGAGCACTGAATAAAATAACGATCAAGAATCGTTATCCCCTTCTTTGCATTGATGATCTATTGGATCAGTTGAAGGAAGCTGTTTACTTTTCCAAGTTGGACTTGCGTAGTGGTTACCATCAGGTCAGAGTAGCAGAGCAAGATGCATGGAAGACTGCTTTCAAAACAAAGCAAGGGTTGTATGAATGGCTAGTTATGCCTTTTGGCTTGACTAATGCTCCTGCCACTTTATGAGAGTTATAAATGATGTACTCATGCCTTTTATTGATGATTTTGTAATTGTATATCTAGATGACATTCTTGTATTCAGTAAAACATGGGAAGAACATTTAAAGCATGGTAAAATAGACTCTAGATGTTTTGAAGCAAGAAAATCTCTATGTTAAATTATCAAAATGTGAACTTGGTAAAACATCTTTGAATTATTTGGGTCATATTGTAAGGGGTGGTGAATTGAAGATAGATCCCTCTAAGGTTGCAGTCATTGTACACTGGCCTAAACCCAAGTCTGCTACATAAGTTAGAAGCTTCCTAGGAGCAGCACAATATTGGAGAAAGTTTATTGCTAGTTTTTCCTTAATTGCAGCTCCCTTACATGCTTTAACGGGATTGAACAAGGTGTTTCAGTGGGGAGGCAAACAACAGAAAGCCTTCGACACCTTGAAAGAAAAAATTAGTACAACACCAGTACTAGCATTGCCAAATATTCAACAACCATTTATCGAAACTGATGCCAATGACTATGCCATGGGAGTAGTGTAAATGAAACATGGTCAACCCATATGCTACCATTCTAAGTCTTCTAATTCTGTATTAGTTAATTATCCTACATATGATAAAGAATTGTATGCATTAGTCCAGAGTGTGAAAAAGCGGAAACATTAATTAATGGGCAAAGAAACAATAATACATATTGATCATCAACCACTTCAGTATTTTCACTCACAAACTAAATTGCAACAATCAAGACATTATATGTGGATGGGTTTCCTACAACAGTTTCATTTAGTTATCAGATATAAAAAGGGCATACACAATAAAGTTGCAGATATGTTGTCCAGACCAATCATAAATGCATCTACTATACTTAGGCATAACTTAGTAATGCATGAAAGCTACATTGAACAATATGCTCAAGATATAGACTTTAAAGATGTATATGCACTTTAAGTAATGGAAAAAAGGTAGAAGAATTGGATTACTATGTTAAGGACCAACTCTTGTATCATTTGGGAAAGCTATGCATTCCACAAATAGAAAGAGTTAACATAATTAGGGAGGCACATACTTCTCTGATATCAGGGCATTTTGGTGTAAGAAAAATAGTTGCACAACTGCAAAGATACTGTTATTGGCCAAGAATGCATGAAACAGTTTCTAGATATGTAAGAGGGTGTACCATGTGTGCTAAAAGTAAGCCCAGCAATAGAAAACTAGGTTTGTACACTCCACTTCCAGTTCCTTCCCGTCCTTGGGAAAGTGTTTCCATGGACTTTGTTGGGGGATTGCCAAAATCTAGAAAGGGACATGACTATTTATATGTTATCGTGGATAGGTTCAACAAAATGTGTATTTTAATACCCTGTAATAAGAAGATTATAGCTGAACAAATGGCGAAGTTGTTCTTTCAGCATGTATGGGTGCATTTTGGGTTACCCACTTCCATAGTGTCTGATTGAGACTCCCGATTTGTTGGGAGGTTTTGGTCAAGTCTGTGGGAATTAATGGACACCGGACTAAAGAAGAGCACAACCTTTCACCCACAAACAGATGGCCAAACAGAGGTAGTCAATAGGACAATGATCCAATTGCTCAGGGGTTATTGCAGCAAGCATCCCAAGCTTTGGGATGAACAGTCATGTTATGTGCAGCATGCTTACAACCATGATAAACATTCTTCTACACAGAGATCTCCTTTTGAGACCTATTTCGGTGCTATACCAAGGTCTCCCTTGGACTTTGTCTTTGAAAAAGACATAGCAGTTGTTGGACACAATGATGTGGACAAAGCAACCAGATTCATTGAACAAATCCAAGAAATTCACCAGGCCGTGCAGGAACAACTAGAAAAGAGCCAATCCAAATACAAGGCAAGGCATGATAAACACCGGGTGGAGCACGACTTCCAAGTTGGTGATCAAGTTTGGCTGTATATCAGCAAGGACAGAATGCAAGGTGAAGGAAAGAAGTTGAAGCCAATAAAGTATGGGCCTTTTAAGGTGTTGGAAATAATACTGAGAGGAGGGGAGAATCAGTATTATCAAATCAATAATTTAATTTTCAAAAATGATTTGTATACGCTACTTCAGCTTAATGAACTAGCATGTATACGCAACTATACTTAATGCAACCAGCGTATATGCAGAAATCTTTTAATTTACCCAAATTATTATATATTGCACTTTAACCAGTGTATCAGGAATTCATTAAATAGTGGAGTAAAAGCAAACTAAAGCATCACACACAAGCAACACACATGAACACCAAGATATAAGGTGGAAACCCAATGTGGGTGAAAACCACCTACTGCTGTCGTCTCTGTCTTCTTTTAATAATAAGAAAATTTTGTTTACATTTTCTTTTATACTGGTGCAGTCTTATACCAGTACACAGGCTTCTACCTGTAGAAGGCTACAAACCTCTCTCATTCTCCAACTTCTACTGGAAGGGAGCTACAACCCCTTAGCTCTTGTACTAGCTGATATGTTTACCCCTTAGCTCTTGTTTAAGAGGAGGCCACAACCTCCTCTTTTCTTCCAGGGACCACGTTTCATAAATTTTCAAACTGGATCCATCAACAACATCATTCAATCAAAATATATCTACATCAACCAATCTTCTTTTGAAACAACCAAAACCAAATCAATCAATCACTTTGACAACCCATCAATCTGATCTTTCAGAATGCTGTCACAAGAATACAGTAACCAGAACCCAAGCCAGAACCCAGAACACTGCACCAGCAAACAGAAGCAACTAAAACATATTTTATAAGGTATACACTACTTCCATGTGTCGAACCTGTGTGTACACGTGCTTTTCTTAAAGCCAACCAGCGTATACATCTACAAATATAAATTCAGAGTTTTGCAGCTATTCTAGACTTTAGTTATACCCAGATCATATCATTTACAGAATAATATATGCGTCAATATTCAGATCTAGAATATACATGAGATTCAACACAAAAGATAGTTCATTTTACACCATAAGATCTTGATTCATCATTAGAACTGATTCCTCGTCATTAGCTAAGGTTCATCCTTGGTTCAGATCCAACTGTGCACCATAACCCAATAACCTACATACTAGATCTCACACTTCATCAAATATTCGATACTTGTACACCTTGGCCTAATGATCTTCTCCTCCTTTTATAGTTTTAAGCCTTTCTCAATACCATGGACCAAAACCACTTAGTACCAATAACTTGGACCAAATACCTAGGGTCAATACCTCAGACCTGATACCTCGGACCAATACCATGGACCAAAAACTTAGATTCCCAAGGTAGACGCTCTTTTCTTTTTATGAAAGTGCGTGTGTACATATACATGACTTGTATACAGTTAACCCGCGTGTATACACGTCTTGGCCAATGGTGAACCTGCGTATACCTCTCTTTCTTCATTCTGTGAAGTCTGATCTGAAACTCTGTGCTATTAACCTGTTGTACTGTGATCTGTCATCTGAGTGAGTTTCCATCAAGGACAACACCTGTGTCATAATGCCAACAATCTCCCCCTTTGGACTTGATGGCAACACCAAGTCACTCTCCCCCTTTGTCATCAAGGGCAAAGGGTCATGCTCCCCCTGAATACCTGTTGAATTCTCTGATATGCTAAAGTGTGTTGATTAAGCTCCTATGATCGAGTCCATGCTCCCCCTGAGCACAAGCAAGGTCTGCAAAAAGATAACATGACTCTATACATACATCACTAATGACCTTCCTATCACCAAAGACTCATACATACATCCATCTCCCAATCAAATGGGGATATACCAAATTTGACTCATCCACCCAACCAAGTGGGGATATACCAATTGTTTATACAAGAAACATTACATCATCTGTCCCATGCATAGTGGGGTTACAAATTAGGTCTTTACATTACCTTTACATTAAATGAGATACATGACATATATAACAGAGACCAAATATCTTAAACAAGACCATGATAGTCATCAACATCTATCATTAGCAGCATATGTCAATCAACATCCAGACCAGCAACCATGTTCTCCCCCTAAACCTGTTTCACCTGAATCAAAAACAACTATGTGAATCTATACCAAGATCTTCTAAGATAATGCTGACAAGGCATTAGGAGAAGCTTATGATCCCCCTGAACCTGTGTCAGATGTTCACTGTCAGATCTGATCATTTCATATAATAGAAGAGTTATCAAGGCATCATCATCATTCAGGTATACATTAGGTTATCAACAACTTATGAGAGCCAACATATTTCCACATGTCATCAATAGATTGTAGCCATCATCAAGCAGAGTAGATAATTCATTGAACCATAGTAGAACCCTTTCTTCCTGAATCTGGCCCACTGCTTTTCTTCAAACCAACATATATGTGACTGTACCCACAAAAACCAGCTTATGTATGCAACTACGCTTCATGAAACTCACGTATAACCACCTTTCTCTGAAGAAGATTGGATTTAATAGCAGGATGATGCAGCAACTACTCCCAACTTTTGTTTGAGATATTCAAATGTCTCTCTGGGCAGTGGTTTAGTGAATATATCAGCAACCTGTTCTTTGGAGGGAACATACTCCAATTTGACCTTTTGTTCAAGCACTTGTTCACGTAGAAAATGATATTTGATGGGTATGTGCTTGGTCTTGGAGTGCATGACTGGATTCTTTGAAATACTGATGGCACTTGTATTATCACATAGAATGGAGATAGGTGGAGTACATGTGATTTGAATGTCTTGCAAGGTTTGCATCATCCAAAGTAGTTGTGTGCAGCAAGCTACATCAACCACATATTTTGCTTCAGCTATAGATAATGCAATTGAACTTTGTTTCTTGTTGAACCAAGACACTAACCTGGAACCCATATAGAATGCACCACCACTAGTGCTTTTTCTGTCATCAACACTTCCTACCCAATCTGCATCTGTATATGCATGAAGTGTAAGATTTGTATCTCTAGGATACCATAAACCAAAGTTATGTGTTCCTTGAAGATATTTGAAAATCCTTTTGACTGCCTGAAGGTGTGATTCCTTTGGATTTGCTTGGAATCTTCCAACTATTCCCACTGCATGCATGATGTCTGATTGGGTACCTGTTAGATAAAGTAGACTGCGAATCATGGATCTATAAGTTGGTTGATGTATTGCTGTTGATTCATCATTTGAGCTAAGACTGCATCCTGTTATCATTGGGGTACATACTGGTTTAGAGTCTTCCATGCCATACTTTTTCAAGATCTATTTGAGATACTTGGTTTGTGAGAGAAAAATACCATTTTTATTTTGTTGAACTTGTAGACCAAGAAAATAGGTAAGCTCACCAAGCAAGGACATTTCAAATTATTGCTGCATTACTGAAGCAAAATCCTGACTCATGGATTCTTCATTGCTATCAAAAATGATATCATCAACATACACAACAATTATTAGCAATTTATCAGTGTCCATCTTTGTATATAGATTGCTATCTCCTGACCCCTTCGAAAAACCCTGTTGGTGGAGATATTTGTCAAGACGGTAATACCAGACCCTTGGAGCCTGTTTTAGACCATAGAGAGCCTTTTTGAGTTTGCATATAAGTTTTGCATCATTTCCAAGAATGAATCCTTCTGGTTGTTCAATATAGACTTCTTCTTCTAAGTCTCCATTAAGAAAGGCAGATATTACATCCATTTAGTATACTTTGAATTTCTGAAAACTAGAAAGAGCAAGAAACATTCTTATGTCTTCAAGTCTAGCAATGAGTGCTAAAGTTTCTTCAAAATCTATACCTTCTTGTTGAGCATATCCTTTACAAACAAGTCTGGCCTTATTTCTAATAACTTCTCCATTTCCATTCAGCTTGTTTTTGAATATCCACTTAGTTCCTATGATATTCTTATCATGAGGTCTAGGAACTAATTCCAAATTATTATTCTTTTCAATTTGCTCAAGTTCTTCATTCATGTCCTTGACCCAACATTCATCTTTGCATGCTTCATTTACATTTTGAGGTTCGGTGGAAGATAGTAATGCTAGATAGCTTGACGCTTCTGTAATAGTTCTTCTTGTCTGCACACCTGCCTCTTTTTTCCCTAAAATTTGAGTTTATGGATGATTTTTCTGAACATACCTAGACGAAGTCTTTTCTTCTACCGTTATCTCTTCTTTTGATGTTTCATTGGTTTCTTCTTTAGAATTAGTGTGATTTGATGTGGGAAGATAATCCTCATCTTCTTCATAATCTTCGGTTTTTATCTGTTTTGGATTTTTGCATGCTTCATCAACCACAACATCAATACTTTCAATAATTTTCCCAAGTCTTTTATTATAACATTTATATCCTTTACTTCAGGAAGAGTAACAAAGAATAATACCTTCATCTGCTCTGGGTTCAAACTTACCAAGTTTTTCATCAGTCCTTTTGATGTAACATTTGCTTCCAAAAACTTTGAAGTATTTTACAGTAGGAGTCTTACCATACCAAAGTTCATGTGGAGTTTGAGTGTTGTTTACCCGAACATTTGCTTGGTTGAGAATAGTGACGACGGCGAATGCAACTTCACCCCAGAAGGTTGCAGGAGTTCTAGATTCATCTAGCATAGCTCGAGCCATTTGTTGAACAGTTCTGTTCATTCTTTCTACCACTCCATTTTGCTGAGGAGTCCTTGCAGTGGAGAATTGCCTTTTTATTCCATGTTGTTCACAAAATTCAAAGAATTCACATGAGGCAAATTCCCCTCCTCGATCAGATCTGAAGCATTTGATTTTGCGATCTGATTCATTTTCAACCAAAGCCTTGAAGGCTTTGAACTTTGCAAAAGCTTCATCTTTATGCCTTAAATGACCTATCCAACACATTCTGTAAAAATCATCAATGAACAATATAAAGTATTCTTCTCCACGAGGTGATTTTTTCCTTGATGGTCCACATAAATCAGTATGAACAAGTTCAAGAGGCTTACTAACTGATCCTTCCTTTTCAAGGAAATGCAATCTGGTTTGCTTACCGAATTGACATGATTTGCATATTGTATTTTCAGGAATGTTGATATCAGGAAGATCACGAACAACCTAGAATCTGCATGCTTTTCTTATTTGAGAAAAGCTTAGATGCCCCAATCTTCTGTGCCATAGCCAGTGTTCATCATTTTTGCTTAGATAGCACTGTTGTTGTCCTCCCTTGAGTATGTATAAGTTGTTTGGAGTTCTTGTACCTTTGATCACGGTTTCTCCTGTATCAAGCTCATGAACAACACATCCGTTTGATTGAAATACTATTTCATTTCCTTGATCACACATTTGACTGACACTCAACAGGTTATGCTTTAGACCATCAACATACATAACATTCTCGGCTTTAACCTTTTCTTTTAAGAAAACAGAGCATTTATCTTTTATGACAGCAGGAGTGTCGTTTCCAAATGACACATTCTTTTCCTTTTCTAAGGCATCATATGAGTGAAGTTTTTCTTTGTCACTTGCCATGTGTTTTGAGCATCCACTGTCGATGTACCACTGATTTTCTTGTCCTTCTGCATACAAGGCTATGACACATCTTTTTGTTTGCGGTTATTTCTTTCTCCATATTTTGGGTATTAATGGAGTTTTCTCCTTTTGAGGTATTTGCCGAAATTTACTCCTGCATTCAGATTCTTCATGACCAAAGTTGTTACAGATTGAGCATTCTATTTCATTTTCAGGAAGAGAAAAGTTATTGCAGGACCTTTTCATGATCCCTGACACATTCCTTTGATTTTTTGCTTCTCTAGTCATGATGGTCTTGTAAGCAACACATTGAGTAGCTTTGTGTCCAAAGTTACAACATGAAAAACATTGGCCATTAAAGAAGTTCTCATGATTATCGAATCTACTAACTTGGTGATTATAGTTTCTATTGATATTCATCCTTGAAGCAGATTGAGTATGATTTACCTGAGGTTGGTTGTGGCTTCTATTCATCCTTGAAGTAAATTGAGCCCGATTTACCTGGTGATCTTCTTTATGCCTTTGCTGACGATTGTCAAACTGTTCACTGCTCTTTGCTGCATCAAGATAGCTTTTAGTGGAGGTTGACGGCTTCTGTGCTTCTTCAATATATCCAAGACCTGTCTTTATCAGGGGAGAACGTTGCACTTTGATAATTTCATTTAAGGTTTCTGATCCTTTAGCAAATCTAATATTGAGAGCTTTTGTTTTCTCAAGATCCTTTCTTAGACTTACAATTTCACATTCTAGTTTTTCATTGTGTTTTTCTCTTTCAGCAAGTTGGTATGTCAGGGTATCTATAATCATATTCTTTTCTTCTAAATAGATTTTGAGTTTAGAGATTTTTTTCATAAAAGTCATCTTCATCTAAAGTATCCAAAAAATCATCATCTTCATAAGCCATCAGAAGTCTATAGTCATTACTATTTTCATCTTCATCACTAATTGATAAACCATCGCTATCTTCATGAGTATAGTAGCTCTTCTTACTTACACTTTGTTTTCTATTCCATTTTGCAGATTCCTTCCCTTTATCATATTTATCTTTATGAGGACATTTGGTAGCATAACGACCGACTCTACCACAAGAAAAACATTTGAAAGGTAGTTTACCTCTTAATCTTCTGAAACCCCATTGAAGCTTCTTGACAAATTTTACTTCCTCTTCTTCTGAAAGATGTCCATATTCATTGAGTTCTTCTTTTCCTTTTGCTGAAGCTTTAAATGCAGCTTCTCTCATATATGATGGACCTCCTTTTCTCATCTCAAAAGCGTTAAGATTCCATGCAGTTGTGTCATAGTAATAGTCTGTAGATCCTACTTTTCTTCTATGGCAGATACTTTTGATTCAAACTTAGCAGACGAGGATCTTAAAACTTTTTCAACTAAGGTAACTTCCTTTATCTCTTCACCTAGATTCTTCATGCAATTAACAATCTCATCTATACGTAAGAAGTAACTAGCTATACTTTCATCATTGTGCATCTTGAGAGTTTCATATTGAATTTTGGGAGTTTGTAGTTTAGCACGTTTTACTTGAGAGTCTCCTTCATATCTTAGAACGATTTTGTCCCATATATCTTTGGCAGATTTGAGTTGCATAACTTTGACAAACTCTGATTGTGACAAACTTCCCAATAATGTATTGACAGCCTTGGCATTGGTTTCATATTGCTTTTTACTTGTCGTATCTATAGGAATTGCTGATGGAAATGTATATCCTCCTTCCACGATTTCCCAGACATTTGTTCCAAGTGATTGAAGATAGGTTGTGGTTCTTATCTTCCAATAAACAAAGTTGCTCCCATCAAAGATTGGCAGTCTAATGGATCCCTCGCTTTCTTGATTACTCATGATGATGGATCTTCCTTCAAGTGATCAAGCTTCTTCTGAAGGACCTACTCTGATACCAATTGTTGGAAATAATACTGAGAGGGGGGTGAATCAGTATTATCAAATCAATAATTTAATTTTCAAAATTGATTTGTATATGCTACTTCAGCTTAATGAACTAGCGTGTATACACAACTATACTTAATGCAACCAATGTATATGCAGAGATCTTTTGATTTACCCAAATTATCATTTATTGAACTTTAACCAGTGTATCAGGAATTCATTAGATAGTGCAGTAAAAGCAAACTTAAGCATCACACACAAGCAACACACATGAACACCAAGATATAAGGTGGAAACCCAACGTGGGTGAAAACCACCTGCTGCTGTCGTCTCTGTCTTCTTTTAATAATAAGAAAATTATGTTTACAATTTGTTTGTACTGGTGGAGTCTTATACCAGTACGTAGGGTTCTACCTGCAGAAGGATACAACCTTCTCTCATTCTCCTGCTTCTACTGGAAGGCAGCTACAGCCCCCTAGCTCTTGTACTAGCTGATATGTTTACTAGTACGTAGGTGCCGACCTACAGAAGACTACAACCTCCTCTTTTCTTCCAAGGACCACGTTTCATAAATTTTCAGACTAGATCCATCAAGAACATCTTTCAATCAAAATATATCTGCATCAACCAATCTCCTTTTGAATCAACCACAACCAAATCAATCAATCACTTTGACAACCCATCAATCTGATCTTTCAGAATGTTGTCACCAGAATACAGTAACCAAAACCTAAGCCAGAACCCAAAACACTGCACCAGCAAACAGAAGCAACTAAAACATATTTTATAAGGTATACGCTACTTCCATGTGTCGAACCTGTGTGTACACGCGCTTTTCTCAAAGCCAACCAGCGTATACATCTACAAATATAAATTCAGAGTTTTGCAGCTATTCCAGACTTTAGTTATACCCAGATCATATCATTTACAGAATAATATATGCGTCAGTATTCAGATCTAGAATATACATGAGCTTCAACACAAAAGATAGTTCATTTTACACCTTAAGATCTTGATTCATCATTAGATCTGATTCCTCATCATTAGCTAAGGTTCATCCTTGGTTCAGATCCAGTTGTGCACCATAACCCAATAACCTGCATAATAGATCTCACACTTCATCGGATATTCGATACTTGCACACCTTAGCCTAATGATCTTCTCCTCCTTTTATAGTTTTAGGTCTTTCTCAATACCATGGACCAAAACCACTTAGGACCAATACCTTGGAAAAAATACCTAGGGTCAGTACCTCGGACCTGATACCTTGGACCAATACCATGGATCAAAATACCATGGACCCAAAACTTAGATTCCCAAGGTATACGTGCTTCTCTTTTTATGAAAGTGCGTGTGTACGTATACACAACTTGTATACAGTTAACCTGTGTGTATACGCAACTTGGCCAATGGTGAACCTGCGTATACCTCTCTTTCTTCATTCTGTGAAGTCTGATCTGAAACTCTGTGCTATTAACCTGTTGTACTGTGATCTGTCATCTGAGTGAGTTGCCATCAAGAACAACACCTGTGTCATAATGCCAACATAAGGTACTTAAGAAAATTGGTGAGAATGTTTTTCGCCTTGGTCTGCTAGAAAACATGCACATCTATTCAGTGATAAATGCAGAAAACTTAAGACTATTTGAACCTTCATTAATTGAAGATCTCGAAGAGCAAAGTCAATTGCCTTCTATTGATGATTTGTTGCTTGAATATCTCAATGAGTTACAGGAAGATATAGTTCTAGATAGGAAGGTGAGAACCACGTGCAGAGGGGATGTTGAGTACCTTAAGATTGGGCTCAAAGGTTCAAAACTTAGTAGTGCAAAGTGGATAGAGATTGGGCAAGTGAGGAAGTTGTATCCTCACTTGAGTGATGCTTGAAAACTAACTTTTGGTGGTCCAAAAGCCTTTTTCAGTGGGAAGGCATGATCCAAATGAATCCAAGAACACTCTCTAAGTCTTGAAAACTCGAAAAATCATGCCAAAGACCAAAGAAAACCACATGATAAAACCTTTCAGAATGGGGAAAAACACTATCGGGAGGAGAAAACACGTGAAAACATTGGAAAAATAGAGTATCAGAGGCGGAACAAGTAAATGCACAGTAGCTGTCAGATTTGGCCGATCAATTATCCAAATCTGATCGGCAATCGCAATCGGCATAGGCAGACGATGGAAATTGGTGCAGACTACATAACCCCTGCGATGGCGATTGGCGGAGTCAACTAGGATCGTCGATCAAGCGCGCAGATCGACGGCCCATGTTGCATCGCAAGATCTCTATCGGCAAATACAAAGAGCGCTTGCAACGGCCCGAGGCATAAGCGATATGCGATTGCAATCGATCACATTGCAGTATCACAATCGGGACTACACAGAGGAGCAGGCATATACACAGATACATCTGCAATCTGATGAATCGGACCCAATGGTTATATAAATATTATTCCATAAAATTTGAGATTTGAAGCAAAACCATTTTTAATGTATTTTTGCAGTTTTTGTTTGTTAAACAAAATGTGAAGGATGAAGGCCAATGCGATAAGCCGGACCCGGAAGCGTTCGTGAAGTGAAATGTATATTGTTTCAAGTCCAGAGAAAATCCATTTCTAATGCATTTTCGTAGTTTTGACGTATTTCAAAAATACAAAGGGGAACTTTGGAGCAGGGCCATTGCGACCTGTAATGGCAACTTATAGGCAGACCCGATAGGAGAATAGGGTGGATTTAAGGACTTTTGAAGTCCGAAATGAACTGTGCTTTGGCGGAATTTCATAGTCGTGAATGAATTTTCCTGTGTTAAGCATGAAACAACCGCGTTTGGGAATCTGAAGGATTTCAAGGGACCGGGGCACTCTTACGTTGTTGAATAGGTGGCCACCTCCCCTTCAAGCGTTATGCCATGATTGTGTAACGTTGGAAGAGGGATTCGAGCGGACAAAGACCCGAGAGACAGAAAGTCAAGAAGGGGAAACGCATCCCAGATTGGCTTTAAAGCCATAGACAGAGAGCAAACAAGGGAGGCAGTATTGAAGGCAGTGCCGAGACAGAGCTAAGACAAAGATAGAGAGTGATTCCGAGAATCTGTGTACTCAGAGAAATCTTGAGAGGTTCAAGCAAACTCTTATTGTTATATTTGTTGTGTATTGAGTCTCAAATTGAGCTCATACCGTTGTAAAAACTCTACTTGAAGACATAATAGAGAGACCACCACTAAAGGCTGGACCAAGAGATGTAGCCCAGGAGTATTGGGTGAACTCCTTATTAAACTTGTTGTATTTTTATGTGTTTGTCTATTATAGTCTTTTACTGCTTCATAGTCTATGTATTTCACAATCTGATCGATCCATTGCATAAAATAACATAGGCAAATCCATGCATATGAGTCTGTAATACCTTATTAATTATCTTAGATCTCATGATCAGATTAGGAGGATACATCAACCAAACCAAGTTTGTCTCTCAAATACACAAGCTTCTTGTTAGGAAGAGATTTTGTCAATATGTCAGCTACCTGCTCATCGGTGGAGATGTACTGTAGCTACAACACACCATCTTGTACTAGCTTCCAAATGTAGTGATACTTGATTTCATGGAAAGATGAAGCGTATCAACAAGTCACATGGGGCTCCAACCATCCTAAAAAAATACCAATATGAGTCACATGGGGCTCCAACCATCCTAAAAAATTCTCTCCCTCAAGTGAAGGATGTATGCAAACTGTTGCAAACATATATCTCTACGGATTTTATTTCTTACTCATTTTATCTCTTTCAAAGTGTTGGAGCTTGCCACCTAGGTTTATTATACCTCTATTTTTATCTTCAAGGGTATTCCAATTAGGTGAAGGCACCATTTCTTAACTACATGCAAGTCTGACCAACATTTCCTTCTCCTAAATGGGTTTGAGTATGTTATTTTTTTGAAGTTGGTGCTTCTCTAAGCCAATTGACCTTCCTTCTTGCATTAGAGCTACCATAATGCCATGCCCTGAGGTGTCATGCTGCATAATAAAGGATTTTGTGTAATAAGGCATGGCCAAATTATTAATTCGACACATGGCCTCCATAAGTTTTTCAAAGGCTTGGTTTGCTTCTAGATTCCAAGAAAATACATCTTTTTCAAATAAATTTTGTTAGAAATGTTGCTATATGGCTATAGATCTTAACAAACTTGTGCTAGTAGCATGTTAATTTTGATAATCCCCTAAGGTTCTTCAAATTTTTGGGAATCACCCATTCCATCACAATGTTAATTTTATTTAGGTCCACCTCATTGCCATGACGAGATCCATTGTAACCCCAAAATTTCACTTCCTAAACCTCAAAGGTACACTTCAAATGATTTGCATATGGTTGTTGTTCTTTCAACAATTTAAGACTATGTCAAGATGATGTACATGCTCTTTCAAAGATTTGTTGTAAATTAATGTATCATCAAAAAATACCAAAACAAATATTTTGAGGAAGGGCTCCAAGACAATCCATCAAGTTTTTAAATGTTGAAAGTGCATTACTGATGGGCCTTTTAATTACCTTTCTAAAACCTCAGAAAGACAACCAAAATATTGTGCATTTAATTGTTAATCCAAGATTCCTATGGAACTTGTGAACTGTTGTGAACCATATATGCAAGAACAATTATTCCTCCTTTGTGTTGTATTATCAACAAGTACTTTTGCGGAAGGAGTAAAAACAACTCACAAGCCTTGCGAAGGTTATACAAACTCCGGAGTCCAAACCACACTTGCAATCAAATTCACACTTTGTAGTGTTGATTTTTCATCACTTTCTAATTTGATAATTACTTTCCAATGATATGTAAATTTGTTCATCTTATGTCACATTCATCATTATGCAATTATAGATAGAAAATATCAACTACAATGGAATAATGACAATATGATCATGAAGAGACAGTTGAACAAAAGAGACACTAAATTTTACCCTGGGAAAATCCTAACTAGGGAAAAATCCAACAATCTTTTCTTAGGAGAAATTATTCAATTCAACAAAGGTTCAACCTCAGTTTCACAAGACAACTTGTGACGTCAAAGGGCTTGAATAACCCTTCTCCCATTAACATAATTTTAGGGCTTGACCAACCCTTCTTCCATGAATAACATTATCTTTTTAGGGTCTTGGTCTTGAGGTTACAAGTCTTCTTCTAGGGATTTGTGTAGAAATTCCCACTGTAGATCACTTGATAATGCAATATACTAAAGCAAAATACAAGATCTACTTCTACAACAACTTTGCAGAAGCTTAATCAAATATGAGCAAGATCAATGAGAACACATATAATAGAGGATGAGAAATCAAACACACATAACACAGAAGAAATAACCCGAGGAAAGCCTCAGCCTAAAACCCCAATCTCTGTATCATCATACAAGTGGAAATATTGTTCAAGTTACAAAAAGAATCAGCTCTCAAGCTTTCCTGCTTTCTCTACAATCAACAATACTGCTCATAGACAGTCAGAGGCTCTCACAACCTTCTCCTCTGCCCTCCAAGCCTCCTATTTCCTTGCGCAATTTTTGTGAATTCCCACCTCACATTGCTCACTTGGCTTAGAAATAACTGCACAAACCTGAAGGAGATAATTCCTTCTACATGGATGGGTTTCCTTTATAGAAAAAATCCATCCAAATGATAGTACATTGTCCCTTCTCTGATCTCAACTGGGTCTTTCTCTGAATTGACATGCATGAGTTATTTATGAGAGAATATTAAGTTATCTGAAGTGCATCAGTTACATGCATGCAATCATTAACTAATTGAACTTACAATTAATTCAACAAACTATTTGAATTAATCTAACTGGACTTGACTTAGTTAACTGAGCCAACTAATTACAACTCATCCTTATCTCTTTAACTGATGGATAAATTCCTCAATCAATGGAGAAACTATTGCATGTCCCCACATAGACTTCATGTTTGATTTTCTACAACTAATTAACTCAAGATGAATTAATTAATTAATTTACAAACAGCTGCTAAGATCAAATTCGAATTTTACTTCACTATTTTAGTTCAAGGACTAACTAAAATAGGAATCTATCCTGAACTGTTATTTTTAGCAATGATATTTATAGTGCTTCCATTTTTCATTCCTTGTTTCTATGTCCAACACTGGTACCCAAATCGCTATTTATAGCAGTGTTATTTTTAGCACTTCTATTTTTAGCATTTCTTGTTTCTATTTTCAACACTCCCTCTCAACAAGAAAGGCATTCAACTCAAACCCGATCTTGAACCTTTGGAATGTTCTGCATGCAACATTTCTTCCAAGTGTGGACGCTCCAGCAACTCTAGAAACAGAAAACTCCCAATTGACCTCTCTGTTGGGCTAGAAACATACTCTGATGCCAAATATCACTCTGTCGCTGACAAGTGCTCCCTCTCTGACCTCTAAGATGCTACAACATCTCCATTCATCTCACACCGTTGCACACCCCTCTGTGCCATCCTGCACAGGTGCAACACTCCTGTGCCTCTCGCATTGATGTAGCTTGCTAGCTCTGCACTGTCTTGGGATTCCTGCACTGTAGCTCTCTCTGCCGCTCCATCCCCATCTGATTCTACCCAATCAGCCAGTCCTGCTACTCCTCATCAGGGCTCCCATAGCAAGGTCTAATAAAAAAGGTTGGATACCTCAATGGTCCTACACCTATTCTAGCCTTCTTGGGACTGTCACTCCACATCGCCC
Source organism: Pinus tabuliformis (assembly GCA_031772625.1). Taxonomy (NCBI): domain Eukaryota; kingdom Viridiplantae; phylum Streptophyta; class Pinopsida; order Pinales; family Pinaceae; genus Pinus; species Pinus tabuliformis. Next base: position 1,646,760,964 of record CM062818.1, on the reverse strand, counting down.
CATCTCCGACCTGGAGGTATGGATGCATGTGATCCCTTTGCCCACTTGGCTCGAAATTTCCCCCTACTGGAAGTCTCTGCATGAGTAGATGTCTTTACTTGATCTCCTCTCAACTTTTCTAGTTGTGGTTGCTCCATAACCTCCTGAAGTTGCTTCACCAATCGTAGCTCCTCCACAATCATCTGAGACCTCTCCTGTGGCTACATGTTGAGAGGTGATGTACTCTCCCTCTCAACCACCAAGTCTCCATCATTTTCCTTGCTCTTCAAAGCTTTGCATGCATCTTGAACCTCAAGATCATATAGGTTCTTGACTCGTGAACTGATCTGCTTCACCTGACTCGTGATGATGTGTCTAAGGAAACCCTTTCCCTTACTGAAGACTACATCATAGCCTTTGTCTTCCAGCATCATGCTCGACACCAAATTTTTCTTCATTCCTGGTACATACTTGACATCAGTCAAGGTAATGTGAGCTCCATGCTCCCTCTGAAAAATAATTATTCTTACACCTGAGACACTATACTTTTCATCATTACCCATCGCGATCCATATATGGAGATCCTTCTCCTCTAAGGTACTGAACAAACTCTTGTCGCCGGTCATGTGTTAGGAAGCTCCACTGTCAAGAAACCAACCACTTCCCACCATGGATGAAACCATGCATGCGAAAAGTGTGAAATCCAATTCGAACTGTGAGGTCAGTGCCTCACTTTCTAGTCCTTCAACGGATCCCTTCTTGGATTTCCTCAGTGGACAATTTGTAGCAAAATGGCCCACTTCATGAAAACAAAAGCATCACACTTTCGATTTGTCAAACTTCTTCCCACCGTGGGAAGAACTCGATTTGGGATGAGAATCCTTCTCCTTCCCGTTCTTCGCCTTACTCGCTAAGGTGCAGTTTTTTTATTCCTCCTTGGATGAAGAACCATTTTCTGGTGCTTCTTCTTATCTCCTCTTGCATTAGATCTGACCAAATTCGTTCCTAATCTAGTAGTTTCTCTCTTCCATTAACTGAGTCTTGGTGGCTATGCCAACTCTTAGGAAGACCGAGGAGAGCAAGACTCACCATGTCATCATCGACTATCGTGATCCCTACACTTCCAAGCTCATCCCTGCAGGTGGTGAGCTTGTTCAGATATGTAGAGATCGTGTCACCCTTTTCACAATTGATCTTACAAAGCTTGTCTTTCCCTCCTCTGATCACTATTGTTCTGATATAGATATTTCAATGTTTTGCACATTGAAAACGGTGTCTCCTTCCCATGGAGACTCGATACAATGTGGTCTCGAACTCCCTCTAGGAGGATTCTCCTTGCTCTAGCGACACATTTCTTCCATTCCGCCAGTTGAGTAGCATCAGTTGGCTTGGGGACTTCTTGATCAATGAAGTCCTTTAGACCATTATCCTCTAACACTGCTTCCATGCGATCCTTCTAGGCTATATAATTCGAGCTGCCATCAAGGGCATACTCGAGTCTTAAACCACTGAACGCCATAGGTGAAATTGAGATGTGATAAGAACTTGATTTCTATATCTAGGAACCACAACCTTCGAACTTTTCCCTTCTTGTATATTGTTCTTCTCCTTTGATCACCTTTGCTTCGATACCATGTAAAAATTCCCATTGTATATCACATGATAATGCAATATACTAAAGCAAAATACAAGATCTACTTCTACAACAACTTTGCAGAAGCTTAATCAAATATGAGCAAGATCAATGAGAAAACATATAACAGAGAACGAGAAATTAATCACACATAACACAGAAGAAACAACCCGAGGAAAGCCTCAGCCTAAAACCCCAATCTATATATTATCATACAAGTGGAAATCTTGTTCAAGTTACAAAAAGAATCAGCTCTCAAGCTATCCTGCTCTCTCTATAATCAAACAATATTGCTCATAGACAGCCAAAGGCTCTCACAACCTTCTCCTCTGCCCTCTAAGCCTCCTATTTCCTTGCGCAGTTTTTCCTGGGGTGCAGTGCTTCCACTTGTGTGAATTCCCACCTCACACTGCTCACTTGGCTTAGAAATAACCACACAAACCTTAAGGAGATAATTCCTTCTACATTGATGAGTTTCCTTTACAGGAAAAATCCATCCAATTGATAGTACATTGTCCCTTCTCTGATCTCAACTGGGTCTTTCTCTGAACTGACATGCATGAGTTATTTATGAGAGAATATTTAGTTATCTGAAGTGAAGCAGTTACATGCATGCAATCATTAACTAATTGAACTTACAATTAATTCAAAAAATTGTTTGAATTAATCTTACTGGACCTGACTCAGTTAACTGAGCCAACTAATTACAACTCAATATTACAACTCATCCTTATCTCTTTAATTGATGGATAAATTCCTCAATAAACGGAGAAACGGTTGCATGTCCACACATAGACTTCATGTTTGATTTTCTACAACTAATTAACTCAATATGAATTAATTAATTAATTTAAAAACAACTGCTAAGATCAAATTCGAATTTTACTTCACTATTTTAGTTCAGGGACTAACTAAAATAGGAATCTATCTGAACTGCTATTTTTATAAATGCTATTTATAGCACTTCCATTTTTCATTCCTTGTTGCTATGTCCAACACTAGTACTCGAACTGCTATTTATAACAATTTTATTTTTAGCACTTCTATTTTTAGCATTTCTTGTTGCTATTTTCAACACTTTGACCCTCTTTCTTCAATATAGAACAAAAATCCAGAACTTTGGTGGCATATTATGGATTTTGGCCTCCTTGAGACAACATATACATTAACCTTCCTCAAACACACAAACCTTAGGTGCTTTGATTCTCCATAGGACAAAGTCTCAGTCCCTCTATGGCTTCTTCCCTACCACAAAGATACAACAAGGTTTCTATTTTTTCCCGTAAGTCTTCTTCCTCGCATATGTGAATAGACTTAACAAATTCTCCTCTTCACATCTGAATAAACCCAAAAATATCCTCTTCGCAGGTGATCAAAGCAGTAGATATGATTCGAATTAATTGATCAAATGAGGGAGGCTGAGGTGTATTTATAGTTGACTTGAGGTGCTCAAAGGGGCATGACTCTTGGCTGGGATGACTTGAAATGGAGGAGCCGACTTGAGCAATATTTGAATTTTAATTTTTCCCTCTTTTTATTTCTTCCACGGGTCGACTTAAATATTGATTGTAGCTACGAAAATTCAACACTCCCTCTTAGCTAGGGAGGTATTCACCTTGACGTCCTTACATGTACATTTTGTTGAAAAATTGCTCCTTCCCAAGAAAAGATTAATGAGATAGCTATGTTGATGTATCCATCCACTACATGTGAAAATCATCATGCATTAGCATCATGCAAAGGGATCTAGTCACATAACCTTTGCAAATGGATCTGGTCACCCACTAGCCAAAACCCATGGTAATATGGTTAGAACCTTTTGATCAATGTCAGCAAGACTAGTGTTGTGTCACCAGCTCAACAAGCCATCACACGAACCCCCTAACCAATGGTGAAACCCTGGGCCTATTTCCCATGCTATCGAATAAAAAATCACTTGCCCTATGCTATAAGGCACTCGCTCAACCCACTAGCCAAATAACCCTTGGCAATATGGTCAAGTAACCCCTGGCTGGGGCAGCACTCTGCGCCTTGATGCACTCTGGGCTTGTTGTCTCTTAGATTGTATAGGCACCGTGTGACAATGAATCAGGTCGAGGGTTGTCACTTTGATCCCCGACCTCTCCATTCTAGCTATCTCCAAATAATAGGCTATGGGGGGTAGTCCTTATGGAAGATAGAAATGCAAGACTTATTGGCAACCAACAATTCTGGGAGACACAATTGAATGGCCTAGCCACTTGGTTGATTTTAGAAATTTTTTAGAGATTAGATTAAATTACTAATGAGAACAGTGCCTTATGGAGTCTGTTAGGATATTCCGACATGTAGGAAATAGTTAAGTATAACTTGGTCTAGTGTATGGTTAGGTAAAATGTGTTTCTTTACTATGTGCTTTTTGTAACTTACAATCCGACGGTTACGATATGTTCTAGACATGAAGTGATCTGATAGTTCATTCTCTCCTCGGTATTACCGACACTTGATTTGTGTCTTAACACCCAATTAGTCGATGATCTCTATTTAAAGAGCATGGAGGGTCATTTGTAAGGTGATTGTTCATGAGAAAAGCTTACGTAAATTTTATTTCTTTTACATTAATAAATTGTCTGAAGTGGCCGCATTGGCTCAGGTCGTGGACTGTTTTCCTTTTTGAGGGTTTTAACCACGTCAAGAATACTGGTGTATTGATCTGTGATCTGTTTGTGAGCGGTGTCCTTTGGTCTTCTGTCTAGGAACTTACCCTGTAAATTCCTACATGGTATCGAATCTATTTGAGGGCTGCATCCGTTGGTGATCCAAATCCGAAGTCGATACAATTGCATCCAACTGTCGTTTCGTAGATCTACTTTTTCTTACTGCTTTCGGGCCTAGATGGCTGCTCTATTGTGTTAGGATCATCTGTTCCAATGAGGAACTCCTTTCATTTCACGCGAAAAAGGTTTTTGGTAGCCCTAGCTACGTCATTTTTAAGATCTTGAGGTATACAGTCTTTATTTGCAGTTTTAGTTATTTATCTCTTTGTTTCTTTCTGTTTTTTCGGTTTATTTATCTCTCTGTTTTTATTACTGGATTTATACCTTTCATTTCTGTGTATGCTCTTTGCCTCGCGACTTTGTGTGATCTGGGAAAATCAAAAACAAAAAGGAAATATTTTTCTCATGTGTATGCTCTTTTCTGCCGCGTCTTAGTGTGATCTCGGGAAACTAAAAACATTGAGGAAAATATTTAGTTTCTGGAAAAATCTAACTTTAAGCCGTAAGACTTGTTTTTTTTGCATGTTCTTTTTGGGTTGTGTGGGTTTCTTTGTTTTGTAGGGAAAAAAAAGGTTTTTTCAAGTAAGCACGCACCCCAAGGCTTCAGTGAGTAAAAAAAAAACTTCCTTCCTCTTTTCCAAAAATTACTAACATCTTAAACTAGCTCACTTGGTCCAAACTTACTTTATGAGAATAGAGGTCTTGGGTTCAATTCTTTCCTTTTGTTGAGTTACTTTTTCAAAAATCACATGTAACTTATGTTTTAAAGTTACTTTATGTAAAAGTGTTCTCACCCATTATAAAGAGTGAGTCACTTATAATTCCAAAGTAACTTTATTTTTTATTTAAATTACAATTTAGTGGGTAGCTCATAAGGTACCATTGTAAAAGTGACTTTCACTTATTTATAAAAGTGGGTCACATAAAGTAATCTTTTTTTATCAGTGAACTAATTAGATTAAGTTTGGAAGGACGGGGGGGGGGGGGGCAGTTTTAAATATAACATTATCATTCACTTCTGAATATTCACATACTTTGTTAGCATCTTCAACAACTTTTCTTCAAAAAGTCATAACTTCTTCATCCGGAAGCCGTTTACAGAGTCATTTTTTTAATCGGCCTAATCTTGCATTATCTTTCCATTTGAACACTTAGTTTCAGCATCTACAACTTCAGTTTCTGTTAAAATGGAAAGTCCATGCCAAGTTATTCTTGACATCACCAACTACTTCCAATGGTTGTCCTACATTACGATTTACTTAGAAGTAAAGGGCTTTATAGAATAGCCTCAGGCCAAGAATCTAAACCTAAAGATGAAGATAAGACAACCAAATGGGAAAATGAGCAAGATCAAGCACGTGGGTTGATAGAGATGTCTATTTCTCTAGACCTTAGATTACCTATCGCAGAACTTGATACCCCTGATGAAGCAATGAAACAACTCAATAAAATTTTGGAATTAAAAATGAAATTAGAGTCCATCAACTCGAAAATGAGTTGCTTACATTGGACCCCAATAATTTTTTTTCCATTGAAGATTTTTTGTCCATGTTCAAGATCCTTAGACTTCTCATGGAAGATGTTAAGGTTAAGAAAAAAATATGATAGCCTTATCTATTCCATTCTTACTAAGTTAGGACCAACCTACTCTGTGTTTTTTTCCACCTTCCATTCTACTAGATAAGCCTTTATTTCTCAAGGACAAGCCTACAAGTCCCTCTCTTTTGATGCCTTTTGTGATTCTTTAATAAGAGAACAAGAAAAACATGTACATCTTGGTCTTCTTAATACTGGAAACTCTTTTAAGAAACCCTGAACATCCCAACAACAACTAAATTCAAAGAATCCTAAGAAGAAATATCCTAAAAAGAATGATCCTAAACCAAACAAGGGTCCTAAGCAATTTTAGTCCCAAAATGAAAAATCAATTCAACAAAATGATTAGGCAAACAGACTGATAGACACTGCAACTTTTGTAATCGAGATGGCCACTTAGAATCCAAATGCTTTAAGAAGCTGGAAGCAGCAATGAAGAAGCATAACATCGATTTAGAGCACTCTTCAACTTCAACTTCATCTTCAGGAATAACACTTTCTGCATGTGGTTGTCAAGCATCTTGGTCTGGTTATGTACTAAATGTATCTTCTTCTTCTCATTCTCATGAGCGGCTTATTGATTCCGGAGCTTCTTATCACATGGCCAAAAACAAAGCCATGTTTTCTTCTTTAAATGATTGTAACACCAAAAATATATATGTTGGTGACGATAGATCTCTTAGTGTTGTAGGGACTGGAAGTATTCATCTAAACAATGGTCAATTTAATGATGTATTATGTGTGCCTACCTTATCCTGCAACCTTCTATTTGTATATCAGATAACTCATTCAGGTGAAGGTAAAATCGTTGAATTTTCACCTCATGATGTTGTAATTAAGGACCTAAGAGATTCTAGACAGATTTTAACTAACGGAATTGTTGATTATTCTACAAGGTTGTATAAGTTTAACAAATTTGGGTCATCAACTCTTCCCTCCATATTTGTTGCTCATAATGATGAAGTGAGCAAACTTTGGCATGAGCGATTTGGTCCACTCCCTGTAAAATCTATGTAAAGAAAATATGGTGACAGGTCTTCCTATGGTATCTTGCAGAGATGGTGTTTGTTCTGGATGTGTACTCGGAAAACATCATCGAGATAGTTTTGAAAAATGTACCTCTTAGCACACCTCAACCCCTTTACAGCTTGTGCATAGTGATTTATGTGGTCCACTTCTAGTTGTTTCATTCTCTGGCTACAGGTATTTCTTAACTTTCATTGATGATTTCTCCAAATGCACTTGGGTATACTTGTTAAAACTCAACAGTGAAGTCTTTAGCATGTTCTTGACATTTAAGGCCTTTGTTGAGAAACAATCTCGACATCAAATTCTTAAGCTAAGATATGATAATGGCGGAGAATATGTTAACAACAAATTCATCAACTTTTGCACTGAGCATGGAATTTAATTGCAACATACTGTTCCATATACTCCACAGCAAAATGGTGTAGTTGAAAGGAAGAACCACACCTTAAAGAAAATGGCTACTTATATGCTTCAATCTAAAGGACTTAGTCTTAATTTTTGTGCAGAATCAATTAACTGTGCAAATTACATAGTAAATCACACTCCTACTAAGGTTTTAAAGAATATCACTCCTGAAGAAGCATGGAGCTTAATTAAACTACATGTAAGTCACTCTCGTGTTTTTGGAAGTGAAGCATGGGCCCATATTCCAAATGAGAAACATAAAGCCTTAGAACCTAAGAGTGAAAAATGTATTTTTGTTGGATATTCTGAAGATGTCAAAGGATATAGACTTCTTCCACATAAATCCAAAAATGTTATCATTAGAAGAGATGTAAAGTTTGCTAAAAATATATCAGCCTAGGATCCTAGTTTGGCAGATGTGCCACCTCTCTCTATCACTTCTACTTCTGAAAAAATTTCTTCTTCAGATGATTACAGCGAGGATGACAATCCTCTCCCACCTTCTCGAGATCCTCCTTCAGCTCGTACACGTTCCTGATTAGCGTCGTACACGTTCCTGATTAGCGTCGTACACGTTCTCAGTTTGATAGAACCTCTTCTTTACTGGCTCAAGCTTCAACGAATTATGATCCTAACACCTTTGCAGAAGCTTCAGGCCATCCAGATTGGGACGCAACTATGAATAAATAATATCGTTCATTGTTGGAAAATGATACATGGGACCTTGCTCCTCTTCCAAAGGGATGAAAATTTTTTAGACTCAAATGGGTTTACAGAACCAAGTTTAGACCAAATGGAAAATTTGATAAACATAAAGCGCGACTTGTTGCTGAGGGTTTTTCACAAGTTGAAGCCATTGACTATACTGAAACCTTCTCCCCTGTTGCCAAAATGAACTCTATCTGCCTTATTCTTTCCCTTGTTTCCTCTTTCAAATGGGAAGTCCATCAAATGGATGTTAAATCTCCCTTCTTGCATGGGGAATTGCATGGAGAAATCTATATGGAACAATCTCCAGGATTTATACAAACAGACTCCAGCCTTGTATGTCAGCTTAAGAAATCTCTTTATGGTCTCAAGCAAGCCCCTCGGGCTTGGTATGCCATAATGGATAGCTTTCTTTTAGATATTGGCTTTTCTAGGTGTCATTATGACAATACTGCCTACACTAAGAAAGTGGGTAGGTATCTTATCATTCGTGTTCTTTATGTTGATGATCTTATCCTTACTGGTAGTGATCCCAACCTTATAAACCATGTGATGTCTAGCCTTAAAAAGCAGTTTGAAATGACAAACTTAGAACACTTGCATTATTTTCTTGGTCTTCAAGTCTTGCAATCCAAAGAAGGTATTTCCCTTTCCCAGTGCAAGTATGTTTGTGATTTTCTACGCCAATTTCACATGGAAGATTGTAAGTCGGCCCCTTCTCCCTTTCATTCTGGAGCCAAAATTTCATTCACTTGTACTTCCCCTAAAGTTGATGCTACCTTATACCATCAGCTTGTTGGAAAACTTTTGTATCTGACCCATACCCATTCTGACATCTCCTTTGTTGGTGGCCTTATTGCTCGATTTATGCAAAACCCATGTGTAATTCATTGGAAAGAAGATAAAAGAATACTTCGTTATTTTCGAGGTATAGTTCAGTTTGGGATTCATTACAGTGCATAAGCATCTCCTCTATTAGTTGGTTTCACTAATTCTGATTGGGCTAGTAACCCTAATGATCAGAATTCTACTGCAGGTTATGTCTTCACTCTTCGTTCTAGACCTATTACATGGGTTTGCAAGAAACAAAGTGCCATTTCTCTTTCTTCAGCAGAAGCAGAATATCATGGCATCATAGAAGCTAGTAAGGAAGCCCTATGGCTTCGTCAGATCCTGTAAGAGTTTGGTTTTCAGCAGCAGCATCCGACTACACTTTGGTGTGATAATCAAAGTGTCATTCAACTATGCAAAGATCCAGTCCAACGTTAGCGCAACAAACACATTGAACTACACATGCACTTCATCGGAAATCTCATTCATGACCATGTTCTTGAAGTGCAATATTGTTCAACTGATGATCAAGTTGCAGACATCTTTACAAAAACTCTCACAGAGGCGAAGTTTACTAAACTTCGATTTACGGTTGGAGTTTAGGAAGTTGTCACTAAGAGGGGATAGCTTCTAATGCCTCCTTCCTTCTCCTATTATGTCATCTTTGTACATCCTTCAATCTTATCCCAAGTTGTTCTTAAGGGGGGATGTTAGGATATTCCGACACATAGGAAATAGCTAAGTATAACTCGGTCTAGTGTATAGTTAGGTAAAGTGTGTTTCTTTACTATTTACTTTTTGTAACTTACAATCTGATAGTCATGATATGTTCTAGACATGAAGTGATCTGACGGTTCATTCTCTCCTCGGTATTATGACACTTGATCAGTGGCTTAACACCTGATTGGTCCATGATCTCTATTTAAAGAGCATGGAGGGTCATTTGTAAGGTGACCATTCATGAGAGAAGCTTATGTAAATTTTCTTTCTTTTACATTAATAAATTTTCTGAAGTGTCCATGTTGGCTCAGGCTATGGACTGTTTCCCTCTTTGAGGGTTTTAACCACGTCAAGAACACTCGTGTATTGATCTATGCTCTATTTGTAAGTGGTGTCCTTTGGTGTTCTATCTGGAGAACTTACCTTGTAAATTCCTACAGAGTGAACTTACTTGCTTTATATCAATTATGGACCAAATGACCAGATGAATGATCGTTTCTTGAATGCTTAACTATCCTATATGCTATGAAAATCCTTTGACTTAAATGTGATGCAACAATCTTGATTGTTTTTAATTAGATTCCTATTCTAAGTGTATCCTTTTTCTTAACTATTTTGAAGCTAGTATCTCGATTAGTTTGTGAGAAAGAGGTCAAGGGGATAGGATTAACGATACCTCCCTCTTAGGTACTAGCCACTTGGTGCCTCCGACGCTGCAGAGACTATGGCTCTGATGACTGCAAGGTCATCGTGTTAACCACTAAACAGGTGCTAGGTTTCTCAAGTTAGATGAGAAAGGTGGTCCCTATCTTTCTATCAACCAAACTTAAGCTTGGAGGTAAATTATTAGATGCAAAACTAGCTCTAGAATGAGATGCAATATAGGTTGATTGTTTCTTAAGGTGAGATTATTTAAATGTTTTAAGTACTTTAATTATGATTTACCTTAAATTATAACAATAAGTACTTAGCAAGGGAAAAAGAGACAATCTCAACCCCAAGAATATGTGCCAATTTAACAAGTGCCAACAAGATACGAGAGAAATCCACGTTACAATTTGCTCAAGTGTTTAAAGTATAGATCACCAATATTCTCAAGATCAAGTTATCTTCCACAAAGATATAATCAAGAAATGACGAAAATGATAACAAGTAAGAAACTAGAGCGTTTATCCACTTAGAACAATTGGCCAATGAGACAATAAAAAGTGCTAATGATAATTATCCAAAGAGACAATAAGATTGTAAATTTTCTTAGCCAATATTTCTCAACAATTAGCCTCTTAAATGATAGAAAGACAATTATTGAAAGATATGCAATTAGATTCACCTATCCTCAATTTAAGAACTCTTAGATCTTAGATGCAAATACAACGATTATTTGATTCTCAATTAGCCAAGAGACATTCAATGATATTCTTTAAAAACAATGGGAATAAGACATTTTAATGCCAATTAGTGCAATAGAAACAATTAAATCTTAAAGGACAAGTGAAGTAACACAAGATGCCTGTTACCACTCAAAATAGCAGGGGTCCTAGAGGGGCACTTGCTAGGTCACAAGCAACAATGAAGTTGAAGCTCACTGTCACCACAGCTAAAGCTTCTTACTTTTTACGAACTTTCACCGATGGGAGGAGACCCGATATATAGAGAATCACTTATGAAAGGTAGATCAACTAAGATGGATGTGAAGTGATCTCGATAACCCTTTCCTAGGAGAGACTCAAGAGTGGGACTTGCTTGCTTCTTAAGAAAGGTACAAGATTCTCTAGGATAGGCGAGTAGGGATTTGAGGGCTTGGCTTAGGGAAAGTGACTTGTAAGGGAGCTTCCTAAACCCTAAAATCCTTGTGGAACTTGGTTTCCCAAGTGGTTTTTGAAGAGTTTAGTTTAATAATATATGGGACCACACGGGGCCAAGTGGACCCATGTTAGGTCAAGGGGATAGGATTTAGAAACTAATGACATGCTTGACCTAATTAGGGAGGGAAAAGGGATCAAGGAATGAATTTTCAATGAAATACAATGCAAGGATCCCAATGAGGTTTCTAGCTTAATGGAAACCAAGGGCAAGAATTGGTCTTCAAGCTAGGGCTTGTGATAGATCAATATCCCACCGTCAAAATCTCGTGAAATTTGGAGGGCTTCTTGAGGACACACCAATGTAGCTGTGGACCAAAAATCTAAGTATTTGGATGGCTATATTTTGAGATATTCGATGCCCTAGGTGACCTATGGGGCTAGGCCTAGAAAGAAGAGGAGAAGTTGAAGAAAAATAAGTTTTAGGGTGATCACCTATGGTAGACCAGTGCCTAATCCTTTGGGGAGATTGGAGTCAAGAATGATTATGAATTCAAATTTTATTTTCTTGGTCAAGGAGGCCTTAAAAGCAGCTTCACTTAGCACTAGGGCAAATGAGAGTAGCTTCAAAGACTTTATACTAAGTTTTGAAAAATAGATGGCTTATCAAGATAAATTTCAACCATGAAATATCCCTAGGAATATTCACTCATCGTACATGGCCCATACATGAAGCACCACTATCTAGAAAAAAAATTTCCACAACTTCGCAATAATAGATGCAGCAAATTAGCCCTAGAATAGTGAAATCCCAGCAACAATGTATGTGACAAAAATAGAGCAAAGAATAGCATTCAAATTACACTTACATGTATTAGAGCATATCCAACCATCAAAAAATTGGCAAACAAGAAGCTCCAAGACAAGAGAAAATGATCCAAACATCAAAATTCTTCCCATGCTCCAAAATTTCATCGACCAAGAAGGATAGCGAAGTTCTCTAAAGAGATCAAGTCCAACCAAGTGATGATGCTAGAATGAGTTCACATCACTTGTGTTTATATACTTCTAATGAGTTTGATTTAGCTAATTAAGCCTACATTAGCCCCTACAATAAAATAATGTGCAAAATAACTAAATTTTGGTGACAAACCCACCAAACTAGCTCATAAACAAAAGAATAAGCCTCTCAAGAGCTCGAATAATGAATAGTGAAAATTACATAGTAAATCACACTCCTACTAAGGTTTTAAAGAATATCACTCCAAAAGAAGCATGGAGCTTAATTAAACCAGATGTAAGTCACTTTCGTGTTTTTGGAAGTGAAGCACGGGCCCATATTCCAGATGAGAAACATAAAGCCTTAGAACCTAAGAGTGAAAAATGTATTTTTGTTGGATATTCTAAAGATGTCAAAGGATATAGACTTCTTCCACCTAAATCCAAAAATGTTATCATTAGAAGAGATCTAAAGTTTGCTAAAAATATATCAACCTATGAGCCTAGTTCGGCGGATGTGCCACCTCTCTCTATCACTTCTACTTCTGAAAATATTTCTTCTTCAGATGATGACAACGAGGATGACAATCCTCTCCCATCTTCTCGGGATCCTCCCTCAGCTCCTTAGCTTCCAAAATGGGTCTGCGCTGCTCGGGATGCAACAGGTTCTCAGTTCGATAGATCCTCTTCTTTACTGACTCAAGCTTCAACGAATTATGATCCTGACACCTTTGCAGAAGCTTCAAGCCATCCAGATTGGAACGCAGCTATGAATGAAGAATATCGTTCATTGTTGGAAAATGATACATGGGACCTTGTTCCTCTTCCAAAGGGACGAAAATTTGTTAGATGCGAATGGGTTTATAGAACCAAGTTTGGATCAGATGGAAAGTTGATAAACATAAAGCTCATCTTGTTGCTAAGGGTTTTTCACAATTTGAAGGCATTGACTATACTGAACCTTCTCCCTTGTTGCCAAAATGAACTCCATCCACCTTGTTCTTTCCCTTGCTGCCTCTTTCAAATGGGAAGTCCACCAAATGGATGTTAAATCTGCCTTCTTGCATGGGGACTTACATGGAGAAATCTATATGGAACAACCTCCTGGTTTTATACAAACAGACTCCTGCCTTGTATGTTGGCTTAAGATATCCTTTTATGGTCTCAAGCAAGCCCCTCGGACTTGGTATGCCAAAATGGATATCTTTCTTTTAGATATTGGCTTTTCTAGGTGTCATTCTGACGATACTGTCTACACCAAGAAAGTGGGTAGGTCTCTTATCATTCTTTTTATTTATGTTGATGATCTTATCCTTACTAGTAGTGATCCCAACCTTATAAACCATGTTATGTCTAGCCTTAAAAAGCAGTTTGAAATGATAGACTTAGGACACTTGCATTATTTTCTTGGTCTTTAAGTCTTGCAATCCAAAGAAGGTATTTCCCTTTCCTAGTCCAAGTATGTCTGTGATTTTCTATGCCACTTTCACATGGAAGACTGTAAGTCAACCCCTTCTCCCTTTCATTCTGGAGCCAAACTTTCAGTCACTTGTACTTCCCCTAAATTTGATGCTACCTTATATCGTCAGATTGTTGGAAAACTTTTGTATTTGACCCATACTCGTCTTGACCTTTCCTTTGTTGTTAGCCTTATTGCTCGTTTTATGTAAAACCCACATGAAAGCCATTGTAAAGCAGATAAAAGAATATTTCATTATGTTCGAGGTATAGTTCAGTTTGGGATTCATTATAGTGCATAAGCATCTCCTCTATTGGTTGGCTTCACTGATTCTAATTGGGCTAGTGACCCTGATGATCAAAATTCTATTGCAGTTTATGTCTTCACTCTTGGTTTTGGACCTATTACATGGGCTTGCAAGAAACAAAGTGCCATTTCCCTTTCTTCAGCAAAAGCAGAGTATCGTGGCGTCGTAGAAGCTAGTAAGGAAGCCATGTGGCTTTGTCAGATCCTGTCAGAGTTTGGTTTTCAACAGCAGCATCCGACTACACTTTGGTGTGATAATCAAAGTGCCTTTCAACTATGCAAAGATCCAGTCCAACATCAGCTCAACAAACATATTGAACTACACATGCACTTCATCAGAAAGTTCATTCATGACCATGTTCTTGAAGTGCAATATTGTTCAATCGATGATCAAGCTGCAGACATCTTTACAAAGGCTCTCAAGAGGCTGAATAATGAATAGTGCATGTCGTTAGGCCTTGGAGGAGGCCTAATGGAGTCCATATGTGCCATAATGTGTAGTTGAACTCCCAAAAGCAGTGGACAAGGGGTTTGCCGCTTGTAATAACTTGTGGTGCTCCAAATGACATGTGGGGGCACACAAATGCCCTCATGGGTATCCAAACAAATTGAAGATGCATGTAGATCGCCTACAAGGGCTACAATGATGGTGTAGGTGATGCCACATCATCGTGTAAGTCATGGATCATTTGCTAAGTGTATGGTGCAAATCTAGGGCCAGCTGGGCATGATGGATCAGGTGCATTTTCCTTGTCCAATAAGTGAATCACGAGAAATATCTGAATGGATTTGGGGATCCATATGGTGCAATCTACTACTATGGAGGCCCATGGCTCTCAACACTGACCCTACATGTGCTAATGTATCCCTCTGGAGGGTTAGGACCCCATATAGAGAGACCAAACCCAAGATGGAAACCATTTGCAATCCTACATAAGATCCAATGCGTCCCCTAGCCTTCTAGTACAACAAGTCATTAGAGAAATTGAGTAAATAAGCTTACCAGTCATGGAACACAAGTGGGGACTTCATAATCGCCTGCCCTTCCATAATGGGCTTTGGGATGTGCCAATGTCTCCTAAACTCCAAATGGGGTTAACCAATAATTCTATTAGGTGGTTTCTAGTTCTAAAGGGATAATATAGTCAAGATGCATCCTTCAAAGGTGGTGGCATGCGATAGATAGGTGAATGAAGTAGGGGATGAGAAGGGGAAGCCCTGGGTCACATGTTGGGATACAAGGGTAGTTAATAAGAGGGAAGCCCACACTTTGGTTTATAATGTATTGAGGGAGTAATCGTGGTACATGAGGTGCCCCGACCTTGATTTTTCCACCCTTATTTATATGCTTTTTTCCTTTTTATGGTTTTCTTTGATTAATTGCTCGGGGCTCAAGGGGTAAGAGCATGATGTATAAGATATAGCAGTGAATACCCCCTTTTAAGGTAGGGCAGTTCATTGCCCACCAAGGGTTGGGACAATCATGGGTTCCTATATGATGAAGGAGGTTCATAGAACTTGTAGGAACCAGGGTGATAACCATGATAATCGGGTAGAACTCATGTATTGGCTTTTTTTCACGTGATAAATGTGTTTGTCTTGACCATCTTTTGCATTTTGTGGTACATTTTCCTATTGAATGTGGCCAAATATGCTTTCATATTTTTTCTTGTAGTTGCATCAAACACCAGGCTTCATTCCAAGCCATGACCCAAGGTGTGGCCAAGGGGAAGGGGCAAGCTAACCCTATGTGGACCCAGTGGACGAATGTGGACCCAAGTGGGAGAAATGATGAATGGGGTAGTAATGAGTGGAAAGAGGGTAATATAAGTGGATGAGGGAGCGAGACCACACAACCAAAATCGAGGTTTCCCATGAAATACCGTCCCTAGAGCCAAATGGTCATTAAAAGAGATCCCACGAGACTAGAATCCAAGGTTGATAACCAAAAGGGGTCTAGGGGACAAGAGCGCAGACCTAACCCATTATTTTCGCCTATTCCTCCCATTAATCCATGCCCAGAAGTTTCCATGATAAGCAAAATACAATACTCAATTACCAAATGACAAGGCATACCTTTAGGTTCGGTAGGCCCACCTTCAAACATATGATCATTGCAAATGGGCGAGGGACTACATGGTTGGCTCAGGTGGCAACGAAATGGCACAATGAGCTAGCTAATGGCTGCAAGGGGTTGCTGGTTGCTGGCTGAGGACCATATTGGAGATTTTTTTTTATCCTAGGTATATCACCCACAAAATGTTGGGTAACAATGCCAAAATCACAATGCCAAAAGATTAAAGTGCTTTAAATAGTGAGCTTATTAGTGCACAATTAGGATTATGGAACTTTCCCAAGGCAACAAACGTTAGTGTTCTTATCCAATATCACTTTAGAAAATGAACAAGTATTTCCCACAATGAATTATTAGAGTATAAACAATATAAGCTTATGTTACTTATGTTCCAATGTTATCCAAATAAGAAATACGAGAGCTTTATGACAACAATATTTTATTTGTGTTTTAGAGTACTTTAGATGCAATGTGTGAGATACATATGCATGCCAAATGCAAGTGGTGGAAGCCAAATGCCAAAACACTTTTCAAATCACCAACTTTTCAATGTATTGGGCCTTCTAATGATGCAAATGCCACTGTTTATATTAAACTTCAAGGAACTTATGACAGTCACCCAATTATCATGAAATAAGCCAATCAAATGAAAACCCAATTTATGCAATTATTTACCAATGTATTTAAATGATGTGTGAGTTAGTTTTATGTTGATTCAATGTATCGTTTAGCACTAATATGAAATATTTAATCTTGTTGTAGCAAAATAGTGAGAATTTTAGGGTTTAGAGATCAAACCATTGAGCCCTTTGGGCTTGGAGATGGCTAGTCTTCTAGCCCAAATTTTCTCCAATAACTATGACACCTGAAAACAAAACTTTTACCAATTTCTCTGTAAAACACACCATGAATCAGCTTTAGAAATCAAGTGCCTACTTGCAGAGATGAAACAAGAGAAAATGAAGGGAGGTTAGGGCCAAGGAAGAGGGCTAGAAGCCAAGGCAAGGCAATGCCTAGCCTAATAAGGGTAGTGGCTAGGGAAAGAGGGATTTCAAGGGCTCACAACAAGGAGGAAGTGGACCTAATAGGTTTGCGGATCAAGGAAAGGAGCCACAAAGGCTCACGGCAAGCCCTTCAAGGGTTTTTGTCAAGGAAAAGAGGAGGTCGAGGCCTCGTTTAGCCTACGATAAGGCTAAAGAGGGCAGGCTGAGGGTAGAAGAGGAGGACAAAGAGGGGATTAGGTTAAGCCGAAGGCATGAGGAGGGAGAGAAGGGGAAGTGGAGGGCTGGAGAGGCAAGGAAAGGCTTGTGGACAAGCCTTAGGGGCTTGAAAGGGCCTACGACACGCCCTAAAAGGCTTGTCGTCAAGCTTGAAGGGGAGGCCTCGACCTCTAAGCCTCACAACAAGGGTAAATCAGGGGATTCGTGGCCCTTAAGGACTGCAACTAGGATAACCAAGGGGAACGATTAGGCTAGGAGGAGGAGATGGGCCTGGAGGCCCTAAAAAAATTTGAAACCCTTGCCAAAATTTCAGAATTGCTTCAGATCTTCAATATTGCTCAATTTCACTGCAAAATCTTTGATGTTGGCCTTGCAAAAAATTTGGAGACTAGATCTTACCCTCAAGGGCCTAGATCTAGCTCAAACCCCAACAAATCTTCTTCAAAAAGCTTGGATCTCACCTGCACAAATGAAAATAGAAATACCCAAAACCCCAATATATATAAAAAATTCAAAATAAACCCTAAACCCCATATAGTTTTTTTTCCAAAGAAAAAAACGGTAACCTTTTATTAAAAGAATTAATGAAAAAGTTACACTAGCAGATGCAATGAAGCATTCATGAGATTGCCACAAGGGCTCGAGTGCAGACGCACCCCACGCCACGTTAGAAACCTAACGTGCACAAAATGAAGAAAAGAAAAGAGAAAAAGAAAAAGGGTTGAAAAACCTGAAAACCGGCAGATGTTTCAAGTTTTTCTCCCCTTTTTCTTTTCGACCTTGCGCCATTCTCCCAGAGAAGGCTCGATCGAAGCAATGACTATCTGTGTTGTTTCATTCGGAGACCCTGCTTCTTTGTCTGAGTCTGAAGTATCCGAATGATGCTGCCTTTTGATGCCTCCCATGCTTTGATCCATGTTTATCTTCTCTGCCTTGTTTTGCTGTGTTTCTGTCTGTTCTGAGTGAGATTGTGAAGCCTTGTTGTCTGCTGTTTTTTCCTTCTGGTTTTCTATTTCATCTTCCTCTATGGTGATATCATCCTCCTCTGCTTCTGTTTCTTCGTCTTCTGTTACCGAAGGAGCTTTCTTTTCCGCAGCTTTCTTCTTTTTTACATCATCTATATTCTGCCATCCTTTGGGTTTTCTTTGCTGTGGCTTGCCCCTGTTGAGGTTTTTGCATGCATTGAACAGGTGGCCTGTTTGTTGACATCCCCTGCATCTGAATGCTGTATTCTCATAGTCCAAAGGCTGTTTCCACTGTATATTGTTGAAGTTCAGAAAAATGCTTTCAGGTAATCCTTGGCTAAGGTCTACCTCTACACATATCCTAGCGAACGTAAAAATTCCTTTTATGTGCCTCTCTGTGTCAATCTTTAGCATTCTTCCAAGGGTATTCCCTATAGCTGCTAAGGTCTTGAAATGCCAAAAATGTAGCGGGAGATTATGCAACCTCACCCATACTGGCATCCTTGACACCACCATAGTATTTGCATCAAACTCCGGGAACCATGGGGTAACAAACAATCCCGCACTGCCCCAGAACCATGGTCCTTCATTGAATATTTTTTCCCTTTCTTCTGCTACAAGGAAGGTTACTATGAAAAAACCCTTCGAGCAGAGGTGGATATGACAGTCTTTGGTCCATACTGTGTGGATCCATTGATACAATGCATCCGTTTTAGGCCAGAAACCATTAAATCTACAAATAACAGCGTTTCTTTGGAGATCTGTAAAAATATACTTTACCTCTGGAGTTTCCAGCAAGATGGAGGGACTCTCTGGCATTTGATCCACAATATACTGTCCTGGGGGCATGTTGGCATCTGTGGTTTCTTTCCCCTTTGAAGATTCTTTCCCTTTGGCTGCATCTCGGTAGTTTCCTGTAGGTTTTGAAGGAGCTCCCTTGGATCCACCTCTCAATCGGTGACTGAGAATAATAGTTGAATCCTTTTCAACCTTGTAGTACTGTAGAGAGTGTTGCTCCTGCATGCATCTCCCAGCAAAAATTAGGATTTGAAGAACAGCTGGGATTCCTAGTTTTTCCTGGATCTCTCTTTTCAGCTCCAGCACACTCATTTGTTCCCAGATCTGCACACAAATGTGCTTGCCTTCTGCAGATCTGATGAAGATTTGTTTCAGATCTGCTGTGTTTGACTTGATCAGATCCCATTTTTCAGGATTGTGTTCTGGATCTGACAAGTTTTCATTGTGCTTCTGCCTTGATCTGGCCAGTTCTGGTAAGCCCACCCCGGATCTACTATATTTGTCCATACCCTGCTGCCTGGAAATGAACAGAACATGCAGCGGCGAGAGGGTTGGAGCCCATCCCTGCGCACCAAAGTGCATAACGGCCTCCATACGCCACGAGAGGCGTTCACTGGTTCCGTCCCATAACTGATCTCCGGCTCTTCCCTTAAAGAACCGCCCTATGTCATCAGATCGAATCCGCATCTCTCCAAGATGGAGCATGGAGACTGCCAACCGATTTTTCCTCCCATAGGCGTAAAAACCATTCGCGCAAGAGGGCGTATCAAGTAGAACCAGTAAGAAAATCTGATGTTTTGGGGTAACCATCTGCGTGCCTGCGGTTTCTGGTGCCGTCCTGAGGAGCTCTCCCTGCATCCTGCGAGAGGGAATACACACCGGTCGCTGCACACCATTGGTACCCTTCTCCTTTGTAGATCCAATCCAATACCAGACAGAACCAACGGTTCCAGAGTATGCAGCGGCCATACGATTATTCGATCCATTGCAAGTCAAGATCCTTGGAGCCGCGTCGGCGCAGAAAATCGCTCCTGAAACCCTAGCACTCTGGAACGCCTCCATCCTCCAATCCCCTCAGTGACACTTGAATAATAATAATCGCAAACCCCATATAGTTGAAAAACAAGGGTTAGAAAAAAATTATTCTACAAAAATTAATTTACAAAATATATACAAATATACAATGCTTGAAAGATTTTGGGAAGAATAATTTTGATAATAATGACAATCACTTGATGTATTTTTAAAGATAGATATTTAACCACAGGCTTAGCGAAGTAAGAAAATCACATAAATTTTCTGAATTCTAAACAAAGTTAGTCTGTGAACTTGGAGCCCAAGGGTCGTGGAACCTGCAAACTCTATATATTTTCTTCAAAAAAACTTGTTAGATATATAGCAAATTAGATCACCTAAGATAGGCCCAAAATCTACCAATAGAATGTTCTTATCACCATTTAATGAAATAACAAGTCTTATAAAAATTTAAGCACAATATATGAAAGCACATACCCAACACGTACCATAAATCAATGAGATAAAGACACGATGAACTGTACCCCAATGTATTTTATTATGAATTTCAAACGTTCTTAGCAGAAGAGCGGCTTCACACTAGCGTTTACAAAATTACATCAGCAAAATATCCTCCTCCTCAATAGAAGCTTAATAACCTTATATTTATAGAGAAAGTCCTCCAAGTGGAAAATAACAACTAGTTGGCTTGATCCCTGTCAAAGTAATCTTGACCGTTGATAAATATTTGATAAACTTTTAATCTTTGCCGTAAAGAATACTTATTTTTGAGGAATGATGAAAGAATGAGAAAATGAAGATGATCAAGAAGGATGTTGTAATGCCAAGGTCCAATAAATTGGTCCTCGACAACAGTGCCATAAAATGTTGTCACTCAGATTGTACAGACACGATGCGACAACAAATCAAGTCGAGGACTGTCACGCTGATCCCAAATCTCTCCATTCTAGTTGTCTCCCAACAACATGCTATGGGGGGTAGTCCCTATGGAAGATAGAAATGCAAGACTTATTGGCAACCAACAAGCCTGAGATACACGATCGAATGGCCTAGCCACTCGGTTGATTTTAGAAAAGTTTATAGAGATTATATTAAATTACTTATGAGACCAGTGGCTTATGGAGTCAACTTACTTTCTTTATATCAATTATGGACCAAATGACTGGATGAACAATCGTTGCTTGAATGCTTAACTATCCTATATGCTATGCAAAATCTATGACTTAGGTGTGATGCAAGAATCTTGATTTCTTTTAATTAGATGCCTATTCTAGGTGTATCATTCCTCCTAATTATTTTGAATATAGTCTCTAGAGTAGGTTGTGAGAAAGAGGCCAAGGTGAAGCATGCAGAGGCTTGATTAACGATACCTCCCCTTAGATACTAGCCACCTGGTGTCTCCAGCACTGCAGAGACTATGGCTTTGAAGATTGCAAGGTCACTGTGTTAGCCACTAAAGAGGTGCTAGGCTCCTCAAGCTGGATGACGAAGGTGGTCCCTATCTTTCTATCAACTATGCTTATGCTTGGAGGTAAATTATTAGAGGCAAAACTAGATCTAGAATGAGATGCAAGATGGGTTGAGTGTTTCTTAAGGTGAAATTATTTAAATGTTTTAAGTACTTCAGTTATGATTTATCTTAAATTATGACAATAAGTACTTAACAATGGAGAAAGAGACAATATCAACCCCAAGAATATTTTCCAATTTAACAAGTGCCAACAAGATATGAGAGATATCCACAATACAATTTGCTCAAGTGTTTAACGTATAGATCACCAATATGCTTAAGATCAACTTATCATCCAAAAAGATATAATTAATAAATGACCACAATGATAACAATTAAAGAAACTAAAGCATTTATCCACTTAGAACAATTAGCCAATGAGACAATACAAATTGCCAATGATAATTATCCAAAGAGACAATAAGATTGTAAATGTTTTCAGCCAACGTTTCTCAACAATTATCCTCTTCAATGTTAAAAAGACAATTATTAAAAGATATGCAATTAGATTCACCAATCCTCAAGTTAAGGACATTTAGATCTTAGATGCAAATACAACGATTATTAGATTCTCAATTAGCCAAGAGACATTCAATGATATTCTTTAAACACAATGGGAACAAGACACATTAATGCCAATTAGTGCGATAGAAATAATTAAATCTTAAAGGATAAGAGATGTGACACAAGATGCCCAAATAACAATGCCAAAAGATTAAGGTGATTTAAAGAGTGACCTTATTAGTGCACAGTTAGGATTATGGAACTTTCACAAGACAACAAACATTAGTGTTCTTATCCAATAGCACTGTTTATATCAAACTTTACAGGACTTATGACAATCACCCAATTATCATGAAATAAGTCAATCAAATTAAAACCCAATTCATGCAATGATTTACCAATGTATTTAGAGCATGTGTGAGTTAATTTTATGTTGATTCAATGTATCTTTTACCACTGTTATGAAAGATTTAATCTTGCTATAGCAAAACTATGAGAATTAGAGGATTTAGAGATCAAACCCTTGAGCCCTTTGGGCTTGGAGATGGCTAGTCTTCTAACCCAAATTTTCTCCAATAGCTATGCCACCTAAAAACACAAACTTTTACCCAATTTCTCTGCAAAACACACCATGAATTAGCTTCAGAAATCAAGTTCCCACCTGCAAAGATGAAATGAGAGCAAATGAAGCAAGGCTAGGGCCATGGAAGAGGGCTAGAAGCCAAGGCAAGGCAACGCCTGGCCTAATAAGGCTAGTGGCTAGGGAAAGATGGATGCCAAGTGCTCACGACAAGGAGGAAGAGACCCTAATGGGCCTACAGCTCAAGGAAAGGAACCACAAGGACTCACAGCAAGCCCTTCAAGGGTTGTTGTCAAGGAAAAGAGGAAGTTGAGGCCTCCTTTGGCTTGCGACAAGGCTAAAGAGGGTAAACCAAGGGTAGAAGAGGAGGACAGAGAGGGGATTAGGGCAGGCTGAAGGTAGTAGGAGGGAGAGAAGGGGTAGAAAAGGGTTGGAGACGTAGGGAAAGGCTTGCAGCCAAGCCTTAAGGGCTTGAAAGGGCCTACGACAAGCCCTAAAAGGGTCTTCATCTAGCTTGAAGGGGAGTTCGAGGCCTCTAAGTCTCACGGCAAGGGTAAATCAAGGGAGTCGTGGCCCTTAACGATTGTTGCTAGATTAACCAAGTGAACGACTAGGCTACAAGGAGGATGCTAGGCCTAGAGACCTTAAAAAAATTGGAACCCTTGCCAAAATTTCATAATTGCTTCATATCTTCAATATTGCTTAATTTCACTGCAAAATATTTGATGTTGGCCCTACAAAAATTTTGGAGACTAGATCTTACCCTCACGGGCCTAGATCTAGCTCAAACCCCAACAAATCTTCTTCAAATATCTTGGATCTCTCCTGCACAAATGAAAATAGAAATACCTAAAACCTCAATATATACAAAAATTTCAAAATAAACCCCAAATAGCTGCAAAACAAGGGTTAGAAAAAAATTATTCTACAAAAATTATTTTACAAAATATATACAATTATACAATGCTTGAAAGAATTTTGGAAGAATAATTTTGATAATAATGACAATGGCTTGATGTATTTCGAAAGATACATATTTAACCATAGTCTTAGCGAAATAAGAATCACATAAATTTCCTGAAGTCCAAACAAAATCAGTCAGTGCCCACAGTCTCTGAACTTGGAGCCCAAGGGCTGGGGAACCTTCCAACTCTATATATTTTCTTCAAGAAAACTTGTTAGACATATGGTGAATCAAATCACCTAAGATAGACCCAAAATCTACCAATAGAATGTTCTTATCACCATCTAATGAAATAACAAGTCTTAGAAAATTTTAAGCACAATATAGGAAAGTACGTACCCAACACATACCATAAATCAATGAGACAAATACACCAAGAACTGTACCCCAAAATCTTTTATTATGAATTTCAAACATTCCCAGTAGAATAGTTGCTTCAGTCCGACGTTTACAAAATTACATTAGCCAAAGATCATCCTCCTCAATAGAAGCTCAATGGCCTTCTATTTATAGAGAAATTCCTCCAAGTGGAAAATAATGGCTAGTTGGCTTGATCCCTGTCAAAATAATCTCGACCGTCGATAAATACTTGATCAAATTTTAATATCTGCTATCAAAAATACTTATTTTTGAGAAATTTTCCAATTTCTAAGTAAAATCATTTTTTATTAATCGGAAAAAAATTATTTTGGATTCCTCAAAAATTTGACTTTGACTTAACTACTAAGGTCCAAAGGCTCAATGTTTCTTAAAATATCCATTTTTTCTTTGGTGGGGGACCTCCAAAAGTAGCTCTTTTTTTACCCATGAATTTTTTGGTCATTTTTGACTTGGAGAAATTACTTTATCTAATTTTTATTTTTTGACTCTAAATTAATTAAGATTTTTGTTTAGGATTTAATTTTATTTTTGCCAAAAAAAATGATTAATTGACACAAGAGAGGATTGATTATTTTTCCACCCTCAAATACTTTACCCATGGTGTCTGATTACGAGGGACCATACACTAAAATATTTTTACATCAAATAATTACAATTTCAACCCTCGAAGGGGGAATACCCATTCGTTATGCACACTCATAATATTTACCCAATTTTGCGACTTAATATGATCTAGTAGACCAAGTGATCTATAATAAAATAATTTAGTCAATTAACTTAAATTATTCTCAAATCACTTTTACAATAGACAAGACTAAAAATACTAGGACACCTAAGATTTAGATAATAAATTCCACCCTAACTTTGGGGTTAAGTTGGAGGAAAAAACTTTGGCAATTATCCATGTTTAGAAACACACATAATGCGGTGAGACAAAAAACCTCCTAGAATAAAATTCGTCACCAAAATCATAGGCTTACCTAGGTTGTTACATAATTAAACAGTCGTACTAGCATCATTTACATTACAACTTGTAGAAATTGGGTTTACAGTGATAGAATTAGTTGTTGGTTGATGATTTTGATCTTTGAAAATATTTGTACAACTGCTTCCTTGGACTTGTGACAAAATAGGTGCGACATTTGGCTCCATATGGGGACATGTTGCTTCAATGAAGTGACGTGAGAATACAAAATCCTGTATCCAAGAAAACAAAAGTCCATTAAATAGATATCTGTTCAAAATCAAAATCATCATGCATATATAGAATATTTACTAGAATAGAAAAAATCTACTCGAACAAACTCAAATGTAAAGACATAAAACATAAGTGCATAAAAAAAAAAAAAAAAACTGACTAATGAAATAAATGAAAGGGAGTAGGGTTAGAGATACTATACAAAAGATGCCTCATGGCATCAGATGTCAACCTTGTGTATACAGAGTATCTGCCGACTTTTGGGTAGGTTTGTGGGTTTCTTTTTTGATGTGTCATGCTAAATTCTGGAGAGCCTAGGATTTTGACTTACCTAACCATCATGCTGCTTCTAGCCATCATACCTCTTCCTTCTTCTCTTCTTTCTCTTGCCTTTCTTACCAGTAGGCAGTGATGATTATAATGTAACCAATGTAGGTCCTTTTTTTTGATCTCGAAACTGCTCAGATGAAAGTATGAGGCATGCCCAACTTTATTCTAGATATATTTTGTGAAGGTGATATGTAAGTATCACAAGCATTGTGATTGACTTGATATTCTTCAATTTCTTTTCCAATCATGGCACCTACAGTTAATTTGTTTTAAATGGGACCATTGACCTCCTAGTAATGAGATGGAAGTTCCTTTAGTAGGCTAGAAGGCTTGTGATCCGTTCAAAGGTATTTGTTTCTTTTATTGTTTGACTTATGTTGCGATTCCTGTATTTTTTCCAGCATATCTTTACTGACATTTATTTGGCTAGAATGCTCAACTTTAATAACATTTATTTCTGTGGTATGATATTCTTTTATGGTATCTATTGTGTCCTAGAAGGTGTCCATTTGATGATTCATCATTAAATTTTCTTCCATGATTTGCAACCTTTCCTGCATGGCCCTTATTTCCCTTTCATGACTTATTCGCATGTCTTGAATTATCTGAGCCAAATTCTTGATAATTTCATGTTCTATTTTGACCCGAAATTTATTTTTGAATGCCAATAAGAGTTTGCAAAGAATCGAAAGTGTTATCAGGCTTTTCATGAAACCATTCTAACTCATCATCTTCCAATGAAAGGGTGAATAGATTCATTCTAAAATCATCAAGATTGTATGCAATGGCATGAGCATATCTTTGCAGAAAAGTTGTGAACTTTTTTATGTGAAGCTCAACATTGATTGTGTTATTCCCTTGGAATGTTGGAAGCTTGTTCATAATAGAGTCATCTAGAATATCGTGAGGATATCTTTGAATATTGGCAAAGTTGCAAGGCCGGTAATAATCCATGAATTCTTGATTTGGAAATTAGGGAGGGCTTCATGTCTAAGAAAAAATTAAACGCTTACTAGAGTGTAATTTGTTTATTAACCGAGCTCTTAGAGCCTTTTCAGGATCAGGAGCGGGGTTAACCAAGCTACCAGTATTTCTTGTAGAGTAAGCTATTGTAAATGGATGAATAAGTGGATTCGCCACCCAAACAGGAAACCAACTGAAATGCCCAAGTGATAAAGGTGTTGATAGAGAAGATGAAAAGATTAGTGAGAGGAAAAAGGATAAAGTGATGAGAAGATGAAGAGATTGCATTGGCACCAGAAAATGTGTCGCTGATGGGATAAGGAATGATGAAAGAATTAGAAAATGAAGATGATCTTGAAGGATGTCACAACGCCATAGTCCAATAAATTGATCCCCAGCAACGGCGCCAGAAAATGTTGTCACTCAGATTGTACAGGTACGGTGCGACAATGACTTAGTTCAGGGGATGTCACTCTGATCCCCAACCTCTCCATTCTAGTTGTCTCACAACAACAAGTTATGGGTGGTAGTCTATGGGTGGTAGTGGAAGAGTGATCTTGGAGATTAAAGAGCAAGACCATTTGGCTAAATGCAGGGGACAACAACATAAAATCTTTTCATCAATACGTGATTCTTAAAAAAATCATCAACACAATCTAGGGGATAAGAATTGAGGATGGTGGGTTCGTGAGATGTTTCTAAGATAAGGTGGAGGAAGGGGCACATTCCTTTCATTTACTTTTTTATGAACCTAGTGGGTGCCCCATTTAGGAAATTTTATAAGTGGTCTCAAAATTTCCCTTTGTTTTTTCTAAAGATATGAACCATTCCCTTTCTGAAGTGGTGTCGAAGTCAAAGGTGTTGGATACCCTCTCATCTATGCAAAAGGGTAAAAGTCTTGGCCCTAATGGACTCTCAATGGAATTTTACTTGGAATTATACAATTTCTTAAAAGAGGATATTATAAAGTTGGGAATCTAGGTCATCTAGCAAGGTATTGGGATCCTTTAAACCCTAAACCAGATTGGACCATTATATTACTTGCCATCGATCTTGATGCTTTCATAGTGGAAAAAGTTGAGGAGGGACCATTTTTATCGGCATGACATATTTTGACCAATTGGGGCCTGAATCCTTTCGAGAGCAATTTGAAGCATTAAACAACTTTTTTATTTGGGGGGGCCGGGGGGGGTGGAGGTGGTAAAAATTTTCCTCTTTAGTCCAACACTTTTTTCCCTATTCCACATGTAGATACCTTTCAAACAACGTAAGAATCACCACAATCAAAATCTGTATGTAAAAAATTATGCCACTTGTAAGTTGATCCTCCTATTTCGACCACCATAATTTGAGAGGATGACCCATCAACCTCCATTATTCATATAAAAGCGTCTAGCCACATGATCATGATGAATAAAGACTCTAGAAGATTCCATACTTTAACTTTAGTTAAGATTTGAAGGGGTCAAGCTTAACCACTTGTAGGCTATCGAGTTGTGTTATAATTAGGCCACTAGGAGTATTCCATTATTTTCAACTGCATTTTCTTCCATAGACGAGTATAGTAGCTAAGAGGGATAGGAAGGGAGAACACAGAGAGGATTTGTTCACTTTAGTAGCCGATATGCCACATGCCTCACTTCTAGGTACTTGTATCCATTTTCTATTCAAATAAAGAGAGTAGAGACTCCTCACTTTCTAGCTGGGTTTTCTCCCAAAAGGGTTTCCTAGGATATATCTTGTGTCAATTGAGGTTTGTGATTTTTTATTTCGTCATTCTCTATTTTTTGCATAATTATAATTTACATGCATATGCAATAAATGGTAATTAACATATCCATAAATCTAAGGAGAAATAAACCTTCATAGTGTAGATTTCGGATTTTCTAATATATTTTAGTAGATCTATTGTGACGAATTGTGCAATAGAACATCCACGACAATTTAGGGATCAATGCCATGTTCATCTATTTAATTCCTAAAAAAGAGATGGAATATATTTCAAGGACTATAGGTTAATATCATGATGTAATTTGATTTACATGATCATGCAAAGGGTTATTGCGAGGTGGTTTGAAGCGTATCTTGAGTGAGATTATTTCTGAGGAATAATTTGTGTTTTTTAAGCACTTGGAAATCCATGATACGGTAGATGTTGCTCAAGAAGTTCTTCATTTAGTAAAAATGATGAATCAAAAGGCTATTATTCTAAAATTGGGTTTATCAAAGGCCTATGACACTGTCAGTTAGACCTTTCTGCACTCAGTCATTTTTCAAATGGGTATGGCCTTATCAATGGTAAATTGGATTATGGGGTGCATACAATCAATTTCCTTTGAATCTTTGATTAATGGAGCTCCCTCCAAATTTTTCAAAGCCACTCATGGTAAGAGGCAAGAATGCCCATTATCCCCCTTTTTGTTCCTCATTATCAATGAGGCTTTAAGCACATTGATTACAAAAGCTAGGTTGACATGGGAGATTCATGGTGTTAAAGTTTCAAAGAAAGAATCAATTTTACACATTTTTGTAGATTATGTGCTTTGTTGTGTTCAAGATTCCTAAAGAGTAAACTTACTACTTAAAGGGGTCATTGACCACTTTTTTAAAGCCACGAGTATGGATATTAATTTCATCAAATCATGTTTGATTCCTAATCAAATTTCAAACCCATAAAGACAATAAATTGTAAATATTCTTATGGTTCCCCTAAATAAATTGGACAAAAGTTTTAAGTACTTATGATTTATCCTCGAAAATAATATCTATAGGATTTCAAATTGGTTGTGGCTCCTTAAGAAAATGGAGGCTCAAGTGTTACTCTAGGTAAACAAGCTATTGTCTAGAGGTGGGAGGCTTGTATTACTAAAACCATTTATGTGAATTCCATTGTTTTGGACTTCCAAAGTTGCTATTCCGAAAGGAATTCTCTTGAAGATTCACAAAGTCGTCATTTAGTACCTTTGGTCTAGTGCATGTAATGTGGGGGGCATCCCTTTGGTGAAATGGTCCATAGTTGTGTTTCCAAAGGACCTTGGAGGTTGGGGGATAAAAAAAAATATTTATATTTTTTCTTGGGCCCTTGCAAGCAAGAGTCTTTGGATTCTTTCTCATGGTCACTCCTTTTGGAACAAATTTATGCAATCCAAGTATTTCTCAAATTTGTCTTTCGATGAATGGTTTAAGCGACCAAGGGATCTCTTGTATGGAAAGCATTAGTTTTAGCTTTCCTTTTCATTGGAGGTCAAGTTGTATGGAGGATAGGAAATGGGCAAATGGTGTGCATCAATAAAGATCCCTAATCAGGGGATAGAAATTATTTTCATTTTTCTAACTCCCTTCTCCAAGTTGTTTGTTCAACCAACATTCACTCTTTAAGTGATGTGAAGGTGTAGTCGCTACAATTGAGAGGCAAATTTGTAGCCTCTTTTGGGATATTAACCATTGATGCCAAAGAGTGGTACTGTTATGTCATAATTTTTATCACCAATTATATGCACTTGTGATATGATGAGTTGGATTCTCTGTGTTGGTCCAAAAATCCTCAATTTGGAGAATTCACGGCCAAATTGGGATATAAAGCATAGCTTGAACCTAGTTTTGTGGGCTCTAAACAATGGTGGTGGAGTCCTGTATGTTTTAACCCCGTACAGAAATTACCTGCATATGAATTCTAAAACACAGAAAATAAACAATGCGAGTTCATAACATATAAAACACACATACACAGAGATTTTCCCCTGGATCCCAAAACCGAGACTACCTGCTTGATTTTTCATTATTTTCCTTTCAATGTTACAATACATATTTATACATGCCGAAGCATCCAATACCATGGACCGAAAACCATTGCATCCAATACCATGGACCGAAAACCATCGCGTCCAATACCATGTACCGAAAACCATCGCGTCCAAAAAGCATGTGCAAAAATCATGCACAAAACCATAGGTGGGTCTGCCCAACCTAACATAGGGTCCAAAACCAAAATTTTCTGGGGCGCTACCCTGGACCCCATAAAGCGGGGTTACGGTGCCCTTCAAACCCCCTATTAACTACATGGAAATAATATAACACAACCCAACATTCTCCCACTTGTTGTTTTCTTTCCACATGGAGCCACAAGAGAGCTTAGTCATTTTCCCAGCCCTGAAATGCCCATTGTCTCTCTACACCAAGAGAACTTCTCAGAGCTAACATATTTTGTCAATGCATCTGCAGTGTTCTTCAAAGTGTCCACCTTTACCAACAACACCTTTTTGTCTTCTAACATATCCCTCACAAAGGGATACTGAACATCAATGTGCTTTATCTTTGAATGATATGCAGGGTTCTTTGCCAAGAAAAATGCACTTTAGCTGTCACAGTCTATCTTTATAGCTTCATGTACTAACCCCATACTTGAACACAATCTCTACAACCAAACTACTTCCTTGCTTGCATGAGTGGCTGTTGTTATGCTCCTATATCAATAGGTGTTATATTTCACGATTAACTTGATGAGCTCTATAATATGTTCATACCTTTTCTTGTTGCAAAGGTTTTCCATATTTTCATAAAAATCAAAAAATTTAAAAAAATGTAAAGAGGGTATACCCTAAAAGAAAAATCAAAGGGTAAAAAGAATAAAATGGTCAAAAAAAAGAAGAAATGAACCCCAAACAAAAATAGAGCAAGAAATTGTGCAAGCCTAAATTCCACTACTATTTCATTTTTTGTAATAAGCAATTGTGTGCAGCTTGTCACTTATGCCACAATTCATGAATAGCCAAACAGCTTAAACTTAGCTCATTCATTTTTCAATTTCATGCTGTAGAATAGAGAATAAATATCTGGCCAAACAGTGTACTCTTGGCATATAAATAGATAGGTAGAGTAAATAAAAGGAGCTCAACAGTGTAATCTGAGCCCTTGGATGTAATAAGTGCAGACTTAGGTAGGCTTGCTATGTAAAGAAAAACAAGATTGATAAGGGTTTGCCAGTCTAAGTGCACCCAAATAAAGAATAAAAAATGTCAGGCTAAAGTAGGTAGGGTAGGTAGATGGTGTTGCAGAATGATACTTGTGATGGATCATGTCTCTAAATGTTTTAACTTCTACTTTTATCACAAGTGCAAGGCAGACATTATACTTAATGCAGTTCAAGCAAGACAAGGTCAAATAACTAACTTCCATTCACATTTTTCCCTAAAGATTTCACTAATTCCCCCTAAAGTATTAAGGTCTTTGAAAATTAAAGGGGCTCAGAGCATTTCTCTGACTTCTGGAGGGACCGGATCCTCGGCCCCATAATTTAAATGGCCAAAGTACTTAAAAACCATCATTCATTCATTCATTCTCACAAGCCTTTTCCTAAGTAAAATCCCATTTTACTTAGGAAAATTACACAATATTACATAAATACCCTTTCACTTTAGCCTAAGTTAAATATACTCCTTAAATGTCTTACTTAGTGTTTATTCTCATTTTTATGTCATATTAACCTTTAACCCATATTATATAAATCCCAAAAAAACATTCCCCTTCCCGTATTATTTAATTATATACAAAACCCCGACATTTTATATATCCCGCCCCCGGTTGAATACAACCATAATCATCGTTTAAAAGAGGATTAATGAGTTAATCCGTAATTCATTAAGAACCTTAATTCCCCGCTGCATAAAAGGGATTAGTTAACTCTTTTGGTTAATTAATAACCTACCTATCCATTCGCGATCACCCCGATATAGTTAATTAGTCGTTAATTATACTGGGCCCCCCGCAGTAAAGCCCTGCCGTATCCCTCGCCCGTCCGCCGTCTGATCGTTCCTTTACCATCCAACGATCAATATTAATATCGTCCCCCCCTGGTGACCGCGCTTTAATGCGCGATCACCAGGCGGTTTTCCGCCCGTACCTCCGCCACGCGTCGCGCAATCCATATGCTCGCTCGCCCCCGGCCCAAAACTGCCCAGCCCCAAAAGCGGTGCGATCGCGTACCGCTTACCACCCTCCACAAATGACAAAACGTCATGTCTCCGCTTGCATCATCTGCCCGATAAATCCAAAAAAAAAACCCGCCAACCTCATTTTTGTTAAATAAAGTGAACAAATGTCATTTTTGTTGTAGTATGCTGCGACCCGTGCTCCCATGCAAAACAACGTCCAAGTCAACTGTTCCAGCTTCCCAACCGCCACCTGATCAAAAAATCTACAGCAGCGCACTCCGCAGCCTATCATCCAACCTGTCATTGTACTATTTACTTCCTTGATACAGGTATTTATCCAGTCTACCCTGAAACCCTGTAATTTCAGTTTTCTACTGAAAATTCTACAAGAAAGGGCCAAATTCAGTTCTAGAACAATCTATGGTTGCCATAAAAAGTTCCCAAACCTGTTGTTTGGTCTATTTTCTCACAGAAAGTCTAAATTCCATTTTGAATCCACAAGAACAAAAAACGAAAACCTCTATAGCCCTAAATGTCGCACCCATGAACACTCCTCACAAAGACTTAGATTATCTACCTCTGGCCGATAAAGATTTTCAGATAAAAGACTTATCTGGTGATAAAAACCATCTTCAGGTATTCTGCCAAACCAGAGATAGTTATCTGAATAAGTTTGACATTTTTGGACTGTGGGAATCTAACCTTCCCATGTATTTCCTCCCCTCAGTCCATGTTTTCCCAGACATAATTCATCAATGTTGTGCTAATTATGATCCTATCCATAGAGTTGTTATGTCCCCAAGCCAAACTGTCCTTTTTCCCATAACTGCTAAATCCATCAATGAAATGTTGCAATTCCACTCCAGTCAGTCCCTCACTCCTATTTCCATGGGATATTTACTTGAAAAGGCATCTCAGTTGTCCCAATCAGAAGTGAGTCGTATTGGTCAAACCTTCATGTTACCAAAGCACCAACCCAAAGGTCCACCCCCTTATCTGCAGACTTTCTTCATTGAAACTGGAAGACTCGTTGTTGATATGATATCCCTGATTATGGGATTTAACCCTAGTGAATTTTTTGATGATATCACCCTAGTGTTATTATCAAAGTTTACTCCAGGACAACCCCCTGCTGTCAGATATGACTATGCCACCTATATTGCCAACAAAATCCATGATCAATTCTTGAATTTGGAAAGGGAAGAAATTTTCAAATATACCTCTTTCATATACCATCTTATGTTATATTATCAGTGAGATAACTTTCTTTTCCCTATCAAGAAACTTAACACGAAAGGAAATTCTAGGTCTGTTATTTTTTGGAGTTCAATCTTTCATAATACCTGTGAATCCCCTTACACTTATAATGAGTTCATTAACTTATTTGTACATCCAGCAACCACTCCGTTGATAGGAGTTTCCCCTCCTAGGATCAATGGTGACATGAAGAAGATTCTCCAGCTCTCTAAGCAGTATAGGATAGGTGACTAGTACCTATACAAAAATCACACAGAAATCAGGATGTATGGGTGTGAACTTTGCCCTTTCAAGTTACCCAAGTATGTTCCCATGAGATTATTTGCATTGGAGTACTTCAGACATATCATAAATGCAGATTTAGTCCATTTTTGTAGTGCAAAGAAGAAAGCTCAGCTAAGAATTAAGAACCAGCTAGGCCCTTTTGTCATCAATTCTAAAGATGCATGGAAAGAAGCTGAAAAGATTTTAGAAGACCACCTTAAATTAAGAAAGAGTTTTAGGTGGGTACCATATGACCCCAATAGCTTCATATGTGATAGAAGAACTTAGAACAGGCTGTCACCTTATATACATCATAGAATCCCAAAAATTGAACTATTTGCAAACTTGGATGAATGGACAGAGGGGACACTAGTAGAAGATGTTAGTGAACAAGTCAATATGGAAAATGCTATGAGAAATCTTGAGAAAACCCTTGACCTGGATTCTTTTGGGCAGGTACCATTCAAGATGCCTCAAAAATCAGCAATTAGTGCATCCATTGTTGGAACCTCTCAACAGCCTCCACAAGAAGTCAACATACCAGCCACAGGAACATCCAAAGGCAAGGAAGTAGAGACCACAGAACAGCCTACAATGTCAGATCAGCCTGGAATTTCCAAAGAACAGGGTCAAGTGCCAACTCCTCCAGCTCAAACCCATGTAGTAGAAAGTCCAGTTTTGCAAACTCCTCTAAATGAGGAAAGAAATAAAAAAAGGGACAGGGAAACCACCACCCCTACAAGTGAACTTACAGGACAACCTGGGACAAAAAGGCAAAGATTGAACCCTCTTTTAGAAGAGGAAATAGGTGAAGAGACTATAGACAACCAAAGAGAAGAAAGAACAATTAGCCAACAAACTTTCCCATTGGGAGGAACATCTACTAGCTCACAGAGGCAGGAGCTAGAAAGACAACATAATGCAGAAGTACCATCCCTCAGGCCACAAAGTAAAGAGGCCTTAGATATCAAGAAGACATTCACAGAAATAAAAGCCAAAAATGATCCAGTAAGACTTCAAATTTACAATCAGTGTTTGAAAATGGACCCCACAAACCAGCAGAGATTGATGTCAGCTTATGACATTCAAGAGGGCAAGATGATAATGAGTTATTTCAAGTCAAAGGTACAACAACCTCAAACAGCAACTAATTATATCAGGACAAATCTTGAAGTCTTGGCGAAGGATATTAATCCTTTGGATCAAATTGAATTACACAAGCAAACTAAAGAAATGGTCTATTCAACCTTAACTAGTAAAGCATTGATGGCTTACAGACTACAAAATTCTTTAGATAATACAACTGCCCAGCTGAACTTAGAAAAAGCCTCCTCCTTGGCCAAGGATAACAGAATAAAATCATTAGAAGAAATCATCATTGGATTGGGACATGATCCCAAAGATGTAAAAGGTGTAGAAGCACTAATCAAGAAGAAAGAAGAAGACATTGTTGCCTTGAGGAAGCAGCTAAAGCTGCCTCCTTCAAGGCATCCATAGACTGCTGAGGTTATAAAGCAGAAATCTGAAGAAAAGATGATGGATCTCCTCTTGAAACTCAATGAAAGATTGAATGACATAGAGCAGGCATTAGAAAAAGCACTGAAGGACAGGAAAGGAGAGTCAACCTCTCAGCCTCTTGATGTAATCCCCATAGTCTCAACAGTAGTCTCTTCTACACTTGGAACAACATTAGCTCCAAACATCCCAGCAGCCACAGCAGAGATAGTCACAGGTACAACAACAACAGGAAAAGCACCAGGCAGCAGTGCCAATCTGAGCACAGAAGAGCTAATAAAGGCAATGGAGGACATGAGACTACAAGTTTCAGAATTAAAACAGGTGAAAGAACAGTTGGCTAAGGTAGAAAGAAATTATGATATCTCCAAAATAAATGTTGTCAAAAAAACAAGGGAGATTAAAACATTAGAAAATAAAGTGAAAACATTAGAAAAATATCTCACTTTTGACAGGCCTCTGGCAGAGATCAAGAAAATTCTTTGGGCCAACATTACTCAATCTATAAATGATGTTTGGTCATCCATCCAAGTGATCTTTGAATAGATTGATTTACTGACAGCAGCATAGGGAGAAATTCAAAAGACAAAAACTTTGTTAGGACAAATTCCAGATGAAGCCAACCGGCTTATACATTTTTTGAATAACAGAAATAAGGAACAACTGGAAGAACTTGGCATCTCAGACAAGACAAACACTATTTTGAAAATCAAAAGGGTGTTAACCAAGAAAACTTTGATGCAGAATCTAGAGAGAAGATGTCAAGATATGCAGGTGGAAATTAATTCTTTTATGGAGAAGTTCACTATTTTGCAGAATTAAGGGCTACCAAGTTCTTTGGTGATTAATGATAGATTAATGAAGCATATAGATTATGTAGATAAATTGAATAAATATGCTGGCAATCAAGCTAGTTCATCAACAAGTGCATCAAGAACAAAAGCACTCCCCACAGGCCGAGTTCTCTATGACAGCTTAGAGAACTTATTCTATTTTGAGCATGAGATAAATCACTTCTTCCCAATCCACTCTAAATTTTTCAAATACACACAAACTGATGAGACTTTGAGGAAACTTCAGAAACACAGATTTCCAGAGCAAAAATGGTGGGAAGACATGTTGGAAATTTTGTAAATTTATCCCTCGTAAAATGTAAATTTTGGGCTATTTACTGTGGTAAGATAAATAAAGATGAGAAGAGATGAACAAAGGTCAAACAGGTCGAAGTGTATCAGAACAGGTAAAGAGTATCGGTCAAAACAAGGCATCCAGCATAGATTTACTAAAGAAGACAGCAGCAAACCAAATAATAGGGCCTGCCTCCAGCACATTCAGCAAGAAAAGGAACAACACAACATCAATTTACCTTTCTCCTATCTTCGAGACTAGTTGTCTCTATTTTCTTGTAACTTATTCTGAGTCATCTTAGAATATATCTCACTCTGTTATGAGATATTTTTTGTAAATTTTTTTGTATAAATACCCCCTCAATTGGAGTATTGAGGGTGGATTCATAGACATTGCTATAATATTGATTATTTTGGAATAAAGCGCTGATTAGACCAACTTTGTATGGCTTGCTGGATGAAGAATTGAAGCAAAGGACCTTCCACAAATTTCTTGAATCAAACACCGGATCAATAATTCCTCTATACCTTGTGTTTTAAAGTTTTCCTTGTTTCTTATATTATCTATGTTTCATATCTAAATGATAAACGAAAAAGAGTAATTCGGAATATGCTTGATTGCACTCTATTTTCAATCGTTATTATCCTCTATGTTTTCTTCTGAATTAGAATAAATAGTGAAATCTTAATTGCTCATGTTTTCTAGTTCATTCATTTTGATTATTTAGTAAAGAATACTTAACTACTATTTATTAGTAATCATTCAAGTTCCCTCTAGAAATAGGCTGAAGGATTCTTAATTGCCCTTCACCCATTTTGAACCCATCCCATCTATTCCAAGTCTTTATTTGTTCCCTGTTTGACCCTGTGAAACCATCCTTTGTCAAGAAACCAAGTCCAGTTAAGCCATTTTTTTTACTCCATTTTCCCAATGGCCTAAACTATTCAGTCCTACCCCTCTGCTATTGAATCTCACCACCCAAACCCAAACAAAACTCCTAAAACTTCACAACTAGCCTAATATCTTACAAAACAAAGATAAAACTTAAAGAGAGAGCGCTCTTTGGATACAGATTGGCTAGATTTTGTATCTAAAAGATTGGTTTGTGGTCACCTCGGACCCCTTTCCCCTTCTTACAACTTCAGGAAAATATGAGTGATAACAGCTGCCATGTATTCTGCCTCTGTAGTTGATAGTGCCACTACAGATTGTTTCTTACTCATCCAACTGACTGCACCTCCAAATAGGTTAAATACATACCCACTTGTAGATCTTCTCAGATCTAGATCTACAGCCCAGTCTGCATCAACAAAACCACGAATATCCAACACTCTGTCCAATCCTGGTCTTCCTTAGTAGCACAAACCATAATCACTAGTGCCACGCAAATACCTGAAAACCCGCTTCACTGTTGTTCAATGTTCCTTTCCTAGTTTTGACATAAACCTGCTCAATACTCCCACTGCATGTGCAATGTTTGGTCTAGTATAGACCATTGCATACATCAGGCTACCGACTGCACTTGCATATGGAACACGGGACATATCCTCTTCCTCTTCTTGTCTTGGGACACTGTTCAGCAGATAACTTTGCACCTACAGGAATAGGAACCTTGACCGGTTTACTATCTTGCATATTAAACCTCTACAATATTGTTTTGACATACTTCCTCTGGTTTAACCAAAGCTTCCTCTTTTCCCGATCTCTTTTAATTTCCATGCCCAAAATATAGTTTGCAGCACCAAGATCTTTCATGTCGAATTTGGAGGACAATTGGGTCTTCAAATCCTGGTTAATTTCTTTGTCATTTCCAACCAACAACATATCATCCACATACAAGACCAGATAAATAACACGGTCACCAATTAATTTAAAATACAGACAATGATCTTCTTTGATTCTGGTGAAGCTAAGTCCCCATATAAATGTATCAAATTTCTGATACCACATCCTTGGTGACTGTTTTAACCCATACAGAGACTTCTTTAACTTGCATACCAACTCTTTCTTACCCTTCACCGCAAAGCCTTCATGTTGTTTCATGTAGATCTCCTCTTCCAAATCCCATGAAGAAATGTTGTCTTCACATCCATCTGTTCTACCTCAAAATCAAAAGCAGCAACAACAGATAAAGTAATCTAATAGAGGTTACCTTGGCAACAAGAGAAAAAATATCACCAAAATCAATTCCCAGCACCTAGGAATAACCTTTTGCTACCAACCGAGCTTTGTATTTCTCCACTTTTCCTTCTGCATTTGTCTTCTTTTTGAACACCCATTTGCTGCCAATGGGTTTCCTTCCAGCCGGTAACTCCACCAAATCCCAAGCCTCATTTTTGTGCAAAGATGCCATTTCATCAACCATGGCCTCTTTCTAGAGTTTTCCATCCTCCAAATATACTGCTTCCTTCACAGTCCTGGGATCATCGTCAGTAATAGATAAAGCAAAATTTGAACATAAAGCAGATGGACTATACCTTTCAAACTATCTTCTTTCTCGAACTGATCTTCTCACAGCCAAAGTTTGTGGCTCTTCATCTTCTGATTCCTCCTCTGCTGTAGAGTCTGATTCTTCATCCTTTACCTCAAACTCTATCTTCTCAGGTTCTTTTCATTGGACTTCATGTTTAATAAAAATTTTCACCTCTCTGAACACCACATCTCGGCTGTACACAACCTTCTGTGTGACTGGGTTCCAAAGCTTATAACCCTTTAAACCATCCTTATACCCAATAAAGATGCACTTTTCAGATTTACTATTCAACTTGGTTCGTTTCTCCTTTGGAACATGTAATATGCATCACATCCAAATACCCTTAGATGTGAAAGAGAGAGTTTCTTACCAGTCCATACCTCTTGTGGAGTCTTATCCTCCAACGCTGATGAGTGACCTGTTGACCAAGTAACATGCAGTATCCACCGCCTATGCCCAGAATTCCTATCCTAACCTGACACCACTAAGCATGCTTCTTGCTCTTTCCATCAACATCTTATTCATTCTTTCTGCAACTCCATTTTGCTGAGGTGTATATGGAGTAGTCTTCTGTCGTTCTATAACATACTTCTTACAGAATTCTTCAAATTCCTTACTGCAAAACTCTCCACCGTTATCTATCCTCAACACCTTTATTTTCTTCTTTGTCTGGTTTTCCACCAGAGCCTTAAATTCTTTAAACCTGTCAAAGACTTCAGATTTCTTCTTAAGGAAATATATCCATGTATTCCTTGAGAATTCATCTATAAATGATACATAGTAGACAGACTTATCCAGTGATGGAACCTTCACAGGTCCAAACACATCACTGTGCACAAGCTCTAATATCTGTTTCGCCCTCTTACTTCCAGAGGGGAAACTCACCTGATTCTATTTCCCATATACACAATTTTCACAGAAATCAAAATCCAAAGAGCTATTACTCATACCTTCTACCATACCTTTACCATGAAGTATCCGAAGGCCCTTTTCTCCAATATTTCCAAGCCTTTGATGCCACAGCATGGTCTCCTCTCTAGAGACCACTATATTTTCTGCTCCACTTTCAGGAACCACAGAACTATTGCACCCATCAATAACAGTGCTACCTTGCAGCTTGTACATATTTCCAATCCGAACTCCCTGCATCCATACCAGTGCTCCCCGAACCATCTTGCAAGTATCCTTATCGAACACTATTTTTACACCTGCATCATCCAACTTGCTAACAAAAATCAGATTTCTGGCTAATGCAGGAATATGTATAACACCTGGAAGCGTTCTAACCCTTCCACCTTGCAACTTCAACTTTACTTTTCCGCGAAAAACGATTCTAGCCTTCCTTTCATCCCCCAAGAAGACATCACCACCATCATATTTCTCATACTCGCAGAACCACTGTCTATGGAGAGTAAAGTGAAAGGATGCACCTGAGTCAATCAACCATGCCTCATGATCTACATGTGTACTTGAAAAAGCCAAGTACACATCCCCGCCTTCATCTGAGGTGGTTTTCGCCTCTGCAGAAGGAGCCTCATCAGATCCCATTCCTTTGTCAGGAGCTTTAGATTTACAGTCCCTTTTGTAGTGCCTGTCCTTTCCACATTTCCAGCACACCACCTTTACAGGTTTTCCTAGAAATTTAGATCTCCCTCTAGATTTAGATCTCCCACTCGATGACTTATTTTTGTTTCTGTTATGGGACCGTCCTCGTACAGATAAGGCGTCACCATTCTGGCTCTCCATATTTTTCCATCTCATCTCCTCCATCAGCAAGGATGAGACTATTTCATCAAAATGCAAGGCAGTTGCATTGCTACCTATTGCAATAACTAGACTATCCCACAAATCTGGTAGAGAACACAACAAACTGATGCACTTATCTTCATATGAAATTTTAATATCAACAGATGCTAACTGACTTACCACAGTATTAAATGCATTCAGATGCTCTGTCATCGAGTCTCCATCTTTCATCCTTAGGTTATACAGCTTTTTTCGCAGGAACAATTTATTTACCAGAGACTTAGATTGGTACAAAGTCCCTAACTTGTCCCACAAAGCCTTCACCGTAGCTTCCCCTGATATATTCAGCAATACTGAATCTGAGACACACAATCGTATTGTGCTTTTTTCCTTCCGATCCAACTTCTTCCATTCTTCATCGGACACTCTCATTGGTTTAGTACCCGAATCTACAGCGATCCACTGGTCTTTATCCACCAGCAGATCCTCCATCTTGAGTTTCCACAACTCAAAACTCAGACCATTAAATTTCTCGATCTCTATCTTTTCACCACTCGCCATCTTCTTTCACCACCAGAATCGATCTCGCGGATCTCCCACTGAACAGGGTCTACCACAGGCCCGAGCGAAACCCCTCAGCAACAAAGGCGTCCCCTTGAAGCCAAAACAACTCCGATACCAAATGTAAGTTTTAACCCCGTACAGAAATTACCTGCATACGAATTCTAAAACACAGAAAATAAACAATGCGAGATTATAACACATAAAACACATATATACAGAGATTTCCCCTGGATCCCAAAACCGGGACTACCAACTTGATTTTTCATTATTTTCCTTTCAATGTTACAATACATATTTATACATGTCGAAGCATCTAATACCATGGACCGAAAACCATCGCGTCCAATACCATGGACCGAAAACCATTGCGTCCAAAAAACATGTGAGAAAATCATGCACAAAACTATAGGTGGGTCCGCCCAACCAAACATAGGGTCCAAAACCAAAATTTTCTGGGCACTGCCCCAAACCCCATAAAGTGGGGTTACGGGTGCCCTTCAAACCCCCTATTAACCACGTGGAAAGAATATAACCCAACCCAACAAGTCCCATATAGAAGATTAATTCTTCTTTGAAGACCAATATCACCCTCTAGCTAGCTTTGATCTACTAACTGCCATGGATATTCCATTTGATAGTTCATCACAATAAATTTGCTAAAATTTATTAGAAAAATTGAAATATACTCTATAAGGTTTTATTTCTCCTTAGATTTATAGATCGGAAAACAATTGTTTATTGTGTATGCATACAAATTATTATTATGTAGAAAATAGATAACATAAAAATAAAACTCACAAACCACAAATTAACACAAGATATGACTTGGGAAACCATTTTGGGAAAAAACCCAACTAGAAGGTGAGGTTGCTCTGCTCTCTTTCTACAAATGAAAAAGGATGCAAGTACAAAGAATTGAGGCTTGTGGACCATGGGCCACTACAGTGCAAAAACTCTCTTTGTTTGTTCTCTCCCTATCCACTTATGGCTACTCTGCTCAACTATGGAACAAAATGCACTTGGATAGAATGGAATCCTTTTCTTCCCAGTGGTCTAGTTATAACACAACCCGATAACCCACTAGTTGTTAGATTCTATGACCTCAACTCTTAACTAAAATTACAATATGGACTCTTCTAAAGTATCCTTCATCGTGATCACTTGGATAACCTATTTTCCATGAACAATGGGGGCTGACGTGGCATCCTCTCAAATTATGGTGGTGAAAACAAGAAGGTCAACTTCCAAGTGGCTTTTCATGCGGACTCTGATTGAGGTGATTCTTGCGTCGTTGGAAAGGAATTTGTGTGTAGGATAACATGAAAAGGTGTTGCACTTAAATGGGAAAAAAATATTCAAAAAAAAAAAAAACCATTTTGTGCCTCAAATTACTCCCAGAATGTTTAAAATCCCAATTTTTCAAATTAGGTCTACCTATAAAATGGTCCTATGAGTTGATTCCTCCATATTTTCTAGTCTTAAAGCATCAATATCAAGGAAAAATAATATAATGATCTAA
This sequence comes from Pinus tabuliformis, assembly GCA_031772625.1. Classification (NCBI taxonomy): domain Eukaryota; kingdom Viridiplantae; phylum Streptophyta; class Pinopsida; order Pinales; family Pinaceae; genus Pinus; species Pinus tabuliformis. Next base: position 1,646,717,823 of record CM062818.1, on the reverse strand, counting down.
TCTCGATCACACCTCCATATTTTGGGAATATTTTTGTCCCCAAAATCTTCTACATAATGAGGTGAGGAAATTTTTCCTTCACCTTTTCTTAGATGTATCGTTTATCCTTGCTTTGAAATTGTCCTTTCAACCCACTTTACCAAAGTTCATGCTACCCATCTTGTAGTTATGGATCTCTTATACAAAATTGTTTCTTTTATTGAATCTACCTAAGCATGTAGTACCAAATCCTCTACAAAAGGTAGGACTTCTTCCTCTTATGAAATCTAGCATGGAAGGCTCATATGGTTTTATATTCTCTACATTCACCATTGATTAAATGCGCATGTATGGACATATACTAAGTTTATAAGAGTTATCACCCACCTTTTCTAGTATCTCAAAGGGACCATATTTCAAAGCCTTTATTTTCTTACAAGGACCTTGTAGTTGCTTCTTTTTCAACTATAACCATACCATGTCTCCCACCTTGAGAGATTTATTTGTTTTGTGTTGATCATGCTTGGCCTTGTAATTTTTCCTGTGAATTATGCAGTGCCTCTTGTACTTATAGATGGATTTGCTTGGTCTTATCAACAATTTTTTGCAATTGAGGCATACCCTGTAAGATGCTTCCTCACTCCTCCTTGCTACCCATATGCAATATCCAAAGGTGAAGGTGGGAAATATCTAAAACAAGTTTCAAATGGGGACTTACTAGTCGAAGTGTAGACTAGTACATTATAAGAGTGTTCTATATATACCAAATTTTCATCTCAGGTCTTCAGATGCTTTTGATTGTACCCCCTTAAAAGTTGCACCAAAGTCCTATTAACTAATTCTATTTGCCTATTTTTATGTGGTTTGAACGTTGTATACCTCTTTAACTTTGTGTCTATCTTCTCCCACAATGTAATCCAAAATGCACTGAGAAATCTCGTGTCCCTGTTTGAAACGATGTTCCTTAGTATCCCAAATTCCACCCATACCTATCCAAAGAATAAGCTTGCTTCTTCTTGCACACTAATGGTCTTTGTAGAGTCTCTACTTTACACTTGGTTATCCATCATTTCCTACAGTTTTCCCTCACTCATCTCTCCCTTTTGCTATATTTTGCTGCATAAACTCACCCAGATCATTACATATGATGGCATTAAGCATGATTTAGGGATTTTGCTAATGTGTGACTGTTTTGTTTAGATTTTGACATATTTACAGGCATTCCGCAGCCATCTGCTGATTCCGCAGCCATCTGATGATCCCGCAGCCTTTTTGTTAATCTCAAGGTTCCACGTGTCATTTTTCCAAATGAGCCACATGGGCAATTAGTAATCAAGGTGCTCGAGGTTCCTGTGCTATCTGCTCAGCCATCCACGTCATCTGTACCTCCGGTCAACGAGGGTCAAGTTACGGTCAATAAAGGCAGCTTAACGGTGATACGTAAACTGTTGGGTCACGTCAGTCTAAAAGGTGACTTGCCCGTCTTATGCAGGCCTTGGGGGACATAATCCAACTCTGGATTCAATGCCCACAACGACCAGAACCTCCAGCTCATCCACGCAGCCTTATGACGTGTTTTGATCCTTAATTACGCATGACAGTTAGTTAGTTTTCAAGTTTTAGCTGTACGCATTAGGCCATCTTTCAGATGCCTATAAAACTAGCGTTTGCATACGCTGAAGGTTACTTTTTAGTTGCTGCATTTTATGAACTTGTTGTTATTTTAGAGCATTTGAAGACTCTGTTTTTATAGTGCTGTTCTAGCACTCTGGACTGTATTTTTCTGCACATGGAGTAGAAACAGTGCTGTTTTGAAGTTTACAATTCCTTGAGTCTCTTTTGGATGATATGAATGGAGGGCCCCTGTTCATGTTAGCCTTGTAAAGTATTTTATGTATTTTATGTGCAGCATTTCCTTATTTCTATTCAGCATTTCTTTTAATTGAAACATGTACAGCTTGCTTTACTTTCTTGTTATTTCATTTCCAGCCTTTATTTTACGCTGATCAGCATTGTTCTTTTGCAGGTTTTTAAGCCCGGGATTGATTTTGTGTTTGTGTATTTGCTTAAATATCTAGTGGTAGTTTCAGTTGACAGATTCAAGTTGCTGCCTTTACTTTATTTTCATAGCTGATTTTTTTAGTTTTATTTCTCAAAGTGGTTTGCTAACATATGAATGATCTCTTTATCATAAATTGTCTATCTTTTAGAGATCAGAATATTAATAACTTGCAGCTGGCTTTGGGTGCTTTTTAGACTAATCTGTAACTACTTTCTAATCGTGTATTACACAGTACTATGTGTTAGAGGCAGAGAGTTAGAGAGAGCTGAACATCATAACTAGTCTTTAAAGTAGATTTTTCTCATTTTTATCATTTCCTAGACTTATCTTTAGCTACTTCCTAATCGTGTCTTACACAGTACTATGTGTTAGAGGCAGAGAGTTAGGAAGAGATAAACTTTATCATTGGTCTTTTAAATGATTTTCTTACCTTTTATTTGCAGCAGCATGAATGGTGTCTAATGCCATTAGAAAGTGGTTCTTTGCTTTCAAGTCATTTCAAGTTATTTATTTCATTCAAGCTTTTCTTTTTCAGCAAGTAGTTAGAAACCACTTACACACCCTCTCACTCATCTAGAATTCACCTTACACACACCATCACTCATCTGTTTATAAATCACCACTCCATCTTAGGAAGATAAATTAACCACAAACAACACCCCAAACGACAAAAAGCTCTAAGAGGTTGCTTAAGTACATATAGTACACCTTCACTTCATCAGCTTACGAGCCCCGGGTTGACAATTAATGACATCAATTTAGAAACACTAAATTGACTAAACAGTTTGGCACCGTTGCCGGGGAAGTGAAATTAAGTAGCCATATTCTTAGAAAAAAAACATAAAAAAAGATTTCAAGGAAAGAAGTTGATAACCTATCAAAGTATGCTCTCCTCTTGCACTGCAAGGTGATCTGGAGGATCAGAAAAGAGAAAGTTATTGATTTGATAGTTTCTTGAGTATGCTCTCTTCTTGCACCTAGAGTGAACTGGAAGATCAGAAAAAGAACTATTAACTTGACTTGAAGGAAAAAATAAAAAAATGACATGCATAGAGCTAGAGATTCTAGAGGAAGGTTTTTAGCTAGAGCTCGAAGTTCAATTTTTACAAGTCCATCTGCTTCAAGGGATAGACAAGAGACACCCCCCTTATCTCCAACCGAAACTCCTAGTCCAAGAATTCCTGGAATTCAAGAGCCAAGAGTTGACTCTCCTACACCTTCTATTGAGTTTGAACTAGGAAGAGACTCTTCTCTTTCTCCTACAGGAAGACCAATTGTAATTGAGGAATTGGAATCATCTGAAGAAGAAGGAGAAATCTCTTCTCATTCACCTTTTGTAGAGGAACCAGAAGATTTTGAAATCCCTAGGAGAATCATCATGGCAGAGGAAGAAGGAGGAGGTAGAGGTAGAGGTAGAGGAGGAGGAGGAAACAACAATAACAATAATGGAGGTAGAGGTCCCATTGGAGGAGGAAATAGAAATGGGGATAATTCATTTGGGTTTCCCATTGTTAATGAGGATTCCCGAGCCACCATGAAAAACATATCACCATCTGTCCTCCCTAACTTCCATGGGTTAAGGACTGAGGACCCTGAAACATTCTTGTTTGAGTTCGATGTGGTGTGTCGAACTTATGACTACCTGGATGACTCCCAGAAATTAAAATTGTTCCCCTCAACACTGAAGGATCAAGCCTTGAAATGGTTCATGGGGTTACTCACTCAATCCATTAGGACTTGGGATGAAATGAAACAGACATTTTTGGATAGGTATCTGGACTATTGTATGCCTACTAATCACAAGGACGAGGTTTTTAAAATGATGCAAAGAGAAGATGAGAGCTTAGAAGATTTACTTGAAAGATTTCAGTATAACTTAAAAAGAGCAAAAATGAATACCTTGGATGAAGAGACCTTAAAAGCCCTCTTATTAAAAGCCATTAGGGATGAATGGATAGATATCCTAAACATGATGGGGAAAGGGGATATTTCTCAACTTTCACTCAATGATATAGCAGAACTCTGTATCCATCTCTCGAGAGGCAAATCAAAAACTCAAAAAGGGCCTAGAGATCCTTCTCTCCTTAGGGCAAATAAATCTGCAACAGGATCAGTAAGTAGGGCTGAAATCGGCAATATGCTTGATGAATTTAAAACTGACATCTTAGGGAGTCTTAGTGAACAACTTGATACCCTTAAGATTCACAATAAACAACAAGCAGAAGCTGAGGCTTTGGCTATCTTTTGCCCGAAATGTAGAAAAAAGCATGCTTTAAGGGAATGTCCCTTAGAGGCACACGTTGTAGAAACATGTGTAATTTGCTCAGAAACTCATGAGACTAAGGATTGTCCTTCAATACCTGGCCTCAAAGCAGTCTTTCAAGAGGATCCAAGTACACTTGAATCTCTCTGTTTCATTGCAAGGAGACCTTGGCAAGGGCAACAGAATCAAGGGTTTAACAACTCTATGAATTCTCAATCCCAACCAAATTGGAATCCTTGGCAACAACCTTGGCCTCAACCTCAAAATGCTTTCCAAGCATGGATGCAAAGCATGCAAAATCCTTATGGGAGATTTGCTCAATTCTATCAATATCCTCCATTATTTCAGAATCAGCAAGCTCCACAGCTTCCAAACCAAGGTCAACAACTATCATTGCCATACCCTCAACAACAACAACCTCCTCCACAAAATCAAAATTCTCAACTCTCGCTTCAATCCCAGCAGAAATCAAATCAACTTCCCTCTCAGCCATTACCAAATCCAAATAATAGGAACCCTCAAAATGCTTACATGATGGAAGGTCAACCATTCCCTACCTATATGGTTGTTCCTCTTAATGAAGTACAACTCAGATCAGGTAGAATCTTAGATCAACCTTCTACAAGTGTTCAACAACCAAGCATTTCTGAGGAAGAATCTCTCAAAGTCAATAAAGGTTCTGAAGTATCACTTCAAAACCAAAATATCCAAAAAGAAAAAGAAAAAGAATCAACCTTTACAACTCCCATAGTTGAGCAACCTACACCTGTAGCTACACCTCCTTTCCCTGAAAGACTACAAATCGACAAAGGAGTGGAAAAGCAGATATGGATGCCTGACTATAGCTTCCTAGATGAATTGAAGAATGTATGTATCAAGATCCCCTTGTTACAGGCCATTAAGGAAATTCCCATTCTAGCGAAGACAATAAAGGAGTTGAGTTTGAAGAAAACAGGAAAAAGAACCAGAGATACCAAAAGGATACATCTAGTTGGAAAAATTGCAGACATTATGATGGGTAAGATTACCATGCAAAAATATGTAGATCCCGGTAACCCTATTGTCAAAACTCATATTAATGGGGTTGAAATTCCAAATACTCTGATTGACTTAGGAGCCGCGATCAACATCATGAGTAGACAGACCATGGATCAGTTAAAGCTTCCTAACCTTCTCTTTACACCTACTTTGCTGCAGCTTGCAGATAGATCAATCATTAAACCTGATGGTGTATTGGAAGATATTCCAGTCTCTCTAGATTCTTGGGAATATCCAGTTGATTTTATGATTTTAACTCCCAAGAACAATCTAGGAGGACATCCTCTTATTTTAGGAAGACCTTGGCTGGCCACAGCTGATGCTTTCATAAGCTGTAGGTCTGGAGACATGTATATATCAGATGGTAATTCCACCAAGAAATTCAACTTGTATCCCCCAGAAAAATCTATAACAGAAATAGGAGAAGATGAATGGGTAGAGGATGAAGATACTATTCAACCTGTTCTAACCATCTCTGAGATTAATGAAGACAGTCAAATTCTAAATACATTAGAAAATTTTGAAGTATCTTTAGAATATGACTCTACACATTTTCAGATAGATGCAGATATTGAATATCTCTCCTCTAGACAGATGTCTCTCTTCTCAATGGAAGAGTTTGGTAGTTCTACAGTTGAAATCCTTCCAGGAAAAACATTGAACATTAACAAAAACTTGGAAAGGTCACAACAAGAAGAATTAACTAAACTGTTGCAAAAACATTCCACTGCCTTTGCATGGGAATACACTGACATGAAAGGAATCGATCCTAAGACTTGTATTCATCACATTTATATTGAAGAAAACAGCAGACCTATTAGGCAACCACAAAGAAGGATGAATCCAAACCTTAGGGAAATCGTGAAAGAAGAACTTCAGAAATTGCTCAAGGTAAACTTCATTTACCCCATTTCAGACAGCCAATGGGTTTCTCCCTTGGTTATAGTGCCCAAAAAGAATGGTAAATGGAGAGTTTGCATTGATTATCGAGAATTGAACAAGGCAACCTTAAAGGATCATTTTCCTCTACCTTTTATTGATCAGGTCCTAGACACTTTAGCAGGTAAAAAGTATTTCTCATTCTTGGATGGTTTTAGTGGGTACAATCAAATTCAGGTAGCACCTGAAGATCAAGACAAAACCACATTCACTTGTCCTTGGGGAACTTTTGCCTACCGAGTACTCCCTTTTGGATTGTGCAATGCACCTGCTACATTTCAAAGGGCTGTACTAGGAATCTTTTCAGATCTGATTCATGATTGTGTAGAGGTATACATGGACGATTTCACAGTTTATGGTAATACATTTGAAGAAGCTTTGGAAAATTTGGAAAAAGTACTGGTAAGATGTAAGGAAACAAATCTTTCTTTAAGTCATGAAAAGTGTTTTATGATGTTTACTGAAGGGATTGTTTTAGGACATCATATTTCGGGAGATGGAATTAAGGTTGATAAATCCAAAGTGGAAGTCATCTCTAAGTTACCTATTCCAAATTGCCAGAAAGATGTTAGAAGTTTTCTTGGGTTTACGGGATATTACAGAAGATTTATTGAAAACTTCACTAGGATAGCATCTCCTCTTTTTAAATTGCTTACCAAAGACTGTGAGTTTAAATGGGATCCTGAGTGTCAATCTGCCTTTGAAGCTTTAAAGTCTAGAATATCTGAAGCACCCATCTTAAGGGGGCCAAACTGGAAACTCCCTTTCAACATTTCTACTGATGCTTCAGATACAGCTCTAGGAGCTGTTTTGGGACAAAAGGATTTGATCCCTTATGCCATTTATTATACAAGTAAGAATTTGACTCCCACTGAGTTAAATTATACTGTTACAGAAAAAGAGTTCTTAGCTGTGGTACATGCGATCAACAAGTTTAGACACTACATAACCGGCTATGAAACCTTTGTCCATACTGATCACTCTGCCATAAGATATTTAATGAACAAACCTGTCACTAATGGTAGAGTTACAAGATGGCTTTTACTCTTACAAGAATTCAACATTACTGTGTTAGATAGACCTGGAAAACAAAACACAGTAGCTGATTTCTTGTCTAGAATCCAAAACACTAATGAGGATTCTCCAGTAGAAGATAAGTTTTCAGATGAATACTTGTTTGCAGTGACTACCAAGACTCCTTGGTATGCAGATATGGCTAATTATCTTGTTACAGGGAAGCTTCCTCTACACTTATTTCCTAATGAGAAAAGGAAAATCATTTAGGAGAGTGCACATTATTCTTGGATTTCTAATGAATTGTTCAAAACAGGGCCAGATTGTATAATCAGAAGGTGTGTTCGGGAAGATGAAATGCCTGACATCCTTAAGGCATGTCATGATGAACCATGCGGCGGGCACTTTGCGGACAAGAGGACAGCTTATAAAATCCTTTCTTTAGGATATTATTGGCCTTCTCTCTTTAAAGATGCAAAGCAGTATGTTAAAAGGTGTGACAGCTGCCAAAGAGTTGGGAGACCAACTCCTTCAAATGAAATGCCACTACAGCCTCAGGTATGCATCGAACCCTTTGAGAAATGGGCTCTAGATTTCGTTGGACCAATTAATCCTCCATCAAAGCAAAAGAAGTATATACTGGTTTGTACTGATTATGTTACTAAGTGGGTAGAAGCAAAAGCATTGCCTTCTGCCACTGAAAATTTAGTTGTTCAATTTCTTTTTGAGGATATTTTCACTCGTTTTGGTGTCCCAAGGGAAATTGTGACAGATCAGGGTAGCCAGTTTACATCTAGATTGATGGAGAAGCTGATGGAGGAATATAAGATCAAGCACAGAACATCTACTCCCTACCATCCGCAATCCAATGGCCAAGTGGAATCTACCAATAAAGTTCTTGAAGGCATTATCACCAAGACTGTTCATCTTCATAGAAGAGATTGGGCGGAAAAGCTTCCTGAAGCCTTATGGGCCTATAGGACTACATGGAAGAACACAACAGGACATTCTCCCTATGAACTTGTTTATGGGAAGGAAGTCCTGCTCCCCATTGAGTTCCAAATCAAGACCTTCAAGATGGCAGTCCAATTGGGAATGAGCCTCTCAGAAGCCCAAAGACACAGAATGGACTAGCTAAATGAGCTAGATGAAATAAGACAAGATGCAATTCTAAGGACCGATCTAGTTCAGCACCAAAGATCTAAATGGCATGATCATCATATCAAAGAAAGAAAGTTTCAGAGAGGAGATTGGGCTCTATTGTTTGATTCAAAGTTCAAAGACTTCAAAGGAAAGTTTCAAACTCATTGGCTTGGGCCATATGAGATTGATGAAGTCTTTAGCAATGGAGCAGTTCGAGTGAAAACTATCGATGAATTTCATACTCCTCTTATTGTGAATGGCCATCGCTTGAAAATCTACCAAAAGCCATTCTCAAAAGAAGAGTTTGTCAAATTGTTCAAAGAAGATTCTGCAATCAGGTTGGTGGAGAAGGATTCTTCTCCTCCATCAGCCTAATCTTTGGTTTTTGAAAAAAAAAGAAGAAAAAATAAAAGAAAAAATAAATAAATGTATGAGCCTGAAAACCAATCTCTGATTGGCAGTTTCATGCAGAAAACCTGAGGTGAAAATCAGGGTCACCTGACACCTCATGTTTTCCAAAAAAAAAAAATCTCTCTTTCTTCTATCTCATTTCGCCATTTCATCCACCTCATTCACCATCTCATCACTTTCACTTCACCTCATTTCTTTTTCATCCATCCATTCATTACATTTCATTCCATCAATAAAGTATTTTTTTTTTTTTAGACAACTAAAGTTATTTTGTGCAGCCGGAGGGTACTACTGCAGATTCCGCAGCCATCTGAAGATTCTGCAGCCATCTAACGATTCCGCAGCCCTCTGCACCTGCATAAAAAAAAAAAAAAAACACACAGTCTGTTTGAAAAGAAATTTACAGTTCAGAAGTCATCAACAATAAGTGGAAAAGGGTCATGCAACAGCAACAACACAATGAAGGGTTAGTGGAAAATAATCAAAGGCAATTCAAACGCGGACCTAAGGTATGATTTAAAATCCTAAACTTACGGTTATCTCATTTTGCAAAAGTTCTGGGGTTATGTTTCTTGCCATTTAATGTAATGATTACCAGTTTTTATCCATCATGCGACCAAAAATCCACGTATCTCCCCACTCATCGGTCATAATTCATCACGATTTTGAAACTGGATTGCGGCCGCTCTTCCATTAAGGGTTTCGTACCTAAGTGACGTAGACTACTGTACTATGTCTCTCTGTGCCATAATTCCCGCAGCCAAGTGTAAACCCATGACCGAAACCTAAGGACCTAACCGTTTATACCCATCATTTCATAATCCTCACACACTCATATCATTCCATTCCATTTACGCTGTTTCATTTCCATATTTCCCTTATTCCGCTGTGCTCACTACGCTGCTACCTTGGCCATACTCTGTTTTACATCTCCCTCTCTGCTAGTTCTGGTTATCAGTGTTACGGCTGTTACATTAGAGCCGTAGTTTTACGGTGTTAAGGCCACTGTTGAAGCCGTGTAGCCTTTTGATTTAGAACAGAGCCGTAAATTCACTGTGTTAAGGCCACTGTTGAAGCCGTGTAACCTTCATTTTCCAAAAGTTTTTAAGAACAGAGCCGTAGAGCCAATGGGTAAACTTTTAAGGGCAGAACCCGAGGGTTCAAAATTTCTGGAGGGATATCCTCAAGTTAAAGAAGCGTTGCAAAAAGCAAACTGGCTCCAATGCATCCAGAAATTCAAAGGTTACCACAGAGAGGTTATGAAGGCCTTTGCACGTTCCTTCAGAGATAAAGACAATCAAGTGGAGATAGGGGACCTGAAGTTTACAGTCACTGAGAGCAGCATAGCACAAGCCACTTCACTTCCACAAACTGGAGAAAGATGGTTTAAAAAGCGATCAGTACAAGACCAACAGTGGAAGCAAATCTTGAAGAACCCAGGTATGGATACCAGCATTTTTACAAAAGGGATTCCTGTTACTTATGTCAAGGAAGAATGGACAACTTTACTGTTATTAGTGCAAAAATTATTTACTTGTGAGGGAAGGTTTGGAGTTTTATATGTTTACCATGCCAAAGTCATGATGTATTTCTTAGGAGATGATATCAACCTTCCATATTTTCTACTCTCAAGTCTTAGAAAAATGTGTTCAATGGCCCAAAAGAACCCAACAAACATTGAATCACATCTATGTCATCGTGGTCTTGTTAAAATGCTAGTTGAGGAACAGTTGAAAGTAAAAAGAGATACCTGGGAGAAATTTCTTGTGAGAAACCATTTTGAAGAAGCAGGAGAAACCTCTGTGCCTAGAAAGAGTAGAAGAAAACGAAAGGAGGCTACCCATGAAACTGTTGACCAAGAGGAAACTGTTGTCCAAGAGGAAACTGTTCAAGAGCAGATTGTAGAAGAAACTGATGTACATCATTCTGAACATGAGATTGTTGTGGACGTTGGTCAAACAGCTCAAGGAATTATCACAGAAACTCTTTCAGAACTTGCCCAAGAAATTGCTCAAAAGAGAAAAGAGAGTAAGAAGAAACAAAAGCAAGATAAAGGGAAATCCATAGCTCAAGAAACTTACCTCACTCCTGAGAATTCTAGTGAAGAAGATACTCAACCCTTAGCACAAAGAATGGCCAAACTCCATGAAACTGCCCTTTCCAAGAAGGTGGAAAAACAAAAGCAAAAAGTACCAAAAGAAAAACAGAGTACCACTTCTGTGAGAAGGAGCAGCAGATTATAAAACAGAAAAGTAGGGGCCACAAAGGGTAAACAGTCATTCTTTATTGACTTGAGCACACCTCAAAAAGGTGCTACAAGTCTTGACTTGGAGAAAAGTCCTTCACACGCTGAGTATGTAGAGACCAGTCCTCCACGTGAGGAAAGTCCATTTGAGCATGAGCCTGAATTTGAGCATGAGCCTGAATTTGAACAAGGATCCGAATTTCAGTATGAGCATAGCCCAAGGCGGTCACCTGAGGTTGACCCTGATCAACAAAAAGTTTATAATTACCTGGAGACGCTGGAACAAGCAGTGGCTGGGCCAAGCACTGCTCAACCCTTGGAGCAGCAAGTCCAATCACTGAAGCAGGAAATATTTGAGCTAGAGGTACTAAATCGCCACATCAAACAAGAAAATGAAAAACTGAAGATACAGGGCAATGTGGACAAGATGGTCCAAGATAACACCATGCTTCATATGGGCTTGTGGCAAAAGGAAAACAAAAAGCTCAAGAAGAGATGCAGAAAATTAAACAGAGCTTTAATCAATCTGAAATTCAGGTGTTTGATGAAAAGACCAAGGGTCAATGTGGCCACACAGAGAAAGAAGAGAAGGCTGGATGTCCTAGCAGAGGCATCCCAGCAGGTGGACTGAACCATGTTTTTGATTGCATGAGGACATGCAATACCCTCGCAGTGGGGGTATGTAGAGTCTCTACTTTACACTTGGTTATCCATCATTTCCTACAGTTTTCCCTCACTCATCTCTCCCTTTTGCTCTATTTTGCTGCATAAACTCACCCAGATCATTACATATGATGGCATTAAGCATGATTTAGGGATTTTGCTAATGTGTGACTGTTTTGTTTAGATTTTGACATATTTACAGGCATTCCGCAGCCATCTGCTGATTCCGCAGCCATCTGCTGATTCCGCAGCCATCTGATGATCCCGCAGCCTTTTTGTTAATCTCAAGGTTCCACGTGTCATTTTGCCAAATGAGCCACATGGGCACTTAGGAATCAAGGTGCTCGAGGTTCCTGTGCTATCTGTTCAGCCATCCATGTCATCTGTACCTCCGGTCAACGAGGGTCAAGTTACGGTCAATAAAGGCAGCTTAACGGTGATACGTAAGCTGTTGGGTCACGTCAGTCTAAAAGGTGACTTGTCCGTCTTATGCAGGCCGTGGAGGACATAATCCAACTCTGGATTCAATGCCCACAACGACCAGAACCTCCAGCTCATCCACGCAGCCTTATGACGTGTTTTGATCCTTAATTACGCATGACAGTTAGTTAGTTTTCCAGTTTTAGCTGTACGCATTAGGCCATCTTTCAGATGCCTATAAAACTAGCGTTTGCATACGCTGAAGGTTACTTTTTAGTTGCTGCATTTTATGAACTTGTTGTTTTTTTAGAGCATTTGAAGACTCTGTTTTTATAGTGTTGTTCTAGCACTCTGGACTGTATTTTTCTGCACATGGAGTAATAGAAACAGTGTTGTTTTGAAGTTTACAATTCCTTGAGTCTCTTTTGGATGATATGAATGGAGGGCCCCTATTCATGTTAACCTTGTAAAGTATTTTATGTATTTTATGTGCAGCATTTCCTTATTTCTATTCAGCATTTCTTTTAATTGAAACATGTACAGCTTGCTTTACTTTCTTGTTATTTCATTTCCAGCCTTTATTTTACGTTGATCAGCATTGTTCTTTTGCAGGTTTTTAAGCCCGAGATTGATTTTGTGTTTGTGTATTTGCTTAAATATCTAGTGGTAGTTTCAGTTGACAGATTCAAGTTGCTGCCTTTACTTTATTTTCATAGCTGGTTTTTTTAGTTTTATTTCTCAAAGTGGTTTGCTAACATATGAATGATCTCTTTATCATAAATTGTCTATCTTTTAGAGATCAGAATATTAATAACTTGCAGCTGGCTTTGGGTGCTTTTTAGACTAATCTTTAACTACTTTCTAATCGTGTCTTACACAGTACTATGTGTTAGAGGCAGAGAGTTAGAGAGAGCTGAACATCATAACTAGTCTTTAAAGTAGATTTTTCTCATTTTTATCATTTCCTAGACTTATCTTTAGCTACTTCCTAATCGTGTCTTACACAGTACTATGTGTTAGAGGCAGAGAGTTAGGAAGAGATAAACTTTATCATTGGTCTTTTAAGTGATTTTCTTACCTTTTATTTGCAGCAGCATGAATGGTGTCTAATGCCATTAGAAAGTGGTTCTTTGCTTTCAAGTCATTTCAAGTTATTTATTTCATTCAAGCTTTTCCTTTTCAGCAAGTAGTTAGAAACCACTTACACACACTCTCACTCATCTAGAATTCACCTTACACACACCATCACTCATCTGTTTATAAATCACCACTCCATCTTAGGAAGATAAATTAACCACAAACAACACCCCAAACGACAAAAAGCTCTAAGAGGTTGCTTAAGTACATATAGTACACCTTCACTTCATCAGCTTACGAGCCCCGGGTTGACAATTAATGACATCAATTTAGAAACACTAAATTGACTAAACAGTCTTTTTATAGGGCATCAAAAAACACATTTTATTGAACTTGTTTATTGCCATGAATTGATATTCATGTCATTTTTTGGTTGTTGTTAAACCTCCCACAAATTCCATGGAAATGCTTTCCCAAGGACAAGTGGGTATAAGAAATCAATGATATAGAATTGATTACGTACCACTAAGTTTGTTGATAGAACAAAACGTGCATCTTCTTACGAACCTTGCTACTTGCTATTGTATCTTGGGCCAATAGACATACCTCTGAAAGTTGGCCACTATCTTCCCTACACCAAAGTTCCCTGCAACATTGGAGGTGTAAGCCTCTCTAATTAGCTACAATTGATCCCTTTTTGGAACACATAACTTATCCAGCATACAAAGTAACTCATCCTAGAGATGGTAGTCAATTGCATTGTCACCGTCATGCACATGAATCTAGCTCTGCAACTATTGAAACACCTACGTGAAGTCCTCATCCTCTGAATATGTTTCTTTATATGCATCATGGGTTAATGGCTCCATGTGCATTAGAGTTTCCAAAGTTGTGATCTTTGATGTGGATGGCCTTGAAAGCATGTCGACAAACTTGTTTTTGCTTCCCTTCTTATACTTGATCACTAAATGAAACTATTGTAGAAACCACATCCACTTGTAATGTTTGATATGTTGCTACTTACTCTAGGCCTGTAGGTACTATATTGTTTAGTGATTTGTGTGTATTAATATCTCATTTTCTAGTAAATAGCGTTTCAACTTATTCACAACTTGTACCAAGGCATATACCTCCTTTTCGTAGGAAGGGTAGTTAAGAAATTCTCCATGAAATACTTCAGAATGGTACCGTACAGGCCTTCCTCCCTGCATCAAGATCACTCCCATAACATACCCACTCACATCTTTTTCCACTTTGAAGGGTTGTTGCAAGTTCGGAAATCCCAGAACTTGTGGTTGACTGATTTTCTTCTTTAACTCCTTAAAGGCCCTCTATTGACCCTTTCCCCACTAGAAACTCTTTCCACTTGTTGTTATGTCACGAAGTGGTATTGCTACTCTTGAAAACAAGGATATGAATTTCCTCAAGTACTGTGTTGCTCCAATGGAACTCTTATCCTCAGAAACATTAGTGGGAAACATCCATGTTATGATGGTCTCCATCTTGGCAGGTTCTATTTTCAACTCTCTAATACCTATCACATACCCCAGATATGCCAAAAATTGTTGTGCAACTCAAACTTCTTGATATTTTGCAGCAAATAGTGCTTCTTTAATGTCTCTAGCACTTGTTTCAAATGTGATATGTGCTCCTCCCAAGTAGTATTGTATACTAGTATTTAATAAAAATAGACAATAACAAATTAATCTATAAAAGGGTGCATTATATCATGCATTAAATTCACAAACATATTTGGTGGATTCCATAGGCCAAATGGCATGACTAACAACTCATACACTCCTTGTTTGGTTTGAAGGAGATCTTCCAGATATCTTCTTCTCTTACTCGAACCTGGTAATATCTTGATTTTAAGTCCACCTTGGTGAAGGATTTGGTTACTGCAATTGATCCAGCAAATCATATATCCTTGGAAAGGGGTAACTATTCTTGAGTGTAATTTTGTTTTATGACATGTAATCAATACACATAAACCAATTCCCATCCTTCTTTGACACAACGATGATGGGCGACCCACTTGGAAAGGTACTTGGTCGAATTACATGATATTCCAGTAGTTGCTACAACTGCTTCTTCACCTCACTTGCTTATATAATGGACTCCCTATACGACCCAATCTTTGGAAATGGGGAGTCCAACAATAGTTAGATCTCATGCTCCACTTCCCTCTTAGGCAATAGCCCTTTATGCTCCTAGAACACATCCATGTATCCCTATAACAACTCTTCTAGTTGTTGTTTTTGTTTCTTAGTACACCCATCCATGGATAAATTTTCTCGCTGGCTCTTTTATAGACTAATTTTCTTTTAAAAATAGTTAAGCATGCTTCTTGCTAGAATTGATCAGTTTCTTGGCTTAGTAGGAACTTACAAGCAAAATTTTGGACTTAGCCTTGTGCACATCTATGGTGAAGAATTTTCCATCCTTGATGAGGTTGTATTGGTTGGTTCTCTGCATGAATATTTCATCTGACATGTACATAAAGGCTTCCAAACACCTCTCCACATACATCAAGAGGAACTACATCTAGTTCTACTTCATCAACAAAATCGGTACTAATAGAAATTTTGATTTTACACTATTTGGTTACCTTTATTTTTGCATCAATATTTACCCAATTTGATGGATATGGACTTGGATGATCATGAACTTCAATCTCAATTCATTGACTATCTTTAATGCAATGAGGTTCACCTGTGATCTTGAGTCGAGAAGAGCATCAATATTTGTCTTCTTGACCTGTATATTTTTATGGAAGGGTAATATTTTTGTTCTCTTATTGTTTTTGAAGGCTACTCAAATTCGCCTCCTTATGCATTGATGTACAGATGATCTTCTCATCCACATCCAAGTTGCTTTCAACCTGGTTTCTCGAATCAATGGCCATGAGATTCTCCTTCTTTCCATCTTTCTCTTTGTTCTTTGGGTTAAGTTGTAGATGCAACTTCCAACACTTCTTTGTATGACCTTCAATGTTACAATGGTTGCAGTGGTTGTTGGGACCTTTGCACTAGTGTGGTGTGGTTGTTGTAATTTTATATTTTCCCCTTTCCACTTCTTCTACCCCTCCTTAGAATCATCTTGGTGCTCCTTCTACTTTGAGCCACTTTATTTCCCTTTCTTATATCCTATGTTATTAGGGTACTCTGTCTATACAGAAGCCTCCTCCACCAGTTTGGGCTTGAATGACATCACTTTCTTCTGCATATAGTTGTGTAGAACCCCCAAATACTTGAATATGTCTAGGTTCTTTAGGGAGATACCCAACATTATGGCTATCTTTCTAAATTTTGTAGTGTACTCTTGTACACTCTACCTTTGTTTATGCCTGAAGTAATTCCACTAGATCCACTAGTCTTCTACATAATCGATAGGGTAAAATTGTGACTTTATAAGGGCTTTGAAATCTTTCCACTTGGTCATTAGAGGATCTCCCACCAACCTCAAGGTCTCAGTATGGATTTCCCATCATATTAGGGCATGGCACTTTAATTTCAGTTGAGTAAAATGAAATCCTTTGTTCTTCATCTATATCATGGACACTAAAATAAACTTCTAATTGTTGTAGCCAATGATTTAACTTCAGAGCATCAATCCCACCTTGATGTAGCTTAATGTCGACCTTTTCTTCCATTTTGAATAGGGACTATGAATGGTTCACGATACTTGAACTAGTCTGACCCTTTTCGGGTTTTTTTCATAGACTACCTCTCTTTTTTTCTTCCCAAATTGTTGGTTTCCCCTCCAATTCGAAATCCAAATTAGAACCTCCATCTTCTTGAATAGCCCATGCTTATTGGTTAGGGTTTCCATGAGGAGGCTCACATTATGGTTTATATCTGTAACTTATGATTCCAATCATGCAAAGCTCTCCTCTTTGGGATCTCAAGGATTATCGACAAATTCATCTAACGTGTTTAATGTTTTATTACTTTCGACTTAGCCAATATAGATCCCATGCAAATTCCCACAATATACCCAAAGAAAAATGCTCTAGTACGAATATAATCTGAAAACTACCGTGAATAATCCGTTGTAAAGTTCGTCACAATAGTTTTGTTAAAATATATTAGAAAATCTAAAATCTAATCTATGAGGGTTTACTTTTTCTTATATTTATAGATCTATAAACTATTGTTTTGATGTGTATGCATGGAAATTATAATTATGTAGAAAATAGAGAAAAAAAATATTCAAAAAACACAAATAATGCATGATATAACCTAGGAAACCCTTTCAGGAGAAAGCCCAACTAGGAGGTGAGGCCACTGTACTCTCTTTATTTGAATGAAAAATGAATGCAAGTACAAAGAAGTGAGGCATGTGGCCCATGGCTACTACAGTGCACAAACCATCTCTATATGATCTCTCACTATCCACTCTTAGCTACTCTACTCATATATGGAACAAAATGCACTCGAATATAATGGAATCTTTTTTCCTCCTAGTGGCTCGGTTATAACACAATCAAATAACCCACTAGTGTTTAAGTTTGACTCCCTCAGCTCTTAATTAGAGTCACAATATGGAATCTTCTAGAATCTTCTTCATCATAATCACATGGTTAACACCTTTTCCATAAATAATATTGGCTAATATGGCATCTTGTCGAATTATGGTGGTCAAAATAGGAAGGTCAACTTCCGAGTGGCATATTAGGTACAAACTCCAATTGAGGTGATTGTTGTGCCATTGGAAAGGATACATGTGTAGAAAACTGTGAGAACGTGTTGCCCTAAAATGAAAAAAAAAATTACCCTCTCCCATCCCCACCAAAAAAAATTCATTTGATAGCTCAAATTGCACTCAAAAGTTTTCAGACCCCAATTTATCAAACTAAGTCACATTGGTAAAAATGGTTTTTTAAGTTGATTCCTCCACTTTTTCCACTCTGCAAGCATCAAGATGGACAACAAATATTGTAACCATCCAATCTAGATCAAGCTTTAAATAATAGACTGTTAACATGGGACACTAATGTCAAAAGAGGTTAGGTTGGACTCAACATATACATTATGTAAATCTCAGTAGGAAACAACTTCTCATATTTTTATTGATTGTGTTTATACAGTGCAAATTTTGAAGATCATGTGAAATGACTAAAAGCCAAAGTTTTGGGTGGAACAAATCTAAGGTAGATCACTATCTAAAACATTAGTTTGTTTATCAAATTGTGAAAGAATATGAAAGGATGCCTTGTTTTTTGGTGTCTAGTCTCTAGTGGACTTGTAATTTCAACATCTTCAAAGATAAGCAAATTCCTCATGAAATCACAGTTGGTATCATTCATAACGTGTCTAATGAATTTATGTCAAAGCTAAAGATTAAAAACAGAAGGAGTTTAATCATGCCTAAGCTCAATTTTGAGATTCCCTGGGGGTTTTTCAATGGGGTCTATCAAGGCCACCACCCTGTTTGCAATATTGGAGTTGTTCTCTTTCTTAACCTTAATTTGCCTAAACAATTTATATCATATATACTCCTAAGAGAGGGATAAAGAACAAAGTTTAATTTATTGCATTGTGGACCCTATAGTGGTTGTCAAAAAAGATGAAATAAAATCCATATTTTAGGAGATTCAAAGTTGGTAATTGATTGGGCAAGGAAAAATACTTCAAGAGACTAATGTGAGCTTCAACCCTTGCTTCGGGATATAAAATAAGCTTCCCAATCCTTCGAATGGCTCCCTTAAAACGATATTTTTTGAGCAAAGAATAACAAAATTGATGAGCTAGCTAAGGAAGTCCTATCTCTTGTCATGGGAGCAATGGGCCTTTATGAAGTCATAGATGGGGAGGAAGTGGAAGCCATGGAATCCCATTTATATGATGTTTGTTCTAGTATAAATATGGCATGGAGAGAAAAGACTATATAATCAATTTTTTAATGTAATGAGATGAAATGTTTAAATCTATTGTTAAGTGTTATAGTTTTTTTAGTATGTTACTAAATAAAGATAACTTTTAATTTTTAAGACAACCTCAATTTTACTTAAACTACCATAAAAATATTTATAAGCATTAGTTTGTCATGATTTTTAAATTTAATTTTTATTTTAAATAATTCGACCTCTCCATTTTTTTTAATTTTTCCTATTGCACTAACATTAATAATTAATAATTTTATTTTTTATAATTATTAATTTTGTTTACATAATATAACATTACAACATCTCTTCCATAGTGGGTTGGAGAGTGTCTCTCAACGCAATTATATTATCAGCCTACATCCATCTTAACTTTGGATCTACTAAACGCCAAGAGAGATCAAATCTCTTATTTTATAGTGAAAAGAGATTTGATCCCTCTCAGCGGTTGGCAGATCTGAAATTAAGATAGATCCAGGTCGGTTTTAATATATATTTATAGTGAAAATAGATTTGATCCCTTTGGGCACTTAGTAGATTCGAAGTTAAGTTGGATCTAGGTTGGTTTTAAATCTTAACTCTAGATCTACCAAGCACCAAGAGGGATCAAATCTCTTTTCACTATAAAAGAGGTTTGTACCTCAATTAATTTGGTGGATCTTCTTACATGAGAATACCATTAGCAACATAAAAATACCATTGACAAAACCATGGCTTCCCAAAACCTGGAGCTCAAAAACCACCAACAATAAATTGACTATTTTACCTCAATTATATTGCAATTATTAGTTTTATTTTTATTTTTATCTGATTTAACCGAGTCAAAATGTTTGCAAAACATAACAAGATAGAACGTGACATTATATGTCAACACAAAATACCACTTAACACAATTATATTAATTTACAATTTACTCTCAAATTTATCTTTAACATAAAATAAAATAAAATAAAAATTTGAAAAACCAAAAATTGAATTAGCTAATGTGTACATTTAAATAAATTGACTTATCATGAATTCATGGTTGCATGCCATTGCTAAGTCTTATTGTCTTGCTTGATCATCCCAATTATATATATATATATATATATATATATATATATATATATATATATATATATATATATATATATATATATTTAAATCATAAGGGAAATTTTGAATGATTTGAATATTAATCTCCTTTTTTAAGGACCAAAAGTCTAAATTAGAGAATGCAAATGCTAAATTTTATTCTAGCCATCATATTTCCATTTAACAACCCTGTATATTTCCTAATTTACATTTTAATAGATCAGAATCTGGGATTCGTGATTTTCTGAAGGCATTAAGTCTCTCTTTTTTGTCGGTCAACATTTTCTATTAATTTGTCAAAATCATGTACATGATATATTTTGTCATCGCATTCCTCCCCACCTCACTCCTACTGTATTTATTGGCCATGGGGGATGTACAAAAAGGTTGTCTTTTAGACCAAAATTTAACAGCTTTACACATGAAACCATCAAAATGATGTCAAAAAGATAGAAAATTACAAATATAACTCTACATCAACTAGTTTGGAGGAATTTGATCATGCTAATTACCTAACTGGTCTAGAAGAGGACCCTCATGTGCATGATGTTCCAAATGTCCAAGGTGTCCCTCAATACGGTCTAGCCTTTCATGCAGGTGGCTTTGGCTATGTCGCATCAAGGCCACACGATCTACTAAGTCCCATTGATTATGTTGAATGTCATTCAAAAAAATGATGATCTTGTTCCGATCATTATGGTGATGATTGGCAAGGTCTACAATTTGTGTCGAGAGAGCCTGAAGTTGGCCGGCAATGGAATCTATCAACGAGATTCCTCCAAGCCCGCCCCCTGCCAGCCATACCTCCTGACCCAATTCCCCCATGTCCCTACCTGCTTCAACTTCCCCTCTAACATGGCCACCTCCCAGCAAATCATCACCATCCCTGGAAATACCGCCTCTATGGGCCTGACCCCTTTGTCGCAAAATGTGGATCCCCCAAGAAAAAAAACCATGCAACCACCACCCAACACCTGTAGTTCTCTTCCAACCACAGTGCCAAGACAAGCACGATACCGAAAAGGTTTGACCAGCCCAAAGCTATGCACAAAAATAGACAATAACTAAGGTCCCCCCTCACCCCCCGCCACCCTGCCCTCATGTACACAAAAACTAATCCGAAAGCCCACACTTATCCCAAATGTTGGTTTGCTCCACCACCACTAACCACTTTCTCCCAACCGCCCAAACGCACTTCTTTCCCTCTACCCCCATCCCATCTCTCCATTGGATCAAAAGGTCCTCACAAAGGCGAAGGTGCTCAAGAGCCCACTCAGGCTCCTCGAATGACTTCCCAAGAACAAAACTGCTTACTCCCTGCATAACCGAGACTCTATGAAACCACTGCCCCCCAAGAACAGACTCAATCTTGGCTCCAAGGCCAGTTGAACACTCCTTAACAAACACATCATTGACTTAACATCAAATGACACCTCTACCACCTTTACTAAGGAAATAAATAGAAAAAATGACTAATGCCACCAGACCAAGTACAAGAGCAGTGCGTTGCTTACTTGTCGCCTTTCCACACTCTGACAAACTAGCTGCATGCAAATGGAATCCAAGCCCTAAATCTTGGAGAGACCTCCTTGCCACCCTGGAGCCGCAAAGAATCCATGCTCGAACCCAGGTCCCATTCTTGTCAAAAACAACCATAAACCCGTCCATTGCTCGACACAACCACACTAAACCAAAGTGCCACTGGGGAAGCTTCCCAACGACATGGGCACAAGAAATACCTTTGTTCCTGTTTATATCTTAAACCCTTTACTACACCAACTCCAATAACCTGCTTCGCAACAAGGAAATCGTGCCTCGCAAAGACCATAATACCCTGAAGAAGGCTCGCGACCTAACTGACATAAATGAACTCTTGCCTTGGTGCCTATCAGATGGTCGGTCGCCTTATGTCACTTGGCCAGCAATCAAGCCCTCCATCAAGCAGTTGTCCCATCACAAAATTCGCCTGCTCCTCCACCCCTATCGGGGATCTCTAATCGCTCTTGACCAACCTTTCTAATTAAACCAATCAATCTGAATCTCTTGTCAAAGGCCATTGTTGATATGTATCCAAATTTGGGTCTTCACGCCCCCAATTGGCCAGAAGGTTTGCAAGTTTGTTTCCATATCTCAACGAGTGAGTTGTAATGATATATGGGAAATGAAAGAGAATCCTCCTAACATAGTGAACTAGAAGTTCCATCCTCCAACTCCTCACAATCTTTTGGACTAGGGCCCCATCCAATAGCTTTTGAGCCGCACAAATAACTAGTTGCGAGTCTCCATCAATCTGAATGTTAGCAAATCCTTTCTCCCTTTCCCAGTATATCCCCCTCTCCAAGGCCCTGAATTCTGCAACATTATTACTAGTATGTCCATAGAGGCCTGCAAAAAAACTCAGGGGATCTCCTTTATTGTTTTGGAAGACACCTCCATATCCTGATGGTCCTGGATTACCCTTTGAAGCTCCATCAAAATTTAGTTTGATGAAACCCTTCAGAGGAAAGGAGAAAATTGCACATAACCTCGGTCTAACAATATTCCTGGGAGGAGGGGAAATAGACTTTCACTTGGTCGCCAATTCAAGATCACGAAGGATTCTAGCCTTCTCACCATCGGCCTTCCAATCTTCCTGCCCCCAATTACTCGCAAAGATGGACTCTTTTAGATTTTCTCTAATAATCTCCCAAATTTCCTCTACTGAATTACGAGCATCCTTGAATATGGACTTATTTTAGGCTTTCCATATATTCCACATAAGTAATCCTTGCAGTAAGACCCAAGCTCTATTGACAATTGTGTTGGAAAATGTAACTAGGTTCGATCTTCATTATTGTACTTGAGTCAAATGTAATATATTTGTCAAAAGAAAGTGAAAATAATTTTTATTATTAATTTGATTTGACTTATTAAAGCATGGGTTTCATGCTTGGGTCAAATGTATAGGTCAAGCCTCCATTGTAGGCTTTAGGTTATTGTCAAAATAAATTTGTGAAGACTCCTCCATCCATTGAAGTCTCCTTGTTGTTGAAAGGATCTCCATCAAGTCGAATTCCATAAGGAGATCACATGTCGGCCTACACAAATGAATGAATATGCATGTCGGCTCAATAATAATGACACAATTTTTCACAATGTCATGTTGGCCTATTACATGGAAAAAATACTATATATACCAGCCTAATGCATTTGATTAGTACACAAGTTTGGACATCAAATTTCAGAGAGAACATTTTCAGTGACACCACAGAAACTCACATGAAATCATGGAGAAGACTATTCGGATGAATTTTGAATTTCAGTGCATTTACAGTCAACAAAAATGATAATGCATATTTCAGTTTGAAGCTTCCACAAAAGGCATATGCTACTATAGTTTTGATGTTAATATAGTGCATACTTTTTGGTGATATTGCAGTGGATCTAGTTCGGTGCTACCACAAGAAGAAGGTCTCAGTGCATAACATAGTGATGTTATTACAGTGATGATATCACAGTGACTCGATGTTCTTATAGTGAAGTTATTACAGTGGTGCTATCACAATAGGCAAGTCTCGGTATCACAATGTAACAAGGAGCTCGAATTGGTTACAGAGATGATTTCTTCTAAGATCAAAGTATGAAGAAGAATGACAAGGATGAATTGATGGATGGAGGTAGTCTCGAGTCTAAATTGTAAGGGCCTTAGTTGTCTCATCTTGAATCTATTGAAGCAAGATTTTGTGACTTGGCTTTCCCCTCGAGGGGGGTTTTGCCTTGACAACATGCCTATATCTTGTGTTCTCTTCTATGTGTTGCTTGGCATTAATATTGATGATAAAAGATAATTAAGAAATCTAATACTAATAATGAAAAACATCACAAGTTAATGTCATTAATAAAGTGAATTGTTTACTCAGCCCTCCATGTCTGTTAACATTTGAACTTTTCATTTTTTTTACGCGCAACCAAGAAGATGAAGTTCTGGAGTATGGCACCCATGGCGACTTGACCTAAGCTAGTGGCCATCTCCCTGTGGCTAGTCTGTGCCCCCTAGAGAATTTTTCCTTTCGGTTTCTGCTGGCATTTACTGTTTGACCGCAGTTGCTGGGGGCGAGCCCATTTGGCTTGCTATCCCTGCTTCTCTGCCTCTTCTGAAGGCAGGCCTGGCTCTTTTGTCTGGCTCTGAGTTTCTCTTGTCTGTTAGCGCCTGTTGCGGTCGTGCTACTTGGCATGGAGTCTCAGTCCCTTTTCACTTCTATTGTGTCATCTTGGTTGTCGCAGCCCTGCATTCCTTATTCTTCGGGCGCCTCCTGCAATCTGCTTTGCTCATCTTCTGCGGTTTGGTTGGAGGGGGTCGTAGGTTTCTCGCGCGCAGTCTTATCTGCCTTTGAGGTGGGCATGTCGACGCCTTCTCTAGATGTGCCTATGTAGGATGCCAATGCACCTTTGTAGGAGGAAATAGCTGCATTCAACTCTCTTGTGGCCTCTGGCCCGAAATTCTGCAAGCAGGGGGACTCTAAGTTTGTGAAGAAAGTTGATGATATCCCCAAAATTGATATTTGTGCCCCTCAAGCTCATTCGAGAGCTCTCCAGCTGGTCGACAGAGGCCTCATTGGGCAGTTCATGGGCCTTTGGCCCTCTCCACGTACTATTAAGGCCTAGGTTGAAAAGAACTGGAATCCTCTGATCAAGGGGGGAGTGATTTCCTCCTTCTGTGGCAAAGGGTTCTACATTTTTTACTTTGAAAACCGTCTGGACCGGGACCTTGGCCGATATTTTATGAGGGCCCAAGGGCTCTACCTGGATAGGTGGAGTCTCAGTTTCAATCCCAACTATGATGTTCCTTCCTCAATTCCAATTTGGGTGAAACTCCCATACCTCCCCTTCCACTGTTGGAATGATGCGACATTCTGATTGCTTGGGAACTCTCTTGAGAAATACATTGACTACTCTGAATTGAAGGATGACCTATTCTCCTGTGCTTGGATCTGCGTGGAGGTGGACTTGGAAAAAAGGTTGTCGATAGAATTCAACCTCTATATGGATAGTTGGTTGCACGTACAAGAGGTTGACTATGATCAGCTGCCCTTCAAGTGAAAATTGTGCCATGAATATGGGAACTTTGCTAAAGGTTGCCCTAAAGGGGGCGACTCCATGGAAAAACCCTTTGGGGGTTCAAGAGAGAAATGGACTTAGTTCAAGCGTCGTAAATCCTCGAAGCACCCGCCCCATGACATCTCCCTTGGCTTGGGGATGGCCTCGGCCCCCCTGAGTTTCCTATCGAGTGGGGATGGCCCGGGATTGGAAACTGCAAACAACTTTAAAGTATTGAGCTCAGAGGTTGGTATGGTTGGTCTCGAAACCACCCAGCCTCCCCCTCCGGTTGCTGGGGTCTCTGCCCCTCGCTCTGAGCCCCTGGTCCTCCCCTATGGAGGACACATGGAGTCTAGTTCAAGTCTGAAAACTAACAACTCCTTGAAAGACTCATCGGAAGACGATGAGGAATTAGAGGGCCTCATGACCTCTCCTGAAGGAAAGGGATCAACAGGGCAGTTAAGCTTGGTAGAAGGCAGATCAAGTGGGACTAGGAAGAAACAACCTGTCTGAAATGAGAAGAAGACAGGGCAAAAAACAAAGAATGAAGTCAGATGGGAAAAAACTGAGAAAGACAAAGAATTGGGAGTACAACATACAATCCCATGACAGCTGGAAAATGCAAGAAACAAAGGAGGTGGAGGGAAGAAAGGAAACAACTTGGGCCCTAACAAGGGGGCGGGGAACCCAAAAAAGTGATTAATGAATATAATATCTTGGAACTGTAGAGGACTGGGTTCGGTAAAGAGAATCACGGAAGTAAAATCCCTCATCAGCAAAGAAAGGCCCGAAGTTACCCTGCTACAGGAGACCAAGTTGGATGAAGAGTCCATCAACTCCATTAAACATAAATTTTGGAACACTAGCAAGATCGAAACAGTAAGCTCAAGAGGGGCGTCCCAAGGCCTTTGCACATTGTGGAATCCAACAAAGCTAAATTTGGTAAGTACCTATTGAAGCCTCGAAAATCGTTGCTTACAACACGAGGGAAAACCATCCGATCCAGACCTTGGTTGGTAGTTCCTTTTCCGTTTGGTGTAGTGGCTCCGACTGGGGATAATGGGACCAGTTTCCCAATATAAATTATGATAGTGTTGATGGGGTGATATATGATAGTTTGGAGGAATGTTTAAGCTAAAAGTAATCTAATCTAAACTAATAATCACATGCATATATCCTAATTTAAACACTATCTAGCTATGACTATACCCGGGAATAAAATTGAAATATGTGATCTACAATAATGTCCTAGAGCAATTGGTAATAAAGATCATTCAACTGCAATAAGAAGTGAAATCGTTTTAACAATAATCATTTCAGATAAATAGTTAGCCGAAACGATTGTGAAAGATATATCGCATAAAAAATTATTCATGTATTCAGCATAAGATTTAGGCCATCACCATACAAAAGTGCAATAATGCTAACCAAGATTTAAACTTTCATACATAAAAAATTTGAAGAAAATTTATTGCTTAATACATAAATAAAACAAAATCACAAGATAAAAGTACCATTTGTAATAAGTTTTGCTCATGTGTTTCAGCAATATCGACCTACTTCCAATCAATCCAACACCATCTAAGAGTACAAAAGTTCAATTTTAGTAGAATATGCCAGATAAAATGAAAATAAATCACGTTCCATTCATTTCACTAGAACTTCCTCAAAGGGACAGAAGTGCATGTTTTGAAGATTGTTTCTGATAAAATTTCTGGACCTCTCTCTAAATGCATGAGAGGGGTTTAAATACTAAATTATAAATCCTAAGAATAGATTATTACAAAAATAGTTGAGGAGGTTTAAATGACCTTCCTCAAATTATGTGAAATAAAACTAAAATAGAAATAGAACATGGTGACTAAATCCTTTGTGTTTGATCTTTGAGATCGCAGATGTTCGTCATTAGTTTGAGCTGTGGCGGTCGACCGATTACATATTTCAACTACCCAGTGAACACATCATCAGTCAGTGTTCGCACAATTTTCTGTGTGGAAGTGGTTAGGAATCGCAAGGTCATCCACTGGCTGTAAGGTTTAACTAAATATTGCTAGTATGCTTCCCAATTTAACATGGTCATTTGCCTAATTGCTTCCGCTTTTTCCTCTGTTGCCTGTCTCCATTGTTGTTCAAGCTGTTTGAAATTTGGAAGAAAACCTGGTACAAACTCTGCCACTAGGTTGGCACTGTGTAAATTCTCATTAATGTTTTCAATAACACTGTTTGTTGTTGTTGTTGCGACCGTTGTTGCCTTTTCTGCTTGTCTAAGCCGAGAATCCCAGACTGCAAATATAATTTCTTTATTTGACTCCTCCAATATATGTAAATCGGCCTTCCTCCCATCCTTTGAATTCTGCCAGGTGATGAAGTCAAACTCTTTTCAAGACTTCATCATATTTAAGTCTCATGTCAATGACTTGACTCGTTAACTTGTCACTAGTCTCGCAATAAGGATTCAACTGCGAGACCTTCTGGCATAGAAGTTCTTTTTGGTGTATTAGCTGGAAGTTAAGGCTAAGCGCTTCAATTATAAACTGATCAATTTTCAGACTGTCCTTATACTTATCTGTTATTGCTTGTATTTGCGCTTCCTTTTCTACTAAGTTGGCTTGATGCTTTATTTGCATCTACTCGAATTCTTATTGGAGCTTGGATATTTGCAATTCCACTTGTTGGTTAGATTTTTCTTACTCTAATTGTTATTCCAACAAAAGAATTTTATTTTCCTTTTCTCTGAGCAACATTTGTACCTTTGTTGTTTTATCAATAGTCGTTGTAGCATAGGCTCCTGCAAACTGTGACAGTCTAGTAAGGTTCTCAGATGGGTCGATGGGTGAATCTTTCCAGACAATATCCATCGATTCATTATCGGGAGTAGTAGCAACTGTAGCATCCAACTTCCTCTTCTTTCTTTGTCTTTTGACAATAGATTTGTGGGTTGGGCTATAGAACACATCTAAAGGAGGAATCTCCTCAATTCTCAAAACAATTTCAGAGGTAGGAGTGGCAGGAATGTGCTCTACCTCTTGAGTACTTACAGTTTTCTCTACTGTAATTTCTTGAGTTGCTTTGTGTTGTGGAGTTTGTGGCTCAGGTGCTTGTCCCTCTATATGGAGCTTTTTATTAAAATGCTCCCATTCTTTCTCTAAATCAATCACCAGGGGTTTTGTTGACTGGGTGGAGGTGGAGTGAATTTCAACCTATTTTTTAGCTGAGGTTTGCTCAGCTGCTTTTTCTGTAGATCCAGCTGTATCCTTTTTTGACTCCTTACTTTTACTTCCCCCATTCTGTGACTGTTGCTCTGAGTTCTCTGACTCCCTAGTAGACTTCTCTTGGGACTCTGCTTCAGAATCATCTTTATAATTTTCTCTAGAGCTCTCTTCTAGGCTTACGTTGGGAGTTGCCTCCCTTATTGGCTCAATCTGTAATTGGTCCAATGGGACCTTTAGCAATGTCCTTTCTATGTATTCATGAAAGGCTTCAAGATCTTCTGGGTCAAAAAGTAGTGATGCCATGTGCTTCACATCTGTGAATGTTTCTTTCTATAGGAAGACGTCATCAAATGCATCTTCCTCATGAGAGAATGCCTTCACTTTCACTATGGTAGTGAAGTCTTTGGCAATTCCATTTGGGTCTTACTGTCTTCCTAGGAATTTAGGTAATTTTAGAGATTTCATGATCCACTTCTTTCAATGCATGCCCAAGATCGTGCAGTGCAAATGCTCCACACTACAACAGAAATATAGGCCAAATGGCCTTTTTCCCTTCCTTTAATGCTTTGCTCAGCCCACCCTCACTCGTTGTTTGGTAGGCTATCTCTCTAGCCATCAATTTGTTGGGGACATAATATGGAAGGATATGCGGTGAGACAATCTCACAAATACTCTTATATATGTGAATGTTTCCTCCCCAAACCATCTAGCCACTAGGAGGATATATACTTTGGCTTCCTTAGAAAACCTAGGGGCATTTTGGTTGTAAACTTGTTTATGGATAGACAGCATGACTCCATGACAAATTTTGTAAAAATTGGGGTGAAATAGAGACTCTCACATGTCCTTATGATATATATGAATGGGAAGTGTATCCTTCACAGTCCACTTCCATCCCATGATAGGAAATTTTGAACCAAAAAGATTGCATCCATCACATAGGCACTCATAAAAAATGGATGGTAAACCCTTGCAAAGATACTCCTTTTCCTCCTATAATCCATTATTGCCTTTGCTAAATTATCAGAAAAAATTTGGGCCCAATTCATTATGGTTGCGTTTACGGCTACATCTATTAATGGCAACCATTTTGGGGAAAAGTCACTTCTATCGGGCTTGCCGAACATTCTACATAGCATGGTTGCTGCAAAACTATGAGGGGGAGAAATAGATGCAATAGAGTACATACCCGCTTTGTCCTTTTTGATCTTGTCCTCATTATTAGACCAAGTCCACGTGACATCTGTTGGGTCCTCATTCTCTTTGGCAAACTTCTCGAGGAACTGTTTGTTGTAGAGAATTTGGGGCTCTGGTAGGTTGTACATAAGTCATAGGTTTTCTGGCGAAAAATATCCCATAACCTCTCGACTACTATTCCCAAATTCTTTGTCTGAGATATCGACCTGATCAATTATCCACTTGAACATATTTGTATAAGGGATTATCTTTGGTCGCGCAGCTATGCGATGCAGAAATGAGCATGCCGTCTCAAAAATGGAGGCATCTGAGGAAACATGACCGTCAGCTGTGACCTTTGTTTCCAGAGGTCTTGGTTCCTCTTCTTCTAATAAATCATACATGGTTTCCCACGTAGAGGTTCCTCCTTCTCTACTGCATGTAGTATCTGTGAATAAAGGAGTCATTTCTTATTTCTCAGATGCAACTACCTTGCCCTTCTTTGCCATTGCTCCCAAAGACTCCTTCTGTGGATTTTCCCTGAAAATGGAGAAAAACAACAACTATCGGATATACAGAGATAAGAATGAACGTAAGATGGAATAATACAGATAACTTGAAAAGGTGATAAGAAAGGAGTTTTATTTGAACACAAGTGAAAAGATATCGTATCACGTTTGAACGTCTTTTCACACATAAATGCCATTAATGTTTATTAAATGCCCACTAATGGTTCTTTATCTCTTAACTTTATTTTTCATTAATGTTCGCATCGTAAGTCAAGAAGA
This sequence comes from Pinus tabuliformis, assembly GCA_031772625.1. Taxonomy (NCBI): domain Eukaryota; kingdom Viridiplantae; phylum Streptophyta; class Pinopsida; order Pinales; family Pinaceae; genus Pinus; species Pinus tabuliformis. The sequence goes on along the minus strand of CM062818.1, from coordinate 1,646,687,359 downwards.
AAGCTTTTAGGGTGGCGAGCCTTTAAATTGCAAAAATGTCGATTTTGCAATTGCGATGCAATATCACAAATCGCATTATCACATTATGTTTGTGTGCTTTCCTTATCATTTCTTTAGTTTCTACGAGATGTGAAATGTGGGCCACTTACTATCGTTTCCAAAACATAGCTTATTTGTCAGGTTTTTCTGTGTAAAGCCACTTTTATTAAGCAACGGGCCTAAATACTCGTCTGTAACGTATATCGGGATCGGGTCCGGGTCTCAATCACATTTAGAAATCTCGTCGGATGGTAAGTTTGCGATGTTCTTTTTAATGTCCGAAATTTGATGCGATAAGGGAGATGTTGTCATCGCAATTTTGCATCTTGAACATTTTAAGGTAGCTCATCAAGGTGCGCCTTCTATAAATAGTGATATGCGATGTGGGCCTTAGTTTTAATAAGAAATGCCTAGGACTTAGTTTAAATAAGAAACGTAATAGTTTTGAAATGTTTAGCGCGAAGTCCTTTTTTAATCGTTTTTTGCTAGTTTTGGTGACTTAGCAAGGCTTTCAATCACGTTTGATCGTGTGATATGTGGGAAATGAGGTATTTACTAGCTTTTTGAAAAGGTTTTTGATATCTTGTTTTATTCCAAAATTTAATAAGGAAAATTCCTAAATGCTAAACTCATTTTTGGAATGATTCTTTAAAGGGTCCCCATTTATTAATGTAATGTTGACTACTACTATTAACAAATGGGGGGTCGTTGAATAACACAACAGTGCCCTAAAAACTACACATTGAATATTTACTATTTTTAATAAAATTGATAAACATCAACATTTCTCTGTGATAAATGTGTACATGCCCACCCACTTCCAGGAAAAGAAAGAATGTTGGAATTCCCTGATGGACTTGAAAAATATTGAGTATGGGAATAACTGCATCATTGGGGGGGACTTCAATACTACTATGGGCCACCATGAAAAAAGGGGGGCTCCATAATCAGGGACGCCCAATAGGAATACATGGAGGATCTCACCTTAGCCTTGAACTTATATGATGTCAAACCCCAAAAATTCCTTTATATGAAGAGTGGGTCCTAATCATATTGTGGCTTGGTTAGAGCGTTTCCTTGCGACCAATATTATCCTCACCTTGAACTACTACCTTAAGTCAACCATCCTCCCTTGGGCTGGATCAGACCACCGACCGATCCACCTTGAAATATCCATGCCCCTAGATCTGGGGCCTATTCCCTTTCGTTACTCTCCTCAATGGGTGGAGGTCCCTAATTTCTTCAAAATGGTCTCCACTTCTTAGGTGGGCTGGATCAAGGGTAACCCAATTACTATCTGGGAAGCTAAGATTCGCAGATTGAAACAAGACGTGAAAACTTGGCTAAAAGAGAACAAAACAGAAAGGCAGTTCAATATAAAGAATATGGAAGAAAAATTGGATGCTATCCAAGGACAGATGGAAACCAGGCCGATACAGGTGATGGATATCCATAAAGAAGCAGAAACCTTCAAGAGCTTTCACAGATCTCTCAGAGAGGAAGAGGAGTACTGGAGATTAAAATCAAGAAATAATTGGCTTAAGGTAGGTGATAGAAATACTAAATTCTTTCACAAGCAAGCCAAGTTTAGGGAATCGAAAAACAATATCACTCAGATTACCCATGGGGGAAAGACCATCAATAAATTTGAAGAAATCAAAAGAGCAGCAGTTGAGCATTATAAAAATTTGTATTCCAAGGATCATACGAGGGATTTGGAGAGTGAAGATTCCCTCCTAGAAGGCATACCACCCCTTGTTTCAGTGGATTGGAATAGTTTGTTGACTGCTCCTCCAACGGAAGATGAAATCCATAAGGTTATATTTTCCTTCCCTCCAGATAAAGCGTCCGGTTGGATGGCTTCTTGACGAGCTTCTACTGCTCCTTTTGGGATGTCATAAAGCGATATCTATGTAGTTTGGTGGTATACTCCCTCAAAAATGGTGCAATGGGGGTGGCATAAACTCTTCTTTCCTATTGGTAATCCCCAAAGAGTCGAACCCCTCCTCATTCTCTATATTCTGCCCTATTTCCCTCTACAATGTCTCTTATAATATTTTTTCGAAGCTACTAGCATGATGTTTAAATCCGCTTCTGCCCATCTTAATCTCCGACAATCAAGGGGGATTTGTACCCGAGATACAATTTTTTGACAACATTATCCTCATCCAAGAAGCCTTGGACTCTAGCTGGAGACGGGGTGATTAGAGCATGATTATTTAACTAGATATGGCTAATGCATTTGATCGGGTTAGACACAGTTTCCTACAAAAAGTTCCCTGTAAACTTGGCATGGATGAGACCTTCATAAGATGGATATATCTCTGTATTTCCTCCCCTTGGATTGCTCTATTGGTGAATGGACACACTGTTGGGTTCTTCAAAGCCTCCAGAGGTCTCTAGAAAGGTTGTCCCCTCTCACCCTTTCTTTATATAATTATGGCCGATGGCTTGAGTAGAGATTTGGAATCCGAGAGGGACTCCCTCAACCTTCTAGGCATTCGTTTCCAAGAGGGCATTAAAATAATAAACCATGGAAAATTTTCAGATGACACTATATTAATAGGAGGTGCTTCTACCACTATTTCTAGGAGGTTTATATTATGGATACATTTCTCAGTGCTTCGAGGAAGCTACGAGTGACAATAAGTGCCACATCTACAGCTGGAATATTACAAGGAAAAAAGAAAAAAATATTGAGGAAATTCTGGGATTTAAAGCTATCAAAGACTAGAGAGAGTTCAACTACTTAGAGATCCCAATCTCTTTGGGACGAGAAACATTGAACGCCTAGCAAAAAGTGCAAGAGAAAATGAAATCTAAATAGTAAACTAGGGTGGAATTTGGCTGAATAATGCAAGCAAAGAAATTTTGGTAAATTCAGTCCTTTCGGCTATCCCCCTGTATCAGTTCACAACTCTACAAGCTCCCAAAAGTGTGCTTCACCAAATGGGTATGCTCATTAGGAAATTCCTGTGGGAAGGGGGCAAAACAGAAACCAAGAAATATCACTTAGTAAATTGGAAATTTTTTTTATTTAGTTGAATCTTAGAATACCTACAGTACTATAGAAAGAGAGCTATAGAAAGAGCAGAAAGAAGAGTGTTTTTAGAGGAACCTAAGACCCAAAACCTTCCTCTGTGTGGTAGAGTTTTCCTACCATATATTCAAGGGGTGACAGATAGGATTGCCAAAATCTTAAAAAAAAAAGACATAGTTACTCAGTTCTCAGCAACTGGAACAATTAAGCAAGGTATGAGGTCTGTCAAGGATGATATTGATAGACATCAACTCAAAGGAGTTTATAAAATTGATTGTTCTTGTGGTAAGTGTTACATTGGTGAAACAGGGCAGTCTCTACATAAAAGACTAAAAGAACATGGGGCAGATATTAAGAATGGAAGGTCTCGTACGTCGGCTCTTGCGGAGCATTCCTCAAAAACAAAACACCAAGTTTGTTTGGAAAGCACCTCAATTATCGCAAGAGAGGAACAATATCATAGACAAAAGATTAGGGAGGCCCTTGAAATCATAAAACATCTGCATAATCTCAACAGAGACAACGGTATCGAGATTAGTGGAAGTTGGCTTCCTTTAATCAAAGGGATTAGGACCACCAATACATTTCAGGTAACCAGGTAACTTCTCTTATTAAAATTCTCTGATCTCATACTAAAAATAAAATTAAAAATAAAAATAATTATTACTATAATTCTTAATAATAATTAATTATTATTATTATTAAGTATCTATAATAATAACCATTAATGATTAGTTATAACTATAATAATAATTATTTAATAATAATAATAATAAGAATATTTCATATTTAATAATAATTATTGTATTAAGTTATAAAAATATTACCAATTCAATTAGAATTAATCATTTATTTAGTCAATATCTATTATAATTAATCAATTAATTAGTTAATATCTATTATAATTAAAAGAATAATAAATTATTTAAAGATCAGTTATAATAATAATAGGAATATTTCATTTATAATAATTAGTAAGAGCATCATTAAATATTTATAACAAAAATTAATTATTATAATAGCATTTAACTTACTATACAAGTAATTAGTATCTAATTATAATATTCAGCAACTTGTTGATGATGATGATGATGGTTAACGTCCATTGAGACCAAACTTTGGTCTATTGGACCTAGAGAAACAAATTATTTAGTTTGATTTAAGATTTTATTCCTATGTTCAAAAAGCTTGGAGAGAAGCCTCCCAAGCTCACTATAATTTTGACATCGTAAAAGGCTAGGAAGGTCAGTATTGCGACAAAGATTATGAAACTGAGATCTAATGTGGTTGTACGCGGGACGCTCTAAGAGGAAGTGGTTTTCATCCTCAATTTTCCTATTATCACAGAGATGGCAGATCCTTTCCATCCATGGTGTTTTAGGAACTGCCCAACAACCTATTTCACTATGGAGCTCATGAGCATTCGTTCTAATATTTGCTATATTAATTTTCTTCTTTGAGCTAGCTAAAACAGAGAGATACTTTGATCTTCTAGGCTGGGGTTGATGACCTTCTTATAATAATTTAATTTTCTTTTAGCTGCTAAATCTTTCTCACACCACATTTTTTCTTTGAACTTAGAAGTAACAATATTTTTAATGTTATTAATGTTTTGCAATGCATCATTCTCATTGATCTCCCAATGGTTTAACCAAGCCCTCGTGTCTTTATACCACCCCCATTTGAGCCTTAGTTGGTTTTGGCTGCAATTTAAAGCTAGCTTAGGAAGTCTATGATCTCCTATGTTATTGATCTTGTGCTTTTGCAACAAAAGCCCAGTCATAGCTAGGCTCTCGATAGGGGAAAGACCTACTTCTATAAGGAGAATAGGGTAGGGTGTATTGCTTTAATTTTTAGGTTATATGTTATAAAGCGCTTCTGGATTTTCTCAATCTTTCTCTAGGATTCTCTAGAGATGCTACAACCCCAAACCTCACATCCATATAAGATAACATGAGTGACTAAAGTTTCAAAGAGGAACTTCTTTTTATCCCACATTACGAGGTTTGCCATTTTACAATTATTTTCAAGACCAAAGTAAGCTTTCCACCCCCCATTAATCATTTTCTCAATGCTATAGTTCCAGTTGAGCTTGTGATGAATATCAATATATAGGTACTTGTAAGAATACACTTCCTCCAAGTTATTATTGTCATACATAAAATTAGCGTAGGTGTCCTCCTTGGATTTGATAATCATAACTTTTGTTTTGCCAGTGTTAACAGTCATACCCATGGTAGAGCAGAAATCCTTAAGAAGCCTAAGTCGCTTATCAAGATCATATGGACACCTTACGAGGAGAACAATATCGTCAGCATAGAGAAGAAGGATGACGACTATCCCAACTAAGATCATGCCAACACATCCTGCTTCCTCTAAATAACCTTCGAGCTTGTCAATGTAAATGCCAAATAGGGTAGGGGAGAGCGGGCAACCTTGTTTAACTCTGATATTACACTTAATATCTTTCAACCACCCCTCATTGCTCTTTAGCTTGGTAATTACATTCTCGAAAAAACAAAGGTTAAAATACAAAGAAAAGAATCAGATTTATAACACTCTTTTCACTTCTCTGTAAATCAGTCTTAATGATGAGTCTTGGTCTAGACTTGAAATGTTGACAAATAAAAGATGAATATTGTGGAATATCCGAATTTAGTCTCTCAAATTACATTCTCGTATAACCTAATAGCGGCAGCTCTCAACTTGAAAGGAGCCTTTAGCTCTTCTAATCTATTCCAAAGGTTGTTTCTAGGAACCATATCGAAAGCCTTTCTAAAGTCTACAAAGAAACAAAAGAGATTGGATTTATCATTACGACATTCCTCCACAATGATCCTAAGCGTAACGAGGTGGTATGTTGTTGAGTGATGCCTTCTAAAATTCACTTGGCCTTTAGCCCGCTTACCTTCACTTTCAAGCCATATGCTCAACTTCTTTTCCAAAATACTACCATATAACTTAGCTAAGAGAGGGTTGATCATAATTGTCCGATAATTAGAGGGGTTATTTGTATCCCCATTTTTAAAAATAGGGATAATGAGGCTCTCAACCCATAGCTTAGGGAACCCTTCCTTGACTGCTTGATTGAAAAGCTTATGGATGTGGGGGATGCGGACAAGGCCTCCAATTTTTAATATTTCCGCCTGGTAACCTTCAATGTCCTTAGCTTTCCCATTAGCCAAGCGTTTAACCCCAAAGTCAATGTCTTCTAGAGAGAAAACTTCTTTCATTGTGCGCAGCGTTTCAAAGTTATCCATGACATTTGGAGATTCATAGAGCTTTTTAAGATAGGAATTCCAATTGTGTAAAGAAATTTTATTATTATCTTTAGTTTTCTTAGTCAGAATCTGCCTCCAAAATTTCTTAGGAGCTACCTTAGAGAGGTGTAATAGATTCTCTTGTCGTTTACGAATGTACTACCTCTTTTTTCTTTTAGTTAGGGCTTTGTATATTTTTATCTTGTCCATTTTAAGAGATTCATCAACAACTTTCTTAATAGCTCTCCTCTCATTTTTACAATCTTTGGCATACCATGGGTTGGGTTTGCTATTTATTTTATTATTTGAAACTTCAATTGAGAACTTGTTAATAGAATATGAGAGGGTTGTAGTAAAATTATGGTAGAGGTCTTTTATGTTGTCTATACTAGATAAAGAAAGCAAATTAGTTTTTAACTCTTTTAGAAAAGGATTGTTTTTATTTCTATCAAATATTAAGTTATTTTGGCTATAAGGATTATTTTCTATGGGATCTCTATGCATGACAAAGTTGAGAGTTATAAGTAAAGGCCTATGATCAGAGTCAGGCTCGTGGTCGTTTAAGATGTCAAGATTTATTATTTCGTTGTATAAAGGCAGATCGGAAATAACAGAGCCTACCACGTTGCTACCAAGCCCATGGATGCAGGTCATCTGGCTAGAATTGGGCCACTTCTTTAGACCGTTGCAAATTATGAGATCCTGAGCACTACAGAGCTTGACTAGCTCCGACCCAAACAGATTCTCCCCGAGGTCTTCAGAGCTCCTTTTGTACCTACTAGCTAGAGTAGGGTCTTCGTCCAACCAAAGAGGATTAGGGTTGGAATTATTGCTTAGAATAATAGCTTGTTTGCTTGAAGTTCGAGCATTAAATTCACCTATTAAAAAGATATTACCTTCATTCCTTAGGCTAGAAATATCATTCTCCAAACCATTGTAAGGACTATTTTTATCTAGATTCTTCTTCTTATAGAAGTTAGAATTGATGGGGGGGAAATAACATATTGCTATGTAGATCTTTTTATTATTAATGTCAGTGATCTCTATCTAACTATATTGGTTGTAAGGGTCATTTTTATAAATCCTAGCATGGGGGGAGATGTTCTTCTTAATGTAACAAGCTATTCCCCCAATGCCTCTACGAGAGGATCGCTTGTTCCAAGGAGACCATAGTGTAAAGCCATTTATGTTAGGGACCTTAGATTCTTCGTGCTCCCAAGTTTCAACAAGCAAAATAATATCAACATCGTTTGAGATCCAGCTTAGCTTGGGACCTTTGTTCTATGGAAAGTCGCGACAGTTCCAAGAAAGAATCTGGAGCATGCTGAATTGCTATTTAGTACTATCTTTTTGGTTTCTATCTCGAATAAAGGCTTTTCTATTTTTTATTATGGCCCATTTTCCTTCCTTTCTAGCTTCTTTTACCTTTTGAACCTCCTTTCTTAATTCTGCTTGATCTTCTCGGATGAGATCATTTATAAATATTCTTGTTCCTTTTAGACTTGAAGTTTTACTAAGTATGTCATACTTATGATCATAATTAATTAATAAAACTAGTTATATTATTAAAATAAAATATAATTAAGCAAAATAAAATTGAGTATGATTAAAATTTGATTATTATAATAATTATGAATCAAATAATTAATTTATTGGAAATTAAAAAATATATGTAATAGTAAATAATATATATATATATAATTAAAAAATCTATCTAACTAGTTAATCTAATAAAACATTACAAAAATTTACATAATCTATTAATATTAATAAAAACTATTTATTAAAATATCTTTAAATATAAAGATATAAATATGAAAATACAATTTATTACAAAATTATAATAAAAACTTTAAAAATTGGCTAATGATTAATTAAAATGATCAAACAATATAAATTAAAAATAAAAATAAAAATATAAAATTACAGACCAACCTCATCTCCTTAAAATTGATCTTAAAAATATCTTAACACTATTTCTACTCTCACTTAGCTCTTCTTCTATCATCATTCAGTATTGTCCTGATGATGGATCCCTATTGGGATTTGAAACATTGACAAACATGATTTTTATTGTGGGTACTCCGAGATTCAACTAAATAAAAAAATGAACCACAGATGCCTGAAATCCAAAATTGGAAATTTGTTAAAGCTCCAAAGCAACATGGTGGACTGGGGATCAGGGACCTGAGATTGGCAAATATGGTTATAGGAGAAAAATTTTACTGGAGCTCTATCATAAACCCAAGCTAGTGGTGGTCTCAAGTTATCAGGTCCAAGTACCTATCTCCTTCAAATGATCGGGTTGGGCAATTGGCCTCTAGATGGGGTTCCACCATTTGATGGTTGATCAATTCCTCCAGGCACCTCATCACAAAATATTTAAGCGGGGCCACTATCAATATATTTACTGATTCAATTCTAGCCTTCAATCCCTGGATTCTGATCAATCTTTGGAGGGCCTTCGTCTTTTTTTGGAAAGTAGAGGGGTGGTATTGCTGGATCAGATTGTGGAGTGGGACCAACAAGGTGGTTGGAAACGTTGGATGATGGATAACATCCCAGAGGCTCTTTTCCCTCAACATGAAAGGCTCCTGAGGTTGTTGATTGGTTGGGCCCCCATTGCACAAAATGTGGAAGACAGTTGGGGTTGGAAGAGCGCCAGCTACTCAGTGAAGAATGGTTATTTGCACATGCTTGATGACACCCATTTACCTCCTAAAAATGTGTTTTCGAGGAAAATCTGGAAAACAAATGTCATTCCAAAAATCAATTTCTTATGTTGGCTGCTCACCCATTTTAAAAATAAAATAAAATAAAAATAAAATCTTACTGCTGAAAACCTTAGAAAGCAAGGGTAGATTGGCCCTTCACGATTTCCTCTCTGTGAATCAGAGGAGGAATCGATCTGTTATCTTTTCCTGCAGTGTTATGTGACGAAGAAGTATAGGTTGTGGCCCTCGGTCCCGTTTAAAATCTTACTGCTGAAAACCTTAGAAAGCAAGGGTAGATTGGCCCTTCACGATTTCCTCTCTGTGAATCAGAGGAGGAGTCGATCTGTTATCTTTTCCTGCAGTGTCATGTGACGAAGGAAGTATGGGTTGTGGCCCTCGGTCCCCTTTACTGCAGAACCATCTGGCCTGCAAACATTCATTCCTTCTTCAACTCTTGGCCCAACTCGTATGTGGGCTCCCTTCAGGCCAAAAACAAATTTAAGGAGGTGTGGTCCGCTCTCCCGAAGTATATCAATTGGCAAATTTGGATATCCAGGAATAAGGTGATTTTCAGAATGGCTCGAATCTCGCAAGGAATATAGCCATGACAACCCTCTCGGCTTGTATGGAGCTGCATAAACCTGTCAATGACCCTTCTTTGGATCGTTGGAATCTACTTGGATAGCCCCGTGGGAGGTCCCCCTGACCCCCCGAGATTCAGTGTGTACTCCCTGTGTTCGGGCCAATTGGATTCTGAGGTTATCCCTGAAGGAGCAGGTGGCATGGCTAAAAACCACAAATAAGTGGACCCTTCAATTCGACGGTGCGTCAAAAGGAAATCCTGGGGTGGCAGGAGGGGGAGGGATTCTCATTAATCCCAAAGGAATCATTGAATTTAGTTATGCTTGGGGGCTAGGCCAAAAGACCAATAACCAAGCTGAAGCTTATGGAATGCTCCTGGGACTAATCATGGCACAAAGAAATGGGATAAAAAAGATTCAGGTTTTAGGAGACTCCATGATCGCTATAAGGCATATGATTAACACTTCAAAGGCTAAGATCTCTAACCTAAATCAAATCATTATGAGAGCCCAGAAATTGATCCCTGCTTTCAACTCAGTGACCTTCTATCATGTCTTGAGGGGAAATAATCATGATGCTGACAGACAAGCCAATAAGGCAAGCCATCTAGAGGAGGAAAAATGTGTAATCAACGATGTCATGAGCACGACAAAAATTCCTTAAGAAAATGAAGAGAGTTATATGTAGGCCGGAAATAAAGCCTCAATGGATAGATATGGAGGTGGAAAAGTTGCAACTATCATACCATAATGAAATGAAGCCACACCCTTCTCCCCCTAGCTCTCTCCTGTCATCTTCCTCCCCCGCCCCTCCCCCTTCCTATCCTTTCCCCCATCCCCCCTGCCTCCCTTCCCCTTTCTCCCATTCCCCCTCCCCTTCCTCATTTCCCTCCCCTTCCCCCTTCCCTGTGGCCCCTCCCCTTTCTACCCCCACCTCTACATTATAACCTCTACCCTAGGATCCTCCTCCCCCTGTCAAATCACCCTCTACAAGCTCCTGCCAACCATGCGGACTCATGGCAAGCCGGACATCCAGACTCGCTTGAAACGTGGCATCCCATGGAATTTTGTACCACATGTTTCAAGAGTAAGTCACAACGTGCAGCCTCACCGTTTTGGCCCTGATTATTGGAGAATTGGGTGGCGCAACACCTTGGGCGGTGCAGCACCTCGAGCGTCTACAGGGATTTTAGTTTTACGGAGAAAAATTTAATTCAAAACCTCAGTGAAGTCAGGCTAATTCATGGGAGAATTGTGGGAATGATTGATAGAGATCAAGGGCTTGGTGGGAAATTAATGGAGGAGGTTGGATTTATGATGGAATACTCATGGGATCTCAATTGCAGCAATCTCCTCACTCATCTCTGCATCACCTCCAGTTCAGGAAATAGGTATAAAGTGCAAACTGGTATGTGGATTTTGTATGTTCTAAGGTTTGAGAGTGGGATGGTGGCCTCTACGAAAACCTAGTAGCTAGAGCCAAGGTTGCTGTGTCATTTTCGGTGTCACAGAGGTTGGGAGTTATGCTGTGAAGAGTCGAAATGAGGGAAGGAAGGTCTGTCTGTCTGAGGTTTTGAAGGAAAATCAAGAAATTCTGAGCATAATTGGAAGGTTGCGGGTGCTGGGTTTGGGTTGTCCGGAGTGTTTGCAGTCAAACTGGATTTGGGACACCGGGTGGGTTAGTAATTATCTCTGGAAGAGGGAGGAGAATTGGAGTCGGCGTGAGGTTGGACGGTGCATTCTCACCAAGGAGCAGGGCAGTCTATTGTGGGTGCGAGAGGGTGCCTGGCTATGGGAGATTGGGGAAAACAGTGCCAATTTCTGGAGATCAATAAAAAGCACGGTTTTGGAAGCCAGCATGCAGGGTTCTGAAGACAGTTCTTGGTCAGGCACGTGGGGAAGCCACAGGCCAAGGTTTGGTGGGCTAAGAATCAGTTCCTCGGTGCAAGGTGGCAAATACAAACCCTCCTATCTCACCTGTGTTCAAGATCATTGGGACCTGCGGGAAGCATTGTCAGAACTCCAACACAGCATGCATCAGCAAATGCACGAGAATATGAACATGCAGGAAAGGGAAATTGAGAAAAAGGAATGTATCAAGCAACTTGAGGACGAAGTGGACGCACTGCGTCATCAGCTGGAAAATTTGAAGCTCAAGGTGGATGCAATGGAGGATGGTTTGGAGGAAAATGTGGAGGGAGTGACAGACCAGGAGAATTCCAAAGACTCAGAAGAGGCCTCCCCGAGCCTGGATCTAAACAGCCCAACCCCTATGGATATCTGACCATCTCTGTATTGGTTTTGTTTTTGTTTTATCAAAATGATGAACTGTAAATGTATATACCTCTTATTTCAATTATGTCGAAGTTATAGTTGTAGATATCCCAGAATGGGAAATTTTTGTAAGCAGGATAGCCATAGCTACTGCAATAGTCTAGATGGACCAAGAAATTTTTATCAGCTTGTTGAAGCAGTGATAAATCGATGTAAAGACCCGATTTTGTTGCGAACGGGTGCGACTTTTTTAATATAAACTATACTCATTCTGGTTAAAAAATAAATAAGGGAAATAATTTAACTGCAAAACTCCTTAGATTTCCCAACATAGTATTAGAGCTATGGTCATGGTCAAAGGTAGTTCTGGGCTAATGAAACTAATGGAACTCATCTCCAGGAGCTCAAATGATCTCGGTGCTGCCACAAAAGGTCGGATCTCTGAGATTATCAAGGACTACAGTCAATTGGTTTCACAATGAGAAAGTTAATAGTAAGGAAGTAACATTGTTTCGATACCACAGCAGTAAGAGGGGTCAACATTAATGGTATGGTTTAAGGTTAAGTATATAACAATAGTGATAAGGGTTTGGTATTACAACAACAAAGATATCAGTGCAATCTCTAAAAAATGTTGATGTCTTCACAAGAACTCAAACTTGATGTCATTGAACTAATATGATCTCATGAAGAAGAATAATAGAAATTTCTATAAGAAGTAAAGTGGATAAGTTTCAGATGAATTGTAGTAATGAATTCAGAAACAAGATCAGCGTACCTCTTTGAAATTATGCGGATTATAGTAAAAACTCTTCAGTGATATATCATAGTGAGGAATTTGGTGCTACCACACAATTAATGATTCATTGTTGTCACCACCGTGAGAAGGTTTCGTTGTCAACACAATGAGAAAATCTTGGTGCTATTACAAAGTTTGGGTTCCGTTCCCGTTCAATGCCACTACAGTGACCTCACTGCCTGTGGAGATATATCAAGGATCCAAATACAAGCTCAAGGGACCAGCTTAAGGTAAATCTAGTAAGTATTGTCAAAGTGCTCATGCAAGTCTAATAAGGTGTCAAATTAGAGGTATGCAATTCACAAGGTACGTATGTTCATAAGCATTTAAATTTCTATCATCTCTAATGGTTAGTATGATCCTTGATTATAACTAGACTAGGATAAAGATAGTACTCCCTAGATTAGAACCTTAATACTTGTTTTCTAGAGTTTACAAATAATCTAGGATGTCAAATAAAAGGTCCTACTGTTGATTGAAAGAATGAACAACTTGTCATAGGATTCCATCCTCCATGATTATGTAAAAGATCTAACTTAAGAAATTAAATCATGTCCTTGGTATCACATGTTGTGTTTGTATGTACTACATGTATGAAAGATGATGGCTTAATACAAAGAGAACACTTCAAGAAATCCTCATCAGGTTTTCCAAGGAACATCTCCAGGTATGTCTCAAACTATACTTCCTACAAGATTCTCTTAAAAGTATGATCATCTCATTTTTTAAGTTTTCATCACAGTACTAACATCGTTATGTCTAGATATCTTGAATCATAAAGATTCTTGTTTAGGGAGATTCATCTCTCGATAAATCTACCCCTCTCTACATTCTTAATTGATTTTATAGAACCCTAGACAGGTTCTCTGGAAAACCCTAACCTAAGGGTATGCTAACAATGTGTGAAACCCTAGCCTGCTTAGGGTTATTATGAAATTCTATTTGAAGTTCTTGTTGATGATGTCATGTTTGGGATTTCGGTATGATCGTGAAATCTTAACTTGTTAGGGTTGAATGATGTTTCTCTAAGATCTCAAACCTTTGAAGTTTTGGTATTGTAGGGTTTGTTTTTCTATGTTATGAAACCCTAGATTCTTAGGGTTTGGTTGGGTCTATAAGCAAAACCCTTGTTATAGAGTCCTAGGAATGAAACCCTAGGTATGTGTCCATTTGGTTGAAACCCTAGATTGTTCTAGGACGGGATATGTCTAACATATTAAATTTGCCTGACATACGATGTGCTTATGATATGTTGATGAATTCCTAGATATATGTGTTGACCTAAGTGTTTATGGTCATGTGTCTTAGGGTTTGGAAATAAGCTCTAGTCGAATTTTGATGGTCTAGGATGATGCTTTGAAAATCTAGGGTCTTGCAGCGAAACACTTGTAGTTAAATTCTCTATGTATGTGTGATATGACAATGTAGAATCTATATAGTGATCGTTGAGAATTTGTAAACGAAAATCTAGGGTTTACATCAAACCCTAGTAGATGTTGGTCATGATGTTGATTGAGCTATGACTGGTTTTTAATGTTGGAGTTCATGTATGAAATGAAAATATTAGTAAGGACTCTAACATATGAATTCTAAATGTTATTAGATTTGTTTCTAGGGTTTTCTATATGAAGGAATTTTTTGTTAAAAGAATATTGAAACCCTAGATTTAATAAGTTTGATTGATGAGCTATGAATGTGAGTTAAGGTTTGTAACTAAACCTAAGCAAGAAGTTGAAATATAGTCGCTTGTTGATTATGTTTGAAAAGGCTAATGCTTCTGTTGTTATAAGATTTTGATATGATTAACTTCATGCTTCTACAATTTTGGTTGTACTTGTTATCTAAGTTGTGCAAGTACATCATCTTCAAGTTGGTGAAGATGGTCGTAAAGTAAATTTGATATGATAAGCATGATATATGAGTGACTCTGATAAGAAGGATGGAAGTCATTAAAGATTCTCTGATGTTGCAAAGAAGAAGTAGAACTCCCTAAGTTAAGAGGGAGTCTGGTTGAAATCTCCATAGGTTAAGAGGGAGCTTAAATAAAAGGAATCTCCCTAGGATAAGAGGATGGTGGAAAAGTACTCTTTGTACAGGAATAATTAGATCCTCTTTGTTTAAGAGGGTGTGATAGATATAATTCTCTACTCCATGTGTCATGCACTCGACCCATAAGTTTTAGTGAAGGCCATGAATGAGAGAAGGAAATTGGAGAATGCATTTTGAGGTACCACTGAAAGAAGGAAAGCAAGATCCAAGCGAAGAATATGTTGTCGCATATGAGGTAGGAAGTAAAAAATGTATGATTGAGAGATATTTTGTCAAAGATTCGGTTGATAGTCCTACTATGGAAAGTTGAGAAGCAACATCAAGTTGTTTGGAAGAGCCTAGAGGTTTGTATTTGATTATGTACATACGAAAATATTATTGATTGGGGTTGTGTTTGTAGAGGTGAATCTCTCGAAGGTTTTGATAACATATTGATTACCAATCAATTTGATTGGGAGAGATTGGTTATCCTTGATCTATTGGATCAAGGGGTGTTCAGGCTTTGTGACTGAAGCATTGTCTAGGAGGACATCTGACCGACACTTTGTGTTGATGTCTAGGTACCGAAGTTGGAAGGGCGGCATTGGTCATTGAGCTCTGACACGCACCTAGATTTCTGGGTTGATGGTTAGCAAGTAAGCCTGGTGGTACCTAGAGACGCTGAAAGCTTGAGTCCATCTTAGCCCCACCCAGATAGATTTCCCTGGTCGGGAATCTAGTTCGTGGCATTGTGTTGCCTAAATTGTTGAGAGACCAATGGATAGATTGCCCCAGTCAGGAATCTAGTTTGTGGCATTGCGGTGCCTAAATTGTGGAGAGTCCAATGAATAGATTGCCCTGGTCAAGAATCTAGTCCATGGCATTGCGGTGCCTAAACTTCTTCATAGGTGATGTGTTGAGATATTCCATGTACATGTAAATATGAATACCTCCCTAGTTAAGAGGGAGTGTTGGAAAATGTAACTAGGTTCAGTCTTCATTATTGTACTTGAGTCAAATGTAATATATTTGACAAAAGAAAGTGAAAATAATTTTGATTATTAATTTGATTTGACTTATTAAAGCACGGGTTTCATGCTTGGGTCAAATGTATAGGTCAAGCCTTTATTATAGGCTTTAAGTTATTATCAAAATAAATTTGTGAAGACTCCTCCATCCATTGAAGTCTCCTTGTTGTTGAAAGGATCTCCATCAAGTCGAATTCCATAAGGAGATCACATGTCAGCCTACACAAATGAATGAATATGCATGTCGGCTCAATAATAATGACACAATTTTTCACAATGTCATGTCAGCCTATTACATGGACAAACTACTATATATACCAGCCTAATGCCTTCACTCAGTTCACAAGTTCGGAAATCAAATTTCAGAGAGAACATTTTTGGTGACACCACAGAAGCTCGCATAAAATCATAAAGAAGACAACCCGGATGACTTTTGAATTTCGGTGCAATTACAGTCAACAAAAATGATAATGCAGATTGCAATTCGAAGCTTCCACAGAAGGCATATGCTACTATAGTTTTGGTGTTAATACAATGCATACTTTTCGGCGATATTACAATGGATCTAGTTCGGTGCTACCACAGGAAGAAGGTCTTAGTGCATGACATGGTGATGCTATTACAATGATGATATCACAATCTCGATGTTCTCCTAGTGAAACTATTACAGTGGTGTTATCACAGTAGACAAGTCTTGGTATCACAGTGCATCAAGGAGCTCGGATTGGTTGCAGAGATGATCTCTTCAAATATCAAAGTATGAAGAAGAATGATAAGGATGACTTGATGGATGGAGGTAGTCTCGAGTCTAAATTGTAAGGGTCTTGGTCATTTCATCTTGAATCAATTGAAGGAAGATTTTGTGACTGGGTTTTCCCCTCGAGGGGGGTTTTGCCCTCGCAGCGTACCTATATCTTGTGTTCTCTTATGTGTTGCTTGGCATTAATCTTGATGATAAATTATAATTAAGGAATCTAATACTAATAATGAAAAACATCACAAGATAATGTCATTAATAAGGGAAACGTTTAACTACCAAACTCCTTAGATTTCCCAACAAATTGGGCATTGGAACATTGTTGTTCTCCGTGACACTACAGTGTCCACTACACCATTTTGGGATCTGTATGAGCAACCAAATATTCTTCGTCTAATCTCCCACAATGACTCGGTCCATGGACAATAAGAAAACAAATGCTCAATGGTTTGCTCCTACTCCATACAAAGAGGACACCAGTAACGCCCCTTGAATCCATTTCTTTGAAGCTAATCCCAAGTAAGAAGATGCCTCCATCCAATCAAACATAAGAAGCTAGTGACCTTAGGCCAAAGATTACTTGTCCAAATCTTCTTCCATAAAGGGTTTGGATCTAGATATTTGTGATCAACCATCAAACCATAAGCCTCTTTGACTGTGAATGTGCGTTGGAATTGGTACCCTCATCTTAATTTGTTTGGATCAGTAGACATGAGAATCCTTCGATCTCTCAAGGAAAGTTCCAAATCCGACCATCCTTGGGAGATCTCCTCCAGACCCCAATGCTCCCGACCTTTCCAACTCCTTGATAGGGTTTGATGCCACTCATCTTTCCAGAAATTTTCCACGACTCGCACCCCCAATCTTCCTGTCCCCTCTTGTAGACCTCGTAGTTCCTCTTTCTAAGCAAGCCGAAGCATCTGCAACTAGGATTCTTCCCAAAATCTTGTTTTCCTCCCATTACGAACTTCCCAAAAGGTATGTTCCCAAACAAAATAGCTCTTCTACTTTGTTAGATTCCAAATAAACGACCTTTCAACCCATTCTGACCATCTAAGATAGCCTAGGGAGTCGCACGACTAGCAATATTTTCTAAACCAAATCATTTTCTAGAGCTTGTGTCCTCCCTGCAACCATCGCCACCAAATTTTAGCACCCATCACTTTGTTCATCAATTCTAGATCTCTCAATCCGAGACCCCCTCCCCACTTAGGCCAACACACCTTTTCCTATTTTACCAGAGCCAATTTCCTCGCTTGGTTGGCTCCCTGCCAAAGAAACTTATAGAATTGTGCAACTAAGTCTTTATACTCTGATTTGGGAGCAAGGAGAATCGACAATTGATATATTGGAAGCGCGTACAGAATTGATTTCAATAGTATAATACTGCTAGGAATATTTAGAGATCTGAGCGACCTGACATTCAATATCCTTCCAAGCTTCTCCTTGATTTCCTGCCAGAGATTGATCCTCAAAGAGATGGTTACCATAGGAAATCCCATATATTTCGCTAGAAGAGTTCCTACTTGGAAATCAATCACCCACGCTAGAATGCGTTGAATTAGACGATTTACATTAAAAAAAATGTTATATTTACCTCCATTGATCATAGTGCTCGAAGCTTCCTGAAAATTTGAAAGAGTGTGCTTCAAAGTTCCAATCTCATCCAACGATGCCTCCCCAAAAATCATGCTATCGTCCAAGAATTGTTGATGGGAGATCGGTAGGTCCCATCCTCGTAATATTGCCCCCAAAGCTTGCCTTGTGCTACCATCGTTTTAATGTATCTGCCTAGTGTTTCTACTGTGAGGAGAAACAGGAACATGAATAGAAAATTCCCTTGCCTTAGATCTCTTGAGCTTCGAAAGTTTCTGGAAGGCGAACCATTAATCAAAATAGAGAAAATTGAAGTGGAAATCATAGATCTAGTCCAACCTACCCAATACCCTGCGAATCCAAAGGCCTCCAGCGTGTTGCCTATGAAGTCCCAACTCAGTCTGTCATATGCCTTAGACAAGTCCAATTTAATGACCATGCCTGACTTCTTACTCTTCCTAAGCGAATGGATTACTTCATGTGCCATAATTACTCTTCCTAAGAGAAATTCTACAGCTTCCCTTGATACCTACCTTAATGACTTACGCCCTTAAATTCGGCTTAAAAGGAGGAAAGGAACCCTTTCGACCCCTTGCTAAAGATGAAGCTGAACCTCCATCTCCACCAAGCAAGGATTTTTTCCAAGAACCATCTAAATGTAAAAAACGATGCAATTTCTCTTTGGGCATCAAGTGGATCTCAGCTCTAGCCCATGTTCGCAAAAAATCTAGCATCATCCTTTCATCCACATTAAGATTATCATTGTGATCCTTTACTTCCAAATTATTTGAAGTATTTGCTAATAAATCCTTAGGATTTGAAAAGCCTCTTGGTTATTCCATTGGTTTTCGCTTTGCCTAAGGTTCTCTACAGAGACCTTGTGACGCTTCCACCTCCATCATTTTCTCATCCTCTACCTCAACTGGTTGGGTATGCTTCTCCTCCACGATAACTTCTTCATTCAGAATGGAAAAAGGATTTGTCTTTCTCGCCCTTCTGTAGAAGCTCCTTAGCTGGAATGTTACTTTTGTTTTGCATGGCTTTGCCTGTTCTGTTTTTCTTCCTTCCTACCACCTGAAAACCCTCTCCATCCTTCGTCTCTTTCGTTTGGTGTTGATCTGTTGCCATGACAGGGCAATCTCTGATCAAGGGATGATATGCATGGCACCTTCAACATTTAAAAGAACGTGATCATAGTCCAAAGGTTGCTTTCATATTTCATCTTGATATTCGATGTATGGATTCTGGCAACAGTTTGGAGACACTGATATAGACGCATATCATTGCATATGATGCATACCTCCTTCTTTTGGTAATCTCTAGATCTTGACAAAGGTTCCAATGGAATTTCCAATTCCTTCCAAGATATTCGGCTCCCAAAAGTCATCCAAGAGGGAAAACAATCGAACCCTGATTGGTTCCACTAGGAACTGTTCTTTATCCGGATTATAGCATTCTTCCCAATATCTCATGAATAGGTCGACATTGTTCATAAAATATAGTCCATTATCAAAAACTCTCTTCTTATCCTCTAGATCGACAAAAATTACAGTGAAAAAACCCTTCACTCTAAGTCATAACTCGATGGCCCCTTGGGGCTTCCATTTCCACTGGATCCAACCGACAATATCTTGTTCCTTGGGCCAAATACTCATGAACTTACATATGATTGCATGATATTTCATGAATTGCTTGGATCGCTCCAAGCAATTATTAGGAATCACAAATTTAAGGTTCTCACTTGCCTTAGGGAGACATCGGCTATGCATCTTGGCCTGCCATTGTGCTCCTAAAACTAGAGAGTCTTCTCTTCTCCCGTGGCTGCTACCTGAACTCGCTCCCAGATGAGGACCTAATTGCTCCTACTCTATTCATATCCTCGCTCCATTGACACCATCTTTGAAGGAGGGCGTCCCCCCCGCCCCCCCTTATTCGCCCTGCTTGGAATATGGTGTGTGCACCTCTAACCTACTATGATTGCTGACAAATCTCTATGTATACTACACCCTAATGAAACCCTAACCATGTGCAATCATGTTCTTGCTCCATAATGTTCTTCTAAACCATGGTAATAGTTGAAAACAAACAAAGTTGCAAATTTACCACAAAGGCATTAACACTCTTATTTTGCACTAAAATTTACATTTATGTGGGATTATTTTTTATTTTAACATTTTTTTTCATCATATCTCTATATTAATTATTATTATTTTTAATGTTCTAGTTAAATTATATAATAAGTTAGTGTATGAGATATATGTTTTTGTTTACTATGTTGTGTGAATCCTAAGATCAGTGAATGCTCAACTTTTGGTTTCAAAAGTCGCAACCCAAGGGCATTTAATCCATCAAAATCACCTTGGGATTACACCTGGCTTGGGCTACACTAGTGATTAACATGGTTGGATTTTTGTCAACGAAGTTTCGGACTAATGACCTTAACATCATAGAGTGACTTAACAATGCACCCCATCACCATCTATTCCACGCCCAATGAACAGTGTATGAAACATTTTATTTGTGAGACAAGTTTATTTTTATTTAACAATTAGACTATTAAAATTTATGGGGATATACATGTTCTATTCCTTTCAATTTGAACATGAAAAAACAAAAATACATAAATACATATATTCCATTAAACCCACTAACTTTAAACCTACTTAAATAAAATTCATGTGATTTTCCATGTGATATCATTATTTCTACTTTGGACAATTTTCCATGTGATATCAATATTTCTACTTTGGACAAACTTTGACCGTCTTTCACACATTGAAATGTAGCCCACAACAGTTTTCAAAGAAATAACAGACATGGCATGCACCTTTCATGACCAAACTCAAACTCTAAGAAATCAATACTCCCCCATTATTCTAATGGCATTTGGGACTGATTAGTTAAGTGATTTAACGAGAAGAATAGGTTTTGTACAGAAATCTCACAAAACCAATTTGAGATAATAAAACACTAAAAAAGTCACAAAACATGTGTTTTGATATAAAGACTCCAATGTAAAACCCTCAAAATCCCAGACGTTAAATGTAGGGGTTTGAAATACGTCGACTCTAAATCATTGATGTGATTTATTTGGAAAGATATTTTTTAAATTATGAATCATAGAAACCTTTATTCTGAATAAAATATCACCTCTTTCAATGAAAATATTTTTTAAATTATAAATCACGGAAACCTCCATTCTGAGTAAAATATCACCTCTTTCAATGAAAATATTTCTTATTCTGAGTAAAATATCACCTCTTTCAATGAAAATATGGATTCAAAGATAACATCAAATTAAAGAAACGTAAAGACCAAGAACTTATTTTGTGAATATGCTAATATTACATGGTAAATATTAAATTGTATATAAATAGTTTGAATAGGCTCTTAGCTTCTATTTCAGTGATCTTAATTATGTATTGTATCCACTGAATTTAAATGTGTTAAAGTTGTTATTGATGGAAAAAATTGTTGAAGGTTGCTTGTGTTGGTTTAAGCCACAATTGTTATGTATTGTTGTTAGTGTGTCTTGAGAAATATGGTTTGGATTGCTACTGGTGTTCCTATGTATTGGCTGAGTGAGGTTCCCTGTCTGATCATGTAAAGCTGTGAGAAAATATGTTGCTTGTCAAAGTATTGGAGTGTTTGGTTGCTGCTAAGGTGGTTGATGTATTGCCACGGTCATAGATCGACAGAATATGTTGATAATGCATTGCTTAATGATCAAAGGTTATTTATATATTGTCATTAAGCTTAAGTTTCGCTTCTATTTTGAGCATGATGATATTGACAATGTGTTATTGAGCAAAGAGATATGTTGTAGAGATCAGAGTTGCACAGGTACTCGAAAATGTTGTGATATAAATGGTTATAAATTTAGGTGAAAAAATTTTAGTTTTATTTAACTTAGAGAACACATACAAATTAAAGTTCAGCAATCTGTGTTTGCAGTTTTTGTTTCCTGGATTGCCTGACAACGATTAGCATTTGCAACCCAGATTACCAATTGTGAACCCACGTTTGTGTCCTATAGCTTGAAAAAAAACACTTCAACCTTTGTCTTACGCAATCACTACAGTTACATGATGTTAATCTTTTAATATGATTTGGAGGTTCATTAATTTTGTTTTGATATTCAAAATTTGAAAGAATTTGGAAACAAATAGGTGGACCACAAAGAGATAACCTTCCACTTCAATTCCTTGCATTGGAATACACACAGTCAAACAAGTAATGTATGTGACAAGATGTGATTTTGGAGGGCAAAACAGTTGGTGAGTTCATTGAATTGTAGTGAAACCTAGTTCATAGATTGTCTAGCTAATAGGAAAGAAGAAGAGCAGATGTGAATTGAGGAAGAGGAGCAAAGGAGATAAACAATCGTAAAGGAGATAAGAAACATTGTACATAATAGAGACAAAAAGATGAAGGTATTTAGAATTAAAGACGAGGTAAGCCAGCATATTAAAACTTTCATGTATCAAGGAATTGGTGTCCTTTCATGTAGTAGTCTGAAAAAAAACAGGTTGGATTCTGTAAGTGGAAGTGGGTGCTTCCAACAAGTTGTAATTTGCAGAAGAAAAGCGAGGTTGAAGCCTCCTATATGTAGGAGCCTTTAAAAATTGATATAAGACATGGGAGTGGTTTCTTCCAGCAAATTGTAGCTTGTAAAATAGATGAGAGGTTGAGGCTTCTTGTAAGTGGGTGCCTATAAAATATGATGTGACCCACCTACAAAATAAATATGATGTAAAAGGGAGTGGGTGCTTGCATTTACATCACTACAAAATTCATAGTTTTTTCTTTTGAGTTATTCATAGTTTTTCCTTTTATGAGTTTCCATTTATATATATGGTGTATACATGTGTTATTTATGTATTGATTTTTATGTTTGGTTTAAAGTTGTTTATATATTAAAACTGCTATTCATATTATATATGGTTGCTCATTTAATAGTTTAGATGACTTGAAAATAAAAGTAAAATTTGTATATTGATGCAACCACTGCATTGATTCACGGGTCTCCATGTAATCAAATTTCTAACAAAATGCAATAAAACCACCATTGAAACCACAACTAAAATTTATGACACTTCTGAATTTGCTTATCAGCAACGCATTGTCTAAATTTTAGAACTATCTCAATTGACCGATTGCAGTCTAACTGATGATGACACATACCTCGGTCCCTGCACTTTTCAGACACGCACCAACCCCAGTGGTGGAGTGTGAGAATTCTCGCCAGCAAGGCTGCGCTAACCCTTGCTTTAACTTCAAGGTTCAACAAGCCCTTTCACTCCTCGGAGTGTACAGCAAACTCACATTGCTGGGAGGACTGCAAGCTGTCCAAGCCTAAATTCACTTTTACTTTTCCTTTGGTTGATTAAGCTCACAAACAAAACGAAAGACACAAGATGGCATAATACTATAAAGCTCTCAGACTTAACAACTCTGGAGCACAGCAGTTTAAACAATCAAGATTAAAAACATTTGCAAAAGAAATTCCATCACGAAACTACAAGTTTAATAAGCTTTTTTTAATTTCTCATAAAATTTACAAATATACCCGACGATGCTTATAAAAATGGGCACACAGACTCTTCAATCTCAAGTTTCAACAAAGCATTTACATTAATTTTTTAAAACGAAGTATTATACTACCTATAGTAGCTCTCCAACTTTTTCCGCAAATCTTAAACTTTCTCCACAAATTTTGAAAACCACACAGAATTCCCTGAGTCCGCTACACCATCCTCTGTTTTTTCTGTCTTGTTCTTCCAATTTTTTTCTGTCTTTTCTCTGCGCTATCTCCTCCTTTTTCCTGCTATCCCTATGTTATCTTCTCCTATCTCTACGATCCTTAAAAATCCAAAATGCATCTAAATTGCAAAGCTAT
This sequence comes from Pinus tabuliformis, assembly GCA_031772625.1. NCBI lineage: Eukaryota > Viridiplantae > Streptophyta > Pinopsida > Pinales > Pinaceae > Pinus > Pinus tabuliformis. Next base: position 1,646,663,344 of record CM062818.1, on the reverse strand, counting down.
TTCTTGTATTGACCTTACTGCCCTGCATTAGTAAGCCAAGGCAACAGGTTCCAACTTGTTGTAAGATGAGGTATATATTAAAGAATGAACACATCCAGTTCTTAAAACTTCAAAATGCATCTAAATTCCAAAGCAATTGGTATTACAAACATGCGTTCGTAAACCAAGGCAGAGGTGCCAACTCACCAGTTTAATATGTAGAATCTATAAAAGGATGAACAGATCCAATCCTTAGAACTCCAAAATGCCTCGAAATTTCAAAGCCAGTTTTGTATTGATTTTACAGACGTGCAATAGTTAGCCAGGGAAGCAGCTGCCAACTCATGTTTCATTTGCCTAACTTTGCACACGACTCTCATAGTAAGATATACATCATTTTTGCACAAGGAGTCAAACACTAAAACATTATAAAGAAGTATCTATTAAAATATGAACAAATCCAAGGCTTCATATCTCAACTAAAAGACTACTGCCGAGAGTTAGTTCAATGGGCCAAGTTCCCTTAGTTAAGCACCGCTAAGCAAGGTCATGGTTCCATTCTCTTGACACTGACTCGAACAACATTATGGATAGCCTCGCCATTAAACTCAATATAAAGCTGGTCTTGTATATTGAGACTGCCGCCATGCCTAGGTGATTTCTTCCAAAAAGGTTGTTTGGCCGGAGTTATCACTCATTCTATGTCAAGGGGCATTTAAAAACACAATCCATCTTCTATCTTGAGACTAGAATCACCTTACCCAAATATGGTGGACATTTGAGTGGAGAAGATCTAGGCTCTTGTATCCATAGACTATTTCTAGAGCTCCCCTAAGATAACCGAAGTCACTATTACTCTCAACAAGTAATTTTGCCACCTCAATTACCAAAAGATCCATATCAACCATAATTTACAGAGGAATGCCTTCAAAGCTCCAAAATGCATCTAAAATTTCAAAGCCAGTTCTTGTATTAATTTTAACAGCTGCAGCTGCCAGCTGTCTGTTTCATTTGAATCCATTTGCACACGATTTTTAAAGTCGAGAGATGTGCAATCACTTTTGCAAATAGGCACTAGAACATCATATAGACGCATCTACTTCAAGAATGGACAAATCCGAGACTTAATACTCATAATGCATGAATTTCAAACCCTTAAATTGGATTTATGTAACAATGTAATCTAACCGTCCATTGATCTTAAACCTTGATTTACGAAGTTCATTAAAATCAATATTATTTAAAAAAATAATCTGGAAGACTCAATTCCACAAGCTCTATATCAACAATAGTTTACCATAACATTTTCACTGTATATCAAACATACGAGCAGTATAAGAGAGCCTATGAAAGACACATCTTAGACTTGTTTGTCAGCCCATATATTGTGTAGATGTTAGAACTATCTCAATTGACTGATTGCAGTCCAACGAATCAACTTTAAAAAATTACAATGAAATTTTATGGTAACGCCTGCTTACCAAGTCGAATCATCTGCGTAGCTCTCTGCACAATACTTTTGAAGTCAAAAAAAAAAATATGCACCAAAAGCTTCGAACACATACACTACATAAAACTCCAAAAGTCATTTTGATTTCCAGGCCAAATGTTGTATTGATGTAACCATATAGGTTTACATTACATAACTTTATAAACTTAGAAGGAAAATCTCACTCATCATTATATGAAAATGTAAGTACGTATTCAAATTCACGGTTGCTTACCTATGAGAAGCCAGGCTGTGCAGCTTACCTAAAAGTATGATAGCAGAAGTACAAAACAGAGCCAATTACTTAGGTATCTTAAAAAATATTAAATAAAAAATCATTAAATTCAACTCTATTTCTTTCAAATTTTAATTTTAAAATCTCTATTAATGTAGAGTAATTTGAAAGCTCAATAGACTTGTGAAATGTTATTACCTATAACAAGATATATATTAATATACTAAAATTAATAATACTATATTTTAAATTTAAGTTTTAATTTTATTTTATTTTTGTTTTTTCTCACTCACTTGTATATATGGATATAATTTATTGTACATATATATGGTTAAGAGTGAGCCTAATGGTTAGGAGTACATAATACAGTTTGAGTGGATCTAATGGTTAAGAGGTGTGTTTGTGTTTCCTCTTAAGAGGTCACAGGTTCAAAACCAGAGAGGGTATTGTATGTATATCTTCGTAGACTTAACAGTCTCTTGTCCCACAAACAAGAGAGTCTCATACACCAATTTGGTGTCTGGCTTGGCCGTGACCTTAAAATTGGATAATAATAATATATTGAATATTGAATATTAGTTTAAATTTATCTTCATTCTAGATCTTTTTCACTCTAAAATAAATTTACATTTCAGGATCTCTTTTCACTCTAAAAAAACATTTACATTTCAAGATATTTGAACCCTCCTGGTTTAAAATTATATATGTATTCCATGGTGGCCTAGAGGGTTACCTCAATTACTAATGGAAAATTATGAGTCAATTCTTCTTAACAACTTTAAGATTAGGTTTTGGTAATTCACTAATTTACTTTAATTTTATTTTTTAATTGGCCCTTAACATTTTACGTTAAATAATTAAAATAGACATTAACGTTACAAGTCAAATTTCACTGCTGGTTCAGATTTGAAATTCCTTCCTACCTTGGTGACTGCAAGCATACACAAATAGATGACATCACTGCAGAAATCAAATTTCATCCTCAAAAATCTAGCCAAACTCTATCCAGTTTTTATGTAACTTTTACTACGGAAATTATTACCATAGCAAGCACTCCCACGTACTGCTAAACCACAGCTATGAGGTTTTTCCTAAAACAAAAACAACTCAGAATGGATTTGGATTCGTACCATTTGCCTGTGATCCCTTGGATATTAAGTCAAAAGCTGAGAAACTCCTCGCTGCCACACTTCAGTACCAACACCATCCCCAAATTCAAGTTCTACGATTTTCTTTCATTTAACCCAAAAAAATACCATAAAATTTTGCCCTGAAATCCTTTTTCACCAGGGTGTTCAAGATCAGACCACAAGATCCTACAAGCACTCTATCTGTTTGCTGACTATCATCCAATACAATAAGAATTCAAAGGCTAAAACCATGTATATTCAGAATAGCAATGTAAAGGGAGAGTATTTTACGAGATAGATTCTCGGCGTATGGATGGTATTAATCGAGCAAAGACCTCAAATGCTGTTGGATTTGGGAGTCTGATCTTGATCACATCTCGTGATAAGGATTTATTCTCGACCTCGCGGCTCGAAACATGAAACTAGCTTCTTCTTTTGCAGGGCAGAGAGCACTGTTTCGGGTGGCCAAGTGGCCGCAGATAGAGCTTCAAAAAATTCAGACCAGGCATTCGTCCAGAAGGCTCGGACTAAAAATCTCTGCCGGAATGCTCATTGTTTTCCGCCAGTTATAGCAGATGCAGAGGAAACTCCCCTCCCTAATAGGGTTTATAACGAAGTTCCTCCCGAGATCGGACAAAACCCTCAGGGATTGCGGATACCAAAACGAGGTTCACTGTGATTGACTTTGTGGATTTGAAATCATTAAATTCATTACACTTCATTTTGCGTCTCTCATTTCAATCCGGTTAACTATTTGATGGTTGGCAATGGGTAAAAAAAAACACTTGGATTACATAGGAGTTAGTATTTGTTTTCTTTGCTTAAATATAATTTAATTAAATTTAAAAAATAAACGATAAAAACATAAAAATTTCATTACAAAAATAAAAATAGGTAATAAAATATTATAAGATTGAATTTCATATCTAAAATATATATTTTAAAGAAATATGATTAAGTAATATTATTTATATTAACTTATGTGTTTTATTTTTATTAATATATATATATATATAATTTTTATAATTAAATTTATCAAAATATGTTTTTAATATAATAATAAGTCATATTAAGTTAAAAATATGAAAATAAATTTGAAAGTCATGAAAATGGAAATAATAGAAAAAGAAAAAATAAATAGATGTGGTATTTGATAGATGTAGTTAACATAAATAAACATATATATAAACTTTAGTTTTGTAATTCAAAATTATGATGGATTGCAAGATAATTATCTATTATGGGTTGCTAAGAAAATAGAAAACTCGAAGGAGCAGGGGTTTTTGTGTGTAAGTCTTGGGATGAGAGTTTTGTGATGCATGTCAAGTTTAGGCTTGCTCAAAATCTTGGTTTAATCAAACCCACAGTGCCCAAAGCTCTACCAAATAGGTGCTTCTTTCAAACCTATTCCAATCACTTTATGGGATATAAATCCTTTTAATAATAATACAGTGGGAGGATTTAAATAAAAGTGGGAGGATCTGAAAGGGTTACGCATTCAAACCCCTTTTCATACTATCAATACAAGCCCCTTTATATACATTTCGGCCTTTTTATAACATCATGCCAATCTAAGCCCTTTCCTTTACTGTCAATAGCCACCAAAGCCAAGATGTTTCTAATACACGAATGTAGGGATGTAGCCCTTACCTTTTTACTATGTGCACTTACCCTATGGCTCTTGGCACTCAAACTTTACTTCATGCTTCGCTCAATGTGACCAGCCTCGTGACTTGGCCCTTTTCCCTTTATTCTTGGTGCATCATTCTTCCTCCGCCTGAGACATGTTGCTTTCTCCATCGGTCTGATCAACCAATATGCCAGCTCCATGTTGTCGCCTCTAACACATCAATCCGCTTCTATATTGTCTTGGTGATTTTGTTTATTGTTGTGTTTTAATGCTCTTAGGGAAGATCCTTCCAGGACACATCACCGTCGTGAACTCAACCTTTGACGTGACTAAGCTATGGGCCCAATACACACGTCGTCCTGGCTCTTTTGTCATTGGCCGACTTCAATCTCAACTCAACTCCAGTCATCCTGACAGTTCCCTTCACTGTACACTTGATACCTTCTAGGCTTAAGCCTCCTAGTGGACCACCTGCATATTCCACATGCCTTCGATACTTATTGGCCTTCACCTTAGCCTTGTCATGTGATTGACATACTATGTAATCTCGTTGCAATTGTAAGTCTCGCTTCTTATACCTCCAACATACAACCTCTGGGTTGGCCCACTACTACACTTAATGCCTCCAGCCCACTCTCAAAAGCCTGCTCATCGGAACAAAGGATTGTTGGGGTAGAAAACCTTCGGGCGTGACCCGCTTGGTTTTATGTCCTGTCAAGGCTACAAGAGCCCGTCCACAGTAGCCCAACCCTTTTCCTATTGGTTGACCTCCACGTCAGGTTGACACCTAATCAACTTGGTTGTTCCTTATGTGCTTCTCCTTTATCGTTTCAAGATGGATCATCCATCCCAATGTTGTCAAATAACGTCTTCCTCCTGACATAATTCTTAACTTCTATCTCCCAACACTGTTAAATGACGGATTCTCATCAATTCAAAAATGCCTAAGTGTTGTTCACTCGTTGCCTTTGTTAACTTTGTATCGACCTTTTTGCCTTCAAGTGTTCCTTATGTTGTAATGCCCTACTTGATCCTATCATGCTAATTTTGATTAGTGTTTAATTAATTTGAAAATATTGACATGTAATTATTAAGTAATATTGGTATACACCTACACTTGTGAAACTGTAATTTTTACTAGTATGACTTTTATTATTGTTATTATTCAATTCCCAAGGTGTCTTCTCAAATCTGCTTTTGGATAGGTTATGCTCTCCTCCAATTTATTTCTAAATTAAACATCTATATTCCAAGGTGTCTTCTCAAATCTACCTTTGAATAAGATATGGTCTTCTCCAATTTATTTCTAAATTAAATATTCATATTCTATTCCCAGGGTGTCTTCTCAAATCTACTTTTGGAGAACATATGGTCTTCTCCAATTTATTTCTAAATTAAATATCTATATTTTATTCGCAAAGTGTCATCTCAAATTTACTTTGGATAAGATATGGTAAGAAAAGTCGATGATATTAAAATAAAAAGATGAGCAGGTAGTCATGACATTAATGATAGGTGGTTGAGGTAGATATAAGGAAGAGACATAAAAGGAAAGGAGGATGAGAGGAGAGGGGGAGATCCTTGGTCTTTGTTTGACATTGGAGAATTTCATGTTGGGGGAGGAGTGTGGAGAAAGAGATGAGAAAGAATGGAGAGAAAAATGAGATAACTCAAACTTGGATCTATTGGAGAGTGTTGGTTTTAACTTGGACACACTACAACTAGTTGGCCTTGGGCTCGGAGGGCTAGGGAACCTGTGGAGGTTCCTTGGGCTAGGAATTCATCTCTAGTTGGCTGGGAGGTAAATTCAGTCAAGTAACCAAGAGGAGCATCCCAATAGAGTCAGAAGCGCCTCAACCAAGCTACTCAAATAGGTATTCTTACATTTGTTGATTATTTATGTCAATTGTTGCAATGAAATGTCATCAAATAAATGTTGAGTTATAAATAGGTTATTTCCCTTCTTATTTTGTTTGAATTAAATAAATTTAGTTTTAGTTAGAGGACCCTAGGTTGGATCCTCACATATGGTATCAGAGCCTAGGTTCAAATCTAGACCCTAAAAACCCAACTACATGACCCAACACACCTTGCTATAGTCTTGTGTAACCCCACATGCTTATAAGAAATCCACCATGCAATATACAAAAGAGAGAAAAAGAAAAATTATCTCTACTACATAATATATATTGCCTGCCATCATTGGATTCTGACTATGATACTAATTCGCCATGTAATTTTCATATTGATCATTTGGGAACGTAAGATCTACACCATTTCCCATCCATACTTCGGGGGTCGGCGGGCAACCATTATACTCACTCATCTTCCCACATGTCTTGAAGATATTCTTCATATGTCATATGTAGAAGACTTTCTTAGGAAGATAATCAACCCCATGCCTTGAATTCCCACCAGCTCGAGATCTCTCTTTATTTACATATGTTCCTAAAGGCCTTTCTCTCTCTCTATGCCTATGATTTATCGTCTCCATTGCAAATGGTGACCTTGAGGTAAAAGCTTTTGGTTATTCCAAATGTCCAGAAGTCAAATTTGACACCAACCCACGAGAAGGATTGTATCGTTCAAGTTGTTTGATAGGCGGGTGATGTGCAGATGGATACAACATAGGCATTATAGGTCAATTTTCCTGAGATGTTGAATATCATCCCATGCAATTTCCATCAACCCTACCATTCAAATCTTTAACAAGTCCTTCCAACAAAGTTTGACCACAGAAAGGAAGCATTATCATAGGAAAACAATGACATGTTTCTTTTTCAACCAATCCAAGCCTATCTCCAGAACCTCCAAGAGGATAAATTTCTCCCATTATTGGTAATCCCTTAATGCCCCAAATTGCAGCTTGAGCCACATACTCTTTGTCCTTTGCAAGATCTGGGCCACTAGGAACATAAAATTCCTTTATTGAGTTTACGCCAGAAAATTCTTGATGGAATTGACCACTTGGAGAATGCATTTCGTTTTTTGAAGCTAAGATAAGTTCCAAAATTGCAACTTGATACCTGAGAATTCCTCTAATGTTGTAACAGCCCTGGTGAAAATTCCATGAAATAAAAGTTAATAAAGGAAAAAATAATAATCACGATTGATGGGACACTTATTCCAAGCTTAATGGTGGGAAAAACATTCTAGTGGGTGTTCATTTCGGTTTATTATGGCTAAGGGAATTGGCAAAGGCATGGCAAAGGCTTTGGAAAGGAAAAATGGAATTAATTGACATTTTATTTATGAAATATTGGAAATTAGAAGAAAAAGAAGATGAAAGGTCGCAGGTTGCATGTGAGGAGGAAAATGAAGGAAAATAATGGAAAAAGAAGAAAATAGAGGCCTCATTGATAAAAAGGCTTTTGAGGATCAGTTGGCAGACTTGGTCAATGTAACATTTTTCAGTTCAGTTTTGGAGCTCTCTCATTATTCTCTCTCTCACACACTCTTGGACACTTAGAGTTTTCTTGGAGCACTTGAGCATTGGATCAAGAAAGGAAAAGAAGGCAAGAGGAAGCGAAGATCAAGCAAGGAAAAGAAGGATCAAGCAGCTACAACAGGATTCTTTGCAAGTATTGATTTGCATGTATGATTTCCTTGCTAGATTTGGCATGCATGGTATTGCATGTGGTTATTTTGTTGTTATGGCATGGGTTTTGCCAAGTGTGACAGTTTTTTCTCAACCTAGCCTTGTCATTTCCTGATAGCCTTGATGAGATGGGTTCTCATACTTCGGTTGAGCTGGATTGCCGGATGAATTCGAAGCTAAGTGGGGTGGATCTACGATATGAAAAACACATGGCCTAGTGGTCCTTGAACCGAACTATGGATCACAATAAAGCCACTGGCCTAGCAACGCATGAGCCAAACTGTGGGTTGTGATAAATCCAGGATTGTGTGCCTCAGTGGGCCTAGGAATCCTTGCCCCTAGTAGTCCCAGGACAGGATGTACGGTAAAGCCTGGAGAGTGGGCCTTGGTGTAGGGCCTAGTGATCCCTGGATTAGACTGTGGATTACGGTAAAGCCTGAGAGACTAGGAGGCACTCAAATTCCTCACGGTGTAGGTGGAGAACTCTGGTAGAATCCATGCTTGTTTGGTTCTTTTCGATTGGTTATGAGTCCCACATTCATGCTTGGAATATGGCACGGGGGTGATTGGCTGAAGAGAGATTTGGCTCAGCCAATCTATGGTCAGGTGGAACGTGGTAGTCCCATCCCTGGTTGGTTTCTACATTCATTAATGAGAAATTCATCCCTTTGGTTTTCATGTGTAAATGTATTGGTTTATATGTGGATTCTATGGCTGATGTATTTATGGTATTTGTGTAAGTGTGTTGTTACTATGCTAGATATGTGTATGTTTTATGACAACAACTATGTATGGCTCTCATCATGTTTTTACTTGTAAATGAATGGACAATGTATCTATGACCTAATAGATGATAATGCAGCAAATGACATGAGGGAACAATGGTTCTTAGCAATTCTCAGATAAGTACAAGATCCCTATGTTTAAATATGTTGTTTACACCTGTAGATTACATGTTTGTGATATGTTTGACGAAATTCTTGTCATGGCTAGTAGGGGTATAGTTAAGGGCTTGTTCAGCTAATTGCTTTTGCATCGTTATTTCGTTGTTATTTTACTATTTTGAAGATGTCATTCCATTCTGTGCAGTGACCTAGGCTCTGGGCCTGAAAAAGTGGCTCAAATCTTAGGGACGTTGGCACAGAACTGGACAAAATAATCCCTAGATGCTGACTTGTAGGCTTGTAAGAGCATCCATAGGTCCCTGGATGCTAGCATGCCCATAGCATGAGAGCATCCAGAGGTCAAGTGATCAAAATTTTCAGTGGGACCCATGGGCAAGCTGCCTGAAGTGTTGGCATGGTTCTCAGGGGTCCTATAGCTGATGTGGAACTTTTGTATCTTGTGTTTATGTCGATTTCATTTCCTTAAGGTCACATAGGAGGTTAAATCCAATCACAGTAGCCTCTCGTCACATATTTACCCCGGTTGGCTAGTTACTTGGGTATGTGGGAGGGGGGTGTTACAGAGTGGTATCAGAGCATGGTTCACCCCTCGGACTAGATGGGCGGTGTGTTGGTCATGCATTCATGTCGGTTGCATATGTGTTCCTTATGCTTGTAGTCCATGTGCTTGTTGAATTTGCATGGTGTTGATTATGTTTGTAGTGATATTGCCATGTGAGGGTTGATGATGTTGTTGTTGGGATGCTTTAGTCATGAATGCATGTCAATTGTATATGCATTTGTTACGCATGTCAGTGTCTATATGTTGTTATGCATGCACTGTCATGGTTATGGTTATGCATGTATGGTAGGTCAGACATACATTGTGAGATCATTATATGCAATTAGGTCATCATGATGTTATCAGTATGTTATGATGCTAATGTGTTGAATGAGGTAAAGCAGGATATGCATACCATCAAAGTGAAGTTGCAGCATTGGACCTCAAGGGAAGAGCATGTCGTCATATAGGTTTGTATGATGGCCATGCAGGGATGTAGGTTAAGGGTTGTTATATGCATTATGGTTATGTGTATGCCTTTCATTCTATCAATGTTATGGTTACGTACATGATAGATACTAGTTGATTAATGTAGTCATATGCACATGGGTCAGATAGTCATGAATGATAGTAACTTGTGGTTGTATGCATTGTTATTGTTGTTTTATGTTAGATAACTTGATGATTATGTTATATGTTGTTGATGAGTATGTTATAGGTTAACTTGTTGTTGTTATATTATAGTTAGCTTGATGATTTAGTTATATGTCGTTGTTGCTATATGCTAGTAACTTGATGATTAGGGTTATTACATTAAGATATTAACGTTATGTGTATCATGCTAATTTGGATTGGTCTATGCAAATGATTAGGGTTATGGCATTCGAGTATGAGTTAATATGTTGTGACATTATGTCATAGTAATGTAGACTGACGGTGCATATGTGATTATTATGTATGAATGATAATTGCTTATGAGTTTATGATGTGAACATGTTAGTTGGTGACTATTATGGATATCATGATCTTATTTGTGCTTGATTTGATGTGTTGTGAAGTTATATCGTGCTAACTAGATTGATTGTGCAGACAAGATAGACTCCCTTGAGACAGATTAAGGAATGAGCTTGTTGATGTCATCTACTTTGTGGTTGAATGTTTGATTATGTCGTCTACTTAGTGTTTGAGTGTTGGTGTCTATTATGTCATCTATCTATTGTTGAATGTTTAATTAATCACATGATATGAGTATGTGTCTATAATATTACATCAAGAAATGATCTTGTTTTAAGATGGTCATAGTAACGCTTATGTGTTGAGACAATTGATATGTACTTGAGTGTAGTAGGTAACAGTTGTAGCATTATGTCTAATGGCTATGAGTTGACTATGGATTACAACATGATTGTTAGTCTCGATAAAGGTTGATTTAAAATTGATAGATATGATTGTCTTGATATTTGGAACATGTGGTTGACATGTGTAAATAGTTGCAAGAAACATTCTTGGTATTAGCGTGACAAGGTAACAATTGATGCGTTTATATAACTAGCAGTTGGGTGATGTGATATTACATAATAAGACTTGGTCACAACAAGGTAAAAGGTAAAAGAAAGGAATTGGGAAATAATTCCTTTAGCTATGTTTGGAAACCCTAATTCCAAATGAATGAGTGCTTTGCATATAGGAAGTCTTCTTAACCCTAATTTTGTCTAACATTGTGTGGATATGTGCTATATTCATGAACATGTATTTGACATGTATATCAACTAGTTTCCAGTTATGGATGGATTTGTCAAGGGAATTGGAGTCCCTTGAGAGATGACATGGACATGTTAAGTTACAAGGCAACGTGCTTGGCACAATAAAATAAGGTAACTGGTGTATTGTTATGATTATTTATGCACTGACATTTATGTGTATATGGTAGTGTGATGTAGGGAGTTTCATGGCAAGAGAGGTTGCCATGAAATATTGAAGAAGGCTTGGGTTGAACTTTCCCTGGGAACCATGGGAATTGAGTCATGGTGTCTGTTGTTAGTCTTGTGATTTTGGTCTTCTGTGATTTTTTGCGCTTAATTACGGTTTTGTTTGTGCCTTGTGCATGGCCATGCCACTTTGTTTGTGGTGTCATATTGTTGTTGGTTTTCCATATTTTTCTTCTTATTTGCTTCTTGGTCTTGCCTTTGTTATTTTGAGAGTCTTGGGAATTGGTTGGGAAAGAGGAAAGTTAATGGAGCTCAGAGAGAGTTGAATGAAACCTAACAGGTAATGTAAGACCTGGATAAAGCTCGGTGCATGTATAAGGGCAATTGAAGGCAAGAGTATGACAACCAATTGGACTAGTTGGGTCCATTGGTGTAAATGGATGATGACGGGACAGTCATGGGAAAGGTAATCAAGAAAGGTAAGGTGAATGGATTTTAGGCATCATATGCCTTGGCTATGTTGGGAATGATTGTTCTCAATGTTGTGTATAGTGTGCACAGATAAAGGGAGTTATCTTAACCTTGACCTTATGCTATTTGGTAATTATGTTATGATCATGATTATGTTGATGTTTATATACATATGTATGTGTGTATGTATGTCATTGTCTGACATGATCATGATTGTTTTATGCTAATGTTTATGTATATGTATCTATGTATCTATGTAATTTTCTGACAGGGTCATCAAGAATCGTTCTTGTGGAGCAACGATTTCTTATGCAGGTGAATGGCATAAAGAGATTCCTGGTTCATGAGGAATAAAGTGGGGATATTAGTCATGACAAATATATGAGATCAATATCATGTGGTTATGAGTTGATATTATGTGATGGACAGGCTATGCTGAAGGATACACCAGCTAAATGAAAGCAATGTGGTATGCGACATGTTAGGACAAGCATGGATAAGACATTGAAAGCAAGGTTGCTTGGTAGAGACAATGTGGTTTTGGATGTGATGAACTGATGTTGTGCATATGTTGTATATGTTGTATTGTGATGTTGTGCACATGCGGTGTTGTGTATATATATAGTGTGTGTACATGTTGTTTAGGCAATGTTATGTACATGGTGGTACATATAGTGTTGTGTGTATATTACATATGCAGTGTTGTGTATAGATGGTGCTATGCACATGTTGGATACGCGGTATTGTGTGCATATGGTGTTGTGTGCATGTTGTACAAGTGGTATTATGTGCATATGGTGTCGTGTGCATGTGGTGTTGTTTACATGTCATGCATGTGATGTTGTGTACATGTGGTGTCTTGTACATGTCATGCATGTAGTACTATGTGCATGTGGTATTATGTACACATTGTATAGGTGTTGTGGTGTACATGTGGCGTTGTGTACGTCTTGTGCAAGTGGTGTCGTGTACATGTGATGTTGTGCAGGTGGTGTTGTGTACAAGTGGTATAGTGTACATGTTGTACATATGGTACTGGTGTACATGTGGTATTGTGTGCATGTCATACATGTTGTGTTGCGGGCATGCAGTACTATATATGTGCATTATGTAGTTGTGGTATCATGACATGTGTATTCGTTGTGTTGTACTTTGTTTACGTATATGTACTGTGTTTTACATCGGGTGTAGGTGTATGTATTTTGTTTTGGTGTACACCGGATGTAGGAGTATGTATTGTGTTGTTTTGTACATTGGGCGTAGGTGTATGTGTGGTATGTCAGGTGTAGGCGCATGTATTGCATGGTGTTGTATGTCGTGTGTGGTTGTATGTGTGTGATGCACACTATGTGTATGTGCACACGGTTGAGGAGAAGGCACTGGGTGTTTTTCGGGTGTGGCAACTGATCCAATGTGCATACAGAAGTGGTACAGAATAAGGACAAAGGTAGAAGCGAAGGATTGATTAAAGGATAAGTATCAGTATTTTATTTTAGTTTTATTATGCATGTGATTTATGATTCTAGTTTATGATTATTACACGTGATCTATGATTTTGGTTTATGATGGTTACATGTGATTTATGATGTTGAGCTATGATGGTTTTGTTTTGAGCTAACTTGATGTGATATGTTTATACATGATGATTTGATAAAAGATGCTAGTTTGACTTGTTGTGATAGGAAGTAAAGAGGATTGCAAGTGTACCTTATTAATGAGCTATTAATGAGGTCTAATGTGAATTTATTTCAAATTAGTTTAAATCTAATGGAATTTATGTGCCTGGTACAGAAAGCACGAAAATTCCCGATTAAGTGGTTGAAACCCACTACAATAATTTGCAATAGCAAAGGGAATTGGAAAATGTAGCAGTATGTTGGTAAAGTATTCAGGAGCAGGACCATTGTGGGACACTGCTACCTAATAGTGTCCATTGATTGCCATGAGCATGCTATGACCGGTATGAGGGTTAAGGCAAGGATATGCCTTGTTTTTTGTATCTTTCGATGTGAGGAAGCCTTTCCAAGGGATGGACTTCCCGAGATGGGGGTCGAAGTGGAACTTGGAAGGTGTGTGACTGCACAAAAGGGGGTGAACGAATTGCCCGAGGGACTGTGTAGCAGAGAATGGAAGGGTGGGGATATATTTGTTTTGGTCATTAGCATTGTCAAATGGAACCAGATGCACGTTGGGAGTGCGCCCTGGAAAAATGAGCTAGTAACTGTTCACTGAGAGGATAAGTGGCACTAGATTGTAGCGTTGGACATTCGATATACTTTTGACTTTGGCAGTGGATTCTAGAATTCTTGGGAAGGAGGTGAATCCTAGTATTACTTTGAGGGTGGAGGTGTGAGCCTTTGGATTCCCTTGTTGCGGATGCAGACATCGTATCCTTTTATTGTCGATTGAGAAAATGTGCATATGTGTATATGTGTGTATTATTGCAAATATCATATCTAGCTGGATTTATAAAGCTCCATAGACATTATGGTTATTTGTTGGTTGAAGCAAATGTGCATGAGTATATGTGGTTGTTATTGTAAATACCAAAATGAGCTATGTTATAAAGCTCCAGTAAACGGTATGTTTGTCATGCTTCAGCAGATGGTCATTGTAAATACTGCAACGAGCTATGTTATAAGGCTCCATGGGCAGTATGTTTTGTTTTCAACGGTCTTGTTGGTTATAGGTGTCATTGAACACCGAGGACGGTGTTCCCCTAAGGGGGAGGGTTCTATAACAACCTCGATGAAAATTCCATGTAATAAAAGTTACTAAAGGCAAAAATGATAACCACGATTGATGGGACACGTATTCCAAGTTGAATAGTGGAAAATACATCCTAGTGGGTGTTCATTTCAGTTTATTATGGCTAAGGGAATTGGAAAAGGCTTTGGAAAGGTAAAATGGCATTAATTGGCATTTTATTTATGAAATAATGGAAATTAGGAGAAAAGGAAGATGAAAGGTCACAGGTTGCATGTGAGAAAGAAAATGAAGGAAAATAATGGAAAATGAAGAAAATAGAGGCCTCATTGATAAAAAGGCTTTTAAGGATCAGTGGGCAGACTTTGTCAGTGTAACCTTTTTTCAATTCAGTTTTGGAGCTCTCTCATTATTCTCTCTCTCTCTCTCACTCTTGGACACAAATTTTTCTTGGAGCACTTGGGCATTGGATCAAAAAAGGAAAAGAAGGCAAGAGGAAGTGAAGATCAAGCAAGGAAAGGCAAGTTCTACCAGCTACAACAGGATTCTTTGCAGGTATTGATTTGCATGTGTGATTTTCTTGCTAGATTTGGCATGCATGGTATTGCATGTGGTTCTTTTGTTGTTATGGCAGGGTTTTTCCAGGTGTGACACTGTTTTCTCAGCCTAGCCTTGTCATTTCCTGATAGCCTTGATGAGATGGGTTCTCATACTTTGGTTGAGATGGATTTCTGGATGGATTCAAAGCTGAGTTTGGTGGATATCCGAAATGACAAATGCATGGCCTAGTGGTCCCTGAACCGAACTGTGGATCATGATAAAGCCATTGGCCTAGTAACCCCTAAGTTAGATTGTGGGTTGTGGTAAAGAAAGGATTGTGTGCCTCCGTGGGCCTAGGAATCCTTGTCGGTGAATGGAAGGATATACGGTAAATCCAAGAGGTGGATTGCTCTTCGTTGAGCCTAGTAGTCCCAGGATGGGATGTATGGTAAAGCCTGGAGAGTGGGTCTCGGTGTAGGGCCTAGTGATCCCTGGATCAAACTGTGGATTGCAGTAAATTCTTAGAGACTAGCAGGCACTCAAATTCATCACGTGTAGGTGGAGAACTTCAGTAGCATCCATGCTTGTTTGTTTCTTTTCGATTGGTTATGAGTCCCACATTCATGCTTGGAATATGGCACGGGGGTGATTGGCTGAAGAGAGATTTGGCTCAGCCAATCTATGGTCGGGTGGAACGTGGTAATCCCATCCCTGGTTGGTTTCTACATTCATTAATGAGAAATTCATCCCTTTGGTTTTCATATGTAAATGTATTGGTTTATATGTGGATTCTATGGTTGATGTATTTATGGTATTTCTGTTGTTACTATGTTGGTTATGTATATGTTTTATGATAGCAACTATGTATGGCTCCCATCATGTTTTTACTTGTAAATGAATGGAGAATGTATCTATGACCTAATAAATGATAATGCAACAAATGGCATGAGGGAATGATGGTTCTTAACATTTCTCATATAACTATGAGATCCCTATGCTTAAATTTGTTCTTTACACCTGTAGATTACATGTTTGTGCTATGTTTGACGAAATTACTGCCATGGCTAGTAGGAGTATGGTTAAGGGCTTTTTCAACTAATTGCTTTTCCATCATTGTTTCCCTATTATTTTACTACTTTGAAGATGTCATTCCATTCTAGGCAGTGCCCTAGGCTCCGGGCATGAAAAAGTGGCTCAAATCTTGGGGACGCTGGAATAGAATTGGACAAAATGGTCCCTGGACATTGGCTTGCATGCCTGTGAGAGCATTCAGAGGTACCTGGACCCTGGCATGCGCATTGCATAAGAGCGTACAGAGGTCAAGTGATCAAAAGTTTCAGTGGGACCCAGGGGCAAGTTGCTTGAAGTGTTGGCATGGTTCTCATGGGTCTTGTAGCTGATGTGAAAGTTCTTTATGTTGTGTTTCCGCAGATTCCATTTCCTTAAGGTCACATAGGAGGTTGAATCCAATCACAGTAGCCTCTCGTCACATGCTTACCTTGGTTGGCAGGTTACTTGGGTAGATGTGGGAGGAGGTTGTTACAAATGCAGTCATAAAACGTTTCCAATTCCTCAAGCATCATAAGAAGTCTTCCAAAAGAGAGGGAGATTTCATTGTTCCTAGTATTACTTGGTCTAGTATCACTGGTGGGCCCCAGTATTGCAGAAATAATGTTGCAACTCCTAGGGCTCCCTTCTTTACTTTTATCAACCCAGTAGTTCGTAACAAACTTGGAAGCGACGGTGTTGTATGCACAAGTACTAGCTCTTGCCGCAGCTGTCACTTGGTCAGCTGGCACAAGTCCGCTAGGGGCTCAAGCCAACTTCTATGAGTTCTGAGAAGAAGCTTTTTAACTGATGGATGGAAGCTAACTTGAAGGAAGCTAATCTGCTTGCGGAAAGAAATTGAAATGCTGAAAGGAAACACAAACCCTAGCAAACCCTAATTTTACCAGCTAGCCCTACTGATGCAAGAAAAAGGATGCAAGCTACTGGGAGAGATGCCATTGTCTTCTAAGAAGGTAAAATGAGTGTGTATAAGCTACTTCTATGGTAAAATCTGAAAGAAAACATCTTTTTGTATTTTTGAATAAGTTGTTAGAATTATCATGCCTGCGATTTAACTGTTTTTTTTCTGTGCAGAGGTGGATTGGCGAGAGGAAATGCTTGGAGGAGGTCGGGAAGGTTCAGAGAGGGCCTAAGGGGTCCCTAACACCCTTCCAGATAGTTTCACAACATTTGGCTATCAAGAAACCTCATTCGTGAGCTTCTACACGAAGTCTGCAGGGGTTCTACAAGATGTTCTGGAATTTCTACAGGATGTCTATAATTTTCTACAGGATGTTCAGAAATGGGATTTTGGAGGATGGATGGAGGAAGAAATATGAAGGAGTGGGTATGGAGGTGAGATAGGGGTGTGAGGATGTCCAGGACTTGGTGAATGAGGCTGAAGAGTGGCTAAGGTGGGTTGGTTCAAGGATAAGAGAAGCAATGTTGTGTGAGAGTATAGGAATTAGGGCAGAGTGTGAAAATGGAAAACGTGAGGCAGGAATCCAAGTGGATGATGGAGCAGATGGGATTGATGGATTATGGGTGGATAGAGAAGTGGCACAGGTGCTCTGCAAGTTGTTTCTCCAACTGAACCAACGAAGACTTGGAAAAATCAAAGACCTAGTTAAGCTGACCTAATCTGATCTAGCTAACAGTAAAGAGAATGAACATAAGTTTACTTACAATGAAACCATGTATAACAACTATGCAACGAAGCAATCAAGAATCTGAGCATGTCACCAACTTCTACAAACAAAAATCGAACACTAATGATTGCAAGGGGAAGCAAAAATAGCGTTTTTGGTGGCAGCAAGGTCACCTTGATCCCAGCTCCTGATCCCACTGGGGGAGAGGTGAAATCAGAGGTGCTTGATGGCCTTTTTCTGAAGATCTTCTCTGTTATTAACCTATCAAATCAACTTAAAATATGAGCAACTATTTCTATCAGCAAAAATGAACTAAATAACCAAATCAGATTGTAACCTACTAGCAGAAATTAATTGAAGACAATAGAAAAACATATGACAGTATATTGAGGAGGCCCTGGCACTTGGGTTGGGCCCAACCCCAAGAGCTATAGGCTCCTAAAAGAAGCTCAGATCTGAAGCAGAATAAAAATGATCTCCATTATTTAGAAAATAACTATATCATAGCAATGTTTACAGCAAAGGCTCCACAAATGAGCAAAAACAGAGCAACACTAGAGTGCTAACTTACTGCCTAAAAGAATGACTAAAACATGACTAAAAGTCGAACTAAAAACTAGCTAAATTCTGCCTACAAAGTGACTAACTGAAATGAGGCCCTAAGCCTTCTTATTTATACAAATTGAGGACCCCAACAACCCTCCTAACTTTAGGAACTCGGCTGCCAAAACTTGTAGTTAACAACACTTTTACTAGCCCTTGCTCGGCTGCCCTTGTGATAATCGATTTGGTGGCACTTGAACTCCGAGCTGATGGTGGAGAATTTGAGGTAAGGGCCCATAAATGAAGGGGACACCTTTCTACAAATCCTCTCCCTTGTTCTCCCACAAATTTGGCTACGAAGTACTCATTAAAACCTTTGATTTTGTCTCAAAATTGACCAAAAAACTGCACAAAGCACCCATTAGACTTGTTGGCATAATGACTAACCCAATTCACTCTATTAGCATAAATATAATAAAAAACATGCAATAAACTAATGATAATGGTGGATTAAGTCGAATTAGGAGGCTGAATGAGCCCATATAATTATCCATTTTTGGGGCTCATCAATCACCATTAATCGGTCTTAAATCTAAATACTGCTAGTCTTTAACATAATTGCTCGACTTATCCCACTTCTCGATCACGTCGAGAAAAATATAAAAAACATTCTTGAGAGGACTTGAACTTTGGACCGGTTCCCCTTTCGATTTTTGCCAAGAAAGTTCTACAGACAACGCATGTTCTTGTCCTATGGTTGTGAGGCACTTGAGTGGAAAAATGGATGCTATCCTAGTCTGTCAAAATCCAACGGATAATTAACTCTTATGTTTCCGTCGTGGAAATAATTCACTCGTTTTTGAAGGTCGAGCACTTCAATTTTGTTGTGGAGAGACCTCGAGGCACAAAGGCTAGACCCTAAGATCTTTAAATTATGGATTTCTTCTTATAAATTCGACGGAGACCGGGCGACTTTCTCAGAGGTGAAAGCAGCAGGCACCATCGAGATTGCTTTGACTACTTTGAATATGGAAGAACATTTCTAATGCAATAACTTGTGGGGATTCTTCATTTTAGGGCCGAGCTCTGGCAATAGAATGTCAATACAGGTGGCTTAAAACCAGTTTCAGCTCCATGATACAACTTCTGATCGCCGAACACATTTCTGAGCCCCGACACCCTGTCGTCACTTTTTGAACCTGCATCCAAGTGGCGAGGTATCCAAAATTGTTAGGATCCCCCATTATATCTGTCCAAGTGACACTTTTCTAGTTTAATCATTTTGGTCATTCCCAATTTAATGAGCAGCCAAGCTAACTATGTGTATAATCAATGACACTTTTCCATGTGTTTTCCAATTTCAACCTCGGTGCCAAAAATACAATTATGCTCAAGCATGACCAAATAAGCATGATCATTAACTATAGTCTATTCCAATACATGTACACTTGGGATTACCACATAAGTGAACTAGAGCTCTTGAGCGCTTACTCAAAACTATGCAAGCTGTAAAATTTTGATATCCAAAATTTTCAATTTCGGGTAGAACACAACCCTGAGTTTCCAGAGTTTCGACGTCAAATTCTTCCTTCTAGACTTTTCTTAGTCTCTTCAAATTTGGGGTTGTAACAGATTCTTAGACATCAAAACCTTCATTAACATTTTCTTCCTGCTATCACTCAAAACTTTTCCCTAAAAGTTTTCAGAAGAAGGAAAGCATCGAGGTAACCACAAACCAAATTTTAAGCATAGGCTCTAGCCAACCTATGTCTCAAAGAGGGCTCTCTCTATATGATTTAGCTTTGTTTATTGGGATTTTAGGCTAGTTCTGAAGGTTCATGGGGTTTTGATTTGTATTGAAGGTTGGATAGTGGAATCCTTAAAACAGATGGATAGATTGATGTGTTTGGACCATTGGGCTATGGAGTCAAAGAAGGGCAGTAGAACTGGAATTAACTCGCTAAAGGGAGTGTTCAAAGGGCAAGATAACAGAGTAAAGTGCAGGTCTTTGGGCCAGATGGGTAAAATGATCTTTACCAGGGTGAGAGAGCACTTAAGAATTCTCAGACCGGGATTAAAATGAGGAACAGACGATAATCATGAGCAAAGGGCAATTAAGAATCCTTTGCTATAGATTATAGGGAGACCACCTTAAACTAAGGAGCAATCAAGAATTCCTTAACTTAGATAATTAGTAGAAAACATTAAAATGCATAATAGTTAAAACATAGTGCAATGAAGCAAATTCTGAGATATCATTCCATATTATAGCATTCAGATTTCAGATACATTAAAGAGTGTGGAAATATTTTTAAAGAAAGATAACAACACAAGAGAAAATGCTTGTCTGTACTTCGCTCTACACATGAATCCCGTGAAATGTCTTGTCTTTATTCATTAATCCAGCTTGCTGGTCCAAACCGTGATACAATATCTTATAGTATTTTGATCAAGAAGGTCTATAGAAATGTCTAAGAATCTACCCTACATACTTCGAATTGTGAAGTATTTATACAAACATTATTACAAAATATCTCAAACTAACTTGAGATTTAATCTAGGAAATACAAATATCTTCTTGCAAGAAGATAGAGACAACTATTGAATTGTTTCATGTTGTCCCTTTTTATGTGGTACTATTGGCTTTTATGGTTGGATTTGTAGCCCTTTATGTTGGCTTGCAGTTGTGGTCTTTTACGCTGGAATCTTCTTCAACTTTTATCTTTCACCTGATACTCTTTGACCCTGATACTCTTTAACCATGTTGTCCTGTTTTCATCTGTTTACCTGGCTGCTCTATTTTTACTGTGCAGTAACTTTTTACTGTAAATTTCTCACAGTAAATCAATCATTGTTTCCCACCATTCTACATCAGGTAATTTGACATTCATCATCCGCCTATATATCTCATCAACTTCGGTATACTTGGAAAAATTGGGCTTAGTGATGAACAATTGTTTAATCTCATGTTGGAGAAGGAACAAGTTCTCGAACGTGTTATAAAAAACTTTGCCTATTGGCAGTGCTTTTATAGATGAAGTGCTAGCTTGTTCTTTAGCCAACTGCCTGAGTCTATTATCATAGTCTAGCTGTGTCATAAGTTTGTCATTAATGACCAATGGACTGGGCAATCCTTTCTCCCTCAAAATTTGGAATTTGGCCATGAATCTATCAATGGTCACCTGCATGTTGTGGCACTTTTTTTCTAAGTTCAGCATTAGGTTTCTTTTGGAAAGGACCTCCCTTATTTCCTAAATGGTTTCACTCATGTCTTCTATATTTAGCTGTTGAAGCTCATATCTCCTTTTGCTGTTAAGGAAGTGGATGAGTCTATTGGCATCCTCAGGCATGTCACCCAATTCCTCCTTGACTTTCTGAATAACTACTGTAGCTATTTTTATCAATTCCGTCTGCTCAAAAACAACTTGAATATATGGCCAAATATCCTTGACAGAGTCAATGATATTGGCCCATAATAGTTCCTTGGCTTGCCTAAGGGGTTTCTCCAATGTTAGGTCCTTTTCCAAGGCTTTGACCCTTTCACTCATCCTATTGGCCTTCTGAGTTTCTTCTTTTTGCATAATCTGGGTAAGTTTGTAATCCGTTTCTAAAATTTCCACCTTTTCCTTCAGTCTATTCATTTATGTAACCTGAATTGACATCTCTTCCATGGCTCTAACTAATTCTGCTGCTTTTTCTCCTGATGCACCTGTTGTTGTAGACTCTGTTGTAACTGGCAATGCTATGGCAGGTGGAGCTGTTGGTGCAAGTGAAGTTGCCAGTGTAGAAGGGACTGTTGTAGATACTGTAGGGATGATATTTGTAGAAGTTGTGGCAATGTCAGTTTGTTTTAATTGGATCAAGCTATCCAATTCTTTCTCTGTCTCTCTTAGTTGATCATTGAGTTTTAGGACCAAGTCCATCAACTCTTCATGTTTGGTTTGGCTCTCTATGACTTCAAGTGTTTGAGGATGTTGCAGCTAAGGTATCTTCAATTGCTTCTTCAATGAAACAATATCATCGTTCTTCTTCTTTATCAGCTGCTCAGTAGCCTTTATATCTTTGGGATCATATCCCAACTCAATAACCAAGTCTTCTAATGACTTAATACTTGTATCATTGGCCTGTGAGGAGGACTTCTCCAACTGAAACTGTGCCGAGATGTTGTTCAATGAGTTTTGTAACTGATGGGCAGCTATGGCTTTGCCTGTTAGGATGGAGTATATCATCTCTCTAGCCTGTTTATGCAGTTCTATCTGGTCTATGGGATGAATATCCCTTGCCAATACTTCAAAGTCAACCTTCTTGAAATCAGATGATGTTTTGGGTTGTTGTGTTGTAGGTTTGATAATGGACATCTGCAACTTTCCCTCCTTGATGTCAAAGGCTAACATCAACCTTGTTTGATTTGTGGGAGTGAGCTTTAGGTATTGAGCATATGTTTTGGCTTTAAGCCTCTCATTCCTCATTTTGATTTCTTTATACATGTCCTTTATGTCTTGGTCTTTGTCAGCAGGCCTACTGAAGGAAGACACTTCCACTATGGAGTGGTGGGCCTACTTCTGTCTACCTCTGTGTTGGTTATCTGTGCTGATCCTTCTATATATTCCTGGTCAGAGGCTGGATTGAGCCTTTACCTCTTGCTGTGACTTATTTCATGCTGCAGATTAGAGGTGTCCATTCCTGAAATGGAAGCTCCCTCTTTGTTTCTTTTTGGATTTTTCTCCTCATTCTGAGGAGTCTACATGAATGGAGGGGTGCTCATGGCTATTTCTTGCTCTTCTGGTACCTGCAAAAAAGAGATCTCATCAAGCTGCTTTTCCAAATCAATCAGAGCATTTTCTACATCTATCCTTGTGTTGTCTCTGTCTACTAAGGTATTTTCCACCTAGTTTGTCTGATTTGCATATGCCTCTATTTCTGGTATGGGGTGGTGGATGAAAGGTCCTAGCTTGACCTTTTTCTTTTTCTTGGTAATGAATCCTAAAGGCTCATATCTCCATACGAAACTCCTTTGGAATTTCATTCTTTGCAGGATCAGGATTGCCTCTTTCTCTGCCTCTCTAGAATTTCATATGAAGGGACCTAATTGGTCTTTGATTTTGAAATAGGCCTTCTTCTTGGCATTGACAAAGTTGACTTCATCTGCATTAATGGTCTGTCTGTAGTATTATAAGGCAAACAACCTCATAGGGAGGTATCTTGGAAACTTATATGGTGCAAGCAGGCAACCATATATTCTTATTTCTGTGTCGTTTTGGTAAAGGTACCAATCTCCCACCTTGGTTTTCTCGGAAAGATGGAGGACTCTTTTTATCTTTGGACTTATCCTAGGTGGAGGATTTCTAGTGAGCATAGTCATGATTGGATACACAAAAGAATCTATGAGGTCTCAGTATGTATATGGTGATTCAAACTCATGGAAAAGTGGGGTCCAAAAAATGACAGATCTGGGCTGGCCCCTGGTGTCAAGCTTTTGGAGAGTGAAAGGAAACTTATCTGACTAATAATACAAAAATAGATGGTACAATACAAAGGAGTATTTGAATACTCTCTCATTGCCCATTCTTGTGAATTGCTCATGCATTCTATTAACTATGAAATTGGCAAAGTCATATGTGGTTGCAGGAGGCTGCCCTGGGGTATAAATGGACATGAAGGCAAGAATAAGTTCATCATTGTATTCAATGGTAAATTAACCCAAAACACATGATATCATGGTTACAATGTGCTGGCCGCATTTAGAGAAAATAGTTGATACATATGGAGGGGGATCCTTAGGGATGTGTTTTTCCTCTCTAATGAAGGTTTGGAACAACTAGGCCAATCTTGATGGGCTTAGCTTGGGATACTGGTCCAACAGGTCTCCAATTGAGAGTGGGGTTAGGTTTGGCCCTGGTTGGAACTGCAACATTTCATTAATGGACTCAGCTATGATAGTGAATAGAACCTTCTAGTCATGAGACATTATGGCTCTATGGCTAGTGACGTAGCATGCATAGCACATATGAACAACTTCTGGAAATATATGAACTTGGGGGAACTGGTATCTGGGTAAATTGGACTCCCAAAGGCCAATGTCATTTGTATGGTTCAAGTGTCTGTCTTTGCTTAAGCAATGAATTTTGAGCAGGAGCTCTATTGAAGTTGTGTCTTTGATTTGGAAATCCCTGTCAGCCAGGGGAAGGTGGTCTAGGTCTAAATGTGGAGTGGTAATGGGTCTAACATCCATGGCGATAGGGGAAGCCATAATTTAGTTCTTGTGGATTTGAATTGTGCTTTGGGGGGTTTTATCAGAGGTTTTGAGACTTTTCAGAGGGTTTAGGCAAGCAGTTTCTTAAAATTGGCAGTATTCTTACTCAATTTTTAAATCAAAACACTACACAGGCTAAAGGTTTTGAAATTTGCATGGGTAAGGGGTAATTCGTGGTGAAATACCTGGAATTGGGCGAATTGGCTCTAAAAATGGTGGTTCACGGCAGCTGCGGTGGTTGGCGTAGTCCTAGTACGGATTGAAAAGTCAGCTGGGTTGTCTGCAACGTCTTCTGGAGTGGACTTGAAAGTCTGGTGGTAAATTTGGTGTTCGCAGGGATTGCAATGGTTCATAGAGTTTACAAAGAGAATGTGTGAAAAAGGGCGAAAGAGGGCTTCGTGGCCTTTTATGGAGAAAATGATTAATTTTGGTGGGTTCACTTTCAGATGAACAGTTGACGGTTTTTCAGTTAAGTGGGGAAGTAGTTTTGGAGGGCCATCGCACCGCTTTTGTGGTGCGGGCGGTATTTGGGAGGGGTCGCCCGATGTATCTTAGAGCGTGACACGTAGCAAATGGGGGGTTGGGGAAAACCACTTTATCGGGTGGTTAACGTTCAGTCATCGGGTGTGGCCGATATGGTTGTGCACTGTCAGATGGGGGGGGTGATGATCAAACAGTAGTCGGGTAGAAGAGCTACACGGGGGGAATGCAGAGCAGTTGATGGGGGGGCCTAGGGGTTTAATCATGGCGGGTTGGGATTAGTTTAGGGATAAATCACAGGTTTAAAATGATTGGGTCGGGCTTAATGAGGGATTAAGGAGTCGGGTGAGGTTAATAACGAGATTAACTTAAGTTTACCAGGATTAGGTAAACTAAGTAAGGTTATATCGGGGTATGGGTAATTTCTATTAGTTTTTATTAAATCCAAAGGTTGGGGTATTTATGTAAGGGAATTAATTTAATACGGGATAATGGGGATTTCGGAGAATTTATATAATAAAGTTAGCGATTAATATGAAAATGCGATGGCGGAGTAGGATTTTCCTTAGTACAAGGGTAAAGCAAAACATTCGTGCCCTTAACATTATACTTAGGAAAAAGGCTTTTTATGGGTTTTTTGTACAAAAGGGTTTTATGCGCCGGGGGGGTATTATTTTTCCTAGGTAAATGGTGTTTAAACCTTAGGAAAAGGGATTTTCTTAGGGTAATGAGGGGAAACAGATTTTATGAAGGGGGAATGTGTTTTCATGAAGGGGGTTCTCGTATTTGTTGTCCATAAGTCATCATGTTGGGTCCCTATAATACTAGTGATTACCCCATTAATATTGTAGTTATACCCCTTATTTATATTGTTGTGCCCCTATTACCCCCATATTGTTATTTCTGTGCCCCATAGAAGCCCCTATTGTTATTTGTGTGGCTTTATATTATTATTGTTAGGTCGGCTGGATTATATTGTGACTCCTTAGACTCCTATATATAGAAAGGAGGTTTTGTCATTTGTATCATCCAAGAATTGTTCATTTATGTAATGTAAAGGAGGTTGCCCCTTGAAGAGGCTGAATTCTAAGGCGTGGATCTCTCTTTTCTATCTTTTTGTGAGCTGGTTTCATAACATTTGGTATCAGAGCTTTGGATTCTAGGGTTTCGCTGCTCCAAACAGGTCATCATGGAATTTTCGCTATAACTTCTTTTCTGTGACGTTTCAGAAGTCGCAAAAAAAACCCATTTGAGAAGAATTGGCACTGAATCTTGGGTCCGAATTTTAGAAATTTTTGCGCGATATTTTCGGAGATATGATCTGAGGAAGTTGGCCTTTCTGCAGACTCCTGAATTACATTCAAAACAGGTGACCTGGGGAAAATCATCATAACTCTCTCTCTGAGGATCGGATTGAAATTTCGTAAAAAGGTACAGAAAGAGGACGGACTGTAGTTTCTTGTATGTGTGTTTCAGATTCAAAGGTTGAAACAGTGACTCGTGGCAAATCGTACAAGTTCGCTCTACTGAACCAGTCTAAAAGAAAGTCACTGTGGGAGATTTCACATAACTCTTACTTGGAGAATCCAATTTGGCTCAGACTTGTGGCATTGGAAAGAGGACGCAGAAGGCTACTACAGGTAGCAATTTCAGAACTGGATGATCCGAAATTACAGAGATACATCAGATTCAATATCAGGCTTCTATAAAGTGAAAAAATGTGTGTAGTTTTTTTTTTAAAATTTTTATGTAAGCTTGGTTTAACGGAATTCAAAGGGCATAGTAAAGCATTATTATCGGTAACTAATGCCCCGAGGAAAGAAAATGCAAACACCTAGTAAGGAACCTGAAAGCTCTAGCATGACTCATGAAGAAGAGGAAGAAATGCTACATGATATATCAAAATTACAAGAACAAGTGCAACAAATGTCACGCTCACAAAAACTAACAGAAGCTAAGATAAGTGGCGTGGAATCTAAGATAAATGGCGTGGAATCTAAGATAAAGGGCATGGAAACTAAGGTGGAGGATTCGATGGTAAATTTGAAGACAGACATGGAAGAATTGAAGAACTTGCTACAAGAAAGGGTCACTAATGGTGAAAAGGTAGTAAAGGAAACTCATGATGAGAACAAAAGAAATGTTAATCATGATTCCATAGACTCTAATGTTGGATCGAAGACTCACCATGTTCCAAAAATCGATATGAGGAAGTTTGATGGCAAGGATCCCGCCACATGGATATTACAGATGGAGCAATTCTTCGATCTCAATAATGTGCAAAACACACAAAAGGTACGTATGGCAACTTTATATTTGGAACCAAATCAGTTTGTATGGTATCAATGGCTTTGTTCTCGTAAACAATTTATCACTTGGGCAATTTTTACGGAAGAATTGATAGCACATTATGAGGATACAAAAAGCAACACTTTTTTTAGCCAATTGATAAGTCTCAAACAAAAGGGTTCAATAATGGAGCACATTGAGGAGTTCCAAAAATTGAACATAAGGGTAAAAGATATTCCAGAGGAGCATAGGATTGATGTGTTCATAGGGTCTTTAAAGGATAATATCCAACATGATGTGTGCCTTTGGGAACCTGATTCATTAGAGAAGGCATTCAGGTTAGCAAGAAAAATGGAAAGCAAAATTATGGCAACTAGGAAGCATACCACTCACAACTATAAAGATGGAAGTGTTGTTGCCCATAGTCTTCCACAACCTACAAGGTTGACACCACAACAATTGGAAGAAAAAAGAGCAAAAGGGCTTTGTTACAATTGTGATAGCAAATATACAAAAGGTCATAAGTGTGCTGAGAAGAAATTATTCTACATAGATTGTGAAGAGGAAGAAGAAAAGGAGCAAGAAAGGTCAAAAGAAGAGGATATATTCC
This sequence comes from Pinus tabuliformis, assembly GCA_031772625.1. Lineage (NCBI taxonomy): Eukaryota > Viridiplantae > Streptophyta > Pinopsida > Pinales > Pinaceae > Pinus > Pinus tabuliformis. Next base: position 1,646,635,321 of record CM062818.1, on the reverse strand, counting down.
AGGAACAAAGCCTAGATGAAGAACAAATAAATCCGACCATATCTTGTAATGCATTGGCGGGAATTACCACTCCTCAAACCATCAAGATAGAAGGACAAATCAAGAAGAAAAAGGTAATAGTGTTGATTGATTCAGGAAGCACCCACAATTTTATTCATTGTAGGGTAGCAAAAGAATTGAATTGCTTCCTATATCCAGCACCAGAGTGTCAAGTGATGATTGCAAATGGAGGAACAATAAATTGCTCTGGAAAGTGCCATAATATCAAGCTATCCATGGGAGAATATGTATTGACTAGCCCAATGCTTTCCATTCCAATGGGAGGTGCTGATGTTGTACTAGGAGTCCAATGGCTACAATCCTTGGGTACAATAGCTTTTAATTTTCAAGAACTTTTCATCAAATTTTCTTCGGAAGGAAAGGAAGTTGAATTAAGGGGTATTGCAGGGAAACCAGGAAAGATAATCAGCTCTCATGGTATGACAAAGCTTCTAAAAAAGGAGCAAAGAGGTGTAATTGCACAATTATGCTCGCTAGATGTTTCCACATTGGAATCATCTATTTCTCCAGATCTCCAAAAAGTCTTGGACAATCATTCCAAGGTATTTGAGACTCCCAAGGGTCTCCCACCTATGCGTGATCATGATCATGCTATTCATTTGATTCCAGGAAGTGTTCCTCCAAACATCAGGCCGTACAGATATCCCTATGTCCAAAAAAGTGAAATTGAACGTATGGTTGCAGAAATGCTAGAGGCTGGTATAATTCAACCAAGTCAAAGTTCTTTCTCAGCTCCAGTAGTATTGGTGCACAAGAAGGATGGATCATGGCGCATGTGTCCAGATTATAGGGAGCTCAACAAGCTCACTATTAAAGATAAGTTCCCCATTCCTGTTATTGATGAATTACTGGATGAATTGCATGGATCAATTTACTTCACCAAGTTGGATCTTCGTTCGGGATATCATCAAATCAGAATGAAGATTGAAGACATTCCAAAAACAGCATTTAGAACTCATGAGGGTCATTATGAATTTTTGGTCATGCCTTTTGGCCTTACCAATGCACCTTCAACATTTCAAGGTTTGATGAATTCAATTTTCAAACCATTCCTTAGAAAATTTGTGTTAGTATTTTTTGATGATATACTAATCTACAACAAGTCTTGGAAGGATCATGTTGAACATGTTGACAAGGTGCTACAACTATTGGAGGAGAAACAATTATATGCAAAAAGATCCAAATGTTTCTTTGGAGTCCAGGAGGTGGAATATTTGGGTCATATTGTATCTCATGAAGGAGTTAAGGTAGACCCTAGCAAAATTAAAGCCATTAAGGAATGGAAAATCCCCACATCCATAAAGCATCTGCGAGGATTTCTTGGGTTGACAGGGTATTATCGCAAGTTTGTTAAGAATTATGGGAGAATAGCAGCACCTCTAACAACATTATTGAAGAAAGATTCATTTTCATGGACTCCAGAAGCAACAAAGGCCTTTGAACATCTTAAAGAGGCAATGTGCCAAGCACCGGTCTTAGCTACACCGGACTTCACAAAAACCTTTATTGTGGAATGTGATGCTTCAGGAAATGGAATTGGTGCTGTTCTAATGCAAGATGAAAGACCCATTGCTTTTGAAAGTCGTCCAATCAAGGGAAAGTTTTTAAGCAAAGCTATTTATGAGAAGGAAATGTTGGCAATACTCCATGCACTTAAGAAATGGCGACCCTACCTAATGGGAAGACACTTCAAGGTAAAAACGGATCATGATAGCCTTAAATACTTTTTAGAACAAAGATTATCCTCTGAAGAGCAACAAAAGTGGGTCACAAAGATGTTGGGTTATGACTTTGAAATCATCTACAAAAAAGGGAAGCAAAATGTGGTGGCAGATGCACTCTCAAGAAAGGATGAGGATGTGGAAGCATTGTTGTGTGCCATTTCTATTATCCAACCAGATTGGATAAACGAAGCAAGGGAGGAATGGAAGAATGACGAAGAAGTGTGGGCACTTATTCGAAAGCTACAACAAGATTCCAGTACTTCTGATACATTTAGCTGGAAAAATGATTCGTTATGGTACAAAGATCGCTTATACCTCTGTAAGAATTCCCAGCTAAAACAAAAGATTCTTATGGAATTGCACACTTCTCCCTTAGGAGGGCACTCAGGATTTTTAAAAACTTACCACAGGGTTAAGAAGGAATTTTTTTGGGATGGCCTTAAATCAGATATTCAAAAGTTTGTGGCGGAATGTTTGGTTTTCCAGCAAAATAAAGTTGAAACAATTAAGACACCGGGTCTATTACAACCTTTATCCATTCCAAGCCAACGTTGGGAGGAGGTTTCAATGGATTTTATCACAGGTTTACCCAAGTCTGAGGGAAAGAGTGTCATCATGGTGGTAGTTGACAAACTTACCAAGTATGCACACTTTTGTGCATTATCACATCCATTTAAAGCCAGTACAGTTTCTACTGCATTTATGGAAACAGTTCAAAAGCTACATGGAAACCCAAAGATTATTGTAAGTGACAGAGATCCCATTTTCACTGGAAATTTTTGGACAAATTATTTTCTTGTCTTGGTACTCAGTTAGCTCATAGCTCATCTTATCATCCTCAATCTGATGGGCAAACTGAGATAGTAAACAAATGTTTGGAAGGATATCTTCGTTGCTTTGTATCTGATAAACAGACACAATGGGTCAAATGGTTGCCTCTGGCTGAATGGTGGTATAACACTTCCTTCCATACAGCAACAAAAATGACCCCATTTATGGCACTTTATGGGTATCAACCACCATCCATCACATCATATTTAAGAGAAAATTCTAAGGTTCAGGCAGTGGAACATCACATCGAACATCAACAACAAGTCCTCCAACTCTTAAAGGATAACCTCGTGTTGGCACAAAATAGAATGAAACAACAGGCAGATCAACATCGCAGTGAAAGAAGTTTTGATGTAGGTGATTGGGTATTCCTACGGCTACAACCATATAAGAAAATGTCCCTAAAGCAAGCTAAGAAGGATAATAAATTATCACCAAAGTATTATGGTCCGTACAAGGTGTTGCAAAAGATTGGTACTATGGCATACAAATTGGAGCTTCCTGCAGCTTCTCGATTGCACCCAGTCTTCCATGTTTCATGTTTAAAGAAGGTTATAGGTGACAAGCTCCCAATTCAAACAATATTGCCAGAACTTGATGAGGAAGGAAAAATTATATTGGAACCGGAAGCAGTCATAGAAACAAGAACTCGACAACTACGAAATCGATCAATTTCAGAGTATCTTATCAAGTGGAAGAACTTATCCGCTGAAGATTCCACATGGGAGGATGAGAATTTTATGCAGAAGTATCCAGAACTACTCAAGCGTTGAGGACAACACTTTTTTGAAGGAGAGGGGCATGTTGGGTCCCTATAATACTAGTGATTACCCCATTAATATTGTAGTTATACCCCTTATTTATATTGTTGTGCCCCTATTACCCCCATATTGTTATTTCTGTGCCCCATAGAAGCCCTATTGTTATTTTTGTGGCTTTATATTATTATTGTTAGGTCGGCTGGATTATATTGTGACTCCTTAGACTCCTATATATAGAAAGGAGGTTTTGTCATTTGTATCATCCAAGAATTGTTCATTTATGTAATGTAAAGGAGGTTGCCCCCTCGAAGAGGCTGAATTCTAAGGCGTGGATCTCTCTTTTCTATCTTTTTGTGAGCTGGTTTTCTCTTTTCTATCTTTTTGTGAGCTGGTTTCATAACACATCAAGCTAAGGGTCCGGTCCCTCCAAAAGTAAGAGAAATGCTCTGAGCCTCTTTGACTTGTAGGATTTAAGTACTAGAACTTATTTATGGGAAATTAGTAAAGTAAAGGGGTGAAATGAATGAGAGGATGTTAAACAAACCATATTGTGAACCATTGTCTTTATTTTGTTTACCGCTTATGCATATTTGAAAGATTCATTTAGAACAATGACATAAGTGCCTTTGTGTAATCACATGAATTTCTACTACTTACCCATTTATTCATCCTACCATTTATTCTTCATTTTATTTGGGTGCATTTAGGCTAGCAAACCCTTATCAATCTTTTTCTTTTCCTTTACAAAGTAAACTATCTAATTCTAACCTTATATCATCCAAGGGCTCAGATTAAACTGGTGAGCTCCTTTTATTTACTCTACCTATCTAATGATCTACCAAGATTAAACTATTTGGTCAGATTTTATTCTCTAGCTATAAACATAAAATTCAAAGCATGATATAATCAAGTTTAAACTATTTGATTACCATGGATTGTGGCATGAATAACAAGTTGCACACAATCATTATTATGCATAAAAGTAAATAGTAGTGGCATTTTGACTTGCACACTTTCATGGTCTCTTTTGTTTTGTGGGGTTCATATATTTCATTTCTTTTGGACCTTTTCTTATTCTTTTGTCTTTTGATTTTTCTTTTAGGACATACCCTCTTTACATTTTTTAATTTTTTAATATGGAAAACATTTGCAGAAAGCAAAGGTATGTACAATATTACAAGGCTTAACCTCAGTCATTCAAAATTATGACTTGTATTGGTATATGAACCTAACACTTCCAAAGGAACGCTGCCTTGCGTGGACCTTTTCTTTTGTTGGATTGGATTAGCTCTTGCCAAACGACGCTTAATTTCTCTGTTATTTTGTTGTCTATCCTGGATGTGGATTTTTCTCTTATAATAGAAATCTCCCAAGTCATGGATTTCATTTTGAAATTGATCAGTCTGCTGATGAGGATGGACAATAGGAGCGACCAAAGGCAACTCACTGGTCTTAACACGAGACAAGAATCCTTTCCTGTACCTGCATTAACAATGTTGTGGGAGGATTTAATATCCTTAAGGGTGAGGTAAGAGGGTTAATTGATACCCTTGTCGTCGATTGCATGTTGCCCTTTTACACTATGGACACCATCACCGAAAAAGATGTTGACTTTTGCTTTTGAATCCGCCTCGGAATTGAGCAATCTCAAATTCAATAACCTGGAATTTTGTTGTTAGGAATTGAGCAATCTCAATTTCAATAGCCTGGAATTTTGTTGCTATTTCCATAACTCTTTGACATGTTCTAAAAATCTAGTATTAAATAGCCTAGAATTTTGTTGCCATAGCCATAACTCTCACACGATTTAGGGAGGAGACTAGACGGAAGTGTTTGTCAACCACTCTCCTTCCTTGATCCCTTACGAGATCAAAACTTTCCTACATCTCAAACCTTGAAGAGTAGTTATAATTGCTAAGAGATAAATAGGGATCCGCTTCACATTTTTTATAATCCTACGTTGTGATTTGCAATTTCTAGAAAGATGCCGGCAAGTTGAATTAATTTTGGAGGTTTGTATCAAAATGAGAAACAAAAGGCAACTTATTAGTCTTATGAGATTAGGGACGTGGGGCTTGGTCTTACAGTTGGTGTGCGTACAATCAACTTATTCCAAGAGAAAAAGAGGTGGTGATTTAGCAAACTGATTTGATTTTAGAAACAAACTTATTAGTTTTATAAGGCTGGCCATGGTAAGAAGTGGCCAGTGAAAAAATAAAATAAAATAAAAGAAAAAAAGAACATCTATAATAGCGATGGAATCCCCCACCACATTATTACTAACCAAGATCCCATGTTTGTAAAGCACTTATGATAAGAGGTTATCAAAATAGCATATGTCACTTTTAATATGAACATGTGCCTATCATCACAAGACTAATGGACAAATATACGTAGTTAGTAATTTTCTGAATGCGTATATTCATATGGCCACATAGGATAATCATATTAAATAGATGATGTGGTTTCATCTAGCTAAATTTGGGTATAATTTTATGTATTCCTTTGTGACCAAAATGATCCTTTAAAGCATTATATGATTACAAACCTTGGACACATAAGAGTTGAGTCATCCAACATATTAAACTATTCCTTATAAGAATGAACATTCTCAAAAGAAATGTAGAACGTTGCCAACATTCTAAAGGACAACATAGTTATGGAAACAACTAAGATGAAGCAATTAACAACATTTAGAACGACACTTCGAATTTTTATTGAAATTAAAGATATGGTCTTCTTGTGACTACAACGCTATAAGTAGGCAATTATCTAGAAACATGTTAAGAAGAAGCTTTAACCCATAATAAATGTGATAAGAGATAAGAGACATATTAGTTTGTGATCCATATTCAATTATGAGAAGATCATTTGTGAAACCAATATTGCATTAAACCTAAAATTATTTCTAGTCATATATCATCTAAAGAAATTTAGTTAGAATGTGATATATATATCTATATCTATATATATATATATATATATATAATATGTGATATATTCTTTTATAATATTATCATTTAGGAATGATTGGGATTTGAAAGAGTGAAGAAGTTATATTAGTGTAATTTGAAATAACCACTTGGTGTTGATCTATGATACAAAAAAATACAACATACATTCATGGTTATTTGCTAAACCTTGCTTCAAGGATTGATTGCTTATATGTTCCTAGGAAATCCTAAGATTTGTAAAATGGACATAAATGATTTTAAAACATAGTATAAAGGTTGGGAAGGAATAACTAATTCCCATAGAAGGAAGGCATGACTGAAAGGTTGTTATTCACATTAGTACTTAATCTAATTATTTGAATATATTAACCAATTTATTAATTAAATTTAATGTTAAATCAAATAAATAATTATGGTTACTAAATAATTAGGTGTTAATAAAGCATCAGAGCGTGACTAACATGTACATTGCACTAGTAACCTAGATAGTATCAAGAGAAAATTTGTAGGTTATGTAGAGCTCACACATGAAAAGATTTAGTAGATCCTCGGGGGTCTACCCAATATTAATAATGCTCATTTACGAGCATAGTAAAAGAAAACGTATGCTTGTGATTTTATATATATGTGTGTGAGTCGACTAAGAGTGGACAAGTCCTAAGTTGAATTAATAAGTTTCGTATGGAACATATATTCAAACAGTTTAAAATGGTGAAGGAGCGAGGAAATCGAGATCGAGGAGGATCATCACAAGGGCCTCCTACAAATATCCCATTGCCATCACTGAAACTATATCTCATCTTGCGCTCCCTAGAAGCAATTAATGAGACTTTAAGAGGGTTCCAAACAATTGAGGTAGAAGTGGAACACCCTCCATCAGGGTTGGGAAATCTTGAGGGATCAAGAGACTCTGATAGAGCACCTCCAGTCGAGGGAATTAATAGGGAGCTCCAAAATATTAAGCTCCCAGAGCTTGTTGGAGGTCGTGCCATCGAACGAGAAAAATCTTGGTTAGAAGGAATAAGAAGGTCCTTCGCACTAAGAGATTATACTTCCAATTCAAAATCTAAATTAGCAATATTTCAACTCAGAGATAATGCTCTTAATTGGTGGGGTAACTTAGAGCATCAACTACACCTCACTCCAGACACAGTTACTTGGGAGTTATTTGAGGAGAGATTCAGGAAAAAGTACCTACCAACATATTATGAAGAACAATGGGTAGGATCCTTTCATGCTTTGGTACAGGGAAATTGCACAGTAAATGAATATGAGATTAGGTTCATGGAATTGATCAAGTATGTCTCCTACATGGATAATTATCAACGCCAAGTAGATCGTTTCATTTATGGATTGAACCCTAAGATTAGGGCAATGGTGCAGATGTGGAAACCATCCTTAGTTGCAGAAGTTGTTGAACATGCTCATTATGTTGAAGAACACTTAGACTTAAAAGGTGGAAACAAAACCATGTTTCCACAACATCCAAGGTTTATGGGGAAGGTCCCTCGTACCTTCTCTAGGAGAGCAAGTCTGAGGCCACCACCATATGGAAACAAGGTTGTACTGAGAGCATCGACAATAGGGATTTTAATGGTTACCAGTGCAAATTCACCTGCAACATCGAGGACTCGTGAAAATCAAGGTCATATGTGAGGAGCCACAAGTAGGGGCAGGGATCCCAGGGGAAGGAACACTTTCCAAAAAACTTCACAACATTCTGTTGAAAGTCTATCTCACGTCACTTTTTGGGGATGTGTAATCCAGGTGGATGTTGGTGGCCACCCACCTATTCCATTAGGACCCCCACCACTATCTCTTTTAGTTTTTTCAGTTTCCTTAATTGTAGCACAATTTACTATTTTTGGCAGTTTTTCGGGTCCTGAACTTCCAGAGTTGTTTTGAGGTCCTAAATGACATTTTTTAGGAAAACTAAGGCCGACAAAGGTTTCAATCTCGTTTTTCTTGGTTGGAAGTTGCAACCCTCAGATATATATTTCTACCAAGGTATTGTGCGCATCAAACAAAGATCGTATGCCAAATTTACGACCTCGGGAAGTTGATGTACCAATTTACCCAAATAGGGCCCATAGTTTTGACACTTCATCTCCTAGGGTTAGGTTTTTGTATGTTTAGGGTTTTCCATTGTTTCTCAATAATAAATAAGCCTCGGAGCCTCATTGTAACACGGTTCAGAGGCATGTAGTCACCACATCTCTTCCCAGAGATAAGCTACCATCGCCCGAGCTAGTCTTATTTCCATTATGTCTGTGAGCATATTTTAGTATTTGATATTAATGAAATGAAATGTTATTTTTGTTGCATATCTATATTTATGGTTACATCTGCAATTTGTTGCATTCCTGTTTAAGTTCAAATCAATGTGGGGAACCTCATTACCAATGCGACTGTCCTGAATTACAAACTGGTAACAACCGTAGAGTAGGAAAAGCACCAATGGGGGAGTAAGCAGCCACCATCGAATCTATGAAACATTTGATAACCAACAAGTTGAACACCAATATGTCGTGGTAGAAACCTCGGGTATGATAAACAATGTAAAAGTTAAAATTTTGTTTGATTTTGGTGCTACAGATAGTTTCATTTCACTAGTTGCATTAAAAAACTGTGGCTTGGCAGCTTATGTGCACAATGCCTTTAAATAAGTTGAAATGGCTTCTAGGATAAAACAAGCAGTAGGACCTAGTGTTAACCAATATCAAGTGAACGTCGGGGTGTGTACAACTAAGTTGAAGGCATATGCCACAACATTGGGGACGTACGATGTAATCATCAGAATGGACTGGCTAGAAGCTCATCGAGCTTTGGTAGATTGTTTAAAAAAGAAGGTGATTTGTTTAGATGATGAAGGTAGATCAACTGATATTTGTGGTATCAAAAGAAGAGTGTCCCTATGATTCATATCCACGATGAAGGTAAAACATTGTCTCCAACAAGGTTGTAAACTATATGTGGCCAAGGCTATAAGTGACCAGAAAGGACCCTCCCTAGATCAACACCCAGTTTTGTCAAAATTTGAGGATGTTTTCCTTAAGGAATTTCCTGGATTACCGCCTATGAGGGAGATCGATTTCACAATCGATCTAAAACCTGGTGCAGAACCAATTTCCCAGACACCCTATAGGATGCCAACTCCAAAACTTTGTGAGTTGCAGATGCAGTTAAAAGATCTTTTAGACTTGGGATATATCAAACCTAGTATTTCACCTTGGGGTGCACCAGTGATTTTCTTCAAGAAGAAGGATGGTTCTTTAAGGCTATGCATAGATTATAGGGACTTGAATAGAGCCACAATAAAGAATAGGTACCTGATACCTAGAATAGATGACATATTTGATCAAATGAAGGGAGCAATGATTTTCTCAAAGATCGATCTATGATCTGGATACCACCAATTGAGGATTAAGGAAGGTGACATCTCAAAAAACACATTTCGAACTCAGTTTGGTTACTACAAGTTTGTAGTTGTTCCATTTGGTTTGACCAATGCACCAACCGTATTCATGAACCTCATGAATGGTGTGTTCAGGAAGTATTTGGACCAATTTGTGTAAGTCTTTCTGGAAGATATTCTTATGTATTCCAAGAATGCAAAATAACATGAAGAGCACCTAAGGGTTGTATTGACTTTCTTAAGGGAAAATCAATTGTATGGAAAATTGTTAAAATGTTCCTTCTTTCGTAAGAAAATTCATTATCATGGGCACATCATTTCAGAAGAAGGGATTTCTGTTGACCCGGAAAAGGTAAAGGCCATAATGGATTGGCTAGTACCGAAAAATGCTCATGAGGTGCTTAGATTTATGGGGCTAGCAGGTTATTATCGCAGGTTTGTGGAAGGGTTTTCAAGGATTGCAAAACCCATCACCACATTACAATGAAAAGGGATCATGTATGAATGGACATATGAATGTGACATTGCATTCATTGAACTAAAGAGGTTACTAACTAGTGCATCGATCCTTCGAATATCGAACATGGAAAATACTTCACTATCTGCAATGATGCTTTGAAGAAAGGATTGGGAGCAGTATTGGTGCAAGAAGTTGGATTAATAGCTTACGCATCTAGAAAAGTGAAGAAACATGAAGAGTTATATGCTACCTATGACTTAGAGTTAACAACAATGATGCTAGCTTTGAAACTGTGGAGACACTACCTCGTTGGGAGAAGCTTTGATTTAAGAAGATCATCAGAGCCTGAAGCACCTCTTCACTCAAAGGGATTTGAATGCTAGACAAAAGTAGTGGAAAAAATCACTAGTGAGTATGATTTTGGGATATCATATATTAAGGGAAAGGAGAATGTGGTGGCCGATGCACTAAGCATGAGGCCACGAACCTTCTCCCTAGTACCCTTGAGGGTCAATTTGAGGGAACATGTGCTGGAGAAAATCTTTGAAGATAGTTGGTTTCTAAAGGTTATATCAGCACTCCATAGTGGGAAGTAGATAGAACCGAAGTTTGAGGGATATGTCCTTGAGCCAGATGTACTATTGATATTTGAAGGGAGAATCTACATAGCTAAGGAAGGGGATATAAGAAGAACCATCCTCGAAGAGTCACATAAAGCATTATATTGTGCACATCCTGGAGTGAAGAAGATGTATGCGGACATGAAGAAACTCTTCTTTTGGGTAGGCATGAAGCACGACATAGTCCAATTTGTCGTGAAATGTCTTGAATGTCACTGAGTGAAGGTTGATCATCGTCATCCAGCAGGACTCCTACAATCACATGACATCCCTATGTCTAAATGGGAGGTCATTTCTATGGATTTTGTTGTGGGTTTTCCACTCACTTAACATAGGCACATTTCCATATTGGTTATAGTTGATAAAGTGACCAAAAGTTCCCATTTCATCCCAGTGAGAGACACTTACGATGTTATTGATGTGGCACAAGTTTTTATAAGTGAATTTATTCGACTACATGGGTTAACCACAAAGATAATTTATGATAGAGACTCTCACTTTACATATAGGTTTTAGACAAGTTTTCAGTCAACATTGGGGACTCAGTTGAACTTGAGCAATGCATATCCAGAAATAGACGGGCAGACTGAAAGAGTAAATCAAGTTATGGAAGACATGCTTAGAATGTATGTCATGGATAATCAGACTCAGTGGGAAAGGTACTTACCATTGGTAGAGTTTACCTATAATAACAGTTACTACAGTTCAATCGGGATGCCTCCTTACCAAGCTCTATATGGGAGACCATGCAAGACATCATTGAGCTGAGAAAAGTTGGAGTACCGAGTAATAGTTGGGCTAGAATTAGTTCAAGAAATGGAGGAACAGGTAAGACAAATTCGACAAAGGTTAAAGCAAGCACAAGATAGATAGAAGAGTTATGCCAATTCACATAGGACTGATCGAAGTTATGAAGTAGGAGACCAAGTTTTTATTCGTATATGACCCAACAAAAGCACCATTAAAGGGATGAAGTTGTCAGCTCATTTTATAGGACCTTTTAGGATCAAAGATGAGATTGGACCAGTTTCCTATCGTCTTGTACTACCACCCCATTTGCATAAAACTCATGATGTTTTTCATGTATCGATTTTACGACATTATGTTTTTGATGAATCTCACAAACTGGATTGGAGGGAATTGCAGGTCTCGAACGTGGGAACCGTAATGGTCAAACCATTATGCATGTTCGATAGTAGGGTTCGACAGCTCAGACGTCGCATGGTGGACCAGGTTAAGGTCCATTGGGACAAGTATAACCCAATATTTGCTACCTAGGAGGATGTAGAGACTATATGTCATGACTACCCCTCACTTTTTGAGTATCTGTGATGCCCATTTTGACTTATATAACTACCTATGCTAAGGCTCTATTTGTAGTTCCATGTTATTTATTTATGAATGCTATGTAATGTTGATGCATTTGGTTGGACAAGTGAAACTACTTATATAACTCATTAGATAGATGAGGTATTGTTGATTGAAATATTTGATATATGACCTAATGTACAACTTACTTGGTTACGATCTATCTAGTGTATGACTTATCAAAGTTATTATTGTTTGATATATGGCTTAAGTGGATATGATTTATCTAATGAATGACTTATCAAAATTATGATTTATCTAATGTAAGATTTATTTTCAGTATGTTGTTATGAAGTACAAAATTGACATGTGGATACTAGACTTAATAACATGATGTTTAAGATCACTTATCTATATATATTTTGTTGTTATGTATATGCATGAATGAGAACTAACCTGCAGATTGGAAAGAACTATATGATAACCAAGATCTACTCTTCCGATGGGGAATGTTGAGACATCCAATGAGGAATGGTATGATGTACATTGTTCTATTACATTTTGTATCTACTTGATATGCACTCTTATGACATGGGTAAAATGTAAATGGAAGGTGACAAGACTACCTGACTGGACTATTTGATTACAAGTATCCAACTAGCGCTGTAGTGTGGCCCATATTAGGGTGCTGAACCTAGTTTTGAGGAGGGGTGGAGGCATTTCCCACCGTGTAACCTCCAAACCTAGAATCATGGGAGGGAAATGATGGACATGATCCCCTGGACATGTGATGATGATTGCTAGTTGCCTGCTCGGGAAGTTAGGTCGATATAGTCAACACTTTTTCCATATTGGTTTTATTAGTGGCTATATTGGTATAGCCGATGCCATAGTATATTCCAGCAAAGGATGGATATGGTGGGAGCGAAAGTAGGTTAGGAAGGATAGGAGGATATAGGTTAGTTGGAGACTCTTGTTGGGAAGTGGTGTCATTGCTTAAATTACTCAATTTGACTACTATATCTCTCTCTATTTTGTTATGTCTTATTGTCAAACTTCTTTTGAACTCCTTGTGTCTTTTTCACTCCGACTTCAAGACAAATTTTTCTTAAGGAGGGGTGTATGCAATGCCCTACTTGATCCTATCATGGTAATTTTGATTAATGTTTAATTAACCTGAAAATATTGACTTATAATTATTAAGTATTATTGGTATATACCTACACTTGTGAAACTATAATTTTTACTGATATGAATTTTATTATTGTTATTATTCAATTCCCAAGGTGTCTTCTCAAATTTACTTTTGGATAGAATATGGTCTCCTCCAATTTATTTCTAAATTAAATATCCATATTCCAAGGTGTCTTCTCAAATCTACTTTTGGATAAGATATGGTCTTCTCCAATTTATTTCTAAATTAATTATTCATATTCTATTCCCAAGTTGTCTTCTCAAATATACTTTTGGAGAAGATATGGTCTTCTCCAATTTATTTCTAAATTAAATATCCATATTTTATTGCCAAAGTGTCTTCTCAAATCTGCTTTGGATAAGATATGATAAGAAAAGTCAAGGATATTAAAATAAAAGGATGAGGGGGTATTCACGACATTAATGATAAGTGGTTGAGATGGATGAGAGGAAGAGACATAAAAGGGAAGGAGGATGAGAGGAGAGGGGGGTATCCTTGGTCTTTGTTTTGGCATTGGAGGATTTTATTTTGGGGGAGGAATGTGGAGAAAGAGAAGAGAGAGAATGGAGAGAAAATATAGAGAACTCTAACTTGGATCTATTGGAGAGTGTTGGTTTAGTGTTGGTTTTAACTTGGATACACTATAACTGGTTCGAATTGGGCTTGGAGGGCTAGGGAATTTCTGGAGGTTCCCTGGGCTAAGAATTCATCCCTATTTTGTTGGGAGGTAAATTCAGTCGGGTAGCCAAGAGGAGCATCCCAATAGAGTCAGGGGCACCCCAACCAAGCTACTAGAAAAAGTATTCTTCCATTTGTTGATTACTTATGTAAATTGTTACAATCGAATTTATTACTTATTTAATATGTTGTAAATAAATTTTACTTATATATTATCATCAGATAAATGTTGAGCTATAAATAGGCTATTTCCATTCTTATTGTGTTTAAATTAAATACATTTAGTTTTAGTTAGAGGACCCTAGGTTGGATCCTCAAATGCTTGTACTTAATGCTCAGTACTCTAAAAAGGCTCCTATAACCTCTAGTTAATGGATCGTAGATCCTTTATTGACCTCATGTCTATCTCTCCTGAGCTTATTCTTCTGCCACACTTTCACTACGACTTTGATCCCAAGATTATGTGAAAAGGAAAAGAATCTCCTCTTTCGGTCAATGCACGATCTTCTTGGACTAACCTCAATCATCCTCTACACATACATGAATTTAGAATAACAAATATAGAACAAACACTCTAGTCTTCAGAAATAGTAAACATAGTTCCTTTGCGCACAAGGCTAACACGACTTTTCATGAACTCTAAATTACATGCACACAAAGTTGATCATTCCAGCGAAATTTATATGATTCACATAAACTATCAAAAGGCCCTCTTGGCCAGATTTACATTAAAATCCCTCTCACCCTTAAGGCCTTAGTTGGCCCACAATTCATCTCATATTCTCTTTTACACACTCCCTCTACACATATCTACCTACATTTAATTACACATTTTATACAAATAGGACTCTGAAACAGATTCAGGTTCAAATCTTTTATTTACTCAACAATTCCTATCTAGATCCACTAATCATTCAACAATCCCATATTCTAGGATTCTTTAGATCCACAAATATTTCTAGAGATCTAACTACCTACAATCTCTCCAACCCACTTTAGATATTCTAGAGATCTCTCTTTCTAGAGTAGATCTAACTACGATATTCACAAATTCTCTAATTTCCCTTACAGGCATAGGAAAATACAAATAATTAGTCAATTACATTTAATAGGGAACCAAATCCCTTGGTAAAGAAATGACACCTAGTCTAATCAAAATACAATTTTGACTTGGAAGTTGATTGCTCTCGCATCAAAATCCCAAGGCCGAAAAGAATCATGGTCTCTTGACCATGTGCTTCCATATGTTGATGAAAAATCCTCCTGGGTCCTAAAATTTTGTTCACAACTAGTCTTCCTCCTTGTTATGTTGTTGTTGCTTTACTGCTTCCAATTCTCCAGGTCTCCATACTTTATGTTGTTGTTTCCCTTTAGCTTTGTTGATGCACAATCCTTCAATAAGCTGCAATTATTTGTTGGTTGTCCTCCTATTGTTGTTGTATATTATCCACATTTCCTCTACCATCTCATCAATCTCCAACTTTGGTTGAACTCCATTGTTTTCGTTGTCCTCAGGTTGTTGCATATCCTCTTCTTCCACGAGAGTTATAAAAAATTTCTTCATTTCTAGCTTGCGCACCCCTTTAAATTATTTTGAATTGTCCTCATATCCTCTATACTTCAATTCCTTGCCATCCATTCCTATTCATCTTCACTTGTGTCTTCTTCCACAGGCATGAGACCTCTGATTAAAAAATCCTCGAGCACATCTTCTTGAAACAACTCTTCTTCAATTTTTGCTTCGTCCTCCAAGGTTCCTCCATCTTCTACATTTACATGATATTCCTAAAATGATGTTGTTTCATCCTTCTCTAGATAAAAATTCAAGGATGGTACTCCCTTTATTTCCTCTCACATAACATCTTCCTTGTTAACCTTGAAGTCTTCAAAATTATTAAACACATGCTCATAAAACTTTTCCATTTCAGCCATTTCCTCGAGAAATCTCATTTCTTCATTAGTATACATAAATACATCAATCAAGTATTGATCACCACTTGCTAAACCTACAAACACACACAAAATGTCAGATTCAAAAACATAGTTCTCTTCTTCCTTCAAGACTTCAACTACTTCTTCTTCTTTCTGCAGACCGTCTATAAATTATTCCTTAATATCTCTGACTTATTCTACACCAAAGAATGAATCATTCCTTTCAAACTCAGCTACTTTCAATTTTGTCTGCAAATAAGGCCATCTTACCTCCTTCTTCATTACCCAACCATAACACCCTTTCCTTTTGCTTTCCCACTCTACAAATTGTTGCTTGAGCTTATCAAAATATGCTCTTAACTCAACCAACTCTTTCTCCTTTTCTTAATTACTCATCTTCCTCTTCATTCCAATTGCTTTGGCATGCTCTTCCCTCTCATTGTGACTTCCTTTGGAACCAATAACCATCTTCACCTTCCTCTCTTGTGAATTCTCCCCGTTCACCTGTGAGATGTAAGAAGCTTATCTTCATCTGTAACAAGTTTGTTGTTTGCTACCAATACCAAGTTCTCATGGATAGTTCTACCCACACTCATTGTAGAACGACCTTGGAAACTTCTACATAAACTCTTCTTGGTTGAAGTTGACCCTCTTTCTTGGTTCCATGCAGTATAACCTCTTCTTCTTCTTCTAGAGCAAGTTTTCTCCTAAGCTTACAAAGTTGTTTAGCTTCTACATCTTCATCTACTCACTCTTCTTGAGAACTCTATTATCCTCGTCTCAACAATCTCACCTGCTACTATTGGGTTCTATCACAATCCTTTCTTGAATTCTTTGGCTACTACATCTTTATTTATCATCTGCTACATTACTATATGGTTGTTGCTACTTGCAAACACAAGCTCTCATAACTAGAGACAAAATCATCAAAATCAATAAGATCTCTACCAATATCTCTTATTAAGTCATCCTTCTTTTGGTCCACTTCTTTGAACCAAATCCTCCACCAATTGGCCTTAAGAGTACATTAGATCCTTCATATTCATGAAATCACCTTCTTTCTACCTGTTTGTAACATTTACAAGAGTTGTCATCCTCTAAGTTTCCCCCTGTCTGCAATCTTTAATTTAGGTTTACAAGAATGATTTGTACTCTTGCTTTTAAATCCCATTCAAATTGTCAAAAAAAAATGATTACCTGTCAATTTCTGATCCGAATTGGATCCTTGAAAACGATGAGAGTTCGATGACTGTTTCAAATTATGAAACTCTTAAAATTCTTGTGAACAATGAGCTATCAGGAAGGACCTCTAGACAATGGCAGTTTGTATCCAGCACGGAACGACGAGGACCTTGATCAAAGCGCGCTGACCGAGGCCCATGGAGACCGCGCAGTGGTGCAAACTAGCAATTGGGAAATCCATATTAGGAAACGAAGGCCATTTCTGATGCACGATTAGCTGTGCAAAACCCCTTGAGAAGGAAAGACCCAACACCTGGTCATGTGAAAAACAGGCGAAATTGTGGGAAAAGCGCTAAAATAGCAGGCGGTTTCCGCGCTCCAAAGCCGGCAGAATATTGGAGGCATTTCAGGCGGTAAGCGGGTTTGTCAGAAGACCCAGCGATTCCATACGTTGAATGACGCATGTCCGGCGGATGAGAGAGAAAACCGCTCTCATCGCAGGCTAACGTTCGAGCAAGTCACCTGTGCGATAAAAGCGATAATCGTGGGATGTAGAGGCCCCAGATCTAACGACAGAGATTGCACCTGATGGGAGACGGGATTTGGCGAAAGAATAGGTCGAGGCATATAAAGGTTTGAATTCTGATTTGACCACTGAGCTGGCAGATGAATCATTTCACAAAGTAACCAAAATAATGATCGTTCGAGGA
This sequence comes from Pinus tabuliformis, assembly GCA_031772625.1. NCBI lineage: Eukaryota > Viridiplantae > Streptophyta > Pinopsida > Pinales > Pinaceae > Pinus > Pinus tabuliformis. The sequence continues at coordinate 1,646,617,491 of CM062818.1, read as the reverse complement.
AGAGCTGGAACTCAATTCGTGAAGGGACAAGTGGTCACCTCCCTGTGAAATGTTACACAGTGGCGATGACGCAGAGGTAGGGAATTCCAAGCGGACAGAGGCAGGTGATCTGAAGGGCTAGAAGAGGAAGTGGACATTCATGAGACAGATTGGCTTTAAGCCACGAATAGACAAAGAGCAGAGAACGAAAGAAGGAGAGAGTGAGACAGAGGAGACAAAACAGAGAGTGAAGCAGAGAAGCAGAGAATAGAGAGTCAAGCTGAGGCAGCATCAAGCAGACATAACTGAGAGGGCTTGAGAGGTTCAAGCAATCCTTGAGAGGATATCTGTCAGGAACTGAGTACCAAATTGGACTCATCCCATTAAGACCAGTTGAGGTCGAGACTTAGCAAGGGGGGAGTCTGTGCACTCTAGTGGCTTAGGAATCCAAGAACCACCCTACTAAGCATCATCTATTTCAGGAGACTCAAATTGAGCTCCTCATTGTAAAAACTCTACTTAAAGACACAATAAAAGAAGGCCACCACTTAAAGCTAGATCAGGAGATGTAGCCCAGGAGGGTTGGGTGAACTCCTTATTAAATTGTTGTATTTTTGCATGTTTCTTGCTGTGTTTCTCTTACTATTTTCCATTTTCCAGTGTCTGTGTATTTTTCAATCTTATCGATCCGTTGCCTAAGATAACATAGACACACACCAGCACATGAGTCTGTAATACCTGCATTAATTAATTAACTGAGATCACTCACAAGTGATTTTCATATCAAGTGGTATCAGAGCTTTAGGCTGTTATGGTTAGACAAGTGTGCTGGATTTAGATGTTGAATGCTAACTAGATCAAAGCTCAAATTAGGAGAAGGAGAGTTGGTCGAAACTAATCCTGAAATTGGGAGAGTCTACCCTCAGAAGACAATGTCAGAGGAATGTTTTGTGGGGCCAGACCCTCAATTTATAGATAATTTCTTGGCCATAAGGTACATGGTAGAGGAAATGTATAAGGACTTTAGAAAACATAAAGATGAAGATTCATCAGGCTCCAAACAAGACAAAGGAGAAGATGAGTCTCTCCTCCATGACCACTCAAAAGGCAAAGGGAAAGAAGAAAGCTTTCTCACACCTCCTAATAGCGCTGAACATAAAAAGAAGAGATCTTTGATTAAACTAGATGTTAAGTATGATTTACCAATATATGATGGAGAGTTGAATGCAGAAAGCTGGACAATTGGATTAGTCAAATTGATGTTTATTGCAGAGTGCAGAGTATTGATTCAGACAAGAGCAAGATTCAGCTGGCAAGCCTACGCCATGGAGGCACTGCCTTGGTTTGGTGGGAAGGCAGGACCCAAGCTGACATGAAGAGGCATGGTAAGACTATTTCTGTCTGGAGTGAATTTTTTTCTGCAATAAAAAAGAAGTTCTATCCACTGGCCTACATGCAGCAAGCCATGATGAGCTGGCAGACTCTTTGACAGTTGAAAGGGAAAATTGTACAAGGTTACACCCAAGAATTTAGGAAGAGAGCATTGATTCTAGGAATCTCATTAGACTCACTTGAGACTCTGTTGAAGTACATTGGTGGTCTACACAGCTACATGAGGCACACTATCCTCATGTTTAATCCCACTAGTATAGATGAGGTATCTTTTCAAGCTACTCATCTAGAAGCTAGAGGAAAGAATGGAAACCCAGAAGTTGGGGGATCATCCCAACCCACTGTAAGCAAGAATAAGGAGAAAAGAAAACAGAAATGGAAAGAAAGGAAGGCCAACACTGCACAGAAAGGAAAAGCTTCATGCACTCACTGTAAGAAGGATGGGCATGATGATGAGCACTATTGGATTCTTCATCCGGAGCTGAGACCTAAGAAGCTCGAGGGAAAAAAGAAGAAGACTGCTGCAGCTATTCTAGTGGATTTGGGGTTGGACTCAGGAGATGAAGCAACCATTGCAGCCACAGGTATAAAAGGTAAGAATTCTGAAGCATCTACTAGTAATTTTGCACAATCTACTATTGATGAAGAAAATGAGAGAAAAATACATGAGCTTTTCCATATTCGAGTTATTTCCAAACATCAAAAGATTGATACTTTGTTTGATAGTGGCTCACAAGTAAATTTAATTTCTGAAGCAATTGTAAAGAAGTTGGGATTAGTGACTACATCTCACAAGAAACCATACCCATTAGGATGGTTAAATGATAAAGCACAACTACAAGTGACTAGTCAATGCAAACTCAAGATTTCTTTTGGGTCAACATTTGTAGATGAGGTTGAGTTAGACATAATTCCTTTGGATATATGTGGAATTGTTTTAGGGAGTCCTTACTTGTATGATAGAAAATCTATTTTCTATAGAGCTGAGAACAAGTATCTACTTGTTAAAGATGGAATCGAATACTTTGTAAGAGCTCATACGCTCAAGAATAATTACACTCTCATAAACTCAGGGCAGATGAAACGAATGATAAATTCATGCAATAAATTTTTACTGATGGTTGTAAAGGAAAAGAAACCTGATAAAACCAATGTATTTGAGGGCTGTGATGCTAAACAGCAAGCTGATTTAGAAAAGGTTGTTTCAGAGTATGATATCTTGTTTCAAGAACCTAAAGGTCTGCCACCCAAAAATGAAATAGTGCATGAAATTAATTTGCATCAAGATGCTCCATTGCCTAACATTGGAATGTACAGGTTGTCCGCTATAGAGAATGCAGAAATCAAGAAGCAGGTGCAGGAATTGCTTGAGAAGGGGTTCATTAGACCTAGCACATCACCATATGGATCTCCAATCATTTTAGTGAGAAAGAAAGATGGCTCGTGGAGAATGTGCATTGATTACCGAGCACTGAATAAGATAACAATAAAAAATCGTTATCCCCTTCCTCGCATAGATGATCTCTTAGATCAATTGAAAGAAGCTGTTTATTTTTCCAAGTTAGACTTGCATAGTGGATATCATTAGGTCAGAGTTGCAGAACAAGATGCATGGAAGATTGCTTTCAAAACAAAGCAGGGATTGTATGAGTGGCTGGTTATGCCTTTTGGCTTAACTAATGCTCCTGCTACTTTCATGAGAATAATGAATGATGTACTTAGACCTTTTCTTGATGATTTTGTTATTGTGTATTTGGATGACATTCTGATATTTAGCAAAACATGGGAAGAACATTTAAAGCATGTTAAGTAGACACTAGATGTTTTGAAAAGAAAAAAACTTTATGTTAAACTCTCAAAATGTGAATTTGGAAAAACATCTTTGAATTATTTGGGACATATAGTAGGGGGTGGTGAATTGAAGATAGATCCCTCTAAGGTGGCATTCATTGTAAACTGGCCTAAACCCAAATCTGCTACAGAAGTTAGGAGCTTCTTAGGAGCAACACAATATTGGAGAAAGTTCATTTCTAACTTTTCCTTAATTGCAACTCCCTTACATGCTTTAACAGGATTGAACAAGGTGTTTCAGTGGGGAGGCAAACAACAAAAAGCCTTCGACACCTTGAAAGAAAAGATTAGTAAAGCACCAATACTAGCACTGCCTGATCTTCAAAGACTGTTTGAGATGCAAACGGATGCCAGTGACTATGCCATGGGAGCAGTGTTGACACAACACGGTAAACCCATATGTTATCATTCTGAGACATTTAATTCTGCAGTAGTTAACTATCCCACATATGACAAAGAATTGTATGCATTAGTACATAGTGTGAAAAAGTGGAAACATTACTTAATGGGAAAAGAAACAATTATACATACTGATCATCAACCACTTCAATATCTACATTCCCAAACTAAGTTGCAGCAATCAAGACACTACAGATGGATGGGTTTTCTACAACAGTTTCACTTAGTCATCAGATATAAAAAGGGCATACACAATAAAGTCGCAGATATGTTATCTAGACCCATTATAAATGCATCTACTATACTTAAGCATAATTCTGTGCTACATGAGAGCTACATTGAACAATATGCTCAAGATATAGATTTCAAAGATGTATATGCAACTTTAAGTCAAGGAAAACAAGTAGAATAATTGGATTATCATGTAAAGGATCAACTCTTATATCATTGTGGGAAGCTATGCATTCCACAAACTGAAAGAGTAAAGATAATTCGAGAAGCACACACTTCTCTAATATTAGGTCACTTTGGGGTAAGTAAAACAGTTGCACAGCTGCAAAGATTTTTCAAAAAATGAACGAGACAATTTCTAGATATGTAAGAGGGTGTACTATGTGTGCTAAAAGCAAGCCCAGCAATAGAAAACTAGGCTTGTACACTCCATTACTAGTTCCTTCTCATCCTTGGGAAAGTGTTTCTATGGACTTTGTCGGAGGACTGCCTAAATCTAGGAAAGTTCATGATTATCTGTATGTTGTTGTGGATAGGTTCAGCAAAATGTGCATTTTGATACCTTGTAATAAATAGATTATAGTTGAACAAACTGCAAAACTGTTCTTTCAACATGTATGGGTTCATTTTGGATTACCCACTTCCATTGTATCTGATCGAGACAACTGAGTTGTGGGAAAGTTTTGGTCGAGTCTGTGGGAACTGATGGACACCAAACTAAAGAAAAGCACAACTTTCCATCCAAAAACTAATGGCCAGACAGAAGTAGTCAACAGGACAGTGATCCAGTTGCTCAGGGGATATTGCAGCAAGCATCCTAAGCTTTGGGATGAACATTTGTGTTATGTGCAGCATGCTTACAACCGAGCAAAACATTCTTTTACACAAAGATCTCCTTTTGAGACTTATTTTGGTTTCGCACCAAGGTCACCCTTGGATTTTGTCTTTGGTAAGGACACAATAGTTGAGGAACACAACGATGTGAACAAGGAAACTTGGTTCATTGAACAAATCCAAGAGATCCACCAAGTAGTACAGGAACAGCTGGAAAAGAGCCAGGCCAAATACAAGGCAATGCATGACAAGCATCGGATGGAGCATAGTTTCCAAGTTGGTGATCAAGTCTGGCTGTATATCAGTAAGGACAGGATGCAAGGTGAAGGTAAAAAGCTAAAGCCTATCAGGTATGGACCTTTCAAAATACTTGAGAAAATTGGTGAGAATGCTTTTCGCCTTGATCTACCAGCTTACATGCACATCTACTCAGTCGTAAATGTAGATAGCTTGAGATTGTTTGAACCTTCACTAATTGAGGATCCCGAAGAGCAGAGTCAATTTCCTTCTATTGATGACCTATCACCTGAATATCTTAATGAATTGTAGGAAGACACAGTTCTGGACAGGAAGGTGAGAACGACGTGCAGGGGAGATGTTGAGTACCTCAGAGTTGGGCTCAAGGGTTCAAAGCCGAGTAGTACAAAATGGATAGGGATTGGACAAGTGAGACAATTGTAACCTCACTTAGTCGATGCTTGAAAACCAACTTTTGGTGGTCCAAGAGCTTTTTCAGTGGGAAGGTAATGATCCGAATTGGATCCTTGAAAACTAACAGAGTTCTATGATTGTTTCAAATTATGACAGACTTCAAAATCTTGTGAAAAATGAGCTATCAGGAAGGAACTCTGGACAGTGGCAGTTTGTAGCCAGCACAGAACGACGAGGACCTTGGTAAAAGCGCGCTGACCGAGGCCCATGGAGACCGCGCAGTGGCGCAAACTAGCAATTGGGAAATCCAGATCAGGAAACAGAGGCCATTTCTGATGTGCATCGCTGGGAAAAACCTCTCGAGAAGGAAAGCCTCGGCACCCCGTCATGTGAAAAACAAGAAAAACCATGGGAAAAGCACTAAAACAGCAAGCGGGTCCCGCGCTCCAAAACCGGCGGAATATCGGAGGCATTTCGGGCGGTAAGCGGGTTTGTCAGAAGCCCCAGTGATTCCATACGTTGAATGACGCGTGTCCGACGGATGAGAGAGAAAACCGCTCTCATCGCAATCTAACATTCGAGCAAGTCACTCGTGCGATAAAAGCGATAATTGTGGGATCTAGAGGCCCCAGATCTAATGGCAGAGATTACACCTGATGGGAGACCGGATTTGACGGAAGAATAGGCTGAGGCATATAAAGGTTTGAAGTCTGATTTGATCACTAAGCTGGCGGATGAATCATTTCACAAAGTAACCGAAATAATGACCATTCGAGGAAGAGCTGGTGCTCAATTCGTGAAGGGACAAGTGGCCACCTCCCTGTGAAACGTTACATAGTGGTGATGATGCAGAGGCAGGGAATTCCAAGCGGACAGAGTCAAGCGATCCGAAGGGCCGTAAGAGGAAGCGAACAATCATGAGACAGATTGGCTTTAAGCCACGAACACACAAAGAGTAGAAAACGGAAGAAGGAGACAATGAGACAGAGGAGACAGAACATAGAGTGAAGTAGAGAAGTAGAGAAGAGAGAGTCGAGCTGACCTGCAGAGCTGAGGTAGCATCGAGCAGACAGAACTGAGAGGGCTTGATAGGTTCAAGTAATCCTTGAGAGGATATCTATTGGGAAGTGAGTACCAAATTGGACTCATCCCATTAAAACTAGTTGAGGTCAAGACTTGGTAAGGGGGGAGTCAGTGCACTCTAGTGGCTTGGGGAATCCAAGAACCACCCTACTAAGCATCATCTGTTTTAGGAGACTCAAATTGAGCTCCTCATTGTAAAAACTCTGCTTAAAGACACAATAAAAGAAGGCCACCATTGAAAGCTGGACCAGGAGACGTAGCCTAGGAGGATTGGGTGAACTCCTTATTAAATTGTTGTGTTTTTGCATGTTGCTAGCTGTGTTTCTCTTACTGTTTTCCATTTTCCAGTCTGTGTATTTTGCAATCTTATCGATCCGTTGGCTAAGATAAAATAGACACACACCAGCACATGAGTCTGTAATACTTGCATTAATTAATTAACTGAGATCACTCACAAGTGATTTTCAGATCAATATCTAAGCTTGAACATTATTTTTGTTCCTTCAAAGGCTAACATTTCTCCATATCTCCTCAATCTGAGACTATTATGCTTCCTTCCCTTCTTCCTCCAAAGCTTGCACCTCTGATTTAGTTGCTCTGTTTTCATCACTATCATGTTCTCATGTTCTTTCAGCTTTCAATAATGCCACTATTTTGAAATATGAAAATCTAAAATCTTGCTCTGATACCAAATGATGTAGGCCCAATTTAGGCCTACTCAAAATCTCGATTTAATCAAACCCACAATGCCCAAACCTCTACCAAATAGGCGCTTCCTTCAAACTTGTTCCAATAACTTTATGAGATATAAATCTCTTTAATAATAATACAGTGGGAGGATTTAAATAACAGTGGGAGGATTCAAAAGAGTTATGCATTCAAACCCTTTTGATACTATCAACGCAGACCCCTTTATATACATTTCGGCCTATTTATAACTTCGCATCGAACTAAGCCATTTCCTTTACTGTTAATAGCACCACCAGAGCCAAGATATTTCTAATATAGATGTAGGGATGTAACGCTTACCTTTTTACTATGTACACTTACCCTATAGCTCTCGATGCTCAAACTTTACTTCATGCTTTGCTCAATGTGACCAGACTCATGAATTGACACTTTTTGATCCCTAAACTACCATGAATATTCCACTGGACAGTTCGTCACAATAGATCTAGTAATAAAATATTAAAATGTGTAATTTCTACACTATTACAATTTTATTAAGCTTTAAGATCTGTAGAATTAACTTTAATTAGTGCATGCATGCAAATGGAAATTATGTAGAAAAGTAGAGAACGACAAAATTAAGTTCACACACACATAAGACACAAAATATGCTCTGGAAAACCCTTTCAAGAGAAAACCTAGCTAGAAGGTGAGGTTGCTTCACTCTCTTTCTCTGTCTGGAAAATAGGGTTGCAGGTACAAAGAAGTAATGTTTGTGGCACGTGGGCTGCTATAGTGCATAAATCCTCTCTATGTGCACTACCTCCTATCTATACTGGCTATCTTTTCTCAACTATGGAACACAATTCTCTTGAAAGAATGGAATGCCTCTTCCCCTTAGTTGCCCAATTATAACACAACCCGATAACCTACTAGAGGTTAAGCTTTCCATTACATCAACTCTTAACTAGAGTTACATATAGACTCTTCTAGAGTCTTTTACATAAAAAACACATGGCTAGCCCCTTTTCCATGAATAATGGGGGCTAACGCGACATCCTCTTGAACACATCATCCCACTTCTATATTGTCCTAATTCTTTTGTTTATTTTTGCTTTTTAGTGCTCCCAGGGAATATCCTTCTAGGACACATCACCTAGTGTGAACTCAACCTTTAACGCGACTAAGCTATGAACCCAATACACATGTTGTCCCGAATCTTTTGTCAGTGGCTAACTGCTAACTCAGCTCCTAAGTCACTTGACACGGGGATTTGGGATTTGGGATTCGTAGGATTCGGGGATTCGGGTGTCGGATTCAGACATGTTGACCCCCCGGAACAGGACAAGTAGGATCCATTATCTATATATATATATATATTAAAAATTAGATATTTCTTACACAAATTTTAATTAATGATACAAATTTATTGATTTCAAACATAGATCTTCATCCATACATACAAAATTCAAATACATGTCAGTGGTCACATAAATCATGATTCATAATTCATAAATGAAAGACAACTTACAACTACAAGATAGTAAGATAAACACACTGACAACTGTAGTTTTCTCATTAAGTCATCAAATCAAAATGTGTTACATAGGTAGTGCTGGTGCAATGCCAATGGCAAATAGAAATAGAAAATATAAAACAACTACAGGTATACAAGCCTCAAGGCATCAATCCTCATCATCAGCATCAGAATCAACATCAATGTCCTCATCATCATGGTCCCCACTCCTCTCCTCTGCATCCTCCTCCTTCCCTGTATCCATAGTCACCTCTGCATCTGTTGGTGTGGAGGATGACCCCTCTAAGTCATCAAATCTAATAGGCTCTAGCACTGGATCATTGAGATCCATGTTGGCCAATGCCAACTCAACACTGCTATCCAGACCCATATCATCAGGAAAGACATCCCACATCTTTGTCCTTCCCCTCAACCACTCTTCCCTCTACCTGTAAATAAGACGAAGGTTGGTGTGCACATACACCATTGTCTCTGCCCTGGACTGCTCAAGCCTGCCCTTCTTCGCACTATACAAATTCCCATTTGTTCTCCAACTCCTCTCACAACAAGAGGATGAAGTCACCTGAGAGAGGAGCCTCATGGCTAACTGCTGAAGAGGAGGGCTTGTTGCCCCATGATTTGCCCACCAAGAATAGGGCTTCTTAGCCCCCCTGTCTCTAATCACATCATAACCTCCAAATCGACCACTGCCAGTGGAAAACTCTGCAAAGGCATCCTCCACCTCATCAAGCAATGCACTATCCTAAAAAATCCGCCTGAATGCCTCTTTCCTCCCCTGTGAGATTTCACCATCCATGTGAGGAGGGAATCTGCGGGAAGGTCCACCATTCAACCACTCATGGCTGTAGTATTTGGGGTTCAATGAGTGAGCCAAACAATGTAAAGGTGTATAGTTCTTGTCCCATCTGCTTACAAGAATATCCTGTATAGTATCACAGAAGGCCTCTGGTGATGTCTCATACTCGGGGCACTCACTCTGTAGAATAATGTTCCTCACAGACTCAATCATGGAATCCCATCTCTCATAAACCTCTCCTAGGATGGGTTTGTCTGTATCTGCAAATCAAAGCAAAGAAATGATAGGGTCCATGATCTGAATAATTAGATCTACCATCTCCCACCAAGCATCATCTAGCACCGTGTCCTTCACTCTTTTAGGGGCTACCTGATCTGTCTTTCTCCAAAAAGACCAAAACTCAGAAATAACCATGGACCCAAGAGCGGTCTTGACCTCCCTCAACCTCTTCAACATCATGAATGAAGAGGCAAGCCGTGTATCAACAATCTTCAACAATGATAGATTGGTGTACTCCTTGTAGATAGTGAGGGCATTTGTATGATTTTGCACAAAGTTACGGATATCCGTGCATCCTCAATAATGTTACCAATCCAAAGCACATCTAAAGCAATGGATTTCAGTGCTAAGTTCAATGAATGGACAATGCAAGGTGTCCAAAACACTTGTGGATATTTAGCTTCCACAATCATGCCAACAGCCTTCCAAACAGGTGCATTATCTGTAATGATTTGCACACAAGAATCAACACCTACATATTCAATAACTTTAATAAATAACTCACCAATAAATTGTGCATCCTTTTATTCTCCAAGTGTATCCACTGCTTTCATGAAAACTGGACCATTCAAGGAATACACCATGAAGTTGATGATTGGGTGTCGTGCTGGATTTTTCCATCCATTAGAAACAATGCTAACCCCAGATGCTGGCCATGATGCTACAATAGGCTCAAGCATTTTTTGCACCTCTTTTTTTTCCTTCGTCAACAATGTGGTTCTAAGCTTCTCTGAACTAGGAGGCACATACCATGATGGACACCCGTGAGTTAGAGCTCAACACATCTCAATAAATAAAGGTGAGCATGCAACATTAAATGATATGAAGTTTTGATAGAAAAATAAGGCAATGGTGAGATCAAGCTCTTCTCGTTTCTCTTGCTGAAAAATTTTGTCCATTGGACCAAGTGTAATTGCTCTTCTTTTTGCTACTTGTCCCCCAATAGAACTCTCAAATGGAAATTTGGTGGTGGATTTCCTCAAAAATGGAAGGGGGTCTTCATTCTTGGGTTTTCTTGATTTTGAAGCCACATTTTCCATACCAATAGTGGACTCCTTTTCCAATTCTTTTCTCTTTTATAAAGGAACAACTTTACAAGCTCCAATCCCACAACTTGGTAAAGCCAACAAATGCGCTTTCACACGGAAATATGTGCTTTTGAAAGCAATGTGACAAAAATTGCATCTCCATTGCACATTGCCTCCTCCCTTCCCCTTGGTGCTTGTCCCATCCTCTCTTGTGACATATTTCCACAAGGGATATTTCTCAATGTTATCTTTAAGTCCTCCTCTTCCCTCAACATTACTTACAGTAGACTCTAATGATATTGGGGGAGGAGGGGCATCTACAATGGAGACATTCTTGCCCTTCCTTTGCCCCCTAACTGCTGCCTTTGTTTGAGCCATGAATACTGTAAAAAAAATGAACAAAACATGTGCAAACTTGTAAACAAAAAATCATATCAGAAATGCAAAAAAATGGAGCTAAAATGCACTTACCTGGTGCTTGAATCTCCTTGCCGAATGCTCTACTCCCTTAGCTCCTTGCTCCAAACCCTTATCTCCTTGCAAACAACTCAAACAATGCAAATACAAATGACAAACAACGTGAAACAATAAAGGAAATGCGTGCTTTTTAACCTGCAGGAGGCAGTTTTCTAGGATACGAATCCTAAAATCGTGATTCGCTGAGCATGTACGGGATTCGTACAAGATTCGTATGAATCCTAGTTGGACTCGTCAAATTCGGTTTTGGGATATGATTTTCCAGTGAATCGTATCGGATACGCAGGATTCAAATTCGCCGGGGTATATCAACGAATCCGATTACTTAGCTCAGCTCAGATCCAGTCATACCGATAGTTCCCTTCATTGTACATTTGATACCTTCCAGGCTTAAGCCTCTAGGTGGCCCACCTACATACTCTACACGTCTTTGATACTTATTAGCCTTCACCTTGGCCTTACCATGTGATCCCATTCATTCACATATTACGTAAGCCCAGTGCTCCACTTAATGCCTTTTACTTGCTCTCAAAAGATCACTCATCAGAACAAAGGATTGTTGAGGTAGAAAACATATAGGAAGGACCTGCTTGGTTTTATGTCTTGTCGAGACCACGATAGCCGTCCACAGTAGCCTGACCATTTTTCTATTGGTTGAAATCCATGTTAATTCGAGGCCTAGTCAGCCCGATTGTTCCTTATGCACTTCTCCATTTTCTTTCCGAGATGGATCCTCCATCCCGGTGTTGTCAAATGATGACTTCATCTCGACAAAAATCTTAACTTTGATCTCCCGACACTGTTAAATGACAGATTCTCATCAATTAAAAAATGTGTAAGTGTTTTTCACTTTTTGCCTTTGTTAACTTTGTCTCATCCTTCTATCTTCAAGCTTCCCTTATGCTTGTATTTAATGCTCAATACTCTAAAAAGGATCTTGTAACCTCTGGTTAATAGATCGTTGATCCTTTGTTGATTAATGATCACGTTTATCTCTTTTGAGCATATTCTTCCACCACACTTCCGCTGCAACTCTAATATTGAGCTCATTCCTCTTTCGACCAATGCATGATCTTCATGAACTGGCATCAATCCTCCCCTACGCATGCAAGAATTCAGAATAACAAATATAGAACAAGTGCTCTAGTCTTCAGAAATAGCAAACACAGTGCCTCTGCATTCAAGGCTAACACTGGTTTTCATGAACTCTAAATTACACGCACATAGAGTTGATCATTCTAGAAAAATGAATATTATTTACATAAATTGTCAAAAGGCCCTCCTGACCAAATTTATAATAAGAAGTTCTACAAAACATTGAAGGTCACAAGCTGAAAGGGGCTATATTCAAGTTAGATCTTTCAAATCCTATGATCAAGCTAATTAGTTGTATATCGTGATCTTGTTAACTCATATAGGTTTCAGCCTAGATGTTATCATGTGGGTTATGAGTTGTCTCCATACAATGTCTTTCGTATTTCTTATCAATGGTTTTGCATCCCCTTTTTTTCACGCTCATAGGATTCTTTAGTAAGGATGCCCGCTATCCCCTCTCCTTTTCCTTCTAGTGGCAGAAGGTCTAAGCATAATGATAGTATAAGCAAAACAAAGAGGTGAGTTCAATGAAATAATCATAGCACAAGCTCTTGTTGTTATACATCTTCTTTGTGTCGATGATATTCTTATTTTTTGCAATGGTTCCATTAGAGATGTTTATAAACTTGATTCAAATCTTACCTCTCGTTGGAAAATCCGCTAGAATGATCATTAACGACAAGAAATCACATATTTCTTTTTTCAACTTGGATGAATGAGAGATCGAACATTTGAACGATAACTTTCATTTTGGGCTTAAAAATTTAGATGATTGTCTAAAATATCTAGGATTCCACCTAAAATCAAATGATAATAGCAAGGAGGATTGGAATTGGTTTCCAGTGAAGCTAGAGAGAAGGCTAAAGTCTTGGAGTCACAAGTGGTTATCCAAGGCAAGAAGATTAGTTTTGGTAAAATTAGTTATTGAAGCAATTCTAGTATATTGGATGTCTCTAAGTTGGATTCCAAAATACACTTTAGAAAAGGAAAGAAGGTTATGCTTCAAGTTCTTATGGTCAGGTCAGCGGGATCATTCAGTCCTCCCTTTGGTTATGATGGGATCAACTAGCTACCCAAAATTTATTGGAAGCTACGGGTTAAAGAATATCTTTCTCTTTTACAAATATTTGGTAGCAAATGTGGTTGTATGTTATTGACTTCTCAAATCCTTTGGACAACTGTAATTTTTAAAAAATACATTACATCAATCCTGCTAGAAGAGTGGATAGGCAGGGAGGAAAAGTCTAGGACAAATATTTCAATCATATGGAAGGTTGTTTTGAACTCCTTTGATCTTATTGGTACATGTTTAGCATGGAGAGTAGGTAATGGTAGCAAGGTGAGAATACGAGCAGACCCTTGTCCAAGAAGTGGAGGGAGACATCTAGTACTGCATCCACTCATCGACCTCCGTAGAGATAAAGGCATTTCAAAGCTCTCCTATTTGGAAAATATAGCTATTTCTACTATTTGGAGGTAGGGATGGAAGTTTTCAATTGATCTAGGGTGTATAGATGACGAGTTCAAGGAAGTCTGGTTAGACTACTTCAAAGCACTTATAGAAGACTGTATTATATTAATAAGTAGAGAAGATGAATTGGTATGGGTTTTCTCTCCTTTTTGCTCTTAATCCTCCAAGCTTGGGTATGTTCAATCAAATATGGGAAGAGATTTGGGTGAACCAAAATGGTGGAGGTAGACTGTTTGGAAAGTTGAATGCATGGAAAAAGCTCACATTTTTAGGTGGTGTGTGCTAAGCAATAAATCCCCTACTTGGGATGTCATGCAACAAAAATTTAAGATAGGCCTAGGTTGGTGTGTATTGTGCAAGATGAATGAAGAAACACTAACCCAACTCTTCTCATATTTTCCATTCACTCTACAAGTATGGAACTACTAGCACTCAGTCCTAGGATAAGACTGTGTTTGGATTCGAGATTCTGTTGAGGAGTATTGGAGAAGATTGACCTCTTCTCCACTAATCAGAAACTTTAGAGCCTTATAATTACTCATTTTTTGTGGGGTATGGTTGGCTCAGAATAAGGCTATTTTTTAAGACCTACCTTCCTTCCCATGTTGAGAAACCACTAGGGCAACCAAGGGTTGATTTCTCTTACTTGATAATTACTTGTAAATATATGTTAGATTATTATTACTTTTATTATGTTCTCTTTCATAAAAAAAATTACCAAAACATAAATATGAATATCACAAGAAGACAATGAACACAAGATATAGGCTTCAAGTTAGGGAAAAACCCCACAAGGGGGAAAACCCAGTCAACTCTTCTCTTCTTATCGAATCAGATCAAAGTGAGAAATCCAAGACCAAGACCCAAGTCAACCCTCCTTCCTAGCTCTTCCAACAAGTCAATGTCAACTCAAGTCAATAATAATCAAAGCCTTCCAAATTTGGTCAAACTTCAAAATTTTAGCCCCTACAATAGATTTTCGGACCTGCAATACATCTGAAATATTTCAGCCCTACAACATACCTATTCCTTCACACGTGTGATACAATTTAGGGAAAATATTCACACATGTAGCAATTTTCTTCCTCCTTTGACCTTTGCTCTCTCTCTCTTTTGAATTTAGCTCTTCTTCTCTTGTATTTATTTGGTTTTCTCTCACTTCTTGGCTCAGAAATCGAACTTGTTTGATATGAAAATGAGATTGAAATGCATTTTATATATACACATCCAAGAGGTTAAATGGGTCCCTTCTAGGTCTGACTTGGTCTTGTAGGGACAAAAGTTCAAATAGGACTTGACCTAAGTACAATAATTTGATTTATGACAAATATTATTTTGACTCAATAAACCCTGGAAGCTTGAATAATATGCTTAACCTAAATAACAATTTGACTTGGGAATGAAACCCAATAAAAAACCTTTTTCTTTTTTTTTTTTTACATGAAATATATAATGACATAAGTATTGTTAGGGTCCTATGATTTATAGGATCTCAAGGTATTTGAATATTGTATCTCATGAACCTTATTTTGCAAATACTTGTCAATCTGCAATGATTTCTAAATAAAAGAAAAAATAGAATAAAAAATGAAAAGAGGGTATAAATAAGAAAAGAGGAAAAACAAAAATATTGAAAAAGAATGAAAAAATAGAATCCCATCAAAAGAAAAAGGAATAATGTTGAAAGTGTTGCAAGTCTAAATGCCACTACCGATACTTAGCTTTCTTCATCATTACTAAATTAAGGTTGTGTGCAACTTGTTCAAAATGCCACAATGTCTAGCTACTTGTTTAATCATACAGTGTAATCATGATTAAACTCCTTTAAATTTCTGTAAGTTAGGTTAGAGAATAAATATTTGCCCAACAATTTAATCTGGGAAAATCAATAGTTAGGTAGAAAATGACATTGATTCAACTGTTTAATTTGAATCAATAGGAGAGATAAGGGATAGGTTAAATAGTTTTTCATTCTATAATAAAATAAAATAAAAGAAAGTGGGTTTGCTAGTCTAAGTGCACCCTTTAGAAAAATAAATGTTAGTTTAGTTATGGGTAGGTAAATTAGTTGGTTTTGTAAATATATGCCTATGTGATTTTTATCCTAAGTTTTAATCATATGGTGAAAAGGCCAAAATATGCATCATGGGATAAAGTGTTTTTCATGTTTTATTTCTAATCCTTATCCTAAGTCCAAGAGGAAATATGCAAAGGCACATATGGACAAATATTTTTGTCGTTTGTGGTTAACCAATGGGGCTGGCGAAGCATAGGGATCCGTTCCCGCTCCTCATCCACGACCCGCACCATCCTTCGGCCCCCCCTCTCCATCCTGTCTTTACCGCCGGGGGGGTCCGAAAAGTTGTTTCTCCCGTCGGGCCCCATCCCCTACGCGTCACCCTCTCCCGATTTCGCACCCCCCAAGGCCGAAACCACATACCATTTCCTACCCCCTCCGAAACCACCGTTCCCTCGCCTGATTTACCGCGTCGCCACCACTACTCCTCCGCCTCTCACCTCTTGTCACATCGCCTAGCCGTTGTCCAATTAAATGCATTCCCGGAAAACGACCATTTAACATTAAATTTGTAATTATCGATTAATTGTTTAGGCTTAACAGTCTCACACCATTTCTAATGTGGCTCTCACTGAACTGTTTAAAAAGCTTTGAAACTGACACTTTCCTCCCTTTTCACTGCTTATCCTCTGCAAATTGACAGATTCTATACAACACCTGCTTTCAGAACATTTCCCGTGACCAGACCAAGACAAAAAATTAACAGTTGATAGTATTCTATTTCTTTCACCTGACAATTCGTTATCCAAATTGTTTCTCGGTAAGCTCCTCTATTAATTCCTTCTTGTCTTTCACTCAATTCCTCTTGTTTTTCACTGATACAGTCATGCCTCCCAAAAAGAAAAACCCAGGATAAACCTGTCAATCCTTTGATTCCCCCTACGTAGACTTAGATCATATCCCTCTGGCCGACAGGGATTATAGGATTAGTGAAACCCAATGTGACTATGACTTTCTTGAATTATATTGCTAGTTAGAAGACAAACATGCATATAAAACTGATGAAATTGGGCTCTGGGAGTCCAATCTTCCCCATTACATTTTCCCCTTGACATTCCAAGCCCCTGAGTTTACCAGAAAGTGTTAGGCATGTTATGTCCCTGCTCAAAGAGCTATCATGGCCCCTTCAGGTGACATTCTCTTCACAATTACTGCCTAGTCCATTGACCAAATGATGTTGGCTCCCACTGTGGAAAATAATACTCCTTTCTCCTTAGAAGCCCTCACCCAGCTTTATCAGAAGCTAGATTTTGCCACCAGAGCCAAAATATTTGAGATCTTCTTGCCTGAGAATACCCAGTTACCTAAAAAGAATCCTCCATATCCTTCCTCCATCTTCCCTGATCAAGCCAAACAAATTATATCCATGATTTCCTATATTTTAGGTTATTATTCTGATCAGTGGGTAGATGAACCCATTTTAGGATTCCTCTCCATATTTTCCACAGACAACAAGCCTTCCATTGTGTTCAATTTCAGTCAATTCTTGGCTGACAGTATTCATGAACAATTCATAAAGTTTCCCACAAAATAGGTGTTTAATTACACCTCCATTTTGATCTATATGTTCCTTTACTATCAGGTAAACAAATTCAATTTTGCAATGTAGAAACTTGATGATGCAGGAAATCAATAGCCAGTGATCTTTTGGACATCATTGGTCATGAAAGAACAACAAGAGTTTTCTTATAAGCAGTTCATTGAATATTTTGTTCATCCATCCATGAACATCCTTAATAGTGCAATTCAACCCAAAATCAATGAAGAAGTCAAGAGAATTTTGCACCTAACAGATCAAGAAAACACTGGGGATTGGTATTTATACCAAAATTACATATATATCAGTGTATATGGTTGTGAATTGGCACCATACAAACTCCCCAAATACCTCCCCATGAGGATTTTTTCCTTGGAGTATATTAGATAGATGTTGAATTTGGATGACATCCATTTTGTAGTGGCCAAGAAGAAATCACAGTTCAGAATAAAGACACAGGTGGGCCCATTTGTATGTAATACTAGGACAACAGGTGAAGAAGTAGACAAGATGCTTAAAGAAATGAAGTTCAGTTTGAGCTTTACATGGTCTTATGACCCTTGTGGCATTATTTCAAAGCTCAGAGTGGAGAATAAAAGTACTCCTTACATCCATACTTCAAGGCCTGAAATAGAGAAGTATGCCAATCAGCTGGAATGGACAAAAAACACTTTGCAGGAAGTTGAAGAACAACTCTTTTCTACTTCTAGTTTGCAGACTCTCACTCCTTAAGAAAAATCAAGCAAAAGATAGAGGGAGGAAGGATCTTCATCAACAATTGGGAGTGAAGCCAAAGAGTTCAGGATCAACTACAGGAAGAGGACAAAATTGACTCCTAGAGTAGAGGTGGACAAAGAGACTGAAGAGCAGGCTGCCATCATAATCACAGATTCACCACTTGCAACCAACAAATTTACAACATCTCCTACTGGACCTTCATCATCACAAGGTCAGAAGGAAACTAAGCTAGAGTCACAGAATGTCCAAACAGAAAAAGAGAAGACAATTTTTGATAGGTACAGGGAGATTAAGCTTAGAAATGAGATTCTAAAAAATAGTACTTATAATTAGTTTTGGAAGCAGACCTCCAGCTCATAGAGTAGATTGTTATCAGTGTTTGACACAGAGCATGGAAAGATGCAGATGGCCTTCCTTGAGGCCCAAATTCCACAACCAAAAACAACAGCAGACTATAAGAGTACTACCTTTGAGTTCAACACCAAAGACATTCATCCCATTGATCAAATGGAGATGCATAAGCAAACTGGTGAAATGGTATCGTCTACCTTAACTAACACGTATGTCAGTGTCCAAGTTGCAGGTTACATTTTCCAATGTTCAGTCACAGTTGAAAATGGAGAAGGTGTTTTCCTTAGCAAAGGATAACGGGATCAAGAATTTGGAAGACTTGGTAGTAAAGATAGGGTATGACCCTAAAGATGTTAATGTTGCTAAGGAGATTATTAAAAAGAAGAATTTGGACATTGTAGCCTTGAGAAAGTAGCTCAAGTTTCAGGCCACAGAGGATCCATTGACCAAGGAAATCGAAGAAAATGAAGCAAAGAAGGCAGATATGATGAAGCTGATCATATAGCAGAATATATAGATTAGACAAATGGAGGCAGAGACAGAGAAAATGATAAAGGAGAAAGAAAGGAGTCGGAAGATGGCCATTGTCCCCCTGGATTCCATACCCATTTCTTAGCTTCCAGCAACAGGAACAACCACTGCAACGACTTCTTCCACTCATACTGCAAGTTCTGAACAGGTGACCAAGACACTAGAGAACATGTCACTCCAGTAAAAAAAAATCAAGACCTTGCGGGATCAACTCAAAGTTTTAGAAGTACAAAATGCCAAAGTTGAAGCTTCTCGGGTAACCGAAATGCAGAAATCACAAAGATTGTTGGAGAAGTTGCAGAAGGTGGAAAGGGACACTTCAATTGGTCAGACCTTGGCCCAAGCCAAGGAAACCATTTGGATGAATATACTAGACTCTATGAATGAGATTTGGCCTTCTATCCAAATCATCTTTGAGTAGAAGGAGCTGATAGAAAAGGCTACAAAAACTATTGTGCAGGGAAGAGAGAAGCTTGAAGAAATGCCCACATAAGCCTCCAACATAATTGGACTTCTGAATTTTAAGTCAAAATATGAGCTTGAAGAATTAGGAATCAGTGAAATAACTGCCACTATTTTGGAAGTCAAGAAAGTCTTGACTAAAAGGAACCTTATTGATCAGTTGGAAGAAAGATGTGAAACCTTGGAGCTGCAAGTAAACAAGTTTACTAACAAAATTGAAGCATTGATCCAGAAAGGACTGCCCAACATTTATGTAATAAATGATAAATTGATCACTCAGGAAGACTATGTCCTGAAGATGAAAGAAATGGCCAGAAGCAGCATCAAATTCAGTGGGATTAAGGGCAATATGAAAGAAAAGGCGTTTTTGGAAACCATGTCAAATGATTTCTATGTACAGAATGAGGTAAAACACATTTTTACAGTGAAACCAACTTTTGCCAAATACACAAAGGTAGATGAGATTTATCGGAGAGTAATAAAATTGACCATACCAGATGAAAAGAGATGGGAAGAATTGATCGATTTACTAGATTAAGAAGGGTAATTCGGGAGCAGTAAGATAGTTACCAACGCAACAGCCAACACAACGGCCAACACATCAACGCAGCACAGCTTCAGGATGACTCAGCAACCAAATCCATCAAAAGAGAGCCTTCCAGATGTTTACGTGGCCTATTTTTCTGCTAGGAATGAATCGTATTGTTTGTAATTAGGCTAATAATACATTGTCGGTTTGACAACGATTTTGTAAAGGATTTTTGTAATTATCAGTATAAATACTTCACTGTTTGAAGTATTAAGGGTTGATTTTTGAATGTAATTTCTTCTGCATATTGTATTTTTCAAAGTACTGGAGCATCAATAATACAAGGACCTTTCACAGGATTCATGTGGTGTACCAAATGGTGATGTGTCTCTTCTGTTTATTTGTTTAAACATTGTTTTTCTTTCTATGTTATACTAAATATCTGAATTATTCAATAGAAATTGTGATAAATAGGAATTTTTACTTAGAGAACCCTATTTTGGTTGTTGGTAATTTTAATGTTTTCCACTGAAGTCAAATCAAGGAATTCTTAATTTCTCCTTGATTTCTATCGAACCTTACACTTCTTATAGTTCACCATCCATTTAATTTTTGAAAAGATCCAAATAGTGCAACCTAGCTTGCCCTGTGAGAACTCCTATAAAAATTGATGGAAAAATCCAATTTAATCTATAAACTTTGTAGCCCAATGGAATTATAAAAATTAAGTCAACCAAACCAATCAAATAAAAAAAAACAAGTACATTCATAACTAGACTAAAATTCACATAAAACAAGGCTAAATTAAACAGAGAGATCAGTCTCTAAAGCCGGTAAGGCTAGATCCCAACGTCCAAAGTGGTTTTGATGTTTTCATATGTGTTTATTCCCTCAACCTCAAAAATACATAACGACAACAAGTACAATGATAATTATGAAGATTGAACCTAGTTACATTTTCCAACACTCCCTCTTAACTAGGGAAGTATGGATAATTACACAACTGGTACAAGGATATTCTCATAAGAAGTTTCAGATTGATAAGCCATCTTGAGACATCAACATCTTGACCAGCATTATCAAATTTCTATAAGCAAGGCCTTGAATAACAAGCTCTAATTCTCCACTACATTATAGCATAATGGTGGGAGGCATACATTTGGACACCAACACCATAGCCTCTCAAGGCACATACTCCATTCACATGTTCACTAGGTATGTCCTTCTAGGACTATTCTTATCTTGGATTCCCAATGCTCAAAGAACATTGGTCCTCTTAAGCTACTCTTATCTTGGATACCCTGTCATATCCTCAAAGAATATTGATCCACGAGATTACTACCTATTTTGGATTCCAAATCCTAAAGGAATATCAATCCCAAATGCTTATCCAATCCTCCATTCTCCCTATGAGTGCCTTCACTAGACTTATGATTATTAGTCCTAGTCTAGTGCATGACACATGGATAATATGATGTCCCTCATCACTCCCTCTCAATTAGGGAGGTAATCCTCATTCCCTCTCAAACATGGATTAAATCCCTGCTCCCTCTCAACTAGGGAGACACAATCATAAGTTTCATATTTATCTCGTTCACCAAATATTTTTTCTTTCATGGAGATCTTTGTTGTTGCCACAAGACTCCTTATCTCACACCATCATATCATTCTTGAGCTTTGACCTTCCTAGATGTTATGGAGCCAAAATCTTTCTCAATCTATCTTCGTGACAGGGTTCTTTCCATCAACCTTTTATATCACTTTCCATCAATCATCAGTTATAGTATCTTCATCATCAAAAGTATCTTTGTTAACCCAATCAATGTAGAGATTAATTGTAGCTCTTTCTATCTAATTTGGAAAGTGAATTTCTTATAGATCAACATCAAATCAACATGACCAAAAAGCTATCTCGTGACTTTCTACCCTTTTTGCCTTTATGTTGTACACATTTCTGCCATATATTCTTCTAAGCCATTACCAATGTTGTCCACTCAATCCATGTTCTCTTTGAATTGACTTAAGCTAAACAGTTGCAGACACATCATATTATCTCAACTTCTATCTTTCCAATCAATATTACTACAATATGTTCTTTTAGGTAGCCAATTCATATCTCAAACAAATCATCAATATCAGAGTTACCAAGTCATGGTAGCCTTTAATCAAGATGTCAAGTTTTGTTACTTGCTCCTCTAAGATCAACATCCCTTTGTATGGTCTATCTTCATACTAGAATCCTTCTTTTCCTTTCAATCATCAATCAATGTGTTCATGGAACGAACCAATCATCTAGTTTCAATATCGTATTAATCAAGGTCTTCATAGCTCCTTATGAGGTTATCGTTTATATCTTATGTTATTCAAGAGATCATATCGGATGTTGATCAATACCATACTCATATGTCATGATTCTATGTCTCAAGTAACCATATGGAAGAGTCTCATCTTATCCAAACTAACCAAGACTTACCAAGGTCATGTTTCTAGGCATATTTCTACATCCAGCTCTTCCTATGATACTTTCTGAGGACGTGAATCTTATTTCCAATGAAGAACCTTTTTCTAAAGATATACATACCTCTTCCTGCCATCCAGTTAAATTCATTTTCAACGCGATGCTTCTTTCCTTGAAGATGATATTCAAGATGGTATTCCTTCTTTAATATAACAAATGCTCTAATTATGCCTTCATGCTGCTTCTTGACTACTTTCATACTATCAAACTTCTAGACTACTTTTGACATTGCTTCCATAATATTCTAGTGGAATATACTCTTTCCATGTCACAATGATTTTGCCATATACCGAAGAACCTTCTTATAATGATGGTTTTGTTACTGTCAGGGATCATTGTGATACTTTCTTGCTAGAATATTGTTTCTATAACAACATGACGCCAAGTAATAGTTGCATGAACTGTGGAATGTTAGATGGTCTAGATCCTTCTATCCTTGCTTAGCTAAATGATTGCTTCCAATAAGATGCAACTGACCATGTAGACTCTAATCCTTCCAATGCTATATGTTTCTTTCCATGATGCCATAATTTGCAAAATCCAAGACTCTTCTACAAATGTAATTGCATATGCTACTCTAATTTCCATCTTCTAACAAAAGAAAACAAGTTTCTAATAAACCTGGTAGTGGTGGAATTGTTCAATAATAGAGATCCTTAGGATCTTCATTATTCAACTTATATTTAGGTTCATTTTCTTCAGCTATATGAGCTCCACTCCTTTCCTTCCTCTTATTGTTCTTCTTATTTTGAGGATCCTTGGGACAATCTCTTTTAAAATGTCCATATTCATTGCATCCAAAGCATTGTACTTTGGACATATCTTGTCTTCCACGTGGTTGATTGTTGTTGTTGTTGAACTTTCGACAAGGTTCAAATTTTCCAAACTTTCCATTTTTCTTCTTTGATCTAGCAACAAAATCTTGAAACTTTTCATTGTATTTGTTGTCATCTTTGGCTTTCAATATTGTCTCTTATAGAATACAAAAAGACCACAACTCATCAAAATTTGGAGTGTCCTTTCTTGAATAGATTACTGTCACAAAATTACTCCATTATGAAGGTAAAGCATTGAGTATACAAGTAGTTAATTCAGAATAAAAAACAACTTCTCCAAGCCCTTGTAATTGATCCTTCAATTGTGAGACCTTTATAAGGTATGAGGCCAAGTCTTCATCCTTTGATAACCTTATCTTGTAAAGTCGATTCCTCAAAGATATTATTTGAACTGTGGTACTGACTAGATATAGTTTTACCAAATTGTCATTGATTTCTTTAGATGTTCCCATGTTTACAACAAAGGGAATAATGTGATCTTTGGTGGATCCAATAAGAATACTTTAAGCCCTAACTTCTCCTTTAGTGTACTTGGCCAATTCTTGAGTCTTATCCTTCTTAGGTTTTGTAACTTTACCTAGAACGTAGTCCATGACTTCATTTTCTATGAGTACCAAATCTATTATCTTCTTCCATGCTTGAAAGTTTAATGACCCCTGTTCAGTTTGTTGCCTTCCTTTCAAAATGAAGTCATTTGATTTGAATATTGAGACATAACAAGTAATATAGTACTTGTCAAAAGATTGACCTGCTTGATGATGATGTCTTCAAATATCTTGATGCTCCCAATGTTTCCAAGAGTCTTGAAAGATGTTCTAGAGTGGTGACTTCTAAGATGTCAGGTGCAATAATAACTTAAAATTGCTTCAACAGTTAATGATCTTTCCAAGATTTTAGATGATGTGCCCAAGAATCTTGATGCTTACTAGGTGATGACTTCTATAAAGATGTATTCCAAGAAATTTCAAGAGAGATATGATGATCTTCTTTAAAAAGGATGATGAGTAATCAAGAGCCTTCAATGATAGAGAGAAAGAGATGGATAACTGATGTAGTAGTCTTCATTTAAGTCTTTGAGTCTTCTTACTTAAATCCTTCTTTATGTCCCTTAGAAAGTGATGTCCTACAAACTAGTTCAGATGAATTTCTTCCACTTATGCTGACAAGAGTGATATTCAACTTGCCTTCTCCTCACCTTAACTCTGATAACATGTTGAGAAACCAACATGGCAGCCAATTAGGGTTGATTTCTCTTATTTTATAATTTCTTGTGAATGTATGTTATCTTCTTATTACTTTTATGATGTTCTATTTCATCAAAAATTTATGAAAACATAAATATGAAGATCACAAGAAGACAACGAACACAAGATATAGGCTCCAAGCCAGGGAAAGAGCCCCACAAGGGGGAAAACCTAGTCAACTCTTCTCTTCTTATAAAATCAGATCAAAGCGAGAAATCCAAGACCCAAAATGTAAGACCAAGACCTCCCACATGATCCAAGTCAACCCTCCTTCCAAGCTCTTCCAACAAGTCAATGTCAACTCAAGTCAACAATAGTCAAAGCCTTCCAAATCTAGTCAAACTTTAGATTTTCGACCCCTACCACAAATTTCCAGACCTGCAGTATATCTAAAATATTTTGCCCCTGGAGCAGACTTGTACCTTCACACATGTGATATAATTTAGAGCAGAATCTTTGCACGTGTAGAAATTTTCTTCCTTCTTTGACCCTCGCTCTCTCTCCTTTGACTTTAGCTCATTTTCTCTTGTATTTTGCTAGTTTTCTCTCACTTCTTGGCTCAAAAATTGAACTTTCTTCATCTACAAATGAGATCAAACTGCACTCTATATATATACACATCTAGGAGATTGAATGGGTCCCTTCCAGGGCTGACTTGTCTGGGCAAGGCCAACTTGGTCTTGTGGGGACAAAATTGCCAATTTTGACTCAAATCAAATTATTTTTCCTCTTTGTTTCAAAAGTCCAAATAGAACTTGACTTAAGTACAATAATTTGACTTATGAGAAATATTATTTTGACTCAATAAACCCCAAAAGCATGAATAACATGTTTGGTCTAAATAACAATTTGACTTGGGCATGAAACCCAATAATTTTTTTTTTCTTTTGCTTTTTACATGAAATATATTTTGACATAAATACAATGATAATTATGAAAATCAAACCTAGTTACATTTTCCAACAGCCCATGCATGTGGCAAGGGAAATTCTAGTGATAGTGGCACGTTTTCCTCAAGTAAAAGGAACCACTCCTCCCCAGTGCATAATTTTTGCTGGTTTTTGCTTTAGAGAAGGTTGTGATAATTTACACATTTATGGTGATTTTTTATTAGTAATAAAGTGGATAATTGCAGCACAACAATGTAGAAACATTTTACTTGTCCTAATTTTGGAAGAGGTTATGCAGCTAAAATCTTCTTTTGAAAATGTCTTGTGCTCACACATTTACAAGGAGAGGAATGCTCAAGTGGACTGCATTTTCAAGGAAGGCTTAGCTCTTGACCGAGACCAATAGCAGATCATTAAACAATGGGACAAATCATTTTATGAGTACTACGACAAGCCTTTCATGGAAGATAACTTCTTAGATGCAGATTTGAGACATTAATCTATATTTCATCCATATTCTCTTTTCAACTTTTCTGTTGGGAATGATATATTACATTTTTGAAAATTGGTTTAATGGTGAAGTACAATTTCACAATTTTGAAATTTGATGTAATTATGGGAATGTATTGGCATGAAGGCAAACTATAATTTTTGTATAAGGATTTGTCATGAACTCAAATGATCTTTTTTATTTTCATCAGAATACACATAGTGTTGTGTATATGTAGAATATAGTTTTGCATCATTTTCCAAATGAAATAAAATTATAGTTCTACACACACACACACACACCCAGACATACACACAAACTATGGTGTAATTTTCAATTGTATAAATTGCATTTTTTAATCTAATGCTTAAACTACAGTTTTGAATACATAAATGGATTAAACACCTTGAGTATTTCCTTGGGTGCTTGGATTTTTCATACCACACAGAGTGAACTTGCAATTCCAACAATTCTTTGCTATATTATAAACGAAATTCACTAAAAAATATGCCTGAAAAATGGGCCAAAGTATACAATAGTGAGGCTAATTGAAATGTTTTACCATAAGAATTATTTTTTCTATTTGCTTTGTATAATTTATACGTATATTTTTTTAACCATATATAATATATACTTGGTTGACATTGAAATATTCTACTTCATTTGGTGAGTGAAATATTTTATTTGTGGATCACATTATCCCAATGTTTTTTTGTTTTTAATATATTCTTAAATACACATCAGTATATTAAAATATTTTATTTATGGCTCACATTGATTTTTTTTATCATTATTAATATTTTTTAGCTGTTACGTATAAATTTTATATTAATAGTTGAATATATTACACATCTTCTTCTTATTAGAAAGTAATCGTTTTTTTTTAATTACTTCTTCAACATTAAAATAATATCAACAATGAACCAAAGGAACACAATGAGAATGAGACTATTCATGTTTTATGACAACAACTCCTTGGAGGAAGATCCTTCATACAAAAATATGGGAATCCATATCCATCATAAGCTCAATTTCAATTATAACATTGAAAAAAGTGTTGGACACTTGATCTGCTAAGGGTTGGTGTGGGTGAATATGAATAGTTGGACAAGTCAAAGATACCACTTGGAATATGAAAACCAACTTGGGTCATAAGACAATGTATAAATATGTATATATTTGTGAATAGAATGGATTCCATGATTCATCCTAAAACTATTTACATTCTTGTGTGTTTAATATGGTATTAGAGAGGGTGAAGTCCTTCCCTACTCAAATTTGAGCCACTATTATTGTGCCCTTTGTAAATCTCAACACTTGTCCTTATTAGTTTGCAATTTTGAATCTCTTCTCAACTAAGTTCGAGCTAAGTTTTCTATTAATTTGTTTCGTTCACTATCTACTTGGACCTGCTCCTCTGATTTTTTCTACCATTCTATGATATCTTGTAAGCTGAGGTAATGCCTGATTCTTAGCCATTCTTGTACAGGTCTATTTTTTATTATGTGATCCTACCTGGCCAATTCCTTGTTTTCGGCTCATTGGAAGAAGCTTGACACTCTACCAAATATTATAGACTAGTGAAACATCGCTTCTCAATTTCATGTGTGTTTAACATTATTGCTTCTAGGAAGTATCCATACCATGCTTCAGACATGCAAAAAAGAAAAAGGATATTATAAGCCTATATTGTCGAATAACCAATGCACTGAATTTTATGAAATTGCTTCAATCCATTGGGGTTTAGTGAGATCGTTGGTTGTACTCATTAACTATTTGAATATGCATTAATCATTTATAACTTTATACCTAGCAATCACCATTCTCGCTCCTTTCTTTTCCCGCAAATCTGTTAATAGTCATTTATCTTTTGCTGCGATTGGAATCAATGTTTGAATTTGAGGCTTGTTTCTTACAATAATGTTCAAACATATACCATTTAACATATACCATATAATAAGTGACTTCACAAGTTGAAAAGGTTGAACAAGGAAGAGGAATATCGCCACCATAATACATAACTAAAGACCGTCTAACGCTTTAAATGAAGTCATGTTGTCACAACTTTTAGTAATATTTTTTGCAGTGGCTTGATGTCTCCAACTCCTAGATCAAGCACATCTTCTATCACACCAAGGTGCATTAGGTGTTAGCAAGTCCGGTGCTTTGCATCTGCAATTTTTCATTGTTTATACAAGGGTAGCCAAGTGTTGTTTTGTTCATATTATGTTGAAAGTGATGTGGTCATATCCCATGATGCAATAAAGAAGTGGAATGCAAATGGTATATTGCTTTTAGAAATTCAGGTGCTCAATCCTCAACTGAACTATTGATGGTGAGGCATGCATATCATATTCGGTCCAAAAAGTCTCTTGAAGAAAACGTGGCTGCACATACAAGTTGCAAAATTCTGTAAGTTACTGGTAGCACTTGTAAGTTCATATCGGTATGAAAGCCTATAAATGGATATGCGTCCTCCATGTTAGAAAGTAAAGAAGCTAAATGAATCTATAACAAGCAAAACAAGAAGGAAAAAAAAACAATAATTACAAAGAACTTATTCAAATAATGATTACAAGTAGAAAACCTCACTTGAATGATGTATGATCATCATATTAACAAGAAAGGAAACTTGGGTCTATTATCAAAGAACAGTGTTTAGAATATTCCTCACCACTTTCTCATTTTATGTCTCTTAGCATTATCATTTCGTAGTGCAACATTCGTGTGTGTTTAACAAAAACGATAAATGGTGGTTGGAAAGGTTAGTATGGGCTTGAAAACAATTGTAAGTAAAATCTTTGGATTTGGGAGTAAAGTTCCTCTTTGAAACTCTCATCACTTTTGTTATTTTATATGGATGTGAGATGTGAGGGTTGGGGCTGTAATATATCCAAAGAGTAATGGAGGTTGGATTTGCGATTAAAAAAAGCTCCTCTTTGAGACTCTGGTCACTCTTATTTTGAATGGATGCGAGATGTGAGGTTTGTGGTTGCAATTTATACAGAGAGTCATGTTGGAAGATTGAACAAATCTAAAAGCAACTTATAACCTACAACCTCAAGATTAAAGGAAATACTTCTACCATGTCCTCCTTATTGAAGCAAGTCTTTCCCCCATTAAAAGCATGGCTATGACTAGGTATCTTATGTATAAGAAGAATTTATACAACATGTATATCGAGATGTTTCCTATAATTAATTCAAACTCTACTCAAAATGAAAACATTCGACTAAAGCGAGGGTAGCATAAGCATGTCCGGGCTTGGCAGGACCATTGGGAAATAAAGGAGGAGATTATCTTGAAGAATCTAAATAATATTAAAAATATTATTACTTCCAAATTTAAGGAGAAATTGTGGGGGAATAAAGAGGAGAAGGAAAAAAAGAAACTACGATATTATAAGGAGGTGATCAACCCCAATCTCTAAAACTAAAATTAACTATATCGTGACTAGTGTTAAGAAGAAAATGAACATTGCTAAGATTAAAACTAATTCTCATGAGCTTAATAGTTAAATGGGGTGTTGATTAATTTTTAAAACACCATGCTATGAAAGAGTTTGTCACTTGTAAGATCCTAAAAGGGTTGAAGACAAAAAACATTTTCTCTTAAATTGCCCATCTTATACTCACATTCAATCTAACTTTCAAAATATTTGTCACACTACAAACCTTCTTAACCTTTTAACTCAGCAAAACTATGGTGATTTTGGGAAGGCTTCTCACACTTCTTTTGAGAATAGAAATAAAATGTAAAAGAGTTTTGAATAATCTCTTACATACTTAACATCTGGTAGACCGTGGTGTTCTTAGTGAACATAAATCATTATCATTGTAATGATTTTAACTAAAATTAACTAAATTTGTATATTTTTGTTTTTTATTATATTCAACATTGTTTTTTATTTAGCAAACAATTTATTTGTTTTTTAGAAGAGACACATGTTAAACACTGTAAGAATTACAAATCTTCCTAGTTGTAGAATGCGCCTCTAGATGCAATGATACATCTCACATTATTAAAAAAAAAGATCATAAAAATTAACTAAGTTATAAGTTTATTATTATTATTATTATTATGAATTATGATTGCATTGTCTCAAAATTTTAGCATACATTGGAAAAAATAACCATGTTCATGCAATGTATTGTCTCAATATGCATCTAGGGAAACCAAATTTGTTGATTATTAACTAGGGTTCAGGTAATACAAAATATAAGCATCTCATACTAAGAAACTACTAACAACTACCATATACTGCACTACATAAAGAAAGAAAACAATTTCTAGGAGGCATATCATAACATCAAGAGTCGAAATAGTTGGGGCCAAGTCCTAAGCACTTTTACTAGCTAGAGCGGGAGGTTTTAGCTCACAATGAAGATGACTTTCAAGGTGAGATAGTCGGGCATCCAAACTAGCAAGACAAGAGCACTAATAATGTTGCACCCACTTGATTTCATTCAAAAAAGAGTTATATCATTGTGGTCTTCATGCTTCTCCTTAAAGACCCTTCTCAAAAATATTTTCATCTGCAAATGGAGGGTGATGGACTTCAGGTACTGGCTCTATCTTCCTTGGTATATCTAGGGTCAAGAACCTAATTGGTTACCTCCTCTTGTATTATTGAATAAGAATAAACTTATCAATCGTTCGTGGTTATGGCTTCAAGATGGCGGATTTCCTCACGAATTTCAAAGGAGATGGTAGAATAGAAGATGGTTGCAACATCCTGGGCTTGAGCTTAGGAACATGACTTGCCTTGAGGGCCTCTGACCCCATCTCCCCGACGATTTCATTCACTTCGAGGGAATATTGCACCAAAGGAGAAGTATCCAGGCAAGATGGCTTACCCACAACAACTATGGACTCAAAATATTGAGACTGAGAAAGCCAGAAAAAAGAAAAACCTAGGGGGTTTTGGGATTCTAAGGTAGACAAGGCCAAAAAACATAGGAGAATGAATGAAAAGGAATGGAGGATGAAAGACTCATGGTAGGGTCTAATTCTCGCTAAGGGACACCATTATTCAAGCTACTACCTGACCTAGTTGAGCTCAAAATAAAGCAAACAAAAATCTGCTAGCTAGAATCAAAACCAAAGAATGCAATTATAGAACTAGAAGGGTAGAACCATACCTTGAATTGACCTTCCCTATGATCTTAAACCAGTGAGGTTATGCACACTGGAGAAAGGTTAACGCCATTGACTTGTACAACATTCAACTCCAATGTTACTATTGATGTCTCAATTTGTGATGCCTACATGCCTAAAGCTTGTCTCTTGACTATTACTTAGTTTCCAGTGCCAAAATGTCCTTCAAAACCAAAATTTAGGTTGCCTTGCATGCATGTGCATGTTAATTCATTTCCAGAATTGGTGGCCAACGTCTGAGCTTGATAGAAATCCCAATAACTATGCCATATGTCTACAATTTTTTTAGTGAATGTAAACCTTCCTCTCCCAAACGCCCATGGGAATTGTTCCATCTATAGTGAGAGAGAAGCTTGAGCATACCAGAAAATCCAGAGAGGAAAGTCTCTCCTCTCGGAATGGTTGAGTGTGGTAAATGTTTAAGGAAGTGTAACTAGGTTCAGTCTTCATAAATGTACTTTTGATATTTTTACTTATTCAAGAAAAGAAATATTATTTTTATAATATATGTCAATGAGTTTCTTGCTCATTGAAATAGGTCTAACACATGTCAAAGTGCTATAGGTGAGTCAAATAGTCAAAATAAAATATTGAAGGCCTTAAGGGCATGTTACACCATGTATAAATATATATTTAAGTGAGAGGGATAACCTACAATAAAATTCAAGTCTACTCCTATACAATGGCATCATCAAAATATCCTTCAAGCATGATATACCACCATGGAAATTATTTGAAGTCTTCTCAACAAATCAACCTCCAAAACATCCCTCAAATTTGGCCTACAAACAAGGTGACTAGTTGGCCTAAATGGAGACAAAATCCTCTATTTATAGAGGTTGTCCACTCCAAATACAACACACCAATTTAGGCCTGAAATCCGCAAGAAAAAGAGGACAAGAAGAATGAAGGAAGCCGAGGTAAAGGATCTACTAGGGCAACAAAGTAAAGGAGGAAGAACAATGAAGATTGAGGGACTATTTTCTAGGGTATACACAGTCACACGTGCAAGGAAATGAAGGATAGTCTACGGCTATATCAACAGTGAGATCACAGTTATATATTTGTTGTTTGGGCTAATTACTTAGGCCTATTAGGCCCCATACTCAAGCGAAGAAGAGGGTCTCTCTAGCGAAGGAAAAAGGAGCTAAAATCTTAAAGGAAACCTCCCACACGTGCGAGAAGGTAGGGCTGCAGTACCACTATATCAAGTCTGCACTATACATCAAGAAGAAGCTCGATTGGGTCAAGAGAAAGAAGGTATACTCTTGGTGAAATATCTCACTAAGGATCAAATATTAGAGTCTCTTCTAGAACTAGTATAAGAGAGCCTACTACCAAGGAGTAGAAGAAAAAAGTGTCGAAAGAAGGAGGACAAAGTGTCGGAAAATAAAGTGTCGGAAGAAGTGTCAGGGTATATGGTGCAGAAAGGAGTGAAGACTTGACTTGTGCTTGGAGGATCTCTTTGTTAGGGGTCTAGGGCTTGGCATTGATCAATAGAAGCTTCAATAAGAGAAATTCACTAAAGGGTTTTCCTCTCAAGAGAAGAGAGGTTTTGGCCTTGGCAGAGAGCCAATATCTTGTGTTCTTGTTTTTATGTTTTGGTAGCAGTTTGATGAAGTACACACATATGCACTAATAATAATAAGAAGAATAATAAGCTAATAAGGAAAAGTAAAAATACTCCACAAATTGTTATCAAGTAACGAAGAATCACACTACACTACTTTGCCCTAGTTTCTTCAACATGGTATCAAAGTGAAGGTAACACATCAAGGAAAGGGAAACTCAAGAACACTCATAAAGGAGAAGCACCTACAAAGTTGAAGCATCAAGCCTAGAATTATCAATCACCTCAAGGAAAAGAAGGGTCTACAATCTATCATTCTTCAAGGAGGTCTACATATCAAGAAGAAGAGCCTTACATATAGGCACCTATAAAGAAGAGTAGATTGAAGCAGGACTTACATCAAGCTCCAAGTCATCAAGCAAATCTCATCATCAAGAAAGTCCACTTGAAGAAGGAAACTTGAATTACATTAAGTCCTAATAAGGAAAGTCATCAAGTCTTCAAGGAGGAAGAAAATCAATTACATCTCAAAATATATCAAGTAAGTAAATCTCCCCTTCTAAATATACATCAATGTATTTTTGCAAAGAAAGTAATAAATTGGTAGGTAGCAATAACTTTCTTGCATGTAAGAAGCAGACTGATCTACTTCTCAAGGAGAATGAACTCCTTGAACACGTAAAAGGGAATATCACTGTCCCTACTAAGGAACAAACTCAAGCCTTAGCCAAGTACAATAAGGATGAGACAAGAGCTCAAAGTATTTTGATAAAATCAATCAAAGACTTTATCATTCCTTATTTCTCCAAGTTTGAGACATCAAAAGAAATTTATGATAAGCTAGTAGAGCTATTCTTGGTATCCACAACCGGAGAAGTAATATCTCTTAGGAATGAATTATACAAGATGAAGATAACAAAAGAAGGAATAGCTCGCTACTTCATGAAAATCTCTGAAATAAGAGATCAACTTCAAGAGCTTGGGGAAGTCATGTCTGACAGAGATATGACAACTGTAGTCCTCAAATCTCTACCTGAGGAGTGGGGAAACTTCACATCAAGCATATATGCCAAGAAGGAAGCAACCACTCTCAGTGAAATGTGGTCTCTATGCATAACATAGGAAACCAGACTTAAGGCAAAGAAAGATGTGGGGTCAAAGGAGCAAGCATTTGCTACCATGGCCAAAAGAAAGGGTAAATTTGGAAAATTTGGTCCACAAAGAACAAACAACAAAGACATGTCCAAAATCAAATGTTTTGAATGCCAAGAATATGGACAATACAAAACGAATTGTCCTAAGTTTAAGAAGGACAACAACAACAAAAGAAAGAGGGAAGAAGCTCACATAACTCAAGAAGAAAAAGAAGCAAGATCCTCCGGATCTATACTATGACTACATCAAACTCTTTACTTCTAGAATTCTTTCAAAGTTTTGAGTAGTATAGGAGCATGTAGGAATACAATAATATTGCATAGCTAGAAACATCCTCTAGAATATAGAAGCATGATATACATAGAGTTCTAGATACTCATGAAGATGTAGCATTTCATGAGAATAAAATGCATGGGTATAAATGACTTCTAGAATATAAGAGCATGGAAGATATAGCTCAATAATTTCATGCACAAGAAACATACCTAGTATAAGACCTCATCCACGATGAAAGAAAAAATTCATCATTATTAAGAATCTTAGAAGACCTCCATCATCAAAAGAAAGGAAACATTTGCAAGGCAAGGATATTTAAGATCCTATGATGGGATCTTCAAAAGAAGGTTCATGGACCAAAGCAGATGTCTCATTGGGAATCCCATTCATGGGATTCAAGAAAAGGATGATATGCAAGCAAGCTAAGATGAAGCAAGAAGGGCCACACCAAGGACAACCAAATGAAGCCTAGATGATCAAAGGAGAATCAAGATGAGGTATGTATGCATTAAAGTTTAGTCATGTTATCATTTGTATATTATTGAGTCATGGGATAGTTATATAACATGATCAAGCATGAAAGAATCTCTTTCACCAAGAACATGCTCGAAGGCATGTACCACAATGCAATGAAGGTCAACAAAAGAATATGATCACATAAGGAATATAAGATTGCTTACTAAGAAGTAAGAATAAATGATGACAAGTCTAGGAAGCAAGCAATGAAGGAATTTTCTTGCAAGAAGCATTAGATAGTTGACCTATCTAACTGATAAGAAGTAAATGAAGAAAGAGATCAAGCATGTGGAAGAACACCATGATCACCGAGAATCACTATCTAACAAGATACTTTGAAGATATCTCTCGAAAGAAGGCAAGACAACTCTGATAAAGGAAGAAAGGACCCTTGACACCTATGAAGGCCTTGGAGATATAAAGGGTGCAGATAAATGATTCTACTCTACAAAGATGTCGTGATGAAGAAGTCATCCAACAAATGAAAAAGAAATGTTGAAGCAATATCAGGATGAAGTCATAATGGGCTACTAGGTCAAAGCATGTAAACAAGCAAGTACAATGAATAATCCATGAGAATAATTTTTCGAAGCATGGACAAGATGAAAAAGGAGTAGCCAAGATGACAAGAAAACCCGATGTATGACATCAAAGCCACTTTCCTCGAAGGAAGCGATGACATGACAAACCAGGGAGGAAAGTGATCGATGGATGGTGCCCTACCTAGAAGAAGTTAGAACAAAGACTTCATGACATCAAGAAAGAAAGGAGATCAAGCAGCTAAAGGACCCATGAAGAAGAAGTTGTTGATGAAGGAAAGAGTCCCCAGTTAAGAGGGAGATATGGCAGGTACCTAACCAAGAGGGAGTTTTGGATCACACCTAATTACAAAGGAGTGACAATTGTGCTTTCCATTTCATGGGTCATGCATTAGAACAAGACTAAAAAAAGTAAGTCTAGATGAAGGCCATGAATGGAAATGTAGACATAGGATAGACACAACATTATTGTCTTCACTTGGGAAGAAACAATGGGAGGATTGGGTAATCATCTGGCATCTGATACTCTTTGAGGATGTGTAGGGAATCCAAGACAAGAGTAGGCAAGAGGACCGATATTCTTTGAGGGTTGGGAACCCAAGATAAGTATAGTCCTAGAAGGTCATACTTGGAGAACACCCGGGTGGGTATGTACCTTGAGAGACAATGATGAAGGTATCTATAAATCATTGGTCTTGCCAGCATTGTAGCTCATTGTCTCATAAAAATATGGAGTTGTTAGTAAAGGCCTTGCACGATGACAATGCCGACGGATATAATGCTATAATAGATGGATTGCTAATCCAGTTTCTCTTATTTGAATCCTTCAAGATTGATAATAGCTAAACACCTTGTAATGTTGTATGGATACCTCCCTAGTTAAGAGGGAGTGTTGAAGGAAGTGTAACTAGGTTCGGTATTCATAAATGTACTTTTGATATTTGTACTTATTCAAGAAAATAAATATTATTTCTATAATATATGTCAATGAGTTTCTTTCTCATTGAAATAGGTCTAACACATGTCAAAGTGCTATAAGTGAGTCAAATAGTCAAAAGAAAATATTGAAGGCCTTAAGGGCATGTTACACCATGTATAAATATATATTTAAGTCAAAGGGATAACCTCCAAGCAAAGTCAAGTCTACTCCTATACAATGGCATCATCAAAAGCTCCTTCAATCATGCTACACCACCATGGAAACTATCCGAAGTCTGCTCAACAAATCAACCTCCAAAACAGCCCCCAAAGTTGGCCTACAAATAAGGTGACTAGTCGAACTTCTAGTCGGCCTAAATGGAGGGACAATCCTATATTTATAGAGGTTGTCCACTCCAATACAATGCACTAATTTAGCTTTGAAATCTACAAGAAAAATAGGACAAGAAGAATGAAGGAAGCCGAGGTAAAGGATCTACTAGGGCAGCGAAGAAAAGGAGGAAGAACAACAAAGATTGAGGGACTGTTTTCTAGGGTATACATAGTCACATGTGCGAGGACATGAAGGATAGTTTGCGACTATATCAGCAGTGACCTCACAATTATATATTCCTTGTTGGGCTAATGACTTAGGTCTATTAGGCCCCATACTCAAGCAAAGAAGAGGGTCTCTCTAGCGAAGGAAAAAGGAGCTAAAAGCTTAAAGGAAACCTCCCACACATGCGAGAAGGTAGGGCTACAATACCACTATATCAAGTTTGCGCTATACATCAAGAAGAAGCTAGATTGGGTCAAGAGAAAGAATGTATTATCTGGGTGAAATATCTCACTAAGGATCAAAGATTAAAGTCTCTTCTAGAACTAGTATAAGAGAGCCTACTACCAAGGAGTATAAGAACGAAGTGCCAGAAGGAGGACAAAGTGCCAGAAGAAGTGCCGGGGTATATGGTGCAGAATGGTGTGAAGACTTGACTTGTGCTTGGAGTATCTCTTTGTTAGAGGTCTATGGCTTGGCATTGATCAATAGAAGCTTCAATAAGAAAAATTCACTAAAGGGTTTTCCTCTCAAGAGAAGAGAGGTTTTGGCCCTGACAGAGAGTAAATATCTTGTGTTCTTGTTTTTATGTTTTAGTAGCAATTTGATCAAGTACACACATATGCACTAATAAGAAGAAGAAGAAGAATAAGCTAATAAGTAAAAGTAAAAATACTCCACAAATTGTTATCAAGTAACGAAAAATCACAGTACACTACTTTGCCCTAGATTCTTCAATAGTAAAGATTAGAAAAGACTAGCATAGAAATGAAGGTTAGTGTATGCAGTTTGCATATGTGTTTCATGGGTAGGGTTGGTCACGCGAACCCCCCCACCTTAAATGTTGTGGAAACTGACAAGATGGCGAGCTCCCCCCCGACCTCCAACATTCCATCTTCCAACACCCTGATCAGAGGCAAATTATTATTGATATTATTAATTATAAAATGAATTAATATATGAGTTAAACATATGTATATTTAAAAAAAAATAGAAAATAAGCAATAACAATAAGGGTTCAATGCCATAAATAAAAATCGAATGGAAACAAACATGACATCCATCTTAACTCTGGATTTATCAAGCTCCAAGGGAGATCAAATCTTTGAAGACGTAAACTTCTTGATTCCTTTTGGAACTTAGTAGATCTAGAGTTAAGATAAATCTATTTTGGTTTTTTATAATATTAATTATATTTATATAATTTCATTCTATATATAAAATTATTCTTATGTTTTAATTTTTTTAAAACCCTCATACATATAGTTACATATTATATGTGTGCTTGGAATTTTTCTTTAAAATGCTATAGCGAGAGAGAGAGAGAGAGATTTTATATGTGTGCTTGGAATTTTTCTTTAACATGCTATATATATATATATATATATATATATAGAGAGAGAGAGAGAGAGAGAGAGAGAGAGATTTTATATGCTTATTAATTAAATTTAAATATAAAATTCTGAAATATAATAATTATGAATATAAATCATTATTTTAATTTATATGGTAAAATGAATCTTAATTTATAGTTACTATTTATATTCATTTTATTTTTATGTTTTCTAGGTTATGTGAGTCCTGAGATGACTGACACACCTAACCTGTAGCTTGAGTACCTGCAACCAAAGGTCATCTAAGCTGTCAAAATCACCTGGCGATTGCACTCGGCCTAGGCCACACTAGTCCTTAACATGGTTGGATTTTCTTTGACAAAGTTTGAAATCCGTGACCTTTTCACCACAGAGTGTCTTAAAGAACACCCTATCACCATCTGCTATGGGAAATTACTATTTTTATTTTACATATATTTCAAATTTATATTTATATATATATATTTCACATATCTATATATAGAAATATTTTATTGAGTGATCAAATCCCTCAAGATGCAAAACATTTTTTTGAATGCAAAACTTGAGAAAATGCTTGCACCTCTAGAGATTTGATTCTTCTTAAGTACTTGGGTAAATTGGAAGTTAAGATAAATCTATGTTGATTATTAATAAAATTATTTGTATTTATATAAATTTCACATCTCTCTATATATAGAAATATTATTATTTTAATTTATTAAAATCCTAATACATAGAATTACATAGATATGTGCTTAACATGTTCCTTTGGCATGTTTTATAATTATTTTAATTTAATTTTGTATGTGACGTGCATACTATATATATATAGAGAGAGAGAGCTTATTGCAAATATTAAATTAGTATATGTTTATTAATTAAATTTAAATATGAAATTTTGAAATATAATGGTTATGAATATGAATCATTATTTTAATTTACTATATAAATTAAAATAATGATTCATATTCATAACCATTATATTTCATAACTTCATATTTAAATTTAATTAATAAGCATATGTGAATTTAATATTTACATTTTTTTAAACTCTTTATATACTTTATAACACAAACACACACACATTTTCTTATTTTTGACATTCTTCGAGGAAAAGAATCTAGACACAGACAACCTATATAAAGAGGGCCCTCAGAGTTCTCGAAATAGTGTGACGATATCACCACTTTTGTTTTATTTCACAAGTCCATTCATGATCTTCACATGGGGGGTTGAAGAAATCAGCTCCAAGCACCAGTTTTTAAATATGTTTTGATAGTTTTTCATGATGATTACAACACTCTAACAGTTCATATTTGGAAGCATACTGTGTTGTTATTTTTTTATCTTTATCAAAATATATATTTCTGATTTTTTTTTTTGCTTGTTTGAGGTGGGCCACAGATCCCATATTAGTTATCTATATTCCTTGGGAATATATATATATATATATATATATATATATATAGATATATATATAATCTTTCTTATTTGTATTTATATGTTTACTAAATAAATTTATTGAAATTTTATATATTATTAATTATATGTTCTAAAATATCATAGTTACGAATATGAATCATTATTATTTAAATTTATTTTAATGTAATATATATGTTATGATTCGAGGCACTGAGAGGAGGAAAAATAAGGAGTGTTAGGGTTTTGTCGCTTAGTTGCAAGACAAACGGTGTCATTGTCGAGCTCCTATCTTCCTCTAGTGCTCATGGTGCTCAATGGACCAGGGAATGCATGTGTTGTGTTTTTTCCTTAGTTGTGTCTGGTTTCGGTTTCATATGGAGGCGTCTCGACCAAATTAATGTTGTTGTGTGTCATTGGCCCCTCAATAAATATGTGGCTTAAGCTCTTGGGATGTTTTCCCTTGTCAAGGCCCTATCCATATTTGAAATTGTTTCGTTATGTGCAAAAAATGTCCAATCTACTGGTATGAAGACAACTTCACTCCTTTGATGTGGTTGTGGTGGGAGCGGATGATAGATTTTTTTATTGTTTGTTTGCCTCCTAATTTTTTATTTTTTTTATATGTACTCTGTCCATTATCTTGAGTAGCTTGTGGTGGAGAAGGTTCTAATGCATAGGGATTTTACCTACATACATTCTCCATGCTCTATCTCGGTTGTAAGGAAAACAAAGATTAAAACGAGCCCCTTTCAAATATTCATAAAAAAATCTAAATGGAAAGTTCACACTCCTCTAGATTAAGGAAATGGACCCAGTGAAAAATATAAAACAGAGTATTCAAAGTAGTTTAGGAATTCCTGTATCCTCTCAATATTTGGTCTTTAAAGGGAAACTGTTACATAACCCATTCTAGATAAAAAACTATGTTATCCTGAGGAATGCCACTATTATATTGAATCTATGGCTGGGAGGAGGAGATTTGGGTTCCAGTCAGCCCAAAGGATCTGTATCTTTCAAGTATTCAGTAAAGGGGAAGGTCTTCAACCCTACTGAACAAATCCAAAATATTCCAGGCCCTTAAATCATAGAGAAAATTGAGCATGCTCCAGTCATGGAAATAAACCTTCCATAAGTAAAATCTCTCCTATATGCTCTTCAATTAAAGGAACTTATCTGTAGGTTTAATGGATTTTAGCCAAATATGATGCACTACATCAGTGGATTTTTTCCACTTATCCATCCAATTGCGACCTCTATTTGTGTTCAAAAGGTTTTTTCATTGTTCAATTTGATATATAGAAAGACCTGGATTTTGTCTTGAATGAAGGGCCATGGTTCTCGAGTAGAGCAGGGATGTTCATTACTCCATGGTTCCCATAAATTTACACTAGAAACATGGTGGTTTCAATAATTCCAGTTTAGGTGAGA
Organism: Pinus tabuliformis; assembly: GCA_031772625.1. Lineage (NCBI taxonomy): Eukaryota > Viridiplantae > Streptophyta > Pinopsida > Pinales > Pinaceae > Pinus > Pinus tabuliformis. The sequence goes on along the minus strand of CM062818.1, from coordinate 1,646,576,624 downwards.
CTCCCAAACCTCCCTCTTCCTTTCTGGAACCATAAAGTCCTAAAGGATATTGGAAATACTTTGGATTTTTTTTAAAAGATAGATCTAGAAATAAATGAAAAATGTATTTTCTCCTTTGCTAGTATCCATGTTGAGATAGACCTTAACAAAGGTCTACCTAACCACATCCAGTTGTAACATAAAAATTTCATGTGGACCCAAGTATTGGATTATGAGAACACAACTTTCAAATGTCATGCATGTTTTCAAACATGTCATCTGCAAAACACATGCCCTTAGGAAAAAAAGAACTCAAAAAAAGAAAAAGAGGCTGATCCATAAGCCAAAGGGTTGGAAGGTATCAAAGCCTTACCTCTCTAAAGAAGAATAAGAAGAAGGAAATATGGAAGGTCAACAAAGCAAAATAGAAGTGGATCTTCAGGAACAATAGGGAAATCATGTAGAAGACGATATTGTGGAAAGGCCCAAAATGATGGGATGGGGGGCACAAAACATGCAGATGTATCCGAGAGTTTGAATTCTCATAAAGAACCCTCTCCATTTTCATTAGGAGAATATCTAGTAATGGTTCTTGTTGAAACAATGTCAAAGGGCTAGTAGAAAGTGCAAAAAAGAATGGGAAAAAAAAAGGTTAAATTACCATTTCCATACATAGGTTTTGTATGCTCTATGTTTAGATTTTTTCATGTTTGTTGTTTCTTCGTTTATTGTTCAATGTCGTCAAGCGTATTTCTTGAATGCATTGAACATATACAAATTGCAATTTTATTCTTTCTTTTCTGATGAATAAAATTATAGGTGTCCTTTTCTCCAAAATATATACATACATATCTGTGTGTGTGTGTTATGATTTTTAGCAAACAAAATGTTTGTAATTTTATTAATGAAAACAAAATTACAATATAGTAAATTGAATTGAATCAGTTTATTATTTATTATTTACGTTGATACTCATGTTTATTTTGAAATAGAGCTTCCAATTTTAATTGGACTATCAATAATTATTAGATGGATGGAAAGGATTGAACTTCCATAGAATATATAGAATATTATTAGTAGTATACACAAATCAAGGGCTGAAATTTATTTCCAAAAGTAATTATGTCTTTTTTCCCTTTTAATTAATTCATTATTTAAGAAAAATGTTATATGAACAAGTGTCATGTGAAATGAGTTGTGGTTTTTTTGGGCATGTGGTACTAATAAACCATAGTACTGCCCACAATATTGTAATAAAGCCTAGTTATAGATTAAGAATCTCCATGATAATGTGAAGGAATCTCATTACAATAATTTTAAATGTATATAAGTTTAGCTTATATATTAATTCTTTTATTATTAATAACATTAATAATTATTTTAAATAAAGTTATAAATTTTCATTTTTTTTTTAAATTTTAGCGACTTGACATGTATGAGAAAGTAAGTATTTTGATGTTTATTATGGATTGATGTGTAAACATTTTTCAACCAGTTAATTTATATGGTTGTGCTAGTTTATTACTTTTTACTTTCTATCACTTTTTTAATTGAGTGTACATTATGTTTCTTAACTTTATAAGAGATTAGGAACGGAAGAACAACTCACTTCTGGCAAGATTCCTGGTAACAAAGGCCCAAACTTTATAGTCAAAATGATATGGTTGAAATATTCATCTCTACTATGGAGCAAGGCAGCAATACAGTTAATTGCTACTAGAAACCAGGAAGGATAGACAAGCAGTGGCGACAATGGAAAGAGAAAGTAGATTGGTACAATCCCTTGGACAATAAGCAATAGGAGATCATAAAAAATTAACTTAGGTAAAGGAAAACCCCCCATGCAGAAGATCCCAACATCTTGTGCTAAGCACAGTATCCCAAAGGAATGTTTACCTCCTAAGAAGCATATCAAATCATCACATACCATCAGCAAATCCAAAGATAATTGCTATGGAAGAAAATTTGGAAGCAAAGACTTCGGCCGAATGTCTCTCAATTCCTTTGGCTAGTCTATATAAGAAGAATTATAACTTGGGATCAGCTCCAGAGATGAGGATATAATGGACCCTCATACTGCATCCTATGTGGCCAATAAGGGGAATATATGGAGCATATCCTTAACACCTATCCATTCTTATTTATTATATCAAAAAGGGCGAGTCTGCAATTAGTTGACCACATAGATCGAGATCAATAGAGTGTCATTGAAACAATTGATCTATGGCAGACACATCCCTTCTCTAGCCCAGTGCTCAACAGAGCCTGGAATCTTGGACCCAAATTCATGTTATGGGCCATCTTGAAAGAACGTAATAAAAGGATTTTTAAAAGTGTGAACTATTCCATGGAGTAGAGGATACTCCAAAAAATCTGAGAAACTATCATGTTTGAACCTTGGCATCTAGATGTTTGGCATGTTCATCCCTAGGAGGCTCAATACTAAATAAACTAAATCTCTGACCTTAGATGATAGCCTCGCCAACTTCGAAACATCTTCTGCCACCAAGTTCATCTAATGACAGCTACACTCCTCCTTCGAAGGGCTTCATAAAACTGAATTTCGATGGGGCCTCTAAAGGAAACCCAAGAGATTCTAGTTTTGGGGGACTCTTTCAGTATTGGCACAACAAGGTTCAACGATTATTTGCTCATGATTGTGGATTTTCCACCAACAATGAGGCAGAGTGTTATGCATTGGAAAATGGCTTAACCATTTCCTGTGAGGAGGTATACACAAAGATTGTGGTTGATGGTGATTCACATTTAGCTATTAAACCAACCCACAATATCGGGAATGAGTAGTGAAAAGATAACTAAGAGCTAGAGACTGTCTAAATTAATACACAATATAGGGCAACTTATCCAACAATCTCACTATGTGGTTCTGATCCACACTCGATGGGTTGGTAACAGAGCAAAAAAAATTATATCCAATTGGGGTTGCAACCACCCTAGGCAATCAATGGATTTTTCTTGACTAGTGGATGACACACAAGAGGATCCAAAATCTAAGCATAATCATGGAGCAAGACAGGCTAGTTAGTCAAGCCAACAACCACCAAGGGGAGAGAGTTTCTAATGGATCACAAATTTTGATGGGATTTGGGCCATGTCGTAGAGCTCAATGATCATAAATAATGAATTAAGGGGGTGGTGTGGCCACCCCCACACATGTAGCAACATGCAAGAACAAAAGGCCAAGGGTAAGGAATTTATGTTAATGATAATTTGGATCTGATGGTTCAGTATACTCAATAGGAATGCGCTATTAAGAGTGGCTCACTAATTTAGTAAAATGATGGCAAGGAGGTTGGTATGCAACATGTACTGGTTCTACATCACAAAGGAGTTTCTAGAGGTGAGGTGTGGTGTCTAGTCCTTTTTCTGTGAGTATGTAGAATTTATTCAATTCACTTTCCTGGATGTTTGTTCAATGCTTGTCGGTTATAACTTGTTCATCATTCTTAATATGCTTCTTGTTGAATGCGATGGTATCTTTATTTGGCTTATTGGTCTGCGTGCACTTTTCCTAGTCATTTTCCATAAAGCCACCTAGGATAGGTTGTGAGGCTCTCCCCTCTGTGCCTCTAGTTGAATCCTAACAAAAAGATGCTCTAAAAGTTTATATTATGGTTGTTCAAGTTAGGTTTGTGGAAAGAAATTTATTTTTCGGGACTTTGGTTGCAGACTACAAGGATCCTATCTTTGTCTTGTATTGCATCTTAGTATCATAACCATTACTTATAGGCTTTTTTACCTAGTCTTAGTTTTTGCTTCCTCGAACTGAGTTATATGATCTTTGTTAATGGAACTAATGCAATGCTTGTAGTCTTGAATAACTAGGGGGGAGGGGGATTCTCTGTTTGAATTTCCAATTTCGTTAGTTTAGTTCTGCAATGGTTTGTCATATATGGGAAGAATTAATGGGTCAACCCTATGGGTATGGTGTATTGCACCGAACTAGCTCCTCACATTATACATTTCAAACCTTGTTTCATTTCCGAGCAGGACAAAAAGAAACTCTCGTAAAACATCCTCCATGGTTCGATTGACAATTAAGAGATTCCATTCTATTTTTTTTAGTATTGATTCCTACATTACAATGCGTCCAAGTCATAGTTTGGTTCTTGGCATTGGATTTTTATCAGGATATTCAACCCCAACAGTATTAACTCATCTTAGGTTACAGTTCCTTATAGTCGTTCTTGCATAAAATTTTCATTCAATTTATCTCATACTAAAAGCACCCAATACTAGACCATGGCTCGTCCCACCTCATGGAGAGGTCGTGGCGCTAGTTCCAGGTGATGAGCATTAGTATTGCAGCAAGAATGCTATAACTCCCAAGGCTACTGACTTTAATTATCAACCATGGGCTCATACAAACTTAAGAGGTATCGACACTATATGTGTAGCATACAATGTGTCCTTCCTTTGCTGTCATGAGAGAAAAGAAATGTTGCCTATTTGCAGGAATGAAAGGCTGAATTTAAAAATGCTTGTAAAGTAACATGAAATCCTCTATCTACTTATTAACACACTTTGCTGCAAAAGAACCCTATTTTAACCCTATTTGTCACATGTAATGTTTTAACTAATCTAAGCATGAAATCTGATCTAGAGAGTACTAACTATTCTGTGCTTGTGTAAATATAAAAGAACTCATTTTTTTTAATCTTTTTGGTTTATAAATGCAAATGCTAATCCTCACTTGTTCTTTGGTAGGGGAGACAGGTATGGAGGAAGAGGGTTAAAATTATTTTGATGGCTTGGAGGTCAAGAAGGGGAATAATCCCAAATTCAATGATGATTTTTCTTAATACGGGCTCAAAACAGGCCGCTACAAGATTTCCTATAGGATGTACTAGTTCTCCTGTAGGATCCCCTAGTTCTCCTATAGGATCCCCTGTTGTACTATAGGATGTTGCAAATTTACTATATGATTTTATAATTCATCGAATGACCAAGCAAATCAAATCCAAATTGGATGGGACAAATTTTTTTATTGACTAAGATGTCTTAGGTCCCCATCCCAAGTGGAATCACTCAAAAATACCTCTATTAACCCATGCTAAAAAAATAACAGAAAATTACTAGTCGAAAATCTAGAAATTTGAGAACTAGTGAGCTAGTAAATCTATAAAGTGCCTAACCTAATAAAGTGCCAATGCAATGGGGTACTTTTTGTTATGAACTAGATTTTTTTTGTGATCTAATTCAAGTGGAACCAACTCAATTGAAGCTCGTTAGCATGCTCTAAAAAATAACAGAAATTTATTGTTATTTACCACAAAGGATTTCCAGAAATCTAGATTTGGGAATAAGAAAGCTAATCCAAGTAGCTCAATGATTACTATGACCTTCCAAAGCTTTTCAAAGGATGAAATGATACTTGTGAGCCTGCAAAAGAACTTACATCAACCATTTAACCCAATCCTACGACAAGAAATTATTAATACTAAATGCAGAAATGGAAAGAAATAAAAACAAGAGATGCATGTGAATAAGAAGTGAAAAGAAGGAAACAAAATGATACAAAAGGGCTCTGAGCCTCCTGGGATGGCCAAGCCCAAGGAAACCCAGAGACCTATGGAGGAAAACAAGATTTCGAACCTGAACATGACACCAATATTCATTATTTTCATTAATACAATTACATCCCTACAAGAAAATATAATGGAGCTGCAGAAATACGATTTATCTCCACAAGAACACTAATGAAAATCTTCCCCTAGAGGCAAATTCGACTTGGTAATTATACAAAATGATTAGGAATCATTCCCCATGAATGGAGGAAGCTTTCCCCGCCAAAATCCCTTGATTAGTGGATTTGGTTCCCAATGCTAGGAATCTACATTAAATGGCATGGAACACATTCCTAGATTTTCTCAATCATTGGAGTTCCACAATCCGTGTCATAATTCCACAATATCTTGTTGATTTATTATTTAATATCTATCCCCCTGTAGTAGGGAGCAAGTCCCTAAATTATCTCCTCCAAATCTTCATAATCTGCCCAATATTCTCATAATATTCCACAAAAATAAATAACATTAGGCACAAATATGCAATTATTCATAAACTTTCCTAATGAATATATTAAAGTTAAAAATACATTATCTAATGCAAAAAGAGAGGTTTAATGTGCTGAAAGATGGTCATAAGCCTTAACTTATGTTTAATTTAGAGGCATGGGCCTCAATTTATGTCTAATTTAGAGGCCCATCATACCCCCCCATTGAAAGTGTTGCTCATCCTCTGAGCAACTTAATGACCTCATTGTGCCTCATTCATGGCCCTGGTGGCCTCTCTCTTGAACATTAAGAATCTTGGTTGTAAGTTCTGCAAGGACAAGCCCAAAAACATATTTGTGCAAAGAAAAATCCTTGTTTCTTGAGACAATTTACTTGCCTTCTTCCTCTTATTCAAGATGGGTTCTTGAATATTTTTCAGTTTAGCAAGGTCTTCCACATCCTTATCAACCTTTTGCTACCTTGTTCCACCATTTAGAAACCTATGAAGCCTTCAAAATGTCTTTAGATGAGAACGAGGACATATTGTAGTAATTCATGTCAAAACTATAGGAAACCTACATGAAACCCTTTTTTAGCATAAATGATAGTTTGAGCCTCAGACAGGCCCTCAACTTGACTCCCATGCCTTCCTCTCATTTCTATAACATATTTTAGGCCTTGGACAAAAGATAGAAAGAAATTAGAGACCTCTTGGAAAGTCTCTTTTCATCACTGCAATTTGAGTTTTGTTTTGATGGTGGATGCCTCATTTCCTTTTGTTGCCTTCTTCTTCTCTCTTGTGGCCTAGATGGTTGCCTAATGGCCTTGGAGTTATCTATTTTGATTAGGTCCTCTTAGGCACTGTCATTTTGGATTTTAGCACAATTTTTCTTTCTTCCTTCTTGTAGCAACATTCTGCCTTCTGTTAACACCCAGGTTGTTCCCTATGACTCCCAAGGGAATACGGCCGGGGTAACCACTAACCAATCTTTGGATCACAGTTCCTAGCCAAACTGTAATCAGAGAGGGCTCTCTCTTTATAATTTGTCTCTGTTGTGATAGTATTTTAGGCTAGTTATTATGCTCAGGGTTTTAGTTTGTGTTTTTGTTGAAGGACTTCTTTCAGTGCTTAAGATGTAGTGTTCAGACAGTAGTATATCATTGGGCAATGGAGTCTAGAGCTGTGAAATGTTTTGAAATGCAGGAGTGATGATGTTTAGACTGCAGGGCCTATTGGGTATCTCAAACAAACAAAATTTAAACTTAAGTGGTGATGTATGGTCAGCCAACAGAAAGCAATTAAGAATTCTCCATTAAGCTGGTGATGTGAAAGTGAAACATGATGCTCAGGAGCAAACCTGAATTCCTGAAACAAAGGTCACTGTGAAAGATATATTCTGAAAGTGCAGCAATTAAGAATTACACTTATCAAGATTATAACTGAAGAAAACATTCATTAACAACATAGATTGAACTCAGGGTATGGCATGAATAAATCCTGAAGGTTATTCTTTTTCTTTGTTGCTAAATACTTAGAAGTTATAAACATATATGGATTGTAACAGACTGAAACATATGACAAAAGGAGTTATAGAAAAACTTATTGTATTGTGAAGTACACAAGAATCCTGCAGTTTTCAACAGACACCAGAACGCATTCAACACTTCATAACTCCGAGAAATTCCATCAGTTTCTTTATTAATCTCTGAAAGGATTACAGCTTAAGAACTTCTTCAAGAGAAATCAACAACAACCCCCGCAAGCTTGTGCGAGGGGAAAATATATACGATCGGTTGTACAAAATATCTGAGTGCTAAGTTATCTCAGAAATGAATATCTTCACCAACTTTTCAAGATATTTAGATCAGAAAGTTATTACATCATTGAATACAAAGTAAATGCATCTTTATGCTTGTCAGAAGATATTTTGGCCTTTGGAGGCCACTGAGTCGGTTGGAGTGATCTGCATTAATGCTGAGAAATGAGCTTTTGGAGCTGCTCTGCTGTAGCTTCTCGGCCTGGACACCTATAGCTTCTCACCTTGCTTTGTTGGCCGTAAATTCTGCTGAGTTGGCTCAGCTTTAATCCTTAATGCATGCTAATTCTTTTTAAACTGTCCTGTGTATGACAGTTTTCATTTTCCATGAACAAAATTTGTTGAATGGCATCGTGTTTATAAAATCGTCTGTATGGCCTTGGTCCACCATTCTAGTGTAGGTAGTTTATGCCTAAGAATTGCATCCATAGTCTCCTCTGCCTCTGTATATTTGTAAAAACTGGGAGGCACCTCAAACAGGTGTTTGATTTCATTCATTATAAAAAATAAACTTTCTACTCTATTGTAGAGAGTCTGTCCTGTGGCTGGCCCTGTTTCCTCTGAGGTGCTGGGCTTCTCGTTGATATGACTAGTGGCAAATGTATTAACCCTTTTGGCATACTGGTCATGTGTGAACAATCTCCCTGCGCTGTTCAGTAAGCTAGGGAGCCCTATGTTTTCTAATACCTGAAATTTCTCCATAAACCTGTTCACCTCAGTCTGCATGTCCTGGGTTCTTCTCTCCAATGTCTGCACTAAGTTTCTCAGTGTGAGAACCCTCTTGATTAAATGAATGTGCTCAGTTCTGTTTGAAATTCCCATGGCAGCCAACTGAGTACTTGTTCTATTGTTAAGCACATTAATCATCCTGGTGGCTATTTCAGGCATATTACTTAGAGCAGCTTTTGATCTCTGAATTTCAGTCTGTGCTTTTGGAATGAGCTCTAACTGTTCATGGATTGTTTCAATATATGGCCATTGCTCATTAATAGATTGGCCAATGTTAGCCAACAACACTATTTTAAGCTCAGCCACAACCTTATCTAATTTGAGCTCATTTTCGAGCTCTTTGATCCTGTCTTTGAGGGCTTTTATCTCCCCGCCCTTTTCTGCCATTGTCTGCTTGGACTTGTCATATCTTTCATTGACTTTGGCTAGTTTCTCCCTGGCCTCGTTCAATTCTGTCATTTGTGCTTCCAAGGCCTGGATCTCATTCCTCAGCTTTTGCATATCCAAGCTAGGGGCCTGCTCTGTTGTTAGTGGTGCTGTCGAGGTGGATGTTGCTGCTTGTTCTGTCTGTTGAGGAGGAGGAACAGTAGGTGGAGTAGTTTCCTCAAGATTTATCACTTCAAGAGGAGGCTGGGAGGTCTGACCTACTTCTCTCTGTTTCAGAGCTGCCTGTAATGCTGCCTGTGCAGCCTCTGATTCTCCCAGCTTTTCTTGTGCCTGGATAAGCTGTTTGTAGAGAGACACCAGCAAAGCTGTGGCATCTTTATCATGCCTTTGTTGAGCTACTTCATCTGTTTGAGGGTGAATTGTGGCTGGGAGTTTGATCTTTCTCCTCAAAGCTGCCATATCTGCATCCCTCAATTATAATATTTCTTGTATGCCCTTGATATCTTTGGGATCATGCCCAATCTCAATAATTATGTCTTCTAAGGACCTTATTCTGTTGTCCTTTTCTTGAGATGATGCCCTTTCCAACTCAAGTTGGGCAGCTGTATTATTAAGGCTATTTTCTAGCCTGTAGTTATCTAATGTTTTGTCTTCCAAGGAAGCATAGACCATCTCACCTGTTTGTTTATGCAATTCAATTTTATCCATTGGGTGGATATCCTTGGCCAGGACCTCAAGATTGGTCCTTAGGTAATCTGAAGGGGACTTTGGCTGCAAGGTAGTTGGCATGAAGTGACTCATGATCATCTTGCCCTCCTGGACATCATATGCAGACATTAGACGTTGCTGGTTGGTGGGAGCCATATTTAACAGATGGTTATACAACTGTATTTTTATGGGTTCATTCCTTTTCTTGATTTCAATGAACTGCTGCTTAATGCTTAGTTCACCCCCTCTCTGCTGGCTTGAGGAGCTGACTTCTCCTCCCACAGTTCTGTTCTGTTCCTCTTGGAAAGAATATGCAGATGCTTCCCTGCTAGGTGGGTCCATGCCCAGAGATTGCCCTGTTGGCATTTCCTCTTCTGAAAAAGGGTTCAATCTCTGTCTTTTCTCACCATGACTTTCTGATGTGGTCAAGGGAGTCTCTCTGTCCCTTTTCTGCTAGTATCCTCCTTTTGTGGAGTTTGGAGGATTGATGCATCAACTGATGTTTCTTGCCTAGGAGGCACTGTATTTTGTGCCTGCTGTTCTGTGAAACTTGGGGCCTCAACTGCCCCTTCTTGATGTGTGGGCTGCTCTATGTCATGCTGCCTTTCTTTTTGTTGTGATCCCTATTGTTGCTGTTGCTCTTCCTGCTGCTGCACTGTTTCTTGCTGCTCCATCTCTTTATCTGTTTGGTCTTGAGTCATGTGAGGTGGTTGCTCTTGTTCCACCTGCTTTCCTTTGCCTTTGCTGCCTGTCTGTTGAGTGTCCATGGCAGCTTGCTGATGTGTTGTTGAAGAGGAGGCAACTGCTCCAATTTGCCTTTGATATGATAAGGAAACCTGTCCACAAGTTTCCAAGTCAGCCTCCTTTTGCATATTCCTAGCCTCTCTCTCTAGTATCTGCTCTCTAGAGATTGACTCTTCTAAAGTTCCTTCTTTCCAGCCTAAAGAATTTGCATACTTTTCAATATGGGGCAGTCTAACATGTGAATAGTTACCCAATTTGTGTTTTATCCTCCTGAGGGAAATAAAATGATTACGGTCATAAGGTGACCATTTGAAACTGGTTTGCAATTTGAAACCCTCTAAGATCATGTCTGCCTCCTTCCATCCCTCCTCTCTTTTGTTGTACAAAAAAGGGCCTAGCTGGCTCCTTAACTTCAGTTGCACCTTCTTGTTTTTGCTTTGGAAATGGAAGTAGTCAGTATATCCAAACTGCCTGAAGTATTCTAGGGCAAACAGTCTCATAGGGACATATCTTGGCAGCCTGTAAGGGTCCAATTCACAGCCATATACTCTGATCACTGTGTGGTGTTGGTAAAAATACCAATCACCAATGCTGTAAGATTTGGAGAGATGGAGAATTCTTTGCATGTCATCGGTTAACCTTGGAGGAGGGACACCATACAACAATGTCATAGCTGGGTGAATGAACAGGTCTATAAACTCACAGTATGTGTATGGTGATTGAGAAACATCATGGAAAACTGAAGTCCAATACACAACTGACCTTGGATTTCCCTGGGCATTAAGTTTCTTAAGTGAGATGGAGAAACTGTCTGGCTGATAAAACAAGAACAGGTGGTAGATGTATGAGGTGTATCTGAACACACTTTCCCTTGGTAGATTCATCAGCTGTTCATGGATCTTTTCTGCAATATAGGTGGCATAGTCATAGTGTACAGCTGGAGGCTTTCCAGGAGAAAACATGGACAGCATTTCCATTATAGTGCCATCAACATCCTCAATTCCCTTGTATCCCAGGACATAGCTGATCAAATCCACTAGCATTCTGCCCAGGTCATTCAGGTAGTGATATCCAATAGGGGGAGTCCTTATAGTTTCAGAGCTTGGCTGTAGAAATAACTGGTTAATTTTGGTAATCTGGGCACTTGAGAGATTATTTCCCTTCTTTATTAAATCCAACATGGAAAGAGGGGATAATGGCCTTGTAGTATGGAAATGCAGCATCTCATTTATGGCTTCTGGGTGATGAAGAACAAAACTGAGCCTGTAGGACTGAGGACAGCTCTCTAGCAAGGATCATAGCATTCCTGGCATTTGTGGATCAAGTCTGGAAGGGCATTGACTTGAGGGAGGTTGTAGATGGGCAAATTTGAGTCCCAAATCCCTAAAATATCAGCTCCACCAAGGTGTTGAGCTTTCAATTCATTTAGCATATGGATATTGAACTTAGAACCCATGGGAAACCAATCTAACATCTGATAATCTACATCTCCCAGGGCTTTCCATGTTATCTCCCTTTGAGGGGCATTCAGAGGCTGAACATTCAGGGCTATTGGTGTTTCCATGGCTACTGAAGCTTTTGAACTATAGGTGAACCGGTTTCAATCGAGCAGAACAACAGAGAGGAATGTTTTCTTGCAATGGAAGTGAATTGTAAGAAACAGAAGGCAAATTGAATAAACAACAGTTGAAATACTGTCTAAAGGATTGATAAAACAGTGGCAGGACTGACCAGGAGTATTTTCTGTGGTGAATCTGGTCAATTGAAATCTCTAGTTCACGACTGCGCGAACTAGCTGTGAATTCAACCTAATTTGTCAAATGAGGCTCTGCAGGAGGTTTATGACTTCACTGGTTAAAAATGGGTGTAAGTCACTGTGTTTTTAATGGTGAAAACAGTGTTTTACAGTCTCTTAACAGTTTGCTCGAGGAAATACGGATAAAACCAGGCTCATGGAATGATTTTGAGGAATACCTGGTAATTTCGCCGGTAAGAGTTGCAAATGCAGGTGCAATGGAGGCGTCGGCGGTCTTGGAAACAGCTTTAGCAGGTTGGCGCTGGTTTTAACGTGAGCAGCATGCAGAAATAGCTAGAGTTTCTTTTGCCAAAAGTGGAAAAAACATGACATTTTGGCCTAAATATGGAATTTTGGCAATATTGGCGCGTTTTTGGGATGACATCAACATGACGTCATCGGGTGGGGTCGGATTCGGATGACGTCAGCATGACGTCACCGGGTGATGTGGCAGGCTGTGATTGGTCCACGGGGATAGTGAGGTGGCGGCCATATCAGCGTGGGGGCGGACGAAGGAGTTGATGCGACGGCGAGGTGGCAGTGACGTGGCTCTGACGTGGGGGTGACGCAAGCCCGGAAAAACAGGTGGTAAGCGGAACAACGGTAATGGTTTTCTCGGACCGCTTACAATACGGAGACGGTTTTGTCAGAGGCCGACCCGAGAAGCTGTGAGGGCGATGCGTGGCAGAGGCCTGACGTCACCCTCTGACAGCTTCTCGGGTGCTAAACGTCGAACCTCGGGCCCAACCCGATATTCATAATAGTCGTCCGATCAAAAGTGCCCGATCGGACGGTTGACGGGCTGATGAGTTGATCGGTCAATACGGAAGCGGAGAAGGGTTAAAATAATGTCTTTTTTTTGGGGCGCGCGCTCAGCGGGAAACCTTTGGAATATAGTGTTTGTAATGTTTCCCAATGAAAAAATAATGCGGACCCGACACTTTGGATAATTGGCAAAAAGTGGGTTTTGATATTAATTTGCAATTTAGAGCGGGTATGGGTAAAATGGGTCTTTTTATAAGGTTTTCTTGGTAAATGAAGGTTTTAAAGGGCAAAATGAATTCAGAAGAGGGGAGGGGGGTTAGACTTAGGTTTATCAAGGTGACCAGATGTCATTTTGATCCCTGACAGAGGGCATATGGCTATAATGCCAAGGGGAGGGATATTTATACAATGTTTGGGGTTTATACACCATGGTGTTATAATACTAGGGAAAGGGCAATATATGGGAATTATATAATAGAGTTAGGGTTAATATGGATGAAAGGAGTGGATGAGGGGAGATACCACTAAGTTTACTGAAAATAACTTAGCTTAGGGAGTAGAGCAAAATGAAAAGAGTTTTAGACAAGAAATGTGGCTTTTAAGGGACTAAAAACCACCATAGAACCATGAATTGTTTCATGAATCACAACTGATGAGGGGATATTAGTAATGAATGGGAAAGGGGATAAGTGGGAAGTTAGACATGCTTCTTTACTTGCTGCAACCTGATAGAGAAGAGGACTTCTCCATCCATTGACTTTGCTTTGTGAAATAGGTTAGCACACCTTCAAATTGAAAGGAATGACACTTCTGCAACCCCATCTACCTACCCATCTACTTGCCTAGCATTTTTTTATTTCTTCTTGGAGAGTGCACTTAGGCTTGCAGACCCTTATTTGCCTTTTCTTTTCTTTGGCTTTTTTTCTTTTGTTTTTCTATCTACTTCTACCCTTATTTCCTCCAAGGTCCCAGATTAAGCTGTTGGGAGCCTTTCTTCTCTACCTAAACTACTTGTCTGCCAAGATTAAACAGTTTGGACATACTTCTTTCTCTATTCTACAACTGAAAATTTAAAACATGGCATGATCCAGATTAGGCTGTTGGACCATCCATCAAAAATTGAGTCCACCTCAAGCTATAAGCATAGATTGTATTCTCTTGGAAATATGTGATCATTGCATCATCAAAGCAGAGCATATTTGGACCTTTTCATTGCCAATCATGAAATATGAAACCTATTGGTATAGGTAGCTAACAGTGGCTCCACATGGGGATGGTTTTTCTTTAGAAAGACTAAGAACAGCAGGTCAGATTGCCTTGGCCCTTGACTGCTTATATCAAAATTTTGGAGTTTGCTGCTTTGATATGCCAACATTGTGTGTTTCTCTTCTTGGTAGACCTCTGATTCTATTTTCCTTTTGCTGGTAGTTAAGAACACTTGAGAAATTGCATTTTTACATCTTAACAGAAAATAATATATACATCTGGATATGTACAAGGGAAAACTCAGGCTGCACTTATGGGTGATATTCAAAATAGTGCTTCAGCATCCTGCCATTCACAGGGCCTGCATCCAAATCAGTTTCATTAAGACTTTTAAGGAAATAAGTGTTGTTTCCTTGTACTGCTTGGACAGCAAATGGTCCTCTCCAAAGGGAATCAAATTTTCCATGTTTTCCCTTATCCTCTCTTCTTGCATCCCACTTGAGGACTTTGTCACCAATGTTGAAATCTTTTTCCTTGGTTCTTCTGTCAAAGGCCTTCTTTAATTTTTCTTGTAGGACTTGAACTCTGCTGAAAACTTGGTCTCTAGTTTGCTGTAAACATATGATTTGATTGATTCTTCTTTGCATATCATTTGGTTCAGCTTGGCTTTCTTGAAGAAGTTTCATAACAGGTACCCCTAGTGATGAAGGAAACTTGGCTTCTAATCCATAAACCAACTCATATGGGCTGGTCCCAATTGATCTCTTGGTTGTTAGTCTATCTGCCCATAGAGCATTCACAAGCTTCTTATGCCAATTCTTTTTGTTCTCTTCTAGCACTTTCTTTATGATGTTTACCAGACTTTTATTTGATGACTCAGCAAAGCCATTTCCTTGGGGATAGTATGCAGTAGAATGGCCCAAGGTGATGTGAAATTTATGGCAGAAATTCACCATCTTCTTGGATCTGAAAGCAACAGCATTGTCTGTTATTATTTTGTCAGGACAGACAAATCTAGCCAATATGTTGTTCTCCAAGAACTGAATGATAGTGGAATCATTTGCTTGTCTGCATGGAATAGCTTCAATCCACTTGGTGAAGTAGTCTGTGGCTATTAAGATCCATCTATGTTGGCCTGAAGATGAGGGATGAATTTCCCCAATGAAATCCAAGCCCCATTGTTGAAAAGGTCTCTCTGTTGCAATAGGCCTTAAGGGAAGTGGCAGTAATTGTCTCTTTCCCTCAAACACTTGACATTTATGGCATGAGGTGGTGAATTTTTTGACATCAGAGAACATGGTGGGCCAGTAGTAACCAGCCCTTAATATTTTATCCACAGTGGACTTCCAGTACAAGTGTCCACCACAGTCACCTGCATGAAATTCCTTTATGATATTGTCAGTTTCATTCTCAATTAGGCAGTTTAGCAGTATCCCTTCATGGTTTTTCCACAATAAATTTCCATCCATAACACAGAATTTAGAAGCTTTCATTTTTAAGAACCTACATTTAGTTCTGGACAATCCCGGGGGAGCACACAGGTTTTGCAATACATAACATATATCAGAGTACCAAGGGGATTGTTCAAAGGCTACATTGATCTTTGGAGTCGCCAGCTCCGGTTCACTGTCCAGCTGATTGATGTCTAAGGCTTGGAAATTTGCTTCTGTCATTAGTTTGGCCAAACCTTGCCCTTTTATTAGTTTTGTAGGTTTTATTTCAATATCAAATTCCAAAATGTTGGCAATCCACTTTCCTCTTCTGCCCTCTAAATTTTCTTGGGTGAGAATGTCTTTGACAATAGGACTTGGTACATAAGCTATAACATGTGAATAAAGGATGTAAATCCTAAAGTCCTTAATAGCTTTCACCAAAGCATAAGCTTGTTTTTCCATGATTTGATATTTTAAAGGTGCATCTCTAAGAGCTCTGCTAAAGAAAGAAATTGGCTTCTCATTTCCTTGGTCATCTTTCTGTAACAAAACAGCAGCAATAGCATGCTGGGAGGAAAAAGAGAAAATGATAAATTCTCTGTCAAATTGAGGATTGGTCAAGACCGGGGTTTGGGTAAGGGCCAGCTTTATACCTTCAAAGGCTTGATTTGCCTCAACTGTCCATTTCACTTTTGAATCTTTCTTTAGCATGTTATTTAGTAATCTGATTAGTTCAGCTAAGTTGGGGATAAACCTTCTCAAGAAATTGATTTTTCCCAAGAATCCTTGCAGTTCTTTGATATTTCTTGGGTGGGGCATTTGTAGGATAGCTTGTATCCTGTCTGGATCAATTCTAATGCCATCTTTAGAAATGATGTGGCCCAAGAGTTTACCTTCCTCTAAACCAAACAGGGATTTCTTGGGATTCAAGGAAATTCCATATTTCCTGCATGTTAGGAAAATCTGCCTTAAGTGTTTTAAATGTTCTTGGTCAGATTTTGAAAAAGGGGTGAGGTCATCTAAGTAAATGACTAGAAAGTCATGAATCTCTTTTTCAAAAGCAATATCCATTACTCTTTGAAATGTTGCCCCTGCATTTTTCAATCCAAAAGGCATTTTTACATATTTGAAAGTTCCCCATGGGGTTGTGAATGCTGTTTTGTCTTAGTCATCAGGGTGCACCAGGATTTGATTGAAGCCTGAGAATCCATCCAGTAGTGAGATCCTTGAGGCCCCTACCACTCTTTGGAGAATGTGATCCATCTTGGGTAAGGGATAATTGTCTTTGAGGGATACTTGGTTCAGATTTCTTAGATCCACACACAACCTTATTTCCCCAGTTTTCTTTCTTGTAGGGACTAAGTTTGAAATCCATTCAGAGAATCTGATAGGCGCTATGATGCCTGCCTTGAACATTTTCTGTACTTCTTGTTCCATTGCTGGGAGAAGCATAGGGTTGATTCTCCTCAATTTTTGTTTAAAGGGTTTTTGATCAGGCTTGAGAGGGATAGTATGTTGGATAACAGAAGTATCATAGGACTTTAGGTCCTCATAACTCCATGCAAAGACATCCTGGAACTCTTTAAAGAGGTCAATGTATTTAGGCTTTTGATCAGGAGGTAGAGATGCAGATAATTTTATTATTTTGGGTTTGTCAATGGTACCAATGTTGCATTCTTCAATGGCTGCATTTAAGGGCTGCATTTTTGGTTTTCTGGGAATATCATTTGAATCAAAGATGTCCTCTAGTGGAGTTAGGCCTGTTGGTAGAAAATTGTCTTTCAGCTCTATGATGTCAGTTTCAGCATTGGCCACTTCTTCACAACTGATTGGTTGAATTTGCTGAATGTTTTCCTTGCTGAAAATAGTTGGATTTAGCATTTGTTTTGCTGTTCTAGGTGATATTGGGTGAGTAATCTGTTGAAACTGTATTTGTGATGGACTTGCTCTTTCAAGTATTTGTGATTGACTTGCTGTATCAAGTATTTGTGATTGACTTGCTCTATCAGTGTCAATATTTAATCCTGCAAACTCTTGTTGCAGCGTTAAAAAATTGTTTATTTGCACATCATCCTCAAATACTTGCCAGTCTTTAACATTATTTGGAATGGAGGGTCTGTGTTTTATCTCAGCTGTGAAGCAATTGTTAGGTTCTAATGGTAATTTGCAAGTACTAGCAAATGTGGCCAAACTATGAGCATGCAGATTATGGGTTCTAGGAATTTTGGTGATTTGGAATTCAGAGAAAAAGTTTAGTACTTCAGCAACAGCAGACCTATAAGACCTTAGTCTTTTGTCTTTGGTGACAAAATTTCCCTTCACTTGTTGGATAACTAAATCTGAATCACCCATGATTGAAACCCTGGCAGCTTGCAAGAACTTTACTAACTTGAGGCCTAGTAAAAGAGCTTCATATTTTGCCATGTTATTAGTACATCTGAAGTTTAATCTATAGGCTCTGCCTTCTGCATGACTGTTTTCTTTATTGTGTACCCAAACTCCAGCTCCTGCCCCTAATTTGTTGACTGAGCCATCAAATTCAAGGAACCATAGAATATTTTGTTGTGAAGGAGATTTAATGATCTGTTCATGGGCTGGGAATGTAAGTTGAAGTTCTGGTTTTTTATCTGGTTTGCCTTCTAGGACAGTCTCATCATTTGATTGGATATTCTTGACAACTAGGGCAACAGCAGTATCTAGTGTTTGATTGACTGTTGTTTCATGGGTGGTAATTCTTTCATTGGAGTCTTCCTCCTGTATGAGTATTTTGGCTTCAACCTCATCTTTTGAGGGAGTTGTGCTGTCATTGAAGAGAATGTATGAGTCTATGTCTGAATGGACAACATATATGGGAAAGTTTTGAGGCTTTTCTTCACTGCTGACCATGTATTTCATGAGTGTTTCTCTGTACAGTCTTTTTGGTTGCCCAAAAACAGAGATGGTGGCATATGACATGTCTAATTGTAGGGAACCTTGGAGTTTAGCTCCCCATGATCTTGATAACAACATCCCATACTTAGGTGGGATATCAGCAACTACAACATCCATTAGAATGGTTTTGTTTGGGTATTGAACCGGAGACACACATAAATCTTTTATGAGGCCTAAACACTTGACTTGGCTGGAGTCAAAGGAAAACAGGTCCTTGTATGGTCTCGTTATATCTAGATTCAATCTCTCCATGACTGCCTTTGGCATGAGATTGTGAGAGGCACCTGAGTCAAACATTGCATTATGTAATATTTTGTCATGAATATGTAAGCTGACATAGAAAGGTAATACCCCCGTGACTACTGTTTTTCCATCCACTTCTGGGCCAAACAGTAGTTCTGGGGTGTCATCCAACACATTGACATCATCTTTGTTGCTAGTGAGTTGAAGGGACTTCTTGATCTGTTGTTTATAGATGTCATGCTTGGCTAGTTCTGAGAGAGGAATTGCTATCTTTAGTTTGCCAATTTCAGTTTCTAGGTCAAAGGGTTTTTCAGATTGGGTCTTAAGGTTATGGATAACAGTCCTTTCCTTGTTCATTAAATCTTCTTCTTGATTTTTATCTTGACTTTGGGACTTGTCTCTTTTACTCATCTCTTGAGGAGTAACACTTAAATTAGGTTGAGAGGATGAAGTGGCCATAGGCTGCTGTTTTAAGGACAGTGGTTCAGTGATCTCTTCAATAATCACTTCTTCTGCAGGTGAATTTGTTTTGTCATTAGGCTCTGTGACTATGACTCTTTTAGGCTGCTGATTATCCTTTATCTTTTCAGGCTGATTTACATTCACAGTTCTGCTCCTAAGCTTGTATTGTTTATGGACTTCATAGACAACAGTGTCATAGCCTTGTTTAAAGTCAAAGGATTCACCTGATTTAGTTTGGAACAATTTGATTTCATCATCCTCATGATCCTCCTGTGTTAAGAAAACTTGACTTTCACCATCTAGACCCATTAAATTAATCTCAGGATCTTCATTGGGCTCAGTTGATGTGGAAGTTTTTGCATAATTTTCTTGGAAAGGGGGTCTTATGTCTTGATCAGCACTGGGCTTGCCAATGCCTGGGTTTTGAGTTCTCCTAAAATTCGGATTCCTAGGAGGGTTGTTTTGTGGTGCTTCCCATGATGATTTTCTTTCAACCGATTCCACTCTATCACCCAATCTTTTCATTCCATTGAGTATTGCATCCAACTTTTGATCAAAAGCAGAGGGTTCCTCTTTGAAAACAGTTCTCTTTTCCAACCTTGCTCTGTTTCTTTTGGCAATCAGGTGAGCTTCCACTGTGACAGCAACCCTTTGGGCTTCTGCAAGGGATTGAGGATCTCTTTCCTTTAACTGATAGGCCATGTCAGGGTCAAAACCATCAGGGAATTTGTACAAAGCTAAATCAGGAGGGGGTCTTAAATTTTGTGGGATTGCGTTATATACATTGTTAAATCTTGCACAATACTCCAAAACAGTCTCTTGGGGACCTCTTTTGATAGTGTCATATTCCCCAAGTATGTGCAGAGGATCCTTCTTCTTCTCCCATCTGCTAGTAAAGGCTTGATACAGTTCATCAAGAGTTGTTATGGAATTTGCATTCAGGGATCTAAACCAAGTTCTTACATCCCCAGTTAGGCTTTGAACAAACATCCTCATTCTGACACTATCATCATCTATTTCATAGGTCTCAAAATGGTCTTGCATCCTTTTGGCATGCTGGACAGCTGTCAAAGGGCCATTGGAGTCAAAATATGAGATTTTGGTTTGGTAATCTTGGGGTAAAGCTGCAGCATTAGCTGGTATTTGCAAGGGTGCATATCTGTTAGCCATATTCACAGGGTTTGAGGGATTTACAGGAGCAGCTGGGATAAAAGGAAAGGTGTGTACCACAGGTGTAACAGGTGTGGCAGCACCTGGAGCGTTGTTCAAGGGGATATGTGCAGTGGGTGGAGATGTGAAAGGAGGGCTTTGAGATGTGGATGGTGAACTGGGGGAGACAGGGGTAGAGCGAAATAAAACTTTGATAGGGGTAGGAATTAGTTCAGGGTGGGCTATCTCAGGACCCAAATCACTAGGATTTTCTTGCTTTTGTTGCTTCCTAATTATTCTAGGGATTATATTAGGATTCTCAAAAACTGCTGGATTTGGGTCAGGGTTAGACCTAGTGTGCCTGGTTTCCTTTTTAGGAGCCAGCTTCTGAATTTGCTTTTTGGTATTTTCTAAGATTTTTTAGGATTGTTTAAGGGACTGTTTAAGCCTTTTTAGAACCACTGTCTATGGACAGACAACGGTTCGAAAAGTTTGCTTTGTCCCCAGTGGAGTCGCCAATTATGTTAACACCCAGGTTGTTCCCTATGACTCCCAAGGGAATACGGCCGGGGTAACCACTAACCAATCTTTGGATCAAAGTTCCTAGCCAAACTGTAATCTGAGAGGGCTCTCTCTTTATAATTTGTCTCTGTTGTGATAGTATTTTAGGCTAGTTATTATGCTCAGGGTTTTAGTTTGTGTTTTGGTTGAAGGACTTCTTTCAGTGCTTAAGATGTAGTGTTCAGAAAGTAGTATATCATTGGGCAATGGAGTCTAGAGCTGTGAAATGTTTTGAAATGTAGGAGTGATGATGTTCAGACTGCAGGGCCTATTGGGTATCTCAAACAAACAAAATTTAAACTTAAGTGGTGATGTATGGTCAGCCAACAGAAAGCAATTAAGAATTCTCCATTAAGCTGGTGATGTGAAAGTGAAACATGATGCTTAGGAGCAAACCTGAATTCCTGAAACAAAGGTCACTGTGAAAGATATATTCTGAAAGTGCAGCAATTAAGAATTACACTTATCAAGATTATAGCTGAAGAAAACATTCATTAACAACATAGATTGAACTCAGGGTATGGCATGAATAAATCCTGAAGGTTATTCTTTTTCTTTGTTGCTAAATACTTAGAAGTTAGAAACATATATGGATTGTAACAGACTGAAACATATGACAAAAGGAGTTATAGAAAAACTTATTGTATTGTGAAGTACACAGGAATCCTGCAGTTTTCAACAGACACCAGAACGCATTCAACACTTCATAACTCCGAGAAATTCCATCACTTTCTTTATTAATCTCTGAAAGGATTACAGCTTAAGAACTTCTTCAAGAGAAATCAACAACAACCCCCACAAGCTTGTGCGAGGGGCAAATATATACGATCGGTTGTACAAAATATCTGAGTGCTAAGTTATCTCAGAAATGAATATCTTCACCAACTTTTCAAGATATTTAGATCAGAAAGTTATTACATCATTGAATACAAAGTAAATGCATCTTTATGCTTGTCAAAAGATATTTTGGCCTTTGGAGGCCACTGAGTCGGTTGGAGTAATTTGCATTAATGCTGAGAAATGCGCTTTTGGAGCTGCTCTGCTGTAGCTTCTCGGCCTGGACACCTGTAGCTTCTCACCTTGCTTTGTTGGCCGTAAATTCTGCTGAGTTGGCTCAGCTTTAATCTTTAATGCATGCTGATTCTTTTTAAACTGTCCTGTGTATGACAGTTTGCATTTTCCATGAACAAAATTTGTTGAATGGCATCCTGTTTATAAAATCGTCTGTATGGCCTTGGTCCACCATTCTAGTGTAGGCAGTTGATGCCTAAGAATTGCATCCATAGTCTCCTCTGCCTCTGTATATTTGTAAAAATTGGGAGGCACCTCAAACAGGTGTTTGATTTCATTCATTATAAAAAATAAACTTTCTACTCTATTGTAGAGAGTCTGTCCTGTGGCTGGCCCTGTTTCCTCTGAGGTGCTGGGCTTCTCGTTGATCTGACTAGTGGCAAATGTATTAACCCTTTTGGCATACTGGTCATGTGTGAACAATCTCCCTGCGCTGTTCAGTAAGCTAGGGAGCCCTCTGTTTTCTAATACCTGAAATTTCTCCATAAACCTGTTCACCTCAGTCTGCATGTCCTGGGTTCTTCTCTCCAATGTCTACACTAAGTTTCTCAGTGTGAGAACCCTCTTGATTAACTGAATGTGCTCAGTTCTGTTTGAAATTCCCATGGCAGCCAACTGAGTACTTGTTCTATTGTTAAGCACATTAATCATCCTGGTGGCTATTTCAGGCATATTACTTAGAGCAGCTTTTGATCTCTGAATTTCAGTCTGTGCTTTTGGAATGAGCTCTAACTGTTCATGGATTGTTTCAATATATGGCCATTGATCATTAATAGATTGGCCAATGTTAGCCCACAACACTATTTTAAACTCAGCCACAACCTTATCTAATTTGAGCTCATTTTCTAGCTCTTTGATCCTGTCTTTGAGGGCTTTTATCTCCCTGCCCTTTTCTGCCACTGTCTGCTTGGACTTGTCATATCTTTCATTGACTTTGGCTAGTTTCTCCCTGGCCTCGTTCAATTCTGTCATTTGTGCTTCCAAGGCTTGGATCTCATTCCTCAGCTTTTGCATATCCAAGCTAGGGGCATGCTCTGTTGTTAGTGGTGTTGCCGAGGTGGATGTTGCTGCTTGTTCTGTCTGTTGAGGAGGAGGAACAGTAGGTGGAGCAGTTTCCTCAAGATTTATCACTTCAGGAGGAGGCTGGGAGGTCTGACCTACTTCTCTCTGTTTCAGAGCTGCCTGTAATGCTGCCTGTGCAGCCTCTGATTCTCCCAGATTTTCTTGTGCCTAGATAAGCTGTTTGTAGAGAGACACCAGAAAAGCTGTGGCATCTTTATCATGCCTTTGTTGAGCTACTTCATCTGTTTGAGGGTGAATTGTGGCTGGGAGTTTGATCTTTCTCCTCAAAGCTACCATATCTGCATCCCTCAATTTTAATATTTCTTGTATGCCCTTGATATCTTTGGGATCATGCCCAATCTCAATAATTATGTCTTCTAAGGACCTTATTCTGTTGTCCTTTGCTTGAGATGATGCCCTTTCCAACTCAAGTTGGGCAGCTGTATTATTAAGGCTATTTTCTAGCCTGTAGTTATCTAATGTTTTGTCTGCCAAGGAAGCATAGACCATCTCATCCGTTTGTTTATGCAATTCAATTTTATCCATTGGGTGGATGTCCTTGGCCAGGACCTCAAGATTGGTCCTTAGGTAGTCTGAAGGGGACTTTGGCTGCAAAGTAGTTGGCATGAAGTGACTCATGATCATCTTGCCCTCCTGGACATCATATGCAGACATTAGATGTTGCTGGTTGGTGGGAGCCATATTTAACAGATGGTTATACAACTGTATTTTTATGGGTTCATTCCTTTTCTTGATTTCAATGAACTGCTGCTTAATGCTTAGTTCACCCCCTCTCTGCTGGCTTGAGGAGCTGACTTCTCCTCCCACAGTTCTGTTCTGTTCCTCTTGGAAAGAACTTGCAGATGCTTCCCTGCTAGGTGGGTCCATGCCCAGAGATTGCCCTGTTGGCATTTCCTCTTCAGAAAAAGGGTTCAATCTCTGTCTTTTCTCACCATGACTTTCTGATGTGGTCAAGGGAGTCTCTCTGTCCCTTTTTCTGCTAGTATCCTCCTTTTGTGGAGTTTGGAGGATTGATGCATCAACTGATGTTTCTTGCCTAGGAGGCACCGTATTTTGTGCCTGCTGTTCTGTGAAACTTGGGGCCTCAACTGCCCCTTCTTGATGTGTGGGCTGCTCTATGTCATGCTGCCCTTCTTTTTGTTGTGATCCCTGTTGTTGCTGTTGCTCTTCCTGCTGCTGCACTGTTTCTTGCTGCTCCATCTCTTTATCTGTTTGGTCTTGAGTCATGTGAGGTGGTTGCTCTTGTTCCACCTTCCTTCCTTTGCCTTTGCTGCCTGTCTGTTGAGTGTCCATGGTAGCTTGCTGATGTGTTGTTGAAGAGGAGGCAACTGCTCCAATTTGCCTTTGATATGATAAGGAAACCTGTCCACAAGTTTCCAAGTCAGCCTCCTTTTGCATATTCCTAGCCTCTCTCTCTAGTATCTGCTCTCTAGAGATTGGCTCTTCTAAAGTGCCTTCTTTCCAGCCTAAAGAATTTGCATACTTTTCAATATGGGCAGTCTAACATGTGAATAATTACCCAATTTGTGTTTTATCCTCCTGAGGGAAATAAAATTATTACGGTCATAAGGTGACCATTTGAAACTGGTTTGCAATTTGAAACCCTCTAAGATCATGTCTGCCTCCTTCCATCCCTCCTCTCTTTTGTTGTACAAAAAAGGGCCTAGCTGGCTCCTTACCTTCATTTGCACCTTCTTGTTTTTGCTTTGGAAATGGAAGTAGTCAGTATATCCAAACTGCCTGAAGTATTCTAGGGCAAACAGTCTCATAGGGACATATCTTGGCAGCCTGTAAGGGTCCAATTCACAGCCATATACTCTGATCACTGTGTGGTGTTGGTAAAAATACCAATCACCAATGCTGTAAGATTTGGAGAGATGGAGAATTCTTTGCATGTCATCGGTTAACCTTGGAGGAGGGACACCATACAACAATGTCATAGCTGGGTGAATGAACAGGTCTATAAACTCACAGTATGTGTATGGTGATTGAGAAACATCATGGAAAACTGAAGTCCAATACACAACTGACCTTGGATTTCCCTGGGCATTAAGTTTCTTAAGTGAGATGGAGAAACTGTCTGGCTGATAAAACAAGAACAGGTGGTAGATGTATGAAGTGTATCTGAACACCCTTTCCCTTGGTAGATTCATCAGCTGTTCATGGATCTTTTCTGCAATATAGGTGGCATAGTCATAGTGTACAGCTGGAGGCTTTCCAGGAGAAAACATGGACAACATTGCCATTATAGTGCCATCAACATCCTCAATTACCTTGTATCCCAGGACATAGCTGATCAAATCCACTAGCATTCTGCCCAGGTCATTCAGGTAGTGATATCCAATAGGGGGAGTCCTTATAGTTTCAGAGCTTGGCTGTAGAAATAACTGGTTAATTTTGGTAATCTGGGCACTTGAGAGATTATTTCCCTTCTTTATTAAATCCAACATGGAAAGAGGGGATAATGGCCTTGCAGTATGGAAATGCAGCATCTCATTTATGGCTTCTGGGGTGATGAAGAACAAAACTGAGCCTGTAGGACTGAGGACAGCTCTCTGGCAAGGATCATAGCATTCCTGGCATTTGTGGATCAAGTCTGGAAGGGCATTGACTTGAGGGAGGTTGTAGATGGGCAAATTTGAGTCCCAAATCCCTAAAATATCAGCTCCACCAAGGTGTTGAGCTTTCAATTCATTTAGCATATGGATATTGAACTTAGAACCCATGGGAAACCAATCTAACATCTGATAATCTACATCTCCCAGGGCTTTCCATGTTATCTCCCTTTGAGGGGCATTCAGAGGCTGAACATTCAGGTCTATTGGTGTTTCCATGGCTTACTGAAGGTTTTGAACTATAGGTGAACCGGTTTCAATCGAGCAGAACAACAGAGAGGAATGTTTTCTTGCAATGGAAGTGAATTGTAAGAAACAGAAGGCAAATTGAATAAACAACAGTTGAAATACTGTCTAAAGGATTGATAAAACAGTGGCAGGATTGACCAGGAGTATTTTCTGTGGTGAATTTGGTCAATTGAAATCTCTAGTTCACGACTGCGCGAACTAGCTGTGAATTCAGCCTAATTTGTCAAATGAGGCTCTGCAGGAGGTTTATGACTTCACTGGTTAAAAATGGGTGTAAGTCACTGTGTTTTTAATGGTGAAAACAGTGTTTTACAGTCTCTTAACAGTTTGCTTGAGGAAATATGGATAAAACCAGGCTCATGGAATGATTTTGAGGAATACCTGGTAATTTCGCCGGTAAGAGTTGCAAATGCAGGTGCAATGGAGGCGCCAGCGGTCTTGGAATCAACTTTAGCAGGTTGGCGCTGGTTTTAACGTGAGCAGCATGCAGATATAGCTAGAGTTTCTTTTGCCAAAAGTGGAAAAAACATGACATTTTGGCCTAAATATGGAATTTTGGCAATATTGGCGCGTTTTTGGGATGACGTCAGCATGACGTCATCGGGTGGGGTCGGAGTCGGATGACGTCAGCATGACGTCACCGGGTGATGTGGCAGGCTGTGATTGGTCCACGGGGATAGTGAGGTGGCGGCCATATCAGCGCGGGGGCGGACGAAGGAGTTGATGCGACGGCGAGGTGGCAGTGACGTGGCTCTGACGTGGGGGTGACGCAAGCCCGGCAAAACAGGTGGTAAGCGGAACAACGGTAATGGTTTTCTCGGACCGCTTACAATACGGAGACGGTTTTGTCAGAGGCCGACCCGAGAAGCTGTGAGGGCGACGCGTGGCAGAGGCCTGACGTCACCCTCTGACAGTTTCTCGGGTGCTAAACGTCGGACCTCGGGCCCAACCCGATATTCATAATAGTCGTCCGATCAAAAGTGCCCGATCGGACGGTTGACGGGCTGATGAGTTGATCGGTCAATACGGAAGCGGAGAAGGGTTAAAATAATGTCTTTTTTTTGGGGCGCGCACTCAGCGGGAAACCTTTGGAATATAGTGTTTGTAATGTTTCCCAATGAAAAAATAATGCGGACCCGACACTTTGGATAATTGGCAAAAAGTGGGTTTTGATATTAATTTGCAATTTAGAGCGGGTATGGGTAAAATGGGTCTTTTTATAAGGTTTTCTTGGTAAATGAAGGTTTTAAAGGGCAAAATGAATTCAGAAGAGGGGAGGGGGGTTAGAATTAGGTTTATCAAGGTGACCAGATGTCATTTTGATCCCTGACAGAGGGCATATGGCTATAATGCCAAGGGGAGGGATATTTATACAATGTTTGGGGTTTATACACCATGGTGTTATAATACTAGGGAAAGGGCAATATAGGGGAATTATATAATATAGTTAGGGTTAATATGGATGAGGGGAGATACCACTAAGTTTACTGAAAATAACTTAGCTTAGGGAGTAGAGCAAAATGAAAAGAGTTTTAGACAAGAAATGTGGCTTTTAAGGGACTAAAAACCACCATAGAACCATGAATTGTTTCATGAATCACAACTGATGAGGGGATATTAGTAATGAATGGGAAAGGGGATAAGTGGGAAGTTAGACATGCTTCTTTGCTTGCTGCAACCTGATAGAGAAGAGGACTTCTCCATCCATTGACTTTGCTTTGTGAAATAGGTTAGCACACCTTCAAATTGAAAGGAATGACACTTCTGCAACCCCATCTACCTACCCATCTACTTGCCTATCATTTTTTTATTTCTTCTTGGAAGGTGCACTTAGGCTTGCAGACCCTTATTTGCCTTTTCTTTTCTTTGGCTTTTTTTCTTTTGTTTTTCTATCTACTTCTACCCTTATTTCCTCCAAGGTCCCAGATTAAGCTGTTGGGAGCCTTTCTTCTCTACCTAAACTACTTGTCTGCCAATATTAAACAGTTTGGACAGACTTCTTTCTCTATTCTACAACTGAAAATTTAAAACATGGCATGATCCAGATTAGGCTGTTGGACCATCCATCAAAAATTGAGTCCACTTCAAGCTATAAGCATAGATTGTATTCTCTTGGAAATATGTGATCATTGCATCATCAAAGCAGAGCATATTTGGACCTTTTCATTGCCAATCATGAAATATGAAACCTATTGGTATAGGTAGCTAACACCTTCCTGTAGTAGTCATTCCTTCTTCCTTCAGAGTCTTCTAACTGTATGGGAGTGATGAGAAATGATGTAGGTTTGTGAAAATGGAGAGGATGCTCTGTTTGTTTTTTCAAGAAATTTTCAGGGTGAGATAGGGTTTGTTCTTGAAATTATGAAATGGGATGGATGAATGATGGATAGATTGTGAATATGAAGTGGATGGAGGGCTTGGAGTGCCATGGTGACTTGGCCTTTGCAAAAATTTCTTCTTTTAACTGTTGTCCTCATTCCTTGAAATCATCACCCTTCATAATTTGACTTTTCAACATTGCATGAGTGAAGGAGTGAGCTGCAATTAACTAGTTGAAGGTGGCTGACACTGCTAACCCATCCTTAGCTTATAAAACCTCATCTCTCATGCATTGAAAACAAATTTCTAACTATAATATGCTCAAGAGAAGAGTTCAAGAATATTGTATACCTGTATCTACCTGATGGTTGTTGGAGAGACATGAATGCTACTGCTGAGTTGATGTTGTTGTACTTCTCATGACTCAGGTACATCTTCTTGACTGCCTTTTTCTTTTTTTTTGTTGATCTTATTTTGTTGATGGGTTGTCTTCTTGTTGATGTGCAGGTGATGGCTTCCTCTGTTGCTGCTGAGCTCTGGAGGAGTTTCATTGTGCCTGTAGTTATGCTTCTCCTCTCCCAATCATGGTACTAAAGGTTAGGCCTAGAGGCTGCTATAGCTGCCCTTTTTTTTGAATGTTTGTGTCATTTCTCTGTTGGAGGGTAAATAGGTATTGGAATGAGTGGAAGGTGTGGCCATAAAGTGACATGGTCATGATGGGTTTTTTCTGAGATATGGTGAAGTCAAAGTCCTTTTTTCCTATCCCAAAATAGGCCTGCATCATAATTTTTCCAGCGGACTGCCTTTCATGTAGATTTTTAGAACTTCTTGTAGTACTATAGGAAACTCCTGTAGTAATTCAGGACAACCTTTTGTGGCAAATTTTTTTTGTCCATATCTCCCAAACGGTAGAATGGATTGACCTGAAACTTTCTAAGCACGTTTCCATAATCATTATGCACATTCCCATAAAATAATTTGGTCAATGGATGCACGGATCTCGAGAAAAACTAAAAATGATAAAGGTGATGGATGCCAATTCCATGGAAACCGTAAAATGGAATTTTCTGCAATTGCTTGGGCATGTTACCATCATCCATATGCATATCCCCTTGAAACATATTTTTAAATGGATGCACAAACATCGAGAAAATGCAAAAATGGCTATAGGTGATGGAGGATGATTTCTCAAAAACTGTGCACTGGAATTTCCTGAAATTGCTTGAGAATGTTACCATCATCCATATGAATCTCCCCCTAAAAAAGATTGGAAAATGAAAGGATGGTTTTCAAGTTATGGCAAAAAAAAAATTATGCTCTATGTATTTTTGTTTCGTGTAGTAAAACAAAGCCTTCATGTAGTTTTTTAGGACAACAAGAAAATTGAATGGGAAAAGCTTGAGAATGATGGGTGGATGGTGGAAATAGATGAGGGTGATGAATTGGCATGGCCTTGGCCTTGTTGGAGAATTTGAGAAAAGGAGGAGAAAGTCAAAATTTGACTTCTTTTGACTAGGTTTGACCTATTTTTTCTTTCTTTGGTGGCAACTTGTTTTTGTTCCTTGTAGATGTTGGAGAGCACCTACATTCATCAAAGAGATGCATGGAGCAAGGATTTATTTTTTCTTTTTTTTTAGGCTTACTAGCCGCCTCAATCAGGATTTCAACTAGTAGGTCTACCTAGGCACCTCAAAGGAGGTTTTCACCTAGGATCTTTTCTTTTTTCTCCGTTTTTTCTTTTTTCAGAACCCAATGAATGTTGATTTGGGGTAGCATCGGAGGTGATCTAGCCACGAAATTTGGTGGAGAGGTTGGGGCACATGAGATCTCCAATACCCAAAAAGTGTTTGGGCAGATTCTAAACAGTTTGGGAGATATTAAAATAATTAATATTTTTAATGGAGTCCATAAGTCTAAACTTAGGGGAATTAAAATATTAATGTGGATTAATTAAAACTATGTTAAAATGGTCTAAAATTCATGGATCAAGGTAGATCTAATCTTAGCCATTTATTAGATACTTAATCTCAGCCATTTGATATGTCAACGAGAAAAGTATGAGGGAGTTGGAGGGTCACTTGGAGAGAACACGAGATGATCAGTCATTTTATTCTCTATAGTGGGTTTGCTAAGAGAGATAGAATCAGTGATTGGAGTTGAAACTGAGGGGCAGTGAGTACAGAGAGACAAAGAGGCATAGATAGTGCCAGGAGATCAGTGCAAGAGCCAAAGAGAGTGACGCAGTAGCAGCCAGGGCTCACCCAAGGTCATGCAGAGGAAGCCAGAAGCTGCGCAGTGCTTCAGAGAGGCTAGCGTTGCTGACGCAGAGGTCCAGAAGGCTGACGCAGGGCCTCCTGAGGCTGACACAAGCCTATTCAGGGTGACGCAGGGCCAACACTGGGCAGAGAGAGGTAGATGCAGGGGTTTCTAGGGCAGATTGAAGCTGAGGAGCTGCTGGAGGGTTTATCCGAGGTTGCAGCCTAGACATTTGTCTCAAACTGAGAGGTACTACTACCAAGGGAATTCCCTGTTGGGTAAGTTGGATTTGGCACCCAGATTGTACTCTAAAATTTCTTAATAAGAAAAACCTCAGATAAATGCACCGATTTTCCCACATTGGGTTTTTCCGGGGACATTGGTCCAAAAATAACGGTGTCATTTTGTGTGCTTGTTTCTATTTCCTTTAGTTGATGATCTGTAATATGTTGAGCATGCAATATTGTTTATTTCCAGTACTTACATTGTAAATAGCATGTTAAGTAACACAAAAAGTAGGTAGGAATAAATCAGTAAAGTGTATGAAGGGTTTCTAACTGGTAGAGTTAGAAACTTCAACATGGTACCAGAGCGTGGTTGCATATCACAGGAGAGCTGAGGACATCATCTGAGCGAAGCAATAACAACAGAGAACAACTATCCCAAGTGACAGAAGTTGTTCCTAGCAGAGCAACGATAAGGGAAGGGTGACACAGTGCCTGTGTCATCAAGGGTGAGCCAAGAAGAGGCAGCGCAGAGGCCAAGGGAGGCAAAGGGAGGCTCACGCAAAGCCACACAAAGGGCCAGCGGGTTGTGACACAGTTGGTTGAGGAAGCTGAGCTACTGGTGTCAGGATTGTGCAGAGCCTAGGAGCTCTCA
This sequence comes from Pinus tabuliformis, assembly GCA_031772625.1. Lineage (NCBI taxonomy): Eukaryota > Viridiplantae > Streptophyta > Pinopsida > Pinales > Pinaceae > Pinus > Pinus tabuliformis. Next base: position 1,646,545,226 of record CM062818.1, on the reverse strand, counting down.
CCTTCAAGTTGCTGGGGTTTAGGAGGCTGTGGGAAAGTTGCAAAGTGGAGTTGGTGGAGTACTGTAGTCAGAATAGTACCTGACAGGGCAAGGCCAAGAAGGATAGAGTTGCTACAGAGGGTTTCTAGCCGAGAAATACAGATCAGTGGTGTGGTTGCATAGATGATCAGAGTAGGGGGCATATTGACATCGGCAGAAGTATTTCTAGGAGGGAAATCGAGACTCAGAGGGAGTCACATCGAGAACTTCTAGGAGGGAAGTAGAACAGTAGCATGGCACTAAACAGAGCAAGAGACTAGGACAGACTAGATGGATCATCAAACTACGTAGTCTGGAGGCCAGAATCTTATCCGTACTTGACAGAAATAGTGTCAAGCACTTCGTCTTAAGGACGATAGCTATAACCAGCTGAGAACAAAAAGTACAAGGAGGCAATGGCGAGGGCCAAAAGCATCATCCTTGACAGAGTCAAGGACCATGTAGTACCACACATTTCCAAGAAGGAAACGATAAATGAGATGTGGGAGACCCAATTTTACGAGCATACTTCTATGCATAGAAGTATGTTACTAGAAAATCAGATGAGGTCATATCATATGAAGAAGGGAGAACCAATTGACACCTTCCTCGAAGGACTGAATGAGATCCGAGATCAGTTGAATTCCATAAGAGCCACGCCGGATTAGGAAGTGATGGTGAGGACATCCTTGAATGTAGTCTCAGAAGACTGGGAGGTATTTGTCCAAAGTATACTGGTTAGAGGGACACTTCCACCTTGGAATGAGATGTGGGTGACTCTTCGCCAAGAAGAGATCAAACAACATAAAAAGGTGGGAAGCAACAGCAAAGGGATCAGAGTCAAAAAGGAGGAGGAGGAACATGTTGCCCTAGCGTATGAGGGAAAACAAGAAAAGCGGAAGAAGACGGATCTCTCCAAGATCAAGTGCTTCCACTGTGGGGAGCTGGGTTATTATGTGACCCAGTGTCCAAGGAAGAAGAGTAAGGGAGAGTCTTCCGAGACTAAGGCAGCCACAACAAGGGTAGAGAAGGAAGTGGAGACAGATGATGACTGTGCCATGAGTGCACATGCACCACTTGAGCGGAAGTGGGGAGCCATCAAGCTGTAGTCAGGGGGACTACAGGCGATGAGGGGCAGGATCCTAGAGGTACCCAACCTCTTGGATTACACCTTGCTACGGGAGCCTCGAAGAGGAGTAGCAGGACTGGCTAATGTGGATAGAGATGGATGCAGATGGAGTAGCAGAGAGAGCTACAGTGCGGGATTCCCAAGACAACGCAAGGCTCGCAGGCTGCAACAGCACGAGAGGAACGACAGCGTTGCACCAGTGCAGGATGGCACAGAGAGGTGTGCAATAGTGCGAGATGCATGGAGTTGTTGCAGTAGCACAGAGGTCAAAGAGGGAGCACTTGTCAGCAGCAGAGGGAGCTTCAACATCAGTGAGTGTCTCTAGCCCAACGGAGAAGTCAGAATTGGGAGATCATTTACTTACTTCTTAGTAACTGAGTTGCAGTGCAGCAGTGGGTAGCACGATGAAACATGATGAGAGGAGATGTAGTGCAGATGCAACAGTGGCAGTGGCAGAGCCATGAGTAGTAGCACTGATGCAAATGGAGTTGTCGTACATATGAAGTAGTGGCAATGGCAGAGCCATGGGTAGCAATACAAGATGTAGCAGTACAAAGGATGATGGGCAGCAGGCCTAGCATCAACATAGGGACCTATGCCGGATGATCAGGGTGATACTTAGTGAGGAGTATTACTAGAGCACAGTCCTCGTTAAGAGGGTGTGTTGACTTGGGTAGGATTGGATGTGCTCTAGCCACGAAATTTGGTGGAGAGGTTGGAGCACATGAGATCTCCAATACCCAAAAAGGGTCTAGGCGTATTCTAAACAGTTTGGGAGATATTAAAATAATTAATATTTTTAATGGAGTCCCTAAGTCTAAACTTAGGGAAATTAAAATATTAATGTGGATTAATATAAAACTGTGTTAGAATGGTCCAAAAGTCATGGATCAAGCCAGATCTAATCTTATCCGTTGATTAGAGACTTAATCTCGGTCGTTGAAATGTCAACGAGAAAAATATAAGAGTGGGCTAGAGGGTCACTTGGAGAGAACACCACATGATCAGTCATTCTATTCTCTAGAGCGAGGTTTGCTAAGAGAGATAGAATTAGTGATCGAAGTTTCAACTAAGGGGCAGTGAGTACAAAGAAACAGAGAGGTAGAGATAGTTTCGGGAGATCAGCGCAGGAGCCAAAGAGAGTGACGCAATAGTAGCCAGGGCTCACACAAGGCCACACAGAGGCAGCTGGGAGATGCGCAGTGCTTCAGAGAGGCCAGCGTTGCTGAGCAGAGGGTCACAAGGCTGACACAGGGTCTCTTGAGGTTGACACATGCCTATTCAAGGTGACGCAGGGCCATTGCTAAGCACAGAGAGGCTGATGCAGTCCAGAGAGGCAGACACTAGGGTTTTTGGGGCAAATTAAAGTTGAGGAGCTGCCGAAGGGTTTATCCAGGGTTTGAGTTGAGACATTTATCTCAAACTGAGAGGTACTATTGCTAAGGGAATCCTTTGTTGGGTAAGCCAGATTTGGCACCCAGATTGTACTCTGAAATTGCTTAATAAGAAAACCCTCAGATAGCTGCGCCGATTTTCCCACATTGGGTTTTTCCAGGGACATTGGTCCAAAAATAATGGTGTCATTTTGTGTGCTTGTTTCTGTTTCCTTCAGTTGATGATCTGTAATATGTTGGGCATGCACTAGTGTTTATTTCCAGTATTTACATTGTAAATAACCTGTTAAGTAATAGAACAAGTAGGTAGGAATAAATCAGTAAAGCACATGAAGGGTTTCTAACTGGTAGACTTAGAAACTTCAACAATGACGGCCTTATGGAGGTTTTCAATCAATGAGCCAATCTAAGGCACCTCAAAGAAGGTTTTCACGTGAGTTTTTATTTTTATTTTTTTCTCTTATTTTTTATCATCTTTTTTTTACCCTACCCTACTTGAATAACAAAATCACTTTCAAGTATAAGAATACTTCCAATGGAGCCATGTGCACATCAAGATGATAGAAAAAATGATGTGTAGGCTTGTAATGTATGCTTTGACATGTACCTGGATTTTAGAGACTAAATGATTTGACTTTGAAAGGATCAAGCATAGCTGAAGAAGAGAGTGATGTTGATTTTCTGGAACTAAACCTCAATATAACTTTGATGTTCTTGGTTTTATTGCTTATCTGGATCATTCTTCGTGTCTTCTTCTACCATGACCTTCAAATATTCCTCTTTTTGCTGATTGTTCTTTTGAATACATGGAGAATTTGATGGTAACCATGATTCTATGGTCTTCTCATTTGAATCTTCTTCTTCTAGATGTGGTCCTTTAATGATATCAAGATAATCTCTTTTTTGCAATACTCTTCCTGAGCTATGGTGAATACCATTGATCTCAAGAGGAGATGTTTGGAAGTGTTCTACCTCAGCATTGTAAGTGGGTTGAGTTACTTCAATGTGTGGGTTTGGAAATGGTGGTACAGGTAGTTGAGTGGGAGTGGATATTTGAGATGGATGTGGTTGGGGTTGTGGTTGTGGTGGAGATGAATGGTAGGGATAACATGGAGTTGGGTATGGATGATATTGAGGAAAATACTGAGGATATTGTGGATAGCTCCCATAAGTTCCTTGCAAACCTTATTGCCAAGATTGGTTTTGGAGTTGAGATGGCCAATGTTTCCAAGGAAAGGGTGTGTTCCAATTACATTGAGGTGGATATGCATAACCTTGAAATTGTGAATTAGGCTCTTGCATCATACTAGGTTGACTAGGCTGCCATGGTCCTCTTGGAGCTACATAACATAACTGCATTGGCAATTGAATTGCTCCATTGTCCTCTTGGTGAACTTCCTTCAACCTTGGTAATGATGGACAATGTTTACATCATGTGATTCTGCATGGACAACACAAATATCAATGTCTTCTTTTCCTTCATCTTGCATTCTTAACATTTCTACTTGTTTCTCTAGATTGCTAAGAATTTCTATTTTAAAATCATTAAACAAATTTCCAATTTTAGCTTGACTTACCAATCTTGATGTTGATTTACCTACTCTTGCCTTTCCTCTTGATATGTGTTTGCATGTTTCAAAAATTTCTTCAAATGATAATTGTTATGCATCACCTCTACTCATGGGATCAAGGAGATTAATCCATTCATCCCTAATTGTTCTAAGTAAGAGGGTTTTTAGTTTGTCGGATCCTAAATGATGTAGTTTTTCCCTCTTAACATTATACATGAACCTCTCTATTAGATCCTCAAGGCTCTCATCTTCTCTTTGATTCATTCTAAAGATTTCTTCTTTAAGATCATGATCTTTATATTTTTCTAGAAATATCTTTTGCATATCATTCCATGATCTTATTGAATTAGTCCCTAAACTCATGAACCATTTAAGAGCTCTATCTTTCAATGTTTCCAGAAACAATCTCAGTTTTTGAGTTTTTAATAAGTAACCATAAAATCTACAAACAATTTCAAATTCAAAGAGAAAGGTTTCCGGATCCTCTGACCTTAGACCATGAAATGTTAGAAGAAAAGATGGAGGGATGTTCTTCATGTGCACACTACCATCAGTATCTTGAATTGGAAATCTGAGAGGATCCTCCTCATTGTCATCATCTCCATCCATTTCTTCTACATTCTTTTTCATCTTCTTCTTCTACGTGCAAAAGTGGACGGTGATATGGCTCTTACTGCACCATGTGATCAAATGGTGGGGTGGGTTGGTGTTGGAGATTTTTTTTGTTTTTATTTTTATGATTGAATGAAAACTATAATGCAATGCAATTTTCTACTTTTGAAATTAAATATGCCTAATGCAAATATTTTTTGTTTTCACAAAAAGTAAAAAGAAATGAATCAACTAGGGAAGAAAACAATGCATACTTTGACACCTTCCCGGCAACGGCGCCAAAAAGTGATGAGCCTCGGTATTGCAGCAAGAATGCTGCAACTTCCAAGGCTACCGACTTTAATTATCAACTCGGGGTTCGTACAAACTTAAGAGGTATCGGCACTATATGTGCAAAATACAATGTGTCCTTCCTTTGTTGTCATGAGAGAAAATAAATGTTGCCTATTTGAAGGAAGGAAATATTGAATTTAAAAATGCTTGTAAAGTAACATGAAATCCTCTATCTACTTATTAACACACTTTGCTTGCAAAAGAACCCTATTTTAACACTATTTGTCACATGTGATGTTTTAACTAATCTAAGCATGAAATCTGATCTAGAGAGTACTAAATGTTGTGTGCATGTGTAAATATAAAAGACCTCGTTTTTTTAATATTTTTGCTTTATAAATGCAAATGCTAATCCTCACTTGTTCTTTGACAAGGGAGACAGGTATGGAGGAAGAGGGTTAAAATGATTTTGATGGCTTGGAGGTGAAGTAGGGGCCTAATCCCATCTTCAATGATGATTTTTCTCAATTCGGGCTCAAAACAGGCTGCTACAAGATTTCCTACAGGATGTACTAGTTCTCTTACAGGATCCCCTAGTTCTCCTACAAGATCCCCTGTTTTACTACAGGATGTTACATATTTACTATACGAAATTATAATTCATCGAATGACCAAGAAAATCAAATCCAAATTGGATGGGACAATTTTTTTTATTGAATAGGATGTCTTAGGTCTCCATCTCAAGTGGAATCACTCAAAAATAGCTCTATTAACCCATGCTAAAAAAATAGCAAAAAATTACTAGTCGAAAATCTAGAAATTCGGAACTAGTGAGCTAGTAAATCTATAAAATGCCTAACCTAATCAAGTGCAAATGCAATGGGGTAATTTTTTTTTATGAACTAGAATTTTTTTCTGATCTAATTCAAGTGGAACCAACTTGAGTGAATCTCGTTAGCATGCTCTAAAAAATAGCAGAAATTTATTGTTCTTTGCCACAAAGCAGTTCCAGAAATCTAGATTTGGGAATAAGAAAGCTAATCCAAGTAGTTCAATGATTACTATGACCTTCAAATCTTTTCCAAGGATGAAATGATTCTTGTGATCCTGTAAAAGAACTTACACCAACCATTTAACCCAATCCTACAACAAGAAATCATTAATACTAAATGCAAAAATGGAAAGAAATTATAAAAACAAGAGATGCATGTGAATAAGAAGTGAAAAGAAGGAAAGAAAATGATACAATAGGGCTCTGAGGCTCCTGGGATGGCCAATCCCAAGGAAAATTAGATACCTATGGAGGAGAACAAGATTTAGAAGCTGAACATGACACCAATCTTCATTATTTTCATCAATACAATTACATCCCTGCAAGAAAATATAATGGAGCTGCAGAAGTACAAGTTCTCTCCACAAGGACACTAATTGTTGGGTTGTGTTATATTCTTTCCATGTAGTTAATATGGGGTTTGAAGGGCACCCGTAACCCCACTTTATGGGGTCCGGGGCAGCGCCCCAGAAAATTTTGGTTTTGGACCATATGTTAGGTTGGGCGGACCCACCTATGGTTTTGTGCATGATTTTCGCACATGTTTTTCGGACGCGATGGTTTTCGGTCCATGGTATTGGACGCGATGGATTTCGGTCCATGGTATTGGATGCTTCGGCATGTATAAATATGTATTGTAACATTGAAAGGAACATAATGAAAAATCAAGCTGGTAGTCCCGATTTTGGGATCCAGGGAAAAATCTCTGTGCATATGTGTTTTATGGGTTATGCTCTCGCATTGTTTATTTTCTTTGCTTAAGAATTCCTATGCAGGTAATTTCTGTACAAGGTTAAAACCTACATTTGGTATCAGAGCTGTTTTGGCTTCAAGGGGACGCCTTTGTTGCTGAGGGGTTTCGCTTGGGCCTGTGGTAGACCCTGTTCAGTGGGAGATCTGCGAGATCGATTCTGGTGGTGAAAGAAGATGGCGAGCAGTGGAAAGATAGAGATTGAGAAGTTCAATGGTCAGAATTTTGAGTTGTGGAAACTCAAGATGGAGGATCTGTTGGTGGATAAAGATCAGTGGATCGCGGTAGATCCAGGTACTAAACCATCGGGAGTGACCGATGAAGAATGGAAGAAGTTGGATCAGAAGGCAAAGAGCACAATACGATTGTGTGTCTCAGATTCAGTATTGCTGAATGTATCAGGGGAAGCTACGACAAATGCTTTGTGGGTCAAGTTAGGGACTTTGTACCAATCTAAGTCTCTGGTGAATAAACTATTCCTGCGGAAAAACCTGTATAACCTGAGGATGAAAGATGGAGACTCGGTGATAGAGCATCTGAATGCGTTTAATACTGTGGTAAGTCAGTTATTATCTGTTGATATTAAAATTTCAGATGAAGATAAGTGCATCAGTCTGTTGTGTTCTCTACCAGATTCGTGGGATAGTCTGGTTATTGCAATAGGTAGAAATGCAACTGCTTTGTAGTTTGATGAAATAGTCTCAGCCTTGCTGACGGAGGAGATGAGACGGAAAAATATGGAAAACCATAATGGTGATGCCTTGTCTGTACGAGGACGGTCCCAGAACAGAAACAAAAATAAGTCATCGAGTGGGAGATCTAAATCTAGAGGGAGATCTAAATCTCCAGGAAAACCTACAAAGGTGGTGTGCTGGAAATGCGGAAAGGAAGGGCACTTCAGAAGGGATTGTAAATCTAAAGCTCCTGATAAAGGAAAGGGATCTGATGATGCTCCTTTTGTAGAGGAGAAAACCACCTCAGATGAAGGTGGGGATGTGTACTTGGCTTCTTCAAGTACACATGTAGATCATGAGGCATGGTTGATTGACTCAGGTGCACCCTTTCACTTCACTCCCCATAGAGAGTGGTTCTGCGAGTATGAAAAATACGATGGTGGTGATGTCTTCTTAGGAGATGATAGGAAGGCTAGAATCATTGGTCGGGGAAAAGTAAAGTTGAAGTTGCAAGGTGGAAGGGTTAGAACACTTCCGGGTGTTCTACATATTCCTGCATTGGCCAGAAATCTGATTTCTGTAAGCAAGTTGGATGATGCAGGTGTAAAGACGGTGTTTGAGAAAGATACCTGCAAGATGGTTCGAGGAGCACTGATATTGATGCGGGGAGTTCGGATTGGAACTTTGTACAAGCTGCAAGGTAGCACTGTTGTTGATGGGTGCAATAGTTCTATGGTTCCTGAAAATGGAGTAGAAAATCTAGTGGTCTCTAGAGAGAAGACCATGTTGTGGCATCAAAGGCTTGGACATATTGGAGAGAAGGGCCTTCGAATACTTCATGGTAAAGGTATGGTAGAAGGTATGAATGATAGCTCTCTGGATTTTGATTTCTGTGAAAATTGTGTGTATGGGAAGCAAAATCGGGTGAGTTTCCCCTCTGGTGGTAAGAGGATGAAACAGATATTAGAGCTTGTGCACAGTGATGTGTTTGGACCTGTGAAGGTTCCATCACTGGGTAAGTCTGTGTACTATGTATCATTTATAGATGACTTCTCAAGGAATACATGGATATATTTCCTTAAGAAGAAATCTGAAGTCTTTGACAGGTTTAAAGAATTTAAGGCTCTGGTGGAAAATCAGACAGAGAAGAAGATAAAGGTGTTGAGGACAGATAATGGTGGAGAATTTTGCAGCAGGGAATTTGAAGAATTCTGTAAGAAGTGTGGTATAGCACGGCAGAAGGCTACTCCATATACACCTCAACAAAATGGAGTCGCAGAAAGAATGAACAAGACGTTGATGGAAAGGACAAGAAGCATGCTCAGTGGTGCTGGGTTAGGACAAGAATTCTGGGCAGAGGCGGTGGATACTGCATGTTACCTGGTCAACAGGTCACCTTCATCAGCGTTGGAGGATAAGACTCCACAAGAAGTATGGACTGGTAAGAAACCCTCTCTTTCACATCTGAGGGTATTTGGATGTGATGTATATGTACATGTTCCAAAGGAGAAACGAACCAAGTTGGATAGTAAATCTGAAAAGTGCATCTTTATTGGGTATAAGGATGGTTTAAAGGGTTATAAGCTTTGGAAACCAGTCACACGGAAGGTTGTGTACAGCCGAGATGTGGTGTTTAGAGAGTTAAAAGATGTTATTCAACATGAAGTCCAACCAAAGGAACCTGAGAAGATAGAGTTTGATCCAAAGGAGGAAGAATCAAACTCTACAACAGAGGAGGAATCAGAAGATGAAGAGCCACAAACTCCAGCTGTGAGAAGATCAGTTTGAGAAAGAAGGCAACCAGAAAGGTATAGTCCATCTGCTTTTGCTTTATCTGTTACTGATGATGATCCCAGAACTGTGAAGGAAGCAGTGGATTCAGAGGATGGAAAAGTCTGGAAAGAGGCCATGGTTGATGAAATGGCATATTTGCACAAAAATGAGGGTTGGGATCTGGTGGAGTTGTCGGCTGGAAGGAAACCCATTGGCAGCAAATGGGTGTTCAAGAAGAAGACAAATGTGGAAGGAAAGGTGGAGAAATACAAAGCTCGGTTGGTAGCAAAAGGTTATTCCCAGGTGCCGGGAATTGATTTTGGTGATATTTTTTCTCCTGTTGCCAAGGTAACTTCTATTAGATTACTTTTATCTGTTGCTACTGCTTTTGATTTTGAGGTAGAACAGATGGATGTGAAGACAACATTTCTTCACGGGGATTTGGAAGAGGAAATCTACATGAAGCAACCTGGAGGCTTTGCGGTGAAGGGTAAGAAAGAACTGGTATGCAAGTTAAAGAAGTCTCTGTATGGGTTAAAACAGTCACCAAGGATGTGGTATCATAAATTTGATACATTTATACGGGGACTTGGCTTCACCAGAAGCAAAGCAGATCATTGTGTGTATTTTAAATTAATTGATGACCGTGTTATTTATCTGGTCTTGTATGTGGATGATATGTTGCTGGTTGGAAATGACAAAGAAATTATCCAGAATTTGAAGACCCAATTGTCCTCCAAATTTGACATGAAAGATCTTGGTGCTGCAAACTATATTTTGGGCATGGAAATTAAAAGAGATCGGTCAAAGAGGAAGCTCTGGTTAAACTAGAGGAAGTATGTCGAGACAATACTGCAGAGGTTTAATATGCAGGATGGTAAACCGGTGAAGGTTCCTATTCCTGTAGGTGTGAGGTTATCTGCTGAACAGTGTCCCAAGACACAAGAAGAGGAAGAGGACATGTCTCGTGTTCCATATGCAAGTGCAGTGGGTAGCCTGATGTATGCAATGGTCTGTACTAGACCATACATTGCACATGCAGTGGGAGTATTGAGCAGGTTTATGTCAAAACCTGGGAAGGAGCACTAGACAACAGTGAAGCGGGTTTCCAGGTATTTGCGTGGCACTAGTGATTATGGTTTGTGCTACCAAGGAAGACCAGGATTGGACAGAGTGTTGGATATTCATGGTTTTGTTGATGCAGACTGAGCTGGAGATCTAGATCAAAGAAGATCTACAAGTGGGTATGTGTTTAACCTATTTGGAGGTGCAGTCAGTTGGATGAGTAAGAAACAATCTGTAGTGGCACTATCAACTACAGAGGCAGAATACATGGCAACCACTCATGCAAGCAAGGAAGCAGTTTGGTTGCAGAGATTTTGTTCAAGTATGGGGTTAGTACAGGGAGCTATAAGAATAGACTGTGACAGCTAAAGTGCAATTTTCTTGGCAAAGAACCCTGCTTATCATTCAAAGACAAAGCACATTGATGTTCAGTATCACTTTGTGAGGGATATGATAGAGGACATAAAGGTGTTGCTGGTAAAGGTGGACACTTTGAAGAATACTGCAGATGCATTGACAAAATCTGTGAGCTCTGAGAAGTTCTCTTGGTGTAGAGAAGCAATGGGAATCTTAGGGCTGAAAAAAATAAAATGACTAAGCTCTCCTGTGGCCCCCTATGGAAAGAAAACAACAAGCGGGAGATTGTTGGGTTGTGTTATATTCTTTCCACATAGTTAATAGGGGGTTTGAAGGGCACTCGTAACCCCACTTTATGGCGCCCCGGAAAATTTTGGTTTTGGACCATATGTTAGGTTGGGCGAACCCACCTATGGTTTTGTGCACGATTTTCACACATGTTTTTTGGACGCGATGGTTTTCGGTCCATGGTATTGGACGCGATGGATTTCGGTCCATGGTATTGGATGCTTCAGCATGTATAAATATGTATTGTAACATTGAAAGGAAAATAATGAAAAATCGAGCTGGTAGTCCCGGTTTTGGGATCCAGGGAAAAATCTCTGTGCATATGTGTTTTATGGGTTATGCTCTCGCATTGTTTATTTTCTTTGCTTAAGAATTCGTATGGAGGTAATTTCTATACAGGGTTAGAACCTACACTAATGAAAATCTCCCCCTAGAGGAAAATTCGACTTGGTACTTATAAAAAATAACTAGGAATCATTCCCCATGAATGGAGGAATCTTTCCCCACCAAAATCCCTTGATTAGTGGATCTAGTTCCCAATACTAGGAATTTGCATTAAATGGCAGGGAACACATTCCTAGATTTTCTCAATCATTGGAGTTCCACAATCTGTGTCATAATTCCATAATATCTTGTTGATTTATTATTTAATATTTACCCTCCTATAGTAGGGAGCAAGTCCCTAAATTATCTCCTCCTCCAAATCTTCATAATCTGCCAAATATTCTCATAATATTCCACAAAAATAAATAATATTAGGCACAAATAAGGAATTATTCATAAACCTTCCTAATGAATGTATTAAAGTTAAAAATACATTATCTATTGCAAAAAGAGAGGTTTAATGTGTTGAAGGATGATCATGGGCCTTAATTTATGTTTAATTTAGAGGCATGGGCCTCAATTTATGTCTAATTTAGAGGCCCATCACCAGGTGTGGACTTAAGGGTTGTGGCTGAGGTAAAACTTCCACCTAGGGTAATGAATTAGATTGCTGCTACCATAATTCCACTTCTTCTAAGGCCATACCAACAATTGAGGAATAGGAATGTACAACAAGGTAACGAAAGGGGTCCCACTGAAGCAAACCTTATCAACAAATCAAGGGATCTAGTCATGGACCTAGGACATACCAAATGGCAGAGAACATTATATACTCAGACTCTCTTACTCTACTAGCACCTCAAAACTTTGATGGTGGGAGCATTGACATCTACACAACAAACACAACCTAGTGCCCCCAATACGGTGGTTGGTATAAGAAGGGAACAATAATATATGAAAGTCTTCATGGTCCAGTTGAACAACCAAATGGCGAGAATTGAAATGCATATTCCATGCATTGCTCCTTTATCTCAACCGGGTTCTAGTGCAAGAGACCCGACCCTAGTGGATTCATTAAATGAATAGTCCCTTTTATTTTATGTTGAGAGCTTTAATTTACAATAGAAGTAGTGATGGTAGTTTTGATGTTTAGGAAGATATTTATGATGAACCTAGTAAGATGAGTATAGGAATATGTTCTAATAGTTTGTGAGAGTAATTGTCTCATGTTGTAAGGGTATCAATTGAGCTTAAAGTAATGAGAGACATAGTGGTTCTCCAATTATATTGTGGTGATGTGATGTAATAATAATGTTGTTGTTAGAAAATTATATATTACGGAGCAATGGAACACATAAAATATTGCAGAAATATAAACACAGAAAACACACGAAACAAGAGAGACATAGATATACGTGGTTCACCCATTTTGGGCTACGTCCACCCCGAATAGCCAGTCCTTCCTTTCTATTATCCAGCAAAATGAAGAGACACAACCTACTGCAAATCCGCTGTAATATCCTATGTTTTCTCTCACAGTCTCACCTCTCTGCTTCTCGCTCACAGAATACACATCTATCACACAGCCTCAAATAAAATGCCCTCATACAAAGAGAGGGGTTGCTTTCTAGGGCAAAAAACCCTAAACAAACATAAGTTCTACCGTCAGATCATCCGCCTAATGAACGGCCCAGATTGACTAGAAATTACTATACTTTTACAAGGCAATTTTACATTTATTTTTGGCTTCGGGGGCGCTGCCCCCGAGCCCCCGCCGGGGGACCGCTGGCCTCCGGACTCCCCAGCCGGGGGGGATGGCCCCCCTCGGACCCCCGCGTGGAGGGGTGTACAAAACTTCCTGGGGTATACATCCGGCTGAAACAAAGACCTCTGAACAATCATGCTCCACACACAACAGTTGTGGGGGTGTGTCCTCTTACTCCTTATTAATGGTAGTATGCAATGACAGGAGGTAGGATTGTTGACAATGTTGATTGTTTTGGAGTTTAAGAGCTCTATAGTGACATCATGCCCTATTTTCTTTCATAGGCCTCTGGGTCCTTAAATCCTCTCTCTTCATCTAATGATCCACACTTATCATTTGCATTTTTCAATATGTTTAAGTGGTTTTGGTCCCATAATATAAACACCCATGTGATGTTTTTCGTCAAACTAATTGGTCGTTGCACTATCTCCCTAGTGTTTTTAAATATTTTAAGAATGGTAGGTTCAAGGGGACCACTTGGCATTATTTAAGAGGTGAAACATTATTTTGGTTTAAAAAGGTCATTTAATTTTAAATGTGAAGGACAACATATATGAAGAGGAAAAAATCAATTACACACTCACAAAGTTAAAGAATATAAGAGAAGGAAGTAGAGAAGAAAGGAAAGTGGAGGAGGAGGAGAACCTAACAATAGTAAAAACATAAGAAACCCATCTTAATTAAATTTATTTTGGATCCCACTTTCAACAATTTGTAAGCCTAGTTGTGATTTAGGTCAACAAGCACTCTCATTTTAATGTTTTGAAGAAACACTATTTGGCCCTATAGTTGTTAACAATAGTAGAAGCTTGTTGGGCATTATGTGTGAAAATTTATGAAAAACGTAATATAATACAAATGTTGGTTGTGTAAACTGGGTTCCTCCCTTTATGTGTTTATTTATTTTAAAGTGTGTGCTTCCATTCATTTTCTCTCGACTCTAAGCTAATATTGGCAACTCTAGTGTATGTTATTATCATGCCAACCTAGATTACACCAACTTGGCATCAAAGCATGTTTAAAACTTGCATGTGACTTTGAAGAATGATTCCACACAAGGAGAGGTTGTTGGGTAGATTGTTCTACAGAGAAAATAGTTCCAACAAAGAGAATTTGTTGGGTATAATTGTAACAAGAAGAATTATACAAGAGAATAGTAAGATGACACACAAAATGGGAGTAGGAATACCAACATCGGCTAGGGGGCAATGTAGAGGAGTTATAAATGAGATTACCTTGATGTTGATGGTCATGTAAATTAGAAAGTAGGTCGTGCAGATATCATAGAAAAGAGGAGTTGCAACAAATATTCATGATGTGAGTGATGAGGAATGGAAAGTTGGGGCTCCACAAGTTAAAGCCCCATAAGAGAGGCTCATTGCAACATTAACAAATTGGAGAGTTAGACCAAAGATGGAAATAACTACCTATGCAAAGAGATTAAAATTAGAAGAATTAATTGATTTGATTGGAGACATCAATAAATTCTTTGAATTTGAGCAAACAAAAGATCCCAAGAGAGTGAAAATTGCATGCACAATGTTGAAAGGGCGTGCATATCTATGGCGGGATAAGTGAAAGAAAAGAGAAAGATAAAATTAAGGCTTGGGATAGTATGATTGCAACCTAAAAGGTAAATTTCTATCTATGGATTACTCTTTAAAGCTACTTAGAAAGCCACAAATTATGAAACAAAAGGAATTGATGGTGAAGGAATACATTGAAGAAAGTTATAGGTTGACTATTGGATTTGGATAAAGTGATGAAGGAGGAGAGGTTATTGCTAGATACATTAATGTTCTTTGATATGTTATCAATCAGAGTAAAGTATGATGAGAATTCACTTTGTTGCAAAATTATATTAGTATGCCTTAAAGGACGAGGAGAAGCCATCAAGAAAACAACAAAGTTTTTGTATCGGAACAAGAGAAAGAGGTAAGAACATGTTTAAAATAGGACAACGTGGTGGAATAAAAGGATAAGAAGGTAGTAGTACAAGTGTCACTAACTAAGAATCTAAGAGAAATTTATATCCCCTATAGGCCAAGAAACTCTTAGAGGTAAAGAAGGGATATTTAGGAGAGAATGCTTTAAGTATGGAGCACAAGGACATGGGGCTTATGAGTGTCAAAATAATTGAAACCCCTAAGTGGGAAGGAAAAATTCATAAATGTTCTCAGGGAATTGAGAAAACAACTAGAACAATTATTGGAGATGCACATTGATGAAGCATGAGAGATTCGTATGCTTTGGAGAGTATTTTGAAGATACACCACCAACTAGAAGAGAAAGGGATAAAGCAACTAAATTTTTAAAACCAAATGCAAGATCAGAGATAAATGTTGTTCAATTATTATAGATGGTAGTAGCATCAATAATTTGGTATGACTCTAAAGAAGTTGTTTAGAAGTTGAATTTGAAATGTTGAAAAATGTGTAACTAGATTTGGTCTTCATGAATATGAAATGTACTTTTGATTCTTAAATATTGTAAAATGAAAGAAGAAATATTATTACTATTTTAAAGCATGGGTTTCATGCTCAAGGTCTTTTATTTTAGAGGTCAGGCACCCATTGAGTGCTTCTAGGTTTTGTCCTAGGTCAAGAAGTCAAAATAGTCATTGTCATAAGTTGAAGACCCCATGAGGCACATTGTAACTTGTAAAAATAATTACTTTTGTATTTAAAAGTGTCAAAATATCCTTCAAGACAAATTTGGCATGCTAGATAATAATTCAGCCTATTTTGAGGAGCCTTGTCCACTTTAGAAGCCTATATAAAGGATGGAACTTGACCTCCTTTGGATACACATTCATATCTCATAATCTAAGTGAAGGATAAGAAGAAGGAGGCTAGAGAAGGAGGATAAGTACGAAGAAAGATTTTTTTTTGGCTATTTCTCTCTTTCTCTATCTAACATGTACGGAGAAGGAAGGATAGGGTTTACTGCTTCAAGGTCGAAATTCTCAAATTGTTGGAAGAGGATCAAAGTTGCTAGAAGAGGAGCCTAATAGGTCACCTACTAGCTCTAGAAAAGGAAGCAAACCAAGAGAAGTTGTCGGTAGGCCCTGGAAGGATAAATTTTGCTCACATGTGTGGATCCAATAGTAGTTGCAGGGGCCGAAAATTTCATACCTGCAATAGAGGCCGAAATTATGTACTTGGCGGTTGAAGGTGTGTTGCTGGAAGATATTTGACTGGGTTTGAGATAGACAAAGGAATCACATCATCAAGAAGGCTTGACTTGGCATTGAAAGGGTGTTGGTCTTGGTCTAGAGGTCTTGGAATTCATCAATTGAAGAATCTATAAGAAGAGAAGAGATTTATGGGTTTTCCTCTCAAGTGGAGAGGTTTTGGCCCTGGCTTGCAACCTAAATCCTATGTTCTTATGTGCTATTGTTCTTCATGTTTTTGTAGTTATTTTATGATAAGAATAAAAATAATAATAAGAGAAGAAGCTAATAAGTAAGAAAAAGTAAAAACACATCACAAGTAGTTATAGAGAATAGAGAAATAACCCTAACTATTGCACTTTAGATTTCTCAACATGGTATTAGAGCTAAGGTTAGGCAAGGGCAAGTCAACTCAAGAAGGGTATTAAAGAAATATGGGATCTCCAATTTTCTCTCAAGAAGGATATGACCAAGACATCTACAAATGACGAAGGGCTATTCTTAGCATTACCGACACATTTAAAGAAGATAATATTTGGGTGATCGACACTGGAGCATCAAGACATATGACTGGTGAGCACAAGAAACTAAAGACATTTTCAAGAGGAAAATATTCTTACTCCATTGAAATTGGTGACAAGAAGAGCTATCCGATGAGAGGAATTGGATCTACCTAACCAAAGCTAGAGAATGGAGGAAATATTCATCTCAACAACATCCTGTTTGTTCCAAGCTTGCATAAGAATCTACTTTCCATTTCATGTCTAGAAGATATGGGAGATAGAATTTCTTTCATGTATGGAAAGGTTGTATTATGGGATAGAAACTCTAGCATCTAAAACACAAAGATGATTGGGATCCTTGAAGGAAGACTCTACAGGTTTTTGACTCCCCTCTCTCAAGCTTTGGTTCACGTTGAATTTAACCCATGTGAACTCTGGCATAGAATGTTTGGTCACCTTCACTACAAAATCCTACCAACTCTAAATTCAATGTTGAATGACATCCACAAACTCAAGGAAGATAATGAAGGAGTATGCAAGGGATGTCCATAGGGTAAAAATACCAAGCGATCATTTCGAAGCAGTTCTTCAAGATCAAAATAAATTATGGATCTCATCCATTATGATGTATGTGGTTCGATGTCCCTAAAGTCTCTTGGAGTTCATCTATATTATGTAACATTCATTAATGACCACTCAAGGAAAAATTGGGTTTATTTGATGAAATCCAAGGATGAAGTATTCATCAAATTTCAACAATTCAAAGCTAAAGTGGAGAAACTTACAGAAAGGAGAATAAAGATATTAAGATTTGGTAACGGAGGAGAATATACTTCAAAGGAAATCGTATCCTTCTGTAAGGAGTCTGGGATTAAGAGTGAGCTAATAGTACCATACAATCCCGAACAAAATGGAGTTGTAGAATGAAAGAAGCAATCTATTGAAGAAAGTGAAAAAGCCATGTTACATGATCAAGATATGCTGAAATTTATGTGGGGTGAAGAAACTAAGACCGTTGTATACATTTAAAATCGAAGTCCTCACGGGTCACTAGATAACATGACTCTCGAAGGAGCATTCACTGGATGAAACCAAGTATGGAACATCTTCAAATTTTTGGCTGCCCTATCTATATTCATATACCAAAGGAAAAAAGAAAGAAATTGGATCCTTCAGGCATGAAGCGAACATTAGTTGGTTATAGTAATACTTAAAAGGCATATAAGATCTAAATAAAAGAAGAGCACCAAATAGAAGTTAGTTGAGATGTGATATTTGATGAAATTATTGCATTCAAGAAATCAAAGGATCTCCCAATGGAATCTGATGATGAAGAACATCCTATATTTGAAGAGGAAGGTACTAGGGAGGAAGAAGAGCCAAATAATGAAGCTGAAGGTCCCAATGAACCCGTGCAACCTGTGGTCATCCCCAAAACCAGAAATAAACCTAATTGGTTGAAATCTACTCTATTAGATGTAGAGGGACATGGAGTAGTGAAAGGCACATTAAGGGAAAGTAAGAAGCCCAAAAGATATTTTGGGTATGTAACATATAAGACAAATCTAATAGAAGCAGAGCCATCCACCTTTGAAGAAGTTGTCAAACACCAAGAATGGAAGTGCACCATGAATGAAGAATGTTAATCCATAATGACGAATGGAGTTTGGGAGATGGTACGTAGGCCCGAAGAAAAATTGGTGGTAGCTTCCATGTGGCTCTATAAGATTAAACATGCAACAAATGGAAGTTTGGCCAAGTATAATGCAAGATTCGTGGCCAGGGGCTTCTCTCAACATGAAGACAATGACTATGAAGAGAAATTTTCACCTACAACAAGATATACAACTATACGTTCGTTGGTCTCTTTGGCATCATTGATGGGATGGAACATCCATCAAATTGATGTCCATATTGCATTCTTGAATGGAACGATTGATGAAGAAGTCTATATATAGAAACCCTTGGGATTTGAAGTCAAAGATAGAGAGGCTTATTTTTTCATATTGAAGAAGGAATTATATGGCCTTAAGCAAGCACCAAGGGCATGGTATGAAAGGATGGATGCGTACCTACAAAGATTGGGCTTCACAAAGAGTTATATTGATCTGAATATGTATATCAAGGTTGTGAAGGATGAGCCTGTAAACATTCTTCTATATGTGGATGATCTCCTCATGACAAGTGTGGAAGGTCGAATCCAAGAATGCAAGAAACATCTGGCAAAAGAATTCGACATGAAGGATCTAGGGTTGATGCACTATTTTTTGGGACTCAAATTTTGGCAGGGACCTCATGAGATTTATCTAGGTCAAGGAAAGTATGTGATCGTGATGTTAAATAGGTTTGACATAATATATTGAAAACCTATGATGACAAACTTGAAGAGGCTAAGAAGTTCTGAGTCAAGCCCCATGGATCCGACCAAGTATAGGAAATTAATTGGGTCACTGATGTACCTGGTGAATACTCCACCAAACATATGTTTTACAATGAATGTTCCCAGTCATTTCCATGCATAACCCAAGCATGATCATTGGATGACAGGCAAGCATATATTGAGATATCTGCAAGGAACAATTCACTGCTACATGAAATATGACAAGAGGAATGATGTTCACTTGATTAGATATACAGATTCCGACTGGGGAGGTAGCGAGAATGATGTAAGAAGCACTATTGGAGGATGTTTTAGTTTGGTATCCTCCATGATATCCTGGATGAGAAGAAATAAATAATTTATTGCTTTGAGCAGTGTCAAGGTTGAATATATTGCAACCTATGAAGTAAGTAGAGAAATTGTCTGATTGAGGAAGTTGTTGTCTGATTTGTTTGAAGGACCAATGGACCCTACTGTGATACATTGTGATAATACCAGTTGTATAAGGTTGTCTTAAGGCCTAATGTTTCATGGAAAGATAAATCATATCAACAACAAGTATCACTACATTCGAAAGTTGGTGCAGGATGGTGTGTTGTAGTTACGATTTATATCCACTAATGAACAATTAACTAACATCTTGACAAAATCTCTTCCTAATAAGAAGATTGTGTACTTGAGAGACAAGCTTGGATTGGTTGATATATCCTCCCTAATTGAGAGGAAGAGATAGAAACACATTCTTGTCTTCACCTTGGAAGAAAGAATGGAGGATTGGGTAAGCATAAGGAATCAGATACTCTTTGAGGATGAGGTATGGAATCCAAGATAAGAGTAGTCGTAGAGGACCGATATTATTTGAGGATTGTATATTGAAGATAAGAATAATCCTAAAAGGACATAATCTATGAACACCTGAGTGGGGTATGTTCCTTGAGAGACAACGATGATGGTGTCTATAAATTATTAGTCTCACTAGCATTGTGCTTTGATCTCATGGAGAGATAAAGTTATTAGTCAAGGCCTTGTTATGTGACAATGTTGGTTGTTATGACACCAAACATATGGGTTACCAATTCAACTCTTCTTATGAGATCTCTTCAGATTGAGAATGTCCATGTACCATTTATGAATACCTCCCTAGATAAGGGGGAGTGGTGAAAAGTGTGTAACTATGTTCGGTCTTCTTAAATATGAAATGTACTTTTGATTCTTGAATATTGTAAAATGAAATAAAAATTATGATTTCTATTTTAGAGCATGGGTTTCATGCTCAAGGTCTGTTATTTTAGAGGCCAAGCACCAATTGAGTGCTTCTAGGGTTTGTCCTAGGTCAAGAAGTCAAAAGAGTCATTGTCATAAGTTGAAGACCCCATCGGGCACATTGTAACTCGTAAGAATAATTATTTTTGTATTTAAAAGTGTCAAAATACCCTTCAAGACCAAGTCGACCTTCCAGTCAAGAAGTTGGCCTATTTTGAGGAGCCTCATCCACCTTAGAAGCCTATATAAAGGAGGGAACTCAACCTCCTTTGGACACACATTCATATCTCATCGTCTAAGCAAAGGAGAAGAAGAAGAAGGGTAGAGAAGGAGGAGAAGGATGAAGGAAGAAGTGTTTTGGACTCTATCTCTCTCGCTCTCTCATGTGCGAAGAAGGAAGGCTAGGGTTTACTGCTTCAATGTCAAAATTCTCAAGTTGCTAGAAGATGCTCAAAGTTGCTGGAAGAGGATCCTAATAGGTCACCTACTAGCTCTAGATAAAGAAACAAAACAAGTAAAGTGGTTGGGAGGCCTTGGCAAGATAAATTTTGCTCACATGTGATGATGAAGCAGTAGTTGTAGGGATGAAAATTTTAGACCTGCTGTAGTAGCCGAAATTTTGTAGCTAGGGGTCAAAGTTGTGTTGAAAAATGCAACAATACATTCTCAATTTGATTTTTGCCTTGATTAAATTTAGAAAATTCTAATTTCCACATCAGAAGACAACTTGAATGCAATTAACTTGTGTGACATGGCATGTGTCACCTAGTTTACTCATTACATTCATGTTGGAGGAGTTAGAGTTCAGTTAAGCATGTGTGATTGCTAATTTGTAGCAATCAAGGTCAATTATTTCAAGTTGTTTTCAGTTAAACTAATTCCAATTGTTGGAGGAACTAGTGGAAGATTAGTTGTGCAGGGACTTCAATCAAACTCGGTGATCATCCAATTAACTGATCAATCAACCCAAAATAGCTAGTGCATGCAAATAATTCGAGTTCCCTAGTTTTGGTTGAGATTCCAAGGCAATGTAACATTAGTTGTAGACTAGTCTTGAGTGTACATGTGTTGCATGCAGTCAGATGATCAACCTTGGGAATTGCGCAATCATTTTGGAGGGAATTCCTAAATAATAGGGGCCTAATTTCCTTAGGAATTATGCAAGGAAGTAGGGGCTCAAGCAGAGGAAGAAATTGACTAATTCTGGCTCAGAGATTCTCAGTGAGAAGATAGATAGGCTATTCATTTGCAGGTTGTGCTTAGTTGAGAAAAGCAATTGTAATACGTCTCTATTCATTAGATTAATGAAAGAAGGCATTGGGGTTTTTATAAGATTTATTTCCTGTAGAAAAACATTGTGTGCATGTGTGTTATTTATCACTGCATGTTTATTATTGATGTTTTAAATTGTGAATTGAATTCCGTAGAGAAGTAGAGTAGATTTATGTCTTTTGATTTTGATTAAAACTTCATGATAAGTTGCAAATATACACCATAATTTATACTTGGTATCAGAGCAGGATTCAAATTAGAGCATGAATTTCGAAGTTGTTTCTCAGGAGGTTCGAATTTGTAGTTCAGTGTAGCAAGATCTCTTCAGAGCTGAGAAGATGACCTTAAACAGGCTCAGACTAGAGTATGCCTTGGAAGGCAACTAACTACATGGAAGGATTGGATGGAGGCTGTATTAGATGACAACGGATTACTAGAATAAATCAAGACCGATGTTGCAAAACCACAAGCATCTAATGCCCAAAACCATTCTCAGTGGAATAAAGATGTAGCCAAGGCAAGAAAAATAATCTTGGAGAGAGTAAAGGACCACATTGTCACCAATCTCCATGGGAAAGAAACTCCTTATGCAATGTGGCAGGCACTAATAGAGCTATTCCAGTATAGAAGCTACCATAGGAAACTAGCGCTTAAGGATAAACTTCAAAATATCAAGATGCAGAAGAATGACACTATTCAATAGTATCTAAGCAGGTTCACACAAGTTCATGATGAGATTGCAAGAGTTGGTGTTACTGTTTCAGATGATGATTTGGCAAGCCTAGCCCTTCTAGGCCTTCCCAAGATCTGGCATAGCTACCAATATTTATGTGAACGAGAGGGAGAAACTACCGAATTGGGAATGCTTATGGTCTTATTTGGTACAGGAGGAAATAAGGCGGAATACTAGAGATGAGACTTCATCCAAGGGCGAGGATGAAGAAAAATTTGCATTGGTTGGAAAGGGAAAGAAAGGAAAAGGGAATAAGTCTCAAACTGAACCAAAATCCAGCCAAGTGAGCAAGAAGAAAGACTTGTCCAAAATAAAATGCTTCGATTGTCATGAATTCGTGAATTATGCCATGAAGTGTCCACACAAAAAGTCTAGGAAAAGGGTTCCTATAGGAGGAGCAATAGGTGAAGCCTTGGCTTCAAAGTTCGAGATGTACTTCACCCTTATCAAATGCATGGACAAAAAAATGATGGGGAGCGTGTGGTACTTAGACCTTGGTGCATTGTTCCACATGACAGGGTGTAGAGAGTTTTTTAGTGACCTGGAGGAGAAAGATCTTTAGATGCATATTGAGTTTGGGGACGACGGAAGGTACAGTGCTACCAAGATTGGTACAGTCACCATTCAGAGGGAGTCAAGATCCCCTCTCAAAATAAAGGATGTCATGTTGATTCTAGGCATAAAGAAGAATCTCATTTCTGTTGCAGTTTTGGAAGATCATGGTTATGATGTGATCTTCAGCAAAGGGAAAGCATTCTAGAGGCACATAATTGTTGGATAGGTGAAGCAGATCGAGGTTTGTGTGAAAAACTTGTATAAACTTGAGGTATAAGATGCATGTAAAATCTTGAGGAGCAAGGAAGTGATTAGAGTTGTGGTGGTTGAGAGGGAGAATGTTAGACCTATCAAAATGGAGCCTCGGGAAGTTGTGGAGAAACAAGAAATGGAGAGGAAGAGTGGAGACATCCATTAAAGTAGAGACCTATGTATTTTGATGAAATTGATTGAGAATGTTACCATCATCCATATGCATCTCCCCCATGAAACAGATTGGCAAATGGATGCATGGTTTTGAAGTTATGGAAAAAACAAATTTTTGCTCTATGTATTTTTGTTTCGTGTAGTAAAACAAAGCCTTCTTGTAGTTTTTTAGGAAAACAAGCAAACTGAATGGGAAAAGCTTGAGAATGATGGGTGGATGGTGGAAATAGATGAGGGTGATGAATTGGCATGGCCTTGGCCTTGTTGGAGCATTTGAGAAAAGCAAGGGAAAGTCAAAATTTGACTTCTTTTGACTAGGTTTGACCTATTTTTTCTTTCTTTGATGGCAACTTGTTTTTGTTCCTTGTAGATGTTGGAGAGCACCTACATTCATCAAAGAGATACATGGAGCAAGGATTTTATTTTTTTTTTTTTTGTTTTGTTTAAGGCCTACTAGCTACCTCAAAGAGGTTTTCAACTAGTAGGTCTACCTAGGCGCCTCAAAGGAGGTTGTCACGTAGGATCTTTTCTTTTTTCTGCTTTTTTTCTTTCTTTTTTTTCACAACCCAATGACTGTTGATTTGGGGTAGCATCGGATGTGATCTAGCCACAAAATTTGGTGGAGAGGTTGGGGAACATGGAATATCCAATACCCAAAAATGGTTTGGGCAAATTATAAACAGTTTGGGATATATTAAAATAATTAATATTTTTAATGGAGTCATAAGTCTAAACTTAGGGAAATTAAAATATTAATGTGGATTAATATAAAATTGTGTTAGAATGGTCCAAAAGTCATGGATCAAGCCAGATCTAATATTAGCCATTGATTAGAGACTTAATCTCGGCCGTTTGATATGTCAATGAGAAAAGTATAAGAGGGAGCTGAAGGGTCACATGGAGAGAACACAAGATTATCAGTCATTATATTCTCTATAGCGGGGTTTGCTAAGATAAATAGAATCAATGATTAGAGTTGTAATTGAGGGGTAGTGAGTACGGAGAGACAGAGAGGCAGAGATAGTGTCGGGAGATCAACACAAGAGCCAGAGAGAGTGACGCGGTAGCAGCCAGGGCTCACGCAGGGCCACACAGAGACAGCCAGGAGCTGTGCAGTGCTTCAGAGAGGCCAGCGTTGCTGACGCAGAGGGCTAGAAGGTTGACGCAGGGCCTCCTGAGGCTGACACAAGCCTATTTAGGGTAACGCAAGGCCGACGCTAGGCAGAGAGACGCTGACGAAGTCCGGAGAGGTAGATGTTGGGGTTTCTAGGGCAGATTGAAGCTGAGGAGATGTCGGAGGGTTTATCTGGGGTTTCAACCAAGACATTTGTCTCAAACTAAGAGGTAGGTACTACTGCCAAGGGAATTCTCTGTTGGGTAAGTTGAATTTGGCACCCAAATTGTACTCTCAAATTTCTTAATAAGAAAACCCTCTGATAGCTGCCCCGGTTTTCGCACATTGGGTTTTTCCAGGGACATTGGTCCAAATATAACAGTGTAATTTTGTGTGCTTGTTTCTATTTCCTTCAGTTGATGATCTGTAATATGTTGAGCATGCAATAGGGTTTATTTCCAATATTTACATTGTAAATAAAATGTTAAGTAACACAACAAGTAGGTAGGAATAAATCAGTAAAGTGTATGAAGGGTTTCTAACTGGTAGACTTAGAAACTTCAACATGGTATCAGAGCGTGGTTGCATATCACAGGAGAACTGAGGACATCATCCGAGCAAAGCAATAGCAGTAGAAAACAATTGTCTCAAGTGACAGAAGTTGTTCTTAGTAGAGCAACAATGAGGGAAGGGTGATGCAGTGCCTACGTCATCAAGGGTGAGCCAGGAAGAGGCAGTGCAGAGGCCAAGGGAGGCAAAGGGAGGCTCACGCAAGGGCCAGAGGACTGTGAAACAATTGGTTGAGGAAGTCGAGCTACTGGTACCGGGATTACGCAGAGCCTAGGATCTCTCACCTTCATGTTGCTGGGGTTTAGGAGGCTATTGGAAAGTTGCAGAGTGGAGTTGGTGGGGTATTGTAGTCAAAAAAATACTTGACAGGGCAAGGCCAAGGAGGAGGGAGTTGCTACCGAGGGTTTCTAGCTGAGAAATCCAGATCAGTGGTGTGGTTGCACAGATGATCAAAGTAGGGGGCATCTCGACATTGGCAGAAGGATTTCCAGGAGGGAAATCGAGACTCAGAGGGAGTCACATCGAGAAATTCCAGAAGGGAAGTAGAAGAGAAGTATGGCACTACAAGGAGCAAGAGACCAGGACAGACTAGACAGAGCCTCAAACTTTGCAGTCTGGAGGGACAAAATATTATCTGTACTTGACATAAATAATGTCAAGCACTTCGTCTTAAGGATGATAGCTATCCCAGTCGAACCAGCTGAGAATAAAAAGTACAAGGAGACAATGGAGAGGGCCAAGAGCATTATCCTTGACAGGGTCAAGGACCATGTAGTACCACACATTGCTGAGAAGGAAACGAAAAATGAGATGTGGGAGGCCCTAAATAAATTGTACCATCATACTTCTATGCAAAGATGTATGTTACTAGAAAATCAGATGAGGTCATATTAGATGAAGAAGGAAGAACCAATTGACACCTTCCTCGGAGGACTGAATGAGATCCGAGATCAGTTGACTTCCATAGGAGCCACGCCGGATTAGGAATTGATGGTGAGGACTGCCCTGAATGCAGTCTTAGAAGACTAGGAGGTATTTTTCCATAGTATACTAGGCAGAGGGACACTTCCACCTTGGGATGAGATGTGGGCGGCTCTTCACCAAGAAGAGATCAGACGACAGAGAAAGGTGGGAAGCAGCAATAAAGGGATCAGATTCAAAAAGGAGGAGGAGGAAGATGTTGCCCTAGCATCTGAGGGAAAGCAAGAAAAGCGAAGAAGAAGGATTTCTCCAAGATCACGTGCTTCCATTGTGGGGATTTGTGTCATTTTGCAACCCAGTTTCCAAGGAAGAAGAGTAAGGGAGAGTCTTCAAGACTAAGGTAGCGCCAACAAGGGCAGAGAAGGAAGTGGAGACAGATGATGACTGTGCCATGAGTGCACATGCACCACTTGAGCGGAAGTGGGGAGGCGTCGAGCTGTAGTCAGGGGGACTACAAGTGATGAGGGGCAGGATCCTTGAGGTACCCAACCTCTTAGATTAGACCTTGCTACGGGAGCCCCAAACAGGAGTAGCAGGACTAGCTGATGTGGATAGAGATGGATGCAGATGGAGCAGCAGAGAGAGCGACAATGCAAGATTCCCAGGATAGTGCAAGGCTAGCAGGTTGCAACCGTGCGAGAGGAACGAGAGTGTTGCACCAGTGTAGGATGGCACAAGAGGTGTGCAATGATGCGAGATGCAGGGAGTTGTTGCAGCAGCACAAAGGTCAGAGAGGGAGCACTTGTCAGCGGAAGAGTGAGCTTCAGCATTAGCGGGTGTCTCTAGCCCAACAAAGAAGTCAGAATTGGGAGATTAGTTACTAACTTCTCAATAACTGAGTTTGAGTGCAGCAGTGGGTAGCACGATGCAACATGATGAGAGGAGATGAAGTGCAGATGCAACAATGGCAGTGGTAGAGCCATGAGCAGCAACACAGATGCAGAGGGAGTTGTTGTATAGATGCAGTAGTGGCAATGGAAAATCCATGGGTAGTACTAGAGGATGAAGCAATGCAAAGGATGATGGGTAGCAGGCCTAGCATCAACATGGGGACTGATGCCGTATGATCAGGGTGATACTCAGTGAGGAGTATTACTAGAGCACACTCCTCATTAAGAGGGAGTGTTGATTTGGGGTAGCATTGGATGTGCTCTAGCCATGAAATTTGGTGGAGAGGTTGGGGCACATGAGATCTCCAATACCCAAAAAGGGTCTGGGCATATTCTAAACAGTTTGGGAGATATTAAAATAATTAATATTTTTAATGGAGTCCCTAAGTCTAAACTTAGGGAAATTAAAATATTAATGTGGATTAATATAAAACTATGTTAGAATGGTCCAAAAGTCATGGATCAAGCCAGATCTAATCTTAGTCGTTGATTAGAGACTTAATCTCAGCCATATGTCAAAGATAAAAGTATAAGAGGGGGCTGGAGGGTCACTTGGAGAGAACACCACATGATCAATCATTCTATTCTCTAGAGCGAGGTTTGCTAAGAGAGATAGAATCAGTGATCAGAGTTGCAGGGGATGGGCAGTGAGTACAAAGAGACAGAGAAGCAAAGATAGTTCCGGGAGATCAGTGCAGGAGCCAAAGAGAGTGACGGATTAGCAGCCAGGGCTCACACAAGGCCACACAGAGGCAGGCAGGAGCTACGCAGTGCTTCAGAGAGGCTAGCGTTGCTGACACAGAGGGCCACAAGGCTGACATAAGGTCTCCTCAGGCTGATGCAGGCCTATTCAGGGTGGCGCAGGGCCAGCGCTGGGTAGAGAGAGGCTGACGCAATCCAGAGAGGTAGACGATAGGGTTTCTGGGGCAGATTGAAGCTGAGGAGTTGCCGAAGGGTTTATTCGAGGTTTGAGCCAAGTCATTTGTCTCAGACTAAGAGGTACTACTCCCAAGGGAATTCTCTATTGGGTAAGCCAGATTTGGCACCCAGATTGTACTCTGAAATTGCTTAATAAGAAAACCCTCAGATAGCTACACCGTTTTTCCCACATTGGCTTTCTCGGGGACATTGGTCCAAATATAACGACGTCATTTTGTGTGCTTGTTTATGTTTCCTTCAGTTGATGATCTATAATATGTTGAGCATGCACTAGTGTTTATTTCCAGTATTTACATTGTAAATAACCTGTTAAGTAACAGAACAAGTAGGTAGGAATAACTCAGTAAATTGCATGAAGGGTTTCTAACTGGTAGACTTAGAAACTTCAACAATGACCGCCTTATGGAGGTTTTCAATCAATGAGCCAATCTAAGGCGACTCAAAGGAGGTTTTCACCTGATATAATTTTTTTTTTCTCTTATTTTTCATCATTTTTTTTAGCTTACCCTACTTGAAAAACAAAATCACTTTCAAGTATAAGAATACTTCCAATGGAGCCATGCGCACATCAAGATGATGGACAAAATGATGTGTAGGCTTGTAATGTATGCTTTGACATGTACCTGGATTTCAGAGACTAAATGATTTTACTTTGAAAGGATCAAGCATAGTTGAAGAAGAGAGTGATGCTACCTCAATATAACTTTGATGTTCTTGGTTTTCTTGCTTATCTGGATCATTCTTCATGTCTTCTTTTACCATGACCTTCAAATATTCATCTTTTTGCTGATTGTTCTCTTGAATACATGGAGGATTTGATGATAACCATGAGGGAGCTCTCTCGATCTCTGATTTTGATGTCTTCTCTTCATCAAGTGCAGCCCATGATTCTGTGGTCTTTTCATTTGAATCTTCTTCTTCTGGATGTGGTCCTTCAATGATATCAAGATAATCTCTTTTTTGCAATACTCTTCCTGAGCTATGGTGAATACCATTGATCTCAAGAGGAGATGTTTGGAAGTTTTGTACCTCAGCATTGTAAGTGGGTTGAGCTACTTCAATGTGTGGGTTTGGAAATGGTGGTATAGGTAGTTGAGTGGGAGTGGATATTTGAGATGGATGTGGTTGGGGTTGTGGTTGTGGTGGAGATGAATGGTAGGGATAACATGGAGTTG
This sequence comes from Pinus tabuliformis, assembly GCA_031772625.1. Classification (NCBI taxonomy): domain Eukaryota; kingdom Viridiplantae; phylum Streptophyta; class Pinopsida; order Pinales; family Pinaceae; genus Pinus; species Pinus tabuliformis. Next base: position 1,646,516,208 of record CM062818.1, on the reverse strand, counting down.
GGTATGGAGGATATTGAGGAAAATACTAAGGATATTGTGGATGGCTCCCATAAGTTCCTTGCCAACCTTGTTGCCAAGATTGGTTTTGGGGTTGAGATGGCCAATGTTGCCAAGGAAAGGGTGTGTTCCAATTACTTTGAGGTGGATATGCATAACCTTGAAATTGTGAATTAGGCTCTTGCATCATACTAGGTTGACTAGGCTACCATGGTCCTCTTGGAGCTACATAACATAGTTGCATTGGCAATTGAATTGCTCCATTATCCTCTTGGTGAACTTCCTTCAACCTTGGTAATGATGGACAATGTTTAACATCATGTGATTCTGCATGGACAACACAAATATCAACATAGTCTTTTCCTTCATCTTGCATTCTTAACATTTCTACTTGTTTGTTTCGATTGCTAAGAATTTCTATTTTAAAATCATCAAACAAATTTCCAATTTTAGCTTGACTTACCGATCTTGATGCCAATTTACCTACTCTTGCCTTTCTCTTGATATGTGTTTGCATGTTTCAAAAATTTCTTCAAATGCTAATTGGTATACATCACCTCTACTCATGATATCAAGGACATTAATCCATTCATCCCTAATTTTTCTAAGTAAGAGGGTTTATAGTGTGTCATATCCTAAATGATGTAGTTTTGCCCTCTTAACATTATACATGAACCTCTCTATTAGATCCTCAAGGCTCTCATCCTCTCTTTGATTCATTCTAAAAATTTCTTCTTTAAGATCATGATCTTTACATTTTTCTAGAAATATCTGTAGCATGTCATTCCATGATCTTATTGAATTAGTCCCTAAAATCATGAACCATTTAAGAGCTCTATCCTTCAATGTTGCTGGAAACAATCTCAGTTTTTGAGTTTTTAATAAGTAACCATAATATCTACAAACAATTTCAAATTCAAAGAGAAAGGTTTCTAGATCCTCTGACCTTAGACCATGAAATTTTGGAAGAAAAGATGGAGGGATGTTCTTCATGTGCACACTACCATCAGTATCTTGAATGGGAAATCTGAGAGGATCTTCCTCATTGTCATCATATCCATCCATTTCTTCTACATTCTTTGTCATCTTCTTCTTCTACATGAAAAAGTGGATGGTGATATGGCTCTTACTACACCATGTGATCAAATGGTGGGGTGGGTTGGTGTTGGAGAATTTTTTTTTGTTTTTATTTTTATGATTGAATGAAAACTATAATGCAATGCAATTTTCTACTTTTGAAATTAAATATGCCTAATGAAAATATTTTTTTGTTTTTGCAAAAAGTAAAAAGAAATGAATCAACTAGGGAAGAAAACAATGCATACTTTGACACCTTCCCGGCAATGGCGCCAAAAAGTGATGAGCCTCGGTATTGCAACAAGAATGCTACAACTCCCAAGGCTACCGACATTAATTATCAACCCGGGATTCGTACAAACTTAAGAGGTATCGGCACCATATGTGCAGCATACAATGTGTCCTTCCTTTGCTGTCATGAGAGAAAATAAATGTTTCATATTTGTGGGAATGAAATATTGAATTTAAAAATGCTTATAAAGTAACATGAAATCCTCTATCTACTTATTAACACACTTTTCTTGCAAAAGAACCCTATTTTAACCCTATTTGTCACATGTGATGTTTTAACTAATCTAAGCATGAAATCTGATCTAGAGAGTACTAACTGCTGTGTGCATGTGTAAATATAAAAGAACTCATTTTTTTTTAATCTTTTTGCTTTATAAATGCAAATGCTAATCCTCACTTGTTCTTTGGCAGGGGAGACAGGTATGGAAGAAGAGGGTTAATATGATTTTGATGGCTTGGGGGTCAAGTAGGAGACTAATCCCAACTTCAATGATGATTTTTCTCAATTTGGGCTCAAAATAGGCTGCTACAGGATTTCCTACAGGATGTACTAGTTCTCCTACAGGATCCCCTAGTTCTCCTACAAGATCCCCTATTTTACTATAGGATGTTACAGATTTACTATACGAAATTATAATTCATCGAATGACCAAGAAAATCAAATCCAAATTGGATGGGAAAAATTTTGTTATTAAATAGGATGTCTTAGGTCCGCATCCCAAGTGGAATCACTGAAAAATACCTCTGTTAACCCATGCTAAAAAAATAGTAGAATTACTAGCCGAAAATCTAGAAATTCGAGAACTAGTGAGCTAGTAAAGCTATAAAATGCCTAACCTAATCAAGCGCAAATGAAACGGGCTAATTTTTTTTATGAACTAGAATTTTTTTGTGATCTAATTCAAGTGGAACCAACTCGATTGAAGCTTGTTAGCATGCTCTAAAAAATAGCAAAAATTTGTTGTTCTTTGCCACAAAGGAGTTCCAATAATCTAGATTTGGGAATAAGAAAACTAATCCAAGTAGCTCAATGATTATTATGACCTTCCAAATCTTTTCCAAGGATGAAATTATTCTTGTGATCCTGCAAAATAACTTACATCAGCCATTTAACCCTATCCTACAACAAGAAACCATTAATACTAAATGCAGAAATGGAAAGAAATAAAAACAAGAGATGCATGTGAATAAAAAGTGAAAAGAAGGAAAGAAAATGATACAAAGGGGCTCTAAGGCTCCTGGGATGGACATGCCCAAGGAAAATTAGATACCTATGGAGGAGAACAAGATTTAGACGCTGAACATGACACCAATCTTCATTATTTTCATCAATACAATTACATCCCTGCAAGAAACTATAATGGAGCTGCAGAAATAAGAGTTCTCTCCACAATAACACTAATGAAAATCTCCCCCTAGAGGCAAATTCGATGTGGTACTTATACAAAATGATTAGGAATTATTCCCCATAAATGGAGGAATCTTTCTCCACCAAAATCTCTTGATTAGTGGATCTGGTTCCCAATACTAGAAATCTACATTAAATGGCGGGGAACACATTCCTAGATTTTCTCAATCATTGGAGTTCGACAATCTGTGCCATAGTTCCATAATATCTTGTTTATTTATTATTTAATATTTACCCTCCTGTAGTACGGAGCAAGTCCCTAAATTATCTCCTCCTCCAAACCTTCATAATCTGTCCAATATTCTCATAATATTCCACAAAAATAAATAATATTAGGCACAAATATGAAATTATTCATAAACCTTCTAATGAATATATTAAAGTTAAAAATTCATTATCTATTGCAAAAAGAGAGGTTTAATGTGCTGAAGGATGATCATAGGCCTTAATTTATGTTTAATTTAGAGGCATGGGCCTCAATTTATGTCTAATTTAGAGGCCGATCACTAGGTGTGGACTTAAGGGTTGTGGCTGAGGCAGAACTGCCACCCAAGGTAATGAATCAGATCGTTGCTACCGTAATTCCACTTCTTCTAAGGCCATATCAACAATCGAGAGTTAGGAATATACAATAGGTAACGAAAGGGGTCCCACTTAAGCAGACCTTATCAGCGAATCAGAGGATCTACTCATGGACCTAGTACATACCAGAGGGCAAAGAACATTATATACTTAGACTCTCTTACTCTACTAGCACCTCAAAACTTTGATGGTGGGAGCATTGGCATCTATACAACAAACACAACCTAGTGCCCCCAATATGGTGGCTAGTATAAGAAGGAAACAATAATAGATGAAATTCTTCATGGTCCAGTTAAACAATCAAATGGCGAGAATTGTAATGCATATTCCATGCATTGCTCCTTCATCTCAACTAGGTTCTAGTGCAAGAGACCCGACCCCAGTGGATTCATTAAATGAATAGTCCCTTTTATTTTATGTTGAGAGCTCTAATTTACTGTAGAAGTAGTGATTGTGGTTTTGATGTTGTAGCAAACTTTTTTATGTCTTTAAAACTATCACATACCTGCATGTTTTGGACTAGATACAATGCAACCAGATGGTCAATAGACCTGGTTTCCCACTGGGCAGGTCAAGACCATCTGGCGTAATGGACTGATCATGTAAATTCTTAAGATTAATGAAAGGTAACACCATCAACTTACAAAAAAACTATTAATAAAAACAAAATTACGATATAAAAAATTTAATTGAGTCTATTATTTTTTGTTTTTTTTTTTTAAATCATTGTTTTTTATTAATTTTTTAATTTAGCTGACATTTTGTTTTATTATAATTATTATTTTATCATAACCACCTTTGGGATAAATCTCAACCATTTAATCATACTAAAAATATTTTGAGATATTCCATTGAGGCTAAATCCCTACCATCCACTTAATAATTATTGATAATTTGAGAGTGGAGGCTTTTGTGAGAAGAGTAATTTTGATCATGCATTTTCAAGTGACTCACAACAAAATTTTTATTGTCGACATTTCAAGCTAGCAAATGTGGCTGACGAGGATAAGCCACACTTGTTGGCTTGGAATGTCAATAATAAAAGAAATTGGTTGAGTAATCTGGAAATGCCTGAACAAAACTATTGATAAATAAATTAAAATCCTAGAAGCCCTATTCCAAAATAGGCATGCCTATCATCTTAATTAAGGTTGATGAACCTTTAATTGTTAATGGAATTGACTATGTTAGGAGGATTTGTTTAGGAAGATATTTATGATAAACCTAGTAAGATGAGTATAGGAAGATGTTCTAATAGTGTGTGAAAGTAATTGTCTCATGTTGTAAGGGTATCAATTGCGCTTAAAGTAATGAGAGACATAGTGGTTCTCCAATTATATTGTGGTGAGGTTTTGGCCCTGGCTTGCAGCCTATATCCTATGTTCTTGTGTACTATTGTTCTTCTTGTTTTTGTAGTTATTTTATGATAAGAATAAAAATAATAATAAGAGAAGAAGCTAATAAGTAAGAAAAAGTAAAAATACATCACAAGTAGTTATCAAAATAGAGAAATCACCCTAACTATTGCCCTCTAGATTTCTCAACATGGTATCAGAGCTAAGGTTAGGCAAGGGCAAGTCAACTCAAGAAGGGTATTAAAGAACTATGGGATCTCCTATTTTTTCTCAAGAAGGATATGACCAAGACATCTACAAATGACGAAGGGCTATTCTCAGCATTTATCGACACATTTAAAGAAGATAATATTTGGGTGATCGACAATGGAGCATCAAGACATATGACTGGTGAGCACAAGCAACTAAACACATTTTCAAGAGGAAATATTCTTACTCCATTGAAATTGGTGACAAGAAGAGCTATCCTATGAGAGGAATTGGATCTACCTCACCAAGGCTAGAGAATGGAGGAAATATTCATCTCAACAACATCCTATTTGTTCCAAGTTTGCATAAGAATCTACTTTCCATCCATGTCTAGAAGATATGGGAGATAGAATTGCTTTCATGGATGGAAAGGTTGTATTATGCGATAGAAACTCTAGCATATAAAATGCACATATGATTGGGATCCTTGAAGGAAGACTCTACAGATTTTTGACTCCCCTCTCTCAAGCTTTGGTTCATGTTGAATTTAACCCATGTGAACTTTGGCATAGAAGGTCTGGTCACCTTCACTACAAAATCCTACCAACTCTAAATTAAATGGTGAATGTCATTCACAAACTCAAGGAAGATAATGAAGGAGTATGCAAGGGATGTCCATAGGGTAAAAATAACAAGGGATCATTTGGAAGCAGTTCTTCAAGGTCAAAATAAATTATGGATCTCATCCATTATGATGTATGTGGTTCAATGTCCCTAAAATCTCTTTGAGTTCATCTATATTATGTAACATTCATTAATGACCACTCAAGGAAAATTTGGGTTTATTTGATGAAATCCAAGGATGAAGTATTCATCAAATTTCAAGAATTCAAAGTTAAAGTGGAGAAACTTACAGAAAGGAGAATAAAGATATTAAGGTTTGATAATGGAGGAGAATATACTTCAACGGAAATCATAGCCTTCTGTAAGGAGTCTGGGATTAAGAGGGCGCTAATAGTCCCATACAGTGCCAAACAAAATGGAGTTGTAGAATGAAAGAATCGATCTATTGAAGAAAGTGAAAAAGCCATGTTACATGATCAAGATTTGCCGAAATTTATGTGGGGTGAAGAAACTAAGATTGTTGTATACATTTAAAATCGAAGTCCTCATGGGTCACTAGATAACATGACTCTGAGGGAGCATTCACTGGATGAAACCAAGTATGGAACATATTCAAATTTTTGGCTGCCCTATCTATATTCATATACCAAAGGAAGAAAAAAAGAAATTGGATCCTTCAAGCATGAAGCGAACATTTGTTGGTTACAGTAATACTTCAAAGGCATATAGGATCTACATAAAAGAAGGAAACCAGATAGAAGTTAGTTGAGATGTGATATTTGATGAAATTATTGCATTCAAGTAATCAAAGGATCTCCCAATGGAATCTGATGATGAAAAACATCCTATATTTGAAGAGGAATGTACTAGGGAGGAAGAAGAACCAAATCATGAAGATGAAGGTCCCAATGAACCTGTGCAACCTGTGGTCATCCCAAAAACCAAAAATAAACCTAATTGGTTAAAATCTAATCTATTAGATGTAGAGGGACATGTAGTAGTGAAAGGCACATTTAGGGAAAGTAAGAAGCCCAAAAGATATTTTTGGTATGTAACATATATGACAAATCTAATAGAAGCAGAGCCATCCACCTTTGAAGAAGTTTTCAAACACCAAGAATGGAAGGATACCATGAATGAAGAATGTCAATCCATAATGACGAATGGAGTTTGGGAGATGGTACGTAGGCCCAAAGAAAAATTGGTGGTAGCTTCCACATGGCTCTATAAGATTAAATATGCAACAGATGGAAGTCTGGACAAGTATAAGGCAAGATTCGTGGCTAGGGGCTTCTCTCAACATGAAGACATTGACTATGAAGATAATTTTTCACCTACAACAAGATATACAACTATACGTTCATTGGTCTCTTTGGCAACATTGATGCGATGGAACATCCATCAAATTGATGTCAAGACTGCATTCTTGAATGGAATGATTGATGAAGAAGTATATATATAGAAACCCTTGGGATTTGAAGTCAAAGATAGAGAGGATTATTTTTGCAGATTGAAGAAGGAATTATATGGCCTTAAGCAAGCACCAAGGGCGTGGTATGAAAGGATGGATGTGTACCTACAAAGATTGGGCTTCACAAAGAGTTTTATTGATCTGAATACTATATCAAGGTTGTGAAGGATGAGCCTGTAATCTTGCTTCTATATGTGGATGATCTCCTCATGACAAGTGTGGAAGGTCGAATCCAAGAATGCAAGAAACATCTAGTAGTAGAATTCAACATGAAGGATCTGGGGTTGATGCACTATTATTTGGGACTCAAATTTTGGCAGGGACCTCATGAGATTTATCTAGGTCAAGGAAAGTATGTGATCGAGATGTTAAATAGGTTTGACATAATGGATTGAAAACCTATAATTACTCCCATGATGACAAACTTGAAGAGGCTAAGAAGTTCTGAGTCAAGCCCCATGGATCCGACCAAGTATAGAAAATTAATTGGGTCACTGATGTAACTGGTGAATACTCCACCAAATATATGTTTTACAATGAATGTTCTCAGTCATTTCCATGTATAACCCAAGCATGATCATTGGATGACAGGAAAGAATATATTGAGATATCTGCAAGGAACAATTCACTACTGCATGAAATATGACAAGAGGAATGATGTTCACTTGATTGGATATACAGATTCCGACTGGGGAGGTAGCAAGAATGATGTAAGAAGCACTACTAGAGGATGTTTTAGTTTGGGATCCTCCATGATATCCTGGATGAGAAGAAATAAATAATCGGTTGCTTTGAGTAGAATTGAGGCTGAATATATTGCAACCTATGAAGTAAGTAGAGAAGTTGTCTGATTGAGGAAGTTGTTGTCTGATTTGTTTGAAGGACCAATGGACCCTAATTTGATACATTGTGATAATACCAGTTGTATAAGGTTGTCTTAAGGCCTAGTGTTTCATGGAAATATAAATCATATCAACAACAAGTATCACTACATTTGAAAGTTGGTGTAGGATGGTACGTTATAGTTATGATATATCTCCACTAATGAACAAGTAACTAACATCTTGACAAAATATCTTCCTAATAAGAAGCTTGTGTACTTGAGAGACAAGCTTGGATTGGTTGATATATCCTCCCTAGTTGAGAGGAATATATAGAAACACATTCTCTTCTCCACCTTGGAAGAAATAATGGAGGATTGGGTAAGCATATGGAATCAGATACTCTTTGAGGATGAGGTAGGAAATCCAAGATAAGAGTAGTCGTAGAGGACCGATATTATTTGAGGATTGTATATCGAAGATAGGAATAATCCTAAAAGGACATGCTCTATGAACACCCAAATGGGGTATGTTCCTTGAGAGACAATGATGATGGTGTCTATAAATCATTAGTCTCACTAGCATTTTTCTTTGATCTTGTGGAGAGATAAAGTTATTAGTCAAGGCCTTGCTATGTGACAATGTTGGTTGTTATGATGCCAAACAAATGGGTTACCAATTCAACTCTTCTTATGAGATCTCTTCAGATTGAGAATGTCCATGTACCATTTATGAATACCTCCCTAGTTAAGGGGGAGTGGTGAAAAATGTGTAACTAGGTTCGGTCTTCTTAAATATGAAATGTATTTTTGATTCTTGGATATTGTAAAATGAAATAAAAATTATGATGTCTATTTTAGAGCATGGGTTTCATGCTCAAGGTATTTTATTTTAGAGGCCAAGCAACAATTGAGTGATTCTAGGGTTTGTCCTAGGTCAAGAAGTCAAAAGATTCATTGTCATAAGTTGAAGACCCCATTAGGCACATTGTAACTTGTAAAAATAACTATTTTTGTATTTAAAAGTGTCAAAATACCCTTCAAGACCAATTCGACCTTCTAGTTAAGAAGTTGGCCTACTTTGAGGAGCCTCATCCACCTTAGAAGCCTATATAAAGGAGGGAACTCGACCTCCTTTAGACACACATTCATATCTCATCATCTAAGCGAAGGATAAGAAGAAGGGTAGAGAAGGAGGAGAAGGATGAAGGATTAAGTGTTTTGGGCTCTCTCTCTCTCTCTCACATGTGCGAAGAAGGAAGGCTAGGGTTTACTGCTTCAAGGTCAAAATTCTCAAGTTGCTAGAAGATGATCCTAATAGGTCACCTACTAGAAACAAATCAAGTAAAGTTGTTGGGAGGCCTTGGCAAGCTAAATTTTTCTCACATGTGTCGATGAAGTAGTAGTTGTAGGGGCTGAAAATTTTAGACCTGCTGTGGTGGCTGAAATTTCTTAGCTAGGGGTGAAAGTTGTGTTGAAAAATGCAACAGTACATTCTCAATTTGATTTTTGCCTTGATTAAATTGAGAAAATTCTAATTTCTACATCAGAAGGCAACTTGGATGCAGTTAACTTGTGTGACATGGCTTGTGTCACCTAGTTTACTCATTAAATTCCTGTTGGAGGAGTTAGAGTTCAGTCAAGCATGTGTGATTGCTAATTTGTAGCAATCAAGGTCAGTTATTTCAAGTTGTTTTTGTTAAACTAGTTCCAATTGTTGGAGGAACTAGTGGAAGGTTAGTTGTGCAATGGGAATTCAATAAAACTCGGTGATCATCCAATTAACTGATCAATCAACCCAAAATACCTAGTGCATGTAGATAATTCGAGTTCCCTGGTTGTGGTTGATATTCTAAGGCAATGTAACATCAGTTCTAGACTAGTCGTGAGTGTACAGGTGTTGCATGCAGTCAGATGATCAACCTTGGGAATTGCGCAAGCATTTTGGAGGGAATTCCTAAATAATAGGGGCCCAATTTCCTTAGGAATTATGCAAGGAAATAGGGGCTCAAGCAGAAGAAGAAATTGACTAATTCATGGTCAAAGATTCTCAGTGAGAAGATAGATAGGCTATTCATTTGCAGGTTGTGCTTAGTTGAGAAAAGCAATTGTAATACATCTCTATTCATTAGATTAATGAAAGAAGGCATTGGGGTTTTTATAAGATTTATTTCCTGTAGAAAAACATTGTGTGCATGTGTGTTATTTATCATTGCATGTTTATTATTGATGTTTTAAATTGTGAATTGAATTCCGTAGAGAAGTAGAGTAGATTTATGTCTTTTGATTTTGATTAAAACTTCATGATAAGTTGCAAATATACACCATAATTTATACTTGGTATCAGAGCAGGATTCAAATTAGAGCATGAATTTCGAAGTTGTTTCTTAGGAGGTTCGAATTTGTAGTTCAGTGTAGCAAGATCTCTTCAGAGCTGAGAAGATGACCTTAAACAGGCTCAGACTAGAGTATGCCTTGGAAGGCAACTCTAATTTAACTACATGGAAGGATTGGATGGAGGCTGTATTGGATGACAACGGATTACTAGAATAAATCAAGACCGATGTTGCAAAACCAAAAGCATCTAATGCCCAAAACCATTCTCAGTGGAATAAAGATGTAGCCAAGGCAAGAAAAATAATCTTGGAGAGAGTAAAGGACCACATTGTCACCAATCTCCATGGGAAAGAAACTCCTTATGCAATGTGGCAGGCACTAATAGAGTTGTTCCAGTATAGAAGCTACCATAGGAAACTAGTGCTTAAGGATAAACTTCAAAATATCAAGATGTAGAAGAATGACACTATTCAATAGTATCTAAGCAGGTTCACACAAGTTCACGATGAGATTGCAAGATTTGGTCTTATTGTTTCAGGTGATGATTTGGAAATCCTGGCCCTTCTAGGCCTTCCCAAGATCTGGCATCGCTACCAATATTTATGTGAATGGGAGGGAGAAAATACCAAATTGGGAATGCTTATGGTATTATTTGGTACAGGAGGAAATAAGGTGGAATACTAGAGATGAGACTTCATCCAAGGGCGAGGATGAAGAAAAATTTGCATTGGTTGGAAAGAGAAAGAAGGGAAAATGGAATATGTCTCAAACTAAACCAGAATCCAGCCAAGCGAGAAAGAAGAAACACCTGTCCAAAATAAAGTGTCCACACAAAAAGTCTAGGAAAAGGGTGCCTGCAGGAGGAGCAATAGGTGAAGCCTTGGCTTCAATGTTCGAGATGTACTTCACCCTTATCAAATGCATGGACAACAAAATGATGGGGAGCATGTGGTACTTGGACTTTGGTGCATTGTTCCACATGACAGGGTGTAGAGAGTTTTTTAGTGACCTGGAGGAGAAATATCTTTAGATGCATATTGAGTTTGGGGATGACGGAATGTACAGTGCTACCAGGATTGGTACAGTCACCTTTCAGAGGGAGTCGAGATCCCCTCTCAGACTCAAGGATGTCATGTTGATTGTAGGCATAAAGAAGAATCTCATTTCTATTGCAGTTTTGGAAGATCATGGTTTTGATGTGATCTTCAGCAAAGGGAAAGCATTCCTGAGGCACATAATTGTTGGATAGGTCAAGAATATCGAGGTTTGTGTGAAGAACTTGTATAAACTTGAGGGATAAGATGCATGTAAAACCTTGAGGAGCAAGGAAGTGATTAGAGATGTGGTGGTTGAGAGGGAGCATGTTAGACCTATCAAAATGGAGCCTCGGGAAGTTGTGGAGAAACCATAAATGGAGAGGAAGAGAGGAGGAAGAGTCGAGACATCCACTAAAGCAGAGACCTCTAGTAGGGGGAGAGTTTGAGCCAAGTGGGTAGAGGGAACACATGCAACTATACCTCTAGGAGTGAGGTGGAGTGGTGTAGATCCTTATTCCAAGAGGTGCAGAAATTTGGGCAAGGTCCATTGAGGTGTTCTCCTCGTGGATCATTACCTTGTTATGGGGGCCCACAACATTCAATAGTAGGAGGATCAATGTCAGTCAAATGATCAGGAGTGCAGAGGAGTGTTGATAACAGATTAGGAGGCTCAGTAGCAGAGTCAACAACAACACAATTTTCCCAGTAGCTAGTTGCAGACATAGTTAATTCATTTTTTTTGGATGCTTCTCACTTGCAGTAGTAGTAGAAATAGTGAGAGGTATTGCATGCAGTGCATTCCATAGGTGCATGATAAGGGTGGTTGGTATCCATTTCTTGCTAAGAGGGAGTGTTTACAAATGAAACAAGAAATTCTCAATTTGATTTTTGCCTTGATTAAATTGAGGAAATTCGAAGTTCCACATCAGCAGACAACTTGGATGCAATTAACTTGTGGAACATGGCTTGTGTCACCCATTTTACTTAGTAAATTTGATTTGGAGGAGTTAGAGTTTAGTTAAGCATGCGTGATTTCTATTTTGTAGCAGTCAAGGTCAGTTATTTCAAGTTGTTTTCAGTTAAACTAGTTCCGACTGTTGGAGGAACTTGTGGAAGGTCAGTCATATAGTGGGACTACAATTAAACTCAATGATAATCCAGTTAACTGATCAATCAACCTAAAATAGCTAGTGCAGGCAAAGAATTCGAGTTCCCCTCTTGTGGTGTAGATTCCAAGGCAGCGTAACATTAGTTGTAGACTAGTCTTGAGTGCACATGTGTTGCATGCAGTCAAATGATCAACCTTGGGAACTGTGCAAGAATTTTTGAGAAAATTCCTAAAAAATAGGGGCCTTATTTCCTTAGGAATTGTGAAAGGAAATAAGGGACTCAAGCAGAGGAAAATATTGACTAAGTCCGAGTTAGACCTTCTCACTGAGCAGAGAGATAGGTTATTCACTTGCAGGTTGTGCTTAGTTGAGAAAAGCAATTGTAATACATCTCTCTTCATAAGATTAATGCAAGCAAGCATTAGGGTTTTTAGTAGATTTCTTTCCCATGGAAAAATATTGTGTGTGTTGTCCCTTAAGAAACCAATTTCTTGGCTGTGGAGAAATTGTCCTTAAGACATTAAATTTTATTATGCATGTCACTTATTTGTATAATGTATCTTCATGTGAAGGACCTGAAGGAACTAACTAACCCTTAATATTTAGCTGGTATGACAATCTCAAAATGCCATGTGATGCTGGATATAAATGTTGTGTGAAGAATATCTTAAGAAATTAAAGATAATATGTTGTGTTTGACAGAAACTATTATTTGTAACTTAGAAGAAATATAGAGGAAAGAACTTTAAATATGGGAGCGCTCTCTTAAGGAATTTTAACTTTATTCACATAAGTAAACAAAGACCTGTAGCTTCATTACCATTTTTAAAGAGAGGAAGAAACATAATGACACATAACAGATAAATTACAAAATCATACCCAACACTATATGGAAAACTCCTGATTCTTTCATTAATCATCAATCTATCAAGTACACAATAGCATAGTCTTCAGGTTCTTCAAAATTCGACCATTTCTTCTATACTTTTGCCTCTTTTTATACATCATGAGACAGTTAACTACCAAAATTGTCAAACTGCTTAACTACCTTCTAACTTTCTAAAGTAAAAGTCATTACAGAATATTACATTAGAGGGTAAAAGATACCTCATTTTTCTCAAGAAATAAGATAACATAAATTAAAGAATGATTGGTGATTGTTGCTCGCTATTTGAATCTGTGGCTTGATTAGGTGGTCCTGTTGATGCATATTTGGTCTGCTCTATCATCCATTCTTTGCATTTTCTCCATAATGGTACATTTGACTTTGGTGCTTCCTCTAACTTGTCAAGTGCTATTCTGCAAGTTGTAATCCTACTATAAGTAGGCTTATCTGTAAATAGAATCTTTACCATCCAGAGAAGCTTAAAATATTTGTTAAGGTAGTTCACAATGGTGGCTCCCTTTAATAATGTTGTCTTTTCATGAGTGTTATCAACTTTTCTCTTTGCCTCAACTAGCAAAGTCTCATATGTCTTCCATGGCAGCAAGTTTCCTTGTAGATCCCAGCAAGAGGGAAGTCCAACTCTAACTCTTTTATCAAACATGATGTTAAACTTGGAAACTACTTCCTTCATCTCATTTATCTTCTTCTCATCAGTATTCCTGTAAATATTTCTAACAATCATCTTATTAAAATCTATTGCACATAATGTTCTGTTTGGCATGTCATGCTCCTTCAATTCTGAAGTAGATTTAGAATTAATGAAATCTATCATTCTCTTTGCAAACTTTGATCTATCTAAATATTTTTGCTTATTTTTCATGACCACCTCTTCCATGTCTCAGACTATTATTTTCTCTTCAGAAATAATAACAAGAAATTCCCAAATGCCCTTGATGATCTCAATGGTTTCATCCCATAGGATTTCCCTGGCTTGAATCAAGGACATATTTCCCTTCATTTTTTCCTTCAGCCTTTTAATTTCATCTTCAACCCTTAGAAGATCTTCCCTGTACTTCTTTGCATTTTATTTCTCCATTCTTGCCTCTTCTTCACTCAAATCCAATAGCTTACAGGTTGTTTCCAATTCTCTCTATGCTTTCTTTACATCATGCTCATCCATTTTTAGCTCTGTTCCCAACTGCAATATCTAGGCTACTGGATCATCTGTGTTGGCTGGCATTACTATTATACAGACATGAGTGTCTACCTGTCGTTGCAACTTATCCAAAGATTCTTTAAGTAAAGAAAATTCTTCAGTTTTCTGCAAACATCTTGTAGGAGCTTTTCCTTTTAATTTTCTACTTCAGCTATCCCTACAACAATGGGATGCTCTCCTGTAGGTAAATTCATTTTTTTCTTCAAAACCCCAATCTCAGACTTAGCAGATTGCAACAATTTCTAAATAGCAGGTTGATCATCAGGATTGACACCTATTTTTATGATAATTTTCTTTAATTCATCCACCTAAGAATTCAAAGCTCTGGAGTTGGCTTTCTCCAACTTCAATTGTTGAATTACCTTATTTAGCATTTTTTTTTTCTGCCTTAATAGTTGCTGCATTTGTTTTATGTAAATCATTTACGATCAATTACCCAATTTGCATGTGCAAATTGATCTTGTCAAGCATTGGAATTTTGTGAGTGTCAGTAGTCAAATTCACAGTCTTGAAATTACTGGTGGACCCAACTGATAGTTCAGGTGGATGAGAAGAAACAATTCTAAGTTGGCTCTTCTCCAAATCCATAGCAGATAGCAATCTAGTTTGTTAAGGAGCAACTTGAGACTCAGCTTGAGCCTCCATATTTAAATTCACCTTCTGGTTTCTCTCAACTATTTGAGCAAACATACTTTGAATTAAAGGAACCTGATCATGAACAGGTTCTCTGGAAGATGGGGAAGCTGGGGCACCTTCTATTTCTCCTAATTGAATCACCAAACCAGGTTGTGCTGAAGACATTGCATCCTGAAGCTTAGTCCTTTTTGCTGCTTCAAATTCTTCCTCATCCAAATCAATAACTTCTTCTCTAGCCCTCTTGACACCTTTTTCTATAATGCTAGGGGTTTCAATCTATGTCCCCTGAGTGTTCTGCAAACCTCCATTTGCCAATTTCTCTGTTTCTGGTCTACTTTCATGCACAAAGGCTGAATATCCATTCTCTAGCCTTATTTTGGAAATAATTTGATGAGGGTCATAAGCCCACTCAACCACTTGTAAAATACACGTCATTCAATAACCTCTCGACCTCTTCAGAAGCCTGTCTGGTGTTCATAATGAAGGGTCCTACTGCTTTGGGAAACTTAAAGAAATAACCTTTCTTCATGGGAACAAAATGAACTTGATCTACATTCAAGCTCTCCTTGATAAATTCAAGGGTAAAAAGCCTCATTGGCACAAATTTTGGTAACCTGTAAGGCTTGACAGAATCTCCATAAAGCCTAATCTCTACATGCTCTTCAAAGATGAACCAATCTCCACACCTCACATCCTTACTCAATTGAAGAAATTCTTGAGCTTTAGGAAGAAATGTTGGGGGTAAGGTTCCATTCAAGATCTTATAAGCCACTGGAAGGAATAAAGAAGTGAACTCAAATAAACCACCATCTCCTGGATCACCTCTTATCAGGTCTATCCAGAATACCATTGATTGCTTCTTCTTATTTATGTCAACAACATTTAGTCCCAAATATGTAAAATGTTCAGCATTCTGGTACAAAAATAGATAAGTAATAACTGAAGGAAACTTGAAGGACACAGTAAGAGGAAAAGTCATGAATTGGGTATTGTTATTTATCTAACCCATAAATATTATAGATCTGATATGAAAATATAAGACAATGCAAATAAACCCAGAAATAATATGAAATGATTCTTTATTGATCAAACCCTTAAGGTAGGGCAACACCATACATTCACTCCTTAAGGAAGGAGAGCACTCCACAAGTCATATGCCTGTTCATACAATAATCCTTGACAATCTCCCTTGACATGGAGTCTCTAGCCTCTATATAGGCCTCATACATACAATACCATGGGTCATTACCATGGTTCCCTCATACCATCAACTAATACCATGGGCCCATTACATTATTACTAACTACTTGTGGTCCCTTACATGATATGGCTTAACCACCTTATTTATTACTATGGCCCATCCCATTATTACATTATTACCTTGGGTACCTCCCTTGGTACCCCATATTATCCCCCCTAGATATATAACATTCCACTCCCCTTAGCATGTTTCGTCCCCGAAACATGGGAAGAACACAAATAATAAGATCTACTCAAAAGAGTAGTCCACTGGTACCATGCACGTGCATCTAGCCATCCAAGAGAGAGGTGAACCCTCGGTCTCGCTGGTGCCTCGCTCGCTTGAGATGGAAGTTGACCGTGGTAGCTCTTCTGTGTTGATGTGTAGTAGGTGGATCTTCGCTCCTCTCCATCTGTCCTGCGGGGGTTGTTTTCCGTGTGGCTAATTGGTTGCCATCTTGATGGTTGTCTTGTGGAGTGATGTGGGTGATGATATGTTGAAGTTTTAACCCACGGTGTCTTTTTATTTAATCCACCCTGCTGTGGTGCTTGTTGTGGTGTCTTCTTTTCCAATATGACTTCAACCACTGAGCCCTCATCTGTTGTACCTGTAACATTTTCTGCTTCAGCCTCTGTTTGTGTTTGATTGTCGATCATCAAAGGCTCATCATATGATATGTCAGTCCCTGGAACATCTTCTGCTTCAGCCTCCATGTACTCTACGTGTTTATTGATGGAAATATCCTGTAATGTAATTTTCTTCCTTTTATACCAGAGCTTCAAGAATTTCTTCTGCACATTAATATTGATAGTACCCGCAGATTCCATCCAAGGATATCCCAAAACAACATCCATATTATCCATCTCTGAAGTATAAAAATCACCATGCAACACATACTTATCCATAGAAATCTTCAAATCCTTATACACTAGAACATCCTCATTATCCACTTGTGTGTTTTCAATGTGTTTTGATGGAATTTGCAAATTTTTTTCCAAATTAACATTGATGAAATTATGCTTGCAACTAGGATTTATAGAAACAATGATCTTCTCTTTCTGAATCAATCCATGAACCTGCAATAAGGAGATACCAGCAGAAAATAATCCTTTAGGTTCATTGGTTTCCTTCTTTAAAATAACATCTTTGCTAGGTTGTGTGTTTGTCTGTGTGAGCTTATCCACAAGATTAGCTTTATGGTCAAAGTGGTCCATAAGATCTTTTGTGAATGTGTCCCAAGTCAAGGGCCTTCAATAGCAACGTTGATGCCATTGCCACCATTGCCGTCTTTCATTGTCCAAGCACAATTTTCCCACACTCAACTGAGTCTCATCATCCATGATGTAATTCAATCTAAAATATTTCTCCATTTGTGCTAGCCATTTGGCTGGATGAGAGCCATCAAATTTATACAAGTCCCTGAAATTCTGACCTAGAGCCGCCATCACAAAAAAATTGACGAAAATTTGAAATGGTCACAATTCCGTCAATATTGCTCAGAATTCGTATTATGACCTGTTTTCGGAAATGGAACAACCATTCTGCATCTGCCCATGTGATAGAAATCCTGATCCAGACACTGGAATTTCAGATCTGCGCTGCTACTCTCCCGCCATCACCACAATTTTTGCAAAAAAGAGCTGATTTTAAATCAGCGATATCTCCCTCATCCGGACTCCGATTCGACTGATTTTTTTTGTTTTGAAATTGGGTATTTTTTCACAAAGAATCCAGATCTGCAATTAGATTTTGCAGATCTTGTGCCAGGACGTCCAGATCTGCGCCGCAAATTCGCTGCCCCGAAAAATTGTCTGCAACACCACTGATTTTTAGATCAGTGATATCTCCTTCATCCGGACTCCGATTCAGCCGATTTTTTTTTGAAATCGGGTATTTTTTCACATAGAATCCAGATCTGTAATTAGATTTTGCAGATATTATACCAAAATGTACATATTTGATCTGTAAATTCGCTGCCTCCGAAATCCTAGAAAAAAAAATAATAAATAAATAAAAATAAAAATAAAAAATTTCTCCACTTTTTTGCCCAAGAAAGTGCTCTGATACCACTTGTTATTGATCTAACCCATAAATATTATAGATTTGATATGAAAATATAAGACAATGCAAATAAACCCAGAAATAATATGAAATGATTCTTTATTGATCAAACCCTTAAGGTAGGGCAACACCATACATTCACTCCTTAAGGAAGGAGAGCACTCCACAAGCCATATGCCTGTTCATACAATAATCCTTGACAATCTCCCTTGACATGGAGTCTCTAGCCTCTATATAGGCCTCATACATACAATACCATGGGTCATTACCATGGTTCCCTCATACCATCAACTAATACCATGGGCCCATTACATTATTACTAACTACTTGTGGCCCCTTACATGATATGGGTTAACCACCTTATTTATTACTATGGCCCATCCCATTATTACATTATTACCTTGGGTACCTCCCTAGGGGGGATAATGTGGGGTACCAAGGGAGGTACCCAAGGTAATAATGTAATAATGGGATGGGCCATAGTAATAAATAAGGTGGTTAACCCATATCATGTAAGGGGCCACAAGTAGTTAGTAATAATGTAATGGGCCCATGGTATTAGTTGATGGTATGAGGGAACCAGGGTAATGACCCATGGTATTGTATGTATGAGGCCTATATAGAGGCTAGAGACTCCATGTCAAGGGAGATTGTCAAGGATTATTGTATGAACAGGCATATGGCTTGTGGAGTGCTCTCCTTCCTTAAGGAGTGAATGTATGGTGTTGCCCTACCTTAAGGGTTTGATCAATAAAGAATCATTTCATATTATTTCTGGGTTTATTTGCATTGTCTCATATTTTCATATCAAATCTATAATTTTTTGGGTTAGATCTATAACAAGTGGTATCAGAGCTATAACAGGTATTGATAGTATCCACCCAGAATGTTGGAATATCTGGTACTACCTTTGGCTTCATCATTAAAGAGAAAAATCCCAACACTACTTTATCAACTTGCTTGGAGTCTTCTTTTCCTAGAATCTTAGAAATTACTTGCAAGACAGGTCTTATATCAATTGCAAAAATATCTAAAGAGAACAGATTCCCATCTAGAGAGAATTGACCAGATTTAGGAGCCAAGAAAGAGGTAACATGAGAAGACTCTTGGGGGGACAGGTTATCATAATATAAAGCCAAAGACTCTTCAATAAAGGTGGTGTAAGTTCCAGATACAGGGTAATTCAAAGCTTGGTGAATTAATTGTGAAGTTACTTGGAAAACACTCTCCCCTGACTGATTCATTACAAAACACTTCTTGGGGTACATTGTTGAGGCTAACCATTGAATAAATTCAAGGAATAAATGATTCCTTGGGACAAAAGTAGCTAAAACACCTGACCTAACCATTGCCATGAATATAGGGGAATTTTTATGGTTCAGAATGACTTCTTGATACAGTGAAAGATGCTTAATTGTGCAGAGGGTATCAGAAATATCACATTCGACATCCATTAATGGGGTATGGATGACTGAGGAAGAACTTACTTGTTTGGCCATGGTGTCTGTAGAAGACAGTTGCTGGTGATAGTTGCTGATGACAGTTGTTGGGACGGTTGCTGACTTAGAATGTTGAACTGGAGGCGAGGTTGCTTAGTACTAAAAACAAAAGACTAATGCAACGGGGTTTTACTTTTCTTTTATATATGGTAAGCAAAACGGAGGGAAACCCTGTAATTAATGTAACTAATTAATGGAGTGGCAGATGAGGTGACGGGGTACGATGGGTGAGGTGGACGGTAATGAATGAGAGTGGTGGATGATGTGTAGGATACGAGGTGGAGTGAAACAATGGGGTTGGCCCGCTGCGGGGGTAGGGATTATACGGGAGGTTCATCAGGCTTGAACCCCCGCAGCGATCTCAGGCTGTAGATCTTAGTCAACTACCTCGACATCATGGTCAACTGCGGGGGTTGAGCCTGAGTTATAACTCGTGCTCGTTGTTCCCCCACATAGCACTTTACTTGCCTCTTAAGCCATCACTTGCTTATATTTCGTAACACCGCTCGAAATTTAGTATATGGGTCAGGCCCCACCTTATATTGCATTTGAATGCCGCCGATAGTATAAATTAAATCACTGCTTTCAGACTTTCAAACTCTCTTTTGATTTTTAAACATAATATTTTATTTTTATTTTTATTTTTTGTGATAATATTGAAAATGAAATTGAAATGACGATGGATGCTACAACAGTGTGCATGTGTGTTATTTCTCATTGCATGTTTTTTATTGTTGTTCTAAATTGAGAATTGAATTCCGCAAAGCAATAGAGTAGAATTGTGTCTTGTGATTTTGATTCAAACTTCATGAGCAATTGCAAATCTACACCATAATTTCTACAAGTTTTGTTAGAAGAGATTTGACTGGGTTTGACTTGGAAAAATGAAGCACGTCATCAATAAGGTTGGACTTGGTCTTGGTCTAGAGGTCTTGGAATTTGTCAATTGAATAATCTAGAAGAAGAGAAGAGATTTATGGGTTTTCCTCTCAATTGGAGATGTTTTGGCCCTGGCTTGCAGCCTATATCCCATGTTCTTGTGTACTAATGTTCTTCTTATTTTGGTATTTGTTTGATGATAAGAAACATAATAATAAGAGAATAAGATAATAAGTAAGAAAAAGTAAAAATACATCACAAGCAATTACCAAGAATAGAGAAATCACCCTAACTATTTCCCTCTAGATTTCTCAACAAAATGCACCCTGTATATAAATGTCTATCTGGTATCTTGGTTGCAAAAAGGGACACCATTGAAATACTTCAAACCATTGTTTGCTAGTTTTTCATCAAATGAATTACCATGACTAAGTCTTAAGTGATGTAGCCCTAATGGATGCCTACTATTTTTTTATTGGGGATGCCTTTATTGTTTGAATAGAAAGTTGTTCAAAATGGGATAAATAATAATTTTATGCAAGAGAAGGATGGAAATAATTTCAAGTTATTTCCCAAGAAGAAGGGAAAAGGAGATAACAATAATGGCAATAATTTTGCAATAGTATGAGTAATATGTAAACTATGAAGGATATTCCACTAGAACAACTTGTCACCATCAATCTTACAAGATTTTGTAATCTCTTTAATATGTAGTGTTTTAATTTACATTTAGATTTAAGATTACTATCTTAGTACACACAAAAAGTGAAATAAGCTAAAAAAAAATGAAAGGAGATAAAACAAATAACACACCATCCACATAATGAACACAAGGTGTACCTTGGGAAAACCCAACATGGGAAAATCCCAACTAGAAGGAAAGGGCTACGCCTTACTCTTTTCTTCTCAGTGATCAAATGTAAATACAAAGAAAGTGGATTCAGTATGGAGTTTCCATGAACATTATGGATTATATGGGTGATTCAAGATCTTCTACTTCTATTTTGTTTCAATACCACATTCTTAGTGCTCTACGCAACTATGGAACAATAATCAATACAATAAGAATGGAACCCTTTCCTATCCTAGCAAAGTAGCATTTAGCAATGTCCTAATACCCATTGAGGGTTAGTGTTAGCATTATTGCATTCCTCAAATCACAATTAGGATCACGATTTTGGACCCTTTATATTCTATTTGAAAGTCCACATGTGACTTGCTCCACATGTGTGGGTAATGGAACTTAACATGGCATCTACTCAATATCATGTTGATCAACAAGACAAGTCAACGTATGGGAGGCATAAATTCTTCATACAAACTTGAATTGAGGTGATATATGTACTATTATAAAGCTCTCAATGTGTAAAGTAACATTAAGAGGTTGGGGACTTTGCTCACAATGTTTTGACCCCAAAAGATGTCATTTGAAGCCTCAAATAGGCTCTAAAATTTTCTTGAACCCAAATCACCAAAATAGGTTCTACCACCAAAAAGTGCCCTACGAAACAATAGCTCAAATTTTCCCACCCATAAATATACCAAAATAGACGAAAAATTATCCTATGATCCATCCCAGGTCAAGTGAAGTGACATTATGTGTAGCAAAAAAAAATTGAAAGAGAAAAGGAGGGCATGATGTCCATTTTTCCAAATACTTTTAAGTTCATAATTAAGGGGAAGCGACATAGCAACAAAGGTTAGTGAGTTCTTAATATAATTCAAGGAGTTTATTTCCAATGAACTTCCAAAGGGATTGCCACTTGTGAGGAGCATGTCCCACCAAATTGAATTTAGAATAAGTTCAAGTTTAAGCACCACACATATTGACTCCAATTGAAATTGACAATATTGGTAAGCAAGTCTAGGAGTTATTAGACCAAGGATTGATAAAAGTGAACTTGAGCCCATGTGTAATACTTGTTGTTCTAACACTAAATAAAAAGGGATAATCGTGGATGTGCATGGAT
The DNA here is from genome assembly GCA_031772625.1 of Pinus tabuliformis. Classification (NCBI taxonomy): domain Eukaryota; kingdom Viridiplantae; phylum Streptophyta; class Pinopsida; order Pinales; family Pinaceae; genus Pinus; species Pinus tabuliformis. The sequence continues at coordinate 1,646,493,524 of CM062818.1, read as the reverse complement.
TCATGGGACACCAAATCAAATACTGATTTCCATTACTGAGAATGGATAATTTAATGGATTTGTTTGAGTGGATTGAAGTACTTCACAAAGCATGACACAAAAAGAGGACATCACCAAATTTGAATCCATGAAGGAGATGAATGGAAAACAACCTTTGAGAGAAAGGATACATTATTTGAATGGATGATCATGTAATTTGGACTTTTGAATGTACTCAATACTTTAATGAGGCTAATGTATGAAGCATTGAAACCTTAGTCCCTACCATGCAAAAGATTATAACAATCACTTGACAATCAAATTATATTAACATGATTAGTATTGTATGAATTTTTTTATAAAAATATTTAATATTTTATAAATTTTCATTATTAAAATGGCATTTAAAATATATATTTAACGGGAGGAGGAAGCAATGTCGCTCGTTCCTATCATAATGTAGTAGTAGGTGTAAATAGAGGAGACTTCTCTCGGAGATCCAACAATACCATTCCAAGATATTCCTCAACCCAAGAGCCATGCGGTAAAATACCAATCAACTATTTGAAGCTAAGTGAGGGTGTTATCCATACAATAAATTGTGAGAATATCCACAACACCAATTTACGAAATCATATCCAACAATACTGGCAAAAAAATATAATATATACATGATCACACACTCATTGGAAAATTTCTAGGGTTATGGTGCTCAGAATGGGTTTGTATGGTGGACCAAGAAAAACAGGTAACCCTTAGGGAAGTGGAGTTGAAGTTAGGCTCAAAAGGGCTTTTTTTGTAGTGATATTCTAAAACCTAGAAGATTGTAACGAAAGCTTTTGAGGCAGGCCCTAATTCTTTGGCGGGATTATATTTGCATATTTGGAAAGAATGATTTAGTTTGGACAAGGAATACTTTTCATCTACTTTGGTTTGGATCCTCTTATATTCCTTGCAACAGTAATTTGGGAACCAAAAGTCCTAGAAGGCATATGTAATACTCTTGGTTCCTTTGCAATGTGCTCAAAAGCCACTAAACAAGGAAGTCATACCTCTTTTTCCCGTTGTTGGGAACGGCTCCCCTAGGGGTCAATTTTGGGGTTAAAAACCCAAGTTTTGGGGCTAAAATACCCGAAGTTTGTATAAATAAATGTAAAGTCTCCGCATTTTGTTGTCGAGGAGCACGAATATATCTAAATTCAAAAAGGGTTTTCTTCCCTTAGTCTAGATAGGTTGTGTCAGTCTTCCCTTGGTCCGCAGACCATGGGACTGTATAAAAAAGGAGGTCTTAGAGGAGTCTTAGAAAGAAGAAGGGGAAGTAGAAGTTTTTGATGAGTCTGTAAAGAGATAAGAGCGAGAGTCTTAGCGTAGGAAGAGGCTCTATAGATGAGTGCACAGAGGCCTAGGGTAGAAGTCTGCAGTTGAGTGCGCGGGCCCCTGTAGCTGTGTGCGTAGGGCAGAACGAGTCTGTATTGAAAATCTGAATCATCAATAAAGAGAGTATTATGAATTACTGTGTATTTTTCCTCTGTGGATCGCATGTGATTATGTTATGTTAAGTTCCAGGTTTATGTTATAGTTCTAAATTGATGCGCGAATGTATATGTTTCTATCTGTTATATGAATGCAACTAATGATATATGCTTAAGCAAAGATAAGCTTAACTGCATGGTAAATTTGGTGAACACTTAAGATAATTCGGGAACCTATACAGTAACATACTTACAGAGGCGTGTAAGTTCCTAAATCATCGTGTAGGGTTGCGTGAAGGATGATCGTATACCTTCGTGGAGGTTCTAAGAGACAAAAGAGAAAGTACATCGATAAGCCTTAAAGGCTTATCGATCTGCGTGAAGGAAGGGTTTAAGGTATAAAGTCAACATCACAACCATCTCAGGGTGTGGAAACTTGGTTCCTGCATCCCCCCATACTGATTCAAGTGAGACTTCAGCCCACACTCTATGGACTGATGCCGAAAGGGCCAGTAGTGTAGGGATTTGCTTGGCTGACTAACGTTGAACCTGGGTTAGGGCCCATCAAGCCAACAAATGGTTCCGTTGTCAGGACTGAGATCTGCATAACGAGATGTGTGATGTCACATCATTGGAATCCAACTAAGAAAGAGATCGCAGACTGGTAGGATAGAAATATACATGGATTCACGGCGCAAGAGAACAAGAATCCGTGATTGACGAAAGAACAGTGGTTGGACAGATATATATGCACAAAAATACATGAAATCTTCTTTTGTTCCTTCCTGGTTATTTATATGAGTGGATTGCAAAGTTGGTAGACGACCAAGGGAGGTGGAGGCTTGACAATCTAATTGTTTTGACACCAGAGTTAGTGTGAATATTGGAAGCCTCTAAATATAAGATCGCATGCATTGTTGACCATTGGTTCGACCGCATCATAGGAGGATTTGTGACAGAGTTTGCGGTCGATACTTATGCCAATTACAGTGAAGCAAAGCGTCGTTTCTCCAAAGGACCGTGAGGTAAATATTTGAAATTGCTAAATACTTGGATTAAGATGCTCTTGTGTGAAAAGCGGGTCATGCAGTTACCTTGATGTTTGGAGCTACGCAAAGTGGAAGGTATTTCAGGGATGGAGGAAGAAAAGGTCTTGAGTATAGCTTGCTGATTGAACCTCCTTTGAGTGACGACGAAAGAGCAGTGTAGTCTTCTCCGTTGAGCACTATTCAATTGATAAGACAAGGTTCCCACGAATACCTACACCACCTCCATCCTCATGCCATCCATCCACACCGCCTCCATCCTCATCTCCACCACTCACCCCATCGCCCACACCGCCGCCACCTCTACCACTTTTCAATATGGAGAACTCTGTAAAGCTACCTGTATTCAACGGCGTAGGAAATGAAGATCCGGACTAGTTTTGGTTCATCGCAAAGGCTGTATCGGAAGCTCAAGGTATCACGGACGACCAAATGAAGAAAGCCACACTATTTAGGGCTTTGTAGGACCGCGCACTAATGTGGTACATTAAGTACAATACTGATAAGCCAACGTCCACGTTGGCAGATATCCATACTGCAATGATAGAGAATTCAGTAGACCTAAGTCTCAAGCGCAATCAATTGTGGGATTCAAGGAGATCATGATGAAGTCTGGGGAGATGCCCTAGGATTTGGATCAAAGATTGAAGTGTACGATCCATGGACCGAACTGATGGGAAGCACCGTGAATGGTTCGTGGCCTCGCTCCTGCCCCACCTAAGGGTTGCGCTATCACAACAGAATATTGGGACCCAGGCAAAAGCTCTAGAAATATCGATGAGATTGCATGAGACACCAATGTAGGATGCTAATCTGTGGGTTCAACAGATTCACGCGCAGTTGCAGAACCTTTGCCTCAAAATGCAAAGTCTGAAGAAAGATAGAATAGCTCGGTCAGAGGTGCGCAAAGAAGTTTGGTGCCTGAAATGAAAAGGTCAGGGGCATGACAAGGATCATTGTCCAATCTTTGCGAACTATGTTTTAGTAGGGGGACTAATGCCTCTAAGGCCAGAGGCTGCGGTAGGGCCAAGTGCAGGGCCCGCGCTATGGTGCACTATATGCCAGGTAGCTGGGAAACATGCGACCGACAATTGCCATTTGCTGCAGAAATTTGTACAGACACCACAACAGCTCTTCTGCAATTTCTGTCAATCAATAGGTCATGACGAGCGAAATTGTCATAGTTACAAATTAATGATGGACAGGACACCTACATATAGGGTGCAGGCATAAAGGCGGCCTCCAGACTAAGGCGTTCGGGGAACACGAGGTGAGTATCAGGGGCGCGACCGAGGTGGAGGTGGAGGGGGGCCTCATAGAGGCCAAGGGCAGCTTATTTGTTATAATTGTGGAGGACCAGGACACTATGCGAGAGGCTGTCCGAATCCGATGCGACTGTCATGCCGCTACAGTACTCAGTTTGACCATGCGACTAGGGATTGCCCTATATTGTTGGCTAAGATTCACGAAAAGGGGGCATAGCCTCCATAGCTAACGTAGAACCTCCAAATGATGAGGGCTAAGCCTCACGAGGAAGACTCTAAGGTACACATTATGCTACGGAGTGGAACGGCCACTGGTGAGGATAAAGGGAAGCAACCTGCGGAAGGTGAGTGGGTCTGCAAAGCACCAGAAAAGGAGACTGGATTTGATCTGGGGCACGCAAAAGAAACATTTATGGAAGCAAATAAAAGCTTCGTTGAGGCCTCTACCTCAGGAAGTCAAGAGAAACCAGTTGAAGAAATGGACCCATCCATGATTACCACATTCTCAGAGACCTGCATGAAACTACTCCGCGATAATAAGGCTCTGAAAGGACTGTAGGAACTAATCAATCAGTGCGCTGGCAAGGACGGTGCTACTGGAGAACCATGCGTAGTCATAAACCTTGGTAAGCATAAGGCAAGGACTAGACGTGAGATGAGACTTACCACGCAGATACGAAATGGACCAAGTTATCTTGGATCTGGGGTCCGATGCGAATGTTTTTCCAAAACAAACATGGGAAAGAATGGGGAGACCTGTGCTCCAGTGGTCTCCAATCCAGTTAAGGATGGCGAATCAACAAAAAATTATCCCAATGGGGAGGCTGTAGGGGGTAACAGTTGACATCGAAGGTGCGAGCGCACTGGAGGATTTTGAAGTAATAGAGATCGTGGATGATAACAATCCCTACCCTGTGCTCCTTGGGATCGATTGGGCCACTGACATGAATGGGGTAATCAGCCTGAAGAAGCGAAAGATGATATTTGAAAAGAAATCACTCCGCATAGTGGTGCCACTGGGTCTTGCAGAAGGACTGCGCTATACAAAACCGGTCCGTGATTATGAAAGTGATGACAATTTGGACCAGGTTTACAAGATAATGATGCAAGACCAAGATTGGGTAAATCCGATAGCAGACAGACATATTGCATGGGACCGCCAGAGTTCCTGCACATCAGATTCAGACAAAGAACTAGAGCACTAGAAGAATTGGTTGCATGAAGTATCTACGTTGCATTGTAATATGATGACCAAGTCGTTGTGTTGCATATCATTAGAGGTAAGGAATCTGCCTCACTATGATGGGCTAACTAAAGTTGATCGCTTTCTAGATGCATTTGAAAGATAAGTACCAAAGAAGCATCGCTTCCAGGCCTTAGATTGGGCGCTATGCCCGCAATATGGTGGGGTATGCACAAGGATAATTTCAGTGATTGGCGCGAATATAGGAATATGATTAGAATACATTTTGGACAACCAAAATTACAGATGACAAACAAGTATGATGGAAGGGATGATCAGCGCGAATATAGGAAGATGATCATAACACATTTTGGACAACCAAAAGTATAGATGACAAATAAGTATGATGGAAGGGATGATCCGCGCGAACACCTAGTGAAATGGACTAAGGCTTATGGAGCGGAGCCCCAACCTGAATGGGTGCATCTATTTTGTCATACCTTGGATGTCATACCAATGAATTGGTACTTGGAAACATAGCTCCACCATGGCACTGAAGAATGGGACATCTTGTGCCAGGGGTTTATAATGACGTTCAGCTTTGAGGATGGGTTTGATTGTATTGACACGGTGCTACAAGAGGTTAAAGCAATGATCTTTAGGATATCGCAAGATCCTTTGGACCTGATTCAACCTGATTGGACTACCTAGCTAAGCCATGCATTGGAATGCTATAACATGACGCTGAAGAAGAAGATGAGGATCCCAGAAATATTAATATTCTGGAAACCGAGGGTCACCGTGAGGTTGAAGGACCACAGATAGAGGATTTAGACACAACTGCACCGCTGAAAACTAGATAGGTCAACATTGGCATAGAGGCGGAGCCAAAATTTGCAAAGATTGGGGACTATTGGGATGACGCAAAACCTGTGAAACAAAGACCTTACCGCCTTAATTTGAAGTATAAGGAAAGGGTCAGCACTGAGTTAGATAAGATGCTCGTGACAAGTATTATTGAACTGGTGGAAGAATTTGATTGGGTAAGCCCAATAGTGGTTCAGGAAAAGAAACAGAAGGAAGAAATAAGGATATGCATAGATCTCCAGAAATTGAATGATGCTTGTGTGCATGATCCTTTCCCAACCTTGTTCATTGACAAGGTCCTGGATAATGTAGGCGTCCAAGAAGCATACTCTTTCATTGATGGGTTCTCTGGGTACCATCAAATCAAAATCACGCCTGAGGATAGAAGTAAGACGACCTTCGTGACTGAATGGGGATGTTTTCAGTACACTGTAATGCATTTTGGGCTGAAGAATGCGCCAATGATCTTTTCGCACGTAGTCATTGTGACATTCAAAGACTTCATTCATAAATTTCTGGAGGTATACTTGATGATTGGACAATGTTTGGATTGGTCAAGCACCATGTGGTGAGCTTGCCCTTGATGCTAGATACATGTACGAGATACCATATCGCGCTCAATCTGAAGAAGTGTCAGTTTTGTGTCCCTTTTGGGATCCTGCTGGGTCATGTGGTATGCATACAAGGATTAATGGTAGACCCCGTGAAGATCATGGTGATAATCAACTTGGAGGTGCCGAGGAATGTGAAACAGTTGCGCGCAACTCTAGGGCATACCGAATACTATAGGAAGTTAATCAAGAGATATGCCCAGATCACCGCGCCTATGGAGAAATTGTTGAAAAATGATGCTATGTTATGTTGGAATGATGAATGTCAGAAGAGCTTGGATGTGCTGAAAGAGAAAATGGTCACTGCGCCAATCCTAGTCTTCCTGGATTGGAAGAAGGAATTTCATGTGCACGTGGACACATCATGTATTGCACTAGGAGTTGTACTGACATAGGCCGATGAGGGAGAACTGGATCATCCTATAGTGTTTGCAAGTAGGAAGCTATCTAAAGCAGAGAAAAAGTATTCCATGATAGAGCGCGAAGGATTAGGTATGGCGTACACACTCCAGAAGTTCAGACACTATTTGTTGGGCGGACAGTTTAAGATGTATACGGATCATTCTGCGTTGAAATATTTGGTCAACAAGCTTATGTTGGGGGGGGGGGGGGGGGCGGGGAATATGTAGGTGGTTGTTGTTGTTCCAGGAGTATGACTTTAGAGTTAATGTGAAGCCAGGACGACTAAACGCAGGACCTGATCATCTGTCGCACATTGAAACTGGAGAGGAACCTACTAATTTGGAGGAAGGATTGCCTGACACATGGCTCTTTGTAGTGCACATTGCGGATAATCACTTTGAAGATATTATCCACTTCCTGATGATAGGATCGGCTCCGGAAGGTTATACAATCCAACAGAATAAGGAACTAGTAGTGTGCGCGACATATTTTTCTCTCATTGCAGGGCACTTGTACAAAATGGGGTCAGACGAAATATTGCAACGTTATGTGCCTGAATTTGAACGAAGCAGCATCCTTGCTGAGGCTCATGGAGGAGCTGCAGGTGGACATTATGCAAGGAAAGAAACAACACAAAGGATTCTACGCGCTTGGTTAAGGTGGCCAACCATGCATAATGATTCGAAAGCATATTGTAGGGCATGTGACACATGTCAAAGGACTGGCAGGTTGTCGCGAACGGATGAATTGCCTCTGATGTTGTAGGTGACGTTAAAACCATTCAAGAAATGGGTGATTGACTTTGTGGATCCAATTCAGCCTCAAGGAAAGAAGGTGGGTGTAGAATTTCCCACTGTAGATCAACAGATTATGCTATATACTAAAGCAAAATACAATATCTACTTCTACAACAAACTTTGCGGAAGCTTAATCAAATATGAGAAAGTTCAAATAGAACACATATAACTGAGAACGAGAAATCAATCACACATGAACACAGAAGAATACTCTGGGGAAAGCCTCAGCTAAAACTCTGATCTCTGTATTATCATACAAGTGAAATACGTCCGGATTACACAAAGCTTTATCTCACAAGCTATCCAGCTCTGAGTACAATCCCTCTGCTGCTCATAGACAGTGAAAGGCTTCTCACAAACCTTCTCCTCTACCCTCCAAGCCTCCTATTTCCTTGCGCAGTTTCTCCTGGGGTCCAATGCTGCTACTTGTGTGAATTCACCTCTCACACAACACATTAAACTCATAAGTAACTGTGCAATCCTGAAGGAGATGATTCCTTCTGCGTGGATGAGTTTCCTATATAGGAAAAATCCTCCAAATAATAGTACATTGTCCCTTCCTCTGATCTCAACTGGGTCTTTGACTGAATTGACACGCATGAGTTATTTATGAGAGAATATTCAGTTATCTGAAGTGCAGCAGTTACATGCATGCATGCATTAACTAACTGAACTCACAATTAGTTCAACAAGATATTTGAACTAATCTAAATGAACTTAACTCAGTTAAGTGAGCTAACTAATTACAACTCAAAGTACAACTCATCCTGATCTCCTTTAATCAAGGGATAACTTCCTCAATCAATGGAGAAACTGTTGCATGTCTTCACATAGACTTCATGTTTGATTTCCTACAACTAATTAACTCAAGATGAGTTAATTAATTATTTTACAGACAACTGCTAAGATCAAATTCGAATTTTACTTCTCAATTTTAGTTCAGCGACTCACTAAAATTGGAATCTATCCCGAAATACTATTTATAGCAATGTTATTTTTAGCATTTCCATTTTTTCATTCCTTATTGCTATATCCAACACTAGTACTTGAGATGCTATTTATAGCATTTCTATTTTTAACATTTCTTATTGCTATTTCGAACAATCCCTCTCAATAAGAAAGGCATTCAACTCGAACCCAATCCTAGACCTTTGGAATGTTCTGCATGCAACACTTCTCCCAAGTGTTGTTGCTCCAACAACTCTAGAAACAAAAAAATCTCCCAACTGACCTCCATGTTGGTCTAGAAACATCCTCTAATGCTGAAGCTTCCTTTGCCACTGACAAGTGCTCCCTCTGTGACCTCTAAGCTGTTGCAACACTCCATGCATCTTACACTGTTGCACACCTCTCTGTGCCATCCTGCATTGGTGCAACACTCCTATGCCTCTCGCATTGTTGTAGCCTACTAGCTCTACACTGTCTTGGGATTCTTACATTGTAGCTCCCTCTGCCGCTACATCCACATCTGTCTCTACCACTCAGCCAGTCCTGCTACTCCTCGTTGGGGCTCCCATAGCAAGGTCTAATCAAAGAGGTTGGGTACCTCAATGATTCTGCCCCTATTCCAGCCTTCTTGGGACAGTCACTCCACATCGCCCCTCCTCCAACCCGGAGGTATGGATCCATGTGATCCCTCTGCCCATTTGGCTCGAAATTTCCCCCTATTGGAGGTCTCTACATGAGTGATTGCCTCCACTCGGTCTCCTCTCAGCTTCTCTAGTTTTGGCTACTCTACAACCTCCTGAAGTTGCTTCACCAATTGTGGATCCTCCAGAATTGTCTGAGACTTCTTGTGGCGCTGCATGTTGAGAGGTAATGTACTCTCCCTCTCAACCACCAAGTCTCCATCAGTTGCCTTGCTCCTCAAGGCTTTGAATGCATCTTTAACCTTAAGAGCATATAGGTTCTTGACTCGTGAATCGATCTGCTTCACCTATCTCGTGGTGATGTGTCTAAGGGAAACCTTTACCTTACTGAAGACTACATCATATCCTTTGTCTTCCAGCATTCCTATCGATACCAATTTTTTCTTCAGTCCTGGCACATACTTCACATTTGTCAAGGTAATGCGAGCTCCATGCTCCTTCTGAAAAACAACTATGCCTACTCCTGAGACACTATACTTTTCATCATTACCCATTGCTATGAGTATCTGGAGATATTTCTCCTCCAAGGTACTGAACAAACTCTTATCGTCGATCATGTGGAATGAAGCTCCACTGTCAAGAAACCAACCACATCCCACCATGGATGAAACCATGCATGCGAAGAGGGTGAAATCCAACTTGAACTGTGATGCCAATGCCTCACCTTCATATCCTTCCTTGGATCCCATCTTGGATTTCTTCAATGGACAATTTGTTGCAAAATGGACCACCTCATGACAATGAAAGCATTGCACTTTCGATTTGTCAAACTTCTTCCCACAATGGGAAGAACTCGATTTGGGATGAGAATCCTTCTCCTTCCCTTTCTTTGCCTTACTCACTAAGGTGCGGTTTTCTTCATCCTCCTTGGATGAAGAACCATCTCTGGTGCTTCTTCTTATCTCCTCCTGCATTAGATCTGACCAAAGTCGTTCCCAATCTGGTAGTTTCTCTCTTCCATTAACCGAGTCTTGGTAGCTATGCCAGCTCTTAGGAAGATCGAGGAGAGAAAGACTCACCATGTCATCATCAACTGTCGTGATCCCTACACTTCCAAGCTCATCCTTGCAGGTGGTGAGCTTGTTAAGATACATAGAGATCGTGTCGCCCTTTTCACACTTGATTTTCCGAAGCTTGTCTTTCAGCGCCAGCTTCCTCTGATCGTTGCTGTTCTGATAGAGATCTTTCAATGTTTTCCACATTGAAAATGGTGTCTCCTTCCCATGGAGACTCAAGACTATGTGGTCTCGAACACCCTCCAGAATGATTCTTCTTTCTCTAGCCACACATTTCTTCCATTCTGCCAATTCTGTAGCATTAGCTGTTGCCGGCTTGGGGACTTCTTGATCAATGAAGTCCTTTAGACTGTTGTCCTCTAACACTGCTTCCATGTGATCCTTCCAGGCTATATAATTCAAGCTACCATCAAGAGAATACTCGAGTCTTAAACCGTTGAACGCCATTGGAGAAATTTGAGCTGTGATAAGAATTCAAATTCTATAATTAGGAACTTGAAACTTCGAACTTCTCACTTCTTTGTATACTATTCTTCGCTTTGATCACCTTTGCTCTAATACCATATAGAATTTCCCACTGTAGATCAACATATTATGCAATATCCTAAAGCAAAATACAAGATCTACTTCTACAACAAACTTTGTGAAATCTTAATCGAATATGAGCAAGATCAAATAGAACACATATAACTGAGAACGAGAAATCAATCACACATGAACACAGAAGAATACTCTGGGGAAAGCCTCAGCTAAAAACCCCGATCTTTGTATTATCATACAAGTGGAAATATGTCCGGATTACACAAAGCTTTAGCTCACAAACTATCCAGCTCTCAGTACAATCCCTCTGTTGCTCATAGATAGTCAAAGGCTTCTCACAAACCTTCTCCTCTGCCCTCCAAGCCTCCTATTTCCTTGTGCAGTTTCTCCTGGGGCCCAATGCTGCCACCTATGTGAATTCACATCTCACGCAACACATTAAACTCAAAAGTAACTGTGCAGTCCTGAATGAGATAATTCCTTCTGCATGGATGAGTTTCCTATATAGGAAAAATCCTCCAACTGATAGTACATTGTCTCTTCCTCTGATCTCAACTGGGTCTCTGAATGAACTTACATGCATGAGTTATTTATGAGAGAATATTCAGTTATTTGAAGTGCAGCAGTTACATGCATGCATGCATTAACTAAGTGAACTCACAATTAGTTCAAAAAACTATTTGAACTAATCTAAATGGATTTAACTCAGTTAACTGAGCTAACTAATTACATCTCAAAGTACAACTCATCCTGATCTCCTTTAATCAAGGGATAACTTCTTCAATCAATGGAGAAATTGTTGCATGTCTTCACATAGATTTCATGTTTGATTTCCTACAACTAATTAACTCAAGATGAATTAACTAATTATTTTACAGACAACTGCTAAGATCAAATTCGAATTTTACTTTTCAGTTTTAGTTCAGGGACTAACTAAAATTGGAATCTATCCCGAAATACTATTTATAGCAATGCTATTTTTAGCATTTCCATTTTTTCATTCCTTGTTGCTATATCCAACACTAGGACATGAGATGCTATTTATAGCATTTCTATTTTTAGCATTTCTTGTTGTTATTTCCAACAATGGGTGCACAGCACATCATCACCGTGACTGAGTAATTGACTAGGTGGGCAAAGGCGTACCCTGTGAAGGTGTTGGGTCCCTATAATACTAGTGATTACCCCATTACTATTGTAGTTATACCCCTTATTTATATTGTTGTGCCCCTATTACCCCCATATTGTTATTTCTGTGCCCCATAGAATCCCTCTATTGTTATTTTTGTGGCTTTATATTATTATTGTTAGGTCGGCTGGATTATATTGTGACTCCTTAGACTCCTATATATAGAAAGGAGGTTTTGTCATTTATATCATCCAAGAATTGTTCATTTATGTAATGTAAAGGAGGTTGCCCCCTCGAAGAGGCTGAATTCTAAGGCGTTGATCTATCTTTTCTATCTTTTCTTGAGCTGGTTTCATAACATTTGGTATCAGAGCTTTGGATTCTAGGGTTTCGCTGCTCCAAACAGGTCATCGTGGCATTTTCGATATAACTTTTTTTCTGTGACGTTTTAGAAGTAGCAAAAAAAACCCATTTGAGAAGAAATCGCGCTGAACCTTGGGTCCGAATTTCAGAGATTTTCGCGCGATATTTGCGGAGATATGTTTTGAGGAAGTTGGTCTTTTTGCAGACTCCTGAATTACATTCAAAATAGGTGACCTGGGGAAAATCGTCATAACTTTCTCTCTGGGGATCGGATTGAAATTTCGTAAGAAGGTACAGAAAGAGGACAGAATGTAGTTTCTTGTGTGTGTGTTTCAAGTTCTAAGGTTGAAACAGTAACTCGTGGCACGTCATACAAGTTCGCTCTACTGAACCAGTCTAAAAGAAAGTCAATGTGGGAGATTTCACATAACTCTTCCTTGGAGAATCCAATTTGGCTCCGACTTGTGGCATTGGAAAGAGGACGCAGAAGGCTACTACATGTAGCAATTTCATAACTGGATGATCCGAAATTACAGAGATACATCAGATTCAATATCATGCTTCTATAAAGTGAAAAAAGGTGTGTAGTTTTTATTTTTTATTTTTGTGTAAGCTTGGTTTAACGGAATTCAAAGGGCATAGTAAAGCATTATTATCGGTAACTGATGCCCCGAGGAAAGAAAATGAAAACACCTAGTAAGGAACCTGAAAGCTCTAGCATGACTCATGAAGAAGAGGAAGAAATGCTACATGATATATCAAAATTACAAGAACAAGTGCAACAAATGTCACGCTCACAAAAGCTAACAGAAGTTAAGATAAGTGGCGTGGAATCTAAGATAAATGGCGTGGAATCTAAGATAAAGGGCATGGAAGCTAAGATGGAGGATTCGATGGCAAATTTGAAGATAGATTTGAAGACAGACATGGAAGAATTGAAGAAGTTGCTACAAGAAAGGGTCACTAATGGTGAAAAGGTAGTAAAGGAAACTCATGATGAGAACAAAAGAAATGTTAATCATGATTCCATAGACGCTAATGTTGGATCGAAGAATCACCATATTCCAAAAATCGATATGAGGAAGTTTGATGGCAAGGATCCCGCCACATGGATATTACAGATGGAGCAATTCTTCGATCTCAATAATGTGCAAAACACACAAAAGGTACGTATGGCAACTGTATATTTGGAACCAAATCAGTTTGTATGGTATCAATGGCTTTGCTCTCGTAAACAATTTATCACTTGGGCAATTTTTACGGAAGAATTGATAGCACATTATGAAGATACAAAAAGCAACACTTTTTTTAGCCAATTGATAAGTCTCAAACAAAAGGGTTCAGTAATGGAGCACATTGAGGAGTTCCAAAAATTGAACATAAGGGTAAAAGATATTCCAGAGGAGCATAGGATTGATGTGTTCATAGGGTCTTTAAAGGATAATATCCAACATGATGTTCGCCTTTGGGAACCTGATTCATTAGAGAAGGCATTCAGGTTAGCAAGAAAAATGGAAAGCAAAATTATGGCAACCAGGAAGCATACCACTCACAACTATAAAGATGGAAGTGTTGTTGTCCCTAGTCTTCCACAACCTATAAGGTTGACACCACAACAATTGGAAGAAAAAAGAGCAAAAGGGCTTTGTTACAGTTGTGATAGCAAATACACTAAAGGTCATAAGTGTGCTGAGAAGAAATTATTCTACATAGATTGTGAAGAGGAAGAAGAAAAGGAGCAAGAAAGGTCAAAAGAAGAAGATATACTCCAGGAACAAAGCCTAGATGAAGAACAAATAAATCCGACCATATCTTGTAATGCATTGGCGGAATTACCACTCCTCAAACCATCAAGATAGAAGGACAAATCAAGAAGAAAAAGGTAATAGTGTTGATTGATTCAGGAAGCACCCACAATTTTATTCATTGTAGGGTAGCAAAAGAATTGAATTGCTTCCTATATCCAGCACCAGAGTGTCAAGTGATGATTGCAAATGGAGGAACAATAAATTGCTCTGGAAAGTGCCATAATATCAAGCTATCCATGGGAGAATATGTATTGACTAGCCCAATGCTTTCCATTCCAATGGGAGGTGCTGATGTTGTACTAGGAGTCCAATGGCTACAATCCTTGGGTACAATAGCTTTTAATTTTCAAGAACTTTTCATCAAATTTTCTACGGAAGGAAAGGAAGTTGAATTAAGGGGTATTGCAGGGAAACCAGGAAAGATAATCAGCTCTAATGGCATGACAAAGCTTCTAAAAAAGGAGCAAAGAGGTGTAATTGCACAATTATGTTCGCTAGATGTTTCCACATTGGAATCATCTATTTCTCCAGATCTCCAAAAAGTCCTGGACAATCATTCCAAGGTATTTGAGACTCCCAAAGGTCTCCCACCTATGCGTGATCATGATCATGCTATTCATCTGATTCCAGGAAGTGTTCCTCCAAACATCAGGCCGTACAGATATCCCTATGTCCAAAAAAGTGAAATTGAACGTATGGTTGCAGAAATGCTAGAGGCTGGTATAATTCAACCAAGTCAAAGTTCTTTCTCAGCTCCAGTAGTATTGGTGCACAAGAAGGATGGATCATGGCGCATGTGTCCGGATTATAGGGAGCTCAACAAGCTCACTATTAAAGATAAGTTCCCCATTCCTGTTATTGATGAATTACTGGATGAATTGCATGGATCAATTTACTTCACCAAGTTGGATCTTCGTTCGGGATATCATCAAATCAGAATGAAGATTGAAGACATTCCGAAAACGGCATTTAGAACTCATGAGGGTCATTATGAATTTTTGGTCATGCCTTTTGGCCTTACCAATGCACCTTCAACATTTCAAGGTTTGATGAATTCAATTTTCAAACCATTCCTTAGAAAATTTGTGTTAGTATTTTTTGATGATATACTAATCTACAGCAAGTCTTGGAAGGATCATGTTGAACATGTTGACAGGGTGCTACAACTATTGGAGGAGAAACAATTATATGCAAAAAGATCCAAATGTTTCTTTGGAGTCCAGGAGGTGGAATATTTGGGTCATATTGTATCTCATGAAGGAGTTAAGGTAGACCCTAGCAAAATTAAAGCCATTAAGGAATGGAAAATCCCCACATCCATAAAGCATCTGCGAGGATTTCTTGGGTTGACAGGGTATTATCGCAAGTTTGTTAAGAATTATGGGAGAATAGCAGCACCTCTAACAACATTATTGAAGAAAGATTCATTTTCATGGACTCCGAAAGCAACAAAGGCCTTTGAACATCTTAAAGAGGCAATGTGCCAAGCACCGGTCTTAGCTACGCCGGACTTCACAAAAACCTTTATTGTGGAATGTGATGCTTCAGGAAATGGAATTGGTGATGTTCTAATGCAAGATGAAAGACCCATTGCTTTTGAAAGTCGTCCAATCAAGGGAAAGTTTTTAAGCAAAGCTATTTATGAGAAGGAAATGTTGGCAATACTCCATGCACTTAAGAAATGGCGACCCTACCTAATGGGAAGACACTTCAAGGTAAAAACGGATCATGATAGCCTTAAATACTTTTTAGAACAAAGATTATCCTCTGAAGAGCAACAAAAGTGGGTCACAAAGATGTTGGGTTATGACTTTGAAATCATCTACAAAAAAGGGAAGCAAAATGTGGTGGCAGATGCACTCTCAAGAAAGGATGAGGATGTGGAAGCATTGTTGTGTGCCATTTCTATTATCCAACCAGATTGGATAAATGAAGCAAGGGAGGAATGGAAGAATGACGAAGAAGTGTGGGCACTTATTCGAAAGCTACAACAAGATTCCAGTACTTCTGATACATTTAGCTGGCAAAATGATTCATTATGGTACAAAGATCGCTTATACCTCTGTAAGAATTCCCAGCTAAAACAAAAGATTCTTATGGAATTGCACACTTCTCCCTTAGGAGGGCACTCAGGATTTTTAAAAACTTACCACAGGGTTAAGAAGGAATTTTTTTGGGATGGCCTTAAATCAGATATTCAAAAGTTTGTGGCGGAATGTTTGGTTTGCCAGCAAAATAAAGTTGAAACAATTAAGACACCGGGTCTATTACAACCTTTATCCATTCCAAGCCAACGTTGGGAGGAGGTTTCAATGGATTTTATCACAGGTTTACCCAAGTCTGAGGGAAAGAGTGTCATCATGGTGGTAGTTGACAGACTTACCAAGTATGCACACTTTTGTGCATTATCACATCCATTTAAAGCCAGTACAGTTTCTACTGCATTTATGGAAACAGTTCAAAAGCTACATGGAAACCCAAAGATTATTGTAAGTGACAGAGATCCCATTTTCACTGGAAATTTTTGGACAGAATTATTTTCTTGTCTTGGTACTCAGTTAGCTCATAGCTCATCTTATCATCCTCAATCTGATGGGCAAACTGAGATAGTAAACAAATGTTTGGAAGGATATCTTCGTTGCTTTGTATCTGATAAACAGACACAATGGGTCAAATGGTTGCCTCTGGCTGAATGGTGGTATAACACTTCCTTCCATACAGCAACAAAAATGACCCCATTTATGGCACTTTATGGGTATCAACCACCATCCATCACATCATATTTAAGAGAAAATTCTAAGGTTCAAGCAGTGGAACATCACATCGAACATCAACAACAAGTCCTCCAACTCTTAAAGGATAACCTCGTGTTGGCACAAAATAGAATGAAACAACAGGCAGATCAACATCGCAGTGAAAGAAGTTTTGATGTAGGTGATTGGGTATTCCTACGGCTACAACCATATAAGCAAATGTCCCTAAAGCAAGCTAAGAAGGATAATAAATTATCACCAAAGTATTATGGTCCGTACAAGGTGTTGCAAAAGATTGGTACTATGGCATACAAATTGGAGCTTCCTGCAGCTTCTCGATTGCACCCAGTTTTCCATGTTTCATGTTTAAAGAAGGTTATAGGTGACAAGCTCCCAATTCAAACAATATTGCCAGAACTTGACGAGGAAGGAAAAATTATATTGGAACCGGAAGCAGTCACAGAAACAAGAACTCGACAGCTACGAAATCGATCAATTTTAGAGTATCTTATCAAGTGGAAGAACTTATCCGCTGAAGATTCCACATGGGAGGATGAGAATTTTATGCAGAAGTATCCAGAACTACTCAAGCGTTGAGGACAACACTTTTTTGAAGGAGAGGGGCATGTTGGGTCCCTATAATACTAGTGATTACCCCATTACTATTGTAGTTATACCCCTTATTTATATTGTTGTGCCCCTATTACCCCCATATTGTTATTTCTGTGCCCCATAGAATCCCTCTATTGTTATTTTTGTGGCTTTATATTATTATTGTTAGGTCGGCTGGATTATATTGTGACTCCTTAGACTCCTATATATAGAAAGGAGGTTTTGTCATTTGTATCATCCAAGAATTGTTCATTTATGTAATGTAAAGGAGGTTGCCCCCTCGAAGAGGCTGAATTCTAAGGCGTTGATCTATCTTTTCTATCTTTTCTTGAGCTGGTTTCATAACAGAAGGACTATACAAACGCGACAACAGCAAAGTTTATATTTGAATATGTGTTAACAATATTTGGTTGTCCAAAGATCTTGATGAGCAATTGCGGTACGCACTTTCTTAACGAAACAATCAGTGCATTGATAGAATAATTTCAGGTGTATCATAAAAAAAGTATGCCTTATCATCCGCAGGATAATGGGATGGTGGAAGCATTCAATAAGATACTGGAGAGCGCGTTGACGAAGGTCTGCAATGCTAAGAGAAATGACTGGGATGTGCACATACCCGTGGTGCAATGGGCCTGCAAAACGACTTGCAAGAAGATGACTGGACAAATGCCTTTCAGACTCATGTATGGCGTAGAAGCTGTGATGCCAATGGAATACATTGTACCTAGTCTGCGCATAGCGGCACTCACAGGGATGGCGGATCGCGGAGCCCTGGAAGATAGTCTCTCGCAGTTAGCAGAGCTTGAGGAGGATCGGTTTCTAGCTAGATTTCATCAACAAGTTTAAAAGGAGCACGAAAAGGCATGGCACGATCGACACATCAAACTGCACACCTTCAAGGTAAATGATCTGGTCTTGTTATATAACAGTAAATTTGATAAATTTCTAGGGAAATTTAGGATGCACCGGCTAGGGCCATATGTCATCAAGGAGATTACCGATGGTGGAATAGCTTAGGTGGTCAAATTGAATGGAGAACCCTTCCAGGGAAGGTGAATGGCAACCGATTGAATTCATACACCGGTGATCCATATAGGTGACTATATGAGGGAAGCCCAGTCTTAGCGCTCCAGGGAGCTAAAAGGAAGCGCGGGACTATAAACTACACTACCCGGGTCAGAGAGTTGCGCGATTGGGGAACTGCATGGAACGAAGAAATGTCACAGAGCTCGCAGAAGCACGCAGGGAGTTGCGCTACCAAAGGGAAAATTGCGCAGGATAGCTAAAAAGTGACCATTAAAGTCACTACGCATGATTTGACGATGAAAAAACGACCAAAGGGAATGGGGGGTGGGGTGGCGGAATTTAAGTCAGAATTTATGGACCAGATCTTTGAAAATCTATCGCCAATATAGCATTAATGAACCCATTTTGGGGGGAATGGTCGGATTTTAACTTGAAAGTGCTTATAAATTACAGGTGGCTGCCCAGCGAAAAACACTTGGCATTTTGAGAATTGAGTTGTTGAGCTCTCAAGCACACATGAACCATGAAAATTTTGAAGTTTTGCTAGCAAGTTCAGTATTTGAGACATTGCCAAAGGAGACATAGGAGTTGTTACATAGCATTATGTCGACACCCGCAGAAGTTACGATTGTTGAAGCAGTGACACCCGAGGGAGATATTCCAGAGGTATCTATGGCAGCAGAGGGAGCTGCCCCGAAAGTTGCGCATACGAAAGTACTGACATAAGTGCCTAAATCCCCGAGGACACCCCGGCCAAGGCCTACGCTGACCTAGGAGGGTCCAAAACTGAAGAAGCAGAAAATGTAGTCACCGGTGCGTGCATCATCTAGGAGGCACCCACAGTTAGGAAAACCCACCGCGCAATAAAAGGCCAAAATGATTGACCTAGAGATGGAAGAAGAGGCCAAAGAAATCCCCATGGATGATGAGGATATTGCAGTGGAAATAAAGGACGTTGAAATTGAGGGGTCAGAGCCCATCTCTAAGTTGCTTGAATATCGCTTGAAGCCTTGGTTTGACGAGGCCTACTTGATCACAACCACTATTGAATGCAAGCTAGCTAGTTTGTAGGAG
Source organism: Pinus tabuliformis (assembly GCA_031772625.1). Classification (NCBI taxonomy): domain Eukaryota; kingdom Viridiplantae; phylum Streptophyta; class Pinopsida; order Pinales; family Pinaceae; genus Pinus; species Pinus tabuliformis. The sequence continues at coordinate 1,646,473,929 of CM062818.1, read as the reverse complement.
ACTCAGCAGAAGATTAATTCAGACAACGCAGGGCCAACGACAGAGTAGTTGGTCGAGGAGATGAAGCAAACAACAACACAGTGCAACGCCGAGGTAGCAGTTGTCCAAGTCGAGTAGGAAGGCCTTCGAGACAAGATCTCTGTGCTAGCCGAGTGACTCAAGGGTGAGTCACCATGTTTGCGTTGGGGGCCTGTTGGGAACGGGTCCCCTGGGGGTCAATTTTGGGGTTAAAAGCCCAAGTTTTGGGGCAGAAGGCTCGAAGTTTGTATATTAAAGAAATGTAAAGTCTCCGCATTTTGTGGTCACAAAGCACCAAGATATCTAAAGTCAAAAAGGGTTTTCCACCCTTAGTCTAGATAGGTTGTGTCGGTCTGCCCTTGGTTCGTGGACCATAGGATTGTATAAAAAAGGAGGTCTTAGAGGAGTCTAAGAAAGAAGAAGGGGAAGTAGACGTTTTTGATGAGTCTGTAAAGAGCTAAGAGTGAGAGTCTTAGTGTAGGAAGAGGCTCTACAGCTGAGTGCGTAGAGGCTTAGGGTAGAAGTCCGTAGCTGAGTGCGCGAGCCCCTGCAGTTGTGTGCGTAGGGCAGATCGAGTCTATATTGAAAATCTGAATCATCAGTAAAGAGAGTATTATGAAATTACTATGTATTTTTCCTCTGTGGATCGCATGTGATTATGCTATGTTAAGTTCTAGGTTTATGTTATAATGCTAAATTGATGTGCGAATGTATATGTTTCTATTTGTTATATGAACGCAATTAATGATACATGTTTACGTGGAGATAATCTTAACTGCATGGTAAATTTTGTGAACAATTAAGATAATTCGGGAACCTATACAGTAGCATACTTATAGAGGCACGTAAGTGCCTGAATCATCATGTAGGGTTGCGGTGAAGGATGATCGTATACCTTCACAAAGGTTCTAAGAGACGAAAGAGAAAGTACATCAATAAGTCTTAAAGGCTTATCGATCTGCGCGAAGGAAGGGTTTAAGGTATAAAGTCGACATCACAACCATCTCAGGGTGTGGAAACTTGGTTCCTGCATCCCCCCATACTACTTTGGATGAGACTTCGGCCTGTGCTCCACAAATTGATACGGAAAGGACCAGTGGTGTAGGGATTTTCTTGGTTGACTAATGCTGAACCTGGGTCAGGGCCCATCAAGCCAACACCTGCATCTATGTTTACATGGACATATCTAAACCCTTTCCAGAATATATATGTCTAAGATACCAGGATGAAACTTGTGATCAATCGATATATTATGAGCACATCCCCTTTTGATGTAGTTTATTCCATGATCACAAATATCTCTTTTGAGACTGCTCGCTCAATAAGCAATTCATGTTAGCCAAAATAAAAATAATGTAATACACATATATAGATAATAAATTATACTTGAGAAATTTTGAAATCATTAAATCTCAAAACTTAACTTAGATCCAAGTACTAAGTAGCTAACTGATTCACTTTAACTAATATGAGCAAAGAAAATTGAGTACCAATGAATAGATTGGATGGTTCACAAGTACAATTTAATTGTTCATATATAATTGCTTTCTTTTGGTACAATTTATAATCACTTTCTTATGTATGTACAAAGACATCTTGGTGGAAAATAAACTACATTGAGTAATACATCTCAATAGAAAAATACATTTTTTATCACAATAGGAGATATTGCCTCATAACTTCTTAAATCATCAAAGGTAATTCTTAGAACATTCCCATCCCCATGGCCCATATCAATAAAATCACTTACAAAAGGGATAGGAGTAGGAGCAAGGCAAAGAAAGGTGTGTGTTCAAGGACCTGCCTAAGATGGGTTCATTTGGGATTCAAGACTAGGGTTAGTTTCAGTGGGAAGGGAATAATCATGCTTTCTTGAAAATTAGTGATATGTATGTTTCTTTATGTATGTATTCATTGAGAATGATATCTATAAGAAAAAGTAGATTAAGAGGTTATTAAAAGGCTTCCCAACTAAACTAATATGTATTGTGTTTCTTTTTGCATTCTTTCAATTCAATAAAGAAGGGGGACAAAGAAATTCCACAACCCATATCATTGAGGAAGTAGAACCCTAAGGTGAAACGTGGACCATACTTAACCTTTACATTAAGATGGGAAGTGAGTCTCCTTCTACATTAGTTTAACACAACATACCAATCATTATTTCGTTTGTTTATCATTTTTTGTAAGATAATTCCATTTGTTTATTAAATATTGAATTTTCTTAAGGGTGCCAGATGCGGGGTAGGGGAGGGGAGGTTTGGGTGATATTTAGCGTTGGAGGACACATTTAATGACTTATTAGTGGAGTTTGGGTATATAATCAAATGGCTAGGCATAGTGGTTGCCTTGTTATAATGTATTAAACTATCAAAGAACCTCCTAGTTCACATGTTAACCATGATAGTTGGGAACTTAAACAACATCATTAGTTACTTAAATCTTGGCACTAGCCCATGGGACTTGAAGTTGCAATTCTCATACAAGATAATCAAACTAACAACCTCTATACAATGTAATCAAACTAAATTTATACTTATCCCCATAGTACATGGAAATTCATGTCCTTCATGAGCTGAACACATTAAAGGATCTGAAAATTGTTTACCAAATTTTCTTAGCAAAGAGCATATACAACAACCTGAGCATATAATGGTAATTGTAACAAAATGGGACCCTAATCAACAAAAAGAAATCCTTAGGTCTATTCCTAAAGATAAGAGTTGGCAGGAATACTGTGACCAATGGAAACCAACCTAGCAACTCAGAAACACTAAAGTTATGGATTCCAATCTGCAAAATCACACATATACTCTACACCTAGTTCTAGAAAGAAAGGTGTATCCTAAAGGAAGCAAATGGATCCATGACATGATATATTCCAGAAGCATGATAGCAGCTCATCAAGCAGAAGAAGCACTAAGAAGTGACTTCCATGATATGGTCTGAGGGAGGTGACAGATGCAGAGTCTATCACAAATATTTTTGTATAAATAGAACCAGAAATCCTGCATGGACACATAGAAAAAAATTTGCCCAGTGGCTAGGAGGAGATCCAAATCTTATTTTTCCTGACACTATTTACAATTTTGCAGGATACAAAAAAATCTAGTGGGATCTATTAAATGTAGATGGGAAAAAAAAAACCCATTATACAAAACTGAAGTTTGGTTCAACTTGGATCATGCAACAGAATCAACAGTGTGAATGGCTACAAGACTGGTGGAATGATTACGGCATCAACAAAACAACCATTGATCCTGTTTATTATGAATCATATTATCAGATGCATTGTGACTGGTGTTTAGAAAATAATATTCCTGAGTGCTTTCATACTCCTTGCAAAACTTTTAGTGAACTCCAACTCACAGAAAGTCAAATTCTACACCAGTATATGACTAGACATTATGAATGGTTGGTCATGACTAAGATTAAACATCATATTGTATTAAACAAACCCATGATAGTCAGAAGAATTTATACTAAAGCATGGGATGAACATTTATATAAAAAATATCAATTTCCCGGTATTACTATTCTTGAAGATCCATCATGAAATGGTTCTAGTGGACTCCATCTAAAAGTATCCACACTGTATGTAATACCTAGTCATAGGTATATTGTGACCGGTTTTCTCGAGGACTTTCCGGTAAAAAGTCTCCTCTGTGTAGTCTTTTCAATTTTCACGTGGGCTTTCTGTACGAAAAAAGTATCCACTATGTTTTTTTTTTGTCCTCATATGTCTTTTCCGGACTTGGAATCATTGTGCGGATGTCACCTCGGTGTTACCCAAAAGCAATAATTCCATTCTTGTGTCACATGTCCTATAGGAATGTTTGTCCCCTCTCTTTTGCTATAAATAAGAGAGTAAGGCTCATTCAAGGGGATCGGTTTTTAGAGTCTTAGGGTCTTGTGTGTTTGGATTCGAGGAGTTGATTTATTTCCTGCTCTACATCTGCGGGCTGAGAGCCTGATCTGCTTGCATCACGAAATTGTAATCAGTATCTTTAGGTTGGATTTGAGAATCCTGCGTATCAGTGTGCTTGGCACTGGTAAGAACCTAAAGTGGCTAGATCTATAAGTATTTGTGTGTTTTGTTCAGAGACTGGGTCTATGAAATTGGCCAGGAAGCCTTCAGAAAGCTATCTTGTTTATTAAGAAGCAACACTGGTAAAAGCCATCATATTCTATCTCAGGAAAGAACAACAGAGTCTGTATTACTACTTTCTGTAATCTGAAACTTTCTTTGATCAATAAAGAGTGATATTTTTCCTCATCTTTTTTAGTATTGAAACTCTGAAATTTATTCAAAAGTTTGTTGCGGTAGTATTTGTATAATTCAAACCAGAAGTTCGCTAGAGGTTTGCCAAAGGGTAGAAGGGACACCAAGGCTGTAAAAGGCGAAGGAAGCCACAGAGAAAGACTGTCAAAGTTTGAAATACCCAGGTAGGTTCTTGTATGGGTTCATGTATGGGTGAATAAACACAAGGAAGAAACTCAGCAAGGTCAGTCAGCCGGTGTTGTTGTTGCAAGCTTCAAAAAGGATCCCCTGCGTAAAATTTGTATCAAAGCCAAGTTATCGTCTGGTTCGTGAAGGTTAGTACTCAAACACATCACTCTTTACAAATAAATGGATCCATCCAGAAGATATATTTCTTTCCGAGAATTAAATGAGAAAGATAAGGCTGAAGAAAATTCCCTTAAGGATATATTTGCATATGCTTCTAGTCGTGTGATTAATTCTGCTAAATTAGAATATGAAGAATGACAACCATCTGCTAGATGGAAACTCCCCAATATTGATGCTTCTCATGTATATTTAGATCTTACAGTTTTCCATTTGAAGGCCTCCACTAGAATTTCCATTAAAGAGTCTATTAGTCAAATCCAAGAAAATTCAGAATGTGTCCAGTCCATTCCGCTTCTGAATTCTAAGCAACTTCAAGCCGAAGCCAAACGACTAAAAACTCAGTACTTGCATTTGGGATGTATCAGAATTGGCATAAATGCTTTGACACACCAAGGGCTAAATACCTTTGTACTAGCCACTGTCAGAGATCTTACACATAATAAGTATACTGATTCCTTGATTGGAGGAATAGTTGCTCCTCTGTCAAATGGCCTAGTCTATTTCGATTATTATCCAAACTTTTCAGTATATGTCTTTGATGAAACAATTAATAATATTCTCCAACTACAGATCCAGACAACTGGATTTGATATGTCAAAGAAAAGACATAATATTGCCATTCAGACTAGAGGATGCTTTCGCCATACCAATACTCTCTATCCTGTAGTCCTCCATGCACCTAGTAAAGAATCAAAGTCAAGTGTTGTGGTTCTAACTGATTCAAAAAATCAGAAAGTAGAACATCAAACTATCAAATGGGAAGACCTCACTTTCCCTGAACACTAGGTTGTATCAACTCCCAAACCTCCGAGTATGAGAAATATTACTTCTGCAAATATCCATGAAGAACAGTCCTCTGCTATTCTGTCTTTTCCCCGAAGATCTACCATAGACAGAAGAAGAATTGACCAAGTCTGCAGAAGTTCCCCTTTGTATAAAGATCCCCTTGAAGTTGACACTGCTTGTTCTAGTCTTGTTTCAAATCCCTGTAAACATATTTCTTTGTTTGAGTTTGCCCAAATTGTTAACTTTTCCTCTATTGAAGTTATTTGCCCTTAGTGCAAAATACCTGTAAATCTGAGTCAACTTGCAGAATTTGTCATTCATGCCAACCATCATCCTAGGACAGGAGAAGCACCAGCTTCTACATCCATAAATCCTTGTCCAAACCCAAAATGTTCAGATATCCCCTTCCCACATGAATCTGATCATGTTTTGATGATGCATTTGTTACCATCTTTGGAAAAAGAAGATCCCAGGCTAACAGAAATGTTCAGCCGAATGAGGCCTCCAAAGCCAAGATATGGTTTAGGCTATTTGGAACAAATGAATGATTTAATTCCAGAATCCAGATTTGGTATTTTACCAAAAGACTGCAAAAGGTCGTCAATCATAGAGATGCACAACCTCTTCACCTTAATGGATGGCTGTAAGAAACATAGAGTGGATGCCCAGTGGATGAAATAAATATTAAACTGGGATATTTATACCCATCCAGAGGCCGAACCTTTTGGCCTCACTCACTCCAGTGAAGAAAAACTCAGACTATCTCAAGAATGGAAAAAATTCATGGATAAATCTCATTCTTGGATATCCTTTTATGTCTGGAAAAATAAGAAACATTCTGAGAATGTTTTGATGACTGACATTGTATCTTCTTCAACTCAGCACTCTTGGTCCACTATAGATGGTAGTAAGATTGAAACCTCATCTACATTTCCTCCTTACAAAGGAATCATCCTTGGAGAAGCCCAAAACTCAGCAAAAGCTATTCCTCTAGTTTTAAAGGATGACAATGCTTTAGGTATTGATGGCAGAATCCAAAAAGCCAGCAAACAATTGAACTGGACTAATACTACCCTTAAAGGATTGGAAATAAACTCTGTTAAAGCATCTATTGTGAAGGAACAATATGACAGTTTACAGGTTTTAGTCAATAGTGTAAATAATTGTTTGAATGATATTCAGTTTTCTTCCTCTGTTCTGAAAGGCTATGCAAGAGAGTCCTTAAACAAACTTGACGAAGTAGAAGAAAAGGTTATACAAGAAATATGTTCTACTAAAGGACTCATAACATATTTGTCTAAGAAATTTGTAAACATGAGTATATCCAAAGCTAACAAGCCTGTTCCTGCTTCATTCTTGCATAAAAGAAATATACATATTCAAATTCATGTCGAGCCAGTGGACAAGTTTCCCCATTTATTTCCTAGGGAAGATGTCCAACCTTCCTAGGAAAAGTCTTCAGAAAAAATTTCCATTGCCTCTTTATTAAAATATCCTAAAAAAGATTCAGAATCTCAAATATTCCCCATCTATGAGCCTCTAGAAAGCCAATTTACCAGATACTCTGCACCTGATCTTAGTGGAAAAGGAAAACTTCCAGAAAATCATACTTTCTTTCCAGACTCTCATCGAGAATGGAATATTGACAATCTAAGTACAGGTCAGATAAGACAAATGATTGATATGATGTTTACAGAATACAAGCTTATGTGCCTAAGAGGGAAAAATGAAATTGAAGCTTGTAAAACTCTCATCCAATGTTTTACTGGTACTCTCTTAAGATGGTGGGAAACTGAAACATCTCCAGCTTTAATGACAAAGATGGAAAGTGAGCTTTTAAAAGATGAAAGAGGAGACATAATTCATAATGATGATGGGATGCCTCAAAGCAATATGATTGGAGCTCTCACCTCTATGATTCAAGAACACTGGTGTGGTTCTGACACAGAAATAGCAGATAAGCACAAAATGATTCTGATGAACCTTAAGTGCAATAAATTATCTCAGTTTGAAGACTTCCATAGAGATTGGATGCAACGCATCTATGAGGTAAAAGATTCCAAAAATATTCTCTGGAAACAGGTATATCTAGCAGCCCTTCCATCTAGATTTGTAGACTTATTACGTCTACAAGAGGCTTTCCAATTTCCCTTTGAATCATATACCTGGGGAGAAATATATTCCATTATTACCAAAACATTGGTTGGTCTATGCACAAGTTCTAAAGTAAACAAATCTTTAGAAAAGCTTTCCAGATTGCCTGACAGTAAGTCAATCTGCAACAAATATGGCCTAAATATTGAAGATCCTCTTGTCAAAAGAAGGAAAGACAAAATAAAGGCAAAGAAAGCTAACAAACAATTTAGAAATAAGCCAACCAACAAGAAAAGAAGGGCCACCTCTGGACACAGAAAGGGATACTACAAATATATCCCTAAAACACATTACTACAAGCCATCTGACATCCATCTCCATTCTCACAAACAAGATAGATGGAATAAACTAACCTGTTGGTTATGTGGGAAAACAGGTCACACTTCAAATAGGTGCCCAATTGGTGAAGAATCCAAAAAAAATAGAGGCAAGAAATCCATGCCTCATAATAAACAAAATAAAGTTGTTAAAATAGAGACCCAAATGTAGAATTTGACTTTCCGTGAGTTGGAGTTCACTAAAGGTTTTGCAAGGAGTATGAAAACACTCAGGAATATTATTTTCTAAACACTAGTCACAATGCATCTGATAAAATGATTCATAATAAACACGACCAATGGTTGTTTTTTTGATGCCGTAATCATTCCACCAGTCTTGTAGCCATTCAAACTGTTGATTTTGTTGCATGATCCAAGTGAACCAAACTTCAGTTTTGTATAATGGGTTTCGTTTTTCCCATCTACATTTAAAAGATCCCACTAGAGTTTTTTGTATCCTGCAAAATTGTAAATAGTGGCAGTAATAATAAGATTTGGATCTCCTCCTGGCCACTTGACAAATTTTTTTCTATGTGTCCATGCAAGATTTCTGGTTCTATTTATACAAAAATATTTGTGATAGACTCTGCGTCTATCACCTCCCTTAGACCATATCATGGTGATATCATGGAAGTCACTTCTTAGTGCTTCTTCTGCTTGATGAGCTGCTATCATGCTTCTGGAATATACCATGTCATGGATCCATCTGCTTCCTTTAGGATACACCTTTCTTTCGAGAACTAGGTGTAGAATATCTGTGTGATTTTGCAGATTGGCATCCAGAACTTTAGTGTTTCTAAGTTGCCAGGTTGGTTTCCACTGGTCACAGTATTCCTGCCAACTCTTATCTTCAGGAATAGACCTAAGGATTTCTTTTTGCTGATTAGGGTCCCATTCTGTTACAATTACCATTATATGCTCAGGTTTTTGTATATGCTCTCTGCTAAGAAAATCTGGTAGACAATTTTCAGATCCTTTAATGTGTTCTACATCAAAGTCAAAATTTGCAAATAAGGCTTGCCATCTGGCGAACTTTGCTTCACCAGGATTTTTGATATCTTTTGTTAAAACTTTCTTTAAAGCAGAGGCATCAGATCTTAATAAGAATTTTTTATTGACCAAATGGATTTCAAATTTGTCAATAGAATTCCAGGCAGCTTTTACCTCCCTTTCAATGACAAAATAATTTCTTTCTGTCGGGTTCCATGTTCCAGAGGCAAATTGGATTATTTGTTCTTCATCATCCTTCCTTTGCTTGAGTATTCCTCCCCATCCTAAATCGTTGGCATCTGATTCAACAATTTTAGGAGAACTATCATCAGCAACATACAGAATTGGAAGAGATTTTACCTTGGCCTTTATATTTTTTACAGCATTTGTATGAGCACTATTCCAAGATGGAGGATTCTTTCTCAATCTCTGGTTCAAAAGATTTTTGTCTTTTGCACAATCCTGATAAAAATTGCTGACATAATTTAGGCATCCCAGAAATCTTTGAAGCTGAGTTTTATCTATAATAACATCAGGAAATTTTTCTGCAAACTCAAGGGCATGTTTTTGGAGAGATATCTGGCCATTCTGGATTGTGTGACCGAGGAACTTGATAGAAGTTTGAAATAGTTCAATCTTCTTCTTACTCAAAACAAGACCATTTCTTTTGACCACTTGCAGGAAGGTTTGTACATGTTTGAAGTGGTCATGAATATTCTTAGAAAATATAAGAATATCATCTATATACACCATTAACCAATCAAAATAAGGCTTAAAAATTGAGTCCATTACTTTCTGAAACTTTGAAGGAGCGTGTTTCAGACCGAATGGCATAACATTCCATTCGTAATGTCCTCCGGGAATACTGAAAGCAGTTTTGAATTTATCTTTTTCTGCAATAGCTACTTGCCAGAATCCTGATTTGAGATCAAACTTTGAAAATATTTTTGCTCTGGCGATTCTGGTTAGAAACTCACCCTTGTGAGGTATTGGATAGGTATTATTAGCTAAAACAGAGTTTAGAGGTTTGTAATTTATGACTAATCTTGGGATACCTCTAATCTGTTCAGATCTTTTATTCACATAGAATCCATAACAGTTCCATGGACTGTCAGATTCTCTTATCAATTTTCTATCCAATAGTTGTTTGATCTCTTTTTCGCAGAGATCTCTGTATTCCTTGCTCATAGGTATAGCTCTACTTTTGCAAGGCCTACCTTCATATCCTGGTTTGTATGGCAGATCAATACTGTGTTGCTTTCTGTGCCAGAAAGCATTGGGTTCCTCAGAACAACATTCTTCTTCAATTCTTCTTTTCAATTCAGAAACTTTATTACTGACAGTGGGAGTTTTTAACTGTTCTCCTATTTGGATGGTAGATTTCAAATCTTTTAATTCAGTCAGCTTCGTTTCAGCTTTGTCTAATTCTTTCATAACCTGAACCATTGTAGATACTCTCGGATTTGAAATATATGGCATTTCAATCCGTTTTTGACTTCCATCAGAAGTGGGTACAGTAATAAAATATCCAGCTCTATTTCCTTTTAGTCTAACTGAACCATGTGGTTCCACAGCTGCAAGAAAGACATTTCCTAATATACAATCAATAGGAATGTCTGCTACTGCAAATTTTAGCTTTATGCAATGTTGGTCAAAACATATGGCAGCTTTGGGTACTTCATATCTAAGAGTTTTATCTCCCAATCCTACTACTTTTCTAGTAGCTGCAACCCAAAATTTGGCTGGAATTACCTTTGTATTGAAAATATTGATATCTGCACCTGAATCAATTAAAGTTGTTAGAGAAAACATTTCTCCTTTAATACAGACGTTTATGAGGACATGATGTTGCTGGTATTCAATTGCTAGTATCCTCATTTCCCTGAAACCTACTATAGGATCTCTTTTTCCTTCAATTATTTCAACTTGAGACTCAACAGATTTTGGTGCAGAATGTAGAGTGTATGCATTTGTGCATGCAGAAATATTTTGTGTCAAAGGTTGCTTGCCTTTTTCTAGCTGAGCTATTTGATGCTTAAGAGTAGAGATTTATGTTTTAAGATTATGGATTTCTCTACTTACCTCCCCCAAAGTGAGTGCACGAACTTTAGATGGAAATTGGTCACGCTGGAAGGCTTTAGTGTTTCGCTCATAGGAGGCATCTACAAAGAGAGACTTTTTGGTAGATCCTTTGCTGGAGTTGGAGGAATGAAATTGATTTTAAAAAGTTTCCAGGAGCTTGTCTTTCATTTCTCCTTCTTCCATGGCACGAATTTGTGACAGAATTTTTAGTTCTTCTTCATCAGCAGTCTGAGCCATCAGTATTTTTTTCTTTCTGATAATTCTGTTCTTCAGAAGTATCACTGGAGCAATTAGAATCAGTGGAATAGCTGCAATTACAATCATCTAAATCAGAATAGAAACATTGCTACATATGAGTATTTAATTCTTCTATTGATGAATCAAAAGAAAAGGAATTATAAGAATCAGAGGATGATTCTTCAAGCTGTTGTTGTTGAATCTGTTCATGAATCACAACATTCGGACAATGATCAGTTTTGTGATTCCTAGACCCACATCTCATGCATAACATTTGGGTCTCTGTTTTAACAGCTTTATTTTGTTTATTCTGAGGCATGGATTTCTTGCCTCTATTTTTTCTAGATTCTTCACCAACTGGGCACCTATTTGAAGTGTGACCTGTTTTCCCACATAACCAACAGGTTAGTTTATTCCATCTATCTTGTTTGTGAGAATGGAGATGGATGTTGGATGGCTTGTAGTAATGTGTTTTAGGGATATATTTGTAGTATCCCTTTCTGTGTCTAGAGGTGGACCTTCTTTTCTTGTTGGTTGGCTTATTTCTAAATTGTTTGTTAGCTTTCTTTGCCTTTCTTTTCTCTTTCCTTCTTTTGACCAGAGGATCTTCAATATTTAGGCCGTATTTGTTGCAGATTGACTTACTGTCAAGCAATCTGGAAAGCTTTTCTAAAGATTTGTTTACTTTAGAACTTGTGCACAGACCAACCAATGTTTTGGTAATAATGGAATATATTTCTCCCCAGGTATATGATTCAAAGGGCAATTGGAAAGCCTCTTGTAGACGTAATAAGTCTACAAATCTAGATGGAAGGGCTACTAGATATACCTATTTCCAGAGAAGATTTTTGGAATCTTTTACCTCATAGATGCACTGCATCCAATCTCTATGGAAGTCTTCAAACTGAGATAATTTATTGCACTTAAGGTTCATCAAAATCATTTCGTGCTTATCTGCTATTTCTATGTCAGAACCACACCAGTGTTCTTGAATCATAGAGGTGAGAGCTCCAATCATATTTCTTTGAGGCGTCCCATCATCATTATGAATTATGTCTCCTCTTTCATCTTTTAAAAGCTCACTTTCCATCTTTGTCATTAAGGCTAGAGATGTTTCAGTTTCCCACTATCGTAAAAGAGTACCAGTAAAACATTGGATGAGATTTTTACAAGCTTTAATTTCATTTTTCCCTCTTAGGCACATAAGCTTGTATTCTGTAAACATCATATCAATCATTTGTCTTATCTGACCTGTACTTAGATTGTCAATATTCCATTCTCGATGAGAGTCTGGAAAGAAAGTATGAGTTTCTGGAAGCTTTCCTTTTCCACTAAGATCAGGTGCAGAGTATCTGGTAAACTGGCTTTCTAGAGGTTCATAGATGGGGAATATTTGAGATTCTGAATCTTTCTCAGGATATTTTAATAAAGAGGTAATGGAAAATTTTTCTAAAGACTTTTCCTAGGAAGGTTGGACATCTTCCCTCGGCAATAAATGGGGAAATCTGTCCATTGGCTTGATAGGATTTTGAATATGTATATTTCTTTTATGCAAGAATGAAGCAGGAACAAGCTTGTCAACTTTGGATATACTCATGTTTGCAAATTTCTTAGACAAATCTGTTATGAGTCCTTTAGTAGAACATATTTCTTGTATAACCTTTTCTTCTACTTCGTCAAGTTTGTTTAAGGACTCTCTTGCATAGCCTTTCAGAACAGAGGAAGAAAACTGAATATCATTCAAACAATTATTTACACTATTGACTGAAACCTGTAAACTGTCATATTGTTCCTTCACAATAGATGCTTTAACAGAGTTTATTTCCAATCCTTTAAGGGCAGTATTAGTCTAGTTCAATTGTTTTTGGATTCTGCCATCAATACCTAAAGCATTGTCATCCTTTAAAACTAGAGGAATAGCTTTTGCTAAGTTTTGGGTTTCTCCAAGGATGATTCCTTTGTAAGGAGGAAATGTAGATGAGGTTTCAATCTTACTACCATCTAAAGCGGACCAAGAGTGCTGAGTTGAAGAAGATACAGTGTCAGTCATCAAAACATTCTCAGAATGTTTCTTATTTTTCCAGACATAAAAGGATATCCAAGAATGAGATTTATCCATGAATTTTTTCCATTCTTGAGATAGTCTGAGTTTTTCTTCACTGGAGTGAGTAAGGCCAAAAGATTCGGCCTCTGGATGGGTATAAATATCCCAGTTTAACATTTCTTTTATCCACTGGGTATCCACTTTGTGTTTCTTACATCCATCCATCAAGGTGAAGAATTTGTGCATCTCTATGATTGACGACCTTTTGCAGTCTTCTAGTAAAATACCAAATCTGGATTCTGGAATTAAATCATTCATTTGTTCCAAATAGCCTAAACCATATCTTGAATTTGGAGGCCTCATTTGGTTGAACATTTCTGTTAGCCTAGGATCTTCTTTTTCCAAAGATGGTAACAGGTGCATCATCAAAACATGATTAGATTCATGTGGAAAGGGGATATCTGAACATTTTGGGTTTGGACAAGGATTTATAGATGTAGAAGTTGGGGCTTCACCTGTCCTAGGATGATGGTTGGCATGAATGACAAATTCTGCAAGTTGACTCAAATTTACAAGTATTTTGCACTCAGGGCAAATAACTTCAATAGAGAAAAAGTTAACAATTTGGGAAAACTCAAACAAAGAAATATGTTTATAGGGATTTGTAATAAGACTATAACAAGCAATGTCAACTTCATGGGGATCTCTATACAAAGGGGAACTTCTGCAAACTTGGTCAATTCTTTTTCTGTCTATGATAGATCTTCGAGGAAAAGACATAATAGTAGAGGATTGTTCTTCGCGGATATTTGCAGAAATAATGTTTCTCATACTTGGAGGTTTGGGAGTTGATACAACCCAGTGTTCAGGGAAAGTGAGGTCTTCCCACTTGATAGTTTGATGTTCTACTTTCTAATTTTTTGAGTCAGTTAGAACCACAAAACTTGACTTTGAATATTTACTGGGTGCATGGAGGACTACAGGATAGAGAGTATTTGTATGGCGAAAGCATCCTCTAGTCTGAATGGCAATATTATGTCTTTTCTTTGACATATCAAATCCAGTTGTCTGGATCTGTAGTTGGAGAATATTATCAATTGTTTCATCAAAGACATATACTGAAAAGTTTGGATAATAATCGAAATAGACTAGGCCATTTGACAGAGGAGCAACTATTCCTCCAATCAAGGAATCAGTATACTTATTATGTGTAAGATCTCTGACAGTGGCTAGTACAAAGGTATTTAGCCCTTGGTGTGTCAAAGCATTTATGCCAATTCTGATACATCCCAAATGCAAGTACTGAGTTTTTAGTCGTTTGGCTTCGGCTTGAAGTTGCTTAGAATTCAGAAGGGGAATGGACTGGACACATTCTGAATTTTCTTGGATTTGACTAATAGACTCTTTAATGGAAATTCTAGTGGAGGCCTTTAAATGGAAAACAGTAAGATCTGAATATACATGAGAAGCATCAATACTAGGGAGTTTCCATCTAGCAGATGGTTGTGATTCTTCATATTCTAATTCAGCAGAATTAATCACACGACTAGAAGCAGATGCAAACATATCCCTAAGGGGATTTTCTTCAGCCTTATCTTTCTCATCTAATTCTCGGAAAGAAACAGATCTTCTGGATGGATCCATTTATCTATAAAGAGTGATGTATTTGAGTACTAACCTTCACGAACCAGACGATAACTTGGCTCTGATACCAATTTTATGCAGGGGCTCCTTTTTGAAGCTTGCAACAGCAACACAGGCTGACTGGCCTTGCTAAGTTTCTTCCTTGTGTTTATTCACCCATACATGAACCCATACACGAACCTACTTGGGTTGGTATTTAGGATTCTTTGAATTCATTAAATATCATCTATAGCTTAGAAATTATTATCCAAAAAGCCACTTTAAAATTTACAAGGAAAATAAAGTGAATAGAATAAAGTAATAATGTCCAATGGTGAAAAAAGTGAATAATGAGAAAGTAAGATGCATATAATAAACAAGTGGAATAGCTACAATGCAGCATAATCCCTGCCTCTACCACTATTTAATTGATTTTTTCGCATAGTGTTTTCTTGTTAATGATGTATATGTTTTCCAATAATAAAGTAAAATAAATAGCTTCGCACAATATGATAAGTTTTTTGGAAAAAAGTTATTAGTTGTTTTCTTGGTAATGACATATTCATTTTGTACTAATAAAATAAAACCATCCTAAGAAGGCAAACTCCCAAATGCACAGATGACCACGCGCTTAGATCTGACCTAGCAGCCATCGCTGCCTCCTGCAGCTCCTCCGCTTGGCAGCCTCCTGCTGCTAAGCTCCCCTAAGCTCGGTCTTGGCCCCTCTCTAATGCGTTCCCTCTCCCTGCACAGCTTCCCGCTCTTTTCTTTCCTCTTGGCAGCCTCCTGCTGCTGAGTTCTTCCTCACCATGCCCCTCTCTGCAGGGGGAGATTCTTCCTCCCAGCAAGGGATAGATGATCAAGAAGCAGCCTTTGCTTCTCTAATAGCAGAAAATGGAGCTCCAAAAGCCAGGCCAACCACTAGTAAATTCGTGAAGAAGTTAGCAAACATACCAGAGATCTCATTACCTCCTACACTCCCCAGAAAAGCTGCTATCTCTTTAGCTGAACGTGGTTTGGTGGGAAAATTTACAGGGTTGTGACCCTCTCCCAGAGCAATCCAAAAATGAGTAGAGAAACTAGAGTGCAAATATTCAAGGGAAAACAGCCATAAGGTTCTGTGGAAGGGGGTATTTTACTTTCTTATTCCAAACTAAGGAAGATAGGAACCTAATATTTAGAAATGGACCCTATTTTATGGACTCAAGAGGCTTATATCTGAATAGATGGTCACCAGATTTTGATCCAGAGATGGACATCCCAAGCATTGTTCCGGTTTGGGTCAGGTTGCCACATCTTCCCCTTCACTATTGGGGCGATGAGTCAGTGAAAGCAATCGGAAATGCGGTAGGAAAGTACATAGACAGATGTGAGCCAAAAGATAACATGCATGCATGTGCTAGAATCTGTGTGGAACTAGATCTAGGAAAAGGGCTACTGGAGGCTATAAAAATCAAGGTGGATCAATGGACACACATCCAACAGTTGGACTACGAACAAATCCCATTCAAATGCAAGGTATGCCATAAATACGGTCATTTTGCAAATAGATGTAGTAAACTAAAAGAAGTAGAGAATGCTGAGAATGCTGAAGCTCAAGAAGATACTTGGGAACAAGTAAAAAGAAAGAAACCTCATAATAAACAAGCTGCTCCAAACTCCTCTCAGCCCCATGAAACCAATGCATCAGCCTCTATCCCCCCAATAAATACGGCCCCTCCAGCAAACCCTTCCTCTAATCCATTTGAACTTCTGGGAGAAGACCTGTCATCCCCTCGTTCTCCTTCCCAAGTTAATGCATTAGCCATTATCTCATCCCCCATCCAGAGCCCATCCTCCCCCCCCACCCATAGTTGGCCGAATACTTAGAAGAAACAAAGTAAAAGAAAACAACCAAGCATGGGATCAGCCGAAAAAAGTAGGAAGGAAATCCAATAAAGAAATAAGGGACGAGGCAGCAGCAAAGGAAATGGCCATAGGCACCCAACAACCAATGGACTATTTTCTCGGCAAACAGAAGGGAAGTGGAGAGAAAAATCATCAAAACGAAAAGGGAGGGACTCATCATAAATCCAGTAAATAATGATTACGGTCTCTTAGAATACCAGGGGTCTGGGATCCGCTTTTAAAGTTAATGCAGTACGAGACATAATAAAACAGGAACAACCTGATATTCTTATGATCCAAGAGACCAAAGTTAGAAATCAAGAGGCTCAAAAACTAATCAAAACTCAAAAAAAAATCAAAGGAACAACCATAGAATCCAATGGAGCCTCATGCGGTATATGTACAATGTGGAACAAATGGAAATGGGAACTTGCTAAACAAAAATCAATAATTATTGGGTAAGAACAGATTTAAAAAATAAGAGTACAAATGAAGAGTTTACCTTCATAAATATATACTCTCCAAACCACTATAGAGATAAAGCTCAATGCTGGAAATCAGTAAAAGAAGAGGCACGAGAAGGACAGAAGGGAAAATTAGTTATAGGAGGGGATCTAAATTTGATTAGAAATATAGACGAGAAGCTAGGAGAGAACTATTTTAGCGATCCCTCAAGAGCAGCACTGGAAAAACTCATAGAAGAGCACAAACTCCTTGATATTCCTCCAAGTAATGGAAAATTCACTTGGAGTAATAAAAGCTCAGGTGCACACAATATAAAAGAAAGATTAGATAGAATCCTGATTCAAGAAAATATGGCAGCAGTCTTCTCCACAATCAAAAGCAAAGTAGTGCATGCCTCAGCCTCTGACCATAAGCTTGTTTGTTGTGTTGATCTTGGGTAGGCCGGAGAATCAAGGTCCGATCCCTTTCAAGTACAACAAAATCTGGGACAGCAAGGAAGATTTTGGCAAGCTAATAACGGAAAGTTGGGAAACCGCTGTAATAGGCTCTCCCCATTATGTATGGGAAACTAAGTTGAAAAACTTAAGATTACAACTAAAATCATGGGCAAGAGAAAATGCTCTCAAGGAAAAAAATAAAAAAATAGAGTTGCAAGAGAAACTTGAAAAAATGAGCAAGGAAAAAGAAAATCAGCAAGATAGCGAGCAAGAGTATGCTCATAAAAAATAAATTTTCTTGGACCTATACAAGCAAAACAGGCAAGAGGAGGAGGAAATTAGGCAAAAGTCAAGATGTTTATGGCTAAAAGCGGGGGACAAAAACACCGCTTTTTTTCATAACAACCTAAAGATAAGAAGAGCAGGTAATCAAATCGACAAAATTCAAGTGGAAGGACAGGAAATAAGGGAAATGGAAGATGTCAAAAAGGTAGCCCATAACTATTATTAAAACCTCCTATCAATAGGGGACCAGCAAGTGGACAGCGAAGACTTTCTTCAGCAAATTAGCAGCAAAATCAATGAACAACAAAACAAAGAGCTCAAGAAAGAGGTCACAGAGGAGGAAATAAGAGAGACAATTTGGAGCATGCACATGGAAAAAGCACCAGCGCCGGATGGTTTTACAATTTCCTTCTACAAGACGATTGGATAACAATCAAAAAAGATTTAGTAAGAATGATCAAAAATGTTTTTAAAAAAATGTTTTAACAAATGTAACTTTGTTCTTCGAGCTCTGCAACAATGCGCGCGATTCTGCAAAGGAGTTCAGGTCTGCGCTGCAGGTCGCGGTTGTCTGCCGCTGATCACCTTGGATGGGCCTTCCCAAGATCGCCCGCCTCCATGGAGGTGTTGGGTTCTCCTCAGGGGCCACCCATCTCCCCTCCTTCGCCTTCTGCCTCTGAAGCATTCAGATCTCTACTTGCATCCTTGCCTAAGAAGAAGAAAGTCGAAGCTGCAAAGTTTGTGAAGAAACTGGATGACATCCCCGAGATTTCTCTCCCGCCAGAAGGGTCGATCCAAGTCGCTCTGTCTCTAGCAGATCGAGCCCTCGTCGGCTAGTTCACAGGGCTTTGGCCTTCCCCTAAATCCATAGAGAACTGGGTCGCCAAGAACTGGGCACCCTTGATAAAAGACAGAGTAACCTCATACTTTCTCGGGAGAGGCTACTTTCTATTTGAGTTCACTGCAAAAGAGGACAAGGATCTGATTTTCCGAAATGGACCTTACTTCATGGGCCCTCAGGGATTGTATTTGAATAAATGGATGCCAGATTTTGATCTGGCAGTGGATGTTCCCACAGCGGTCCCGGTGTGGGTGAGACTCCCCAACCTCCCAGTGCACTGTTGGAATTGGGATTCTCTGAAGCACATAGGCAACACTCTAGGCAAATTTATAGATCGGGCTAACAACAAAGACCAGTATGACTGTGCCAGAATCTGCGTGGAAGTAGATCTAGAGGTGGGGCTTCTGGAAGCCATCAAAATTATCGTAGGTCCCTGGACTCATGTGCAAAAACTCGACTATGAGCAGCTGCCCTTCAAATGTCGGAAATGCCACGTCTATGGCCACTTTGCCAGAGGTTGTCCGTCCAATGGGGCGGAAGAAAAAGGGAAAGAAGAAGGCTGGAACCAGGTCAAGCGCACCAAGACTTCTCACAAGAAGACTGCAAATGCAAATGTTAAAGCCCCTCAGACGGGTCCTACTCAGAAACCAACCATGGAAGGTCAAGGGAACAAATTCGAGCTCCTAAGATCTGAAACCGTGACCTCCCAAGAGGTTGAGATCCCAAAGGAAATTTCTCCAGCCAAAGCTTCCCCCTCCGTCTCGATCAAAGGTGGAAGTGCCGCAGAGAGATCCAAAGGGAAGCTCTCAGAAGAGGAGGAGGAAGTCCAAGAATCTGAGGAATTAGAAGAAGAAGGAGAAATAGGAGACTCTCAATCCTCTCCCAGAAGATCCACAAGAGGACGCAAGTCTGCAAGGGAAAAAAGAGAGCAAGAAACCTACAAAGACAAGCTGCAAGGCAGCCAGCCAACTCTAGAGAAGTTACTGGAAAAAACCCCGAAGACAACGAGGAATCAACCCCAGGGCTCCAAGGGAGCTCATCATAACAAAAATAAATGATGAAGATCGTCTCCTAGAATTGTAGGGGTATGGGCACTAGAGCCAAGGAAGAAGCAATGAAAAGCTTAACAAGATTGGAAGCCCCGAATATCCTCCTCATCCAGGAGACCAAAATGGAGGATATAGCTTTCCTCCAAGCAAGTAAAAAATTTTGGAATAAAAGCGGAGCGCAAGCTATCTCTGCTCATGGAGCCTTGGGAGGGCTTGGATCACTCTAGAATCCCAATAAGTTCTCAATAATCTCTGAGACTTTGAACACCCATTGGATTTTCTTAAAGATGCAGCATCTAGTTACCAAGGAGATCATTTGTCTATTCAATGTGTATGTTCCTAATAATGCAGGGGAGAAAAAGATTTGCTAGGACTCCATAAAAAGTCTAGCAGACCTAGAGAATCTGGAAAATATCATCATCGCTGGAGACCTCAATCTCACCCTTCTCTCGTCAGAAAAAAGAGGAAGCAGCATTGTAAGGGATCCGAAAAGGGAATGGGCGGAGGATCTCATGCAAGACTGGGACCTGCTAGACATCAATCCTTCTACTGGTAAGTACACTTGGTCAAATAAGAGAGTCGGTCTTGGCCATATAGCTGCAAGACTAGATAGATTTCTTGTTCAAAGCTCCTTTCTTCTTCTCGGTCTAGAGGCTAGAATGCACATCCTACATAGCAGTGTTTCGAATCACAAGCCCGTCAGACTTGAGCTGCTGGCTCCCAAGGACCTGGGCCCTATCCCTTTCAGATTCAGTCCCCTATGGATCAAAGAGGCAGATTTCATGCAAAAGGTTAGGGACTGTTGGAAAGACCCAGTCAAGGGTTCCCCCTTTTTTGTTTGGGAAGAAAAACTCAGAAGAGTAAAAGAAATGCTGAAAATCTGGGCCAAGACCTTGCCCAATCCTGCAACTGAAAGGAAAAAAATCCAAAGCTCCTTAGAACTGCACCATCTTCACCTAGAAGAAACTGAAATCACAAAAGAAGATCTAGACAAGGAGACGCAGCTTCAGCAGAAACTACACAAGGCTTGCTTGGCCGAGGAAGAATTCTGGAGGCTCAAATCTAGGAGCCTTTGGCTCAAAGCAGGAGATAGAAACTCCTCCTTTTTTCATAAGCAAGCTCAAGCCAAGAAATGTTGTAACTCCATCTCTAAAATTAAAGAAGAGAACTGCACCTTAAATGATTTTACCAGCATCAAAAAGGCAGCTTCCGAACATTTTAAGAATCTGTATAGTCAGGGAATGGAGGCTCTAAACTCCTGGATGCAGTTCCCCACCTTATCACTGCTAGAATGAATCAACTGTTAGAAGTTAAAATCAACAAAAATGAAATCAGGGACGCCCTCTTTGATATGGACCCCGACAAAGCACCAGGACCGGAAGGTTTCACAGCCAGATTTCTCCAGACCCGCTGGCAGATTGTGGAGAAAGAGTTCTTAAAATGATCCTAAAATCCCAAGATTTCCAGAAAATTGGAGGTTGCACAAATTCAACATTCCTCGCTCTTATCCCCAAGGAAAAAGGAGCAAACTCCTTCAATAGATTCCGCCCGATATCCTTATGCAACATTGGATACAAAGTGATAACCAAAGTTATAGCGTACAGATTGAGGAATATTCTCCCCAAAATCATCCCGAAGAACTAAGGAGGATTCATTCATGGCAGAAATATAGTGGACAACTTCATTTTGGTCCAAGAGGCGATCCACTCCAGCCTGCATCGAAAAGAAAAAGGTATGGTCATTAAACTCGACCTAGCAAATGCATTTGATCAAGTTAGGCATAGTTTTTTGATAGATGTTCTGCACAAGATGGGGTTTGGACTTAAATTTATAAACTAGATACGGGCTTGTATTTCGGAGCCCTAGATTGCTCCCCTGGTAAATGGTAGGGCTGCAGATTTCTTCAAAGCCTCTAGAGGGCTGAGGCAGGGGTGCCCCCTCTCACCCCTCCTCTTTGTGTTGCAGGCTTCTGTTCTCAGCTTTTATCTAGATAAGAAACAACAAGACCAAGAGATAGTTGGGCTTAGCATAGCAAGAGGGGTAAAAAACATCAACCACGCCCTCTTCGCTAATGACACCTTGTTGCTAGGGGCTACAACTTCACTCTCAGCTGCCAAATTTAAAGAAGTGTTGGACGATTTCTGTGAAGTCTCGAGCAGCAAATTAAATAATGGCAAATGCCATATTTATTGCTGGAATATCTCTCCCTCTTCCTCAAACTCCATTGCTAGATGTCTAGGCTTTTCAACCTCTTCAAATTGGACCTCTTTGAAATATCTTGGCCTTCCTATCTTCCTCAAGAGGGCCTTGAGCAAATATTGGAACCCTCACCTAGAGAAATTCAAAACAAAAATGCAGGCCTAGGGATCCTCCTGGCTCAATATTGCAGGTAAAGCAGTTCTCAATAGTCTTCCTCTATTCCAATTTTCTGTCCTCTTAGCACCTGTGGGTATCCTCAAGAAGATGGAGGATCTTATTAGAAAACTTTTCTGGAAGGGAGGTAAGCAAAATGAAAAAAAAATCCCACTTGTCAACTAGGAAATTGTTTCCAAGCCACTACAAGAGGGAGGATTGAATTTCAAAAACCTCTATGCTCAAAAATTAGCCATGGGAGCAAAATTGATTTGGAGAATTATAGCTCCAATCCAAGCTGGGCGCATTTAGCATTATGGAAAAAATACTTCAGAGGAAGGCAACTTCGCTGCTTGGATAAGCCCAAATCCCACCTCAGATCCCCCTTCAGCAATCTTAGCAACAAAGCAACTCCTTTGGTGAATGCGCAGGCCTTCTGGATGCCTGGGAACGGCAAATATATTAGCCTCTGGGAAGATTGCATCATGAATAGGCTCCCGCTGGCTGAAACGAACCCCTTGCACGTGCTGCGGAAGTGGATGACGGACACCCATATCATCACGCTATGGGATATATCGTGCTGGAGCGGTGATAGCTGGACAGGCTGGAAGCAGCTCCCGGTCCCTCCTGCTCTCCAAAGCGATTGCGCAGTACTCTATAACCTCTTGCACGGGCTGGCTCCCATCCACACTCGAAGGAAAGATGCCCGAGGTTGGGGTCTACAATGTGAAGGATACTCAGTGACACAGGGGTACACTAAATGCTTGGAAAGGCCTTACATTCAGCCAGACCCTGCTCCTTGGATTGGGATATGGAAATTCCCCTCCATCCCGAAAATTGATCATTTCTGTTGGCTGCTCTACCATAAAAAAATTCTTACGGATGACAGGTTGCAGAAGAGGGGTTTTTTTGGTCCTTCAAGATGCATGTTATGTAAAGACAAGCCTGAAACCGCCCTTCATCTCATGCTGGAGTGCAGATTTGCAGCCCTTATCTGGCAAGAGCTCCTTGGAGCTTGGAAATCTAACTTCACCCTCCCCTGCTCCATCCCGGATCTGTTTGCTGGATGGCTGGCTAGATACCCAGGTCCAAACCCAAAAAACAAACTAATCATAGCAGCTTGGACTGCTCTTCCCAAATTCATCAGTTGGCAGATTTGGTTAGAGAGGAATAGAAGGATATTCAGAAACAAAGAGCAGGATTTCAGACTTGTTGCAAACACAGTAAAATGTCAGCTAAATGAATGTCTGAGAGACAGAATGGATGATACAAACCTATGCTAGCAAGACATTGGTTTGGGTGCTGTACTCAGTCTCCAATTCCAAAAATCAACCACCGTCCCCGTTTCTCCCAAAGAATGGAAAATCAGAAAAAATGAAGAGGACTTTCAGTCCTGGATTTCCAAGCAAACAATTCCCTCTCTCTTCTTTGACGGGGCAGCCAAGGGAAATCCAGGAATTGCTGGCGCAGGAGGGTTCATAATAAATACAAAAGAAACTCCTACTCATAGATATGCTTGGGGACTGGATCATTCCTCTAGCATGCAAGTTGAAGCATTGGCCCTTCTCCAAGGGATCAAGTTGCTTAAAGAGTTGGGACTTAAGGAGGCTAATGTTTTTGGCGATTCGCAGGTCATCATCAAAACAATGGCAACAAACTCTTCCCTAGAAAATTTGCGTCTTGCAAGGACAATCACAAGAGTCAAAGATATGGCAAAGCCCCTGAAATTGGAATTTTTCCATGTGCTGAGAATAAATAACAAAGAGGCAGACATTGAAGCAAACAAGGCAATCCAGTTACCTGTTGGGACTATTCTCAGAGACAAAGAAACTTCATGGGACCCAATTCCTTAATCTTCCATGTTTTATTGCATTTTATTGAAGCAATTTGTATGCATTCACAAGCTCAAGAAATTAACAAAAATAGAACTCATTGTGAAAAGTAAGAAGAGATGACTCATAAGCGTATGCACTTTGATCCTCTTGTTGGAGAGGTGCTCAGAAACCAACTCCATTATCTGTAAACTAAGTTGTGGCTTCATGCAAATCTAATGAAATCCCATAACCGTTTCTATAAAAAAAAAAATATGTTTTTAAAAAAAATAAAGTGGGAGAAAATACCAAAGCATCTCACCTGGCTCTCATTCCAAAAGAACCGAATCCTATCTCCTTTGATAGATACAGGCCAATCTCTTTATGCAACTCTTCCTACAAAATCATCACGAAAATCTTGGCAAATAGACTGAAAAGAATTCTGCCTTGCATCATCTCAGAAAACCAAGGTGGCTTTGTTCCAAAAAGACAGATTACAGATAATGTAATTATAGTGCAGGAGGCCATACACAGCAGTATTCAAAGAAAGGAAAAGGGCATGGTCATAAAGTTGGATATGGCCAATGCTTTCTACAAAGTAAATCACAATTTTCTTGTGGTTGTCCTTCAAAAGTTTGGCATCTCCTCTAAGTCCATAGATATTGTTATGGCATGCATCTCCACCCCTTGGATAGCACCGTTGATCAATGGGAGGCCAAGTAGATATTTTCGAAGCACAAGAGGTCTGAGGCAAGGGTGCCCGCTTTCCCCTTTCCTCTACATCTTAATGGCGGAAACGTTGAGTATTCAGCTAGAAAAACAAAGAGAAAAGAGGAAAATTACAAGTATTAGAATCGCTAGAGTTAAAGAAATAAACCACTCGCGCTTTGCTAACGGCACTCTTCTCATTAGGGGAGCCTCTAGTATAATATCGAGGTTGTTTTAAAAAGTTCTATATGATTTCCTTGATGTTTCAGGAGGCCTTCTAAACAATAAAAAATTCAGAATCTACACTTGGAACATGCTAATTAACATAATGCAGAGGATCTCACAAATAATGGATATCCCGGTTCAGCTAAAATGGTGTCATTTTACATATCTTGGATTACCATTGGCAAAAGAAGTGGTTAAGTCAAAGGTCTGGAACAAAAAAAATAGAAAAAATGAGGGGGAAAATTCAAAGTTGGGGAATAACGTTGCTAAATCTAGCAGGCAGAACAATATTAATCAAAGCTCTCCTCTCGGCCTTGCCAATATATCAATATGCCATAATTATGGCACCGGAAAGCACACACAAACAAATGGAATTAATCACTAGAGGCTTCCTTTGGCAAGGAGGAAAACAAGAATCCAAAATATTCAGTCTTGTTCGATGGGATCAAGTGACTCTTCCATTTGAAAAATGAGATATCTCTATCAGGATTCCAAGTTTATCAAACAATGCACTTGGGATCAAATTAGTTTGGAGAATGTTACATGGGAAGGATCAATGGTGGGGTGAAGCACTATCAAGGAAATACCTCAACTATCAGCGGTCAAAGATGCTCACTAAAATAATCCCAGACCGTCCTTATACTCAAGTATGGAAACTTATCAAAAAAATTATTCCACAAGTTAGACATCAAATCTCCAAGAATCTGGGTAATGGAAACTCTACCTCTATTTGGGATGACAGAATAATGGGAGCAGCCCCACTGAATCAATACCAAAACTTAAGAGGACTGAAAGAATGGATGGAGGAGAAAGGCACAACTTCATTATACTCCATCTCTGAGTGGGAACAAAATAGATGGATAGCTTGGAGAGTGTTGTCACTTCCAGATAGACTGAAAAATCAGTGGGAATATTTGAAGCTTTTACTTGCAGGAGCAACCCCCATAAGTAAAGAGAGCCAAGATAGTTATATATGGGACCCAAATGGAGGAAAATTTACAGTAAAATTAGGCTACAACTTTCTTCAAAAATACAACAATTACGAAAATTGGAACCTATGGACAGCAGCATGGAAGAATGAATGTCTACCCAAAATAAAAAAAAATTGCATAGTCTCTTCTAAAAGGCAAGATTCTTAAGGTGGAAAATTGAAGGAAAAAACGTTTTCAAGGCCCCTCTATATGTGTCATGTGTCAAAGAGAAGAAGAAAGTATTCAACACTTATTTTTGAAATGCACTATTGCAAGACAATGCTGGAAACAAATCATCAGTCCTCTTGTAATGAACATTGACACAATTGAAGAGCTGACAACCCTAAATATAAATTGGGAGCAAAGCTACCCATATGCAAAGAAAAAAAATTTGTCATAAGTCGAATCTGAAAGTGCCTTCCCTCCACTCTGTGCTGGCATTTATGGCTGGCCAGGAATAAGTGTATCTTTAAAGGCCAAAAGCCAAATATTGGGACCATTTTAGCCAAGACATGGGGTCAAATTTCAGAGATGATAAGTGCAAATGGAGTGCCAAGTATGGATCAAAACAGTTTGTAGCAAGAAGAAAAGGATTGGTATAGAAAAGCCCTCATTGAAGACTCAGCAAGGAACCAATTTCCAAAGAAGGTAGGAGGAAAAATCAGAGATTGGAAGCTCTGTGGGAATGACAAGAAGATGGAGGAATGGATCAAAATTCAAATAAATCACATACTTTTCTTCGACGATGCTTCAAAGAATAATCCTGGAAGAGCAGGGGCAAGTGGATTAATTCTGGATCCGAAAGGCGAGACAATAGCTACTTATGAATGGGGGCTCAGAAAAATGAAAAACAATAGGGCGGAGGCTTACAGTTTGCCAATGGGCACCAATATCCTTAAAAAATACTAGTTAAAAGATCCTATAATAATTGGCGACTCAGCAATTATAATAACAACAATGGAAGCAGGGAGAGACTTAAAAAATCTAGCATTAAATAAAATTCGACAAAGAATTTCGGACAACATAAAGAAGCTGTGGAATGTTGTTTTTAAACACGTCCTTAGAACCCAAAACAAGGAGGCCGACTCATTGGCCAACAAGGCAGTGGACCGGAGAGCCGGAATGGTGAAAGAAAACCATGATATTTATGAACAAGCAATCCCATAATTCGTCCCCTCAAGAGGACTGGTCTAAGACTCAAAGCATAGTTAATCACATCAAATCAATTGTAACAAGGAATCAAAATACGAATAAGCAACAGGAGAGCCACTTATACATGACAGGCAGAAAAATCTTAGCCAATCCTTCTCGTACAGTGAGGAAAATCCTCATAATTAAGAAATTGATGCATTGTGATTTGCATCAGAGCAGGAATCGCCTCCATGATTAGAACATAGCAGCTAAAGGTCATATCAATCAAGGCAGTGTTCAAACTGAGCTGAATAGAAAGTCGGGCAAGCATGGTAGTCAGTGAGATATTCATGAGAAGGTTGAGAAGAGTCACGAGCTTAGCATGCTCAATCAAGCCTACAAAAAGAACCTCAAGCGCAGGAACCTTCATTATCAGAGGCAACATCGGGAAATAGAAACTAGAGAGCAGCGAACTCCAAGCAATTTCAATACGTAGGAGCTGAGCTGAGGTAAGAAAGTTGATGAAATTATCAGAGGAAATAATCTTTGTAGAATTTGTTCTATTATGCAAGCTGAAAATAACTGCAGGACTACCATTGTGTTAAGCGTGTACAGGCCCCTGTTATCAGAGGCTCTGTTTCTCTCTTTTTTGCAACTCACTCCTCTCAGATCTCTGTCTTTTAAGACCATTGATCCTCACCATTCTGACCAGAGCCAGTCTCAGTTGAATAGAACCTCGCTCCACTATTTTCTCAATCTGTGTGATCTTCCTGTTCTGGCTCCATCCTCTTTCTCCCTTCACAGCTGCGCTCTCGGCCTTTTGCAGAATATCAGAGAAACCTCAATGCTTTACCTCTAGTCGGTTCACTCAGACTTATACAGCCCGCTCAGCATCCCTTCCACTTGTAAGTTTTAGTCTATCATATCTGAGCCTATTACTCCTCTTTTGCCCATTTCACAGAAGAAGACCCACTCAGCCTCCAGCATTAGCAAGAGAAAGCAGTCTTATTAACATACTAAAAGGAATTCTTCAAAAGCAAATAAGATAGATCAAAGCAATCTTCTAGTAGGAATTCATAACAATATAGTTGATAGGCCAGCAAAGATGTCTTGCAACCCCTTAGAAAAAGTGGAAAAAAATGAAAGTTGCACTATGTGTCGTGCCAATAGATTCATGATTGGTCGTTTTATTCAAATACTCAAAGATCTTCATGCAGAGATGAAGACCGTTAATAACTACAAGAAAATTGAAATCGAGAAACAAAAAGCAGAGATTGAAGAGCTGAAGGACAAATGCAAGCATCTTGAGGATGCAGTTGACTACATCAACTCTTTGAACCAAAGCGAGCAGGGTGAAGCTTCCTCCAGATATAATAAAAAGAAGGGTCAGCAACCTGAGGAGTCTGTGAACCAATTTTGGTGATCTTCATGCCTTCTTCCTTCAATGCTCTGCAAATTTTGCTTGCTGCTTGGGCAGTTTGTCAGGCAATATGTGTTTTTAAATTTTCAGTACTTTAGAAACAAGGTCTCACATGATGAGGTAGGGACTGCGTTCCCCTTTTGTTCCTCTAGTAAAGACCTTTTGCAACCGGAATGTAATAGGACTTAGTCCTTCTTCTGTTCATTTTATAATACAAAAGTAACTGACCATGTTAAAAAAAACAAAAAACAAAAAACAAAAAAAAAAAAAAACCATCCTAGATCCATCTTAATCTATCAAGCGTCGAGAGGGATCAAATCTCTCGAGGTGCGGACCTATTTTTTGAGTGCAAAACTTGAGGAAAGATTTGCACCTCGAGAGATTTGATCCCTCTTGGTGCTTGATAGATCCAAGGTTAAGATGGATCTAGGTTGGTTTCAATCGTGTGCAGTCATACAAAATTTGTTGAACATATAATTATTTTGATCATTTTAAATATGATAAATATGTATAATATTAATTTGGTCAATTTAACTTTAACTTTGCTTAGTTACCTCAGTTTGTTGAGATGAGAGAGATTGTTAGTAACTTGAATGATGAAAAATGATGAAATAAAAATTTTAAGTGCAAAGTGACAATGTAACAATGTTGAACGATAGAAAATGTGAATAATAAGAATATAGTGAATTGCAAACAATATTCATTGCGATCAATTTGAAACTATTTTCTTCTACTATTCTTATTGTCACACCTGTTAGTTATTTTCTATTACTGCGTTTGAATGCAAAGTGACTAACAATGTTGAATGATGGAAAATGGGAATATTTATTTATGTAGCCAATTACAAATAGATAATAGTTTTTAAGAAGAAGACATTTCGGGTAAGTGAACATTTTATTTAGGATGAAAATTCAAGTATTGTATTTATGGTTGAATTACTGTAACAAAGAAGTCAATTCACGTCATGAATAATGTTTATGTGTGCACACTGAGAGAGAGTTTGTATGTTTTGGGGGTGAGATAGAGATATAGATGGAGGGGGGAGAGAGGGAAGAAGAGAGAGGCAAAGACATGGAGGGAGGAAGAGATATAGATATGGAGAGAGAAGTGTTAGAGAGAGATAAGGGGAAGAGAGAGAGGGAGTGGAAAAGGGAGGTAGAGATATATATATATATATATATATATATGGAGAGAGAATGTGAATGTTTGGGGGGTGAGATAAAGAGATAAAGAAGGAGAGACAATGGGAGATAGAGATATAGATGGAGGGGGTAGAGATATGCTTACACTGAAATCAATGCACACAATTAATCTAATTACTTTGAAATTAATGTACATCATACATCTAGTTACATCAAAACAAAAATCAACATCTACATTGAAACCAATGCATCTAATGCAAACAATCAAATAGGATTAGAAATCAACATCTGCACTAAAATCAATGCATCTAATGCAAACAATCAAATAGGATTAGAGATCAACATCTACACTAAAATCAATGAATCTAATGCAAGCAATCAAATATGATTAGAAATCAATATCTACATTAAAACCAATGCATTCAGTGCAAGCAATCAAATAGGAGTAGAAATCAACATTTACATTGAAATCAATGCATCTAGTGTAAGGTATTAAATAGGATTAGAAATCGACATCTACATTGAAATCAATGCATCTAGTGCAAGCGATCATATAGGATTATAAATCAATATCTACACTAAAACCAATGCATCCAGTGCAAGCAATCAAATAGGAGTAGAAATCAACATCTACACTGAAATCAATGCATCTAGTATAAGGTATTAAATAGGATTAGAAATTAACATCTACACTAAAATCAATGCATCTAGTGCAAGTGATCAAATACGATTAGAAATCAATATCTACATTGAAACTAATGCCTTTAGTGCAAGCAATCAAATAGGAGTAGAAATCAATGCATTTAGTGTAAGGTATTAATTAGGATTAGAAATCAACATCTACACTTAAATCAATGCATCTAGTGTAAGTGATCAGATAGGATTAGAAATCAAGTCCTCTCTCTCTCTCTCTCTCTCTCTCTCTCTCTCTCTCTCTCTATATATATATATATATATATATATATCAACCCCAACATACACTCTCTCTCTCTCTCTCCCTCCCTCTCTCTCTCTCTCTCTCTCTCTCTCTCCCTCTCTCTCTTCCTCCCTCCCTCTCTTTACCTAACTCTTCTTCCTTCACCCCCCCCCCATCTATATCTATATCTCCCCCATTCTCTCCTTCTCACTCCCAAAACACACACTCTATCCCCCCCTCTTCCTCTCCCTCTCACTCCTCCCCTCCTCTCTCTCTCTCTCTTCTCCTTGTCTCCCTCTCTCTCTCTCTCTCATCGTCTTGCCATCTCTCGCTTGTCACTCCCTCTCCCTCTCCACCTCTCTCTCCATGTCTTTCTTCACCTTCCAACTCCATCTATCTCCCCCCCTCTCTCTCTCCTCTCTCTCTTCCTTCCTCTCTCTCCCTTTCTCTCCCACCTCCCTCTGTATCTCCCCCCCATCACACACACTCTCTCTCACCACCCTCCAACTCTCTTTCTATCTCCCTCTCTCTCTCTCTCCTTCTCCCTCCCTTTTCCTCTCTCTCCACCCTCCAACTCTATCACTATCTCCCTCTCTCTCCCCTCTCTCTCTCCCCCTCTCGTTCTCCCTCTCTCCCCCCTCCATATCTATGTCTCCCTATCTCTCTCTTCCCCTTCTTTCCCTATCTCTATCCTCTCCTTTTCTCTCCCTTCCCTCGTCTCCTCTCTCCCTCATTCCATCTTCATCTCTCCCTTATCTCTCTCTCTCTCTCTCCACCTCTATCTCTCAATGTCTTTGTTCTTCCCTCCCTCTATTTCCCCCTCCTAATCCATCTCTCTCCGCCTCCCTCTCCCCTCCTCTCTCTCCTTGTCTCTCCCACCGCTATGTCTCTCTCCCCCACTCTATTCCCCTCCATATCACTCTCTCTCTCTCTCTTAAATATGATCCCATTGTATTGTATTTAAGAAAATATCTAAATTAAAAAATATATAATTGGTTGTAAAATATTATATTTTGGATCAATTATGTCATAGAAAATACAATAATAAAAAACTTAAAAGAATCATGCACTATCTTTCTTATATCATTGTTAGTCACTCTGTTTTCTCTCTTTGCTTGGATCTTTGGTTAAAATGCATCTATCCTCCATTTAATATCGATGGGAATATTTTAGTAATCGTGAGGATGGGGATTTAGATATACCTCAAAAGTAATTATAACCTTTTTGCTTTTAGAATTAATAAAAAAAATGTTATAAAATTAAATTAAAATAAAGTATTTGTAAAATATTTTGATTTTGAAATAAGTTATGGTTTTTGGGCATGTGGTATTGATAAGCCATGGTATTGTAATAGAATAATTAAAAGCCTAAATCCATAACATAATAATCAAAAGCCTAGATGGCCCATGGTATTGTAATAGAATAATTAAAAGCCTGGATCCATAACATAATAATCAAAATGATAGATGGCCCATGGTATTGATAAACCATGGTATTATGATTGTCTTCCCTTCTCTACCTCCCTCTCTCTATCTTTCTCTTGGGTATTGGCCCACGGTATTGTAAAAAAACTTTTTAGAAGTTAATAATATCCATGGTAAATATTCATGATTAAAAGTCTTGTTATATTGTAAATATTAAATTTTTATGCGCTTATTAATTAAATTTAAAGATGGTTATGCAATCATTATTTTAATTTATATGGTAAAATGGAGGTTAATTTATAAGTACTCATTATTTTAATTTATATGGTAAAATGGAGGTTAATTTATAAGTACTATTTATATGTTATATATTTTAACGTGATATGTATATTATAATTTATTTTATCTGAAAAATTGTTCGTAATTTTATTAATAAAAAACAAAGTTACAACATATAAAAAAAATGAATTTAAAAAATATCTCACATTTAACGCTTACACATCAAAGTTTCACCATGTTCACCCATTTAACACTCACCCGTCCACCCTAAACTGGGTTATAGAGCACCTCTTCGTCCCATTAAAAATAATATTAATAAAAATATTATATTATAGCTTATTTTGCTAGGAGTTGTCTTTAGTGAACTTTTTGAAAACTTTTCCTGTGGGTTTTTTCGCTATAATTTCTCTAAAATCGGACAGGATTTATTGAAATCACAAGTTTCAAGGGTAGCCCTTACACAATCTAAGTGCCCTAGGGGTTTTTGAGGGTGTTGAATCCATATATATAATCAAAAAACCAGTTTAAATAACACAAATCAAGATTTCACTTCCAATTTTTCCACCAGATTCAGCCAGTGAAAAGTCCAAAAAGTCACACTAAAGACAACTCTATTCTGCTCAACTTAGCTCATTGTGTAAAGCTATGCTATTGAAATGTGTGGGGCAGTGGACTATATAAGTCTCACATTTATTGAGTACAATGTTTTATAGTAATAAAATAAAAAATTAGCTTTGCACAATCCAACTTATGGTTTATATGAATAGGACATTTTGTGCGAAAGTGTGAACATTTTTGTTTAACAATAATATTTGTAGTTGAATTGAGACTTCTGTGATCCATAATAGTTGAAAGAATAACTTCGGCGTAAATCACATGTAAACAGACATTTGACAAATGTCTGTCTACATGTGATTTACGCCGAAATTATTCTTTCAATAATATTTGTGTTAAAGTGTGGACATTTTTGTTTAATAATAATATTTGTGCTTATTATCAAAAGAAGAAAACATTAATTCAAGTGAATTGATAACTATAATTAAATGCACAATAGTCTATTAATAATCAAGTTAATAATAATTATATGTAATAATTATTTCATTGTTTAACTCATTAATTATTAACTATTAATAAAAAAAACTTAATAGCTATAGTATTATAATACTATAATAGATGTCCATGTGAAATAACCATCAAACAAAGAAAACATTAGTGTCAAAAAATAGAGCATTAATGTCAAAATAAAAAAGCATTAATGTCAAAAAAATTAATAGTTATAATTAAATGTTTATAGTTATAATTAAATGTTTAATAGTCAAATTAATAATATTAAATGTAATAATTATTGCAGTGTTCAGTTTAACTAATTAATTGTTAACTAATTAAAAAATATAATGTCCATAATATTATACAAATTGTCCTCGTAAAATAATTATCAAAAAATTGCAGAGATAGAATCCTTGATTGGTTTTATTGTAAAATAATTATCAAAAATTGCAGAGATAGAATGATTGGTGTTATTGGTTTTATAATTATAGTTGAGCTGTTGTTGGCGCTTGGAATTGCTTCGGCACCGAGTCTAGATTTAAAAAAATTATTAACATGATTGCCAACTTAACCAATGTTTTAACGATCCATGTACGAAATTCCCCACGCCGTCTAACCAATTAGAACTTACCAGAATCACAACCTCACGTACCGAAGGATAAATCCAAAAGTTAAGTCGAACGTTACTACGAAGGGTAAATTCAAGGGTAGAGTTGAACAGAGATATGCTGAACGGAAGGATAAATTTAGCTGGCTTGAAGAAAAGAAACACTCAGAAAGGTAAAGTAAGTGGGATAAGATTGTTGTCTCAGACCATTCCCATGCAGGTAACAGCAGCATTGACATTGGTAATTTGAAAATGCAACTCAATTCGAAAGGTTGTTGGAATCTGAGTTTAAATGGGGTTCAAGAGCTGAACGTACGTTATATTAGGTCTCCCAGGGAAAAATTTAGAACTATCGCAATTTCTTGAAACTCTGCTCCATAATCAAAGGCTTATGGCCCAAACAATTCACCACCATAGATCTTAATATGCAAAACAATAATAAGTATAGAGCCTTAATACAGTAACCTGCGCATTGACAATGCATATTTTCTTTAACAATTCTATGCTAATAGAATTAGCAGTACAATTACACATACACAGATAACATTATCCCTGGGAATAAATCAACAGCTAGCGCTGAAATCGTAACAGTCCAGTGAATATTTTCGGAGAAATGGTAAACCTGTAAGCAATAAACCTAGATACAAGCACATAAACAAATATTTCAGAAGACAAGGACTTGGATTCAGACGGTCTTGCTTTGACAGACTAACTGGCCTACCCAGGAAAAGGGTTTACTCAAAAGCTTGCAGGATTTGATATTGTCATACTTAGGGAGTCCATACAGGTGAAGATGGTTTTAGATAGAGGAGGAATGACCTGTTGAAGAGTTTTGTGAACCCAACGTTTCGGACTGCCAAGTGAGTCGATCATCAAGGGAAGCGACAATAGATAGTGAGTCCATCATACTTGTATTTTGAATGTTCATGGTGTATGCTTGTCTCAGTGTCGTCTTACAACACAACTATGTTATAAGCTTAAAAAACCTAAAATAGAAGACATGAATGTTTTTGTTATTTATTCTAGAATCATGAGTTGGACGATTCTGTTATGTTACAGATAGCACGCCGATACTTTCATCTGCAGATCATTTTTGTAGGTGAGATTTTGGATTGATAAGCTTGAGCCTGCATCATCTCCGACAATCTGTAACTTGCTGACGCCCTTTTATTTTTTGAACCCTTCTGCAGTCTGCAGTAATCATTTGAACCAATGTTCTCATGGTGACGATAAATCAATTTTAAAGCTGCTATCTATTTAGTTTACTGCTAAATTAATCCTCTGTAGTTTTTCGTTTCCTTGTGTCACACAACTATTCTGTTATATTTTTTCTACATTCCTTTTTCAAGAAGAAAGTCATATTGATATTTCAAGTAGAAATCAAATATACATATAGTTGTGCGAGACTTTACTGTTGCATAGATTCTTTACCAAGGTGTGAGGAAACCTGTAATCCTACATTAGACCCTGTTTGTCGTTGCAGTAGTCTTCGTTGAGCAGTCTGTTGAGGTTGAACTGACCTCTGTTGTTGCTGTGATGATGAAGCTAACAACGTGGAGCAAGATGATGTTTGTTGTTCAGATGTTGGCAACTGCTGCTGCTGGAGAGAGGATGGAGAAGATATTAGAACTTGATGGTTTGTTCCTGACACAGAAGGTATTTGTTGCTGAGGAACCACTTGAGAAGTTTGCTGCTTTGACAATGATTGCTGTGAAAATCCCTGACTCTGCAACATGGGCAAAGAGATGGTGAGTTCTTCAGCAACTGATGCTAAGGAATTTGAATTGGGGTAATGACATGGATTTGGATGACGAGTACTATATGAAAACAGAATATGTGATCTAAGACCATGGTTAAAGAGATGGTGAGTTCTTCAGCAACTGATGCTAAGGATTTTGAATTGAGGTAATCACATGGATTTGGATGATTTACAAAGTCAGCAACTTCTGATCTTTTAAATCTAGTGAAAGCATTAGACAGTACGCAAACTTAGTCATTTGAATTGGGTGGATTAGGATGATTTACAAAGTCGGCAACTTATGATCTTTAAATCTAGTGAAAGCATTACAGAGTACGCAAACTTGTCATTTGAATTGGGGGAATGGCATAGATAGGAATGATCTACAAAGTCAGTAACTTATGATACGGCATTTCAGAAAGTGTCATTCCACAGCTTATTGACGCCTTCTAAATCTAGTGAAAGTATTACTCAGTCAACTCCAAGCTACAGAGTTCTCTAGTAAAAGGCAGTTTGGCTATAAAAGCGAGCAGGCATTGTCAAACAAGCCATGTTTTCAACATCTCCAGACTAAATCGTATCAGAGAGATGAATAGGATGCAGGTAAATCTTCAATTGGTCAAAATAGATGACACCAGTCTAATCGATCAGTTTATTGGTTAGGTAGGTTCTGTTTTTAAATCTCAACCTTTTATACCTATTTGGATTTAAGGATACCTGTCTAATTGATCAGTTTATTGGTTAGGTAGGTTCTGTTTTAAAATCTCAACCTTTTATACCTATTTGGCTTTAAGGGCCTCAGAGGGCTTCTTCTTTCTGTGATAGTAATCAGATTCTTTTTGGTTAAGCGTGTAACAATAGATCGGCATGTTCTCCTAGATGGTTCATGATCAGAGAACTCATAGGTAAAGAAGAAGCCGAACACAGACCTACTAATATGTTTTACTGGTAGCACAATGAACACAAAATCAGGCCTGTGGGATTTAGAGGAAAAGGAATTAACAAGCAAGACCGTGGCGTTGGTCCACTAAATCCACTTGATGCACAGACCTAACAAGATAACTCAACCAATGCTGAAGAAACCACCTGCTTGGTCCAAACCGGTGGCTAATTCAGAGGCAGTTATATATAAGGACAAGCATACAAAACATCAGTTAAAAATTGCTGGAAAACAATAAATATAACGGGAACCAAAAGCACCTTGTGCAAGCCACATTCTTTTGCATTCGAATCTTCCCACCACCAACGTCCTTCACGTTCATGTTGTCCCGGCAAAACTGGCCGAGTGCATGGTTCACATCCAATAGAAACATAACCCTGCAACCATCATAGATGACGGACTACGGTAAGAAGCTAATGATAAACGCAAATAGTGCCAATTATCACATTCAACCAAACGATCCAAGTGGGTATTAAATCATTTGAAAGTACCTTGTGGTGAATAGCATTCACTGGGACTAACATCGTTCTCGAAAATTTCCAAACAACATCACCCGTGACATTTGCCAACGGGTTCCACTTAACAAGGCTTCCAACACCACCTTCTAATCCTTCAAATGAAGGGTCCACCTGACAATATCCATAAAAAACTAAATTCTTGAACCAAGACAATCATATACCCAACTAAACCAAGAAAACACAAACTCATTGGGAAAAAAACGAACTGTTACAAGAGGAATGCTACAAACAAAACAAAGCAAGAGAATCCTAATTAGGCACTAACCAACAAGTAATCGATATATTGGTTATGAGAGGTGCACTCCTAACGTAGGGAATAGGTCTAAGCCTATATACTCGTAACTATTAGAAATACTAGTCATAGAACAAGTAATCAATGTCATCAGGGAACTTAATCCCAATCCTAATAAAACTAAACCCAGGAGAGACAACTAGAAACCAAGAAACTTAATCCCAATTCTAATAAAACTAAACCCAAAAAGAACTACTGCGCAACTAAACCCAAAAAGAACTACTGCTCAAAGAGGTAGCAGGGAGGGCAGAGGATTTAGGAGCTAAGGATATAATGTTCAGAACCATATACACCCACCAAGAAACTTAATCCCAATTCGAATAAAACTAAACCCAGAAAGAACTACTGCTCAAAGAGGTAGCAGGGAGGACAGGGGATTTAGGAGCTAAGGATATAATGTTCAGAACCATATCCACCCACCAGGAAACTTAATCCCAATCCTAATAAAACTAAACCCAGGAGAGACAACTAGAAATGTTTTAGCCATTTAGAATTAATGCAGAACTTTGAAATTTCAATCAAAGCTTCAGATCGATGAAAGCTCTGTCTTCTTGTATAACACACAATCGAAGCCAGCATCACAAAAATAATAGTCGAGTCCGACAGCAGAGGAGATTAATGTACTACAATCACATTTACTTACTAGTATCATTCAAACAACAAGATGGCCTTGAAATTGCCTTGCGCCCACTATCAGTGCAAAAACCTCAGACTGTTATTTATTTTTTGAAAATAAAAATCTATATATATTTTGCACCAGGCTTCTACATTTAAAAAGCCAATAGACAAATCTGTATAATAGTCCTGCCCATATGGGAGATTATTGAACTCTAATAACATCTAATTACAACTAGCATTCAACAATGACTCAGCAAAGAGCTCTGCCCCCTTAAAAAAAAACTGTACATATTTACAAGAAAAACCTTCATGGCCTCAGCGCCCGCAAGAAATCAATCGCAGCGGCGTTTGATGTGGCCTTTCGAGGGTTGCATATCTTGGCTGCGGAAGCCGCCATTTTTGTTCCGATCCTATTCAGGCAATCGAGAATTTCAGCCAAAGTGGTTCCCATCCTTTTGAGGGCGTCGAGTATTTCAGCAAATAGGTACCAGTGCCATTGTGAAGCTCTGCCATGGCTTCATAATAATAAGCTCTCGATTGTTTACGCTCCATTATCCCGAATCAGATCCTGCTTGCCAAACTCTGCAGCTACCAATCCCAGGTATATTAGTAATGTAATTTAGCATTAAAAGGAAACAAAGCTCTTAAAAAACTAAAAATAAAAACACCTCCATGTGGGCCCTCCCATGAGCGCCACATGCCTCACCTCCTTCTCCATGGCATAGCATGCAGGGCCTAAACCATGCCACTTAACATTGTATCATCGTCATATGTCAATACAGGAGGCAGAAGGATAATCCAACTGCCCACTACACGTGCACCAGTTTCAACTTCATGGCCTTCTGCGCTTTGTCTCATCCAGCTACCAACACTCCCGGATGAGCAGATAGATACAGGCAAGATGGGCTGAGCTGAACGAACTAGGTTGTGCAGAGGGCGGAGGGAAAGGTTAAGAATCCTAGGGACGCAGAAACAGAAACAACTATCCAGAGGCAGAGCCTGTGGTAACCTCTGTACTCCAGAAAGCTATTCAAAGTAACCTTTGTACAGCTATCCTTTATATATCCTCTGTATAGTTAATGGGAAGTTAGGTATTCTAGGAATGAATCAACTGTATCGACTGACGATGCTGCTGGTACTGTATAAGCTTCTCATTGTGCTCCTTTAACAAAACCGGCTTCTCATTGTGCTCCTTCAACAGAACCGACTCCATAGCGACTCTGTCTGAGCACAGCAATGACAGTGCGCTGGCCAGGTAACTATTGTTGCTGCCTGTGCTGTTTGTATTTTTGAGATCTTCGTATCTGGATTTGAAGGCAGCAAAAGCCGAACTGCACTGTGGGGTTTACAGAAATAGTTGTCCAGAGACAGAGGTTTTTTTTGGATTTGAAGGTAGGATTTGAAGGCAGCAGAAGCCGAACTGCACTGTGGGGTTGACAGAAATAGCTGTCTAGAGGCAGAGGTGTTTTTGAAACCCAGACTAGCCCACCCCACCGTGACACTGTAACCTACCTGGGCCACGGCACAAACATGCAAAATAGATATAGGGTGAAATCGCCATGTGGTGTAACCAGGTGCATCCAGCAACCTGCATCCGCAGGTTGCCAACACTCCCGGAACACTCCCGGATGAGCAGATAGATACAGGCAAGATGGGCATGCAAAACACTCCCGGATGAGCAGATAGATACAGGCAAGATGGGCATGCAAAATAGATATGGGGTGAAATCGCCATGTGGTGTAGCCAGGTGCATCCAGCGACCTGCATCCGCAGGTTGCCAACACTCCCGGATGAGCAGATAGATACAGGCAAGATGGGCTGAGCTGAACGAACTAGGTTGTGCAGAGGGCGGAGGGAAAGGTTAAAAATCCCAGGGACGTAGAAACATAAATAGCTATCCAGAGGCAGAGTCTGTGGTAACCTCTGTACTCCAGAAAGCCATTCAAAGAAACCCCAGAAATGTTGCTTCAGTCATGCGCCTCCAATTTCATGATTGCTTTGTTAATGTATGTATAAACAAACTTGATTGCTTTGTTAATGTATGTATAAACAAACTTATACCTGATGTACTTCTGGTCTTTCCCCTGTATCCTCTGTATATCCATTGTATATTTAATGGGAAGTTAGGTATTCTAGGAATGAATCAACTGATGATGTTGTTGGTACTGTATAAGCTTCTCATTGTGCTCCTTCAACAAAACCGGCTTCTCATTGTGCTCATTCAACAGAACCGACTCCATAGCGACTCTGCCTGAGCACAGCAAGCATAGCAATGACAACAATA